>JADWQK010001879.1:0-1477573 GCA_017933935.1 Sesamia nonagrioides
GTTTGGAAAGGCGTAGTCACACGTTGTCAAGGTGCTACGGTAGGTAGGTATATGTAACGTGTGACTACGCCTCTCCAAACATGAAAATTTATCTCTACATAGTGAATGTTGCATACTTCAGAATAGTATTGTATGACATTACCACTGTGTCCATTTACTTGCAACTACGTTAGCAACTTTGTTCAGTTCAGTATTCTGAAAATCTTGTTTTATACTTTTTCAGCGTCGTTTTTTGTCGTAGTTGGGTTTTAGTTTTTTAACTTTTTTTATTTGTACTGTTTTGGTGTTAAAGTGTATTTGTGGCGCATATTATTAACAAAAGTTAAACTGATGAACTAAAAACTAGGTACTTGACATATTACATCTACACGCACATATAACAACATAAGCCCGAAGGCATATAGCGCAGAGGCCTTTTTATGGGAGATTTAGCCAGTTATAAAACTGTTTCCGCCTTCACCGCGTGGAGTTACTCCCAGCTTATGTCGTTTTCATTAGTGTATTACATATTCTAATAATGTTCACACTGCTCTACATTGCATAAAGCGATTCACAGTTCCCGTGATCCGCGCTTTACTCTTATCGCTCATATTTAACATCATTAAAGCATTCTTGTAATTATATACAAGCATAAAGCACTCGTGAAGCTCTTTCACGTGATACCAAACACGGTATATTTATTTTAATTTTATATTAACATAGAACTTTTTGTCCGCTAGAGGGTGCAATACTAAAATTGGTGACAAGCCTTATAGCTCATAACTAACAGAATATCAAGGCCCTTCTAATGGTAATGCAGTGGTCTTATTCTGATAAGTAGTAAAGAAGCTATGAACGAAAAGATGTGAATTATATGCAACCAGCCCATGAATACAGGTAAAGTCACACGCAAATGCTAGCAATATATATATATATTCAAAATGTACAAGTAAAGGGCTTTCAAATGATACCAAACACGGCATATTTATCTTAACTTTAGTTTTTTACTCTGTATGTTTTGTCCGCTAGAGGGCGCCACAGTAGATTTTGTGAAACCCCATATAGCCTATAACCAGCGGACAATTAAGACGCTTCTAATGATATATCATTTGTCGAATTCTGATCAGTAGTTTAGAAGTTATGAGGGAACAGATGAACATACATACATACATACATACATACATACATACATACATACATACATACATACATACATACATACATACATACATAGCCTGTCAAAATCATAACCCTCCTTTTGCTTTGCCGTAGTCGGGTAAAAAACTTATATTACTCAAATAAAAGCCCCAGATGTAAAGGGCGTGGCAGCACACATATTTATGCATTGTAAAAAAGTAAATTATATGAACTCAGAACTCATATGTCAGTAAGCTAATTCCGGAGAAAGAATACACACATTGTGTTCAGTTAATCAGAGCGACCAGTTATTCATACCATTGACAAAGTTATTTATGGAATCAGATGCCTTTGATCGAAGCTTGGATTTGATTTGTGCTTTAAATGCATTCATTGTAAGGCAAGTTTAGCAAAGCAGAGCTATAGATGTACTTAGCGTGCGCCAATTTTACAGTCTATATATCGACGGAAAAAACAGTCTCCTGGGTAAATCCTCCTTCCACGTCTTCCATCTTTCGAGAGCCCGCGTATCCCGTTACCAGCTTTGGCGAAACCTCTCCAGTTCGTCTCGCTAATTCCTACGCGGTCTGCCGCGCCCTTGCCTTGCTGTTTCAGGGCATCAATTCTAAGCTATTTGGGCCCATACTTTATGCGGCAAACATTTCGATCTGACGATGTGGGCAAACACTCTAAATTAATTCAACCAAAATAGAATTGCATCGCAACCAAACCAAAACATTTGTTATGTTATCGCGCTAACTTTTTGAGCACAGGCGAAGAGTAAGTAGCCAGCTTATCGGTGTTTTATAGGATGCATTGTGGAGAGTGTGCGAGGGAATTGCATGATTTAATTCCCCCATCTCCGTTCCATCATCGGACGACCCGTCGTACGGTGAGTTTCCACCCTTACGTTGTTGACACCACAACGATCCGCACGAAGCATTTCTCCTCGTCTTTTATACAGCGCACATCGAGGGACTAGAACATTTCTCCCGCGGCGGTCATTCCGTCCGACTACAATTTAAGTGTCTTCAAGGCTAGAGTGAATAGGCTCTTAATAAACTAGCGCACTTTATCATCAATGATTGTATCACTGCTTACCATCAGGCGGGATTGCGATCAAGCACTATTTTATAATTAAAACAAAACTTATTCAACAAATAACCTGAAGTGAAGTCTTCAGAGATCAAAATAATATCACCGGTTATGCCCCATACATGGACATCATCTAATGATCCCAGAGTAATAACAGTCCAATCAGCGTCACGCGTGGTTGCTTCACAAATTATGGTGACCTTGGCGTACTGTGTTTTTATGTCAATCGTGACGTTTGGTAGGCTGTAGCGGGTCGGAGTTTTTGTGATAGTTATGTCATGGTGGTTTTTGTATTTGTTATCAAAAAAACTTGGGAAAAGTCGTTGATATTGTTACTTTTAGCTCATAATCTGCCTACCCTTTTTCCTTTCAAATTACGTCGAGCGAATTATAGCCGAGACCAACAAGAAAAGGATAGAAGATAACATTTTAGTGAAATCCTGTCAAATTAAGATACTCCATAGACAGTTTAGACGTGATTATAAACATGGCGACTAAAAATATGACAATTTACGTAAAGAGCGGACTAATTTCACAAGTCTAACTCTTGATGACTCATGATTTAGTTCCCCCATCTCCGTTCCACCATCGGACGACCCGTCGTACGGCGAGTTTCCACCCTTACGTTTTTTTTTTTTTTTTACGTTGTTAACACTACTTCGATCCGGAAGAAGCGTTTCGCCTCCTCCTTTATTCCGCGTACATCAAGGGACTGGAACAACTTGCCGGCGGCGGTGTTTCCGTCGGACTATAATTTGGGTGTCTTCAAGGCTAGAGTGAATAGGCTCTTAATAAACTAGCGCTACCATCAACGATCGCATCGCTGCTTGCCATCAGGCGGGATTGCGGTCAAGCGCTGGTTTATAAATAACTAGCTTTCCGCCCGCGTAGAGTTCGGTTATATCGCGCTTTTTGGATTTCCCTCGGGAATATCAATTTTTTCCGGGATAAAAGGTAGTCTAAACCTTTCTTAAGAATCACTCTATCTATTAAAAAAAACCGCGTCAAAATCCGTTGCGTAGTTTTAAAGATCTAAGCATACATACGGACATACAGCGAAAGCGACTTTGTTTTATACTATGTATTGATAATAATAAAAAGAACTAACATTTTATCTTCTGCTCTTTTTTATAGAAATTGAAAGAAAAGGATGCACCCTTTATATAAAGCTGAAGAGTTTGTTTGTTTGAACGCGCTAATCTCAGGAACTGCAGGTCCGATTTGAAAAATTCTTTTTGAGTTGGATAGCCCATTAATCCAGGAAGGCTTTAGGCTATATAACATCACGCTGCGACCAACAGGAGCGGAGCATAACTAAACTACGCGAACGAAGTCGCTGGCATCCGCTAGTACATGATATGTCATATGTATTATACGTAGCATATATAGCTATTATACGTATTCGTTTTTGAAATCGGTTTAACGATCTTTATGTGACCTTAACTGAAGTCACGCTTCTTTGTGACTTAAATGGCCCATATTTACTCAGAAAAGCGTGACGTAACTGAGCAGTGAACGTTTATTTTACACGTGTTATAAAATAGTACATGATACGTGTGACTTACTATACTCTATTAAGTAGTTAACTAAACAATAAAACCACGTGATGTAGTTACCGACTAAATATAATACCCAGTTCTCAGTATACCATTGCCACACTGCATCGTGCGCAACGCTCAGTGGTAGGCCAGAACATCGGCTGCCGGATGTTACCACCTACCAGACAGTCTTGCCGCCAAGTGATTCGTCGTGTTCCGGCATGATGTCTGGTGAAGACGTGCGGAGGACGCGATGTGTGCCGGGTACGATGTGTGCCGGGTACGATGCGCCAAATGTTGTTGTGTCGGGAGTTTGGTCGTGGAGGGTCTCCAGATCAATCTCCCTCTGGCGCAGCATCGTTAGTCGTGTTGTTGGGTTTAACATTGCATCACCTCGCTCAACTGCCGACTGCCGTCTTCGTTCCTATTCGCTCAGTTTTTTTTTTCCAGTGAATAGGCTTAATAAACTAGCACGCTTTACTATCGATGATTGCATCACTGCTTACCATAACCTCAATGTAACTTCATAGCACCCTTTCTCTCAGTCCAGTTTTAGAAATTGCTTGTTCCACGAAATATTTTTTAATTGGCCTTTATGACACAGATAATTATTAAATCGATTTTAACTTAATTAGATGGTAGTTAGGAATCGATTTGTCATGGAAATTTACAATCGAAAGCTACCTTTTCTTTAGTGACCATTCATTTAAATGACACTTTTGTGTAGAAAATGTGAATGCAAAATTGCAGTCACATGTTTGCCTATTGACTATTGTTCTGATGGTTTAAGTTGTCAAATGGAATAATGGCTCTGTGCAAAACGTGAGCGTCAAAATAACTCGGAACAATCTAAAAATCAATTAGAAATACCTACTATGAATATTCAACTAAATTCGTAGTCATGGGCGTACCCAGCTTCTGGCCGAGGGGGGGACAAGTCAGGCCTAGGGGAAGGCAAGTCAGGCCTATGGGGGCAAGTCAGGCCTGGAGGGGGAGGTGTCATGTCATGCTGGCAAAGGAGGCGGAGCGCGAGAGGGAGCAGGAATCCCCCTCACGCCTCTAGCTGCTGTAGGAGACGCCCTGGTCGGGAGACAACATCGAACTCCCGGCCGCCATAGGCGCGGGCTTGCGGGAAACTCGCCGCTTCGTAAGGACCAGGCCCGGGTCGACGACGCGTTGTGTTTCACGCGCGCCTCAAAGAGATGTCAGCACATCGTGATGGGGTCCTCGAAGACCGATGCCTGGGTCAGGGTTGCGGGTTGGTTAAAAAAGGAACCGTGGCCCTGGCGCACATGCAAGTGAAGAAATACGGATAGGTTTTACTCAGTAAAGTTCTGACACGCCCTTCCGCTCCGGCCAGAGCGGGAGAGGTTATTTGATGATTTCCCGTTGACAACAAAAATGAGGGGGGGGGGGGGTATTGTCATCATCATCATCAGCCCCTACTCGTCCACTGCTGGACATAGGCCTCCTTCATGGCACGCCAACAAGCTCGATCCTGAACAGTTCTCCGCCAGCCACTACCAGCCACCTTTTTGATGTCGTCGCTCCATCTCGCCCAAGGGCGTCCCACGCTACGTTTGCCGCTACGTTTGCCACGCTACGTTTGCAAACTTCGAGAAGGAGGCAAATAGAAGGATCCAGCTGGGATGGGCAGCGTTTGGTAAACTTCGTCGGGTATTTTCGTCGCCCATACCCCAATGTTTGAAGACAAAAATCTTCAACCAGTGCGTCCTACCCGTCATGACTTACGGAGCCGAGACGTGGACATTAACGGTCAGACTAGTCCATAAGTTTAAAGTCGCTCAGCGAGCTATGGAGCGGGCTATGTTGGGCGTCTCTCTGAAGGACCGCATCAGAAATGAGGTGATCTGACCGAGGACCAGAGTCACCGACATAGCTGAGAGGATTAGCAAGCTGAAGTGGCAATGGGCTGGTCACATATGAAGCAGGACCGACAACCGTTGGGGTAAACGAGTCCTCGAGTGGAGACCGCATCTCGGCAAACGTAGCGTGGGACGCCCTTGGGGGTATTGTACTACACAGTAATTGTGTTGTGGGGATGAAATCAAATCAAAATTGTTTATTTCAAATTAACCATCCGTTGAAGCTTTTGAATAGTGAATGTCGGCCAGTCCAAGAAAAGTGAAGCTAAATTGCACGTTCCAAAGCGTAGATCTCTATGGAGAACGTGCAAGAAACTCCATGGACACTCTTTCAAAATCATAGTATGGGTTACATTTCTTCGTTACATATTTCTGTTGCTTCTATCATGTGAGCACAATCAGGTAGGCAGTCGCTCCATATAAACTACTGGTATTCAGCTGAGACTGGAAGCTGGCCCAACTTAGCTGCCAAAAGGCAGGTGGATGATGGTAAGCAACCAAGCTAAAATCATCAACAGAATTTACCTTTATTCTCGGTGGCAGGCTATAACATCGACTGCCGGCAGAAATTACCACCCACCAGACAAAGTCTTGCCGCCAAGTGATTCGTCGTGTTCCGGCATGATGTCTGGTGAAGCCGTACGAAGATGATGAAGTCAGATGAATTTAAAAAAGTGTCCATGGAGTTTCTTGCAAGAAACTCCATGGGCGACTAGCTTCATCTTATTGACTGACCGACCTTCTGACAATTCATAAGTGCCTGTAACAGGTTTATCCATACTAATATTATAAATGCGAAAGTAACTCTGTCTGTCTGTCTGTCTGTCTGTTACGCTTTCCCGCTTAAACCTCTCAACCGAATTTGATGAAATTTGGCACAGACAATCTTTAGACCCTGAGAAAGGCTACCTTTTATCCCGGAAAAATTTGATGTTCCCGAGGGAAATCTAAAAAGCGCGATATAATCGAACTCCACGCGGGCGAAGCCGCGGGCGGAAAGCTAGTTTGAAATAAATGCTTTGATTTTGAAGGACGGGTCGGAGCAGTTGTGTTGCGATGTGAGCCGGGTACAATCCGTTAAATGTTGTTGTGTGGGGAGTTTGGTCGTGGAGGGTCTCCAGATCAACCTGCCTCTAGCGCAACAACGTTGGTTGTGTTGTTGGGTTTAACATTGCATCACCTCGCTCACCTGCCGTCTTCTTTCCTATTCACACAGTTTATTTTTTCAGTGAATAGGCTTAATAAACTAGCACGCTTTACCATCAACGATTGCATCACTGCTTACCATCAGGCGGGATTGCGGTCAAGCACAAGTTAATAATTATTAACAAAAAAACCTTCAATTAGTGTTAAAATATGTACATAATAATACAATGAGACTCTTAACAAAACCTCCTTTAATATGTATGAATGACGGCGCCATTTTAAAATTCGGTAAATTGCAAACCATCTCGTATTTAACTGCCAAATTATTCTCGGCAATGAGCATATTAATACAGGCACAAAAACTTTGTAAACACGACAGCAGGTCAAGCTACCCGAAACTGTCAAATATTCCCAACCAACCTTGAGTCTTAATGCTTTGGCCATAAAGTTGATGATCTATTAAATACATTTGACAGATTATAGTAGCTTGATGTGCTGTCGTCTGTACATTCGGGTTTTGTCAGGTCTTTTTTCATATGTTATGCTTTGTTGTTTAGTTTTTTAGGCACTACGGGCCTAGCACGAACGCACGGAGTAGATATAACGTACATAAATACGTTTTTAAAATTGATGACAATCATATCGCATACATTGATACCGATTCCTTTTGTTACGAATGCACCTTTTGCCGAGGGCACAACGTTCAATATTGCGTGACATGCAGTACATTGCCTACTATCGACTGTACCTTCGTTGCCAATAAACTTCGCAACCCTTAACCGGCGTTTTAGTACCCCTAGCCCGTAACACTTTGTTCAAAAACTTAACTAAAGGTAAGTCCAGTGCATCACCTTTCTATTTCATTAAGACAAGGATAATCATCATCGTTATCAACCTTTTATCGTCCCACTGCTGGGCACAGGTCTCCTCTCATACAGAGAAGGATTGAGCGTAATCACCACGCTTGCTCAATGCGGGTTGGCGATTTCAGACTTAAAGTCCAGGTTTCCTAAAGATGTTTTCCTTCACCTTCAGTCATTGGTGTCCAAGATATACTTAGAAAGTACATATAACTTTAGAAAAGTTACATTGGTACTTGCCTGACCTGGAATCGAACCCACCACGACTCACTAGGCCGCCACGACTAACCTAGTAAAGACAAGGATAAAAGACAATATTTGTTTACATAATAATCAGTCTATAATGTCCCCACTGTTGGGACTCAGGCCTCCTCTCGGTGAGAGGGAGTGGGCCATAATCTACCACGCGGGCCCAGTGCGGGTTGGTAGATGTCACATGTTTTAGATATTTTCCTTTTGACGACTCTGGGATATGCGGGTTTCTATGTTGCGATGTTATCCTTTACCGGTTTTGAGAGCAGTGGTGATGGAATAATTTAAAGTAAAGCGCCTGATGGGGTTGGAACCCACGACCTACAACTTGTAAGTCGCGGCCTTTACCACTAGGCCACCGCTGCTCTCAATATAATAAAATATCTGTTAAGTCCTCTAAGAGATAAACGTCAGGAGCGGACTAATTTGAGGGGGCCCCTCTTAAATTAGTCCGCTCCTGACCTAAATTGACGTATTTTTAGTCGCCATATTTTTAATTATAAATAAAATAAATACATATATACGGACAAATCACACAGATTGAGCTAGCCCCAAAGTAAGTTCGAGACTTGTGTTATAGGATACTAACTCAACGATGCTATATTTACAATCTCCTTCGGGCGTAGCATCGTCGGTCGTGTTGTTGGGTTTAACATTGCATCACCTCGCTTATGTAACTGCCGTCTTCCTTCCTATTCACTAAGTTTTTTAAGTGAAAAGGCTTAATAA
Source organism: Sesamia nonagrioides (assembly GCA_017933935.1). NCBI lineage: Eukaryota > Metazoa > Arthropoda > Insecta > Lepidoptera > Noctuidae > Sesamia > Sesamia nonagrioides. The sequence continues at coordinate 8,623 of JADWQK010001879.1, forward strand.
ACTAGCGCGCTTTACCATCAACGATTGCATCACTGCTTACCATCAGGCGGCATTGCAGTCAAGCGCTAGTTTATAATTATTGAAAAAAAAAAAGATACATATATAAATAAACATCCAAGACCCAGGCCAATCAGGATAAGATCGTTTTTCATCATGACCAGGCCGGGGATCGAACCCAGGGCCTCCACGTCGCAGGCAGGCGTGTTGACTAAACTGTCTATGGAGTATCTTAATTGGACAGGACTATATTAATATTTTATTCTTCAAAGAAAAATATGCACTCAACTTTAATTTAGTTTGTGAACAATGCTCTTTTTGACTTCAAAAAAGAAATCAGGTTCTTAATTTGACTGCATTTTTTATGTTTGTTTTTTTTTTATGCATTGAAAATCAGTTCCATCAATCGAAAGTTATGCTTCAAACGATTGACCGGAATTTCAATCAATCAATATTTGTTTATTTATGGCAACTAGGCCCAATTATTTGTTAGTAACATTTTTCTTAAAACCTATTTTTAGTAAACAAACAAAAAAAGAAAATTGATAAGTACGTCTGATTTTTTCATGTTTTAGATAAATACAGGATACAATTTTATCCAGTGCGCAAACTTTGTCAACTTATAGCTAAATAAGTTTTATAGATAAAAATATTATTACTTTGATATGTTTTAGTAAAAAAAAAAAAATAGTTATTGATAACGAAAGATGTTTATTATGAAATCGATGTTAATGTCACCGCACGCGGTCCCATTCATGTTCGGCGGAGTGGGGACGGCGGGAACATCACAGGACACCCGCGCGCCCGCGCCGCCCGCATGTTCACTACGCGGCCATAAGCTAATACCATAGAATAAAGAGGGGAAGTAGGTTATCTGCGACCCAATCCGCGATTTAATTGCCTACTGTCTTAGGGTTGACGACTGTCCGCGCTTCGTCGGTTACGGTTGTCGCCCAAACCGCTAACAAATATTTATAGACTAAGAGCTTATGTTTAAATTATTTGCTTAGTATTTAGATTACATATACTAGTCAGTTTTTTTTTTTTGTAATTTTTATTTTTAGTTTTGTACACATAAAGAACCATATTTATTTTTGTTTTTAATTAATACAAATATAAATAATACAAACATAACATCTATTGAATCACACATTTAATACAAAATTACAAATTAGCTACAGAAAAATACCTACTTTCTTCGGTTTCGACTATTACGAAACGCGTTGTTATTAAACTTTAATGTGTAATAGGTATATCCGTATCCTTATAAATAACTTTTAGAAATATAATTTGAAAAATATAAGTCTTTTATTTGTTCATAAATAGACATACCAACTTTGCAGTTTATGTGATCATTTTTTAAAAGCTAATGTGCCGAAAAGCCGTGACGCGCGAACCGCGCGAACCTCGTTCCGTGCTAGCCGCGACTAGCGCAGTCATAGGCACTCTAATATTGTGTTCAGGTGTGCGTGCGGCGACGCATAGATACTATGGCGCAAACATACAAGCCGCGCGCGGTCCGTTTGTATGAAGATAACGTACTTCCCTCTCTTTATTCTATGCTAATACTACGATATCATAGAATAAAGAGAGGGAAGTACGTTATCTTCATACAAACGGACCGCGCGCGGCTTGTATGTGTGCGCATAGTATCTATGCGTCGCCGCACGCACACCTAAACACAATATTAGAGTGCCTATGACTGCGCTAGTCGCGGCTAGCACGGAACGAGGTTCGCGCGTCACGGCTTTTCGGCACATTAACTTTTAAAAAATGATCACATAAACTGCAAAGTTGGTATGTCTATTTATGAACAAATAAAATACTTATATTTTTCAAATTATATTTCTAAAAGTTATTTACAAGGATACGGATATATTACACATTAAAGTTTAATAACAACGCGTTTCGTAATAGTCGAAACGGAAGAAAGTAGGTATTTTTCTGTAGCTAATTTGTAATTTTGTATTAAATGTGTGATTCAATAGATGTTATGTTTGTATTAATTAAAAATAAAAATAAATATGGTTCTTTATGTGTACAAAACTAAAAATAAAAAAAAAAAAAAAAAAACTGACTAGTATATGTAAACTAAATACTAAGCAAATAATTTAAACATAAGCTCTTAGGTCCGTATTACAGAACGTTATTCAAGCATTGATCTGTGCTTAAGCAGTACTTAAAACTAGTTTCAACCAATCAAATGGCTTGAAACGAGACTTAAGTAGAGCTTGAGTTTTGAGTGACGTTCTGTAATACGGACCTTAGGGCGGGTTGTTTCACGTTCACTTAACGCATGCGTAAAAGTTAAAAATGGTGCTAATAACCATCGTCAAGTCAAAAAATGAGTTGTTTCACAATACGTAAACGTTAACGCACGCAAAAAAAGATACGATTACGATAACTGACGGGTTGTTTCACGTTCACTTAACGCATGCGTAAAAGTTAAAAATGGTGCTAACCATCGTCAAGTCAAAAAATGAGTTGTTTCACAATACGTAAACGTCAACGCACGCAAAAAAATACGATTACTTTAACCGATGCTCTGAGCACTGGTTAACGTAACTTATGTCAAGTTGTGTTTAGTCCGCCGTAGTGTCAATTAGTGAAAACAACATAAACTCCCTTTTGTATTCGCGAGTTTGGTCTCTAATTGACGATAGTAGGTAGTTCATCTGATGATGATACAAGTACCGTAAAAAGAAAAAGAAAGGTGTTTAGCAGCCCAAGTTCTGTTTTTTTTTTTTATATTACTGTTGTTGTCTGTTTCTTTACAGAACAACACATCTTTATATTTTTCAAGCGAAGATTGAAAGCGATTTCTCATTTTTTGTGAAGTTAGTGAAATGAAATGAAATCGTTTATTAAGCAAGTAGGATCACTGATCACTTTTACACGTCATGTTTTATTTTTTTTCCGTTCTCTAAAAAAATATATGTTTACATTATAGAATATACGTGTTTTGTTAGATTGCAATGTTTAACATATACCTACTTATTAAGGCCTTAAACATAGTAACTATGTTTAAGTGTATGTAGTAGTACGAGTGAGTGTAGTAATTTACTTACTTTGGTGTGTATGGTGGGGGTTATATAAATAATAAATAAATATATACGGATAAATCACACAGATTGAGCTAGTCCCAAAGTAAGATTGAGACTTGTGTTATGGGATACTAACTCAACGATACTATATTTATAATAGATACATATATAGATAAACATCCAAGGCCCAGGCCAATCAGGAAATGATCGTTTTCCATCATGACCTGGCCGGGGTTCGAACCCGGGGCCTCCACGTCGCAAGCAGGCGTGTTGACCGCTGCGCCACGGAGGACGACAATGTTTATGTTTGTTTACTATGTATTATACCTTAGCCGGCTATTAATATTGTAACATATAATTGTTTTTTGTCCCAAATATATAAAATAAAAATAAAATGTATCCATTTTTCGTCAAAGTATAGCTTTTCTATAGGTACACAGTTTTCTAGTATAAACGGACTTAATTTATAAAATGGCACGAAGTTATTTCCCACAACAATAAACAATAATACCAAGAAAGTTAGATAAACTACAGCACATGACAGTCGTCTAGATAAAATTTGCTGGGGCGATGTGTGTGGACGGCGGGTACATCGTTGCAACGCAATGTATTCGTGCGCAGACGATGTAGCATCGGGGCGCTGTCGGTAAAGTGGCGCGCTTCAAAGGACTTGTCCGACAATATTCGCTGGAGTAGTCACACCTACGTCACTTCACTCTTCAGTGTCGTCCAGACTTTGAAGTAGGACTGACGTTCTTTTTGCATATTTTTTACATTGTTTTTGTTTTATTTGTTGTGTAAACATGTAATAAATAATAATTTATTGACATAATAATGCAAAGCCACTGCTTCCTCCATCGTCTCGGCCGCACAACTAAACAACGAATATTCGCCGTAGGCCGATTTCTGAATCTTCGCCCGCCAATGAGAAGAACATCGTGTATGTCTGACAAGGACAACAGATATTTTGCGCGCCAACGCGACACGAATCTTCGCCTGCTAATGTAGCCCCGGCATTTAACGAACGTTAAACATCATCAAAGTTACGATAACGGACATAACTTTTTGACGTACGTATGTTACGATAACCAACCGTTTGAAACAACCCGCCCTAAGTCTTTAAATATTTGTTAGCGGTTTGGGCGACAACCGTAACCGACGAAGCGCGGACAGTCGTCAACCCTAAGGGCGGGTTGTTTCACGTTCACTTAACGCATACGTAAAAGTTAAAAATGGTGCTAACCATCGTCAAGTCAAAAAATGAGTTGTTTCACAATACGTAAACGTTAACGCACGCAAAAAAAGATACGATTACGATAACTGACGGGTTGTTTCACGTTCACTTAACGCATGCGTAAAAGTTAAAAATGGTGCTAACCATCGTCAAGTCAAAAAATGAGTTGTTTCACAATACGTAAACGTCAACGCACGCAAAAAAATACGATTACTATAACCGATGCTCTGAGCACTGGTTAACGTAACTTATGTCAAGTTGTGTTTAGTCCGCCGTGGTGTCAATTAGTGAAAACAACATAAACTCCCTTTTGTATTCGCGAGTTTGGTCTCTAATTGACGATAGTAGGTAGTTCATCTGATGATGATACAAGTACCGTAAAAAGAAAAAGAAAGGTGTTTAGCAGCCCAAGTTCTGTTTTTTTTTATATTACTGTTGTTGTCTGTTTCTTTACAGAACAACACATCTTTATATTTTTCAAGCGAAGATTGAAAGCGATCTTTCTCATTTTTTGTGAAGTTAGTGAAATGAAATGAAATCGTTTATTAAGCAAGTAGGATCACTGATCACTTTTACACGTCACGTTTTATTTTTTTTCCGTTCTCTAAAAAAAAATATGTTTACATTATAGAATATACGTGTTTTTTTAGATTGCAATGTTTAACATATACCTACTTATTAAGGCCTTAAACATAGTAACTATGTTTCAGTGTATGTAGTAGTACGAGTGAATGTTGTAATTTACTTACTTTGGTGTGTACCCCCACCGGGTTATATAAATAATAAATAAATATATATATATACGGACAAATCACACAGATTGAGCTAGTCCCAAAGTAAGATTGAGACTTGTGTTATGGGATACTAACTCAACGATACTATATTTATAATAGATACATATACGATAAACATCCAAGGCCCAGGCCAATCAGGAAATGATCGTTTTCCATCATGACCGGGCCGGGGTTCGAACCCGGGGCCTCCACGTCGCAAGCAGGCGTGTTGACCGCTGCGCCACGGAGGACGACAATGTTTATGTTTGGTTACTATGTATTATACCTTAGCCGGCTATTAATATTGTAACATATAATTGTTTTTTGTCCCAAATATATAAAATAAAAATAAAATGTATCCATTTTTCGTCAAAGTATAGCTTTTCTATAGGTACACAGTTTTCTAGTATAAACGGACTTAATTTATAAAATGGCACGAAGTTATTTCCCACAACAATAAACAATAATACCAAGAAAGTTAGATAAACTACAGCACATGACCGTCGCCTAGATAAAATTTGCTGGGGCGATGTATGTGGCCGGGCCCGCCGGGTACATCGTTGCAACGCAATGTATTCGTGCGCAGACGATGTAGCATCGGGGCGCTGTCGGTAAAGTGGCGCGCTTCAAAGGACTTGTCGCGACAATATTCGCTGGAGTAGTCACACACTCACACCAGACACCTACGTCACTTCAGTGTCGTCCAGACTTTGAAGTAGGACTGACGTTCTTTTTGCATATTTTTTACATTGTTTTTGTTTTATTTGTTGTGTAAACATGTAATAAATAATAATTTATTGACATATAATGCAAAGCCACTGCTTCCTCCATCGTCTCGGCCGCACAACTAAACAAACAACGAATATTCGCCGTAGGCCGATTTCTGAATCTTCGCCCGCCAATGAGAAGAACATCGTGTATGTCTGACAAGGACAACAGATATTTTGCGCGCCAACGCGACACGAATCTTCGCCTGCTAGTGTAGCGCCGGCATTTAACGAACGTTAAACATCATCAAAGTTACGTTAACGGACGTAACTTTTTGACGTACGTATGTTACGATAACCAACCGTTTGAAACAACCCGCCCTAAGACAGTATGCAATTAAATCGCGGATTGGGTCGCAGATAACCTACTTCCCCTCTTTATTCTATGACGATATTGATATGAATAATTGGTGTCTCTCATTTGCTGATTTGGGGCGGACAAAAACATGATTTTTTTATTTTAAACTAATAATGCAGATTTGTTCTGTTATTGATTCTGAGCCACCCATTTTTTTTGCGCACTCGGAAAAAAAGTCCCAGTATATCGTAAAAAGGAAAAAAATACAGATTTTCATAAAAAATACTAAGTACTAAATTAATTTGAATAAAAATACAAGTATATATAATTAATTATTTGAAATGTTTTTTAGTGAGATCCCTTTATTAAGGTAGCCATGACAGTTGTTATGACGTTTGATTGGCGACTTTGACAGTTCTATTTTCCCGTTGTGTTCGTGTCGAGCGTTGATTTGAGTTGATTGTATTTATTTAATGGGCCGTATGTTCGAAATTCATGTTTTTTTTTTTTGCAGTGTTATGGTAGAGATACGATAGCCTTAGATACATAACACGTCAATCAAATGTCACCGTCAAAATCTTATTTCGCTTATTGCTGACCACCATATTTATTAGTAGTTGTGTTACACTCCTTGGCCGAGTTAAATTGAATATGTATAAAAACTAAGCCAAAATATAGGAAATTAACATTAAAAACAGTTAACTTTAGTGTAACTATACCTAGCATTAAGTGTACAATGTACTGGCCCGGCTCCATACATTTCTGAAACATCTCCTTTAAACCGCCTCTTTCGTGCTCAATGCCTACCTTTGATAGTTCAAGGACTGTTATGCATATCTGATCACTTTTTTAGGGTTAGTGAGATCATTACGTTTGACTGTTACTGTTTGTAATTCAATAGATCGTAATTCTTAGTTCATAGAGTTATTAATTATTCCAATGCAAAGAACTGATTGAACTTGATTATTGGGAAGCAGCAGCTACATAATAGGGTAGTTAACAAAAAAAAAAAACTAATTAGTCCGTCAGTCAGATTTCCAAAAATGCTAGATAGGTGTTTTTTCTTTTTACTTATAAACAAAAAATTAAGACGACACAGTGCGTTGAAAACTCGTGTGACGTCACTGCACGTTACACTTTTTAGCGAGGAGTGACGTCACCAGCCATCACTCCTGATCTTTGATGCCTTTTATATTTGTCAATTTTTATTGATTTGATAAAACAAAATATACGTATCCAATATTTTTCTATAATCTGAATGACGGACTGCTGGGGCTGCCATGGCGTTGTGGTGCGTCAGGGATGTTTGTAGATAATAATATTAATGGTTTTACTGTCATTATTAGGAGTAGATGCGCATCCCTGATGACGCGTGTTCGCCGCAGTAACAACAGTATTCTCAGTGTGTTCGCGGATCGGTGGGATTCTCCCATGTGGCAGAGGTGGATGCAGCTGCACGCTAAGTCTTAATTTAATTTTATGTATATTTGTGTCTATAACCTACTAACACTAGAACTTAAGTAAAATTGTTATTAACGTTATGGATTCCGGTCTGAAATAAAAGTATTCTATTCTATTCTATTGGCACTATTTGTGAATATAATCAACTTAGCGACTTGTTCACAAAGGTAATAGCTTACACGTGCTAACGCCACATAAGTATAAGCTGTTATTGATATATGATATGTAGGTATTTACTTAGTAGCTTAGGTTTAACTTAGCATTCTGAATAGGTTACTTATGTACTTATGTAATTTGTATGAGTAAATACAGCACGAAGTAAGTTATGTGGATTGTAGATGTTTTTATAATCTGTGCAATATTCATCATCATCATCAACCTTTTTATCGTCCCACTGCTGGGCACAGGTCTCCTCTTATACAGAGAAGGAATGAGCGTAATCACCACGCTTGCTCATTGTGGGTTGGCGATTACAAACTTAAAGTCCAGGTTTTCTCAAGACGTTTTCCTTCACCTTTTAATCAGACATTGGTGTCCAAGATATACTTAGAATGTACATATAACTTAGAAAAGTTGCATTGGTACTTGCCTGACCTGCAATCGAATCCGCACACTCATACTTAAGGTTGGTGTTTCAACCACTAGGCCACCACTCTACAATATTAAAATAACATAATGCCTGTAATCTTTAAAGGGGTAAGCTGGATAAGTATGTTGGGGCAAATTTCCATTAGGTAGGTACATACTATTTAAATCACATGAATTTTCATCATGATGACTAGGAGTAGTCTGGCGCATAGAGTGGGGTGTCTGTGCACACATCAAGTGGCCCAGGGGAGACTGTGGTCATTGAATCTAGGAGAGGCCCCTTCACAGTCTCCCCAGGGATGAACTTTACGGGCACGCCACAATAGCGGCGGTAAGTCTCTTCTTTGAGGAGTGGCTGGAGAGGCGCCACGGCACCCTCACCTTCCGCCTGACGCAGGTCCTCAAAGGACACGGTTGTTTCGGGAGGTTCCTGTTCCGTATAAGGTGGGAGGAAACGACAGGGTGTCAACACTGTGTGGATCGCCCTGAGGACACGGTGGAGGTGTGCCCGGATTGGGTAGAGCACCGCCGTGTCCTCGTGGTGGCGATCGGCGGCGATATCTCGCGTCCGGCTCTGGTCCAGGCCATGGTCCGGAGCGAGAGTGCATAGCAAGCCGTCGCCTCCTTCTGCGAAGCAGTGATACTGGCAAAGAAGGAGGCGGAGCGCGTGAGGTAGCGGAAATCCTTCCCTTCTGCTCCGCCCAGAGCGGGACAGGTCATTTGATGATTTCCCATCCAGAACAAAAGAAAAAAATAACCGGGACCGTTCCTATGGCTTTGGTGGCTTTAGTGAGGTAGAAATCTTACAACCTCGCTCCCCAGAGGTCGGATGCCTTTTGAAACCTTCATAGAGAAACTCTTCACACGCCTCTTCTAAACTCAAAATTAGTACGAATTTAAACTTGAATTCTAAAGAAAACAGTTAAAGGACCTAAAACGTTACGCCGACAAACTTGAGCGAAACTTTTTGTGTACGTTTACCAAGTTAATAGCAATTACCTTTTAATTATAATAGACAATGCTGGCCGCCGGAGAGCCGGCTGGCCTTGGCATAGAGACTGGTGTCAGTTAGCTAACTTGGCATAGACAATAAGATGGATGACGCAGAAGGTTTACGCCTAAATCCTGCTTTAGAAAACTCAAGTTTAAAAAAAATTGTGAGTTACGTACGGACGACAGCAGGTCAAGATACAACTAACTGTCAGATATTCCCAATTAACCTTGAGCCTTAATGCTTTAGAGATAAAGTTGAAAATCTAATAAGAAAATCTGGCAGATTGAAGTAGCTTGATGTGCTGTCGTCTGTACATGGAAGTGAGAAAGTATTCTATGGAAACTTTGGATTCAGTTGGCGACCCAGATTTGGTTCAAACGGAGCACAGGCGAAGAGTGGCCAGCCTGTCGGTGTTCTATAGGATGCATTTTGGAAAGTAAGCGCAGGAATTGCATGACTTAATTCCCCCATCTCCGTTCCATCATCGGTTGACACGTCGTACGGCGAGTTTTACCGTTTACGTTGTACCCCCTTTACGTTGTTGACACCACTACGATCCGGACGAAGCGTTTCGCCTCCATTTATAAAAGTCGAGACGAAACCGCCCTCCGTGGCGGTACGCGGTGCCGTGTGTGAATCTCCAAGGGTGGACACTCTCCGTATGAGGTCGTCCGATGTTGGAACGGAGATGGCAGAATTACCTATGTCAAGTAATTCCCGCGAATTCTCTCCTCAATGCATCCTATGGAATACCGAAAGGCTGGTTACCCTGTACCTGTACCTGTGCTTTGGAGAATGTATTAATTTGTTTGTGTAGAATGTTATGTTGGAGTAAGCCTTCTGTTAATTCATTTTGTAGCGGCAGAACTAAGCACACGTAATTGCATACTTATTCGTTTGGCGTCGACGTGTTTGTTATAAAAATTCAGCTGAAGATGGTTTTAAATGTATTAAGACGTAATACACTGAATTAAATTATGTTTTCCTCCTTATTCATAAACGTTGCTTAAAGTTAAATAGTGATAAGTGACTGTTTAAGTTTAACCATACATTTTTGACGTTTTAAAGACACTTTACTTTAATCATCGTTTATGAATAAACCCCTTAAATATCCCATGTGTTTATCCTGATCATAAAGCAGATGGTTTATGATCAGGATAAACACATGGGATACCTACCTATGGTGTTTATTCATAAACGACGATTAAAGTTAAGTGACGTACAAACGTCAAAAATGGATGGTTAAAGAGTCACTAATCATTAGTTAAGTTTACGCAAGGTTTATGAATCATCATCATCATCATTTCAGCCGAAAGACGTCCACTGCTGGACATAGGCCTCCCCCAAGGTTCTCCACGACGACCGGTCCTGCGCCTCCCGCATCCAGCGGTTTCCCGCAACCTTCACCAGGTCGTCGGTCCACCTTGTCGGGGACCGCTACGTCTTCCGGTGCGTGGTGACCACTCGAGAACCCGTCGGCCCCATCGGGCATCGGTCCAACGGGCAATGTGCCCGGCCCACTGCCACTTTAGTGTTGCAATTCTTCGGGCTATGTCGGTTACTCTCGTTCTTCTGCGGATCTCCTCATTTCTGATTCGATCGCTCAGTGAAAACCCAAGCATAGCCCTCTCCATTGCCCTTTAGAGTGACTTTGAGCCTTCTTATGGTTTATGAATAACGGTTTTTTTTAAGTAAAACCTCTTTATCGATGTTGAGCAATTTTGTTGGATCGGGAAAAGTATTGAATTCACCTGATCGTGACCGACTCGACACTGTCATCGCTACAGATGTATATTGTGTATGTATAGTGTATATGTACAAATGGTATAACCCGCGCAGATAAAGAAAAGATCTGTAAATGGCGTCCGCTCGCATGCGTTCTCACTCACTCTCTATCGCTGTCTATACTCAGACAGTGAAGTAAGCGCTGCAAAAAAAAATCATCGATCAGGAATTCAGGATTCGCTTTCCAAGCTACTTTGATACACTCATTGCACTCCGAGTTATCGTTAATTTCGTTCCGTTACAGTCTCTGTTATTTTCTTGTTTTTGTTGATATTATTGTTTTTGTTCAGTTTGAACAATCAAACTCAAGAAAAACAACAATAAAACAAACATAATAACAAACAAGTGAAATTCAAATTTACGTTGTAAATAACAATATTTACAACGTAAATTTGACATTTTACTATCTTAGCATTTGCTTTGTGATTAAACAATGGCATGTTTTGTTAACCGTACCATAAGTATCCGCCGCCATTTTCAGATCTTTTCTTTATCTGCGCGAGTTATATAGGTTGGTATAGACGACAGCATATCAAGCTACTACAATCTGTCAGATTTATTTATTAGATTCTCAGCTTTATCTCTAAAGAATTAAGGCGCTAAAACATATAGTCGTGGTGGCCTAGTAGTTAAAACACCAGCCTCTCAAGTATGAGTGCGCGGGTTCGATCCCAGGTCAGGCAAATACCAATGTAACTTTTCTAAGTTATATGTACTTTCTAAGTATATTTTGGACACCAATGATTGAAGGTGAAGGAAAACATCTTGAGGAAACCTGGACTTTAAGTCTGAAATCGCCAACCTGCATTGAGCAAGCGCGGTGATTACGCTCAATCCTTCTCTGTATGAGAGGAGACCTGGGCCCAGCAGTGGGGCGATAAAAAGGTTGATAATCTATACTAATATATAAAGCTGAAGAGTTTGTTTGTATGTTTGTTTGTTCGCGCTAATCTCGGAAACTGCTGGTCCGATTAGAAAAAATATTTTTGCGTTGGATAGCCCATTTATCCAGGAAGGCTTTAGACTATATCACATCACGCTGCGACTAATAGGAGCGGAACATAACTAACTCCACGCGAACGAAGTCGCTGGCGGCTGCTAGTGAATAAATAATGATTAAGGCTCTAGTTTGATTGGAAATATTTGACAGATTGTAGTAGCTTGATGTGCTGTCGTACCGTACCGTCGTGTCGTGTCGTATAGGACTGTATCCTACATGAAGGCATTTTAAAGTAGAAGCTAAGGGTTGAAGAAGAAAGAGAATCAGGGTGACTTTCTTCGTTGTGAAATGTCGACACGGCTGGTCCAGTGGGTTAGCGATAGTCTGCTGCACTGCGTGTCGTAGGTTCGCTTCCCTCACGGAATAAATATTTGTATGGTCTACAGGTAGTTGTTCCGGGTCTGGCTGTTTGTGTTTGTGAGTTTATATGTTTATAAAGGCACCTACGATACAGGAGTAATTCCTAGTGTAGGGCAACTTAAAAAAAATGCTTTCGGTTTCCAAATGATTACCAAGTAACCTGTCACCTGCACCTCCACTTTGTAAACACACCGTGTCACATCCGGGCATCGAACGGACTACCAATGTACGGTGTATTCTATATACCTATATGGATTCACTCACTTCCTTTAAAACTAATCCTGTCATAATGTTGAAAAAATTGATTTTAAAATGCCACTTGTTTGGTTGGAAACAATTGATTGTTCAATGGTTTGTATGGGCAGTTCTTTTTTTTTAAATTATTATAAACTAGTGCTTGACTGTAATCCCGCCTGATGGTAAGCAGTGATGCAATCTTTGATGGCAAAGCGCGCTAGTTTAACACTTAAAAAACTTAGTGAATAGGAAGGTAGATGGCAGATGACCGAGATGATGCAATGTTGCAAACCCAACAACACGACCAACGATGCTGCGCTAGAGGGAGATTGATACTGGAGACTTCGAGACAAATTCCCGACAAACAACATTTGACGCATCGTACCCGGCACACATCGCAACACAACTGCTCAGATCCGTCCTCCGTACGGCTTCACCAGACATCATGCCGGAACACGACGAATCGCTTGGCGTTAAGACGTTGTCTGGTGGGTGGTAACTTCTGCCGGCAGCCGATGTTATGGCCTACCACCGAGATCCTATACGGTCCAGCACCCTAATTATGTAACAGATAATTAATCGGAATTTCTATGATTTTGAAGCAAATTTCTTAACCATTGCTTTATAAGTTCGAAAAATTTGTCTACACAACACTTAAATAACGCAATGAATTTGTTATTGTATATGTACTATCAAAATGAAACCGATTCCGATTAATAATAATGTGTTAATACGTAATTGCCACTCTGACGTTATTTCAAGTTAAGCAAATACCAAATCTAATATTGGTAAGTAGTTTAGTGGACTTCAGAAAAAGTAATGTTTTAAGCTATAGCATTTACTTAATGAAATTTATTGCATAGGCTTTAAAGTTCTTTTTCTATAAACTCATAATTGTAGGTATAAATTATTGGCGAATATGTCGTGATCTCGTGATATTATTATTTTAGTGTCATCCCATCATGAATTTTTCTATAAGCTGTCAGGTCACCGGGAAGAATCAGTTCATCATCATTTCAGCCGAAAGACGTCCACTGCTGGACATAAGCCTCCCCCAAGGATCGCCACGACGACCGCTCCTGCGCTTCTGGCATCCAGCGGGTTCCCGCGACCTTTACCAGGTCGTCGGTCCACCTTGTGTGGGGCCTACCCACGCTGCGTCTTCCGGTGCGTGGTCGCCACTCGAGAACCCGTCGGCCCCATCGGGCATCGGTCCTACGGGCAATGTTCCCAGCCCACTGCCACTTTCGGCCTATGTCGGTTACTATCGTTCTTCTGCGGATCTCCTCATTCCTGATCAGAATCAATTAAACTACAGTAAATGAAATCAGTTCAGTAATTATTCCTTGAAATTATTCTTACATTAGCTTTCCGCCCGCGGCTTCGAGTGCGTGGAGTTCGGTTATATCGCGCTTTTTAGATTTCCCTCAGGAATATAAAATTTTTCCGGGATAAAAGGTAGCCTATGTCCTTTCTCAGGGTCTAAAGACTGTATGTGCCAAATTTCATCAAAATCGGTTGAGAGGTTTAAGCGGGAAAGCGTAACAGACAGACAGAAAGACAGAGTAACTTTCGCATTTATAATATTAAGTATGGATTGGTATGGATATCTGCCCATAATGTTCCCTCTCCTGGGAGACAGGCCTCCTCTCGGTGAGAGGGAGTGGGGCGTAACCTACCACGCGGACCTAGTGCGGGTAGTAGTTGTCACATGTCTTCGAAGTTTTACTCTAGACCAGACCGGTTTCCTCAAGATGTTTTCTTGCACCGTTTTGAGAGCAGCGGAGATGAAATAATTCACACAAACTAAAGCGCTTGAAGGGGTTCGAACCTATGAACTACAATTTGTAAGTCACGGTCGATATCACTAAGCTTCTATCAAAATTATTCAAAGAAATTACCAGTCAAACTTCCTTCTTTTTTCAAGATGAGATTCAACCTCAACTCTTGATCAATGGCCTCTCTGGAATAGATACCACAATTTTGCCAATAACATGTGTAACAAATTATATAAATTCTTTGAAAATGTTATTTCACAATAATGACGGATATCGCCAATTACAGTTGAAAAAGAAGGCCGCGTGAACCGTCTATGAGGGAGGTTTCGCGTCAAAACTGATTAATCAATTCAATTCTTGATTAACGGCCTTTGTGGGAGAAATCGATGATGATGATTTGTGATTAATCAACCTATTTTTATTTTTCTCCTTGGCTTGTCACTCAAATCTGACGTTTAATCCCTTTTATTACCCGACTACGGCAAAGCAAAAGGAGGGTTATGATTTTGACAGGCTATGTATGTATGTACACACATCAAAAGTGTCTAGGGATCAAGCATTTTTATGCGGATTTCTTGAGATTGAGATGTGGCTTTGTAATAAATTTATGATTTTATAAATTTATATGGATCCTTTTTGGTGCATTTCATAATTTGAATCAGGAACTGTGAATCAAATTCGAGTAAAAGATGAAAATCAGCTGTCAATATTTTCCCTATAAAAACATACAACGCATTGAAGACATTATTAGTGCTACTGTTTCCCTACTACTGATTAAAACCAACGTTATTATGGAGCGGCGACGTCATTTAAGCAGGGAAGAAATGCTCAGAGCCGTGGGAATGATAGAAGCTGGTTCCCGGCAACGTACTGTGGCTTTAGCTCTGAATACAAGTCAGAGTGTTATCAGTCGACTTTGGACACGTTACCGAAGCACTGGTACCGTGGCTGAGCGCCATGGAGGACGGTATCGCTGCACCACACGGAGACAAGACCGATACATTCAAATCTTAACTCGAAGAGCTCCAACAATAACCGCCATGATGTTAGCCGTGAGGCTTCATCACTCTTCAGGGAACTTAATTAGCGACCAAACAGTCAGAAACCGCTTGCATGAAGTGAACCTTCATTCCCGAAGACCGCTACGGGTACCACCTATAGCAATGCACAATCGTAGGATTCGATATCAATGGGCTCTTGAACACAGAAATTGGGCAGAAGAACAATGGCGTTTCGTGTGCTTTTCTGATGAGTCTCGTTTTGGTATGAGACCGGATACAAGACGTATACGACACTGGAGAACCCCTGGACGCCAACAGCGATTAAAATCCTGCCAGGAAGTCCATCCTTATAGTGGTGGAACCATCATGGTATGGGCGGGTATTTGGATCGGCGGAAGAACTGAGTTGATTTGGATCAGAGGCAACCTCAACGCTCAAATTTATGCTGAAACGATTGTATCAGACGTCATCGTTCCTCTACAAGTGCAAATCGGTCCCTTATTTCAGTTAATGCATGATAATGCACGACCGCACACCGCAAGAGTTGTAAGACAGACTCTCGCCGCAGCTAACATCAATGTCCTGCCCTGGCCTGCTCAGTCGCCAGACTTGAACCCGATTGAGCATGCATGGGATATGCTACAGAGAAGAGCTCTGCCGAATATGGAGGGTATCCAGTCGCAAGAAGACCTTTTTTTGTTGTTGCAACGAACATGGGCGGCCATTCCACAGCGTGATTTGGATGAACTCATTTTGAGTATGCCAAACCGATGTTCTTGTGTTGTTAGTGTTCGCGGTAGAAACACGGATTATTAATTGTTTAAGTTACCCAATAAAATTTTAGAGAAAACTGTTATTTCAGTCTTTTTTTCGAACTTTTGTGTTAGTGGTTCAAATGTCAAATATCCCTTTATTAGGAAAATGGCAAATTTCTTTATTAATGCAAAGGTGACTTGGTTTATCGTTACTGTGACAAACGAAAACACTTTATTTGATGAATCCTTAAAGAAAATTTTAATTAATATCTATCAGGAGAAAAGTTATTGCAAAAATATATGTTGATCCCTAGACACTTTTGATGTGTGTATGTATGTATGTATGTATGTATGTATGTATGTATGTATGTATGTATGTATGTATGTATGTATGTTCATCTGTTCCCTCGTAACTTCTAAACTACTTATCAGAATTCGACAAATGATATATCATTAGAAGCGTCTTAATTGTCCGCTGATTATAGGCTATATGGGGTTTCACTAAATTTACTGTGGCGCCCTCTAGCGGACAAAACATACAGAGTAAAAAACTAAAGTTAAGATAAATATGCCGTGTTTGGTATCATTTGAAAGCCCTTTACTTGTACATTTTGAATATATATATATTGCTAGCATTTGCGTGTGACTTTACCTGTATTCATGGGCTGGTTGCATATATGTAATTCACATCTTTTCGTTCATAGCTTCTTTACTACTTATCAGAATAAGACCACTGCAGTACCATTAGACGGGCCTTGATATTCTGTTAGTTATGAGCTATAAAGCTTGTCACCAAATTTAGTATTGCGCCCTCTAGCGGACAAAAAGTTCTATGTTAATATAAAATTAAAATAAATATACCGTGTTTGGTATCACGCGAAACAGCTTCACGAGTGCTTTATGCTTGTACATAATTACAAGAATGCTTTAATGATGTTAAATATGAGCGATAAGAGTAAAGCGCGGATCACGGGAACTGTGAATCGCTTTATGCAATGTAGAGCAGTGTGAACATTATTAGAATATGTAATGCACTAATGAAAACGACATAAGCTGGGAGTAACTCCACGCGGTGATGGCGGAAACAGTTTTATAACTGGCTAAATCTCCCATAAAAAGGCCTCTGCACTATATGCCTTCGGGCTTATGTTGTTATATGTGCGTGTAGATGTAATATGTCAAGTACCTAGTTTTTAGTTCATCAGTTTAACTTTTGTTAATATTATGCGCCACAAATACACTTTGACACCAAAATAGTACAAACAATAAAAATATGTAGAGATAAATTTTCATGTTTGGAAAGGCGTAGTCACACGTTACAATGCTACCTACCGTAGTATTGTAACGTGTGACTACGCCTTTCCAAACATGAAAATTTATCTCTACATAGTGAATATTGCATACTTCAGAATAGTATTGTATGACATTACTACTGTGTCCATTTACTTGCAACTACATTAGCAACTTTGTTCAGTTCAGTATTCTGAAAATCTTGTTTTATACTTTTTCAGCGTCGTTTTTTGTCGTAGTTGGGTTTTAGTTTTTTAACTTTTTTTTATTCTTCAACTACTTATATTATGTTTGTTTCGTATTTTATTCTATAACTTTTAAATAACTCACGGAGGTTGTATGTGTAATTTCCTTTTTTTTTTTTTTTTTTTGTGAAAGCGGGGAAAATATTCAAAATCCGTTCAGTAGACGCCGACTCCTCCACGTTGCGTTGATTAGTTTTTAATTGGTTTAGCAATAAAATGTTGCTATCAGTAAACAAAACATGACTTTAGACCGGAGAAATTAAAAACCAATTTGGCACTTAATATGAACTAATTACGAAAGATTGAGAACTTGAGTCATTACTGTTTCATCGTAGCTGTATCGACACATACCTCCACAATAATTGTGATAAATGTTTTTGATTTATTTTCAACTAGCTTTCCGCCCCGGCTCCGCCCGCGTGGAGTTCGGTTATATCGCGTTTTTAGATTTCCCTCGGGAATATAAAATTTTCTCGGGTTGAAAAGAACCCTATTATTTAATCCGGACTTCAAACTTTACGTCTGAAAATTTCAAAGCAATCGGTTCAGTAGTTGAAGTCGGCGTGAAAGCGGGACAAACAAACAAACTCACTTTCCCATTTATAATGCTCTGACAATTCAAAGTGCCTGTAACTGGTTTATTTGAAATAAATGCTTTGATTTGATTTGTTTTAATGAGTTTCATTTCATTTAATTTTAAAAGAATGAAGTACGAATATAAAAGTTCCACTCAACATCCCACTTCCTCTGAACAACTCATACGCACAATACCGTAACCAAAACCAAATCACTTTTCCACTAAACCAATTAAAAACTAATCTAGTTCCCAAAGAAGGAAATGGACTGTGAAAAATTCCAGTATTTTGTAATAATACCATAGATTTCCGTCTTCATCTCTCTCTGGCTCGTTGGCCAGCGTCCGAACACGCTCAGAAACAATTGCACGTGATTTTATTGCTGCGGTTCGATACACGCAAAAATTATATTACAATCGATAAATACGCGGATATCGATAACTCGGACTGTCTAATCGATTGTTTGCATGCATCGTTTAAGAAAAATCTCGGATAGAATTTGCATTTCCTCGTTCGAGATTTTTTTAAACCCTTTACCTTTCGGCCGAGCAGTAGTGGCGACTTTTTTAAACTGGTTTGAGTGCAATTCCGCTTGATGGTAAGCAGTGATGTAATCGTTGATGGTAAAGCGCGCTAGTTTATTAAGAGCCTTCCTTCTTCATCTCAGCGTGAATCCCAGTCGCATCCGCAGCTTTTTCAGGTTTCGAGTCTGGGGCCGCTTTACCAGTCTAACTGCTGAATTTGGCTAAACTTCGATATTTTCCGTGAAGCGACTGCCGTCTGACCTGCACAACCCGAAGGCGATATCTAAGCATTGCAGGTAGACCAATTGTTACTTTTGAGTGCTCCAACAACCCGTAACGACTACCACTAGATGTTCGTATGGCAGCCGGGACCAACGGCTTAACGTGCTTTCCGAGGCACAACCAGACCAGTGCGCGCCTTCTTGCACAGCGCCCGCGTTCGCTACCACTACGCCACGGAGGCTGTCGCAGTAGTTTATTAAGAGCCTATTCACTTTAAATTGTAGTCAGACGGAAACACCGCCACTGGCAAATAGTGCCGGTCTATACTTCCAAGTTGTAGGCCGTAGGTTCGAAGACAGTTAAGCGTTTTACATAACATAATCAGCCTATAATATTCCCAGTCGTGGCCTTGGGCCATAGGCCTCCTCTTGATGAGAGGGAGTGGGCCATAAGCTACTACGCAGGCCCAGTGCGGGTTGGTAGATATCACATGTCTTCGAAGTTATTGACTCTAGGACATGCGTTTTCCTCGCGATGTTTTCCTTCACCGTTTTGAAAGCAGTGGTGGTGAAATAATTTACACAAAGTAAAGCGCCCGATGGGATTAGAACCTACGAGCTACAACTTGTAAACCGCCACTGATCGATGAGTTGAGCGAGGTGATGCAATGTTAAACACAACAACACGACCAACGATACTGCGCTAGAGGGAGATTGACCTGACACAACAACATTTTGCGCATCGTACCCGGCACACATCGCAACATAACTGCTTAGACCCGTCCTCTTTACGGCTTCACCAGACATCATGCCGGAACACGACGAATCGTTTGGCGGTAATACTTTGTCTGGCGGGTGGTAACTTCTGTTGGCAGCCTACCACAAAGATAATAAAGTTACGAACATAGGAATATTTCTTAGTAGGTAGGTATGATGCCTTTGACAGCCTCCGTGGCGTAGCGGTAGCGAACGCGGCCGTTGCGCAAGGAGTTAAGAGATTTGTATGCATGAATATGAATATTTGCACTGGTCTGGTCGTGCCTCGGAAAGCACGTTAAGCCGTTGGTCCCGGCTGCCATACGAACATCTAGTGGCAGTTGTTACGGGTTGTTGGAGCCCTCAAAAGTCTAGCAATTGGTCTACCTGCAATGCTTAGAAATCACCTTCGGGTTGTGGAGGTCAGACGGCAGTCGCTTCATGGAAAATATCGAAGTTTAGCCAAATTCAGCAGTTAGACTGGTAAAGCGGACCCCAGACTCCAAAGCTGAAAAAGTTTCGGATGCGACTCAGATTAACGCTGAGATGAAGATGAAGAGAAGAGATGAGCGCGCCTCTGAGGCGATGCACGGGGTAGTTTAACACCCCACTACCCCGTGCAGGAGACGAGGCCCGGACAGACCGGGCCAGCACGAGAGTGTGGGGCCGTGGTAGAATTTAGACTCGGTCCCACGCGCGCTCGTGATAGGAGCACCGGGGTGGTTTTAGTCAGTAAAAGTCTGACAGACCCCGTCGCCCATCCCAGCGGCGGACATTTCCAACCCGAAAAAAAAAAGTATGATACCTAGCTACCAACCTGTAGTGTGTATTTGTAACCATCTCATCGTGAAAGCTTAGGTGAAATGAAGAGTGAGCTGTATTTTCAACAAATGCTAAGAAATTGACAGTAAATAGGTATTCCACTTTGAGTATTCATCTAGTAGTTTCTTCGCCTACCGTCGTTAATGATTAAAACATTTATGTACTATAACTAAGGTAGACACAGGAATGCAGGTCAACTGCGCATTAGCTACTTAATCATAATTGCGTTTGGTATTAACGTTAAAACAATCTGTTCAAATTACCTATGGGTTATCGCTGGTTATCGCCTCACTACGCCATGACAAAACCATTGGAAAAAAACACTCACACACAACACATCATACACGGTATTTTAACATTAGAAAAGCAATTCATAAAAACTCCTTTAAATCACCGCCATCTTGGACTGGTAAAAAAAAAACAATGTAACCTTTTTCGTATTTCGAATCTTTTTTCGACAGTCGAGAAGTAACACGCGTTTTGGCGCGAAAACGCGCGACTCAGTACACGTCATTCACTGACCGCGGCTCGCGCGAGACTGAATAGTGAATTGAAAATCTTCGTTTTCGAATGCGTACTCAGATCTTAAGTTATTGTTGTTTTCTTCGTGTGATATCGATGTGTTTCATTTCCATTGCGTATTTTGCGGCAGGTGTTGGCTATTTGTTCATATAAAAGTGGTATTGTAAAATCTTTATTTTCTATCTATATTCAAATCAAACACGATTGAATCGTAAGTCGGCATAGTTCATCGCGTGTTATTTTCTGTGTTGATTAATGTTTTTTTTTTTGTTGTCAGATTATCTGTAATTTTGTTTTATAAATACCCACTACCAGTAATGTTTTGTAATGTAACAAGAGGTTTAAAGGTTGGTTTAAATTTCTTTATATTTACTTTACTATTTGGTTTATATTAAACTAGCTTTCCGCCCGCGGCTTCGCCCGCGTAGAGTTCGGTTATATCGCGCTTTTTGGATTTCCCTCGGGAATATCAATTTTTTCCGGGATAAAAGGTAGTCTAAACCTTCCTTAAGAATCACTCTATCTATTAAAAAAAACCGCGTCAAAATCCGTTGCGTAGTTTTAAAGATCTAACGGACATACAGCGAAAGCGACTTTGTTTTATACTATGTATTGATGTAATATCATACGAAGGCTCAGAGTCACACAAAGGGCAATGTAAAGAGCTATGATCGGAGTTTCTCTGCGTGATCGAATCAGAAATAAAGAGATCCGCAGAAGAACCAAAGTCATAGTACAAACAAACAAACACATAGCTCTTCGAGTCGCTAAAATTAATTGGCAGTGGGCAGGGCACATTGCTCTTAGAGCCGATGACCTGGTGAAGGTCGCGGGAAGCCGATGGATGCGGGCAGCACAATACCGGTCATCGTGGAAAGCCTTGGGGGAGACCTTTGTCCAGCAGTGGACATCTATAGGCTGAAGAAGAGAAGAGAAGAAAATAATTGTAAATTTAATTCTTAGAGGTTAAGTATTATTTGTTATGATACCAAGTCCCCTACTCACAAATTAAAATAAATTTAAGCTCAGGTAGGGTTGCCAACTCTAAAATTTGGAAAACAGGACATGACACGTGAGAACCCCGGATTTTAGTGTCCGAAAGCCGGACATAGGTATCTACAAGATCTTTTAAACATATCCAATGCAATAAAAAACATTTGTAAATGTAATAAATCACCTTTTTTATTCATTGATTTTTAAAACTTGGTCTATAAATGAAATCTTCCCCGGACGCTCCCCGGATGCCCTCTAAACTAGGACAAATCCGGGGAAACCCGGACGAATGGCAACCCTAAGCTCAGTCCATCTTTTTCGTTCAATTTATAGTTGATCGCTCTGTCGATTAATTGAAGACAATGGCGCTGATTGTCTTGTTCGCTAACTAGACTAAATTTAAATTTAAACAACCTGCTGGCCAAAGCACCTCTCGCGCGAGCAATTCATACTAATAACGAAATTCAGAATAGGTTGGACATTTTTTCATGTTACTTTAGTGAATTAGCAAAGGTAGGTTTATACATAATATGTTATGAAAGCAACAATTAGTGTGTTTAATGTATTGTTATAATTATAAGGATGTATTGTTTTAGTTGTAATTTTGTGTTAAGTGAAGTAAGTTAAGTTATTGTGTAGTTTTTTATCATTTGTGAGCCTTAACTATCGCATTAGGTTTCTAAATCTGTAATGATAGTTTAAGTTTTTGAGATAAATAAATAAATAATTTAACCGCATCCTTTTCTTTATATTTCATTAACAAAAGGGTAGATGATAACATTTTAGTTTAATCATATCAAATAAAGATACTCCATAGACAGTTTAGACGCCATTATAAACATGGCGACTAAAAATACGCCAGTTTACGTCAGGAGCGCACCAATTTGACAGGTCTAAACTGACATTTCCTTCTGTCTTTTTCTTAATTAATTAATAAAAAAAGATGCACTGAAAGGAGATGTTTCAGAAATGTATGGAGCCTGGGTCAGCACATTGTACACTTAATGCTAGGTATAGTTACGTTATAGTTAACTGTTTCTAATGTTAATTTGTTATATTTTGGCTTAGCTTTTATACAGATTCAATTTAACTCGGCAAGGAGTGCAACACAACTACTAATAAATCTGGTGGTCAGCAATAAGCGAAATAAGATTTTGACAGTGACATTTGATTGACGTGGCAAGTATCTAAGGCTATCGTATCTATATTATCTACCATATGACTGCGAAAAACACAAAACATGAATTCCGAACATAGGACATTATAAACTACATTCGTGAAAGAACGCAAACAACCGTGACATTAGAAAAAAATACACCTAAGTTTGAACGTAGTTATAATTCGTATAAGGTTTTTGTTGATAAAAGCAAGTTATCGTTGTTTTTGAATGATGATTTTTGGCCGGAGGGTATACACTTCAGACAATTTGTGTTTTTTAGAAACCAAGGCAGATCTAATTCTGAATCGAGTGTCAATCAAAAACGATCATAATGGCTACTGCTTGTAATTCTATAAATAAATTTGTTACTTGTCTGTAAAAAGATCAGTGGATAGTGTCAGAGATTTGTGTAAGTGGGCGGATGTCATAGCTCTTCAGGAGACTTGGCTTCTGCCTCATGATGTGCATTTTCTTGACACCATACATACAGATTTTGAGTACGTAGGGAACTCTGCAGTTGACACTTCCACTGGAAATCTCAAGGGGCGTCCCTATGGTGGGGTAGCTATCTTGTGGCGTAGGGGCTTGTTTAAAATGGTGAGTGCTGTTGAATTTAAAAGTGACCGCCTAGTAGCTATAACAGCAACTTTAAGTGACAACCGCACTATAATGATATTTAGCATATATATGCCGACGGACAGTATAGAAAATCTCACGGAATTCTCAAACTGCTTAGGTGAAGTGAGTGCCATTATTGAGAATAATGACACTGAAGTAGTGTATGTATTAGGAGATTTTAATGCCCATCCATGCCAGCCATTTTGGTATGAGCTAAGTGGCTATTGTAGGGATAACCAGTGGTTGTGTGCCGATGTTGAAAAATTAGGCATTAATTCGGATGTAGTTACTTATATAAGTGACATTAATGGTAGTCTAAGATGGCTGGATCATTGTATCGTGACGCAATCTGCTTGGCAAACTGTGAGAGGTGTCAGCGTAGGTCGCGATACCTATTGGTCGGATCATTTCCCCGTGATACTTGAATGTGATTTAAATATAATTGTGCCGAAAGTGTCACAGGAATCAGTTAGAATTAATAAAGTGGTTTGGAGGGACCGGGATGAGATGCAGATCAATGGGTATCGTGACTTATGTAACTGCGAGCTAAGGACTGTCTGCTATCCTGAATTATTTCAGGAGTGTGGTGATAGAATGTGTAGTAGCCTGGAACATAGGCGTGCTCTGGACTCTCGTATGGTGAGATTGTGAATGTTCTGTCAGTAGCATCAGTGCAGACGTGGGAAGGCAAGCAACTTCGAGGGGTTAGGCGAGTGGCAGGCTGGAATAGGCACGTCCAGGGCGTTCATGTGGAGGCTCGGTCTAGGTTTCAGGTTTGGTTGCTTCACAATAAGCCCAAGTCCGGGAGGATATGGGAGGAGATGAGGACTAGCCAGAAGATTTTTAGAAGCAGGCTTAAGTGGTGTCAGAACCACCAGGACCAGATTAAAATGGACATAATAGCATCACACAGAGCTACTAAAAATTTTCCTCAATTCTGGAAGGCAACTAATGGACTGGGAACTGGAGCGGGTCGCCCCGTGAGCGTGGGGGAATGTGGTTCGCCTGAAGACATAGTTAGCATGTTCAGGGAACGTTTTATGGTGTCATCTCAGTTAGGGCCGGCTAAGGGGGGGATCGTTGAGGGGATTAGTCGTGATTATGAACCAATTCGTTTTAGGGCTAAGGAGGTGAGGAGACAAATCCTAAGTATGGGCGGTGGTAAGTCTCCTGGTCACGACGGTCTCAGCATCGAGCACCTCAAATACCCGAATACCGGGAATATCGGAGAATACCGGGTTCATCTGCCTAGAGTGCTGGCGACGTTTTTCTCACTTTGCGCCAGTCACTCGTACCTACCATATGATATGTTGCGAACGGTAGTGGTACCTATAGTTAAGAATAAGACCGGGGATATGTCGGATAAGGCGAACTACAGACCTATATCCTTAGCCACTGTGATTGCTAAGGTATTGGATGGTCTGCTTGATAGGCATTTGGATAAATATATCACGTTGCATGACGCTCAGTTCGGGTTTCGGTCTGGGCTTTCCACTGAGAGTGCTATTCTGTGTCTGAAGCAGACCGTCCAATATTATAAGGATAGAGATACTCCGGTATATGCTTGCTTCCTTGATCTCTCGAAGGCCTTCGACCTAGTGTCATATGATGTCCTTTGGGAGAAGGTCGGGGGGGCGGGCGTACCTCAGGAGTTGACGGGCCTATTTCAATACTGGTACTCGAACCAATGTAATCAGGTTCGTTGGGGTAGTACTCTCTCTGAACCGTACAGGTTGGAGTGTGGAGTTAGGCAGGGGGGTTTAACCTCTCCTAGGCTCTTCAACCTGTACGTGAATGAGTTGATCGTTGAGCTTAGCAGCAAACCAGTCGGATGCAAGATAGATGGCATTAGTGTCAATAATATTAGTTATGCTGATGACATGGTGCTGCTGGGCCCAACGGCTGGCTCAATCAGAGAGATGTTACGTGTTTGTGAGAGGTTTGCTGCTACTCACGGTTTGCAATATAATGTCAATAAGAGTGAGTACTTGATCTTTGAGGTCCCCGGGAAATGGGTGCGTTATGAGCCCATAATTTGCCTAAAGGGGAAGCCACTAACTAGGGTTACTCAATATAAGTACCTAGGCCATTATTTGACTGTGGACCTCAAAGATCAAGTAGACATTGAACGCGAGCGCAGGGCGCTAGCAGTTAGATGCAACATGTTGGCCCACAGATTTGCTCGTTGTAGTGATGGGGTCAAAATCGCTTTATTCAAAGCGTTTTGTCAGTCATTCTACACGGGCGGTCTGTGGGTTAGCTGTGCGCGGAAAACTCTAGACGCCCTGCGTGTGCAATATAATAATGGTTTTCGGGTGCTGTTGGGCTTGCCTAGGTATTGCAGTGCGTCGGGCATGTTCGCTTTGGCGCGAGTGGATGATTTTTATGCCATCGTGAGAAAGAAGGCGGCCTCGTTGCTCGGTAGAACTAGGACCAGCGCCAACAGCATCCTACAAGCCATGGCCGACAAGCTCGATGCGCCAGTGCTAAGACACTGGTTAGCATTGCTTGTGCGGCAGTCTTGATTAGTTTTTTAAGTATTACTAACCCTTAGTTGATAAGTTAAGTTAAGTTACTAACCATTGGACCTTTGTTGTCATTTAATGAATTAAATTATTATTATAAGCAATGATGCAATCGTCAATGGTAAAGCGCGCTAGTTTATTAAGAGCATATTCACTGTAGCCTTAAAGACACTTAAATTGCAGTCAGACGGAAACACCGCCGCTGGCAAAATCCGGCTCGAAGGACCAAAAGATGTTGGGGTTTTTCGCCGTTGCCGATACTCCAGAGTTGTTGTAGGTAAAATGAGTAACACCAAAACGATCAGAATTGAGCCGCACTTGCTTTACTAACACCTGACCGGGTGGTGGAGGTATTTTTATGACTGAATTACATTAATGTGTGAAAGTTTATTATAAAATAGCGTTTTGTTGTATGAGCATTATTGGTTCGTACTGTTCCAGGCCCTCGATGTCATCATCATCCCAGCGTTAATCCCAGTCGCATCCGAAGCCTTTCCAGCTTTGGAGTCTGGGGTCCGCTTTACCAGTCCAACTGCTGATATGGCTATACTTCGACATTTTCCGTGAAGCGACTGCCGTCTGACCTCCACAACCCGAAGGCGACATCGAAGCATTGCAGTTAGACCAATTGTTGGACTTTTGAGGGCTCCAACAACCCGTAACGACTGCCACTATATTTGAGCCAAATTCGATAAAGAATAGAGTTAAATAAACCGTTGCTAGGCAACGAGTAGTTTATGCCTTAAAGACAGATGTTAACAACCTCTTCAACATAAATGATTTTCATAAAAGTAGGTAAAAATCCTACTTCCTACTAATCTAAACAGATTATTTGTTTAGATATTTATGATTTGCATAAACGCTTAACCGAATTAATGAAATATGACACACATGTAAGCTAATTTCCTAATAGGTTAAATTTTTTGAAACATAAATATAATTAGTCCGTACTTCAAAAGTTCAAAGTATTACAATGCATGTGTTATGCAGTTGATTAAGTAATTAAAATACGCAAAATTGTATTAACAAATGCCTCAACTTTATTCATTGGTTGAATTCCACAAAATGTGTTTAATACCTGGATTTCATCCATCTTTCTTTTTTTGTAGGGCTATCACGTAAAATTAATGTCGACTTTTTAATGGTTTTTCGAAATACCAAGTTATTATGCATGTTATATTAGTAATTCTATTGAAATATGCTTCAATAGGAATTGTTAATAAATAGTTAGCATATAAAAGTCAATAATGATGTAAATAACAGGAGATTAGTAAAACGTGAGTTGTGATAACCCTAAATTGGTTTGTTTACCTCTATTCTTTTTGGAGCTTGGCTGGAATATAGGTGTAATATTCTTATCAATACAAATTAATCAAGCACAACCACAAGATAGCTGCTGTGAATCGTTGAGGAGCTCCCTCGACTGTCTCCTGACTCCATCATCAGATCTACTCCAGACCTTTAATAAATTTTAGTGCTTTGAAATACTTAGAAATGTACTTATATCAAGGTGTTTTACATGTTTACTTCAAGCATCCTTAGCAAAATCACTAATGAAAAACACAATTAATCAATACAAATCGTCGCAGATACGTTAAAAGCGCCTACATAAAAGTTTATAGCAATAGTATTGTTTAAGTTTTTGTACCTTTGTCATAGGAGTTACGCGATATTATTTTTAGGGTTATGCACATGTTGTGCAGGTATGAAAAACTCCTAAATCTTTTTAATTACAAAATACTAATTTTCAGCTATTCAGCATTACATGTTGCTAGGAATCATATTTATACATGCGTTTTCATTGCGGAGTAGCTTTCCAAGCTTCAGTTTAGCCATGTCTTTTGAAATTATTGTGTGGCGTATTGTGTCACAACACTAGTTAATATTAAAACCCTCAACACCTAATGTTTCTGCTCATACGTCATTGTCATCGCTGCGTGTGGAACAAAGAGTATAGTAAGCATATAAATGTGTGGAATAAGTTTTGAAACCAATCGACTTTTTTATACATTTGTGTTTCTGTTTAGTGAAAGAACTCATTGTGTGTTGTGCGCTTAGTGTTTGACGCCATTGTAACGAGATTTATATTGTATACAAATTTACTTTTACCTTTTACCAAACTGTATATTTTGTTGATATTGTTATGTTTTCCGAGTGTTTTGTTAATACTTAATACTGGCCGAGATTTGTTTATTAAGTATCCTATCGTATTGAATGCTTTATTCATTCATTCATTGTTTACTTTCTGTCCATAACTTTTGTTTATAGTTTCAAGTCTCTCTTCAATGAACCTGACTGTGTGGTAATTGGATCTATTTATACTTGAACTGTTTAGTCTTTATTCGATAACATATACAATTTTATTTTATTGTACTTGAAATGGAGGACCAACAAATACAGGACAGACTTAACCAAACTTTGGCAAATAACCAAAGATTAATGCAACAAAATGCGGACTTGCAAGCACAATTAAATGCCCATAGCATGCAGAACCCTGAGGCATATGCGGTCCGTCCAAAACTGCCTCCTTTTTGGCACGAACATCCCGCTGGCTGGTTCGCTCACCTTGAATCACAATTTGTTTTATGCCACATTACAGTGGATGAAACTAAATATAATTATGTCATTTCACAATTTGATTCTAGGATCTCACATGAAGTTGAAGACCTGATTACTAACCCTCCCCCGAAAGGTTGCCGATATGAGTGGATTAAAGAGGAGGTAATCAAGCGTTTTTCCACCTCCGAGTCACAAAAGGTTAGACAGCTGTTATCAGGCGAGGAGCTCGGTGACCGCAAGCCTACCCAGTTTCTGCGACATCTAAAGTCTTTAGTTGGTAAGACTCTTACAGACGATAAAATTATTAGAGAACTGTTGCTGCAGCGCTTGCCAAATACCGTACAGGTAATTTTGACAACCCAAGGTGACCTCACCTTGGACAAGGTTGCCGAATTGGCTGACAAAATATTAGAGGTCAACCCTGTCTCCGTCAATGCCATTTCTCCCGTTCCAGCTAGTGCCCCTGATCTTGCTGCCATTACTGTGCAGATGCAAGAACTGTCACGTCAGGTGGCCGCTTTAACCACAAGGCAGCTCAAATATAGGCGATCTAGTTCTAGGTCACATTCAAAACCTAGGTCTAGATCTGCATCCCTGGCTGACCGACAGCCACTGTGTTGGTACCACCACAAATTTGGTATGGTCGGGAAACCAGCAGAATAATCAATCCGCCCACTCCCTAAAATTTCAAACCCTTCCCAACCTAGTCACTTTCGTCCCATTTCCATTCTCCCATTCATGTCTAAAGTGCTTGAGGCCTGCGTACATAGGCAGTTTTCTGGATTTATTTATCGGAACAGCCTTATCAGTCCCTTACAGTCTGGTTTCAGACCTGGGCACAGTACAGCCTCCGCTCTCCTTAAAGTGACTGGTGACATAAGAGAGGCTATGGAGGATACCAAAGTTACTGTCTTGGTATTAATTGATTTCTCCAATGCCTTTAACGCCGTCAGCCATGATATTCTCCTTGCTGTTCTCTCTCACCTTATGGTTTCGTCCGAGGCTCTGGAGTGGTTCTCTTCTTATCTTCGGGGACGTCAGCAGTCGGTTCGCGTTGATGAGAGCTCATCGAGTTGGCGTGACCTGTATGCTGGTGTTCCTCAGGGCGGTATTCTTTCTCCATTATTATTCTCCATTTTCATTAATTTTATAACTCACTGTCTTCGGTGTTCGTATCATCTATACGCTGATGATCTCCAATTATATACAGCTGAGCGAGTGGAAGGTATGTCGAATGCTATAGCGGAGGTAAACCGAGACTTAGAGGCTATCAAAAACTGGTCTGATAGATTTGGGGTGACAGTAAACCCCATGAAGTGTCAGGCCATTATTATTGGAAGCTCACGCATGATGAGTAGGTTAACACTTAGCTCTCTCCCTTCTCTTATCTTCAACGGTACCGTTATACCTATTACCTCCACAGTGAAAGATCTTGGTTTGTATATTGACTCGACGCTTAGCTGGCAACGTCAGGTGTCATATGTTAGTCAACGGGTCAACGGTACCCTGCGTTCCCTATATCGTTTGAGGAATTTCTTACCCGCTAAAACGAAAACCATGCTTGTGCAGACTTTGATTTTCCCCATAATCGATTATGGTGACGTGTGCTACTTTGACCTGAATTCGGTTTTGCTGGATAAGCTTGACAGATTGCTCAATAGTGGTATCCGGTTTATATTCAATCTGAGGAAATATGACCATGTATCCAGCTACAGGTCTGAACTGAAATGGATGCCCATTCGCCAAAGAAGAAATTTGCGAGCCTTAACCACGCTTTTCTCCCTTCTTAATTCGCCCACTCCTCCTTCTTATCTTACGAATCACTTCCAATATTTGTGTTCTTCACACAGCAAGAATCTGCGTTCTTCTAATAATCTTCTCTTACTCTGTCCTTCTCATACCTCTGACTTTGTTCACTCTTCATTTCATATTCAGTCAATTCTTTTGTGGAATGCGCTTCCTCTTGATATCAGGATGGCGACTAGTCGGTTTGCATTTAAGCGGAAATTGCAGAGTTATTTTGCGAGTGGTTAGGGTAGGGTCATCTCAACACCTCTCTTACAAGTTTTATTTTTGTATATATTATAAGTATATATATAGTAATAGTTTGTATATGTATATAGCTTATTTAAGTATTTGTTTAGATAGTGTTATTAAAGCATCTAGTCTCTTCACCACCCGAGGTTGACTGGTAGAGAATGCCTAAGGCATTAAGTCCGCCTCTGTACATTTTCTTTGTGCGAAAGATTAAATAAATAAATAAATAAATAAATAATCAGTAACAGCGGCGATTGATTGTTTTGCTAGTAGCCGCTTATTTGTAGTGGATAAAGAGACCAAATTCAGATTTTTATTAGACACTGGATCTGATATTTGTTGTTTTCCCAAAAAATTGTTACGTATTAAAGTAGCAGATGCTAACTACAACTTGTGTGCTGCAAATGGCAGTTTCATTAAAACTTATGGCTGTCATAGTTTCACACTTAATCTTGGTCTCCGCCGTGCATTTAAATGGAACTTCATCATAGCTGATGTTGATACCGCCATCATTGGCGCTGATTTCATGGCTTTCTACAATTTACTTCCCGACTGTAGAAACAGAATAATACGCTGCGGAGTTACTGGTCTTACTGCTCCAGCCTCTGTAGCTAAATTTAACCAGCCCAGTGTAAAAACTGTTAAAATTGAAACTTCAGAATTTCGCAAAATCTTGTCTGAATTTCCAGTAATCACGAGACCACCCGGCATCCATCGCGAGGTGAAGCACAACACAGTGCATTACATTAAGACGACCGACGGCCCACCAGTGGTGTCGCGGCCGCGCCGCCTCGCACCGGACAAACTGCGCGCTGCGCAGAAAGAGTTTGCGGACATGGTGCAAGCTGGCACCGCACGACCCTCCATGAGTCCATGGTCCTCGCCATTGCACCTAGCCTTGAAGAAAGACTCTTCATGGCGCCCCTGCGGCTACTACAGAGCGTTGAATGCTCGGACTATACCAGACAGGTACCCCGTACGCCATATAGGGGATTTTGGTCATGCTCTTGCTGGTTCTACTATCTTTAGCAAAATCGATTTAGTTAAAGCATACAATCCGATTCGTGTAGACCCAGCCGATGTCTGTAAAACAGCCATTACAACACCATTTGGCTTATATGACGGGCTTATTTGGCCTCAGAAACGCTGGACAAACTTTCCAACGTTTTATCGATGAAATTGTCCGAGGTTTGGATTTTTGCTTTCCATATGTCGATGACATACTCATATTTAGTAGGGACGCTACGGAGCATCGTAACCACTTACGCATACTCTTTAAACGATTGTCTGACTACGGTGTAGTAGTCAATCCGACAAAGTGTGTACTAGGTACGTCTGAGGTTATTTTCCTCGGGTATAAAGTCTACAGCGAAGGCATAAGCCCCCCGGAAGAAGAAATCCAAGCCTTAAAAGATTTTACCCTTCCTAAAACAGCCCAAGGACTCCGCAGGTTCTTGGGCATGATAAATTACTACCGTCAGTTCCTTCCCAATGCCGCTATGACTCAAGCGACACTCATTGGCTTCCTTACAGTTACAAAACTCAAGGGAGCCAAGCTCATGCCCTGGACACCTGAACTAGAGCACGCCTTCCATGCATGCAAGGACAGCCTCTCACAGGTTACCAGATTAGCACATCCTGTACCTAACGTCCCATTGGCGTTATACACAGACGCATCTGGTACTCAGGTAGGCGCGTGCTTACAGCAGCAAACCGAACAGGGCTGGCAACCACTTGCTTTCTTCAGCAAGAAGCTTACGGCGAGTCAATCAATGTGGCCAGCAGAGGCGCAACACGTCACAATATATACGGATCACAAACCTCTCTTGTATGCGTTCAAACAACGTAGAGAAAAACTGCCACCCAGCCAACTTAATCATCTAACTTTTATCTCCCAATTTACTACTGACATACGGCATGTAAAGGGAGACGACAACGTCGTTGCCGACACAATGTCACGCATTGAAGTCTTCTCGCTCGAACCCGACTATATCGCATTGGCTCGAGCACAAGAGGCCGACGATGAGATAAAAACCTTATGTGACACATCTCTCAATATGCAACGTACTTTAATTCCAGGCACAGAGACGACCATCCAGTGTGGCGTTTTAACGGGCAAACCGCCCCCCTATCTACCGGCATCGCTGCGCCGCCTCACCTTTGACCGTCTACATGCACTCGGCCACCCCGGCGCTCGCGCCAGCGCGCGTCTCGTGGCACAGCGTTACGTGTGGCCCGGTGTTGCGCGCGGCTGCCGCGCCTGGGTGAGGGAATGCGTCCACTGTCAACGCGCCAAAGTGACACGCCACGTTTTCGCACCACTCGGAAATTTCAACCCACCATAAACCAGGTTTCGTCATGTCCATTTAGATATTATTGGCCCTCTGCCAACATCGAGAGGTTACTCATATTGCCTGACAGCGATCGATCGTTTCTCTCGATGGCCCGAGGTTTGGCCAATGGTTTCGATAACCGCAGGGGAGGTAGCTGATCGGTTCGTAGAAGGTTGGATCGCACGCTGGTCAGTCGTGACGGTTGTAGGAACGCCGTCCTACAACCGTCACGACTGACCAAGGCCGCCAGTTCGAGTCCGACCTTTTCAAATGACTCATGAACGTTGGCGCGACCGATCGAAAGCGAACCACTAGTTATCATCCTCAGGCAAATGGCATGATCGAGCGCTTTCATAGGCAGTTGAAGGCGGCTCTTATGTGCCACAACGACACTTGGCACCGAGCCCTACCGATCGTTCTTCTCGGCATTCGATCTGCCTTGAAGGAGGATCTCGAATGCTCAGCTGCCGAGCTTGTTTATAATAATAATAATAATTTTATTCAAAAATCTTTACAGGATAAATTACATAGTCTTAAATATAAGCTTAAATCCAAGTCTTGCGTGCCTGAACTAGGATACCCTGTGTTTCAGGCAAAAAGAGCTAGAAACAATTTAAAATTAATAAATAATCAAAAGGATTATTAACAATACAAATTTGTAAACGATCTGTAAACGTGGGCAAGTTATCTTATACTATTCTAATATTACCAAAGCTTAACTTCTATTTTCTTAATTTACAAGATAGTTATTCTAAAAATTGTATAAAAACTCAAAATATAATTATAATAATCAAAAAATTGTAAAAATACGAAATATAAACAAAATCACTCTAGCACAATCAATAAATTCTCTGTATCATCGTAGGACATTTTTTGCAGAGTTTGCTTAACAATTCTCTTACAGTTAAATTGATTTAAACTATAAATGTTTGATTTTCCGTTCAATCTATTGTAGAGGAGAGGACCAAGAAATAGGTAAAATTTTGATGTAAAAGCATGTTTGGTATGATTTTGAGGACAGACTAGATTTTTACGTCTTTTGTTAGTACAGTCCGCGCTATATGTTAGATCTGCGTGCTGTTTTAATACAATAGCCATTATAAATAACTGTCGGACTGTTAGTACTTCACATTCTTTGTAAAGGAGGTAAGTGGGAAAAAGGAATGGCCGGAAAGTAGACACTTTGAGAATTGCCCTCTGGGCTCTCTCGATTGTTAGTAACAATGTTTTACCCGCTCCACCCCATGTGGTAATACAGTATGTTAGTATCGATTGGCATAGAGCAAAGTAGACTTGTCTAATTATTTTTGGGTCTGCAATGTGTCGTAACTTTTTAAAAACAAATATCAATTTACGAATCCTATTATTCACAGCTTCTATATGATGCTTAAACGAAAGTGTCTCATCTATTATAATTCCAAGGTACTTAACTGTATTTGAAATTTTAATATTAGGACAAACACATTGATTATTTGTGCTAGGTGAGCAGTTATGAGCATATAATGTTGTGGTAGGGCCAGTTAGTTTTTGCTTGCGCATCGAAAACTTGACGTAATTTGTCTTGTCAGCATTTAAAGTTAGTGAATTATTTTGAAGCCATTTATTAATAACATTAAATCCGTGTTGCGCAAACTTGTAGACATTTTCTTCAGAGTCAGCCGAAAACAAAAGAGCAGTGTCGTCGGCATAACAAACGATATGGCCGTGATCTAAATTTAGATTACAGAGATCGTTTATATATATTAAAAAGAGTGAAGGACCCAAAATACTTCCTTGGGGAATTCCGAAAGTTGTGCTTTCTACATCATCGCTAATAAGATTCCCAATCTTTACACATTGCGTACGTTCTTCTAGATAGCTCTTAAATAATTTCAGCTGAATTTCCCTGATGCCTATGGCTTCAAGCTTGCGCAACAAAATGGGAATAGAAATTGTGTCAAAAGCTTTGGCAAGGTCCAGGAAAATTCCTACTGCGTGGTTACCTTAATCAAGCTCTTGTGCTAGATAGGCGGTTAGATGGTGTACGGCATTATCTGTAGACATTTTAGGTCTAAATCCAAACTGCCGCTTAGAGAGAATAGATTTATCCTCCAAATATTTATAAAGCCTATTGTTAATAATCTTTTCTAATATTTTAGACATAGAAGGCAGTAAGGAGATAGGCCTATAATTAGTCACTAGATCTTTACTACCTGATTTGTAAACTGGGACAACAACAGCTTTTTTTAAGCACTTGGGGAACACCCCTGTGGTTAAACATTTATTAAAAATGCAAGTTAACGGTGGTACTAAAAGGTCTTTGAATTGTTTAATAATTTTATTAGATATGTTATCCCAGCCAACTGCACAGTCGACTTTTAGACCCATAATAATCCTTTCTACTTCCGCTTCGTCAGTCTCCAGTAACACAAAGGATGATAAGGTAGTGTTAGGTGCAACCAATGAGCTTGTTAGGTACTGTGATTGTCCCCGAATTTTTTCAGCTAAACACTTGTCCACATTAACAAAGAAATTATTTGCAATATTCGCTGATGTTAATTGTGATGAATGTGCTTGTAATAAACCTGAAGAAGACTGATTCTGTTTTGAAGTACACGTCACATTTTTAATAATTTTCCAGATCTTTTTGTTATCTGTACCAGCCTCTTTAAGTGCAGTGTTATCGTAATTGCGTTTTACTTTTTTTAGGAGGTCGTTACAAAAATTACGATATCGCTTATATGTCACTTGCAATATTAAATTATTCGGATAAGCTTTAGCTTTCATATGCAGTTTATCTCTATTTTTCATACAACGTATAAGACCAGTCGTAATCCATGGTTTTATGTTGTAGTTTTTGTTATTTTGTTATTTGACTGTGTTTTTCTGAATTGCATGTTGCACTTTTTTAATTAGGTACAACATACAAAACTGCGGATCAGCGGAATTGTAGACTGGGTCAAAATCAATATTGCACAAGTCTTCTTCAAGTTTATGTAAATTTAATTTAGAGACTGTGCGAGAGGCCACCTTAGGTAATTTACAATTAAGAATAAGTAGGGTAGCACTGTGATCGGTTATTGTTGAGTTAGTTACAAGGGTAAGCGCAGGGAAATTGGCCTTGAGCATTATATGATCTAAGCAGGAGCCACTTTGATGTGTAGGAAGCGTGTGAGCGGGAAGTAAACCATGGAACGCGCATAGGTTGAGATATTCCTCAGCCGGAGCGTCTGCACTTCCAGGAAGAATATTGATATTGATATCTCCAGTTATAATTATATTTTTGAAGTATGATAGGTTTTGCAGGTTGTCGTTTAGAGAGTTAGTGAAATTGTTTACATTCGTGAAAGAGGGAGATCGATATACGGCTAATATCGCAAAGTCTGCTCCGATTTTAACCAACAGTCTGCTACAGTCGTACATGTTTGGTTCCACGACAGATGCATTTAGATGATCTCTTGCATAAACTATTACCCCGTCGTTCTGATTGGAAGTTGAGTTGCTCTTATACATACAATAACCCGGAATTTGTGGTATGTTGTATTGTTTAGCAAGCCAACATTCAGTTAGGACAATAATGTCACAATTTATGTCTAGTCGTTTTAGAAAAATGCTGAAGTTATCGAAATTCTTAAAAACACTGCGAATGTTTTGGGTTAATATGGTTATTGGACTAGTGTAACAGGAGAGAAATTGTTTACAGTGTTCAACGTCACAAACTTGCGATTGAGATACAGAGAAATCATCTATGTCACTAATTAGGTTATTAATCATATTAAAATATGAATTAAAATATCAATACAGGCCAAGAAGAATCGTAATTTACGGCGCTCTTAGGCGCCTCCATAATCAATAGAGTTTATGTACCTATTTTCTGCTATTATTTTCGCCGGACAGTCCGCTGCCCCTGTTTTATGATTGCTTGGCTTTTTATAGTGCAAGCAAGTAGCGCATTTTGGTTCCTCTGCTTTCTTAGTGCATTCTTTGATGGAATGCCCCAATTCACCACAGTGGCCGCACGTGTAGGTGGTTTCCCGACATGATTTAGCCGCATGTCCGAACTGCTGGCATTTATATCAACGTGTGACTAGGGTAAAATCTCTTACAGGACAGGAAGACCAATTTACAAATACTCTGTCTTTACATATCAGGGCTTTACGTATCTGTGCAGATACTTCAATTACAAAGTTACAGGTGTCAGCATCCTTCTTACCTGACTTGTGGCTCAGCTTAATGGAGGACAAAAACGTCTCGAGGCTGCAATCCTGAAGTTTTTCGGCTAAGTTTTGGTTGTACAAACAAGTAAAAACTTCCATCTCCTGCATGGATGAGGGCACACCGACAATTACGACTCTAGGTTTTCTTTTCTGAGGTTCGTCTACTGTAAGGCCTGTATTTGTTGACTGCATCGATTTCTTTACCTTCTCAATGTCGTCTTTGGTTTCAGTGCTGATGATGACACCGCCATTTTTTGTCTTGCGTAGTCCTCTTACTTGTAGTTTCATCTGTTCTGGGCATATAATTTTTTGTACAAGTGACTTTGTCTCCTCACTGGATTTTAATTTATCGCTAGGATATATGGCCACGGAGCTTAAATTTAAGGGCTGAATAAATTTGTTGGTACCTTTCTTTACCATATCAGCAAAGGAAGATCCCGTATTTGGCTTAGTAGAGGCTCCAAATGTCATCTTAAGTTCTTGTAGTTGCTGCGACAGATCAATTTGGTCCTCAAGTCTTTGTATGGTAGAATTGGCTATGACAGCTTTCATCTTGACAGACTAGTACTGGACAGCCATCTGAGATGTGCCGTGCCCAATTTTTCGACATAAAGCACTTATGCGATCTTTTGTTCAGAGTTTAATTTGCTCTCTGATGCAATAACACACACTTCACCTAGGTATTGGTCGATCGTTTTCATCCAGTTTTGTATTTCTGGCGTTGAAATCACCTCCATCTCATGTCCTTTGGGTGGGCGTCTGAGTATGAGATGTCTGTGCGGGCTCGAGTTTAGATGAATCTGTGTGCACGGGTGTAGGAGGTGGACTCCGAACACATCGGTCAGCCCGGCTGAAGGGGCTGCTCGCCATTCTGACACAGTTATTCACTTGGTATCACTTTACACATTTCATTACATAATAAAAATAAATTAGCAAATATTATGCCTACGTTTGACAGAGTTATTCGGCCAGTAGGTAAAACCAGGTCACGATTCAGCGAGTTTTTATTTATTAATTTTATAATTCTTCGACACGTCCGTTCACTACTTGTGTTCAATTCCCAATCCCCTTTTTAAAATTTATGGGGAGCCGCTGCGCCTACCGGGAGAATTCCTGATAGCCAGTCCACCCCATACCACTGACAACGCACATGATTTTGTGACGACTCTGCGCGCGAAAATGTCTGCTCTGCGTCCAACTCCGGCGTCGCGACACGCGCGACCGACGTCCTTTATTTTCAAGGATCTCCAGAATGCTTCCCATGTCTTTCTGCGAGACGACACCGTTCGCCGCGCATTTCAACCTCCCTACACTGGTCCTTACAAGGTAATGTCACGGACCGACAAGTTAATCGACATCGACATGGCAGGTAAACGCGTGACGGTCACTATCGACCGCGTGAAGCCTGCATACATCGCACGTGATGAAAGCGACCTCTCCCGGGTAACCGCTCCGCAACAGATCGCAGCGCCCACGCCTGCCGTGCAAGCGCCTCCTGCATCCGCGTCATCCACGCCCGTGCAGCCGACTGTACCACCTGTTGTTCAACAACCAGTTACCACTCGGTCAGGTCGCACTGTTAGATTTAAGGATAGGTTAGACCTCTAGCTTAAGTTTTATTATTTTTTTAAACTTATTTCTTACCTATTGTTTGTTTGTATTTGCTACTACTATGTATAATTTGTATTTTTCTTAGTATGTAAATAGCTACTTGTTATTTTCTCCGTAGGGGGGTGGTTGTGGCGTATTGTGTCACAACACTAGTTAATATTAAAACCCTCAACACCTAATGTTTCCGACAAAATAAACATAACTCTGCTCGCGGCTAGCATCGCAGCAGTACGTACACAAACCTTACGACGAGCAGTCGTTAGTGAAGAGTTGACCCTAACTCTCATAACTTATCTCAGTGTTCCCAGTGTTTTTCCTACCATTGTTTACTAGCGTTAAGTTACGCCTATAATTGTGATAGTGAATTAAACTGTTTTTCCGGTATCCACGACTTTTATTTAGGAGTGTACCTCCAAAATTGTTAGAGGTTGTATACCTACCTTGGCAACTTACACATGATGAAGCTGTCTGTTGCCATGACAGAACTATAAAAAAATATGGTGTGAAGCTGATACAGGCTATATTTTTGTAAATAACATAACTACTCGTGGATTGCGCTAATGCTGGATTCGTTAATTTCTTACAGGTTATGGTTCCCATTACGTAGCTGAGTAAATATTATTAAAAAGTGATCGTAAAAAATATTTCCTAAAAAGTACTGATTGTCACATTGTTGACAGTCAAAAGAACAATACTGTCAAAAAGTGAAAAAAATGTGTGATGAAAATTCTGATGCTGGTTCCTATTGCGGAATTAAAAAACTGCAAGGAGCGAATGATTTTACATCATGGAAATTCGTTGTGAAAAACCTCCTCGAATCCAAAAACTTGTGGGATGTTGTGGAAACAGAAAATATCAGTGAATTACAAAAAGACAGTGATAGGAAGGCGCGATCAACTCTATGTCTGCTTATTGAGCCTACATGTTTTGCACACGTGTATCAAGCAAAAACCGCACGCGAGGTATGGCAAAACTTGTGCAGAGTCTACGAGGATCAAGGCTGGGACAGGCGAATTTTGCTGCAACGTAAACTATGGCAGTGTCGTTTGGAAAATTATTCAAATATGGAAAAATATATCTGCGATATAGTACACCTGGCAAAGCAGCTTAATGATAGAGACGCAAAAGTATCAGACGATTGGCTCATTTCGATACTATTGGCTGGCTTAACGAGTGAGTACAACCCGTTCGTGATTGCCATCGATAATAGTGGAAAAGAGGTAACACTAGAGCAAGTAAAGACCAAATTACTACAAGAAGGCAACAGACAAGCCGAAGTGAGTAATGGTACTGGTGAGCAAGCTTTTACCATTCAAAACAGGAAGAGCAACAATAACACTGCTCGGAAACCAGCGACATACAAATGTTTTAAGTGTCACAATTTCGGATACAAAATATCAGAATTATATCCATCTGAAACCGGTAACTTAGAGATGCGCGGGTACGTTGACGCTGACTGGGGGGGATCATTCGATTGAAAGTCCTTCACAGGAATGCTTTTCACATTCGGCGATAATTTAATAGTATGGGAGAGTCGCAAGCAGCGATGTGTAGCATTATCGTCGACTGAGGCAGAATACATAGGAATCAGTCAGGCTGCTAAAGAAGCAATTTACTTGCGAGGTTTGTTGTCTAGTTTCACTAAAAATACTTGCGACAAACTAACGATTATTTTTAACGATTATAATCAGCCAGCACATAAAATATCGCAAAATAAAATGAACCATAATAAAACAAAACATATAGATATTAGGTATCATTTTGTCCGCGAAGCCTTGATTAAGGAGGCGATTGATGTACAATACTTGTGTACTCAAGAGATGTTAGCAGACATGTTAACGAAGTCTCTGCCAGGCCCAAAACTTAAACAGATTGTACAAAAATTACCCATTAAGAGGGCGGGCAAGTACAGTTAGGTTTAGGATTTGTAATTTGAGTTTTATAATTATCTGTTGTAATGGCTAATTTTGATATTGTTTTGTTTTGTTAATGTGACGCGTTGGATTTATTACTTCTATATGTAATTAAGTTAGCGTTTTTGGTTCTAATTTGTGTAGATGTTCTGTTGTTCATGACAGAACTATAAAAAAAAAAAATGGTGTGAAGCTGATACGGTCTATATTTTAGTAAATAACATAACTACTCGGGGAATGCGCTAATGCTGGATTCGTTAATTTCTAACAATTATAATATCATGCCACTATAGCTTTGAAGTACAGTAATACCCCGGACTTACGCGATGGGTGGGACTGAGCGCTATCCGCGTAAGTCGAATTCGCGTAAGTCGGGGTACGCGCCGACTCCGCACTACACGATGTGCCTGTTGTAAACTGTACGAATAATAATGCGGGCGGCTAGCCAGAAACAAACGCCGCCGCTTGTTCTTGACTGCGTGGCGTTCAAACAAAAAAAGAATAGACGAGAAAATGAAATCGCGTAACTCCGAATTCGCGTAAGTCGAGGTAGCGTAAGTCGGGGTATTACTGTATTGCTTAAATTTTATGGAGTTTGGATGACAAATCAGCTAAAAAATAACGAGCCATCAACAATATGACAAAAAGTGTCATAATATTGTGAATGTTGTAACAATGTAATCTTAAAAGTTAGTTGAAATTTGCGGTATTGAGATGTTAACTCATTCTATTATTGTAATTTGTGTTTATAGAGTTCCTAAATATAATTATTTGAGATTTTACGACAAGCTTGACATCGTATTGAGGAGGTTATGTTTATTAAACAGGAAAAAAATTGTTTTATGTGGCGATTTAAATATTAATGAATTAAAAAGGAACAGGACTACTTTAAAATTAGAGAATTTTCTACTGAGCTATAACTTGACGTTAGAAATAAATCAACCAACTAGGCTTAGTAGTAACTCATGTATCGATAATTTCGCGCATAACATGCAAACAGGATGCAAGGCTGAAATTATAGATCTCATCCTTTCTGATCACACATCGCAACTACTTAGAGTTCCCATAAATAAGACATGTCGCTTAAAATTTTGGAAAATAGTTAAAAAGGACTACTCCACAGAGAATCTTTATAAGTTCCAAGAATGCATTCGTAGCTTATCTTTTAAAGAAATTTATGAAACCAATGATGCTAATTTAGCCTACAAATTATTTTTTGAATCATTTGACTCGTTTTATAAACTCTGCTTCCCAGATAAAATAATAACCATTCACACGACTAAAAACGTATAATGGATTTCACGAGGTATAAAAATCCGTAGTGAAAGACAAAGACAATTACTATGGACATACAGACTTAATCCTATATTAAAGAATAAAACTGACTTTCAAAAATACTCTTTACAATATAAGAAAATTATAAGACTAACACAACAAGCTCAAAATAATTACTTTATAAAAATCTCGCATGATAAATCGAAAGCTACATGGCAAATAAATAAGACATGTCGCTTAAAATTTTGGAGAATAGTTAAAAAGGACTACTCCACAGAGAATCTTTATATAGACAAAAAAATAACATTCCTCGAGAACAAATAATGACAATTAATAAATATGACTTGACCTTTACAAAACCTATTGACATTGCAAATGCATTTAATGAGTATTTTATAGATGACATTGAGAATAATAGTGAAACTGACATGGAATTTGACAATAAATTAGGCAATTTAACAAGACAATCAATGTATATGCAGCCGGTTCTATCGACAGACATTGTGTCGGCCATAAAATCACTTAAAAATACAAGTACTGTAGGATTTGACGGTGTGTCAACAAAGGTTATAAAATCGGTGAAAGAAATTATAGCACCTGTATTAGCGCATATTATGAATCTTTGCATTATTGACGGAGTTTATCCGGAAGACTTGAAGAAAGTCATTATTAAACCACTTCATAAAAAAGATAAAAAAGCCGATATGAAGAATTATAGGCCAATAGCAAAAATTTCAGTTTTTTCCAAAATATTCGAAAAAATTATTTATAAGCCTCTGTACTGTTATCTCCATAAATTTAATTTATTATGCAAGTAACAAAATGGCTTTAGGAAGAATACCACTATCAACATGGCTATTTTCGATTTTTTGCGTAGCATTATGTTAGCAGTGGATCAAAGAGCTCCTATCTGTGCTATTTTTACAGATATGACCAAAGCCTTTGATTACGTAAAGCACGACGTATTATTAGCGAAACTGCAGAGCTACGGCATCAGAGGTAATATTTTAAAACTACTCACGTCATATCTCTCTAATAGAATACAATGTACAGAGATTGCAAGAGTATGTAAAAAAACGAAAATTGAAAAGAGTTTCTTTTCTCATCCTAGACTGGTAAAGTTTGGTGTCCCACAGGGTAGCGTCCTTGGGCCACTGCTTTTCTTAGTCTAC
Organism: Sesamia nonagrioides; assembly: GCA_017933935.1. Lineage (NCBI taxonomy): Eukaryota > Metazoa > Arthropoda > Insecta > Lepidoptera > Noctuidae > Sesamia > Sesamia nonagrioides. The sequence goes on from JADWQK010001879.1 coordinate 52,041, forward strand.
ATAAATGATCTCCCAAATGTGACTCGACATCAAATGGTGATGTTTGCGGATGACTCTACTGCCATAGTCAAATGTATTAATCGCAATATGTATCAAGATGACATAAATAGTACCTTATCAGACATAATTACTTGGCTTAATGAAAATAATTTAGTTATAAATTTACAAAAAACGAAAATAATGCACTATCATCAAAGAACTGTAGCACCAAAAGTAAATATCAGATATAGTAACTGCGAAATTGAAGAAGTTAAAGTAGCAAAATTCTTAGGTTTATTACTAGATAACCAACTGAACTGGAAGGCCCATGTAGATGACCTAAGTAAAAAAATAAATAGATCATCGTACGCACTTTTCCAAATTGCTAGAAAAATAAATATGGATGCGCTACTAGTTGCATATCATGGCTTAGTAGCCTCCATTTTGCGATATGGCATTATTTTTTGGGGAAACTCCACTGATAAAGATGTCATATTTAAGGCACAAAAAAGGTGCATAAGATCGATGTGTGGTCTGAAAATTGACGATAGCTGTGTACCATTTTTTAAGTCGCTGAAAATTTTAACCTTACCATCATTGTACATTTATGAAGTTAGTGTTTTTGTCAAGACAAACATAAGATTGTTTGAAACGGTGTTAACGTTACGAGATGTTACGATTCGTAGCCAATATGCAAATACTTTGAAAAATGAGCGTTGTAAAACAGCTTTAGTAAAAAAGAGTGTTTTAGGAATGGCACCGCGCATCTACAACAAATTACCAGTTGGCATAAAAAATTTGAATGTTATGCAATTCAAAACCAAATTAAAACACTTATTAATTGAGAAATGTTATTATACAACTGATGAATTCCTAAATGACAAATTAATGTAGACTTATTTATTTTGACTAGCGAAATTACTCCGTATTGTGACACCTGTGACTTTGTTTTTATTCATTTATTATTATTTAGTTTCATTTCGACATTATATAATTAATAATTTGTTTTTTGCTAGCATGATTGACTAAAAAATTTTTTTTATGTTTTGCATGCATTTATTTATATTTGTACGCTTCTTAGCATAACATAGCGACCTATAAACATAAATTTAAGAACTGTATTCACTACCTATGTTATACAAATAAAATTGATTTTGATTTTGATTAAGTTTGGGGTCAGCTTCCAGTGTAACCCGCCTATAGCGAAATACCACACTCCGTCTCTGACCTCCTCAACCCCATATCTGTAATACGACACCCCTTGATAAGACCGGTTATCAGTCTTTAGGGCTTCTGATTACCCGTAGCGATGGCTTAACGTGCTTTTGGAGGCACGGAGTGGTCCCGTTATCTAAATATGTCACCCATCTGCAGACCAACCGCGACAAGTGTTGCTTAACCTGATCAAACAACCTGTTAGACTGGTATTATTTAACCATATACCCCTCGGTGTATAGATAAAACCGGCCAAGTGCGTGTCGGACTCACGCACAAAGGGTTCCGTACCAGTGATTTATGAAATTAAAGGATTTGTATGAAAATTACGCGGTAATAAGCGGTTTACGATATACGAGGTATTAAAAAAACTACTTACTAGATCTCGTTCAAAATAATTTTCGTTGGTAGTTTTTATAGTAATGTACATCATATTATGTTTATTTTAGATTTTTTATTTCCTTATTTTAGAAGTTAGAGGGGGGTACCAACTTTTTTCCAGTTTGGAAGCGTCTGTCACGCAGACTATTCGCTTTAGAAAAAAAATATTTTAGAAACCTCGTATTATAAAAAAAAATGAGTTTCCGTTTTAAGTATGGGGAGCCCCCAATATTTTTTTTATTTTTTTTATTTTTGCGTCAAAATCTTAATGCGGTTCACAGAATACCTACCAAGTTTCAACAGTAGGTATAGCTCTTATAGTTTTGGAAAAAAATGGCTGTGACATACGGACGGACAGACGGACAGACAGACATGACGAATCTATAAGGGTTCCGTTTTTTGTCATTTGGCTACAGAACCTTAAAAAAGTAATAAAACTAAAACCCAACTACGACAAAAAACGACGCTGAAAAAGTATAAGACAAGATTTTCAGAATACTGAAGTGAACAAAGTTGCTAATGTAGTTGCAAGTAAATGGACACAGTAGTAATGTCATACAATACTATTCTGAAGTATGCAATATTCACTATGTAGAGATAGATTTTCATGTTTGGAAAGGCGTAGTCACACGTTGTCAAGGTGCTATGGTAGGTAGATATATGTAACGTGTGACTACGCCTTTCCAAACATGAAAATTTATCTCTACATAGTCAATATTGCATACTTCAAAATAGTATTGTATGACATTACTACTGTGTCCATTTACTTGCAACTACATTAGCAACTTTGTTCACTTCAGTATTCTGAAAATCTTGTTTTATACTTTTTCAGCGTCGTTTTTTGTCGTAGTTGGGTTTTAGTTTTATCACTTTTTATTATTTGTACTATTTTGGTGTTAAAGTGTATTTGTGGCGCATAATATTAACAAAAGTTAAACTGATGAACTAAAAACTAGGTACTTGACATATTACATCTACACGCACATATAACAACATAAGCCTGAAGGCATATAGTGCAGAGGACATTTTTATGGGAGTTATCAAACTGTTTCCGCCTTTACCGCGTGGAGTTACTCCCAGCTTATGTCGTTTTCATTAGTGCATTACATATTCTATTAATGTTCACACTGCTCTGCATTACATAAAGAGATTCACAGTTCCCGTGATCCGCGCTTTACTCTTATCGCTCATATTTAACATCATTAAAGCATTCTTGTAATTATGTACAAGCTTAAAGTACTCGTAAAGCTCTTTCACCTGATACCAAACACGGTATATTTAATTTAATTTTATATTAACATAGAACTTTTTGTCCGCTAGAGGGCGCAATACTAAATTTGGTGACAAGCTTTATATCTCATAACTAACAGAATATCAAGGCCCTTCTAATGGTACTACAGTGGTCTTATTCTGATAAGTAATAAAGAAGCTATGAACGAAAAGATGTGAATTATATGCAACCAGCCCATGAATACAGGTAAAGTCACAAGCAAATGCTAGCAATATATGTATATTCAAAATGTACAAGTAAAGCGCTTTCAAATGATACCAAACACGGCATATTTATCTTAACTTTATTTTTTTACTCTGTATATTTTGTCCGCTAGAGGCCGCCACAGTAGATTTTGTGAAACCCCATGTAGCCTATAACCAGCGGACAATTAAGACGCTTCTAATGATATGTCATTTGTCGAATTCTGATAAGGAGTTTAGAAGTTACGAGGGAACAGATGAACATACATACATACATATTACATACATACATACATACATAGCCTGTCAAAATCATAACCCTCCTTTTGCTTTGCCGTAGTTGGGTAAAAACGGTTCCAGCCTCGGTGGTGGGCCATAACATCGGCTGCCGGCAAAAGTTACCACCCACCAGATAAAGTCTTGCCGCCACGCGATTCGTCGTGTTGTGAAGCCGGATGTCTGGTGAAGCCGGAGGCCGAAGCCATGAAGCCTGCAGGAGGACGGATCTGAGCAGTTGTGTTACGAAGTGTGCCGGGTACGATGCGCCAAATGTTGTTGTGTCGGAAGTGAGGTCGTGGAAGGTCTCTAGATCAATGTTTCACTGGCGCAGCATCGATGGTCGAGCTGTTGGGTTTAACGTTACATCACCTCGCTCGACTGCCGTCTACCTTCCTATTCAATCAGTTTTTTGAGTGAATAGGCTCTTAATAAACTAGCGAGCTTTTCCATCAACGATTGCATCAGTACTTGCAATCAGGCGGGATTGCAGTCAAGCACTAGTTTATAATTATTAAAAGAAACAAATATTACTTCGTTATGTTAGAAATAAAAATGCAGGCGCATGTTCACAATTATTTATTTTGTTTAATGGGACAGAGTTACATAGTTTTATATTTGAAAAAGTATACAACTATTTAAAGATTTATCTGATTTTTGTAGCTTTTTTATTTTTATTAATTAATCATAATAAGATATGCATTTTTTTTTTGATATGCATAAAATATGCGGATGTAACTGAAGTGTCATAAAATTTTAAATTTTATTTACATTATACTTACATAGTATTATTTATTTTAAATAATTTTATTAAGATTATTAAATTAAAAATGCTTCTTTTCTGCAATTTTTAATTACCAAGCTAAAACAAAAACAAAATTAAGGGCGCGCAGTATCATTTTTTTTAATTTTCTACGTATTTATTCTAACTTAATCAACACTTAAGTCAAATCCGCATGAACTAGAGACAAGGATCCAAAAATGTTTCCAAATATTTGTGCGTGGTAGTAACTAGCGCAATATTCAAAATTAATTATTTACTTTATAATAATATTACGAGTTTTAAAAATATAAAATGTGCCGATTAACAACTTTTCCAAATTGACTATTTAATAGTCAATTAGTTGAATTAGAGCGTTTGTCCACCGCCGCCGTCACCGGATCATTATCGAGAAGCAAGGGTCGCCGTCACCGGCAGGGTAATTGCGAAACACACTATCAGTAGGAACGGGTTTCATTTTGACAGCATTCATTGCGGTATTAACGTTGTTGAGCAGACACATTTTGCGAACTTTTGAAGTAATGGACTAGCAATAGGCTTAAAAGTGATTCCAATTGATAGCAATGGTGTGTTAGGCAATTAGGGTGCTGGATTGAAGCCACATAAAGAACAGCGATGATTGACCAAACAAAAACTGGATGGACGGTGTGTTGTGGCGGCAACGTTGTGTGTAGAATCCTCGGTCGAAATACTAAATCCTACTAATCAAAACTTAGGCGGTCGGGATGACGGACTTACGGTGGACATGATGCCACAGTAATGGTACAGATGACAGCACATCAAGCTACTACAATCTGTCTAATTCCTTTATTAGATTTAAAATTTTATCGCTACATCATTAAGACTGAAGATTGAATGGGAATATTTGACAGTTTCGGATAGCTTGACCTGCTGTCATCCGTATGTGTCGCGCATCGACATATACTAATGGACTTGCCTTGTGTTGTGGCACTCCGAAAGAAAGAGAGGAATCGAAGTTTCGTCTATCTTTATCTCTCTTAAAATCATCAATCATCTATGAGGAAAGATATAGTGCTAGACCGAAAGGATAGCCCATCTTTCTCACTCTTTTCAAACCAAAAAAATACTGCAGATTATACGCGTACGGCATGTCCATTTGTATAATTGTCTATGATGTTTTATCGACGCTTTTATCTCATTCTCAGTGACATTCCGGTGATGGTGGCGATGGACATCAGCTTTAGTCAAATATTTTGACTGAATTAGTAATTAGGCTAGTTTACATGACATATTTGTAAAGTTGCAATAATCGGCACATTTTCTTAGACTTACAATTATACTAATACAATAATAGTTCAATTGTAACTAATATTTATAAGAGTATTCTAAATTTCTTTGGCGAAGCATCTTTATTTACAATTGTTAAAGTTGATAAAAAATAAAATTTTATAAAAATTCAAAGAAATGAAAATTTGGCAACAATTGGAATGCATTCACTATAATTAAACAGTCTTTAAAGGAAAAATAAATAAATAAATATTTTACTATGATTACTAATTTACTCTATTTTTAGTCTTATTTTTTTTTACTTCAAGTCCATGTTTATCAATTTATGTGTACATTGATAGAACCATTTTAAAACGATAAATCGATAGTTTTTTTTTCACAAGTGTTATTTTGGTATAGGTTAAAAAAAACATGAAAACAATATTTTAAGTACACATACTATAAACAAATACCACGTTGACTTAATAGGTACAATAATATTAATAAATTTCAGCATGCGGTAATATAATGGTAAATAAAAAAAATAAACAGATAAATATTTACCTAAGTACTATAGAATTCCCCACGTTTAATAACTACTCACATCAATTCCACTTATTCCTCTTTCCAACAACATTTTAATTAATTATATAATTGACAATCTTAATAAAAAACCGTAAAATAATTAAGTACAACATTTAAACACACAGACCGCATAATTTTACTTCGCCCTTAACTTGACCAGGCTTTTCAAAAAACCGTAAAAAATCATATCACCCGCGCTCACACTCCTCCAAAATCAAATAACCGCACACAAAAAACCGAAAAACACCCGAAAATTATCTTTCTGTGTCCCTCCTTAGTAGCCTATTAACTCTGTATACTCTATTCCTATAGTTTTCAATAGGGCCTCTCCGCAAGAGCCTCGATACTGCAGCCCTTGTGACAGCTGCTTTGTAGCTCTCTGGTGACAAAATCGCGGGTGATTCCCGCGTTTTCAAGATGTCTGCCGGGGCGTCAGATAGCATGGCGTCAATGTCACCGTTAAACATGGCGACTGTGTCGGAGGAAGTGTAGTTTGTGTTTGGCGTGCAGAGTGGGATTGCGTTAGACCACTTTCGGTTTCTGTAAAAAAAAGTCTATTAGGTAACAGAAAACGCTTTATACGTTAATTGCCCTTGTAAAGGTGCTCAAGTGCCGCTTGCACTTGATCTTCTCTACTCGTTTTCATCTTCTAGTAGGTCTTTTACCTAATCTATCCTATGCATCTAGCGGTGTCAACAACATAAGTCTAACTCCCGTGACGATTGCCGAAGTCTAACTCCCGTGACGACTGTCAAAGTCTAACTCTCGTGACGACTGACGAAGTCTCCGTGACGACAGTCGAAGTCTAACTCCCGTGACGACTGTCGAAGTCTAACTCTCGTGACGACTGACGAAGTGTAGCTCCCGTGACGACTGTCTAAGTCTAACTCCCGTGACGACTGTCGAAGTCTCAACTCCCGTGAAGACTGTCGAAGTGTAGCTCCCGTGACGACTGTCTAAGTCTAACTCCCGTGACGACTGTCGAAGTCTCAACTCCCGTGATGAATGTCAAAGTTTAACTACCGTGGCGACTGTCGAAGTCTAACTCCCGTGACGACTGTCGAAGTCTAAATACCGTGACGACTGTCGAAGTCTAACTGCCGATGCCGTGACGACTGTCGAAGTCTAACTCCCGTGACGACTGTCGAAGTCTAACTCCCGTGACGACTGTCGAAGTCTAACTCCCGTGACGACTGTCGAAGTCTACCTCCCGTGACGACTGTCGAAGTCTAACTCCCGTGACGACTGACGAAGACCTACAAATGACATGCCAAGACTAGACAATTGAACTTACTTCAAACACCTCAACATCGGAGCTCCCTTCAGCCGGTAGCCTGGCTCGCAGGTGAACGTGATGGTCTCGCCAATCTTGTAGTAGAATTTCACGGAAGACATGCGACCTGATATCGTGGTTCCAGGGTACGTGCATGCTTGAGCACCTGGAGAGGAAAATACCAGGAACAGTTTGTATAAGAAAAAATGGTTTATATGAAGAAGTGGAATAGAAAATGTGATAATGGCGCCGATTCTCTCGTTCCCAAACTAAATTCATTTTTCTTTTTCTTTAAATTTCACTAGCGGCCGCCAGCGACTTCATTCGGGTGGGGTTAGTTATGCTCCGCTCCTATTGGTCGCAGCGTGATGTTATATAGCCTAAAGCCTTCCTGGATTAATGGGCTATCTAACGCAAAAATAAAATTTTCAAATTGGAACAGTAGTTCCTGAGATTAGCGCGTTCAAACAAACAAACTCTTCAGCTTTATATATTAGTATATGCGACAAAACCCGCCACACATTTCCCACCCACTGCAACTCCTGAAAGCCAGAATCAACAGTGGAGACCGCCAGAAAAACGCCGAACAATGAAGCTCGACGAGTCAACGAAATTAATCAGAAAAGAATAGCGGAGGAGTAAGAAAAAATATTTTTTTTCCACTTCCCTCCATAACAAGCAGGAGACAGAACAGAACTAGGCCAATCGGCAATATATTAGTATAGACAAAGAAAAGGACAGAACATAATAAGTTAGTTTAGACCTGTCAAATTAGTCTGCCCTTGGCGTAAATTGGTGTCCGGTGGTGGTCGCCATGTTTTTAAACTGTCTATAAAATATCTTAATTTGACAGGATTAAACTAAAATGTTTTCTTCTATCATTTTCTTAATGAAAGAAAACTATGCACTTAAATTAAAATTAGTTTAGTTTGAGAATGAGAGAATCGGCGCCATTATAATATTTCCGAATATTTTATATTTAGTTGTATATTTAGAACACAAAATCATCATCAAATTGAAAAAATCAAAAAAAAAAAAAATCAAAAAAAAAATCAAATAAAAAAAACCAAAAAAATATCAAAAAAATCAAAATCATCAAAAAAAAAAAAAAAAAAAATCAAAATCATCAAATTGGGGTTGGCGTCCAGTCTAACCGGATTCAGCCGATACTTTACTTATAGCGACTCCCTTTCTGACCTTCACAACCCAGTTACTGGTCAGACTTTCGGACTTCTGAAGACCCAATACGGTATATGACTAAAAAAAACTAATTAGTCCGTCAGTCGGATTTCCAAAAAATACTAGACACGTATTTGTTCTTTTTCATGTAAACAAAAAATGAAGACGACACAGTGTGTTGAAAACTCATATGACGTCACTGCACGCTATACTTTTTAGAGAGCAGTGACGTCACCAGCCACCACTCCTGATCTTTAATGCCTTTTATATTTGTCAATTTTTATTGATTTAATTATAAAACAAAATATACGTATCTAATATTTTTCTGTAATCTGAATGACGGACTAAATAGAATCAATTGGAAATATCCCTATTTGAATCATTCGCAATTTCGCCCAATTGTTCTAGCTTTTAAAACATAATTAAACCTGCGAAAACCAACTTTTTAAATCTAATAACAGTCCCTTAAGAGATTCAAGAATAGGAAAATGGCGTTTAGGCTACCAAGCCCTAGAAATCACGATTTTAGGAAGAGAAAATATCTGGTTTTTACTCAAACAAAAGTCAACAGGAAATATCCAGGACCAGGACTTACAGGTAGGTGGTTTATCACTCCACCGGCCGCTGTCCTGGCATACCAGTATCGGCCGTCCATGAAGCGTGTGCTCAGGGTTGCAGTGGAACTGCAGCACATCACCAGCGCGGTACGGTGCCCGGCCTAGCACGTAGCCTGAAGTAGGTGGTGGTAATGCTGGGCAGGATACCTCTGGAAGAAGGATTGGTAATGCTTAGGCCAGCCATACAAAGACCGTTCTAGCAGTTAGTCAGTGATCACCATACACCAACCGTTCTTGCAGTCGTACTCAACAGCTTGAAGCTGCAATTGATAACTTTACCTTAATTGCTCGAGCAGTTGTTTTTTATAAACCAACGGAGTGTACGGGCGGCAAGCGTGCAGGACGTGGAATGAAGAGCGCGGGGAAGGTAACTGCGCGGGGGGAGGTAACAGCGCCGGGGGAGGTAACAGCGCCGGGGGTGGTAACAGCGCGGGGGGAGGTAACAGCGCGGGGGGAGGTAACAGCGCGGGGGAGGTAACAGCGCGGGGAGGTAGGTATGCGCGGGGGGAGGTAACAGCGCAGGTAACAGCGCGGGGAGGTGGTAACAGCGCGGGAGAGGTAACAGCGCGGGGGAGGTAACAGCGCGGGGAGAGGTAACTGCGCGGGGGAGGTGCGCGGGGGAGGTAACAGCGCGGGAGGTAACAGCAGCGGGAGAGGTAACTGCGCGGGGGAGAGGTAACTGGCGCGGGGGAGGTAACAGCGCGGGGAGGTAAGAGGTAACAGCGGGGAGAGGTAACAGCGCGGGGAGGTAACGGCGGAGGTAACAGCGCGGGGGGAGGTAACTGCGCGGGGAGAGGTAACTGCGCGGGGAGAGGTAATAGCGCGGGGGGAGGTAACTGCGCGAGAGCAGTCAACAGCTCGAGCAGCCAGTGTATGCCTGGCGAGTGGCGACTACTTGACCGCACGATGATGAAATTTCACCGTGCCGTCAACCGCCCAAAGCAATTGCAACTGCTCGAGCTGTTCATGTATGCACGTATGTAGAAGGCAGTAGTTTACTATGCAGCCTCAGCTTGAAGCAGTCGATCCTGACTGTTTCAAGCAGTCCGTGTATGGCCGATCTTAGAATAGATAGTCGTTTGGTGACAGAAATAGACAGTGTTTGCAAGTCGACCACCTGAAAAAATGTTATCACCATTTACCTCTACAAACGGGGAAAGGTTTGGCCCAGTCGGCTGCAGGCAAGCACACAGTTTCAGGAGCCCCTCGGAGTGCCCAACCCGGTGCACACGAGAACGCAGCGCGGCCGCCCACACCGCGTGACACCACGGCCACTCGCGGACGACGCTCTCCCTCGCCGAGTGGAGTGTCGTGGACTACTTCACCGCATTCTACACCTAGAATCATCATCTCAGCGTTAATCCCAGTCGCATCCGAAGCTTTTTCAGCTTTAGAGTCTGGGGTTCGCTTTACTAGTCAAGGAAATGAGGAAAAGTTGCCAGTTTTCAGAGAGGAAAAACAGGATCATGTTACTAAGATTCTAATGTTTGTCTGTCACCATACAGCATCTCATCTCTTCTCTTCATCTTCATCTTCATCTCAGCGTTAATCTCAGTCGCATCCGAAACTTTTTCAGCTTTGGAGTCTGGTGTCCGCTTTACCAGTCTAACTGTTGATTTTGGCTAAACTTCGATATTTTCTATGAAGCGACTGCCGTCTGACCTTCACAACCCCAAAGCGATATCAAAGTATTGTAGTTAGACCAATTGTTGAACGAAACTCGAGTTTTTTCTTTCCATTTGTTCAGTTGGACCCCGTGTGGTAGCGGGCTTAGAATAGTACCATCCCATATCCTCCCGTGGGTGTCTTAAGAGGAGACTAAGACAGATTATTGGTGTCGAATCGTCAAATAAAATAAATGCTAATCGCTCTCAACCTCAGCTCGCAACTTCCTACCGAAGATTACCGATTACAGCCGAGCGCAAGCGTTAATAAACGCTCGGCTAGATTCCAATCTTTGTGCGCTATAGTCGCTCACAATTTAACATGGTGTTTAACTTTTCGAGGCATAAAGGGGTCTCGTTATGTAGCTTAACCTGGTCGAACGGTTTGTTCGGCTGATATTATTTAGTCATGGACCCCTCTGTTAGGTTGCGGTCAGATCGAGCTGTGCTGAGAGGAACTCCGTCAGGTCCTGGTGGCAGACTGACGGCAAAGGCTTCTGTGCCCTTCCGCCCCGCCTCGCTACCGTCGAGGCGATCCGGCCAGTGGACGAACAGGGAGCCGTGCCTTCTCCCGAGCCAGTCCTCGACGACTTAAACTTTAAATAATGGGGTCTTATTCAAGCAAAATCTTCTTCTAATAACTTACTCTCACAGACAGGTAGCGGTGAGCTCCAATTGCCGGATGCTCGACACATAAGTGTGTGCGCACCAAGCAGAGCATTGCCATTGGCGCAGTGAAACCGGATCTCCGTGCCCAGTCGTGTGCCAAGTCCGCTGGCAACCAAGCCGCGCCGGATCGGCAGTGGAGGACAGTGGACGTCTGCAGAAATATTAGATTGTCTGGGTCAGGGTTGCGAGCTGGTTAAAAAAGAAACCGTGGCCCTGGCCGTCGCGTAGGCAAGTGAAGAAACACGGGTGGGTTTTAGTCAGTAAAAGTCTGATACGCAGCGGGAGAAGTCATTTGAGGATTTCCCATCGGTCGATAGAATCAAATTTCCGAGGTATATTAACGCTATAATAACAATAATAATAAATTTTTATTTATTCGAGTATCAGTGACTCATTTCCCCGAGTAGGAATTGATTATTTTACCCGTGTTAAATACACTACTTTTCATTTTAAATATGAGGAAAATAAAACTAGTTGTTTATTTAACCTGACATACATAACGCCCTCGCTGCGCTACCGCGCCTAAATATCTCGGGCCGTAATAGATGCCTTACAGTCCTTGGCTACTAATCCATACTAATATTATAAATGCGAAAGTAACTCTGTCTGTCTGTCTGTCGGTCTGTCTATCTGTCTGTCTGTCCTGTCGGTCTGTCTGTCTGTCTGTCTGTTACGCTTTCCCGCTTAAACCTCTCAACCGATTTTGATGAAATTGGGCACAGACAATCTTTAGACCCTGAGAAAGAACATAGGCTACCTTTTATCCCGGAAAAAATTGAAATTCCCGAGGGAAATCTAAAAAACGCGATATAACCGAACTCCACGCAGGCGAAGCCGCGAGCGGAAAGCTAGTCTACTATAAAGTTCATTCCGATCCTTAGTGGGAAGTAATTTATATGAATATTTCCCTCTCTAGGGAGGGTAGCAACACCCAATTATGAGATCAAAACAACACTACTTTCAGAGTATGAGAAATGAAAAGGGTATTGGGTGTGTGGTCGGTCCCCTATTTTTAAGTATAGGCACGGAGGCATAAAAAGGATCAGTTTTTGAACGACACACTGGTGCTTTCTATACAACAAAACCGTAATGTAATAATATTACTTCATACCTTCAACAATAATCTCGACCTGATGGCTCTGCCTGGCTGGAGTCTCACATCGGTAGATGCCAGAGTCCTCTTTCACTGCGTTGATGATGCTCAGTCTGTATTCCAGCGCGCTGTCTCGTCCAGGGTCTGTTGTCCAGCCCTCTATATACTTACGATCTGATCTGAAATTGTAAAAAATCATGTATGCCACTATTTTCTGAGGATATGGTGATCATGAAACGATGCTATACAATATTATTTGGATTAGGATAGTGTTTATGGATCATGAAACTGGAAAAGTCTAGTGCTGTGTTCCATGGAGGCAGCCAGCTTCAGAACCTAGGGGGGCCAGCTAGCCTAGCAAGCTGCAAGCAAGTGTAGTGTATAAAATACATGAACATATTTACATCATCCAATAATCTAAGTTTTAAAGTACTTAACACAAAGGGCATACCCAGCTTCTGGCCTAGTGGGGGGGCAAGTCAGGGCTAGTGGGAGGCAAGTCAGGGCTAGTGGGGGCAAGTCAGGGCTAGTGAGGAGCAAGTCAGGGCTAGAGAGGGGCAAGTCAGGGCTAGTGGGGGGAATCAGATTTTTAGGGTCGAATCATCCCCGGCTATTTTGTCTTACAAACTACACAATCACATCTACATAAAACATTAGGTATTTGTAGTGTAGTATGTAGGACACACAGACGCAAATGATCCTGTATAAGTCTTCGAGATACCCCCCTTCGGGTACACCCATGCTGTGCCCCAAAGGATAGTATTCTAATAATGATTTTAAACGTAAAAGTTCATATAATATACAGTATGTTAACTAACAGAGGGCGTTCCCGTTAACCTGAAATAGTATAGCATACATACATGCTAAAAAAAATATTTCCATTCGAAAACAAAATGTTTTAAAATTTTTTCCAATATGAAAATATTCAATAAAATTTTTAAATTGACACGTAAAAGAAACACACTGTACACGCGAACATGAAAGACGGCAACGTCGCAATTTATTTATACATGACGACTACTATTTTGATTTATAACAGGAGGTTTCAAATTTATTTCCAATTAGAATTTTTTTTTATTCGGATTTTTTATGCTTATTTTTCTATGCTGATATTTTTATTTTAATCTATTAATGATATATATTAACGAGTTTAAGGGAACGCCCTCTGTTATTTAACATACTGTATATGTATGGATGTATGTTTATTTCTCGTTCACGCAAAACCTACTGATCGGATTTGGGTGAAATTTTGCACACAGTGTGGCTACCATGAGTTTTTGATACGAGACTCGATCGTCGATATCGAGCGCGTTTAACTCATCGATTAGCCCGCTTCAAGGTTGTAAGGACTCTCAACCAATGAGAGCGCCAAACACGGTCGATGCGTATGATCGAAGCTCGTAATGAAAACCCATGGTAGACAGGTGGCTTATAACTATAACAAATAAAACACTGTTTATCCCGATATTTTTATGGGATCAGACTTTATGCGGGTGAAAACGCTAGGCGCAGCTAATAACCATATATTTTAGAATATAGAACACTCACTCAGGATTAAAATGGGTGACGTTCCATTTCGGGTTCCCAAATCTTCTCATCCACAAACATTCCATGTGCAGCACTGTGCCAGGATACACCAGCAGCTTGCCGTCGTTGGTCTGCGCGATTGGACCTTGGGAGTGCCGGAACAGGATCGTAGGTTTCTTCTCCACTGCCAATGTGATCATCAAATTGAGTATGGATCATCGATCATTTATACACATCAAAAATGACGACAAGTATTAAGCAGTCTTAAGTAGTCAAAATAAATATACATTAATTTAAAATCAGCCTTACGTTCAGTGTATAAAGTTCCTTTTTTTTTTAAATAAATTATAAGCTAGCGCTCGACCGCAATTTCGCCTGATGGTAAGCAGTGATGCGATCGTTGATGGTAAAGCGCGCTAGTTTATTAAAAGCCTATTCACTCTAGCCTTGAGGACACTCAAATTGTATTGCGACGGAAACACCGCCGCAGGGTTCCAGTCCCTTGATGTACGCGGTATAAAGGAGGAGGCGAAACGCTTCGTCCGATAGTGGAACGGAGATGGGGGAATTAAATCATGCAATTCCCTCGCACACTCCCCAAAATGCATCCTATAGAACACCAAAAGGCTGGCTACTCTACGCCTGTGCTTTAGGCTTTGGAGACCGTCTCGAGTTAAATCAGGGTCACCAATTAGCCTCTTCGCACGCCTCTCCACTGAATCCAAAGTAGCCAGGTGATATTTCGCAGCACCAGCCCAAATATGGCTGCAGTACTCCACACACGAACGGACCTGTGCTTTGTACAACATTAGAAGCTGCCCCGGTGTGAAGTACTGCCGGACCTTTGCGATGACGCCAAGTTTTCTGGCAGCACCTTGGCCTTGGACTCAATGAACCGCCCAAAGTTTGAACTGTCTCGTCGTGTGTTTGAATGAACCGTCAAAAGCTGAAGGCGGTCGGTGCACTCCAAGGATACATTCTGAAAAGTAGGAGCCAAGGCGAACGGGCTCCTTTTGGCGGTGAAAAGACACGCCTGTGTTTTGGCGGCATTGAATGCTACAAGATTGGCTTTGCCCCATTCGGAGATTGCCTGTAGTGCAGCACTCGTACGTAGTTCTTATCACAAAGCAGTATAAAAAGCCATTATTTTTTACGACCGAGTCTGACATCAAGCCAAATTAAACCTTACACGCATGCATTAAAGTCTGAATTATAAAGTAAGTACTAAATGAAAGAAGTACTCAAGTGCTGCGTTGTGGGCTTGTTCAGTTCAACCATTTTTACGCTGATTGTGAATCTAGTTTATAAGTGATCGATGGTATGGATGCAAGGGTAATTACGTAACACACTATCAGTAGCAATGGATTTCATTTTAACAGTTCAACAACATTCACTCCGCTATTTATGTTGCTAAGCAGACACATGTTTCGACATATTTATCATTGGAATAGCAATATACTTCAAAATGATTGAAATTGATAGTAACAGTCTTGCGATATTAGGGTGCTCTTATGTGATGATATTTTTTCTAACGGCTTTAACTGCCTACCAATTAAATCCGTAATCGAAATCAGTTACCATACTTTGTCGTAATGAAAGCAAATAATTAATACTTGAAATATTGTTTCAAAAAAGATGAGCCATAATTACTTTTAGTTGCTGTTTTTTTAAGCAGAAGCGATGATAGCTTAATTTTAAACACGGTATTAAAATATCCTTTGTTTATATTTAAAAATATTGTGCGACGGTTCCATGGGCTTATTATTATATTATTTAGTTAACTGTATAAATATGTAAAGAAAACTCCATCCGACCCATAAGGATAATAAAGGTTAGGTAAACAGATGACCAAATAAAATATGAAATTTTATATATTTATCATAGTTACAACACTAATGAATTTTGAAATAATCTTTTTTCCGCGAATTAATTCCAACTTTCCCAAAAATTTGGTAATTTAAAAAAAAGTAACAACAGTGTGACGGTAGGTATTATTATGAGCGAATAGCGATGCGACAGCGTGCCGCGTGCCCTGCCCCCTTCGCCCGCGCATGTATTGTCTCATCATCATCGACCTTTTTATCGTCCCACTGCTGAGCACAGGTCTCCTCTCATATACAGAGCAGCTACTGCTCTGTTACTGCTCTGTTGCTCTGTCTGCTGCGGGTTAGCGATTTCAGACTTAAAGTCCAGGTTTCCTCAAGATGTTTTCCTACACCTTCAGTCATTGGTGTCCAAGATATACTTAGAAATTACATAAAACTTTAGAAAAGTTACATTGGTACTTGCCTGACATGGAATCGAACCGGCGCACTCATACTTGAGAGGCTAGTGTATTAAGTTACCTCTTCGAAATAATATTTTATTTAGGGGGATTTTTTACGTTTAGCCCGGCTTTGTAGTCATAAGTAGAATCAGTTATCGATACCTAACAATACCTTCACGGATCGGACAGGGTTTCCTTATATTCCTTGTTTACTTACTTGCATAATCCATTTGCTGATTAAGTCCGAAGCAAGTTGGTTTGACACCGTCCCATGCGCCCCCGATACACTTGCGAGTTTGTGATCCTGTCATAGCATATTTACCAATGTCACTGCATCTGGAAAATGATGAATTCGGCGAAGTAAGTCAAAAGGGTGATTTGAAAGCCAACTCTCGGAAGTAAATTCGTTCATAATCTCATAGCAATCTTATCTCAGTGTAGCAGTGCCTAAAACCCAACATTACTCCCCTCCATCTGAGGGTTTCAATTTTTCATTGACCGCCAATATAGCTCTCGTCGAAGAGGGTAGGGGGCTCATCCACAACATTCGTAAGGTTTCATCGGGCATCTTATCACGGGCCAGATCACGCAAACGTCGCAGCACTTGAGGACGCTGGTCGCCTAGTTCAACCTCGTTGAGCAATTTTTGCAGTTGCGTATTCTCTGACTCCTCATAGAGATAGACGGATAACAATCGGGTCTTTAGCTCTTCAAATCTACCCTCAAAGGGAGAGGAGTAACATTGCGTTGTAGACACCGGTACATTACTTCAACGTTGATTGTCAAGAACTTGTCAAAATTGTAGGGAAATTAAAAATATTTATGACAGATTTTTACTTATAATTACGAGAATTGCATCTCTGGTAGATTGATAAAAAGGAATTTTCACAAATGAAAAGGGATAAAAGTAAATAGTTAGGAGAATGCGTGGCGAGTATTAAACAAAAAAATCTTTGCAAAATGTAGCTGTCTGTTTTACGTCGTATCAAAATGCGATTTGTGAGTGTAGTAAGGAATGAAAGCCATCTGGGAGGCCTTTGTCCAGCAGTGGACCTCTATAGGCTGAGAAGAAGAAGAGAAGATAAAGAGGTAAGGTTGTAAGGGGTTTCCATCTCGCGTCCGACCCTGGTCCAGGCCATGATCCGGAGCGAGAGTGCATGGCAGGCCGTCATCTCTTTCTGCGAAGCGGTGAAAGTCCATGGCAGGCCGTCATCTCCTTCTGCGAAGCAGTGAGAGTCCATGGCAGGCCGTCATCTCCTTCTGCGAAGCACTGATGTTGGCAGAGGGAGTGCAGTGCGTGAGGGAGCGGGAATCCCTGCGCCCTCACGCCTCTAGCAGGAGACGCCCTGTTCAGGAGACAACATCGAACTCCTGGCCCCCCGAGGGCCGGGCTTACGCCCGGTAAGGACCAGGCCCGGATCGACGGCGCGTTGTGTTTCCCGCGCGAGTCAAAGAGATGTCAGCACATCGTGATGGGGTGGTTCCACGAAGACCGATGCCCCCTGGGTCAGGGTTGCGGGTTGGTGAAAAAAGAAACCGTGGCCCTGGCCTACAGGCAAGTGAAGGAACACGGGTGAGTTTTAGCCAGTAAAAATCTGACACGTCCTTCCGCTCCGTCCAAAGCGGGAGAGGTCATTTGATGATTTCCCATCCCAAAAAAGAGATCTCCATCTCTAGATTTACTGAACCGATTTTATCAAGATTATTTTCAAAATAGAAAGCCACGTAATTGGGAAGTGTCATGGGTTATATGTTGACCCAAATGTTTACCGGCAAACCAAGTGTTTGATCTGTACGAATATATAAAACTGAAGAGTTTGTTTGTTTGTTTGAACGCGCTAATCTCAGGAACTTTTGCGTTAGATAGCCTATTAATCCAGCCCTATTTTTGTCAAATGGTTGCGACTAGTTGGTATCAGTTGGGATCGTTCGGACCACCGATTGGTCCGTTCGACGTTCGGTCCAAACGATCCCAACTAGTCGCAATCATTTAACAAAAATGTGTTCGCCGATTAGGGGGCTGGAAGGCTTTAGGTTATATAACATCACGCTGCGACCAATAGGAGCGGAGTATAATAAAAATTTAAAATGTATGCTGTATATTGTGATCTGATAGTGTAATAATGTATCTGAAAAATTTGACGCTTTTGGGGATAAAATAAAATGTTCATATAACTAACTCTACGTGAACGAAGTCGCGGGCGGCCGCTAGTCCTACATCATTTACCTGGACATTATCACAGCACCAGCAGGGAAGTCCACAACCTCAGTGATCTGCATGTCGTTGTAGAAAGCAACTACGTTTGGCTCATCGTTTTCGAACGTACAGCTGTTGTTGTTCTGCAATTCCTCATTTTGGGCTTCTAGTTCTTCTGCAAATATAAAAAATTCAACTGGCATCAGAACTATACGATTCTATTATTTTATAGCGGCATTGTCCTATTAAATATGGACTACAAGATAATTATGGCCTTTTTTTTCAATTATGGTATCTCGTGGTTGATCTTGAGAGGTCGTGACTACAATCAATTGACCATACTCCATCGAGTATGGTCATCTTTGACGGCACGGTTGGTGCAGTGGTTGAGTGATTGGCTTTTGAGCCGCGTGTCATTGGTTCGATACCCGCACGGAACAAATATTTTGTATGACTTACAGGTACTTTTTTTTTTTAAATAATTAAAACTAGTGCTTGTCTGCAATCCCGCCTGATGTTAAGCAGTGGTGCGATCGTTGATGGTAAAGCGCACTAGTTTATTAAGCCTATTATATAATAGGAAGGATGTCGTCAGTTGAGCGAGGTGTTGCAATGTTAAACCCAAGACCAACACGACCAACGATGCTGCACCAGAGAGAGATTAATCTGGAGACTCTCCACGACCAAACTCCCGACACAACATCATTTGGTGCTTCGTACCCGGCACACATCGCAACACAACTGCTCAGACCCGTACGGCTTCACCAGACATCATGCCGGAACACGACGAATCGCTTGATGGCAAGACTTTGTCTGGTGGGTGGTACCTTCTGCCGGCAGCCGATGTTATGGCCTACCACCGTGAAATTTAGTAGCGTTATAATTCGTTTATCTGTGTTTCGTCCATACGTCTGTATTAGTTGTCATATCCCCGCGCAGTCAGCGTTGTATATCGCGTAGTCAGTCCCCTGTCTAACCATATTATCATTTACACAGCCTATTCATCGATAATTAAAACAAAAAATAATATACTAAATATCTTCTCCGAACTCACCACAGTTAAAACTCTTGCCAACCCAGTTCCCTTGCTCGCAGATCAGCTTCCAAGTGGTCTTCTCTCCCATGATGGAAGCTATGCATCTGAACGTGATCTCTGTTCCGTGGGGGTATCCTTCCACCCCCAGAGAACTGTTCACTTCAGCCCCATCCCGGTATATCAGCGTACCCTGGACCCTTCAAGCAATTATTCCAAGATACTGAGGTATAAAAATATTGATTACGGTATTGGTCACTGGTGGTTGAGATTCGAATTTAAGTTAGTAGAGAGGAATTAAAGTAAGTCCAAATCCAAAATTGCCGGTCAGTGAAAAAAAGTATGACACTTAAATATAAATCAGGGAAGTCCACCCAAGCATTTCAAAGAGATACATTTTTATAAGGAGGACTACCCTGATCAGCACGATGATTGCATAATACACTATCAGTTAAAGTGAAAGTTCAACAATATTCATTGCGTCATTTACGTTGTTAAGGCGACATATTTTTTGAACATATGAGACAATGGATCAGCAAAATCCTTCGTAATAGTTTGTTATAAAATTAATATGCTGATTGTTGGGTAACACATTTGTTACACTACCGCACTTTGGCTTTGGGCCGAACGTTGTATGAAATTTAAACGGTCTTCAAAGGTTCGTTTACAATATGGTAATAGGTTTTTATTGTTACCACTGATTTATTAGATAATTTTGTAAGTTCACCAGTGACCACAGTAAGATCAGGAAAAACATGGAATAAGTTAAAAACTTTTAGAATGTTATCAAAACAAAGAACAAAAGATTCCTTTGATAACACAACAAGACATGCACTAAAAGTCGAAATTTTCAAATAATTAGCAACCAAACAAAAGCTTGGCCAAGACATAAGAAGCCAGGTTACGGCCATACAATTAGCGTTCTTACTAACATAGACATAAAGTATATTTTTTAACGTTAACTAAGCCCTGCCTTCCGAGGATTTGTACCATGAAAGTGACGTTTAAACCCTTGAAAAAGTGAAAAAAAGGAGTGATGTGTTGGGAATGACTAAGATCCATAAGAAAGAGTAATTAACTACTAAATTGGATAAAGCCAACCAGTATTTCTTTCCTATTCATTCATTACTTAGGTATTTATTGCATTTCATGACTTATTTTTGGGATAATACGGTTGGTAATTTGTTAGCACACACTCTGCAACTTTGCCCGCAGGGTAATTGCGAAGCACAGTCATCATCTCAGCGTTAATCCCAGCCGCATCCGAAGCTTTTTCAACTCTGGAGTCTGGGGTCCGATTTACCACTAAATGCTGATTTTGGCTAAACTTCGATATTTTCCATGAAGCGACTGCTGTCTGATCTACCCAGCCCGAAGGCGATATCTAAGCATTGCAGTTAGACCAATTGTTGGACTTTTTGAGGGCTCCAACAACCCGTAACGACTGCCACTAGATGTTTGTGTGGCAACCGGGGCTAACGGCTTACAAATTGATTAAAAAATGATAGTAATAATGAGAAGGGACACTTGCAGTATTTCTTGGCGAAATCATTTATTGCAACATCACAATTGCTTTTTTACCTTATTTCTTTTTATGATGAATAAGAGGAAGACGATGAAGAACAGGTAAATGAAGTTAAAAGACACCGTATTAAATTTCAGAACAAAGGTAAATTACTACTAATTAACAAGTCTTAGTCAAACCCATACCCTGGCAACACCAGACATCACCATAAAATGTCAAAACATGAAGTTACTATTGATGAGCATGATCATCGATGAGCAAAAAGTGATGATGTGAGGTAGTTAAAGAAGCAAAATTTCGAACCTATAAGGCTCTCACCAGGGCTTGGCATCCCTGAACGCCTGGGTTCCCTTCAGTCTTCAGCGAGCAAATAAGAAACGCATATCTTTGCAAACACATTACTTCTTTTTTATCGCGCTTGGTTCATCCTCTTGGATGACAGTGATTGGATGAAAGAAGCTGTGTTCAATTATTTTATCGGGAAGTTCTAGAATCCCAATATTCTTGAGGAGAATTCTTGAAATTCATCGTGTGTTTAAAACTGGTTACGATCTAGTAGAACTTTGGATTAAAGAGTCAGTCTTAACTCTGTACGTAAAATATAGCGGTGAAAGTTGATTCTTGCGAATGAAGAGTATTCGAGTTTTGAACACAACTTCCTTCAAAACTTGCTTATCACATTGTACAACAGCAAACGTAAGGATAAAACAAAAAAATAAAGGAAACAAAGAAATCGCTCCAAAGCGTTAGGATCTAACATTATCGATTCTCTAAAAATGTACCTTATAAAATTGAAGTGAAATACTATTTTACTATGACAACTGTAATGTTTGATCCTTGAACGTGATTTGGATGAGTGAAGGAACATAAAACACTTGAATTACATATCTGTACGCCATATTTCACAGTCTATAAGTTTATTATACATATTATATACATATAAGAAAAAAATAAAACTTTTTTTGCTTTATACTAATGTGGTATCTTTATTTCATTAATTTCTCAATTTTTCCAAGCAGTTCCAAACCCAAGAATCGTCATATAGCCATAACCAAAATAGTTGAAGCCAACAGATGTAAACAATTTTGGACCAAATATAGTACCTTGGGGTTCACCAAGCATTACCCCTGTGTACATTGTTGCAGGATTACTGTAACACCGTGAAACTATTGTTTTTTTAATATTATTTTACAGCTGGGTTCTTTAATTATTAATATGGCGTAACAAGGCATGTTTTAAAACAAAAATCACATAGAAGCTACAATGAAAGCGTTTGGTCAAATTAAACAAACGAACTCGAATGTTACAAACTAATCATGTTGATATGTTTCAGCTTTTTATTGATACATTCAGAGCTAATCACACATTACCTGACTTCTTGTGGATTCCTGCACAAAAAAGTACAAAGTTTTAAACATATTTACTGATACATTTTTTTGTCGCTACCTGACATTTTAATTTCGGGTGCTTCTTATTGCTGTTAAATTATTGGTTATTACAGCTTGAGCTAGTCATTGAATTCTTTAACTTTTGTATAGTGAAATTTTTTCACTTGTTTGTTATATGTATCTCTGAGTAGCCCAACTATGACACCTGGTAACTTTAGGTTAACGTTTCTACATTTTTGAATACTTGATATACTGTGCCCTCAAAAAAGTTAGTTGTAAGTTTTTCATTTCAGCTGTGATACAAGACATTATTGTTTAAAATTCTATTGATTAAATGTTTGAAAAGCTGAAGAAAGTTCAATTTATCATAAAAATAATAACGTTCATTCCTTAAGAGTGCCGGATTATAGTTTTTATTTCAAATTTAAATGTGGCATCACAGCTGAAATGGAAGTTATCAACTCCCTTTTGGAGGCCACTGTATATTATTTTATTACCCATTACGTTCATGTCCTAAATGATTAATCGATAATCTGTTGTAATCGATAACCCATTGCTATCGATAATCGATAACATGTGCTTAGCTCTTTCATCTCTTAAGCAGTATGATTTGAGTCTGGGTTACCTCGCTGGCGGGCCACAGTCTGTATTGGTAGTGCTATCAATATCGGGCTCCAGCTCGGAGATGTCTTCTCTAACGATGTCGGAGCCGCTCTGGTATTCAGAGGTTGGTCGTGGACGGGTTAGGTTTGCTGGAAACAAGAGGTTCATATGATTATATAATAAGAGGGACAAATGTAAAGTAATCTTATCCTCTATAGAAAAAGGACGATCCTTCGACCAAACGGGTGTCTTGTCGAATGGATAACTGCCCGATGACTGAAAACTGCTTGCGTGATGCAGGATTTGGCGTGACGTCAGTATGATGCGTAATCTGCATGGTGCTGGAAATACCGCTACAGTGTGTTACAAGAATCCACGTTTATAGTCTTTATAAATCTTCTTTTACAATCCGAAGTATTTAAATTTTCACTTCAATCTTATCTTCCACTGTCAAATGAGATAAGCTATAGATCTTCGGTAGCAATGGGTTTCATTTTGATTGTTCAGCAACATTAATCGCGTTATTTGCATCATTCATCATCATCATCATCATCATCATTTCAGCCGAAAGACGTCCACTGCTGGTCACAGGCCTCCCCCAAGGTTCTCCACGACGACCGGTCTTGCGCCTCCCGCATCCAGCGGTGTCCCGCGACCTTCAAAACAGGTCGTCGGTCCACCTTGTCGGGGGCCTACCCACGCTGTGTCTTCTGGTGCGTGGTCGCCACTCGAGAACCCGTCGGCCCCATCGGGCATCGGTCCTACGGGCAATGTGCCCAGCCCACTGCCACTTTAGTGGTGTAGTTATTTTGCAATTCTTCGGGCTATGTCTATATATATATATCGGTTACTCTCGTTCTTCTGCGGATCTCCTCATTCCTGATTCGATCGCGCAGTGAAACCCCAAGCATAGCCCTCTCCATTGCCCTTTGAGTGACTTTGAGCCTTCTTATACCTAAGGCCATATTTTTGTTGAGACAACCAGGCAAGATAACAAGCTCATAACTTTGTGATTTTTCATGATATTTTTTTGAAATTTTGTACGTACATTCTTCACTTAAAAATACTGGACACGTGTTTCAGGTTTCGCATATCCAAAAAATAACGCTGTAAACCTTCGGTACCAATGGGTTTCATTTTGATTGTTCAGCAACATTCATTGCGTTGTCGAGCAGACACGTTTTTCCGGACATATAAAGCAATGGATTATGAATATCGAAATGACACAAATTAGGATTGATAGTGTGTTATGATTAGGGTACAGGTTTCTACATATTATATTGATTGGTTGAGCATAAAACTAGTGAAGAAGACAAAATTCAATGAAACCGAATAATTTGGTAGCTTACCTAAAGGTCTACAGAAGTCATGGACGGTTGGCTGCAGTCTGCCCAGATGGCAGTTGAGTGTAGCTGGAGGGGATCTGCCAGGTTCACAAGCTATGTTTACTGAAGAGGCGTGGGCTACTGTGAGTCCTGCCCGGTACCCTGCCTCGTAGGTAGCACCGTTAAGAAGTGGCAGTTCACAGGGAGCTGGAAGATTTATTTCAGGGATTTTATTTCTTAAGGTCAAAACCCGCAATAAAAAAACGTTCTAAATCTAGTCATAATCTTTCTCATAAACCTCAAACGACAAAAATATAACAACCTTATCGGAGATTAAATTTAGAGCCGTTTGGGGTTGAAACCCTCGGGCTGTAGGGTCCGAGTGCTCATTGCCTGTTTAATGAACTATCTAAGCGGCTTGTTGATACTTCCCGTGACCCAAGGGCTGGCTATTACCTTGGAAAGAGGCTAAGCATTGCCATTCAACGTGGCAATACCGCCAGTCTCTTGAGTACATTACCAGTCGACAGCGATGCCGATTTTTTTTTTGATGCTGTATTCTAATTTAATAAAAGTTTTAATTAGGGTAATAGTTTTATTTAGTATTTTTTATTTAATAATTTGTAGTTTATGTATTTAGTTTTATAAGTTTGTAAATATTACCTGTAGTCCTATTATTAAACATAAGAATATGTCATAATTTTATCTCACCTATAATCAGTGTTATGAACTTTTCAAAAATGTTAGGAAATTCGGAGTATTGGAGCAGCGGTGGCTTAGTGGTATCTGCAGCGACTTACAAATCGCAGGCCGTACTTTCGAACCCTATCAGACACTATAATTTGTGTAAATTATTTCATCACAACAAACATCGCGAAGAAGCTGTCATGTCCTAGAGTCAAAACTTCGAAGACATGTAACGTCTACCAACCTGCAATGGGCTCGCGTGGTAGATTATTACCCACTCCCTCTTACCGAGAGGAGGCCCGTGTCTGTGTGTGAATTTCCTTTCTGATGTTAAATTAGAAGTTGGGTCAATATTACTATTAAAAAAATTGAGCTCTTTGTTATAATTTATTAACAATATCGTAAATAATCGTGGTGGCCTAGTTAGTCGTGGTGGTGTAGTTAGTTGTGGTGGTCTAGTTAGTCGTGGTGGTCTAGTTAGTCGTGGTGGTCTAGTTAGTCGTGGTGGTCTAGTTAGTCGTGGTGGTCTAGTTAGTTGTGGTGGTCTAGTTAGTCGTGGTGGTCTAGTTAGTTGTGGTGGTCTAGTTAGTCGTGGTGGTCTAGTTAGTCGTGGTGGTCTAGTTAGTTGTGGTGGTCTAGTTAGTCGTGGTGGTCTAGTTAGTCGTGGTGGTCTAGTTAGTCGTGGTGGTCTAGTTAGTCGTGGTGGTCTAGTTAGTTGTGGTGGTCTAGTTAGTCGTGGTGGTCTAGTTAGTCGTGGTGGTCTAGTTAGTCGTGGTGGTCTAGTTAGTTGTGGTGGTCTAGTTAGTCGTGGTGGTCTAGTTAGTCGTGGTGGTCTAGTTAGTCGTGGTGGTCTAGTTAGTCGTGGTCTAGTTAGTCGTGGTGGTCGTGGTCTAGTTAGTCTAGTTAGTTGTGGTGGTCTAGTTAGTCGTGGTGGTCTAGTTAGTCGTGGTGGTCTAGTTAGTCGTGGTGGTCTAGTTAGTCGTGGTGGTCTAGTTAGTTGTGGTGGTCTAGTTAGTCGTGGTGGTCTAGTTAGTCGTGGTGGTCTAGTTAGTCGTGGTGGTCTAGTTATTCGTGGTGGTCTAGTTAGTCGTGGTGGTCTAGTTAGTCGTGGTGGTCTAGTTAGTCGTGGTGGTCTAGTTAGTCGTGGTGGCCTAGTTAGTCGTGGTGGTCTAGTTAGTTGTGGTGGTCTAGTTAGTCGTGGTGGTTTAGTTAGTTGTGGTGGTCTAGTTAGTCGTGGTGGTCTAGTTAGTCGTGGTGGTCTAGTGGTTAAAACACCAGCCTCTCAAGTATGAGGGTGCGGGTTCGATTCCAGGTCAGGCAAGTGCCAATGTAACTTTTCTAAAGTTATATGTACTTTCTAAGTATATCTTGGACACCAATGACAGATTACAAGGTGAAGGAAAACCTGGACTTAAAGTCTGAAGTCGCCAACCCGCATTGAGCAAGCATGGTGATTATGCTCAATCCTTCTCAGTATGAGAAGAGATCTGTGCCTAGCAGTGGGATGATAAAAAGGTTGATGATGATTAACAATGTGGTGTTTATTCCCTTACCGGCTACACACTCAGGCATGCTGGTGACAGCCCACTCTCCAAGCCAGCACCGAAGGTTAGTTGGACCTTGTACGTTGTATCTGAAAAATTATTTCGATTTTTAGTTAAAAAGTGAACAAAAAATAATTGCTCTAACAGCGTTATCCACGAAGAAAACAGCGGAATACGTTTGTATAGAGAAAGCACCACTAGAGTCCCCTGTTAAAATTAGTCAATGGGTCAACACTTTTTGAACGTCAATCCATACCAAATCCACTATCTACCATTTGTCGTTCACCAGCACTTCCTTATGTGTTTTGTAGAACTAAAGTCCTTATGATGATGACCATATAGTTTAAACTCCCCTGATTACTAAAGAAAGTATAAATGAGGACCTATCTCTAACTTTTAAATAAACCATGCAGTAGACACTGACGAAATGTACGGTGTAATTGCACTCTAAAAATTTGACTTGCCCCTCTTAGGCCGGACTTGCTCATCCCTAAGGCTGACTTGCCGCCCCCTAGGCCAGAAGCTGAGTACGCCCATGTATACGACGTGTAACATAAAGGGTATATACATAACAAAGGCATGGCATCTTTACATGATATCAAACGTTATTGGAAGGGTTTTTTAATCCTATCTCTTTATGTTAGGAAGTTATGAGGAAAAACACCGCCTGTGATAGGCTACTATCATACTAGTCGCACAGAGATATTGAAGACATTTATCGGATTTTGGCAAGTAACGTGATGGGTAACGAGTAGTTATTAACGTATGTAGTGTGCTGCCACGTTTGTTATAATTTGATTTTAAGAAACACACGAAACCGAAAATTTGGTACCAATATTTTGAGTATTATAATTTGAGTTGAAACCCTTCCGATATCGTTTGATATCATCTAAAGCTGCCATGCTCTTGGTATGTATATACCCTTTATGTTACACGTTGTATACCACACATAAGATTATAACGCAACCGGGAGAGTAGTGATAGGCTTCTTGTTTTTATTTCGGGTCGCAGACAAAGTCGCAGGCAAGAGCTAATCATACATATATTATCAATAACTTACCCATATTCGCAAGAAAAGTGCACCACCTGTCCATTGGGCACAGGATCAGTTTCATTTAGCTCCTTCTCGTCCTGCAGGTTGGAACCCAACACCTGGCTGGCCGTCATCGGATGACCAGCGTCCGCTGCCATTGTGTAGATGCCATACTCTGTTGATGGGACGTGGCAGGGAACTGGAAATTGTTAATAGAATTATATGAAGTGAGTCAAAATCATTCGCTATTTTAAACGAGTTGAAATCTTTCTATTTATGTAATACTAGCTTTCCGCCCGCGGCTTCGCCCGCGTGGAGTTCGGTTATATCGCGCTTTTTAGATTTCCCTCGGGAACATCATATTTTTCCGGGATAAAAGGTAGCCTATGTTCTTTCTCAGGGTCTAAAGATTGTCTGTGCCAAATTTCATCAAAATCGGTTGAGAGGTTTAAGCGGGAAAGCGTAACAGACGGACAGACAGACAGACAGACAGACAGACAGACAGACAGACAGACAGACAGACAGACAGACAGACAGACAGACCGACAGACAGACCGACAGACAGACAGAGTTACTTTCGCATTTATAATATTAGTATGGATGTGAAAAAGAACCACAATGTAGTCTACAAGACTAAGCATTACCTACTTATAATGTCTTAAAAAGCGGCAGTTTGTGAGATGGATGTTTGTTCCAATTTCACGAAAAAACTACTTAACTGATTGAAATGAAATTTCGTATACATATCGCTTACAAATAGAATTCTATCTTAATATTCACACAGGATCGAGACTAATGTCGAAAAAGCCACGGAGTGTTTTTTTGTTCTGGATAAAATATCATCAAATGATCTTTCCCGCTCTGGGCGGAGCGGAAGGCTTGTCAGACTTTTGCTGATTAAAACCCACCCGTGTTCCTTCACTTGCCTGTGCGCCAGGGCCATGTTTTCTCTTTTAACCAACCCGCAACCCTGACCCGAATAAGGAGCTAGTACGTGGAGTGATGCTAGTGGAATATAAAAATATTTACTTACGTATTTCACATTTAGGTTTCTCAGGTTTCCACCTGCCTCTTACACACTTGGCAGTAGTATTTGGTTCTAAATTCAATCCGTATCCCTTACCGCATGCCACACGTACAATTGTACCTAAAATTAACGAAAAATGATTGTAGTCGATAAGTCTACAAGTGTCATGGTATGGCATGGTATGGTATGGTATATTGGTATGGTATGGTATGGTATGTTATGGTACGGTATGGTACGGTATGGTATGGTATGGTATGGTATGGTTAATGGTATGGTACGGTATGGTATGGTATGGTATGGTATGTTATGATATGGTATGATATGGCATGGTATAATATGGTGTGGTATGGTATGGTACGGTATGGTATGGTGTGGTATGGTATGATATGGTATGATATGATATGGCATGGTATAATATGGTGTGGTATGGTATGGTACGGTATGGTATGGTATGGTATGTTGGTATGGTATGGTGTTATAGTATGGTATGGTATGTCATGTGTCACGATCACGAAGGAATGAGGAAAATGTTGTGAGGAAAGTATTGAGTAAGAGATAGCGATAGGGACCAGATGGAATCTGTGAATAATGATATTGTTTGAAAAGGTGTGCCTATCAAGATGATGACTGATGAAGAAGAATTAAGGAAGAAAATACATGTTTTTTTTACTTCACTAATTTCTTCACGCTGTTTTGTACAAAATCAATGGTTGTTGCTCAAAATTCACTGGACCCGTGTAAAAGTATATCAATTCATTGACTTGTATTGAAGTAAAGAGTGAGGCAGAATTGGAGTTACCTGAACTAAACGTATTATTAGGATCTCGTCCATATTTGACAATCTCAATATTCACGAAAGGTTCGCTTTCAATAGGTTCACACGGGCTCTTAGGACGTCCCTTTTTGCCTTTTTCCGTAGTGTTCTGGGCGCTTCCACCTTCGGCCAGGTCTTTACCATCATTTTCTGGTTCAACGCCTGTTGAGGCTTGCTGTCTTCTGCCACCTTTACCTTCTCTGCCTCTGTAGTAAAATAAATAAGTAAAGACATTGATAAAATATTAAACTAAGGTAGATATGTCATTAGCGCACTGAAAATGAAGCGTACAAAAGGAAGGAAAGTCCTGCATCTCGCCTTAGTCACTCTCGATACACTCGTAAAAACAAACGACAGACACTAGCCATCTTTTTCTTCTCTATGCTTTAGATTGCGCCCCATCTCACTCACACTGTACCAATGTATGCCGAATAAAAATATGCTTATGTGCTGCTGCTGTGTTCGGCACATTTTTTTTGGTCAGTTTGTTAGAATATATCGTATCTGTTTAATATTTTATCAATGAGTAAAGATGAATTTAGATTTTTATGTGTCCTTATAAATCATATTCCCCTTTATTCATAAACGATGCTTAAAGTTAAAAAAAAAAGTTAACTAGTGATTAGAAATTGTATAACCATACATTTTAGACGTTTGCACGTCCCTTTACTTTAATCACCATATATGATTAAACCCCTTAAACAATGTGTTGTTTATTCATAAAAGATGATTATAGATATGTTACGTTAAAAGGTCAAAAATGTATGGTTAAAAATCGCTAATCACTAGTTAAGCATCATTTATAGATAAGGGGGGTTGTGTTTATTTGTGGGAAAATATTGATTGATTTCGAGAGCAGCGGTGGCCTTGCGGTACCGGACACAAGTCTTCAAGACTTACAAGTCATAGGTTCGAACCCCATGGAGCTCTATATCAGTATTTTACATAGAGCAATGGTCTATCTGACCTCCACAACAACTATTGGTTAAAACGATACTCTTTGGTAAGCTGAAGTGGCAATGGACTGGTCATATATGTCGCAGGACCGACAATCAACAGGGTAAACGAGTTCTCAAGTGGAGACCGCGTCTCGGTAAACCTAGCGTAGGACGTCCTTGGGCAAGATGGAGTGACGACATCAAAAAGGTAGCTGGCGGAGAACTGCTCAGGATCAAGCTTGTTAGCGTGCCATGGAAGAGGCCTTTGTCCAGCAGTGGACGAGTAGAGGCTGATGATGATGATGATGAAGACTGGGGTCAGACTTTCGGGCTATTGACTCCCCGTAACGAGTGTCAATGATCTACACATGACAGCCGCGAACAACGGCTTAACGTGCTTTCTGCATGAATGGGTATTGATACATGAAGCTAATTGCATAAATTAAATAAACACGCGTATGCGCCTGAGATTGCTGCGGAAATTATTCTTTTTATATATGTACTAGCTTTCCGCCAGTGGCTTCGCCCGCGTGGAATTCGGTTATATCGCGCTTTTTTAGATTTCCCTCGGGAATATCAAATTTTTCAATAAAAGGTAGCCTATGTCCTTTCTCAGGGTCTAAAGATTGTCAGTGCCAAATTTCATCAAAATCGGTTGAGAGGTTTAACCGGGAAAGCGTAATAGACAGACAGACAGAAAGAGTTACTTTCGCATTTATAATATTAGTATGGATAAACTAGTGCTTGGCCGCAATCCCGCCTGATGGTAAGCAGTGATGCAATCGTTTATAGTAAAACGCACTAGTTTAATAAAAGCCTATGCACTCAGAAAACTGTGTTAATAGGAAGGAAGACGCCAGTAGAGCGAGGTGATGCAATGTTAAACCCAACAACACGACCATCGATGCTGCGCTAGTGGGAGATTGATCTGGAGACCCTCCACGACCAAACTCCCGACACAACAACATTTGGTGCATCGTACCCGACACAAAACTGCTCATACCCGTCCTCCGTACGGCTTCACCGAATTTTAAGCAAGCTAAACGGACTGTAGCGATGAAAGTAAGCGAACACACCTCGGTGGTACGCCTTAACATCGGCTGCCGGCAGAAGTTACCACCCAGCAGACAAAGTCTTGCCGCCAAGCGATTCGTCGTGTTCCGCAATGATCGCTTACTCATTAATAACATTGGATATTTCAGCGATTGTCTTTATGACACTTTGTAAGAGAAGCTAGGAGTTAAAGAAAAGAGAGATTGAGAGACGAGTGGCCTAGTTGCATCGGCGGTGACTTCCAAGTTGTAGGTTCAAATCCCGTCAGGCGTTTTACTTTGTGTAAATTATTTCATCACCGCTGTTCTCAAAACGGCGAAGGAAAACACTGCGTCAAGTCCTAAAAGCAAAACTTCGAAAACATGCGACGATGATGGGCATGATGATGCCAACCCGAACTCGGCTCGCGTGGTAGAATAGTCCCAGGAGTGGGAACATTATAGGCCGGTTATACAACGTGTAACATAAAGGGTATATACATAACAAAGGCATGGCATCTTTACATGATATCAATCGATATTGGAAGGGTTTTTTAATACTATATCTTTTTGTTAGGAAGTTATAAGGAAAAACACCGCCTGTAAAGGCTACTATCAAATAAATTTGGTACCAATTTTTTGAGAATTTGTTTTGAGTTGTAAGTTAAGTTGTAACACTTCCGATATCGTTTGATATCATCTAAAGATGCCATGCCCTTGGTATGTATATACCCTTTTTGTTACACGTTGTATATGTTTTGAATTGATTGAAAATATGCTTCACATCATCTTCACATCATCGCAAAACCGATCACCCAGAATTTTGCTAAGACCCAATCTGAAACAGAACCCAAGCGCTGGTTTTCAACAACAGCCAGCAATAATACGATGGCAACCGGTGTGCAGCATGCGATTTGGTAATTAAAATTAAGGTAAGTAAAGCTTAAACATACGTTTTAGGAATTGTGGCTGTCGTTTGATTCAGTCTATCAGTTTTCCTGCTCGTTCTTTTATCGCGCTTTTCCAAAATATTATCAACTTCAGTAGAATTTGTCTTATTATACTGTAAAGGTACTACAGCCATTTCTTTACTATAATCTTTGTAAGTATCTTCTATGTTAGGTTTTAAAGGTATTACTGCCATCTCCTTACTGTTTTCACAATCATCATCATCATTATCTTTAGCTGTCAAAGGCACCACTTTTAATAAGTCTGTATGTATTTCGTTATTTAATTCTGAGTCATCTGGTGATGGTTTTAGAGTCCAATGGTTGGTATCAAATTCTTCGTTGTTAATTCCACGCTTGATTCTAGGATTGGTCGTGATTTCTGGTGGTAGTTTCGTTACAATATCAATTTTACTTTCGTCACCTTCCAATTCTAGATCTAATTCCTTTTTTTCATCCGAATCTTCAAATTCTAAATCAGTCTCACCCTCTCCACTTATTTCCATTGCCTTTTTGACTTCATCACCATTTTTATTCAAGAACCTTTTCCGTCGCTTATCAACATATCTTTCAAAATAATCATGTTTTAACTTGTTGATGTTATCGGCATTAGAATCTGTACTGAAACTATGATCTCCAAACATTCCTCCTTTGAGTACAGTTGCATGAGAAAGCTCATCTTCTTCATCAGAGTTTTCATATTCAG
Organism: Sesamia nonagrioides; assembly: GCA_017933935.1. Taxonomy (NCBI): domain Eukaryota; kingdom Metazoa; phylum Arthropoda; class Insecta; order Lepidoptera; family Noctuidae; genus Sesamia; species Sesamia nonagrioides. The sequence goes on from JADWQK010001879.1 coordinate 85,044, forward strand.
ATGTTTCTTCATGTTGTACTATTTCATCTTCTTCTGGTTCATAAACAGGTTGATAAGAATAAAGTCTGTGACCTACTGGTTCTCCGTGGACATTATAAATAGTATATACAGCAGTTGGGAAGTTTTCATCATTTTTTTCTACACTTGTAGGTGGTTCCATTTCTTCTTCAAAATCAAATTTCTTCATAATCTTGAAGTTTGCATGTCTTAGAGTAGGTTTGGATGTCCCATGGTTATATTTTTCATATAGATGGTCTAAATACTGTTGGGACGAATCTGGTTGGTGACGTAGGTTGTTGTAGTACTGTCTATAGGTGGATCTTCGACGTCGAGTCGCCGGTTCTGGAATTGAACGCCTTCGTCTTCGGCTCCAGCGAATACGTGGATGTTGATAGAGTGTGCATCTGGAAATGAAAGCATAGCATACATTAGAATATTTAAAAAGTCCCATCTACTGCAGGGACAAAGGCAAAATTAATAAAAGCGTTAAGATTCAATTTGCCCAGAAATAAAGCTTAATTCTGAATTTACTTGGGTAATTCTCTAGGACTCCAATGGCCGCCAACGCAAGTGGCTCCTGGTGGACCTTCGGAGAGCACATATCCTTTTTCACATTCATACATTATCTGTTTATTGTTCACAACCTGAAAAAAATATTTGTTTTTGACATGTTGACTTATTACAAACAACAAAAAGAATTTAGATAAAGTCAAATACCTTTTTAACGTAAGGACGATAGTCATATAAGCCCATGTTACCAACTAGAAGGACTTTTCCATTTTCGATGTAGCCAGGAAAGGGACAGAATACTGAAACGAAAGATTGAAAATGTGAACATTCAGTTATTATAATAGACCAGGGTAATTCCGTCACACACTATTAGTGGCAATGGGCTTAACTTTGACAGTTCAACGACATTCATTGAGTAATTTACGTTGTTGAGTAGATATATTTTTACCCGACTACGGCAAAGCAAAAGGAGGGTTATGATTTTCACAGGCTATGTATGTATGTATGTTCATCTGTTCCCTCGTAACTTCTAAACTACTTATCAGAATTCGACAAATGACATATCATTAGAAGCGTCTTAACTGTCCGCTGGTTATAGGCTATATGGGGTTTCACAAAATCTAATGTGGCGCCCTCTATCGGACAAAATATACAGAGTAAAAAAATAAAGTTAAGATAAATATGCCGTGTTTGGTATCATTTTAAAGCGTTTTACTTGTACATTTTGAATATATATATATTACTAGCATTTGCTTGTGACTTTACCTGTATTCATGGGCTGATTGCATATATTTACATCTTTACGTTCATAGCTTCTTTACTACTTATCAGAATAAGACCACTGCAGTACCATTAGAAGGGCCTTAATATTCTTTTGGTTATGAGCTATAAAGCTTGTCACCAAATTTAGTATTGCGCCCGCTAGCGGACAAAAAGTTATATGTAAATATAAAATTAAAATAAATATACCGTGTTTGGCATCAATTGAAAGAGCTTCACGAGTACTTTATGTTGCTACATAATTACAGGAATGCTTTTTAGTTCATCAATTTAGCTTTTGTTAATATTATGCGCCACAAATACACTTTAACACCAAAATAGTACAAATAATAAAAAGTAAAAAAAACTAATACCCAACTACGACAAAAAACGACGCTGAAAAAGTATAAAACAAGATTTTCAGAATACTGCACTAAACAAGTTGCTAGTTTTCAAGTTTGGAAAGGCGTAGTCACACGTTACATATACCTACCGTAGCACTTTGACAACGTGTGACTGCGGTTTTCCAAACATGAAAACTAGCAACTTTGTTTAGTGCAGTATTCTGAAAATCTTGTTGGGTATTAGTTTTTTTACTTTTTATTATTTGAACATATGGAGCAATGAATGAGCAATATGCTATGATTACAATTAGGGTGCTGATTCATATTATCTTTATAACTTTGCTGTAGTCATCATCATCATCATCAGCCTTTACTCGTCCACTGCTGGACATAAGCCTCTTTCATGGCACGCCAACAAGCTCGATCCTGAGCAGTTCTCCGCCAGCCACTACCAGCCACCTTTTTGATGTCGTCGCTCCATCCCGCCCAAGGGCGTCCCACGCTACGTTTGCCGAGACGCGGTCTCCACTCAAGGACTCGTTTACCCCAACGGTTGTCGGTCCTGCGGCATATATGACCAGCCCATTGCCACTTCAGCTTGCTGTAGTCATAAAACTAAAATATTGTTATTTTTACCTTCTTCACACTTGGGCGTGTCACCACTCCAAACTCCAAACGAGCACACAACGATGGGGTTCCCCTTCAGTTCATACCCGTCCTTACAGCGGAACCGTGCCTTCATGCCGTGTTCAGTCTTCGGTGCGATGACCATGCCGTTACGAGGGAATTTTGGCATCTTTTTACACCTGCCAAAAAGGATGCGAATATTAGAATACAATAGAAAGAAAAACTCTTTATTATGTACACCATAAAAATTACAGAACACCGATATGAAGATTTTACAAAGGTGACAGAATGGGCGGTCCGTTGGTGGTAGACCACAACATCGGCTGCCGGCAGAAGTTACCACCCACCAGACAAAGTCTTGCCGCCAAGCGATTCGTCGTGTTGGTCGTGTTCATAATGCCTGGTGAAGCGGTACGGAGGACAGGTCTGAGCAGTTGTGTTGCCATGTGTGCCAGATATGATGCACCAAATGTTGTTGTGTCGGGAGTTTGGTTGTGGAAAGTCTTCAGATCAACCTCCCTCTGGCGCAGTATCGTTGGTCATGTTGGGTTGAACATGGCATCACCTCTCACAACTGCCATCTTCCTGCCTATGCATTTAGTTTTTTGAGTGAATAAGCTGTTAATAAACTAGCGTGCTTTACCATCAACGATAGCATCACTGCTTACCATCAGGCGGGATCGCCGTCATGCATTAGTTTTAAATAAAAATAATTTAAAAAAAAATGTATTTTTTGTACAATATGGCACTGCGACTAAATTTTAAAAGTTTTTAATTTCGGGAATTAGCCTTCTGATAAATTCCAGCTTAACAAGCCAGGATACTTTATAGGTTTCTAGGGTGAGGTGAGCTGGTTGAAATAACCATCAACGGTCACCATGATCCACGCACATGGCAATAGACCACTGGAAGGACTAAGTGCGGAACTGCATTCAACGCTGTCAAAACACTAGCGTGTCTATTCTCCGCCAAAAGAAGTCCGTTCACCTTGGCTTCTACTTTTTGGAATGTATCCTTGGAGTGCACTGACCGCCTTCAGCATTCGGGAGTTTTCCTCAAACCTAAACTTTGGGCTGTTCATTGAGTCCAAAGCCACGGTGGCTGCCAGGAAACTTAGCGTTATTGCTCCGGCGGTACTTCACAGCAGGGCAGCTTCTAATGTTATACAAAGCACCGGTCCGTTCGTGTGTGGAGTACTGCAGCCACATTTGGGTTGGTGCTGAAAAATGCAACTTGGAAACTTTGGATTCGGTGGAGAGGCGTGCGAATAGGATAATTGTCGACTCCGATTTAGTTCAAATCGCTCTCCAAAGCTTGGAGCAAAAACAAAAAACAAACCTGAAATACAGAACCTGGAATTTGATTTACCTGGCTGGCTGACACCTAGGTATTTGGGTCCAGGTCCCATTATTGCACGTCACTGCTGCGTTGCTTGATGGGAACTCGTAATTCTTCTCACAGTCAACAACTATGATTTCACCTGCGAAAAACATTCAAGAATTGATAATTTGTATTCGTTTTCATTAAACTTTGGTGTTATAACAGCATTAGCTTGTCTTACACGATTCAATGTAATTGGCATACCGGCAGTAATTAGCCCCCTATTAGAAAACATGGGATTTGTTTAGATCAGGTTTAAACCACCTAACTGGTTATTGAATTATGCACCTTATTGTTATAGAAATGCAGTTCTTTATATAAAAATGACAGTTTAATTCGGTATTATGTTGTCACTTTTGTATTAAGAACTTTGACTGAACCTCAATAAAGTTCAAAATACAAATACTGACTCAAAGGTTAAGTCGGGAACGAATGTTTACGACAGTACATCAAGCTACTACAATCCGTCAGATTTCCCAGGAATGGGAAATCTGACGGATTGTAGTAGCTTGGAATTTCTCAGAAGTGGGAAGATTAGAGACTGATTATGTATGTATGTTATGTAAAAGGATGCTTACCATGCTGCACCATAGTGGAGCTGCCAACGATCTGTGTGTTCGGTTCCTGGGTGGTGTTATCACCTGTCTTGTTCTCCACCAACACCACGCGACCCTGGGACACATGAGGTACCACACAAGGCGCTGAAACATGATGAAATAAAAACATAAATCTTTGCATCCCATAATTTGGGACTTTCTAGATAGTTTTCGACAGCTTCATAGACATAATTTGAAACCCTATGGGCACTTTGAGAAGATTTACTATTCTTTTAGGAAATTCTTGACCAAGGCGTTTTTGGTGTGGCTGGGAAATTATCAAATGACCTCTCCCGCTCTAGGCGGAGCGGAAGGGCTGTCAGACTCTTTTGACCAACCCATAACCAGACCCAGGCATCGGTCTTCGTGGAACCCATCACTATGTGCTGACATCTTTTTGAGGCGCGAGTGAAACATAACGCGCCGTCGACCCGGGCCTGGTCCTTACCGGGAGGCGAGCTACCCACTGCTCGCCGCCTACAAGCCCGCGCCTACGATGGCGGGGAGTTCGGTGTTGTGAGCCGACCAGGTTGCCTCCTGCGGCGGCTAGACGCGTGAGGGCGCTGAGATTCCAGCACCCTCGCACGCCTCACATTCCTCCTTTGCCAGTATCACTGATTCGCAGAAGGAGGTGAGGCCTGTCATTCACTCTCGCTTCGGACCATAGCCTGGACCAGCGCTGGAAGCGAGAGATCGCTGCCGATCCTCGCCACGAGGACACGACGCTGCTCCGCCCAAGCTGGGCAGAACCAAAGTTTCACGTGCTGTATTACTAATATGTGTACTACGTTTCTTCACAATTATTTTAGGAATGGCCTGTAGTGACAAGGTAGTCTTTGTCATTAAAGAAATATTTTATCTACATTTTTTGTAAACTTACTAACCTAAGCACATCGGTAAAGGATGACTCCAAGTGCCATCACTCTGGCAGATCGCAGAACCGTTGCCCTCCATCTTCATACCATCCTGACACCTGAAGATGATGGAAGCACCAAGCCCCGTGCCAGAGGAGATGTTCTCCAGCCAGCCGTTCCAGAGCTGGCCTGGGTGACCGCAGTTTATTTCTGGAAATGAATGGGATATGGAAGTTAACCATTTTAAATGGGTAGGTATTCAGATACAAATTTTGGATATGTAAGAAAAAAAAAAATATTCCGCACAAACAAAAAGCAGTTAAGAAGTAATAAATGAAAAAAAAAGTCAAAATATAAAACAGTCAAAAGCCTTGTTCTCAAACACGTGATGTCAGAGTCAGGATCATAGACAACACAAAACATTTGACAATTAATCAATCTGTCACCCGTGATGCGCCCGCGACATGCGAATATGAATACATGTATTATGTAGAATTTAGTGCGTTTATCAACTTAGCCTATTCCGATCTGCAGTCCCATTTTTTTCAGGCTCTATACTTCTCCTTTTCTCATTTCCTTCCTTTCCTTTTCACTCAGTGCATATGGCACCAATATTTAAGTAATTAAAGCGGTTTAAGTTAAATACTTCATGGCAGCTTGACTTTTATAGAAAATAGGTCGTGGTTTTAGAATTGCAAATTGAATCGTGCCTCATGACCCAGATGAGTATCGCAAGGGTTGGTTTGAATTGGTACGGGAAATGTGTTTCTGGTAGTACTTGTGCTAAGCCTTTGCCTGGAAATGGGACAGTATAGCCTAAACAAAAAATGGATTTGATTCTGATTTACCTTTGCACATCGGCTGGCTGCCAGACCACTTCTTGTCAGCTCCACATCGTCTGGTAGCGTCCCCCACAAGCCGGTATCCGTATTTGCATTCGTACGAGACGACTGAATTGTACGCGCAAGACGTGTAAACTGCTTTGCCGTGGCGCGGCGCCTCTGGCGGCGGACACTGCACCTGCGTTACCACTAGATGGCGACACGCGTCGCTTTAACAATACCCGAAAAGAACATAGATGGCGCTCATACCAAAATTTCAACCATGCAAAATACATGCAAAAATAAAACAAACTCCATTTTTGTTGTACATTTATTTCACTACAGCGTTTAAAGATAGAAATTTACAATAAACATCGAATACTACTAACATTGCTATATCATCTAATAGTTAGATAGGCAATAAACGACAATTTTATCATGGCCACAGAAAGAAACAACTTTTAAAGTTGCAGAAAACGATAGCTTCATAGAATTTAAAGGTGACAACGTTTCTATAATAAACATTACTTTTGATATACTACGTAATGTAATGGATGCTCAAACTGTCCCGGCATCTCCTTCTAAGCAGCATTAAAAGGAGAAAAAACAATCAGAAAAATCCATTTTTGGGCAAATTTCAGAGGAACTCCCACTTTTGACAAAGAAACCAAACCCAACCACAAAAAAAAAAAAAAAATTGTACCTAACAAAATATTCTACAACCCCAGCGTTTACATAATAAACTTTTACAACACTATCTTTGAAAAGGACCAATTAAAAGTGGGATTTCCATAAATTGCGTCATGACAATGAAATTGCTCCGATGATAGCCATGATAAATCATTTGTTTGAAGCGTCATGCGAACTAGACCGATGTAATGTAGAACGGGAACCGGTAACATGCAACATTCCAAAATGAAGGACAACACTGAAATCGGCAACTACATTGTCACGAAGCAAGACCACTCGCAGAGAATTTTAAAAATATTTCGGGTCTTGATGATGAGCCTCTATATATCCAGAAAGCCTGCTAATATATCATAAGCAGCCTATAATGTTCCCACTCTTCTGGGACACAGGGCTCCTCTGGGTGAGAGGAAGTGGGAAGTAACCAACCACGTCCTAAGGCCCCAGTGCGGGTTCGTCGATGTCACATGTCTTTGAAGTTTTGCCTCTAGGACATGCCGGTTTCCTCACTATGTTTTCCAACACCTTTTTCAGAGCAGTGGTGAAGAAATAATTTCTATGTCTCGACCTAGACCGCTGCTCTGTTATGCTTTGTTCGCTCTTAGTTTCTTGCATTTAGATTTAAAGCTTCATCCCAAAGCCCAATGAAAAGCAAAAAATAAAATAAAAAGATTATCTAAAGGCCTTTAAATGATCTAACTCAATTTTCAATTTATTCGACTTACTTCAGTCTGAAAAAGGTGTAAAAATCAGTATTTCTTTCAAATCTCTATTCACGATTCATCTTTTTGGAACATCACGTATAAATCTAGCTTAATCATCTCAAAAATCAAATTTCTACTGTCTTCTTCACCCTGAACCGACTCATCATCAAGATCCTTCAAAAGAAGTCCAAATCAAAAGCTACTTACGGACACAGGTGGGTAGCTCCTTGGGTGCCCACGCTCCGTCAGCCTGGCAATAGCGTTCGGCCTTCCCAACCAGCTCGAAGCCCTGTCCACACTGGACCACAGCTCGGCAGCCAAATGTGTGGCAATCAGCAGTCACCCAGCCGTGGGGGACGTCGCCTGGCTCTCCACAGGAACGGGCTGAGAATTCAAGGATTAATGTTAGTTAAATATGCCCTTATAATTTGAAATTAACTTGTTAACACAGTACAGTGTATCCTACAATTAAAAAAGGTTACAAAATTTACCGGGATACACTATTTCGTACTTCGAACCCAGAAATTACTCGGTGGTAGGCCATAATATCGGCTGGCGGCAGGAGTTACCACCCACCAGTCTTGCCACCAAGCGATTCGTCATGTTCCGGCATTATGTCTGGTGAAGCAGTATGGAGGACGGATCTGAGCAGTTATGTAGCGATGTCTGCCGTGCACGGTGCGCCAAATGTTGTTGTGTTGGGAGTTTGGTCGTGGAGGGTCTCCAGATTAATCTCCCTCTGGCGCAGCATCGTTGGTCATGTTGTTGGGTTTACCTTAACTGCCGTCTACCTTCCTATTCACCAAGTTTTTTAAGTGTATAGGCTTAATAAACTAGCGCGCTTTACCATCAACGATTGCATCACTGCTTACCATCAGGCAGGATTGCAGTCAAGCACTAGTTTATAATTATTAAAAAGACGAAGCATCTTTCAAAAATACAATACTCACGTTCGCAGCTAATATCAGGACCATACCAAGATGCTTGGCCATCGATGGCCAGGCACTTGGCTCTAGGGAACCCGTTTGTCACGTAACCCGTATGGCAGTTATACTGGACTGTAGCATCCAGATCGAAAGTCGCTTGTTCAGGGAGGGCGGAGTGGCGCGCGTGCTCGATCGTTGGCGGTTGGAGGCAATAGACTGCGAAACCAGGTAAAGAGTTGGCAATTAGTCATACGCCTGTAAGCAGGTTTGCATAAATACGTCTCATGTTAATCATATTTTAAAAACTAGATGAGTCGGCTATGGGTGTACCCACCTTCGGGCTTTAGAGGGAGGGGGGGGGAAGTCAGGGCGGCGGGAGTAAGCAAGGGCTGGGGGGAGGGCAAGTCAGGGCTTGGGGGAGTGCAGTCAAGGCTTGGGATGCAAGTCATGGCTCGGGAGGAGGGCAGCCAGGTCTTGGGGAGGCAAGTCAAGGCTTGGGGGATCAGATTTTTAGGGTCGAAACATCCACGGCTATTTTCTCTTACGAAACTACACAAGCACATCTACATAAAACATTAGTTATTTGTAGTTTAGCCCTACAGGGCACATAGATGCAAATCATTCTGTGTTAGTACCTGTTTATACTTTGATTAGTAATTAGGGGAGTTCATACATATACTGCGAGATTTCCAGGAGGGGAGGGGGACCATACCAAAACTTGACATTTTTGCACAAAAATAAATATGTGATACTGATACAGAGTCACTAATACTCTAAGTGTATGTTATTACCAGCGAACTTACGATATCACATTTTACATCTGACAATTTCAACGTAACCTCTTAGTGAGGACATCTTTCGTTATAAAAAACTTATTTGTACACCTAATACAATACAGGCAAAAGCTTAGTTTTCAAAATAATTTACACGTAATGTAACGTTTGACGCTACGTTCAACGTAATGCTCACGGTGAATGAGTATTTACCTGTGTAAAGATCTTTTTGAACAAATCAAATACATTTTCTTTTTGTAGCATTCAATTTTCTTTCTTTCTTGCGTTCTTTGTTGGTGATTGTGCGTTCAGGATTCCTCGAGCCTTAGCTCAATTAGATAAAATGTTATACCAATTGTTTTTAAAATACCAGCACCCTAATTGCGTATCACAGTCCCCCTTATTCAGCCTTACAGTTTTGAACTTTTAACGTTACTTATCATTTCCTTTCGTCATCGTTTCCGAATAAACACCACAGTGTTTAAGGGGTTTATTCATAACTGATGATTAAAGTTAAGCGACGTTCAAACGTCTAAAATGTATGGTTAAATAATCGCTTATCACTTGTTAACTTTAAGCAACGTTTATGAATAAGCGGGTTAGTTACTATCAGTAGGACTCATTTTGAAGCGTTTTGCTATTTCATTGCTCCGTATGTTTGAAAAACGTGTCTGCTCAACAACATAAATAAAGCAATGAATGCTATTAAACTGTCAAAATGAAACCCATTGCTACTAATAATGTGTCAATTACCTGGCTGATTTTAAAAACCAGTGAGCGAATTATCAAAAAGATATCAAGAAAAATATCGACCGAATATGTAACAAAATATCGAGCATTGTGTTCCAAGCGTGGCTCATTAAAATTATAAATCGGCCAATGTTCGATGTTCAAGTAAGTAGTTAATATCAAACGGCATTTGACTGTAGTGTAGTCCATCGTTTCCCATTAAGTGGGTCGGGAACCGACAGCGGGTCGCCAAAAAAAAATACCGGGACGCAGCATTACGGGGGCAATGAACCGTGACTTTAAATAAGTACTAGGAGATTGTCGATGTTATTTCTTGACTAACAAGATAATGATGATCGCCCGAAGGACGGATTGCAGGTAGGTATTGTAATTGTAGTTATTAAGTGACGCGTCAGGGGGTCGGGGGGGCTGTACTTTGCAGCGCTTCCTACACCCGTGCCTGTATTATTGTGTTGTAATACTTACATACTAGCAAAAATTCTGTTTTTCTTTTTACCTAATACTGATTTTAGTTGGATCCAAAAACTTAAGTGGTTCACGAAGGAGGAGTATGAAATTTACCGGGTCACGGTAGAACAAAGTTTGGGAAACGCTGCTCTAGTCTATACTCGCCTTAAGTATGACAAAGTTTCAAAATTGATTATATTTGATATCAGATGTTGCGGTTAGGAATTTATTGATTATGTATAACTCCGTTTGAGCTCAATTTCAATATAATGTACCTTTGGAGAGGTGGCTTAGTGGTATCGGTCGCGACTTACAAGTTGAAGTTCATAGGTTCGAAGCACATCAAGCGGTTTCATCATCATCAACCTTTTTATTACCCGACTACGGCAAAGCAAAAGGAGGGTTATGATTTTGACAGGCTATGTATGTATGTATGTATGTATGTTCATCTGTTCTCTCGTAACTTCTAAACTACTTGTCAGAATTCGACAAATGACCTATCATTAAAAGCGTATTAATTGTCCGCTGGTTATAGGCTATATGGGGTTTCACAAAAACTAATGTGGCGCCCTCTAGCGGACAAAACATACAGAGTAAAAAAATAAAGTTAAGATAAATATGCCGCGTTTGGTAGCATTTGAAAGCGCTTTACTTGTACATTTCGAATATATATATATATATTGCTAGCATTTCCTTGTGACTTTACCTGTATTCATAGGCTGGTTGCATATAATTCACATTTTTTCGTTCATAGCTTCTTAACTACTTATCAGAATGAGACCACTGCAGTACTATTAGAAGGGCCTTGATAGTATGTTACTTATGAGCTATAAAGCTTGTCACCAAATTTAGTATGGCGCCCTCTAGCGGACAAAATGTTCTATGTTAATATAAATTTAAAATAAATATACCGTGTTTGATATCACGTGAAAGAGCTTCACGAGTACTTTATGCTTGTACATAATTACAAGAATGCTTTAATGATGTTAAATATGAGTGATAAGAGTAAATCACGGATCACGGGAACTGTGAATCGCAATGTAGAGCAGTGTGAACATTAATAGAATATGTAATGCACTAATGAAAACGACAAGCTGGGAGTAACTCCACGCAGTGAAGGCGGTAACAGTTTGATAACTGGCTAAAACTTCCATAAAAATGTCCTCTGCACTATATGCCTTCGGGCTTATGTTGTTATGTGCGTGTAGATGTAATTGACAGCCTCCGTGGCGTACCGGTGGCGGACGCGACCGCTGCGCAAGGTGGCGCGACAAATTTTCCAAACATGAGAAGCGATGGTTTAGCAATATACTTCAAAATTATCAAAATTAAGATTGATAATGTGTAACGTAATTAGGTTGCAGATTTGCTAATTAATCTTCATTTGATGATAAGCGAGATACAAAAGTTATCTAAGAATATCTGTGTGTATTTTGTGGCATGTTTATAAATACATACTATTCTCCTTGCAGGCTGGTGCCTGACCAGCCCATTTGCCATCCGCCTGACAGCTTCTGCTCTGTAGACCCACGACGTGGTATCCGTGGGGACAGGAGTAGACCGCTCTGGAGAACAGAAGAAATCAGATAAGTATTGATAAAAAAAAGGCGTGATTGTTTACTGGGAACGGCTTTCATGGACTTGAATGTGCTCTGGTTGCTGGGAGAATGTCATGCTTAGGTACTTTAAGAGGGGACTCTAGTGCCAAAGACTTTGGAAAATAGGTATTTGAAGAAACTATTGCCGTTGCGCTGCTCCAACCTCTCCCGGTAAAGGGCGAAAAGGACAGTTGTATCTCAGACTGATTTTACCTATTAAAACGTTGACCAAAAGATATTTCGTATTCCGCTGTTTTCTTTTTCAAAACATGACTGATCTCAATTATTTTTAAATAAAAATTTAGAGGAAAAGCATACCTATGCTTCTATTATTTTCTTTTTTGTCAAAAACTTATCACGTTTGTCTAATAGTCATCTGAACATCACGGTAAAAATGGGTTATTTTTCGCGATTTTGAAGTATTATATTTCTTTTATTAATTAAGTTTCGGAAAAATCAAATAATAGGGGCACGTATAATCACGGTGTAAAATTGTAGAAAAAAAAAAATGCTCTAAAAGCATTATCCACGCAGAAAACAGCGGAATACGTTTGTATAGAGAAAGCACCACTAGAGTTCCCTCTTAATGTCTGATCATTTAGCTCCGTCCAAAATCTGAATGAATGAATAACGTTATATAAGCGTCTTATTATAATTTTTTTTTTGTTCTGTATGGGAATTTATCAAATGGCCTCTTCCGCTCTGGGCGGAGTGGAAGGGCGGGTCAGACTTTTACTGACTAAAACCAACCCGTGTTCCTTCACTTGCCTGTGCGTCAGAGCCGCGGTTTCTTTTTTAACCAACCCGCAACCCTGACCCAGGAGGCATCGGTCTTTGTGGACCTCGTCACGATGTGCTGGCATCTCATATAGGCGCGCGTGAAACACAAGGTCTGGTCCTTACCGGGCGGCGAGCTGCCCACTGACCGCCGCCCGCAAGCCTGGGCTTACGTTGGCCGGGAGTTCAATGTTGTCTCCCGACCAGGGCATCTCCTGCGGCGGCTAGACGCGTGAGGGTGCTGAGATTCCAGCTCCATCACACTCTCCGCTTCCTCCTTTGCTAGCATCACTGCTTCGCAGAAGGAGGTGACGGCCTGCCTTGCACTGTCGCGCAGGATCATGACCTGGACCAGGGCCGGATGAGAGAGAGCGCCGCCGACCGCCGCTACGAGGACAAGGCGGTGCTCTATCCAAGCCGGTCAGCCTCCACCGTGTCCTCAGGGCAATCCACAGCAGTGACACCCTGGATGCGTCTTATGCTTGAATTCTGAACCTTCCATAATCGAAGGTCCACTAATTGCAACCGCGGCCAACAGCTTAATGTGCTTTCCGATGCATGGAGAAAGTTCAGAATGGTAAGATGGTCATCATTCACAGTCCAATCACGGCAGATTGACTTGTGCGGCTGTTATCAATTAACCGCGGACCTGGGACTGTTTAAATGTCAAAATTTTTGAGGCCAACCCATGATAATTTGTTTTCGCCATTTTCATAAAGTAATTTATAGTCATCATCATCTCAGCGTATAATCCCGGTTGCATCCGCGGCTTTTGCACTGGAGCCCGGGGTCCGCTTTCCTACATATATGCTTCCATATCGCACGATCGCTGGCATCCCGTGGTGTGAGATTGTTGGCACGCATGTCATCTTTTACAACGTCAAGTCAAGCCAGTACTTCTTTGGCCTAGCCCGCTTGTTCCGGCCCGGCGGAGGCGTCATGGCAAGACATTTGTTACCCACTTAACATTTTCGTAAGAGTAATTTACAGTAAGAGGCGGTATTTTAACCGAAAGTTAGTGAAGTCGGCTTTAAGTTTAACTTCACAGTCATAACTTTTAAAGTCAGATTAAAAGTTGAAAAAGAATTATTATGATGAATGGAAGGTAAAACATACTTGTCGCCGAACAGCCTTCCAGTGAGGGTAACCTTGCCGATTTCGGGCTGCGTCAGTTCAGGACATTCACGATCTGAAACAATGGAAAATAAATATTTATACAGTGAATTATGAAATAATCTTTTTTGTCCGCGAATTAACTCCAACTTCCCCAATATTTGTCATTAAAAAAAAATGACAATACTGTTTTGGTGAATGAATGAATGTAGAATACTGGCGGCATTTTGTTTGACCGCGAGCCCTGCCCCCCGTCGGCCGTGTATGTATTGCCATGTAATGTACTTCCTTTTGCGAAGTAATATTCATTTTTTAGGGGGAATTTTTTCTTTACCTTTAGCCAGGCTTTGCGGGCATTAGTAGAATCAGTTATCGATATCTAACAATACCTTCACGGATCGGACAGGGTTTTCATTACATATTGTATATATACAATAGTGTACTTATATTAAAAAAAAAATTCTATTCGAAAAAAGCCGGCTAAATGCCTGTCGGATTCGCACACGAAAAAACATTGTTATATTTCGACAGCCTCACGAGCCAAGTAAAGAGACTTGATTTGTTTATCTTTCTCGGCTTTCACGAAGCTCTCATCATGCGGGTTGGTTATGTCAACAATCATTGCACGTCGCTCTGATCGATCCACCATCACTATATCACAATAGACAGAGAACAGTAAAACATCTTCATATAAACGAGCCGCTTTCGGTTTGAATGTATGCGTGCGCGCCGAGCGCCGTGTCGGTACGCGATTTCACGCACACGCTGGCATAATATAGGATGGTATAGGATGGCGGCAATACGGGCTGTGCCGCGTGACTGTGAGCACGCGCGTAAATTACATGACCGCTCGCGTTCGTCAATTCTCGCCGGCCACTTACCATAATATTAATTATTACGAGTATCATGACTTCAAAAGGGGGAAAAAAATATTGTAGTGTTTTCGGGTGCCTCAATAATGATTTCGCAAATCCGGACTTATCATTCTTCATACTTCCTACTGAACCAGAAATGTAAGTACAACTTAAATCTTATTAGAAAATGTGATATATGTATTGTTTGTTTCACAGTTTATTTGCTTTATTAAGAGCGTACCTGAGTCGCATTTTTCCATATAATTGTATTCCCAGATTTACTTCCTGACTACTATGTTTAAAGTTAAGTTTATTTTAAGAAGCCCAGTTTTACTATAAAACAGAGGATTGAGTACGAAATATCGTTTAAGTAAACGTATTTGTCGAGTATAGTAGAACCATTTCACAATAATCAATATTGCAAATTACTATTTTTTTTTCTATTGTCTTATGTGTTGTTTGATCCAAATATGGCGTCTTAATCATAATATTAAGTTAATAAAAATTATAGTAAAATGTGACCGACTAACGCTTAGGGTTGCGTAGAATTTTATTTATAACATTATAACCTTTAATCCCTCCGACGCGCGCGTCGACAACAACAACGCGAGGTGCTCTTAATAGCGAGTAAGCGAGCGGCGCCTTTGTTGCATTTGAGCTAGCTGTTGCTATCCGATTATATAAACAAACATTACACAGTACCCATATAAACAATCATTATAATTGTACCTCAGAAACTAATGAGGCTAAAAAGGTTTTGCGGTTTTATTAAAGTAAGGTATCATTTGTTAAATATTCGCTACCCATACATAATCTTAGCTTTACTAATGTCTACTTTTTCATAAGAACTACATATTTATTGTTTACGTTCTCATGTTTTATATCATTTAAGCATTAGTTATTAGCTTGTGAATATTATTGTGTTAGTGTTACATTTAAGTACTCATCACTTACAATCTTCTCTGATAAGAACCAGTTATATCGATTTCCCATATCACACATCACTTAAAATTTATCATTATTTACGAGCTTTAGAATATAATTTAGTGTTACACTTAAGTAGTCTTAAAAAAATTGTCGGTATCAAATTTGTAACTTAATATAATAAATGTTATGTGAATAAAGGCTTTTTATTTTTACTAAATTTATAAATTGGTAAAATATTCAATCATAATACCTATGCTTTTTATTCTATAAATTTAGATCAAAGTGACAACCCTAGGGTTCAACGCAAGAGTAGGCAAATAACTCTGCGGGCGGCCTTAGATAATCTACTGTTCTCTGTCTACTGTGACTATATCAGGCTTATTGGCAACAATTATAATAGTCCTGTCAGTGATGATGGAACGATCCCAGTACAATGTGATATTGCCATTTTCGAGAACTGGGTCGGGCATATACCTGACGAGCGGAGCGATAGATCCCTATCTATCATCACCATGTAACGTATGAAAATCAGAAAGAATAGTAAACGGTATAAGCAGCGACATCTAGACCACGTGCCGCCATTACAAAATAATGTCACAAAATAATAAAAAAAAAAAACTAAATGAGCAATGATCGGTAATGTGTTGTGTGTGTTTCCCACTACAACATAAATCAAACGAGGAACTTTTATTAAAATGATATCGTTATCCTCCACATACTTATAACAAAGTAGGTACGGCACCTCCGATTCCACAAGGTTGTATTTGAGAGCAAGTTGCTGATGAATTAAATCCATTTATTATAAACAGTAAGTACTCAAAATTATTCACGTGTAATTTCCATCTCACAAATGAAATAATTCAGAATTATAGATATAATTACTTCAAAAGTTCACAAATCTTATCCTACCCTCCGTTGCTTATTGAAACAATAGGAGCTTTATCATAACAGAGTCACAATGGATGCGTGGGATCATAAACAGCTGTAATCAGGATCCCAATTCAGTTCAGTTATTTCATAAAATAATTTGTATTTGTTAATTTTGTCGGCTTGTTTTTAGTGTATGATAATGAATTAGGTAACTTTTGTAGGTAGATAGCAGATCGCTGGTCGGGAGACAATGGGCCCGATTCCTTTAAATAAATAAATATAAATAAATCATCATTCTCCTGCCCTTATCCCATTTATTTGGGGTCGGTGCAACATGTCTTTTTCTTCCATACATCCCTATCAGAAGCCATCTCGGCAGTCACCCCCTTCTTAGCCATATCATCCTTCACACATTCCATCCATCGTTTCTTTGGTCTTCCCCTACTCTTATAGCCATCAACATTCATAATTAAAACTCTCCTAAATAAATATAAATAAATATGTACGGACAAATCACACAGATTGAGCTAGCCCCAAAGTAAGTTCGAGACTTGTGTTATGGGATACTAACTCAACGATACTATATTTATAATAGATACATATATAGATAAACATCCAAGACCCAGGACAATCAGGAAAAGGTCGTTTTCCATCATGACCTGGCCGGAGATCGCACCCGGGGCCTCCACGTCGCAGGCAGGCGTGTTGACGGCTGCGCCACGGAGGACGACGACGACCTTGTTCACAAACTGAGGTCCGTATTACAGAACGTCACTCAAAACTCAAGCACTACTTAAGTCTCGTTTCAAGCCATTTGATTGGTTGAACCTAGTTTTAAGTAATGCTTAAGCAGAGATCAATGCTTGAGTTTCGTTCTGGAATACGCACCCAAATTAAATTTAAGTTCAGTGCATCTGTTTACTTATATTTCATTAAGAAAACGACAGAGGATAAAATGTCAGTTTAGACCAGTAGGGTAATTGAGTAGCCCACTATCATATATTTCACTGACACGGTTTCACCCGTGTTTTTTTTTTATATGCTCCGCTTCTTTTGGTCGCGGCGTGATGTTATATAGCCTAAACCCTTCCTGGATTAATGAGCTATCTATCGCAAAAATAATTATTCAAATCGGACCAGTAGTTAAAAAAACAAATTTGAAGATGTTATAACAAATTACTAATCTACAGAATAATTCTAACAGGAATCCCATTAACGGAATACTCAATCAGTTGCCAATTGTTTTCGAAACAACAGAGTAATTCAGTCTAAGACACCATTCAGACTACCGGGAGGCGACGTAATGGCTGCCTCCATGTTTGTTAGGTAGGTAAGTAACTGTAGCGGTCTTACGTCATCTAGATTCAATCAAAGGGATTAATGGAACCAAAGCTTTCAGTTGTAAAGTAAACAGCAAGGTAATTACGTAACACACTATCAGCAGTAATGGGTTTCATTTTGACAGTTCAACAACATTCATTGCGGTATTTACATTGTTGAGCAGACACTTTATCGAACAATGGATTGCAATGGATTAAAAATATGTTTCGAAATGTTTAATATATAGTGTACTAGCGCTCGCCAGCGACTTCGTTCGTGTGGAGTCAGTAATTTGAACATCTTACGCTCCGCTCCTATTGGTAACATCATTATCATCATCACTGCGTTAATCCCAGTCGCATCCGAAGCCTTTTCAGCTATGGAGTCTGGGGTCAGCTTTACCAGTCCAACTGCTGAAATGGCTAAACTTCGACATTTTCCGTGAAGCGACTGCAGTCTGACCTCCACAACCCGAAGGCGACATGGAAGCATTGCAGTTAGACCAATTGTTGGACTTTTGCGGGGTCCAACAACCCGTAACGACTGCCACTGGATGTTTGTATGGCAACCGGGACCAACGGCTTAACGTGCTTTCCGAGGCACGACCAGACCAGTGCAAATATTCATATTCATGCATACAAATATTTGCTCCTATTGGTCACAGCCTAATGTTATATAGCCTAAAGCCTCCCTGGATTAATGAGCTATCCACCGTAAAAATATTTTTTCAAATCGGATCAGTAGTTCCTGAGATTAGCGCGTTCAAACAAACAAACAAACAAACCAATAAACAAATCCTTCAGCTTTATATATTGGTATAAATTATGCCATTAGGGTAATGCTGCACGTGCACGTGATGCTATTTTTGAACGGCTTTAGTTGATTGGACCATAATTGCGTATAACGCAATTACGGGTGCGGATTTTTTTTAATAATTAAAAGCTAATGCTTGACCGCAACCCCACCTGATAAGCACTGATGCACTCGTTGTTGGTAAAACGCATTAGTTTATTAAGAGCCTATTCAATCTAGTCTTGGAGACACGTAAATTGTAGTCCGACGGAAATACCGCCGCTGGCAGATTGTTTCTGTCCCTCGATGTACGCGGTATAAAAGGCGAGGCGAAACGCTGCGTCCGGATCGTAGTAGTGTTAACAACGTTAGGATGAATCCTCGCCGTACGACGGGTCGTTCGATGATAGAACGGAGATGGGGGAATTAAATCCTGCAATTCCGTCGCACACTGTCCAAAATGCATCCTATAGAACACCGACAGGCTGGCTATATTGGCATATCACGAAAGATAGTTCCTATTAGAAGTCGAACTAGAAGTCGTGGTGGCCGAGTGGTGAAAACACCAGCTTCTCAAGTATGAGTGTGCGGATTCGATTCCAGGGCCTGTAGCCAATGTAACATCGCTTCATAGCGAAGCGATGTTACATTGGCTAGGGCCGAGGTCAGGCAAGTATCAATGTAACTTTTCTAAGTTATATGTATGTACTTTCTAAGTATATCTCGGACACCAATGACTGATTAAAAGGTGAAGGAAAACGTCTTGAGGAAACCTGCTAAGTCTGAAATCGCCAACCCGCATTGAGCAAGCGTGGTATTTACAGTATCAAGCTATTGATACAATATTTGATTACATCATTCATGTTGAAATCAACCGCGTGAGAACGATGCAGAAACATATTGTACGCTGAGAGCAAAACACAAAAAAAAAAACAATTCAGAAATTAAAATACGCCGTGGCAGCTAAAAGATGACCAGTCCCCTCTGACGGCGTCCGTTCACCAATATGACGTATGGATCAGTATCATTCAGCTCAACCATATTGAAGGGAACCTAATGACCCAACACACACGCCACCATTAGCGAGACATTTGAGTGAGCATGACATACTCTTAACAGCCAGAGCACAATTCCACAAACCTGCAGTAATAAAAATATCCCTATTTACTCTAGAGCGGACTAGTAGAATAAAAACTAACACAATTGCGAACTCCACTAAATTTAATACGACCACTTGATATAAATTTTATAGCAGAGAGCCACTGAATAAAAACTGTTGAGAGGAAAGTGCTCGGACGGCGAGAATTTAAATTTATGTCAAACCTTTGTTAACGGAGTTAAAGTAACTATCTCGGTTCGTTCTGTAAGAAATATAATAGTAATAGTAATGATATTAGTGTTAATTATTACTACTCATTATTGAGAGACCTTAATGTAATAAGTAAATAGTAGTAGTAAATCTACTACTATTTACTTATTACATTAAGGTCTTTAGTATTTGTGGATTCAGCAATCGATGTACCGATAGTCGTGACAGCCAATAGCTTAAGAGGGAATTCTAGCGGTGCTTGCTCAATACAAACGTATTTCGCTGTTTGCTTCGTTGATAATGCTTTTAGAGCAATTTTTTTTTCTACAATTTTACACCGTGTTAATACCTACGTGCCGTGCCGATGGATGCGGACAGCACAAGACCGGTCGGCGTGGAAAGCCTTGGGGGAGGCCTTTGTCCAGCAGTGGACATCTATAGGCTGAGGAAGAAGAATACGTGCCCCTATCATTTGATTTTTTCCGAAACATAGTTAATAAAAGAAATACGATACTTCAAAATCGCGAAAAATAACCCATTTTTACCGTGATGTTCAGATGACTATTAGACAATCGTGCTAAGTAATTGCCAAAAAAGAAAATAATAGAAGCATAGGTATACGTTTCCTCTAAATTTTGATTGAATTCAAGAGACTTGTGAGGGAACACTACCTACTTGTCGTTATGATCTTGTTCAACAAACACTTTTTGGCTAATTTACTTGCTTACCTGTTATGTTCAGTCTCTATGTATTTATTTTTGTATATGTATGTATTTGTGTATCTACTTTAGTATATTGTAATAATGATGTTTGCACCAACGACAGTCCCATTTGTGGTTCGGGAGAATCTGTCCATTCTTTGGTTGCCTGGAAGAGCATTAAGATAAGGCCGCCCATTGTATGTTTTTGTGTTGAATGTATTTTGTTCGATGTTTGGTTGGTGTACAATAACGAATATATAAATAATACTAGCTGTGCCCCGCGGTTTCATCCGCGTAAGTTTCGAACCGAAAGAGTTCAATTGATATAAAATAAGCGCCTGTTAAAATAATGGGAGCAATATGTACGTTTGCGTTCGCTCCCGTTTTCGCAACATTTTTTGTTACTGTTCTGCTCCTATTGGTCATTGCTGTGTAACAAATTTCATTACAATCGGTTCAGTAGTTTTGGCGTGAAAGCCGGACAGACAGACAGAGATACTTTCGCATTTATAATATTACTATATATAAATAAATAAATAATATATTATAATATGAACATGATATTTTTTTCACGTTATCCCCCCACACTAGGAATTACTCCTGTATCGTGGGTGCTTTAACACATATTAACTCACATACACAAACAGCCAGACCCAGAACAACTACATGTAGGTCAATTATGCTTATAACCATGCCATTAAAATAACAAAAAATAAAACCGAAAATGTAACTAAAAAGCGATTTACTTATTTTTACGGCGGTTAAATTATATATTTAGCCAAAGCTAAAATTGTTTCCTAAGGGAGAAAACTCATTTTTGTATATAACAAGAATTTCAAAGTAAAAGGAAATAGGAAAGGGATTTGAGGCTAGCTATCAGTAAATTGAATTTATTCAAATACTAGTTTTCCGCCCGCGGCTTCGCTCGCGTGGAGATCGGTTATATCGCGCTTTTTAAATTTCCCTCTGGAATATCGTTTTATTCCGGTATAAAAAGTACCCTATTATTTAATCCGGACTTTTACCTTTACGTTTGAAAAATTTAAAAACAATCGGTTAAGTAGTTACGGCAAGCGGAACAAACAAACAATCAAACTCACTTTCTGATTTATAATATTAGTAAGGATGAACGTGAAGCTGTAGGAAAGGCTTTGGCTAAGTGATAACAGCGCCTGGGATCGATCAGGTTAAGCTACGCTTTCCGGGGTCGGTTAGTGGGTGGGTGACCGTCTTTACATGCCAAGACTCCTCTGAGCCTCAATTAGGATGTAAAACCTTTGGTCTCCGATGTTATTTCTGAATCTTTAACAGTTATTAGGGGTAATCAGACGTCCGGTCTTTTTATTTAATTAAGAAAAGGACGGAAAATAAAATATTAGTTTAATTTTGGTAGGTCATAACATCGTCTGCCGGCCGAAGTTTCCACCCACCAGACAAGGTCTTGCCGCGAAGCGATTCGACGTGTTCCGGCATGATATTTGGTGAAGCAGTACGGAGGACGGGTCTGAGCAGTTGTGTTGCGATGTGTGCCGGGTACGATGCACCAAATGTTGTTGTGTCGGGAGTTAGGTCGTGGAGGGTCTCCAGATCAATCTCCCTCTGGCGCAGCATTGTTGATCGTGTTGTTGGGTTTAACATTGCATCACCTCGTTCAACTGCCGTCTTCCTTCCTATCCAGTCTTTTTTTATAGTGAATATGCTCTTCATCTTCCAACATAGCGTAGGATGCCCTTGGGCGAGATGGAGCGATGCCATCAAAAAGGTGGCTGGCGTAGAACTGCTCAAGATCGAGCTTGTTGGCGTGCCATGGAGGAGGCCTATGTCCAGCAGTGGACGATTAGAGGCTGATGATGATGCAGATGATGATGAGGCTCTTCATAAACTAGCGCGCTTAACCATCAACGATTGCATCATTTTCTCGGTGGTAGGCCATAACATCGGCTGCCGGCAGAAGTTACCACCCACCAGACAAAGCCCTGCCGCCAAGCGATTCGTCGTGTTCCGGCATGATGTCTGGTGAAGCCGTACGGAGGACGGGTCTGAGCAGTTGTGTTGCGATGTGTGGCGGGTACGATGCGCCAAATGTTGTTGTGTCGGGAGTTTGGTCGTGGAGAGTCTCCAGATCAATCTCCTTCTAGCGCAGCATCGTTTGATCGTGTTGGTTGGGTTTAACATTGCATCACCTCGTTCAACTGCCGTCTTCCTTCCTATTCGGTCTATTTTTTTTTTGTGAATATGCTCTTCATCTTCAAACATAGCGTAGGATGCCCTTGGGCGAGATGGAGCGATGCCATCAAAAAGGTGGCTGGCGTAGAACTGCTCAAGATCGAGCTTGTTGGCGTGCCATGGAGGAGGCCTATGTCCAGCAGTGGACGATTAGAGGCTGATGATGATGCCGATGATGATGAGGCTCTTCATAAACTAGCGCGCTTTACCATCAGCGATTGCATCATTGCTATAATGATAAAAAAAAAATAGTTTAGACGTGAAAACATGGCGTCTAAAAACATGTCAATTGAGGTCTTTATCTTCTGTCCTTTTCTTAACGAAATGGAAATAGTAAGATAATAAGATAGACTGGACTTAAACTTAGTTTAAGAACAAAGTAATCGGCATCAATGTGTCGGTAGCATTTAGCCTTTACGATTACCGTCAGCACGTGCATCATCATCATCATCAGCCTCTACTCGTCGACTGCTGGCCTCCTCCATGGCACGCTAACAAGCTCGATCCTGAGCAGTTCTTCGCCATCTACTACCAGCCACCTTTTTGATGTCGTCGCTCCATCTCGCCCAAGGGCATTTGCCGAGACGCGGTCTTCACTCGAGGACTCGTTTACCCCAACGGTTGTCGGTCCTGCGACACGACCTCAACAGTTTTAAAACTCTGAATATAAATTGACCAATAATATAATTTTACGACTGACTCGAATACGAATACGACTGATATGATAGACTCAAAAAAATATCGATATCGAAGCATTGCAGTTAGATGTCACCCAGCATGCTATACAGCATAAAACTCTCTCAAACCCTCGTAGATGTCGCCACCTGTCGCTAAAAAATTCGATACATATAAATAAATGGTTATCTGTGTCGCTCAATCCCCAAAGCCTCGAGGTATTTGGGAGATAAATCACTAATCCGCTAAGCTTCGAGACAAACTCTTGGATTCGGGAAATTCAAGATGTTTCCTTATGGTGGTTACGCAGTTAGGGGAATTTATGTCATGCTTATACAATGTATTTTTTTTTATACGAATCCTGAATATAGTTTGTTCAGAATAAGCAACTGGATCGAGTCCAATCATTTTTACACCTTGTTATATTTTTTTCCCAAATATATTTAAAAAATGTTGCAGTGTGGTTACCGAGCGCTACAATACAGTTCATAGCGGACCGTAGTGTCCGAGGGCCACCACCGCGCCGCGCGACTACAGGCGCGAGCGGGCGAGCGGCTCATTGACCATATTTTTGTAGGGACAACCAGGTATCATAACAAGCTCATAACTTTGTGAATTTTCGTGAAAGCTTCTTCAAATTTTGTACATAAATTCTCTACATAAAAATACTGGACACTTGCTTCGGGTTTCGCATATACAAAAAATTAGGTTGTATAACCAAACCAAAGTAATATGAGTTTATAGAAAAATCTATTTAATTCCTACACAATAAAGTTAAATTAACGCTACAACATCAAACATCTTATCACTTTTCAATAGTACTAGTCACTTTGAAATCTACATGTATCAAAGTACTGTAAAAATTTATGCAAATAAATTATTATTATTATTATTTTTTACATAGACATATTCATTTACATTTTTAAATATTTATAAAAAAACATAAAAACATTTAAAAATATAAAAAATAGTGATCCACCGATAGCGGGAGCGGGGTCCAAGCTACCGGTGGTTAGGGCTCCAGAGACAGGAACCTCCTCACGATGCGGGCCGTATCGAGGAGTACTGCCTTTTGAATCTGGCCTTTGATCCAACTGCCTAACGAGAGCCTCAATAGATGTTGGTCGAGGCTCTTGGCTATCTCCGTGTGCAGTTTCTGGCCTGCCATCGGACGCGTCCCCAGGTGGCGGATAGGGGAACGGCCCCCAGATATGGGGGTTACCGGTTTACCGGCGCGGACCAAAACCAGATGCGGGGACCGCTTCGGTGGTCACACGTGCGGCGGGTCGGCCACCACTCGAGGTGGCTGACGTGACCCGAACTCCGGGTCACCGTCGGGCAACCCGGTCTCCTCATTGAGAGGAGCTGGGGCCCCGTTTGCCTCCGGGCAAACGAGTGGGGCTAAGAGGAAGGACACCTCGCTAAAAAACCCTTGGCTGCTGCGTCTTCTCGCACAAAAAGACGTACCCAGCCCGGCCCCTCCCTGTGGAGTGGAGGGACCACTGTGGGCCCGCCCTAGGCGGGAATCGCCGGCGGGGGATTGGTAGTTAGGCTGTGCCATTTTCCCATGACCCCGCCACTCAGGCGATGTCGTTGTGCCGCTGTGGGTTTAGTGGGTATTCCCAGCTTCGGCTGGGCGAGTCCCACACACGCCCTTCGGGGTATGGTGCGTAAATGCATTACCACAGCGTCAATAAAAAAAAAAAAAGGCTCTTGGCTATCAAACCATTGGACTTCCCTCCGCGCGTCCGTGCCGTGTGGTTGTGAAATTAATACGCTCCGGGTATATTTACGAATATCGCGTTCCGATTGTTAGTTTCCGGCTCGTGTTTTCATTCTAGACTGTGAAATTGTGTCTGGCTTGGTATAGTAAGTTTATTCTTAGTGTTTGTTTGGTATTTATTGTAAATCAAATAATTTCGGTGAGTACATTTATTTTCTTACTTGTGAGGGTAACGTAATTTATTTTATTTTTTTCTCCGCGCGACGGTTTTTTTTTTCTTTTCGTTAACTTAGATTTGTTTTTCTTGTTAATTAATTAGCTATGTCAACTTCCAATGATGACCCTCCTGATCGTGGGGGGGACATTTTCCGCAGAGATAACAAGACGTTTAGATCCCCGCCGCAAGCCTCCGCTAAGCGTTTGTTTTGTGAAATGTCTCCGACCGACAATTTAATAGATGATAGGTCGAAGCGTTTACAAACTGCACCCAATTCTCCCGAAAAGTCGCCTACATTAAATATTTCCAATCGTAGCGACGGGAACAGTAATTATTGCGATTTGATGACCGAGGCGTCCGTGTACCTGGCCAAAATCAACGAGCTGGTTAATGATAACGGTTCTCGTATAAATGTCGCGAACAAATCAGCAATTATGGATATGACTCAACGAGTTACAAGTATCGTGTCTTTGTTAGCTTTAAAATCTGCGTGTAACGAGACAAAGCTTGCTAACACCGAGCGCGAATTGGAAATAATTAAATTGAAATCCTACGCTAAAACCGTTAATGAGGACAAAAACATGTCGTACGCGGATTCTTTGAAACTGCGGTTGCCTAAAGTTACCCCGGCTATTGAATCTAGAGTACCTCTTCCTTGTCTCGTCGCCTATCCAACCCAGGAGCGATCAGCTGACTATGCGTCATCTTCCGCCACTAAACAAGCTCTTATGAAGGCGATTAGACCGAGTGACGATGGTTTTCAAATAGTCGGTATTAAAAAAACCGCCAAATCAGGCGTTGTACTGCGCGTTGCAAATGAAAACCAATTGAAAAAACTAGAATCGGTAGACGCTATAAAGTCTGCGGGTTTTCGCTTAGAAAAACCAAAAGGTCGCCGACCCCGTCTATTAGTCAAGGACATTCCCGCCTCTATGGAAGACAACAATTTTTTGCAAGCTATATACCGCCAAAATATTAAAAACGAGTTGCCAATAAAAGAAGACGACTTCATTAAATCCACGAAAATAGTCCGTAGGCGTTCTACCAATAACGGTCGTAAATGGTTAGGAATAGAGATTGAACCTGAGGTACGGAAACATCTTGTGTCTACCAAGGATAAGTTATTTGTTGACTGGGCCACGTGCCGTTTTGTTGATGATATCGAGGTAGTTCGTTGCGCGTATTGTCAGCAATTCGGTCACGTGAAAAAGCATTGCGCTAATAAATAACCAACCTGCGCTATATGTTCTGAGGCCCACGAAACCAATGTTTGTCCGCATAAGGACGATTTAAATTTTACCCCGGTTTGCGCGGCGTGTAAACGTTTTAAAAAACCTTTTGACCATCGCTGCGGATCTGAACAGTGCGGTACCTATAAATTAAAACTCGAACAACTTATCCTACATACTAATTACTAATTAAGATGGATAGTCTAAGCATAGGGCAATTAAACCTTCACAACGATAAGGTGGCGACATCAGAGTTAGATAAATTAATTATTGACTACAACTTAGACGTTGTACTCATTCAAGAACAATATCAAAACTCAAGTTTACGTCACAGGATAGTGCAGCTGGATTGCAGGGCGCGAGCCGGAATTTATGTTGCGCGGTCTTCTAACTTTACGGTAACGTCTATACGTGACCTCATGACGCCACACTGTGCGGTTGCTGAAGTCTCATCAGCTTCTTTTAAAGTATTCGTTGTAAGCTGTTACTTTCAATATTCAGATCCTGTTACTCCTCATATACATAATCTCCGTCATGTCTTGCGGTCACTCGCGGGCTGCAAAGTGATCGTTGGCGCGGATGTCAACGCATCATCGTCTCTGTGGTATGGCAAGGTTCGGGCAACCGATACCGAAGACGCTGCGCTGTTGAGGATTTCATTGCTGAGATGAACCTATCGATTCATAATACCCCCGATGCACCACCTACTTTTTGCAGCCAAATAGGCGAATCTTGTATTGACGTCACACTTTCTAGTGCCGACGTACGTTTGGATAGGTGGCGTGTCCTACCGGATGCGTCTTGTAGTGATCATCGCCTGATCGTGTACGAATTTGTTCCTGGTTACATTCAGGGTCCGTCTCATATTCCTGGTAATTTCAGATATAGATGTAAAGGCGCGAACTGGGAATTTTTTGGCTCGCTTTTTGCGTGTCATGCCAAGGAGTTCACTCGGGAAGGGCTGTCAGCCGAAGAAAGTGCTGACATTATGTCAGAAACCTTTACCTACTGTGCTGACATCGCCATTGGTCGTGGATCTATGACCAATATTCGTAGATGTGACTGGTGGAGTGATTATTTAGTTGAACAGCGCAAAAGATATCGCAGAGCGCGTAGACAGTTAAATAAACTCAAGAGCCGAAAGATTACTGGAGATCTTCTTACGTCCGCTTTAAATGCTTTCAGAGTTGCCAAGTCACGCTACAAAGTATCGGTGGAAAAATCTAAGGGTAACTTGTTGCGGAAAATCGTTGACAAACTTGACAGGGAGGGTCCGTGGTCTCCCTTATATCACGAATTTAAAGCTAACAGATCGGTCGACCTTGCATACGTTCAAAACATTAAGGTCAATGATAAGCATACCACGGGCATAGGGAAACAACAAAAGTACTAATTAATACACTTATCCCTGATGATTCACCGGCTAACGATAGCGACTACCACCAACAGATTCGAGCGTGGGCTCCTGTGCCACCTGAATCACCAATGTCAGACGTACCATCTAATGACGAATTTATAAATATTGTTAGAAAACTACCGGTCAACAAAACATCAGGGGAAGATAAAATATCTAATAGGATGATTAAAGAAGCGTGTAAAACAGCGGGTGATGCCATCTTAACTGTATATAACCGATGCATTGCTGAAGGCGTTTTTCCTTGTAAATGGCGACGCGGTTTCATACGAATAATACCAAAGTGTGGTGATAAACCACCGGATGATCCGAAGTCATATCGGCCTATCACGCTTCTACCATCTTTGGGGAAACTTCTTGAGCGCCTCATCGTTTCACGTTTACTACCGAACGGTCCAAAATTTCATAGTAATCAATATGGCTTCACCATCGGTAAATCAACAGTCGACGCGGCGCTTTCTGTCAGAAGAACCGTTAACCAGTCGGAACACAAGTACGTGATTGGTATCTTTTTGGATATTTCTGGGGCTTTTGATAACGCTTGGTGGCCTATATTGTTGTTAAAATTAAAAAACCGCGGTTGCTATAGAAACATATATAATCTCGTTTACTCGTACTTTATAAACGGTTCCGCGGTACTTAAGCTCGGTCATTTTTCTAGTACTAAAGCACTAACCATGGGATGTCCTCAGGGGTCAGTTGTCGGTCCTTATTTATGGAATTTGGGTTTTGATGATTTTCTCGCGATCCCGCTTCCTTGCGGCTGTTCACTTACTGGTTACGCGGACGATGGCCTACTGCTCATTCAGTCAAGTACCCGAGCCGGACTTCAGAACTTGGCCCATACTTGCCTAAATCTAATATCTCAGTGGGGTGATCGTAACCGCCTAGCGTTTGCGCCGCATAAAACCTATCAACTTCTACTAAAAGGTAATCTTAAATCATTGCCTACTATTAAATTTAATAACGTTCCCGTTAAAAAACAGCAATCCGTATGCTACCTTGGTATGGTCTTAGAGAGGAATTTTTCATTTATCGAACATATAAAAATAGTTGGCGAAAAAGCTAAAAGGAACTTTTATGCCCTAACTAGAATATCAAAAGCAACTTGGGGTCTATCATTCCTAACTTTAAAAACTATATATGGAGCTACCTACTTAGGATGTATGTGCTACGGTGCACCTGTTTGGGCCGATAGGGCCAGCATAGGGGCGGCGCGACGTAAACTGCTTCAAAGCCAACGTTTGGCATTGATATTTTTATGCAAGGCGTATAGAACGGTCAGTACTGAAGCCTTGCCCGTTCTGGCAGGTGTACTTCCAGTCGATCTTGAAGTACGGCGACGTGCTTCAATGTACTACTCCGCGAGGGGGGAGGCCATGGACACTAACTTTGTTACACAACGCGACCTCAATAGAATTTCTAGATTATTTAAACCTCAGACTGACGTCTGGGAGGACCTCTTATCCGAATGGCAAAGTAGGTGGGATAATTCCATCAAGGGCCGGCACCTCCATCTGTTCTTTCCATCCGTTGGCAATCGGCTGGCTAAGACATGGCTGGAGGTTGACCACTGCGTTGCCCAATTTCTCACAGGTCATGGCAACTTTAAAAGTAAACTGTATTCTTTTAAACTTGTTTCTTCGCCTTTGTGTCAGTGTTCTACATCGAACTGTGAATTTGAACAGTCCGCACATCACATTTTGTAGGAGTGTATTCTTTGGCAGAATGAACGCAATATTATGTTGGATAGTGTACAAGTTACATCCGGAGTTGTTTATTATACGGACCTTGTTGAAACTAGAACTAATTTCCGTGCGTTCAGGCACTTTTGCCATACCTATTATTGGAATCAATTGTAACAGCAAATACCTACTTAGGACCCATTAACTTGATCAAATGTTATTCCGTGGTGCTTGGCAATCTGGGCTTCTCCCAGTTGCAATAATGTCCCTTTGTGCCGATTGGCCTAGTTCTGTTCTGTCTCCTGCTTATTATGGAGGGAAGTGGAAAAAAATATCTTTTTTTCTTACTCCTCCGCTCTTCTTTTCTGATTAATTTCGTTGCGGGACCCAAGACAGTTGAAACGTTTCTCCGGGACTCGTCGGGCTTCATTGCTCGGCGTTTTTCTGGCGGTCTCCACTGTTGATTCTGGCTTTCAGGAGTTGCAGTGGGTTGGGAACAGTGTGGCGGGTTTTGTATCAAACCATTGGCCGATACGACAATCGGTACAATGACAGCCGAGTTAACATTCCACATGTCAACAACCTCGAGCAACCTTATTATTATTATTATTATTACTCAATTCTCATAAAAAAGAAGTGAACTTTAAGGTGCAATGAGGCTTAAAAACCGACCATAGATCGTATGGACGAGCGACAGCCTCCGTGGCGTAGCGATAGCGAACGCCACCGCTGGGCAAGTAGGCGCGTGTTCGATCCCAGCGCAGTGCAAATATTTCTATGCATGAAAAAGCACGTTAAGCCGTTGGTCCCGGTTGCCATACGAACATCTAATGGCAGTTGTTACGGGTTGTTGGAGCCCTCAAAATTTAACAATTGGTTTAGCTGCAATGCTTTGATATCACCTTCGGGCTGTGGAGGTCAGACGGTCAGTCGCTTCACGGTAAAAAAAAACAAAGTTTATCCAAAATCTGCAGTAAGACTGCTGAATCCGAAAAAAATTCGGATACAACTGGGATTAACGCTGAGATGATGATGGTGTGATAGACGGACTTCATACAGACGACAGCACATCAAGCTACTACAATCTGTCAAATTTGTTTATTAGATTTTCAGCTTTATGTTTAAAATATTAAGGCTTATTTGACAGTTTCGGGTCTGCTGTCTAGCTGTCGTTCGTAAAATGAGGCATAACAAACTGACCAAGTGCGAGTCAGACGGATGGATGGACTTACATACAAGTACCTATCTATAAATATTTTTCATCTTCAGCCTATAGATGTCCACTGCTGGACAAAGGCCGCCCCCAAGGCTTTTCACGATGACCGGTCTTGTGCTGCCCGCATCCATCGGCTTCCTGCGACTTTCACCAAGTCATTAGCTCACCTTGTTGGGGGCCTCCCTACGCTGCGACTTCTGTTACGTGGCCGCCACTCCAGAACCTTACTG
This sequence comes from Sesamia nonagrioides, assembly GCA_017933935.1. NCBI lineage: Eukaryota > Metazoa > Arthropoda > Insecta > Lepidoptera > Noctuidae > Sesamia > Sesamia nonagrioides. The sequence continues at coordinate 116,098 of JADWQK010001879.1, forward strand.
CCCCATCGGCCATCGGTTCTACGAGCAATTTGCCCCGCCCACAAAACTAAAGATTTAAAAAATAAAATAAAAACAAGTTCTGTTTTTAGTACCTTTTGTTGTGAGAACAGCGGCAACACCAATAAACTGTCAGTAAAGAAAGTTAATAATCTAAAACAAGATGATACTTGATCAATTAATTAATTTGGCTTTCCCGCTCCATCCATTATCTAAGCATTTCCGTTTCGTCAAAGTTATTTCAAACAAAACTTTTTAAAGGCAGATTTTAATTAAAATTACTGATGAATGGCCGAATAAGAATCTGTCACGGATTTAAACGACGCCATTTTTTTGGAGGCGGGAAAGCGCTAATCGTTTTTTAAAAAGCTTTTGCTCCATAGATAATTTAGGTGATTTATAGTGTCTATCGTTCGGTCTGTTGTTATCTGCGGTAACTTAATTTATTATTTTAACGGATTTTCAAGAACCTCATTCTTGCAAAAACAAAAAATATCTTAATTCTCCTGCCTTGATCCTGGTTTATTTTGAGTTCGTCGCAACATTTCCTTTTTAGGGTTCCGTAGTAAACATGGAACTTTATAAAAACTTTGAACTAGATGGATTGAACAGTTTTTGAAAAATTGTACAAAATAATTCTTGAACTTAGTTTGTAATTTAACAGTATACCTATACAAGTTTTTTTTTTTAATGAAATGAAATGAAATCGTTTATTAAGCAAGTAGGATCACTGATCACTTTTTCACGTCATGTTTTTAAATTTTAATTTACATATTTTATCATCATGAACGTATTTTTTTTTATAAATTATAAATTAGCGCTTGACCGCATTCCCGCCTGATGGTAAGCAGTGATACGATCACTGATGGTAAACACACAATTTGTAGTGTGCCGGAAATACCGCCGCTGGCAAATTGTTCCAGTCCCTCGATGTACGCGGTATGAAAGAGGAGGCGAAACGCTTCGTCCGAATCGTAGTGATGTTAACGACGTAAGGGTGGAAAACGCCGTGCGACGGGTCGTCCGATGGTGGAAATAAAAAAGTATTCCCGAGAGATGGCGCTATACTTTAGACTACTTCACGCTGTTAAGAGTTTTTCTCAGTTGATGGAGTCAGGACGGGTATGAAGTATTTGATAGTTAGAATCTATAACTCTTTATTTAGTTATCAACGTAGTTTGTGGGTCCGTTTTTAGGATTTCGTACTTAGTATGTCAACTTGAAGTAACAAATATGCTAATGTGGGGTTACTTATTGACGTGGACGTGGAACTACGGAACCTTAACACTGAGTATGGCTCGAGACGCTCTTGGCCAGTTTTTCCATTCTCAATTAGCTGTCATGTCGGAAGTCCCCCCCCCCCTTTCTATCCATATCACCTGTCACTCCGTCCATACATCATTGCCAACGAAATTCACAGGCATTCAAAACTGAGTGACGAATATTACATTTTTCTCAGTTCGCATGTGCATATCATGACATCTGCATGACCAAGAGACTGAGTCATGTGATTTTTTTTAATGCACAGACAGCTGTGCTGGTGGGGAGTTTGTTCCGCCACTTCTTCTTCCCAGCGAAAGCACTAGGAAGTGGCGAAGGGCGGGCGTTTTCGGAGACTGTCTTATGTAATATTGATGTTCAAAAAGTGCTGCTTCTCAGCCTAATTTGAATAAATGATTTTTGATTTTGATTTTTGAATTTTGTAACCTGACAGTGAGTTTATTTCGGCCTTTCTTCTCAAAGTAGTCAGATTGAAAACAACGAAATCATCTACCTTTAAAAAACTTGAGTTTACAAAGCTCCTTTTTCAGACCGGAATCCAAAAGGTTAATAACAATTTTACTTAACTTCAGTTACAGATGCAGATATAAGACACAGATGTAGGTACATAAAATCAATACTCAGCGTAGAGCTGCATCCACAGTACGGCAATATCAGGGAATCCGAAACTATCCGCAAACACACTGAGAATACAGGGCTGTCTCAAATACGCGCCATCAGGGGTGCGCATCTATTCCTAATGGTATTATTTGTGGAAACCTACTTAAAGAATTCATATAATAATTTTCCACCCAATTTTTCAGCCATTTCCTTGTGTAATTGTCTATTCTATTCATCGTTCAAAAAAGTTCGGACGACAGCAGGTCAAGCTACCCCAAACTGTCAGTTATTCTCAATCAGCCTTGAGCCTTAATGCTTTAGTGATAAAGTTGAAAATCTAATAAGGAAATCTGACAGATTGTAGTAACATGATGTGCTGTGTAAATTAAGTGGCAATGGGGAGGCCACATTGCTCGTAGAACCGATTGCCGATGATGAACCTTACTGCCCGATTCTGGAGTGGCGGCCACGTACTGGAAGACGCAGCGTAGGAAGACCCCAACAAGGTGAACCGATGACCTCGTGAAGGTCACGGGAAGCCGATGGATGCGGGCAGCACAAGACCGGTCATCGTGGAAAGCCTTGGGGGAGGCCTTTGTCCAGCAGTGGACATCTATAGGCTGAAGAAGAAGATGTGCTGTCGTCTGTACAAACGGCGTCACATCAAGCTGTAGATTTCCAATTTTAGCTAATTTTGCATGGTTTTTTAGGTTTTTCAACAATCAAAAGCCAGCTTATACTGTTTAGCTTTGTATACAATCACTAAATTGCCTTATTTAAAAACAACACTATTCCTTTTTACAGACAGCCTCCGTAGCGTAGCGGTAGCGGACGCAGCCGCTGCGCAAGGTGGCGCGGGTTCGATCCCCCCAGAGTGCAAGTATTTGTATGCATGAATATGAATACTTGCACTGGTCTGGTCGTGCCTCGGAAAGCACGTTAAGCCGTTGGTCCCGGTTGCCATACAAACATCTAAGTAGTGGCAGTCGTTACGGGTTGTTGGAGCCCTCAAAAGTCCAACAATTGGTCTAACTGCAATGCTTCGATGTCGCCTTCGGGTTGTGGAGGTCAGACGGCAGTCGCTTCACGGAAAATGTCGAAGTTTAGCCATTTCAGCAGTTGGAATGGTAAAGCGGACCCCAGACTCCAAAGCTGAAAAGGCTTCGGATGCGACTGGGATTAACGCTGTGCATACGAGATGGTCTTCTCGTCTGATAAGAACTTGGGTGTATTCAAGGCTAGAGTGAATAGTCTCTTAATAAACTAGCGCGCTTTACCATCAACGATTGTATTACTGCTTACCACCAGGCAGGATCGCGGTCAAGCACTCGTTTATAACATTACAAAAAAAAAAACACATTCTAAGTGGAATCTTACCTTTTACCCTCCTATAACCGTTAATCAGAACTCAAAGTGTCTTAAATATAATCCGTGGATCCAGGGCTTTCGTCGGTAATAAGGTTGTATCCTATTAATTATCTTGTTCCAAGCTAAAGGTTTTTATGGTAATTTTATTCTTTACTAGCTTTTGCCCGCGGTTCGGGTTATACATACCTGGGGTAATACGGTTCCCACTTCCGAAATTTTCATTTCGTTGGTAAGAAAGAGTCTGTGTACTGATTTTTAGCTTTCTACCTTGAAAACTGTGAAAAGTTATATATGAAATTTCATCCCCTCTTTTAAGATGTTGAGGGCTGATTTTTTAAAAAAAATCGTTGCCGTAATGCTCACGGTTGGCAGGCGGATCGCAGTAATTTGATATTCCACAGGATAAGCGCTGCTGTCCGCTTCCCTGGTGAGAGTTCCCTTAATCGCCTCTTACGACACCCACGGGAAGATTTGGTATGGTACTATTCTAAGCCCGCTACCACACGGAGCTACTGTAAACCGTTGAGGAGTTCTTTGAACTGTTCTTCGTCTTCATCCTAAGACCCCTAATGACAATAAGAATACATCTATATTCCCGCCAAGCTCCATAAAGAATGGAGGCAAACAAACCAATTTAGGGTTATCACAACTCACGTTTTACAAATCTCCTGTTATTTACATGATTATCGAACTTTACATGCTAACTCTTTATTAACAATTCCTATTACAGCATATTTCAATAGAATCACTAAAATAACATAGATAATAACTTGATATTTCGAAAAAAACATTAAAAAGTCGACATTAGTTTTACGCGATAGCCCTACAAAAAAAGAAAGATGGATGAAATTCAGGTAATAAACACATTTTGTGGAATTCAACCAATGAATAAAGTTGATGCATTTGTCAATACAATTTTGCGGATTTTAATTACTTTCAAATCAACTACATAACACATGTATTGTAATACTTTCAAGTATAGACTAATTGTAATATACTAGCTGACCCGTGCGAAAAATTCGCACTATACTAATAATTTGAAAATAGTATTCCATAGTACCAGGGATGAATATCTGTCGATTGGTGGGTCGGACGTTCAGATTGGTTCGATAGAAAGAGAGAAAAAGGGAGAAAACGGTTTCAGACCCTTGGAGAAATAATATATGGCGATGTAATATATAGGTGTATATAAAAAAATAACCTATTAGGAAATTAGCTTGTATCATATTTCATTCAAATCAGTTAAGCGTTCTATGCAAGTCATAAATATCGAAACAAATAAACTGTTTACGTTAGTAGGAAGTAGAATTATTACTTTTATGAACATCATCTATCTAGAAAAGGTTGTTAACATCTTTCAGGCGTAAGCTACTCGTTGTCTAGCAACGGTTTGTTTACCTCTATTCTTTATCGAATTTGTCTCAAATATAGGTGTAAAGCTCTTATCAATACAAATTAACCAAGTAGCTGCTGTGAATCGTTGAAAAGTTCCCTCGACTGTCTGTCCACATGTCCATCTGGCTTATGCGTAGGTATACCTATGTTAAAAATGGCGATAACTATCATTGTACTAGCAGTGCAATGATAGTGATATATGCCCCCAAGAATATACCTCAAATGATAAACAAAATCCTTTAGCCTTCAATAATGATGAAATACTTTTTTATTCGCCATGTATTTTTAGAAATATATAGGTACAAAACTTATAGTGGCATACATACCTAAGTGTACCGAAAGGCATATAGGTGCATAGTTTTTTAAAGGAATGTCCGACCTCTAGTTATGAGCTAACAAACAAAAAAATACCCCGTCCCGTGCCATGTCCCGTGTGGCACCGGGCTTGGAATAGTACCATCCCATATCCTCCCGTGGGTGTCGTAAGAGGGAAGTGGGCAGCAGTGCTTCTGTGGAATATCAAATTACTGCGATCCGCAACCCGCCTGCCAAGTGTGGGGATTATGGCAAAGTAATGAAAGCCTCCGAGAAGATCCGCAGAAGAACCAAAGTTACCGACATAGCTCTGCGAGTCGCTAAACTTAAGTGGCAGTGGGCAGGGCACATTGCTCGTAGAACCGATGGCCGATGGGGCAGCAAGGTTCTGGAGTGGCGGCCACGTACTGGAAGACGCAGCGTAGGGAGACCCCCAACAAGGTGGACCGATGACCTGGTGAAGGTCGCGGGAAGCCGATGGATGCGGGCAGCACAAGACCGGTCATCGTGGAAAGCCTTGGGGGAGGCCTTTGTCCAGCAGTGAACATCTATAGGCTGAGGAAGAAGAAGAAGAAGAATGAAAGCCTTGGTGAGGCCTATCTCCAGCAGTGGACGTCTATAGGCTGAACAAGAAGACGAAGAACAGTGTGTTGTTAGAAATATTTATAAACAAAACCTATTGTGGCATACATAACACATAACATGTACCAAAATGCATATACATATTTTTTAAAGAATTGTCTAACCTCTAATTATGAGCTGAAAAACAAAAAAAACAAAATGCAATCAAACTGCAAACATCTTTAAATTAAAATCTGTTAAAATTAAATTTCTCATTACTACTATTGTTTTATATGTTACGGCTACATATGTATAATATTTCTGAAAGGCTTCCAACTCGCATTCCAGGCATCACTACAGTACAAAATATTTGCATAAAACCATTGAGCACACACAAAGGCAAACAATTCAACGTTTCAGCTTCACATCAGTATGGACTTGACCTTGACACAAAGGCCGGAGAAGAGTCCTCCAAGCTCTCCATGCCTTCATAATAGCTCTCCAGAACTGAGAGCTAAGCGGGCGGGTATCTGCCGTTTGCCGAGTGTAGGGGGGACTCAATGTCAACTTCTGGAAAGTAGACGTTTTCAAAGCCGGTATTTTGAGATGTAATGTTTCCGTTTGTCTGTTTTGGTGTGGTTTGAGGATAGAGTATTTTTCCTCCTTATTAAAGCAGAGTAAAGTAAGCTAAAGATAGCGCGAAATGGTGAAGATTGTGAAGGAAAGCGGAATTGTATCAATCCATACTAATATTATAAATGCGAAAGTATCTCTGTCTGTCTGTCCGTCTTTCACGCCAAAACTCCTGAACCGATTGTAATGAAATTTGGTACACAGATAGACTAGAGCCTGAGAAATGACATAGGACATATATATCATCCCGATATGACCAATAGGAGCAGAGTAGTAATAAAAAATGTTTAAACATTACCATCAACGATCGCATCACTGCTTACCATCAGGCGGGATTGCGGTCAAGCGCTGGTTTATAATATATACAGTATGTTAAATAACAGAGGGCGTTCCCTTAAACTCGTTAATATATATCATTAATAGATTAAAATAAAATTATCAGCATAGAAAAATAAGCATAAAAAATCCGAATAAAAAAAAAATCTAATTGGAAATAAATTTGAAACCTCCTGTTTTAAATCAAAATAGTAGTCGTCATGTATAAATAAATTGCGACGTTGCCATCTTTCATGTTCGCGTGTACAGTGTGTTTCTTTTACATGTCAATTTAAAATTTTTATTGAATATTTTCTTATTGGAAAAATTTTAAAAACATTTTGTTTTCGAATGGAAATATTTTTTTTAGCATGTATGTAGGTATGCTATACTATTTCGGGTTAACGGGAACGCCCTCTGTTAGTTAACATACTGTATATTAAAAAAAAACATTAAAATATAATTAACTTTCTATAAAATAATAATTAACTTTTTCAAAATGAAAGATGATAAGGATTGTAATTGTTTGGCGTATAAATTTACCTTAATTGTGTAATACGCTACATTTTTCTATTTTACGCATTTTGGATAATTGGCAAAGCTTTTTGTTTTATATTTATAAGCTAGTGCTTGACTGCAATCCCTCCTCATGGTAAGTAGTGATACAATCGTTGATAGTATCTAATGCGCGCTAGTGTAGGTATTAAAAGGCTATTCACCTAAAAAAACTGACTGAATAGCAGCAGTTGCGCGAGGTGGTGTAATGTTAAACCCAACAACACGACCAACGATGCTGCGCCAGAGGGAGATTGATCTGGAGACCCTCCACGACTCTCGACACAACAACATTTGGTGCATCGTACCCAGCACACAACGCAACACAACTGCTCAGACCCGTCCCCCGTACGGCTTCACCAGACATCATGCCGGAACACAACGAATATCAGAGCATTATTCATTTCATCGCTAAAATAAAAACACATTTTTCATTTTCAACAAAGCTAGAATTGGCACTCAGTGAAAAGCTTTTTCTAACAAAACAAATAGTGAAATGAATTGTATATTTTTTCTGGTACACTCGTAAACTGCTACGGAACGGTGGATATAAATAGAGCTGTACCGAGTAGTGGTTTCGCCGAATACATTCCTCGGTGGTAGACCATAACATCAGCTGCCGGCAGAAGTTACCTCCCACCGGACAAAGTCTTGCCGCCAAGCGACTCGTCGTGTTCCGGCATGATGTCTGGTGAAGCTGTACGGAGGACGGGTCTGAGCAGTTGTGTTGCGATGTGTGCCGGGTACGATGCGCCAAATGTTGTTGTGTCGGGAGTTTGGTCGTGGAGAGTCTCCAGATCAATCTCCCTCTAGCGCCTCATCGTTTGGTCGTGTTGGTCTTGGGTTTAACATTGTATCACCTCGCTTAACTGCCGTCATCCTTCCTATTCCTAAGTTTTTTAAGTGAATAGGCTTAATTAACTAGTGCGCTTTACCATCAACGATTGCATCACATGCTTACCATCAGGTGGGATTGCAGTCAAGCACTAGTTTATAATTACTAAAAAAAAGGAAAAACCGAATACCCGGTAATATTCGGTTAAGTTCTTACCGAACCGAATATACTGCTAGATAATTTGGGTCCTTCACCACTTTAAATACTGCCTCGAGAAAACAACGTAGTTCATTCATTATGCACGAGTAAACCTTTCCTCTTATGCGGACGACACCAGGTCAAGCTACCCGAAACTGTTATTTATTCCCAATCAACGTACAGGGGACGGGTCTGAGCAGTTGTGTTGCGATGTGTGCGGGATACGATGCGCCAAATGTTGTTATAACCTGAGTTTGCTCGTAGAGGATCTCCAAATCAATCTCCCTCTGGCGCAGCATCGTTGGTCGTGTTGTTGGGTTTAACATCGCATCGCCTCGCTCAACTGCCATCTTCCTTCCTTATTCACTTAGTTTTTTTTTTGGGTGAATCGATCTTTACCAGCAACGATTGCATCACTGCTTACCATCAGGCGGGATTGCGGTCAAGTACTAGTTTATAATTTATTAAAATAAACCTGTGCCTCAATACTTTAGCGATAAGGTTGAAAATCTACAGTGATCACTTAAACCTAACGAATCGAACCTATCGATTTCGAATACCTCAAAATTCTGCCGAATACCGAATATGGAACGAATATTCGGCACATCTATAGATATAAACCGTTGCGAGGTATCGACAGCGCACTGACCTACTGCGTTGTTATACATTCAACTGAGAGTTACACGCTTTCAGTTCACGTGGGGCTAGGAAACAAGCGGCGTCCGATGTCGGGGTGAATAAAGGGTGCTTTCCGAAACCAATCCATGTATTTAAAGTGCTTGCTTTTTCCAATACAAGGCCACAATCTGAAGGCCAATTTTTGTAATACAAAGCGTTCAAAATTAAGTCAAAGCCTCATCGTGGCGACACAGAAATGTCTAAAACTTGTCAAGATTTGGGGAAATTAGAGTTATTGTTGACAAATTGAGTATCAGACAGTGGCCGTTTCTAAAAAAAAATTACGAGAAATGAATCTTCCTCTGTATAAGTGCCATAATAGGGTGCCATAATACCATAAACCTTGCTTAAAAATACTGGACCCGTGTTTCGGTTTTCGCATTAGTATTTAGACTTTGTTTCGCTATTACTCCTGAAAGATAGTTCTAGGAAATGCCGCGGTCACCAAACCGAATTAACAAAAATTTCGATTCAGCCGTCCCTTGCTATTCTCTCCAGCGATGCCCTAAGCCGAGGTTCATACCTCAAAGGAGAGCCCTTAGAGTGTTGTCGCCTAGGTTTTAAGGGCCCCTGGCTGGAGGCTTTAAAATTTTGGGTGCCCGTGGCTGGAGGCTTTAAATTCAATTAAGACAACCACAGGATAGTCCACTTAAGTAGTCACGATCTCTCAAGGTAAACTAGGAGATGCCATATTTAAGTATACTAATATATAAAGCTGAAGCGTTTGTTTGTTTGAACGTGCTAATCTCAGGAACTACTGGTCCAATTTGAAAAATTAATTTTGCGATGGATAGCCCATTAATCCAAGAAGGCTTTAGGCTATATATAACATCACGCTGCGACCAATAGGAGCGAAGCATACTAAAAGTTTAAAATGTATGCCGTTTATTATGATCTAGAAGTGTAGTAATGTATGTATCTATAGCAATTGACGCTTTTAGGGTTAAAATAAAATGTTCAAACAACTAACACCACGCGAATGAAGTCGCGGGCGGCTGCTAGTCAAAAAATAAAAATGGTTACTCTTGTACTAGTGGCTCTACTGCGTTCGCCCACTATGCAACTATAGCCGAATGCGATTGGACTTGATCCTTTCAAATGTGTTACTTGAGTTGCCTCTAACACTGAAACTTTCATCCGTGATAGCAGTTGTGTAGTCAAACGTTTTGTTACTCTTTTAGTTTTAGCTTTGTATAGTTTTAAATTGTGTGTGGAAACAAAATAAAAGCTGGAAACGTGGAATCGAATATCCTTTGTTTTTGCCTGTTATTGAGGTATGTAGGTATGCGATTTTGCTGTTCATTTTGAGAAAATATTCTTTAAATTTCATAACGTAAGCAACGTTATGAAATTTAAAGTATATTTTTTCCGCTTGGACAAAAGAGTAGTATAAGGTAATAAGCAGTTGGGTTTAAGCTGTTAATCCAAGTCAAATGCATTTTAAAGTCGATGTTTGTTCTTATAGAAATAAATATAAATACGTAAAGAAAACACCGACCCATATGGATAATAAAGGTTAGGTAAACACATTACCAAATAAAATCTTACATAATCATCGTAGTATCAATTCTAATGAATTTTGAAATTATCTATTTTTTCCGCGAATTATTTCCAAGTTTCCCAAAATTTGGTAATCTTTTAATTAGCGACGACCTCCGTGGCGCAGCGGTCAACACGCCTGCCTGCGACGTGGAGGCCCCGGGTTCGATCCCCGGTATCGTTGAGTTACTATCCCATAACACAAGTCTCGAACTTACTTTGGGGCTAGCTCAATTTGTGTGATTTGTCCGTATATATTTATTGTCCGTACTTATATATTTATAATAAGTGACAACACCGGTATTATTATGAGCGAATAGCAATACGACCGCGTGCCGCCTGCCCTGCCCTCTTTCGCCCGCGCATGTATCGGCTACCATACATGTATTAATTTACCTCCTTTTGCGAAATAATATTTATTTTTTGGGATTTTTTTTTAACTTTAGCCCATCTTTGTAGGCATTAGTAGAATCAGTTAACGATACCTAACAATACCTTCACGGATCGGACAGGGTTTTCTTTACATATTGTAGAATAGAATAGAATAGAATTATACTCTTTATTATGTACACCATATAGATTACAGAACATAAATAAAAAGATTTTACAAAGAGTGATACAATGGGCGGTCTTATCGCTAAGAGTGATCTTTTACAGAAAACCTTTGGATGGCATACCAAAGGGTAGCAGAGACAAGGGAATGTTGCGGGGAGGTAATGTGTTGCGGCCAGGTGAGTGAGGGCTCAGCAAATTCCACGGAGACCTTTTGGATATGTTATTTTTTTTTTCACTTATTGGATATTTCTTTTTTGCATATTCCTGTTTGTTTTAAGGCGTCCTAATAATGTTTGCTGCACCAGGTGACGTCATTACATTGGCGCTGGCTGTCGCTGACTGTGTCTTGAATACGGTCCCAGCATAATGCTGAGCGACAGTAGTTTTACATGGATGTGAATGTGATTGAGTGAGTGGAGTTTCTCCAAAAAAAAGCGACGGTTTGCGCCGTAATCTACCACGCTGGCCCAATGCGAGTTGGCAGATGTTATAAGTCTTCGAAGTTTTTGGCTCTAAGACATGCCAGTTTTCTTACTATGTTTTCCTTCACCGTTATGTGAGCAGCGGTGATGGAATAATTTACACAGCGCCTTAAATGAAGAAAATATCTTGACAAAAACATCTTAAAGGAAAACATCTTAAGGAAATCTGAATTTTAAGTTTGAAATCGCTAACCCGCATTGAGCAAGCGTGGTGATGGCGCTCAATTCTTCTCTGTATGAGTGAAGACCTGCCCAGTAGTGGGATGGTAAAAGGTTGATGATGAAAGCGTCTGAAGGGGTTCAAACCTATGATCTACAACTTATAAGTCGCGGTCGATACCACTAGGCCACCGCTGCCCTGAAACTAAACGTAGCCTTTATTCTCAAAAAAATTTCTCTACCCATGGATCCATTTCTCCCACATCCCTTGGGTCACGTTCGTCCTAGACACGTGTTGCCCTCAAATGGGACCCTCCCCGACCGGGGTCGTCCGAAAATGTCACCCAATGTTCAAACACGCGTGCCAGGGTACCACCGTGATTGATTGTGTAGTGGTGGCGCCACGAAGTACATACGTTTGGGAAAGTTGAATTGTTTAGGATGTGACGGAACTGACATTATGTAGACTGTTGAGGAAGCATTCTACGTACGTACGTACATTTTTTTTCTTTTAATAATTATAAACTAGTGCTTGACTGCAATCCCGCCTGATGGTAAGCAGTGATGCAATCGTTGATGGTAAAGCGCGCTAGCTTATTAAGCCTGTATAGGCTCAGTTTTTTTTTAGTGTATACTAAAAAAAACTGAGTAAATAGGAAGGAAGACGGCAGTTGAGCGAGGTGATGCAATGTTAAACCCAATAACACGACCAACGATGCTGCGCCAGAGGGAGATTGATCTGGAGACTCTCCACGACCAAACTCCCGACACAACAACCTTTGGCGCATCGTACCCGGCACACATCGCAACAAAACTGCTCAGACCTGTACTCAGTACGGCGTCACCAGACATCATGCCGGTACACGACAAAATGCTTGGCGGCAAGACCTTGTCTGGTGGGTGGTAACTTCTGCCGGCAGCCGATGTTATGGCCTACCACCAAGCTATGCTTCAAAATGGAGAATAATAGTGTGTTAGGCAATTATGGAGCTGTTGGTTGCTCAGCAACTAACTGTAACTTCTAAAGAACCTATCATTTCTATTTCTATTCACTCATCTTTGTTTACATTTTTGGCAAATGAGAAGCGAACGTAGTATAGGCATGATTTTCTTGACTGGCTTATTAACTACGAGTGTAAAGTTGCTGTAATTGATTATCTCATAATGATTAAAATCCTCAAAAATCAAATTCAAATTTAGAATAGCTGTATCTCCGGAACCGTGATAACTAGACAGTTGAAAGGAACTATGAAAGGCAATGAAAACGCACGTGCAAACGTGATTCCTAGCAATATATAATGCTGAATAGCTGAAAATTAGTATTTTGTATTTAAAAAGGCTTAGGAACTTTTCATATCTGCATAACACTGAAAACAATATGGCGTAACTGAAAAACAGACAGCGGAGTTTCACCAACATCCCATTTTTACCATTTGAAGAATTGATGAAATATATATAGGGTGTAGTGTAATAGTTATTTATGCCACTGTCAAGCAATAATGGCTATTGTAATACGAGTGATAGTTAGTCACGAAGCGAAGCTGAGTGGCACAATACATCAGCATTAGTATTATAATTGCTGTATGCGACAGTCGCATACAAAACTTTTTTTACGACCTTGAACTAAATAAATACAAAAAGCCGTCAATTTTTATAATCCCACAAATGAAAGGCAAAGGCAATTCATCCATACAGCCTAATAACATGCGATGTTTAGACGAGACGCAAATAGGCGCGCTTTTTGGCATAATCATATTATGTTGATTTTTTTAATGCAATAACCATAAAAAGAAAGTTTCATTGTAGTACGGTTTACCCGTGTGGGAATAGTCATTGTAACACGACTTGGCAGGAATTAGTACTATTGAGATATGACTTATGGCTATGCAAAAATGGTTAGCAAATTACCAAATGGTCGTAGAAAAAATATTAAAACGGACCATGTATTGTCAATCGAAGATCCCACCTCACGTCGCAGACATATCAGAGAACCGTCCAAAAAGGTCGTGTTCGTAACATTGTTTTTATATTTATTAGTCAAGACGTCGATGGATTGCCGACACATGTTGCCTTACAAAAGAATTGAAAGAATTTGTGAGGGATGAAATAAAACCTTTTTTGTCGTTCGTCTAAGGGCATAATATATTATTTGATTTGTATTGCTGTTGCCGTATGAATAATATATTTTTATCTACAAATCTTTCTGTGAAATCTGAGTGAAGTGAGCTGCGTGGTGATAGCGTCACTACTAGCAATGGATTTCATTTTGACGGATAAATAACATTCATTGCATTTTACGAACATAATATGGAGCAATGGATTAGCAATTTGCTTCAAAATGTAAAGTACCTCAATTTGATAGGACTAAACTAAAATTGAATAAAGATGGAGCCGACGGGTTCTCGAGTGGCGACCACGCACCGGAAGACGAAGCGTAGGTAGGCCCCTGACAAGGTAGACCAACGACCTGGTGAAGTTCGCGGGAAACCGCTGGATACGAGAAGCGCACGACCGGTCGTCGTGGAGATCTTTGAAGGAGGCCTATATCCAGCAGTGGACGTCTTTCGGCTGAAATGATGATCATGATGATGATGAGACAAATTTTTCCTTTTGTCCTTTCTATTAGATTCATCATCATCATCATCTCAGCATTAATCCCAGTCGCATTCGAAGCTTTCAGCTTTGGGGCCTAGGGTCCGCTTTTACCAGTCTATTAAATTGATGCAATGAAAAAACTTTTTTACAAAAAAACAACCGACTTCCAGAAACCACTACAAAGGGAAAAATAACTAACTTCGGAAGTCGGTGTCTTTGGTTTTGTATATTTTTTTTTTGACACCGACTTCCGAAATTAGTTATTTTTCCCTTTGTAGTGGTTTCTGGAAGTCGGTTGTTTTTTTGTAAAAAAGTTTTTATTTTACAGTTTTTAGTTCTTAAAAGTACTATGTATTCAGTTGCATCCGGTCAGACTAGAAGCTGACGCAAATATAGTTGGGAAACGACATAATTTTGTTTACTTTAATTTTTAACCGTAAGTATTCCCTCAACTGCCTATGGTCTTCATCATCAAATTTACTGCAGACCATTATTTTAACCCAATGGGTGCAAAGATCTCATCAATATAAATGAATTGAGTCCAAATATAAAAGTTACCTGAACTGACCTTTGTCATCATCATCAGCACCCTAATGACAGTCACCACCCATCTAGGTGTAAGGTTCTTGTCAATACAAATTATTCAAACACAAACACAAGGTAGCTGCTGTGAATTGTTGAGGAGTTCCTTCGACTGTCTCCCGGCGCCATCATCACATCTACTCCATACCTTTATTAAATTGTAGTGCTTTAAAATACTTAATGAAAATGCTAAGAAATGCACTAGTCGCCCCTGCAATTTATGAAAGTTTCCCTTGTTTTCTCTGGTCTTCCACCATCAAACCCTGATATCCTTATCATGGAACCACCTTGGGAACGTCTTCTTTCCAACAGAAAAAGAATTATCAAAATCGGTTCATACACGACGAAGTTATGCGCGAACAAATATAAAAAAAAAGCATATATACGGTCGAATTGAATAACCTCCTCTTTTTGAAGTCGGTTAAAAAGAAGAAAGATGCACTGGAATTAAATTTAGTTTAGTTTGTAAACAAGAGTTTGGGGCCACTGTGGACCGGCTATACAACGTATATGTAGAAGCTATAACGGGTCCTTTCTAGTTTACTACAGAACTTGAAGCAGTTACTGCTGGTCTGAAACTAGCGGAGAGACACAAAATTTCAATGACTTACGTCCGTCGTCCATTATCGTATTCGGCACGACTGAGGATTTTTGGTGGTAAATGAATACTAATATTATAAATGCGAAAGTAACTCTGTCTGTCTGTCTGTTACGCTTCCCCGCTTAAAACTATCAACCGATTTTGATGAAATTTGGCACAGACAATCTTTAGGCCCTGAAAAGGGCATAGGCTACCTTTTATTTAAAAAAAAAAAATATATACATATATTCCCGAGGGAAATCTAAAAAGCGCGATATAACCGAATTCTAGTAGTAATTCGAAGAAGCTAGTAGCATTATATATTAACTTCATGGCAATAAAGTAGAAACTTGCATGACATATGACCGTAGTAGCCAAAATACCGGTTCGGTTTGCTTGAGGTAGTGCGTATTTTGTCCGGCGGGAACTTTGAAAAAGAGCGGCAGCGAAAATTTTTCAAAATTTAATTTCAACAAATCTTCTGTATATTTTTTGTTGAAAAGTATTTAAAAATCACACACAGAGGTGTAGGAAGCGGTGATAATGGAGGGAAATGAGGGGGGCGGAGATAATCCGCCCACCTTACTTAAGCGTCCTCGTACTGAGGACCGAGGTGGTGACGATCTAATAGATAGTATGACTGGTGGCGGTGAGTGCGGTGACTCTTACTTACCATATTTCAAACCAAGTTATAAGAGACTATATCCAGAAAACTCTAATAATGTAGACTTCAAAGTGTTTGTAGAAGCGACCAACAATGATCGTCTGGGCAACAAGAGCCCAATATATCTTAATCACATTTTTGCTACAGAAATTAAAGGTGTGACGGCCATTCAAAGAGTGAATGCCAATAAAATAGCAGTAATTTTTAAACAATACAATACAGCAAACAACTTCATTAACAATACAGCTTTCCTTAAAAAACATGGCATGAGAGCTTTTATTCCAGCAGCTCAAATTGAGAAAACTGGCATAATTAGGTTTGTACCAGCAAACATTTCTAATAAAGAGTTGTATACCAGACTTTCCTCAATATACGAAATAATAGCAGTAAGAAGATTCACCAAGAAAGTTGCTCAAGAGCGTGTTCCACTACAGACTGTAAGCATTACTTTCCTATCTAATGTACTACCTGATAATGTTCAGTATGATTTGTTCTCTTATAGAGTGTTTGAATATGTTGCACCACTACAACAATGTTTTAGGTGCTTCAAATTTAACCATTCAGCTAAGATTTGTAACAGCAAGCAAAGATGTTCTATTTGTGGAGGTGAACACTTATTTAAGGAATGTGACAAACCAACTGAGATCTGCTGCTTAAATTGCAGTGGACCCCATCTAGCGATTTCTAGATTATGTCCAATTAAAATGAAGAAGATTTTAGAAAAGAAAAATAACATAACTTATGCAAGTGCCACCTCAACCAAAATGAACAAAACAGCTGACTTCCCTCCACTTCCGCCTCCAAAACTTGTAAATAAACCAGTACACATATTAGTCAATAAGTCCCGACCTGTAAATAGTGTAAATAAATTAAAAGATGTCCCTTCAATAGAAGATATTAAAACTCAGATTGTTTCCAATAAGGATGTACTTATGGCCCTGGTACAGACTTTGGTGGAACTGGGTAATAAAGGTGATAATACACCAACTACTCTCACCACTATCAAAGATGTGTTAATTAAAAATCTCAAATAATGGATTTAAGTTCCACAATATCTAAAATACGTATTGCTCAGTACAATATTCAAAGTGCAAATAACAAAAAACCATTACTGATAAATTTTTTAAAAGAACAAAACATTGACATTTGCTTATTAAATGAAACTTGGTTTAAAGACAATAGTTTTAAAATTCCTGGATATAATATTTATAATAAAAACTCTAAAAATACACACAATGGAGTAGCAATATTGATCAGGCCAACCATAAAGTGTAATGTTGTAAATACTACTTTTTATGAAGATATTCAAACAGTTGCTTTATGTTTATCCACTGCACAACATAGTAGTTTGACTGTGCTCTGTGTATACTGTCCACCATCAGGCGGACACATACACATTAACAGATTATATAATATAGTTAATACTCTTCCAAAACCTATCTTTGTAAGTGGCGATTTTAACGCCCATCATATTGCGTTTGGTTGTAAATCCACTAAAGGAAGGGGTCATGATTTATTAAATTTAATAGATGAGCTAGATTTGTGTATCCTAAATGATGGCAGCTTTACAACTATTAATCACCCTAGACAAAATCCCTCTGCTATTGATGTTAGCTTTATAAGTGCCAGCTTAGCACCACTCTGTGATTGGCATGTGCATGATGACTCCATGGGGAGTTATCATTACCCGACTATAACAGAGATTTCCCTGGGTGTAGATAAATATTACGTTAGTCCTCCAACAGATAGATTTGTATATAAAAAGGCAGATTGGAAATCATATAAAACTCTTTCTAAAACAATATTTAAGAACTTTGAGCTTAGAAAACATGATCCTATGGATTCCTACAATGTCTTCTGTTCTCATTTAAATACACTCAAAGAGCGTACAATACCCAAGTACACAAAAACAAATGAATTTTTAAGTAGATCTCCAACTCCCTGGTGGAATAGTGTTTGTGAACAAAGTGTAATCGCCTCATACAAAGCTTTAAAATTATATAGACAGGTACCTACTATTGGCAATTACATAGAATACAAAAGAAAAGATGCATTAAAGAAAAGAACCATCTCAGAACAGAAAAAAATAGGCTGGAATAATCTATGCAACACATTTAACAGAACTACACCTTTAACCAAAATTTGGAATCTCTTAAAAATATTTAAAGGCAAAAACAATAGAAACAAATCATACAAAGATGAGTTTATTAATTCATTATTAGAAAAATTATCAGATAACAGTGATTTAATTGATTCTACATGCATAAATAATTTCTTTGAAATTAACAATGATAACCGAAATTCAAAATTTTTACTAGAACCCTTTTCATGGTCTGAATTTACAATGACTTTACACTCTAGACGGAATACAGCACCAGGTTTAGATGATTATCCTTACATGATTATTAAAAATCTAGATGAATCAATTCAGAGACTCTTCCTTGATATTCTCAATCTTCTTTGGCACAATAAATCTATCCCGCAAACATGGAAAACACAGCGTATTATCCCAATACTCAAACCAGATAAGTCACCAGAGCTAGCTGATTCATATAGACCAATATCCCTGTCATCATGTATAGGGAAAATTTTTGAAAATATGATTAAAGTACGTCTTGACTGGTATGTTGAGTCTAATGGCATCATTCCACATGTACAGTATGGCTTCCGTAGAGGACTTAGTTGTGCTGATAGTTTTGTCTCTTTGATCTCTGATCTGAAATTAGCAAAGAAAAAAAAATTTACAAACTGCTTGTGTATTCTTAGATGTTAAAGGAGCCTTTGATAGTATTGACCCTGGTATACTGGTCAAAATTATGTCCAGACTACGTATCCCTGGAGAACTATGTCAATGGATTTTCACCTTTTTGGATAAAAGAACAATTTATATAAAACACAATAATACACTTTATGGACCAAAATATGCATCAAAAGGTACAACGCAAGGTGGTTGTACCTCACCATTACTGTATAATATATACACTAGTGAAATTTGTAAATATGTAAATATTAGAGATGTAAATATTTTGCAATTTGCTGATGATATTGCCTTGTATAGTAGTAGTCATGATATACAAATAGCTATTGATAATATTAACCGAGCTTTGTTCCAATTACATCAGTATTATAATGAAATTTTACATTTAAGAATAAATCCATCTAAAAGTAGCATGATGATTTTTGGTAAACAAAATCCAATCACAAGCATTATTTACAATGGAGAAATTATAAACAGAGTTCATTCAAAAAAATTCTTGGGTATTGTTATTGACCAAAAATTAACATTTGAGGAACACATCAGACACATTTCAAAAAAAGCTCACAAAGGTTTAAATATTATGAAATGTCTAGCTGGTATATCTTGGGGAGCAGACCCCAAAATATTATCATTATTATACAAATCTATTGTACGTAGTCATTTTGACTATAGTGCTCTTGCATATATGAATAGTTTCCATGCACAAAAACTTAATATCTTGCAGAATAAATCTCTGAGAATAATATCTGGTGCAATGTGCTCAACCCCCATAAGGGCCATGGAAGTTGAGACCAAAGTCATGCCTTTGATTTTAAGAAGAATATTGCTTGCAGAAAGATATTGTGTGAAAATAATATCTTCAAAAAACAATAGAATTATTAGTAAAATTATACCTGAGGATAGTATTTCTGAGCCACTGGTGACAGGAGAAGCTCTCTTGAATAATAACTCACCAACTCTATCGCAAATTTTGCTGAAAGTAAATAATAAATTTACTAAAATTAGAAAGCAATGGCCGTGGTCATGTTATTCATTTTCTTATAAATCTATCACACATCCAATTAAAACAGTACAAATAAAATTAAACAATAATTCTGACATGCAACAATTTTTAGAAGAAAATGACTTATATTATGTTATATACACTGATGGCAGTAAAGGAAGTACTAATGTAAGAGCTGCTTTATTCGACCCCCATGCAAAGTTCTCTCAAAGCTTTGTTCTGCAAGATTACTGCTCTATATATACGGCGGAAGCATATGCGGTTTATCAGGCATTATTGCGAATTCGAGAGATTCGTAATCATAAACATTTTCTTATAGCTTCTGATTCACTCAGTTTAATAACAGCATTATCAAGATTCAAAATAACCTACAAAACTAATTATATACTTTATTACATTAAAGAAACCATCTATCAATACTCTCTTAGAGATATTCATATTGAATTTCTGTGGCTACCTTCTCACAGAGGTATTTATGGTAATGAAATGGCTGATAAATCCGCATATGAAGGCATAAATGCTGTGGATGTTCAAAATACTACAGAGGTACCTATGACTGATTTTAAGCAATACTTAGATCAAAATATTAACAAATTATGGTTAGAAATGTGGAAACACGATCAAGAAACGAAAGGGAAGTGGTATGGGAGCATCCAAGATACTCTACCTGTGAAACCTTGGTACAATGGTTATAAAGATGCCAGTCGAGACTTTATTACCACAATCAATAGATTACGCTTTGGGCATAATAAGACGCCGTCACATCTAGCAAAACTGGGCATTGTTCCTACGGATAATTGTCCTCATTGTGGAGAGAACGGATGCACCGCAAGTCATCTTATATTTGACTGTCAAATTTTTTACTGGATCGATTGGTGTTGGCAAGTGAAATAAGTGACCTGGAAATTAAATGTGATTCTTCATCCCGCCCGCCGCCACTCTATGAACTACTTAAAGACAGAAATACATACAAACCATTATACAAATATATTAAAAATACTATTAAAAACATATAAATAAGTGCAAGTGTAACATAGTGAAGTGCTACATAAATAAGATATGACCTAAAGGTCTTAGTAACCAGGTCATTAAATTTAAAAAAAAAAAAAAAAAAGTAGTGCGTATTAGCAGCTCCCAGTAGAAGGAACTTTATGAGCTGATTCATTCATTACCATCATCTGCCTAGGCCGTTCCCAACTACGTTGGGATCGGTTTCCAGTCCAGCCGGATTCAGTTGAATACCATTATTTTACATGGAGCGACTGCCTGATCTGACCTCTACAGCCCAACTGGGTAGTACTCTTTGGTGAGATTGTTGATTTGACTTTCGAATTTCTAACGATCCGTAACGACTGACCAGACAAAGTCTTGCCGCCAAGCGATTAGTCTTGTCCCGGCATGATGTCTGGTGAAACCGTACGGTTGTGTGGCTCAGACCCATTCTGAGCAACTGTGTTGCGATGTGTGCCGGGCGCCAAATGCTGTTGTGTCGGGAGTTTGGGCGTGGAGGGTCTCCAGATCAATCTCCCTCTCCAAATGGGTTTAACATTGCATTACCTCGCTCAACTGCCGTCTTCCTTCCTATTCAGACAGTTTTTTTTGAGCGGTTCTTCTTCTGCAGCCTATAGATGTTCACTGCTGGACAAAGGCCTCCCCCAAGGCTTTCCACGATGACCGGTCTTGTGCTGCCCGCATGCATCGGCTTCCCGCGACCTTCATGGTCATGGTCAGTTGAGCGGTTAGGCTCTTAATAAACTAGCACGTTTTACCTTCAACGATTGCACAACTGCTTACCATCAGGCGGGATTGCGGTCAAGCATTAGATCGTAATTATAAATAAAACTGTCAATGATCTACAAATGATCCCTGCTTCATTTGTAGATCATTGACAGTTTTTTTTCCAACTTCTTGATATACTTTTCAAGGCACGGAGGGGTCTCCTATCCACAGACCAATCGCAGCAAGAGTAGGTTAACCTGATCAATGGACCTGCAGAGTAATTGCGAAACACATTTTTTTTTAATAATTATAAACTAGTGCTTGACTGCAATCCCGCCTGATGGTAAGCAGTGATGCAATCGTTGAGTATAAAGCGCACTAGTTTATTAAGCCTATTCACTTAAAAAACTTAGGAATAGGAAGGATGACGGCAGTTGAGCGAGGCGATGCAATGACCCAAGACCAACACGACCAAACGATGCTGCGCTAGAGGGAGATTGATCTGGAGACTCTCTACGACCAAATTCCCGAGACAACAACATTTGGCGCATCGTACCCGCCACACATCGCAATACAACTGCTCAGACCCGTCCTTCGTACGGCTTCACCAGACAACATGCCGAATCGAACACGACGAATCGCTTGGCGGCAAGACTTTGTCTGGTGGGTGGTAACTTCCACCGGCAGCCGATGTAATGGCCTACCACCGAGAAAAATACATAGTCAGCAGCAAGGGTATAAATTTGACACAGTTCAACAACATTCATTGCGTTGTTTACGTTGTTGGGCAGACACACTTTTCAAACATATGGAGCAATGGATTAGCTAAAAATGATTCCTATTGACAGTTACGCAATTAGGATGCAGTGCTGGAGCTATTATTTTAGCCACGAACCAGTATAAGCTGGTTTTGTATGGAGAAAAAGTTTACAACTCTAGGCACAACTATCCAAGGATAATTATATTTACATAAATTCATTAAACTACAGTAACTTACATCGTTACACTAATCTCTGCTAATCATGTCCGCAGCGTGTAGTTGGTGAGGGATATGGCACGTCGCAGGGCCGTCCCGACACGGCTCGTGTCCCGACACGGCTCGTGTCCCTAGACACTTATAAACACGCTTTAGATTTATTGACGTAGGTATTAGCTATGCAACACGGTTTCACCCGCGTAAGTTTCAAAACTGTGAAAATATCGGGATAAAAACTATCCTATGTATTATTCCTGATTATAAGATATCTGTGTGCCAAATTTCATCCATATCTGTTCAGTAGTGAAAGCGGAACTAACAATTAAACTCACTTTCACATTTATAAAGTACAAAACGTTATGTTTTCTTTATGCGAAACCTGAATATAGTTTGTTCAGAATAAGCAACTGAATCGATTCCAATCATTTTTACACCATGTTATATTTTTTCCCAAAAACATTTAGAAATTGTTGCAGTGTGGTTACCGAGCGCCCCACGCAGCTTACCGTAACGCACGCCCGCGCAACAGCTGACGCCATCAAAAACATTTATAAATTACCCTTTTATCTTGCAATGACCCCGTTCCCTTCATTATCATCAAAGAAAGACGTCCACTGCTGGACAAAGGCCTCCCCCAAAGATCTTCACGACGACCGGTCCTGCGCCTACCGCATCCGATGCCCGATGGGGCCGACGGGTTCGAAGTGGCGGCCTCATATCGGATGACGCAGCGTAGGGAGGCTCCTAACAAGGTAGACCGATGACCTGGTGAAAGTCACGGAAAGTCTATGGATGCGGGCCGCACAAAACCGGTCATTATGGAAAGCCTTGGGGGAGGCCTTTGTCCAGCAGTGGACCTCCATAGGCTGTGAAGATAAAGTACATATAAAGGCAGACTTCTTGCCAATGTAGTTTCTTTACCGAAAGCATAATTCTGCTACCCTCATCCCAATTTATTTGGGGTCCTCTCCTGGGGTCTTAACCTTCACTCTTTTAACTGTATTATCATTCGCCACAGAAATTCCTTACGGATTGTTGGAGCTCTCAAAAGTCCAACGATTGCTCTAACTGAATCGCCGTCGGGTTGTGGAGGTCAGACGGCAGTCGCTTCACGGAAAATATCGAAGTTTAGCTAAAATCAGCAGTTACACTGGTAAAAGCGGACCCCAGACTCCAAAGCTGAAAAAGCTTCGGATGCGACTGGGATTAACGCTGAGATGATGATGCCTTGTGTTGAGACGGGGAGAGGTAAGGTCATATTTTGTCATTCGCCCATATTTCGTTCCATTGGTGAGTGCGCCAAAAATCTTTCTATTATAAGTCAATAGTTAATCGTAGCAATTAATTACGACATATACCAAAACTTCTAATCACATTTAGTACAGTTCCAGAACGTGAGGGACGTGTCACGTAATACGCGGGGACACTTGGACACGGGTCGTCTCCCTGGACACTAATTCAAGTTACGTGTATGGTCGGAGATAGTTGGTGACCATTCATTTTATTGTTGAATACTGGATTTATGAAGCAAGTTGAAGTGGTTTCTTTTCTTTTCTAAGTTTTAAAGAAAACTTAATCATAATAGAAATAAAAACTTAGGTTTTGATAAAGTTTTTGAAAACCACAAGTCAAATATTGTGTTTTATGCTAGCTCTGACATCAGGCCAACATTGTTTGTAAGTTTTCGTGTTTGAGTACGAGGCTTTGGACTTCATTTTTTTTTAAATTACTATTTACTTATAATGTGCGCTTTGTTTTTCCTGAATAAACAATGTTTGTTGTGGGTGACCTTGGAACACCAGTCCAGAATATGTCAACCCCATCAATAACGTGCCCTGCCCACTACCACTTAAGAAGTGCTTGCTGGTGGTGCTTTCTCTATACAAACCTATTCCGCTGTTTTCTTCGTGGATAATGCTTTTACAGCAATTTTTTTTTCTACAATTTAACACCGTGATTATACGTGTCCCTATCATTTGATTTTTTCCGAAACTTAATTAATAAAAGAAATACGATACTTCAAAATTGCGAAAAATAGTCCATTTTTACCGTGATGTTCAGATGACTATTAGACAAACGTGATAAGTTTTTGACAAATAAGAAAATAATAGAAGCATAGGTATACTTTCCTCTAAATTTTGATATAAAAAGAATTGAGATCTGTCGTGTTTTGAAAAAGGAAACAGTAGAATACGA
The DNA here is from genome assembly GCA_017933935.1 of Sesamia nonagrioides. NCBI lineage: Eukaryota > Metazoa > Arthropoda > Insecta > Lepidoptera > Noctuidae > Sesamia > Sesamia nonagrioides. The sequence continues at coordinate 140,637 of JADWQK010001879.1, forward strand.
AACGTCTTCTGGTTAACGTTTTTGTAGGTAAAATCAGCCTGAGCTGCAACTGTCCTTATCGCACTTTACCGGGAGAGGTTTCCAAATTCCTCAGCACTAGAGCCCCCTCTCAAGTTTAGCATTTACATAATCCAAATTACACTGAAACGTCACTACAAGTGCCCCTAGTGGGTAATGTCAGAACCTTTAATCGCCACTAAATAATAATGTGACGTAACACGGCCTGACATGCGGACACGGGTCGTCTCCCTGGGCACTAATACATGTTACGAACAGAGACAGTTGTGAGAAGTCCAGTGCAGTCCGCTCGTGTTAGTAAGTTGAATGGGCGGGGAATTTTTTTTAGGAAACAGGAATTTAAGAAACTACAAAGTAGATAGTATTGACGTCCTCTGTGGCGCAGCTGTCAACTCGTCTGCCTGCGACGCCGAGGCCCCGGGTTTGATCCCCGGCCAGGGCATGATGTAAAACGATCTTTTCCTGATTGGCCTGGATCTTGGATGTTTATCTATATATGTATTTATTATAAATATATAGTATCGTTGTGTTAGTATCCCATAACACAAGTCTCGAACTTACTTTGGGGCTAGCTTAATCTATGTGATTTGTCCGTATATATTAATATTTATTGAATGCTTTTTACATTTACGGGAAACTACATTCATTGTGATGGAGATGGGTTGAGGTATATGATAATTGATTTTTTTTTTCTGTAAGTAGTTTTATAAAAACATTTTACAAGTCAATAATATTTAAAATGTGACGTAGGTACGGCTTTGTTGTTGTTTATTTTGCGACGGATATTGATTGTCATTGTAATAAAGTTGATATTTTTCATCTTAAAATAGGAGGGAGGGGGGTTCCCACCCTGCGCTGTTTTGAACTTAAGAAACTTGAGGAGCAGCGTGTAAAGTTCACTCATCCTCCATAGAAAAGGGAGGATCCTCCGACCAGACGGGTGTTGTGTCTGGCGGGCACTTGCCCAACGGTTAATGTTGGGAAGTTCCCGCGTAACGCGTTCACGGTAAACTTTGTTTGCGAGATATAGAATACGTGTTACGTCAGTATGACGCATCGCTCGCATGGGGCGGTGATACAGCTACAAAATCAAAAAATACTGTAAGTTTTAGGGTTCTGTACCTTAAATCTAAAACGGAACCCTATTCATGAGACTTTGCTGTCCGTCTGTTCGTCCGTCTGTCACCAGGCTGTATCTCATGAACCGTAGGTAATTGCTAGACAGTTCACATTTTCAGAGATTAGTATTTCTGTTGTCGCTATAATAACAAATGTTAAAAACAAAATATTTAAGGGGAACTCCCATCTCATATAACAAACGTGACTTTTTTGCCGCTTTTAAAAGATAATGGTACGGAACCCTTCGCGCGCGAGTCCGATTCGAACGTGGCCGGTTTTTTTTAAGACAAAAGCTGCCCAGATAATAATGACACGCCTTCGATATTCCTTATAAAGTTTAGTCGTTTGGAAAGTGTCAACACTATTCATGGAGATGGCGAACTTTTCGTGTCTTGAAAATTGAACTTTGTTGATTCGCACAAAGCAGGGATGTCATATCAATATAAACTATGGTCCGTTTTTATGAAGCCTAAATTACTTATAACACGGCTAGAAAGCCCCACTGAACGAAAAAAAAAAAGTATCTATTGTGACTCGTTTAGGTGTTCGAAGTTTCGCCTCTAGGACATGCCCTTCCGTTTCCTTCATATGTTTTCCTTAACCGTTTTGAGAGTAGCGGTGATGAAATAATTTTCACAAAGTAAAGCGCCTGATGGCGTTCGAACCTACAACTTGTTAGTAGCGGGCGATACCACGAGGCCACCGCTCTCTGCCATAAAAAAATCGCTCTACTGCACGGCTAGTGCACGTAGTGGTTAAGCTATTGACTGCTGCCCTGTGTGTCGCGGGTTGGATTCCCGTACGGAACAAATATTTGTATGATCTATAAGTAGTTGTTCCGGGTCTGGATGTTTGTGTACCCATGTGAGTTATATGTTTGTAAACGTACCCACGAGAAAATCCTAGTGTGGGGCAACGTTTGAAAAAAATCCCTCTCGTTTGGTACAAAATCAAAATTCATTTATTCAAATTAGGCTAAGAATCAGCACTTTTTGAACGTCACTATTACATAAGACGCTCCCCCAAAACGCCCACCCATCGACACTTCCTAGTGCTTTCGCTGGGAAGAAGAAGTGGCGGAACAAACTCCCCAGAAGCGCAGCTGTCTGTTCATTTAAAAAAAAAAACATAACTTTTTTTTTTATAAATATATAAACTAGCGTGGAGGGGCCAAAGTGGCTTCGCGGAGGTTTAATATACTTTCCTTCGATCTGGACTGTAATTTTTAAGGAAAAGAAAATGGCGTCACTGTCGCGCTGTAAACTCTTAACCTAGGAATGGGTTATGGAATCATGCACCTTACCTCGCTTCACGCCGGGCTGTTCCGTCGTCTCGTAGGAGTTCGATCAGTCCACTCCGTCTTCGACTTTCTTCGCCCTCGCGGTTCGGCCCAGGCACAACACAACACACGTGGTTATAAAGTTCCCCGCTAACAGCTTCGTTTTCCTTTCTTGAAGCCACAAAGACACGTCTCCAATTGAGCGGATGGTTACAACTTATAATCGAATGATTATATCGTTCAGCGATAAATTCACACAGCAGAACTATGCGAATTGCGGGTTTTGAAACAGCGGTTAGAACGCGGATAGCGCGCGGTACGGGAATGTGCACGCGCGGAGGTCCATGGGCACACTGAACTTGTCTTCTCTAGTATGATCAAGGCGCTGTTTTCGATCAGCGCCATCTCACGGGCAGCGGGTGCATGACGTGATAGAGGGTTACGGGGACAAGGAAATTAGCTACGAGATACTGCGCGACAGCTCCATTCATAAACGCCAATAGATGGCGTCAACATCCTGCCCCCGTTTGAAGGGTCACCTTCAAAACCCAATCATGAAATACAGCGAAAAATGCGAAAATATAATACTGAACTGCGACTTTATATAAATAACTGCGATAATACTAAACTAACTAACTGCTAACACTTAAACTACTTGTGTTTATCAAATTAATAATCCTACTGTGTAGGTAGTGGGCACAAACGCACGATCGGACGTACGTATGTACCTTTAGCGGTTCTTACAGAAGCTACACGCATTACCCCATCGTCGGAAGGAAGCGTCCTTTTTATTATATACATTATCAGTTATGATGATTACGACCATGCCAGCCTTGATTGGCACAGTCGGAGTATTCCATTTCTCTCGAGTTTGCAAACCGTGTAAATACTCCATTCTCCACCTTCGCAAAAAGGACTGAACTAACTTATCAAGTAGAGAATGTCTCTGAAGCAGATTGAGATTATCTGATTCTACTTCAGGTGCGGGCAATGAAAGCAGAGGTGCGGTATGCAAAAAATGGCTCGGAGTCAATGCGGTAAGCTCTGCGGAATCGGCACTCAGAACTATGAGAGGCCTAGAATTTAACAAATACTCGCTCTGAGTGAGTACTGTAACTAGCTCTTTGTAAGAATGCCGCTGTGAATAACTTAGATCAGAATGGGTGAGTCGTCCACCAACTCTGACCAAGTCGTTATATAATTAAAAATTAGCGACTACAAAATTGTTGCCTCTGTCCGAGTGCATTACTTAGACAGGGCCACTGCGGAACAAAAATCGTTTAAATGCGCTTAAAATATGGCGGTTTTTTTTTTTAAATATTTATGCTGGATGAGTTTCAGTAATTTGTGTTCTGCCAAACTCAAATCAGCTGCGGTTGTTTGTACGGAATCGCGACGTGGCAACAATCTAGCAAACTTGAGAATGTAGACCATCGCACGGAGTATTTTACTCTACGACGAAAGATGACAGAGAGCATCATAAACATGGGAGTTGTCTGCGGGAGTTAAAACAGTGTGAACGAGCTTTCTTTGCTTAGGTACTTCGTTCAGCGAGAGCGGCTCCGTACATTCAGTGGTAGGCCACTGTGACGGATGTAAAATTAGCCAGGGGGGCCCCTGAGACCACAGAGGGTGGTTTAACAATTTAGCAGGAGAGACACCACGTGACAGGCAGTCTGCCGAGCTGTCAATCCCTGCTACGTGATTGAAGTTATCTGCGGAAATATTATTAGTGATTTTAAGAACGCGATTGGCAATAAACGTTTGCCAACGGTAAGTAGGATACACGTCTACGGTCTCATGCGGGAGAACTGAGACGGGCGAGAGATAACCCTTAAAAAGGTAATCATTTACGACCTCGTCGTAAGCGGCGCGCAGCCCCGTTGAAGCTTCAAGCTTCCTTTCCGAGCATAAAAATCGCTTACGAGCGACATTGAGAGAGTCACCTAGTGTGAACACATCTTTATCAAACGGTAGACCCACGTTACCCACCCAGTTACTGGTCGCTATACCAGTAACTGGGTCCCGTTGCGTAGTTGAACGATAAAAATATTCACATTCAACATCAACGGGATGTTGAATGGGCGGGCCGGGAACTTCTTCAAGTTCCCAGAAGCGGGAAATAAAAATATTCACATTCAACATCAGCGGGATGTTGAATGGGCGGGCCGGGAACTTTTTTAAGTTCCCAGAAGCGGGAAATAAAAATATTCACATTCAACATCAGCGGTATCTTGAATGGGCGGGCCAGGAACTTCTTCAAGTTCCCAGAAGCGGGAAATAAAAATATTCACATTCAACACCAGCGGTATGTTGAATGGGCGGGCCGGGAACTTCTTCAAGTTCCCAGAAGCGGGAAATAAAAATATTCACATTCAACATCAGCGAGATGTTAAATGGGCTGGCCGGGAACTTCTTTAAGTTCCCAGAAGCGGGAAACAAAAATATTCACATTCAACATCAACGGGATGTTGAATGGGCGGGCCGGGAACTTCTTAAGTTCCCAGAAGCGGGAAATAATAATATTCACATTCAACATCAACGGGATGTTGAATGGGCGGGCCGGGAACTTCTTAAGTTCCCAGAAGCGGGAAATAATAATATTCACATTCAACATCAGCGGGATGTCGAATGGGCAGGCCGGGAACTTCTTCAAGTTCCCAGAAGCGGGAAATAATTAATTACCTACACGTCAGCGCAAACAAGCGTAATGGTGTAAGTCACATTCAACATCAGCGGGATGTTGAACGGGCGGGAAATATAATTATTATTATTATTATTCATATCATTATCATTAGTACATAGCCTAACACCGTATTGACAGCGGCGGGCACTGACGGGCCTCCAGGAATCCCGCCAGGCATAAGTAAATGCGGGAACAGCGAAGCTCCAATTAAAATGTCAATTTTACTTGGAGTAGCGAAACTGTCATCTGCGAACTGAAGTTTATTCGAATAAGGCAAGGCCTTATATCGACAAAAGCAGAAGGTAATTTATCCGTAATTTGATCGACTACTAACGAGTCGATATCAAATCGGATATTTTTATTAAAGCGGGAAAATATGGTTAAATTTACTGTCCCAAACGACGCCTTCTCTGCGCCTCCGAAACCACGTACAGTCGTGGACTGTGTATTGTTTTGACGTAAACATAATCGGTCACAACATTCATTTGTGACGAAATTGCTTTGAGACGCTGAGTCTAACAGAACTCTCAGCAAATGCTTACGACCATTACCGTCGTATGCTATTACTTGCGCGGTGGGCAGTAGGACGGTGGTGTATGCATCACATTGCGACGGCTCGTTGCAAGCCGTATCCGGGGATACACAACGCGGCGCGTCTATAGACATTGAGCACAATGCTACGTCAGACCGCGCGGCAGGTTGCTCTGTCTCTGTCGCGCGTGTGAGATCGAAAGAGACCGCAGCGTTTGCTCGCGCCGGCGCCGCTGTGTCGGGCGGCTCGCTCGCAAACAGCTGAGTGCAATTGTTTGCTCCGGTGCGCGGGTTCGATTCCCGGGTAAAATGTAACAAAGAATGATGACGCTGCTTACATGTCCTACATCCAGTTGCGGATTGACAACGCGACATCTTGTGTTTAATGCTTAAGCAATTGACGCAACCGTTAATTTTCTTAACAATCTGTAGGCGTTCATACGGAGACAGTTTATGAAAAGCGGGACATTTAAACAAATGTTGATGTGCGATATTAGTACACAAGCATTTGTCAGTAGATTTGACCGTGCTGACATAGGCATTGCAGCGTGGTGGGGCGGACTGCGAAGTTTTGTTATTAGAAATGCGAGAATGATCAGCCGGTGTTACGCTGACGGCGTGAGCGCGATACAATATTTTACCTTGTTTATTGATGAAGTCTACTAAATCATCAAATGCGGGGACATCAGATTGATCCTGACTGTTTTCAAAGTTACGTACAGTTTCACTGTCTAGCTTCGTAATAGCTAATTGTACGAAGATTAGATTCAATAAATCTGAAATTTTTAAATGTTGTAATGCGCAAACAGCGCTGACAAACTTATCATTAAATATGTCAAAATTATTTGAAGTAGCGGAAGTTAGCGGTTTAAATTCCAAGATTTGCTTTAAATATGTGGACGCTAGCATGCGTTTATCTTCATACCTACTCACTAGCGATTTAAAAATGAGTTCATAATTTTCTGCGGTGGGCACAATGCCGGTGCATACCGCTAGGGCTTTGCCAGTTAGCTTACCTTGTAAATAAAGTAGTTTCTGATGATCCGAGAGAGATGGATTATCATGAACGGCTGACTTGTAATTTGAGTAGAACAATGGCCATGAGCGAATGTCACCGTTAAAACTCATTAATTCAATCGGTGGTAACTTGTTCATAGACGGTCCCCTCTCCACGACGGGTGGTATATCATCTGCGGTGTTGGAAGCTACTAAGCGTTTCAGTCTGCCATACAGTTGCTCGAAAGAGACCAAAGCCTTATAGTCCGCGCGGGTTGTTGGATCTGTAGTTATTAAACAGCAATTGTATTGATCCATAACCTGATGAAATTCGGAGCGAATAGTGTCAATGTTCGAGCTAGCGTCTAAAAATGCCTCCCTTTTATCCACATCGTCTTTGATGTTTTTTGATAAGTCGTGGGCTGACTGTAAGCACTCAAATAATGCATTTCGCTTTGCTTCCAACGCCGACAGCGTTAATTCTGTACTATCAGACTTAATAGCTTTCTTCATTATGAAATGAGAATTTTAAATTTTTAGTTACCTAATAAGTGAAACGCGAATAACAATTTTTTAAGTATCCGCTTAGGGTCTTAACTGTATTTCGACATAACTATGTACTGAAATGTAAATCTTATGACTAACAGATAAGCATCGAAATCAATCACAAAAGCGAATCACTCGGTTACGCTTGAGTGATGTTCTGTAATAAGGACCGTAATAGTTGATTAATTTGTGAGTATTATGAAAATAAATAGTAGCGGGTGGGTATCTAACAATGTATTTTCTAGCGAGCGCTGCGCTCGGCTCGTGATCACAATATTTTGTAGATACCTACGAATCTTAGCGAAAATTATCGAAATAGAAACCTTTTGATTTCTACTGGGAGTATGAATACTTATTACTTACAGCGAATATTAAGATAAATATTAGTATAACAGCGGGTAAATATATATAATAGTACCTATTTAGTGTAAAGCGGTATCGAATGAATTAATTACCTACACGTCAGCGCTTACTTGCGTAATGGTGTAGGTGACAGCGAAATATAGGCTAACAAACCTACAAACGGCGGGTTTTACCACTAATCTAATAGGTGCCCTAAAAAGGGGGGGGGGGCGGAAACTGGATAATCCGAGGTTAGAAGGACCACAATGTTCCGGCTCGAAGGACCACAAATGGAGGGGCAAAGTGGCTTCGCGGAGGTTTAATATACTTTCCTTCGATCTGGACTGTAATTTTTAAGGAAAAGAAAATGGCGTCACTGTCGCGCTGTAAACTCTTAACCTTACATTATAGAATCATGCACCTTACCTCGCTTCACGCCGGGCTGTTCCGTCGTCTCGTAGGAGTTCGATCAGTCCACTCCGTCTTCGACTTTCTTCGCCCTCGCGGTTCGGCCCAGGCACAACACAACACACGTGGTTATAAAGTTCCCCGCTAACAGCTTCGTTTTCCTTTCTTGAAGCCACAAAGACACTTCTCCAATTGAGCGGATGGTTACAACTTATAATCGAATGATTATATCGTTCAGCGATAAATTCACACAGCAGAACTATGCGAATTGCGGGTTTTGAAACAGCGGTTAGAACGCGGATAGCGCGCGGTACGGGAATGCGCACGCGTGGAGGTCCATGGGCACACTGAACTTGTCTTCTCTAGTATGATCAAGGCGCTGTTTTCGATCAGCGCCATCTCACGGGCAGCGGGTGCATGATGTGATAGAGGGTTACGGGGACAAGGAAATTAGCTACGAGATACTGCGCGACAGCTCCATTCATAAACGCCAATAGATGGCGTCAACATAGCGCTTGACCGAAATCCCGCCTGATGGTAAGCAGAGACGTAATCCTTGATGGTAAAGCGCACTAGTTTATTATTATATAAGCGCACCGCACTATTATATTAAGCCCTGTTGTGAAATACCGCTGGACCTTTGCGATAACGCCAAGTTTCCTGGCAGCCATCTTGGCCTTGGACTCAATGAACCGCCCAAAGTTTAGATTCGAGGAAATCTCAACTCCCAAAAGCTGAAGGCGGTCGGTATATTCCAAGGATACATTTCGAAAAGTAGGAGCCAAGGTGAACGGGCTCCTTATGGCGGTGAAAAGACACGCCTGTGTTTTGGCGGCATTAAATGTTACAAAATTGGCATTGCTCCATTTGGAGACTGCCTGTAGTGCAACATTCGTTCGCTCTACCATGGCCTTTCGGACCACATTTCAATGGATATAATACTATGTATAGAAATGTACACAAGAAAATACAACAACAATGAAATTGTTTACCATATGCCAGGTAGCCACGCCAAAATATCAGCAAAGCATAACAAAACGTCTCTAAGAGTCTTTTTTTTATAAATTATAAACTAGCCCTTGATGCAATCCCGCCTGATGGTAAGCAGTGATGCTAGCCTCCGTGGCATAGAGGTAGCAAATGCGGCCGCTGCGCAAGGAGGCGCGGGTGGTTCGATCCTCACGCAGTGCAATATTTGTATGCATGAATATGAATATTTGCACTGGTCTGGTCGTGCCTCGGAAAGCAGGTTAAGCCGTTGGTCCCGGTTGTCATATGAACATCTAGCGGCAGTCGTTACGGGTTGTTGGAGCCCTCAAAAGTCCAACAATTGGTCTAACTGCAAAGCTTCGATATCACCTTCGGGTTGTGGAGGTCACGGCAGGCGCTTCACGGAAAATGTCGAAGTTTCGCCAAAATCAGCAATTAGACTGGTAAACCGGCCCCAGACTCCAAAGCTTTGGATGCGACTGGGATTAACACTGAAAAGATGATGATGATGGTAAGCAGTGATGCAATCGTTGATGGTAAAACGCGCTAGTTTATTAAGAGCCTACTCAATCCAGTTGAAGGCTTTCAGAAAAACGAGATTGTAACAAAATAAGCTGTTTACAGTGACTTAAAACCTTTCATCCCAAGAGTATATATCTACTAGTAAATAAATATAATAGGAATGTATTGTCGCCACGGATTGGGTCCCCTGGCGTTAATATAAAAGGCAGCATTTGCAGATATACGGGAATGTATTGCGATCCAGACCGACGCGGCCCGGAATGTGAGCGCCAATAACTTATTGCTTACATGTGATTTATTTAGTGGAATGAATTAATGACGTCATTTGAGAGTGTATTGGGTACTTGGGTGTTAATTATCGGGTGTTTTGTAGCTCTGCCAAATCGGTACAAAAAAGCTTTCAAAGTGGCACTTAGTTAAAGTCAGTGTTGCACACCCCACCCTATTTCAAGTTATACAGGGAAATCTTTTTTCTAGTGTGCAAAAAAATGGAGGGCTCAGAATCAATAACAGAACAAATCTACATCATTAGTTTAAAAAAAAAAATCATTTTTTGTCCGCCCTAAAATCAGCAAATGAGAGACACCAAATGATTTATCAATTTAGTAGTATTAGCGCCGGCCGCGTGCGCGGGCGCTGTCTCGCGGTTACCCCGCGCGCCTTCCACCTACCTAGGGCCCGTAGCCCGTAAGGCGGTGACGGTGAGACATGAATGACAGCGGACAGTGAGTCACGCGCGTTGGCCTGACGGTGTGTTTCGCGCGCAAACTCCGAGCAGTTAACGGGCTCCGTTACGAATTGTGAATCTCTTAAAAACTTAAAAAGACATCGGTCACTATGCCAGACTACACGTACCGCGAGTTTTTCAACATGTTGCGAGTGTACTTACGAAGTAAACAACTAACAATTATTAAAATACAGTGACATTATTTGGGGTGAGGATTTTTTTTTACTGTTTTTGATTGAACATGTAACACAAGTAGCTGATTCCAATTTTGTAAATACGCTTAATGCAGAAGTATGGACGCTAGCAGGTCAACCTACCCGAAACTGTCAAACTTTCCCAATCAAACTTGAACCATAATTAAAAATCTATTAAAGAAATCTGACAGATTGTATTAGCTTGATGTGCGGCGACTGCGATGCGTTGACGAGATGCCAACAATTTGAATTCATTACGTTTTATCAAAAGTGAACTAATTTTTTCGATAAACGCCAATCCATAACGCGTTGTTCATAAGACATAGTTTTTACAATACATTGCAGTAAGTCTCTAATGTTGTATTCATAAAATTGTGCCTTATGAGCTACCACTAATAAGGAAAATAATTAGATTAGAATTACGTAAATTCAGCTCTGAGTCTGCATTTCGATGGTCCTAAGCCCATAAAAGTATGAAGGAAAAATTAGAATTACTCTGCAAATAACAGCTAATTTGAACCTGAAAAAATAGCAATCTCTTAAATGAAAAATAAAGGCCGTTGACCTAAGGTCATTGAACATGCGAGTTCCGCGTGCGATGTGTACATGTACCTACAGGCCGCCTAGTGAACATGCGGGCGGCGCGGGCGCGCGTGGGTCCTGTGACATCCTGTGATGTTGGTACCATAACATCGATTTCATAATAAATATCTTTCGTTATCAAAAACTTTTTTTTTTTTTTGTACTAAAACACATTAAAGTATTAATATTTTTATCTATAAAACTTATTTACCTAACTATAAGTTGACAAAGTTTTCACACTGCATAAAATTTTATCCTGTATAATAATAACTTAATTCCAATGACAATTAAGTTGATTTCAGAGTAACTCTATTTGAAATGAGATAAAACATTTATAAAATTCTTTTTAAAATCCGGTCAAGAGACCACAATTGTGGCAGCATTTCGGTTTTTTGAATCTATGTATGACATTAAATCTTGGATTTAATATGTAGGTATGACCATTTAATACATAAATATACAGAGTTATGTTTTCTTTATACGAAAGAATATAGTATATTCAGAATAGATAAACAACTGAGTCGATTCCAATCATTTTCTCACCATGTTATATTTTTTCCCAAATACATTTAGAAATTGTTGCAGTGTGGTTACTGAGCGCACAACTCAGTTGGCGTTAGATCATAGTACAAGTCGCGCGAGACAGTATCAGGACGAAGCGTTTCACCTCATATTTTATACCGCGTACATCGAGGGACTGGAAGAATTTACCAGCGGCGGTGTTTCCGTCTGACTACAATTTAAGTGTCTTCAAAGCTAGAGTGAATAGGCTTTAATAAACTAGCGTGCTTTACCATCAACGGCTACATCACTGCTCACCATCAAGCGGGATTGCGATGAAGCACTAGTTCTTAATTTATAAAAAAAATAAAGCAATTTTTATTTGCTGCAAACATGATGCAGACATAAAAAAAAAACAAAAAAAAAACTTTTCGGTTTAAAACACGTGTCACATCCCCAGCAAAACTGTCCACCTTTCAGTATAATCCTAACATCCTATATGAGACAGAGCCTCAGTGTTAGTTTTTAGCTACAGCCGGCGTCATTAAAAGTAGTTTTGTCTCTGTTCTACCTATATTTGGGCCAAATTCGACAAAGAATAGAGGTAAACAAACCGTTGCTAGGCAACGAGTATTTTACGCCTGAAAGACAGATGTTAACAACCTTTTCTAAATAGATGATTTTCATACATGTAATAATCCTACTTCCTACTAATGAAAACAGTTAATTTATGTTTATACCTTTATGGTTTGCATAGAACTCTTAACCGATTTGAATGAAATATAATACACATGTAAGCTATTTTCCTAATAGGTTAAATTTTTGATACATATAGGTACATATATCCTACGTAATCCATACTTGAAAGCATTATAATGCATATGTTATGCATTATAATGCTTGATTTGAAAAGTAGTTAAAATACTCAAAATTTAATTTACAAATGCCTCAACTTTATTCATTGGATGAATTCCACAAAATGTGTTTAATACCTGGATTTTATCGATGTTTCTTTTTTGTAGGGCTATCACATAAAATTAATGTCGACTTTTAATGATGACCTCTCAGCGTAAAATATATTTCTGCATCGTTCTCACACGGTTGATTTCAATATGAATGATGTAATCAAATATTTGTAACAATACTTAGCTTGCTATTTTAAAAGAGTGTCCATGGAATTTCTTGCCCATTCTTCTCCATAGGTACCTACTCTTTGGAATGGGCGACTAGCTTCATCTTACTGGCTGACCGACCTTCTGACAATTTAAAAGTGCCTGTAACTGGTTTATTTGAAATAAATTCTTTAATTTGATTGATTTGATTTGAATGGTTTTTAGAAATAGCAAGTTAATATGCATTTTATTTTAGTGATTCTATTGAAATATGCTGCAATAGGAATTGTTTATAAATACTTAGAATGTAAAAGTCGATAATCATGTAAATTATAGGAGGTTTGGAAAACGTGAGTTGTGATAACCCTAAATTGGTTTGTTTACCTCTATTCTTTATCGAGCTTGGCACAAGTGTAGACAACAACGCAATTTCAAAGCAAACTGTCTTTCCTATGTTTCCATCTGAAAAAAAAAGTAAAAATAGTAAATAGCTTCCACTGTGAATAACCGTTGAGTTTGCAGAGAATAGAGAGAGCCTTTTGATTTGTTTCGCAAAGATTCCAAGGTAATTCCCTGAAAGGGATCCTTCAAAGAAGCTTTGGGGACATATTTACAGAATATTTTCAAGTTTTATAAGGAAAATCTTTGAAAAATGATTATTATTTATGACTACCTGTGGTGATCCATAGTAATAAGAAAGCTGAAGAATTCATTTGTGGGGTCCTGGGCTCAATAACAGCAGTGAAATATTTTTATTTATATTCATTTAGGAATTTATTGCCCCGTACGGACCGGAATTAGAATAGTACCATCCCGTATCCTCCCGTGGGTGTCGTTAGAGGCGACTAAGGGAACTCTCACCAGGGAAGCGGGCAGCAGCACTTCTCTTGTGGAATATTAAATTACTGCGATCCTAAATCCGCGTGCTAAGCGTGGGGAGTATGGCAAACCCCCGATGAGCTTTGGGGAGGCCTTTGTCCAGAAGTGGACCTCTATAGGCCGAAGAAGAAGGTACTTATTTCAGGCATCAAGCCCATATGAACATATACAATAATATCCTTTTCATCATCATCATCATCATTATCAACCTTTTTATCGTCCCACTGCTGGGCACAGGTCTCCTCTCATACAGAGAAGGATTGAGCGTAATCACCACGCTTGCTTGATGCGGGTTGGAAATTTCAAGCTTATAAAGTCCAGGTTTCCTCAAGATGTTATCATTCACCTTGAGTCATTGGAGCCCAAGATATACTTAGAAAGTACATATAACTTTAGAAAAGTTTCATTGGTACTTGCCTGACCTGGAATCGAACCCGCGCACTCTTACTTGAGAGGCTGGTGTTTTAACCACTAGGCCACCATTATAAATGTGAAAGTGAGTTTGTTTGCTCCGCTTTCACTCCTAAACTACTTAACGGATTTGGATGAAATTTGGCACATATGTGACATATATCCAGAAATAACACATCATTCATGGGTCATTATAATCCCGATATTTCCTCAGGATCGTAACTTGGGCTGGTGAAACTACGGGACGCAGCTACTGTTAAAATAAAACTTAGAAATGCTATAAATATACATAAACAATGTTGTTTTTTATTCGATAACTCCAAAATAAGCAACTGAATCGAATCTAATAATTTTTTACACCATGTTATATTTTTCCCAAATACATTTACTAATTGTTGCAGTGTGTTTACCGAGCGTATAACACAGTTGACGGTAGATTATAGGTACAATATGTAAAGAAAACCCTGTCCGATCCGTGAAGGTATTGTTAGGTATCGATAACTGATTCTACTAATGGTTACACAAACGGGCTAATCTTAAAAAAAATCCCCTTAAAAAATGAATATTATTTCGCAAAAAGAGGTAACTTAAAACATGTGCAGTAGGCCATACAGGCGGGGGCGAAGAGGGGCAGGGCACGCGGCACGCGGTCGCATTGCTATTCGTTCAGAATTATACCTTCAAAAATAATGTTGTCACTTTTAAAAAAATACCAAATTTAGGGGAAGTTGGAATTAATTCGCGGGAAAAAGAGATTATTTCAAAATTCACTAGTATTGATACTATGATGATTATGTAAAATTTCATATGTAATTTGGTCATGTGTTTACCTAACCTTTATTATCCTTACGGGTCGGACAGGGTTTTCTATACATATGGTATTTTTCCCAAATACATTTACTAATTGTTGCAGAGTGGTTACCGAGCGTATAACACAGTTGACGGTAGATTATAGTACTAGACGCACAGGGAGACAGATCCCACGCGGCGCGCCGCTGTAGGCGCCGGCGGGCGAGCTTTTTCGACCATATTTTTGGTGGGACAACCAGGGAAGATAACATAGCTCATAACTTTGTGTTTTTTTTTTATGATATCTTTTCGAAATTTTGTACATAGATTCTTATTTAAAAATAATGGACACGTGTTTCGGGTGTCGCTTATACAAAAAATTACGTTGTAAATATATAAAGCTGAAGAGTTTGTTTGTTTGTTTGAACGCGCTAATCAATACTAGCGGAGCATAACTAACTCCACGCGAACGAAGTCGCTGGCGGCCGCTAGTATAACAAAAAATTGGTGTTTCCGTCTGACTCCAATTTAAGTGTCTTTAAGGCTAGAGTGAATAGGCTCTTAATAAACTAACGCACTTTACCATCAACGATTGCATCACTGCTTACCATCAGGCAGGATTACAGTCAAGCACTAGTTTATAGTTATATTAAAAAAAAACAGAACAGGAAATTTTCACGGACCCTAGAAGGTTCCGACGGGGTGAAATATTACTAACCCGAGTCTGGAATCTTCCGATAACCGTCTTTGTTGATCAATTGTGTTGCTATTAATAGAATTGCTTTCTCAAAGTTTATTTACACGTGTAGTGCTCTTTGCTTCCAATTAATTAAAAAAAAAACCATAGCCATCTTGATTTTGGAGCGCAGTAATCAAATGAAATAGCGCTTTACCATCAACGATCGCATCACTGCTTACCATCAGGCGGGATTGCGGTCAATCGCATGCAAACAAAAGTTGTTGTAAATGCACTGGTATGGTGGATAACTATTATTGAATAGAGTAGTTTTTATTTCTATAATTAAAAAGTTGTGCTTGACCGCACTTTCACCTGATGGTAGGCAGTGATGCAATCGTTGACGACAAAGCGCGCTAGTTTATTAAGAGCCTATTCACTCAAAAAAAGTGAGCCAATAGAAAGGAAGACGGCAGTTGAGCATCTGATTGCGGTGATACAATGTTAAACCCAACAACACGACCAACGACGCTGGGCCAGAGGGAGATTGATCTGGAGAACCTCCACGACCAAACTCCCGACACATCAACATTTGGCGCATCGTACCCGGCACACATCGCAACAGAACTGCTCAAACCCGTTCTCCGTATTGCTTCATCAGACATCATACCGGAATACGACGAATTGTTTGGCGGTAAGACTTTGTCCGACTGTTTATTATGTACCTACCTACATAATAAACAGTCGAACAAAGTCTTACATCATTATAAATTACAGAACATAAAAAAGCGCAAAAGTGCGCAAAGTATGAATCTTAGCCTAATTTGAATAAATGACTTTTGTTCATATATTTGGGCCAAATTCCATAAAGAACAGAGGTAAAAAAACCGTTGCTAGGCAACGACTTGTTTATACCTAAAAGAAAGATGTTATCAACCTTTTCTAGATAGATGATTTTCATACATGTAATAATCCTACTTCCTACTAATGTAAACAGTTAATTTATGTTTAGATATTTATGATTTGCATAGAATTCTTAACCGATTTGAATGAAATATAACATACATGTAAGCATTGATTGAAGTCGTGGTGGCCTAGTGGTTAAAACATCAGCCTCTCAAGTATGAGTGTGCGGGTTCGATTCCAGGTCAGGCAAGTACCAATGTAACTTTTCTAAGTTATATATACTTTCTAATATATCTTGGACACCAATGACTGATTAAAAAGGTGAAGGAAAACATCTTGAGGAAACCTGGACTTTAAGTCTGAAATCGCCAACCCGCATTGAGCAAGCGTGGTGATTACGCTCAATCCTTCTCTGTATGAGAAGAGACCTGTGCCCAGCAGTGGGACGATAAAAAGGTTGATGATGATGATGATGAAGCATTGATAAAATATTAAACTAAGGTAGATATGTCACTAGCGCACTAAAAATGAAGCGTACAAAAGGAAGTAAGTCCTGTATCTCGCTTTAGTCACTCTCGATACACTCGTAAAAACAAACGACAAACACTAACAGCGCAAACGACAAACACTAGCCATCTTTTTCTTCTCTATGCTTTAGATTGCGCCCCATCTCACTCACACTGTACCAATGTATGCCGAATAAAAATATGCATGTGTGCTGCTGCTGTGTTCGGCACATTTTTTTTTGGTCAGTTTGTTAGAATATATCGTATCTGTTTAATATTTTATCAATGCATGTAAGCTAATTTCCTAATAGGTTAAATTTTTGATACATATAGGTGCACATATTCTACGGAATCTATACTTGAAAGTATTATAATGTATGTGTTATGCAGTTGATTTGTTGCTAAAATACGCAAAATTGTATTTACAAATGCCTCAACCTTATTCATTACCACATACCTACCATCATACCTACCTACATAATAAACAGTCGAACAAAGTCTTACATCATATAAATTACAGAACATAGAAAAAGCGCAAAAGTGCGCAAAGTGTGAATCTTAGCCTAATTTGAATAAATGACTTTTGAGTATCGATTTTTTTTTTGTGGAAGTATTCTGTTCTCTTCTATACACACATAGCACTTCGCCCGCGACTTGGTTTGCCTTGATATCGTTTTTTTTAAAAAATTGATATACAATTTTTTTTTAGCCGACTACGGCAAAGCAAAAGGAGGGTTATGATTTTCACAGGCTATGTATGTATGTATGTATGTATGTATGTATGTATGTATGTATGTATGTTCATCTGTTCCCTCGTAACTTCTAAACTACTTATCAGAATTTGACAAGTGACATATCATTAGAAGCGTCTTAATTGTCCGCTAGTTATAGGCTGTATAGGGTTTCACAAACTCTAATGTGGCGCCCTCTATCGGACAAAACATACAGAGTAAAAAAATAAAGTTAAGATAAATATGCCGTGTTTGGTATCA
The DNA here is from genome assembly GCA_017933935.1 of Sesamia nonagrioides. Taxonomy (NCBI): domain Eukaryota; kingdom Metazoa; phylum Arthropoda; class Insecta; order Lepidoptera; family Noctuidae; genus Sesamia; species Sesamia nonagrioides. Next base: position 158,349 of record JADWQK010001879.1, read on the forward strand.
TTTTAAAGCGTCTTACTTGTACATTTTGAATATATATATATCACTAGCATTTGCTTGTGACTTTACCTGTATTCAAGGGCTGATTGCATATAATTCACATCTTTTCGTCCATAGCTTCTTTACTACTTATCAGAATAAGACCACTGCAGTACCATTAGAAGGGCCTTGATATTCTGTTGGTTATGAGCTATAAAGCTTGTCACCAAATTTAGTATTGCGCCCTCTAGCGGACAAAAAGTTATATGTAAATATAAAATTAAAATAAATATACCGTGTTTGGCATCAATTGAAAGAGCTTCACGAGTACTTTATGTTGGTACATAATTACAGGAATGCTTTTTAGTTCATCAATTTAGCTTTTGTCAATATTATGCGCCACAAATACACTTTAACACCAAAATAGTACAAATAATAAAAAGTAATAAAACTAAAATCCAACTACGACAAAAAACGACGCTGAAAAAGTATAAAACAAGATTTTCAGAATACTGCACTAAACAAAGTTGCTAATTTTTTGCTAGTTTTCATGTTTGGAAAGGCGTAGTCACACGTTACATATACCTACCGTAGCACTTTGACAACGTGTGACTGCGGTTTTCCAAACATGAAAACTAGCAAAAAATTAGGAACTTTGTTTAGTGCAGTATTCTGAAAATCTTGTTTTATACTTTTTCAGCGTCGTTTTTTGTCGTAGTTGGGTTTTAGTTTTATTACTTTTTATTTATTTAGCGTAGCGGTAGCGGTCGCGGCCGTTGACAACATATATCATCTGTAAAAAAATCATCTATCTAGTTATCTCAGTTCATTAGATGCAGCCTGGTTGACAGCCTCCGTGGCGTAGCGGTAGCGAATGCGGCCGTTGCGCAAGGCGGCGCGGGTTCGATCCCCGCACAATGCAAGTATTTGTATGCATGAATATGAATATTTGCACTGGTCTGGTCGTGCCTCGGAAAGCACGTTAAGCTGATGGTCCCGGTTGCCATACGAACATCTAGTGGCAGTCGTTACGAGTTGTTGGAGCCCTAAAAAAATCCAACAATTGGTCTAACTGCAATGCTTCGATGTCGCCTTCGGGTTGTGGAGGTCAAACGGCAGTCGCTTCACGGAAAATGTCGAAGTTTAGCCATATCAGCAGTTGGACTGGTAAAAGCGGACCCCAGACTCCAAAGCTAAAAAAGGCTTCGGATGCGACTGGGATTAACGCTGTGATGATGATGATGATGATGACGTTATGTACAGAGTACGGCAAGCGCAGCGTCGGACACCCATCGACTAGATGGTCGGTTGACCTGACCAAAATCACAGGTTAGCGCTGGATGCAGGCCGCGTCCAACCGGTCTGTTTAGAAATCCTTGGCGGAGGCCAATGTCCAGCAGTGGGCTTCATGTGGCTGACATGATGATGATGATGTATAAGTATATACAGCTGATCGATTCTGTAAAAATTTCGCAGAGAAAAGCTAGATAAAGTGAACTTCGTGAGCTGTCAATAGTGTCAATCCCTAGCATAAGTGGCAATGACAGTACACTTCACTTAATTTTCGCGCTAAGATTGTTACAGAATCGTACTTCTGTTTTTAGGTATATTCAACAGCCTCTTTCTTCTTCAGCCTATATAGGTCAACTGCTGGACAAAGGCCTCCCCCAAGGCTTTCCACGATGATCGGTCTTGTGCTGCCCGCATTCATCGGCTTCCTGCGACCTTCACCAGGTCATCAGTCCTCTTTGTTGGGGCCTCCCTACCAGACTGCACTCCACTCCAGAACCTTACTGCCCCATCAGCCATCGGTTCTACGAGCAATGTGCCCCGCCCACTGCCACTTAATTATAGCGACTCGAAGAGCTATGTCGGTAAATTTGGTTCTTCTGCTGATCTCCTCATTTCTGATTCGATTGCGCAGAGAAACTCAGAGCATAGCTCTTTCTATCGCCCTTTGTGTGACTTTGCCTTGGTGTGAGGCCCATTGTGAGCGACCACGTTTCATTTCCGTAAGTCATCACTGGCAACACACACTGGTCAAACACTTTATGACAGCCTTTTTATTACGCAGTAATAAGGTCTATTTTCATCTTAACTACTACAGACACGCGGTTGTACGGATATTCTCGAATCCCATAAGGCAAAGACTGCTTCGGCTTTCAAAATTGGAAACGTACCAAAAATGTAAATCGAATTTCTATTTCAAATTGCAATTCGAGAATATCGAATGATGTAGTGAGTTTTTGTTCAATCACAATCATGAGGAAACCGACGTGTTCTAGAATCAAACACTTCTTCAAAAATTCAAACATTACTTTTTTAAATGTCGAAGCCTGACTTACTGATTTTTTGTAACATGTTTTTAAATTTCTTATTTTTAATTGTGTTTAAATTAGTTTGGTTTTATGATCTTCCTGAACGAGACACAATATATACTTTTACTTTTTTTTTAAACATACGAACACCTAAGACATTTATTAGAAATGGGAACACTACAGATTGAATATGTAGGTACCTAATTATAACCATATAAGTAGGTAAATCGCTTGAGGATTTAACCTTACAAGTTTCCCTTGTATATTTGAACCTTACAAGTCCACTCTTGTAAAAAGCCTTCACTCTTTTATTCAGCGTTTTGAAAAGGATTTTCGTAGAATTTTCTTATCGGATTGGATATTTTGATGTCGATATTTCCCAGAAATTGAGTTACGGGGCCGGATGCCAGCCGTGTCTCGGACAATATTGGCATCAGGAATATCTGGTTTGGCTGGATTTTGATCTGAATCTGATTGAGGAAAGGCCACGAGGATTTTAGTTTTTGACAAAACAATTTCTAACTTTTCAAACGTTTCGAAGGCACGGTTGGCGCAGTGGTTAAGCCATTGACTACTGCATTTCGTGTCGCGGGTTCGTTTACCATACGGACAGATATTTGTATGACGACAAGTAGTTGTTCAGGGTTTGCCTGTTTGTGAGTTTAAATGCACCCACGATACAGGAGAAATTCCTAGTGTGGAAAAAACTTGTTTTGAAAGCCTTTATAAATCTACAAAATAACATATACAGCCTATAATTTTCCCTCTCCTGGGATACAGGCCTCCTCTCGGTGAGAGGGAGTGGGCCGTAATCTACCACGCGGGCCTAGTACGGGTTGGTAGATGTCACATGTCTTGGAAGTTTTACCTCTAGGACATGCCGGTTTCCTCACGATGTTTTACTTCACCGTTTTGAGAGCAGTGCTGATGAAATTGAACACACAAAGAGCCTTTCTGGGATCAAACTTATGACCTACATACAATTCATAAGTTGCGGACGATACCATTGTACCATCAATGCTTTGGGGGTCTACCTACCTTAATAGACAATTATAAAAGTGACTAAACTCAACTCGAAAGAAGACTAGAACAACCTGTTTATAGCCCGTTCAACCAATTTTGACTTTTATTCCATAGACATAAGGTTGTCATTAAAACATAAATAGTGATTAGTACCTATGCTAATTTGGTATGCAGCTACCAATTGTCATGCCACCAACTTAATAGAAATTTCTAGAACGGTACCATCTTATTCAAAAGAAGATTCATGCTTATGCAAGTGAAGATGGCTTACTTAACTTTTATTAATCTCAATTTATATAACTTTCAAGCATATTACTAATCCATTCTCTCTGTTATCTGCCCAACAACATAAACAACGAAATGAAATGAAATCGTTTAATAAGCAAGTAGGATCATTGATCACTTTTTTGAACTAGATGAAGCCGGCATTTCCTAACTGACTACCTCTGAGAAGAAATAGCTGAAACAAACTCAGGGATCATCGTCTTTTTTCAAGTCCAGACATTATTTTTTTTTTTACAATAATTTACGTTATAATTACGCATATTGCTTAATAACAATGCTTAGCAGAGCGAGCAGCTCAGTCCCAACCTTTATTGTCTTCTAAATAATCTGTGATTTTATAATACCCCTTTTTGCACGCAATGAATGTTGTTGAACTGTCAAAATGAAACCCATTGCTACTGATAGTGTGTTACGTAATTAGGTAGCGTGCCGATCAAAGTGAAAAAAAAAAAAAACACAATCGAAACCATTTTTGAAAACAGAAAATTTTATTTTTCATTTACAAAACTTTTATGGCCATTCCGTTTTAAATCTCCGTAGCTTAGCATCATTTGGCCACTTTGCCAAGACGTCCAAGTTTACCGTTGAAAACTTGGCAATACAGCGGCATTCTTAGCCAAGTTTTAAAAGTTTTAAAACTCGGAGTCCAAACAGGTGAGCTTAGGTTGTATTATGTTTTTAAAACTTTATTGAAGTGTTATTTTTAAGGTTTTTATTGCATAAAATATATAAATTCAGTTGGGAGTTTTGTGAAACGTTTACGAGTCGTTGAAATTGTTTTCTTAACACGGAAAGTAGGTGAGCTTCGTGACTTCAACAAGTTTACAGATACTAGGTCACTTGTTTTAGAGGTTACAATGGCTTAGCAAGGTAGTGACCACTCATTGGTAAGAGTTTCATATTCTGGAATATTCTGTAAAGTAGAATGCAGTGACTTTGAAGAGTAAGTTAATTTTTTTTCACTTTAGTTGCGATGTCATGAAATGCATGACTTCATTCCACCATCTCCGTTCCATCATCGGACTACCCGTCGTATGGCGAATAATCACCCTTACGTTGTTGGCACCACTACGATCCGGACGAAGCGTTTCGCCTCGTCTTTTATACCGCAAGCATCGAAGGACTGGAACAATTTGCCAGCGGTGGTTTTCCCGTCTGATTACAATTTCTTATCTTTCATATCTTCAATGCTAGAGTGAATAGACTCTTAATATATCGCGATTTACCATCAATGATACTGTTACTGCTTATAATTAGACGGGATCGCGGTCAAGGAGTAGTTTTTTTTTTTTTTTTTTTTTTAATTATCCTTACTACTGACTGGCCACTTTGGATTCGTCGTGCGAAGAGGCTGATTGATGACCCTGATTTAACTCGAGATGGTCTCCAAAGCCTAGAGCACAGGCGTAGAGAAGCCAGCCTTTCGGTGTTCTAAAGGATGCATTTTGGGGAGTGTGCTAGGGAATTGCATGATTTAATTCCCCTATCTCCGTTCCACCATCGGACGACCCGTCGTACGGCTAGTTTCCACCCTTACGCTGTTAACACCACTAGGATCCGGACGAAGCGTTTCGCCTCCTCATTTATACCGCGTACATCGAGGGACTGGAACAATTTGCCAGCGGCGGTGTTTCCGTTGGACTACAATTTGAGTGTCTTCAAGGCTAGAGTGAATAGGCTCTTAATAAACTAGTGCGCCTTACCATCAACGATTGCGTCACTGCTTACCATCAGGACGGATTGCGGTCAAGCGCTAGTTTATAATTTACTAGCTTTCCGCCCGCGGCTTCGCCCGCGTAAATTTCGGTTATATCGCGCTTTTTAGATTTCCCTCGGGAACATCAAATTTTTATATATCTGCTAGAAGGCGAAGCGCGGCCATCGATGCGCTATTTATAGGCACGCGCCGCCCGGCGCAAACAACTACGACCCTGCATTTTAAATTTGTAATATCTTCGGTAATATTCACTTAAACTACATGCTGTAAAAAGCATATTGATCTATAATAAATGCACAATTTATTTAAGGTACTTAAATGGATAAGGATTAATACTGTATTGTTTAAAATCACTTCGTAAATAACCATTTTTTAGTAAAGAATAAAAATGGTTATGCTGGGTTATCCCTAAGAGATAGACATATACCATCGCGGACTTTTTTGTTGAACTTTTTAAGGTGAACAATACTGTAGTACATTATTTTGGTCTATCTCGTAGGGTTCAGCCAGCGTTTGCAATATAAGCGCAAAAAAACGTGCTTATTTACGACATCACATTAGAAACCTTTAAATTTATCAGTGTTTCTCTACTATATTATGCATTTATTATACATACAAACCTTCCTTAAGAATCACTCTATCTATTAAAAAAAACCGTGTCAAAATCCGTTGCGTAGTTTTAAAGATCTAAGCATACATACGGACATACAGCGAAAGCGACTTTGTTTTATACTATGTATTGATAAAAAAAGAAAATAGTAATATTATAAATAGCAAAGTGAGTTTGTTTGTTTGTTCCGCTCTCACGCCGTAACTACTGAACCGATTGCTTTGAAATTTTGCAGACGTAAAGTTAGAAATCCGGATTGAATGATAGGGTACTTTTTATCCCAGATAAATTTATTATTCCCGAGGGAATCTAAAAAGCGCGATATAACCGATTTCCACGCTGGCGAAGTCGCGGGCGGAAAGCTAGTTGTTATATAAAAATAAACGCGGACACTCTTAGAAGAACCCTGCGCGGTTTAAGCACCAAACAATGAGAAATATCACCGTAGAAAACTTTACTAAGAACGGAATGTCTTATTGTTTTAAATTTTTCGTTTTATCTTTCAGTAACTGAAAACAACTTACTGTATATTGCGAAGCTTCGCCTCACAGACTAAAATGAAGAATTTAATAAAAGAAATTAGTCCAATAAAAATTAATACAATTCTTTCAACAGTTAGGATTTTTTTGATGGATGAAAGAAATACTGAGCAAGACTATGTGTCTTTGTAAATTAGTAGAATATTTTCTACATTATTCAGTAATAGGTATTTATATTAGGAGTAAAAAAGAAAATATCAAAGCATGATTTTAATTATCGTTGTTTGTATAAGGTCACAGTATATACAGAGTGGTGCTGACAATACGACAATAAATGAAAACACGAACAATGTAGGTTCATAGGAATAATTCTAAACTATAGAAAAAAATCTAATATCAAAAATATAAAAAAATGAAAATTTCAAACAAACTGAATCGCATAAAATTGCAAACGGAATAGAACATCCTTTAAAAATATTGCTTCACTGACCTCCGATCAGCGACAGCGCGATCCTGTATCGATTTCCTTTTTTCGCGCCATTATTATTAAAGTTTGGAAGCGCTTTCTTACCATCATGTAGAAAATGTGAAAAATAATTTCCTGTGACTAAACTAATGGACATATTTATAGGATTTATATGGGTATACTGAGAATGTGTTGAAGTACCCGATGTTTAATTTATTGTCGTACTCTCAGCACCACTTTGTATAATGTATGTTATGATATACACAATCAAAACACTACATATACACATTTCGAATGTCTAAAATACGAAAGACAGTTCCCAAAACGTACGCCCTTCACTGCCAATTGGATGTTAAACAATCGGGTGCAATCGTGGCCATAACATCGGCTGCCAGGAGAAGTTACCACCCACCAGAAAAAGTCTTGCCGCCAAGCGATTCGTCGTGTTCCGGCGATGTCTGGTGAAGCTGTACGGAGGATGGGTCTGAGCATTTGTGTTGCGTTGTGTGCTGGGTACGATGCGTCAAATGTTGTTGTGTCGGGAGTTTAGTCGTGGAGGGTCTCCAGACCAATCTGCCTCTGGCGCAGCATCGTTGGTCGTGTTGTTGGGCTTAACATTGCATCACCTCGCTCAACTGCCATCTTCCTTCCTATTCACTTAGTTTTTTTAAGTGAATAGGTTTAAGAAACTAGCGCGCTTTACCATCAACGATTGCATTACTACTTATCATCAGGTGGGATTGCATTCAAGCGCAAAATATCAAATATCAAATCAAATCATTTATTTCGGAAAATATCCATAGTTAACAACAAACGAAACTTATAAACAAAACACAAACTTATAAACTAACATACCTGACAAAAACAAACAAGAACCTCACACGGCAGTAATATGTCTGCTGCAGCATTGCTGGATGTAAAGACAATCCAGTCGGTTGGCAATCATCGCGAGGACGGTGTTGTCGCTGCCCCGCACTCTGTGCGCCAGAGACGCGCACCGCTTACGCATTGTGGCGTAAAAATAGTCGGTACAAGCCTCTGCGAACATGCCCGAGGCACTGCAGTGGCGGGGCAGTCTCAGCACCGCCCTAAACGCATTATTGAACTGGACGCGGAGGGCGCTATATGCGGCACGGGTATAATCAGCCCACAGGCTGCACGTGTAGAGGGACGTACAGTAAGCTCTAAAGTGCGTTATCTTTACCTCCCTCGAACAGCGCACAAACCTATGCGCTATCATATTACCCCTAACTGACAACACCCTCCGCTCCCGCTCAATGTCCAGATCGTCTTTCAGGTCAGCTGTAAGAATGTGACCTAAGTATTTACCTTGCATCACCTTCTCACGCGGTGCTTTATCTATAAATACAGGAGGCACACTCTTCAGCAAACTAGCACCAAACAATTTACATTTACCTTGAATTTACTTTTACCTGCATAATATTTCAACCCATGGATTGAGGCATACTCTTCACAGGTCCCTAACAGTTTCCTAAGACCGCAGACCGATGCGCTCAGCAGCACCATGTCATCAGCATAGCTCAGATTATTAACGCATACTCCGTCTACATGGCAACCACCATGTTGACTGCTCAGCCTAACGATCAGGGCGTTCATATAGAGGTTGAAGAGCGCAGGAGAGGTCAACCCCCCTTGTCTCACCCCACACTCTAATTTATAGGGCGCTGACATTACACCCGCCCATCTGACGCTATTGGTCTGGTGTCTGTACCAATATTTTAATATATTCAAGAGTTCCGGGGGTAACCCAATACTCTCCAGTTTCTCCCACAGTATGTTATATGACACTAGGTCGAAGGCTTTGGAAAGATCCAGGAAGCACGCGTACACTGGAGTTTTGTGATCAGTATAATACCTGACGACATGCTTAAGACTCAAAATCGCAGTTTCAGTGGACAGTTTGGGCCGAAACCCAAACTGATTGTCATGAAATGACAGATATTCACCTAGGCGATTATTAAGCACGCCATCAAACACTTTTACTATAACTGTTGCAAGTGAAATTGGTCTGAAGTTATTCACGTCAGCAGCATCCCCTGTCTTGTTCTTAACCACAGGCACTACAACAGTTTTCATTAGATCCGAAGGAAGGTAACAATGGCTCATACATAGAGAAAAGAACATTGCTAGCACTCTGGATATATGCGGGCCTGCATGTAGCAGGTGCTCAATGCTGAGCCCATCATAGCCGGGGGATTTACCTTTAGTCATCGTCTTTATAAAAGTAGCAATTTCTTTAGCATTAAATTTATTCCCCACAACACCACTAGGCATCTCAGCAGTGGGCACCCCAACTCCTTGATCTACTGGAGACCGAACACGGGAATGGCTTCCAAATATGTCAGCAATTTCTTTAGAGTCGTACGGGCCTCTAGGTGAGCCCCACGGACGTGTTCATTCCAGCCTGCTATGCATGAGCCCCTCCTTCCACTCCTGGCACGAGTGCCCATACTAGTAACAACTGATGCATTACGAAGGGCGGCTGTAATATCAGAATACAACTTGTCAATAATACGTGTGTGGTCGAAAAAAAAAAGAAAAACAAAAGAAAGAACCACGCAGATTTCTGTACATCGTCTATGATTTCTTGCTTCTAAATTATCTCAGTACAAATCCTCAAAGAGTTCGCAATATACTCGAGAACGAACTCAAATATCTACGTCTCGCTGATTTCACTGGATTCTCGTAATTTTTCCTATTCGTCATATCTTTGTAGACGAGCTATGTGTGCATATGTTATACGTATAATATAAATATATTCATGTTTATGAAGTATTCAGTGTAATGAAATACAAGCGAACTCTTGTTGAGAACAACAAAGGGATGCATGAATGTTTGGAAATGTGGGACTTTACTTAAACAATTTCTAATAGTTTTATTTGATTTGATTCGATGTTTTTTTAGAAATCTGAAAAATAACAATTCTATGTATGATTCAATTCAGTTATATTCAAATCGTCCTTGTAGCTTTTCCTTTTTTTTTTGCGTTGATTTAGCCTCATAAGTTCCGTTCCTAAGAGATTATTAGAATAACTACTATCCTATGACCTAGTTAAAATCATTTTCGTCCGTTTTATCGTGATACGTAACAATCAGATCTACTCCAGACCTTTATTAATTTGTAGTGCTTTAAAATAATGAAAATGCTAAGAAATGCATTAGTCGCCCCTGCAATTTTTGAAAGTTCCCCTTGTTTTCTCTGATCTTCCACCATCAAACCCTGATATCCTTATCATGGGGCCACCTTGGGAACGTTTTCGTTCCAACAGAAAAAGAATTATCAAAATCGGTTTATAAACGACGAAGTTATGCATGAACAAACAAAAAAAAAAACATAATATATATACGGTCGAATTGAGTAACCTCCTCCTTTTTGAAGTCGGTTAATTACAACAACGAAATGCAAGGGGTAAAAACGGGACCCCATCACTAAGATTCCCCTGTTAGTCTGTTTGTCCCCAGGCTGTTCTCATAATCCGTGATAGCTAGACAGTTAAAGTCATAAATGATGGTTTTTTGTTGCCACTACAACAACAAATATGTATTAAGAACAGAATCAAATATTTATATTTTACTAGCTTTCCGCCCGCGGCTTCGCCCGCGTGGAGGTCGGTTATATCGCGCTTTTAAGATTTCCCTCGGGAACATCATACTTTTCCGGGATAAAAGGTAGCCTATGTTCTTTCTCAGGGTCCAAAGATTGTCTGTGCCAAATTTCATCAAAATCGGTTGAGAGGTTTAAGCGGGAAAGCGTAACAGACAGACAGACAGACAGACAGACAGACAGACACAGACAGACAGACAGACAGACAGACAGACAGACAGACAGACAGACAGACAGACAGACAGACAGACAGACAGACAGACAGACAGACAGACAGACAGACAGACAGAGTTACTTTCGCATTTATAATATTAGTATGGATACAGTATGTTAACTAACAGAGGGCGTTCCCGTTAACCCGAAATAGTATAGCATACATACATGCTAAAAAAATATTTCCATTCGAAAACAAAATGTTTTTAAAATTTTTCCAATAAGAAAATATTCAATAAAATTTTTAAATTGACATGTAAAAGAAACACACTGTACACGCGAACTTGAAAGACGGCAAGGTCGCAATTTGTTTATGATACTACGCTACTATTTTGATTTAAAACAGGAGGTTTCAAATTTATTTCCAATTAGAATTTTTTTTATTCGGGTTTTTTATGCTTATTTTTCTATGCTGATACTTTTATTTTAATCTATTAATGATATATATTAACGAGTTTAAGGGAACGCCCTCTGTTATTTAACATACTGTATATCTTTTTTAACTTAAATAGGTATTGGATAATTTTAGTGGTGATATAGTTATGATAAGAACTGACACAGAGTTTAACACAGCACTTTCTATAACTTACAAATTAATTAAAGGAGTGTCCAGGACTTCCCTCAAAAAGATGGTAGCCACATCAGTAAAGCAATGACCTGTTTCATGTTATTTGATTTGTCTGGTGCCGCGGGCGGAGTCAACGAACACACTAGGTATACCTCACAGAACAATTCGTTGTTTTGCCCGCAATTTGTACGTGTATTATTCTAGAAGAATACATAGTAAAGAATACTTTTAGAAAGAATACTTTTAGAAAGAATACTTTTAGAAAGAATACGTTTATTAAGAGCATATTCAGTCTAGCTTTGAATACATTTAAATTGTAGTCAGACGGAAACACTGCCGTTGGAAAATTGTTCCAGTCCTTCGACGTACGACGGTGTGCGTTAGTCCGTCTTATAGATAGTAAAAAAAAAATTAAGACCCATATTTTTTATTTTGTCGAAATTACCAAAAACTACTGAGATATGTATAGCGTATTAAAGTTACGGAGTGGGGGCTAATTATGTCACGACGTGGTATATTTTTACCACGGCGTGACGTCATGCGTGCGCCATACTAATCCATACTAACGTTATAAATGCGAAAGTAACTCTGTCTGTCTGTTACGCTTTCCCGTTTAAACCTCTCAACCGATTTTGATGAAATTTGGCACAGACAAACTTTAGACCCTGAGAAAGGACATAGGCTACCTTACCTATATTGAAAAATTTGATATTCCCGAGGGAAATCTAAAAAGCGCTATATAACCGAATTCAACGCGGGCGAAGCACGGGCGGAAAGCCAGTATTTCTTATAAATCTATCTGATGGGCATTAAATTATGTTTTGGGATACAACCCAATTCTCACGCACACTCTCCAAAATGTATCCTATAGTTTTTAAGTACATACATTACATAAATAAATCAATAGAAGATCAAGTCTGCTGTATTGTGTGTCTTTTAGTCTGTGCTAATAAAATGTATATCTACTTCTTTCCTCTATAACTATAATCCATACTAATATTATAAATGCGAGTGTATCTCTGTCTGTGTGACTACTGAACCGATTGTAATGAAATTGGGTACACAGATAGTCTAGAGCCTGAGAAAGGACATAGGCTATAAAACATCCCGCTAAGACCAATAGGAGCAGAACAGGAACAAAAAATGTTGAGGAAACGGGAGAAAACGCGGACGTACATATTGCTCCCATTATTTTAACAGGCGTTTACTTTATATCAACTGAGCTCTTTCAGTCAGTAGCTTACGCGGGTGAAACCGCGGGGCACAGCATTTTTTTTTTTTTACTCCGTTCCACCAGCGGACGACCCGTCGTACGGCTGGTTTCCACCCTTACGTTGTTAACACCACTACGATCCGGACGAAGCGTTTCGCCTCCTCCTTTATACCGCGTACATCGAGGGACTGGAACAATTTGCCAGCGGCGGTGTTTCCGTCGGACTACAATTTGAGTGTCTTCAAGGCCAGAGTGAATAGGCTCTTAATAAACTAGTGCGCTTTACCATCAACGATTGCGTCACTGCTTACCATCAGGCAGGATTGCGGTCAAGCGCTGGTCTATATAAGTAAAAAAAAAAAAAAAACCAGGTCATCGGTCCACCTTGTCGGGGGCCGCCCTACGCGGCGTCTTCCAGTACGTGGCCGCCACTCCAGAACCTTACTGCCCCATCGGCTATCGGTTCTACGAGCAATGTGCCCTGCCCACTGCCACTTAATTTTAGCGACTCAAAGGGCTATGTCGGTGACTTTGGTTCAAGCGCTTTACTTTGTGGGAATTATATCATCACCATTACTCTCAAAACTGCGAAGGAAAACATCTTGAGGCACGTCCTAGACAATCATCATCATCATCATCATCATCCCAGCGTTAATCCCAGTCGCATCCGCAGCCTTTTCGGCTTTGGAGTCTGGGGTCCGCTTTACCAGTCCAACTGCTGATATGGCTAAACTTCGACATTTTCCGTGAAGCGACTGCCGTCTGACCTCCACAACCCGAAGGCGACATCGAAGCATTGCAGTTAGACCAATTGTTGGACTTTTGAGGGCTTCAACAACCCGTAACGACTGCCACTAGATGTTCGTATGGCAACCGGGACCAACGGCTTAACGTGCTTTCCGAGGCACGACCAGACCAGTGCAAATATTCATATTCATGCATACAAATACTTGCACTGTGCGGGGATCGAACCCGCGCCACCTTGCGCAGCGGCCGCGTCCGCTACCGCTACGCCACGGAGGCTGTCATGCAATAGGCATGTCCTAGACAATGGCATGTCAAAACTTCGAAGACATGTGACTTCTACCAATCCACAACGGACCAGCGTGGTGACTACGGCCCAATACGGCTCCCTCCCTCTCAGCGAGAGGAGGCCTGTGTCCCAACAGTGGGAACGATATTGGCTGATTATAGGTATAGGTATATGTGACATTCCATACAGTCGTCATCAACCTTTTTATCGTCTCACTGCTGGGCACAGGTCTCCTCTCATACAGAGAAGGATTGAGCGTAATCACCACGCTTGCTCAATGCGGGTTGGCGATTTCAGACTTAAAGTCCAGGTTTCCTCAAGATGTTTTCCTTCACCTTCAGTCATTGGTGTCCAAGATATGTATACTTAGAAAGTACCAATGTAATTTTTCTAAGAGTTATAAACTTTTAGAAAAGTTACATTGGTATTTGCCTGACCTGGAATCGCACCCGCACACTCATACTTGAGACGCTGGTGTTTTAACCACTAGGCCACCAACGTCTTGAGTAAACAAAAAAAAAATGTTCTTTCATGTTATTTATCTACATCATTAATCCATCTCGCCCCGAAGGACCATATTTTTCGATAAGCAAAACGAATGTACAGAAAATGTAGTGTTTTACGTAAAAGGTTCGACCCCTCGATGTATCAGTGTCTCCGCTGTAGCACTTAGAGGCTGTGACAGGTGACTACCCCAGACCTCCTTGTGTGGTCTCAGGAAAATTTATACGAGAGTTGAATGGAAAGTTTACCGTAGGTGAGAGTAGGTTTATATTGCAATCCATCATTTTCGATTATGTTAGTTTTAGTAGCAATCATGGGTGACCACCCTTACATACCATGACTTCTTCGTGCCTCGGAAAGTACGTTAGTTAAATCATTAGTCTCGGCCGACCATCATCAGTGAATCTTTCTTGGTGGTAGGCCATAACCAATAACGGGGTACATTGCTACAAGGGGCACATAGATACAGTCAATCATCATCATCTCAGCGTTAATCCCAGTCGCATCCGAAGCTTTTCAGCATTGGAGTCTGGGGTCCGCTTTACCAGTCTAACTGCTGATATGGCTAAGCTTCGACATTTTCCGTGAAGCGACTGCCGTCTGACCTCCACATCCCGAAGACGACATCGAAGCATTGCAGCTAGACCAATTGTTGGACTTTTGAGGGCTCCAATAACCCGTAACGACTGCCATTAGATGCTCCTATGGCAACCGGGACCAACGGCTTAACGTGCTTTCCGAGGCACGACCAGACCAGTGCAAATATTCATATTCATGCATACAAATATTTGCACTGCGCGGGGATGGAACCGCGCCTCCTTGCGCAGCGGCCGCGATCGCTGCCGCTACGCTACAGAGGCTGTCACAAGTGTTACCTACGTTGTTACAAGTAACGTACAACAATATTTTGACACTAATCCTCAAACATACTTCAATTGTTTTGATTTCTAGCATAAGAGAATTCTCTGGCCACGAATGATGCTGGAAGATATTTCTCTTGAAATAACCATCACCTCTATGTTTTACTAGATGGTGTAATATACTTTCTACTACCAATAGATAAAAAAATATAATTGATCAAAACTTTCATTTCGCTAGTTCCGAATAACCCTACTAAAAAAAAAACATAATGGATCAAAACTTTCATTTCGCCTGTTCCGAATAACCCTACTTAAACTAGTACTTAAATTAGTACCGTAAAATGGGGTTATTTGGAACCATCCCATTCCATTCATTCCATTCCCATTCCCATTTCTTCCATTTTGCGGTACTAGTTTTATTTTCCTCATATTTGAAATGAAAAGTAGAGTGTTAAAAGAATCAATTCTTACTCGGACTATAGTCTAAATACCTCGGGAATTAATTCTTTTAACCCTAAGTCTACTAATCTACTATTCTGTCTTTCTTCCTACATCACAACACAGACTACTAAAGATCAGCATGAATTCCAAACAAACATTGGACGAAATATGAGTCAAAAGCCGCCAAAACCCGGGATCCGACCCCCAGACCTCATGTTACAACCGCAGTACAATCGCTTCATCTTCATACCCTCCAATTAATCACAGCCAAGCGACTCTGACCCAGAGAACAAATTAGCTGCCCCGCAACCACTGGGCGATAATCTCCTATAAACTAAATAATTGTAGAGGTAACTTTTTGGTCAATTATTTCCGAAACTATGCTTTTGTTTTTGGTCCTTTTGGGTAGATTTTAATGACCGTTTGTGTGAGAAGTATGTGGGATTCAGTTGAATGTAGTGCTGGGTTTAAGGCTGGAATTAATAACGGTCGCCGCCTGTAGAATAATGGTTTTTGACCACATCTGGTGAGACTGGAATTCTAAATTAGTTGGTAGAATAAATTTGAACACAACCCTAGAAGAATAATGAATAAGTTTAGATCCTTTTGGGAATATGTCGGAATAATTCTGGTTTATAAGCTGTATGTGTGACAATTTTTATCCAAATTCCTTAAGGAGTTTTTGCATGCTCTTGCAAAAACTCCTTACACTTGTAACTACTTCGTACACCTGTCAAAAATATCCATGCTTAGAGACTTTCACAAACGCAAAAAATCCTGAGCATGGAATCACCCTCAAAAGTTGATGATGGTGATGATGATGATGACTGGGAAAACTAGATAAAGTATTGGAAAAATCCTATCTATTGTAAATATCACCACTGTGTTGATCCAGTGTTCAAAATATACGTATAGGTATAGCAGTTTGTGCGACTCAAGTCTTTGACCAGTGCGTGTTGCCAGTGATGACATACGGAACTGAAATGTGGTCGCTCACAATGGGCCTCATACGAAGGCCCAAAGTCACACAAAGGGCGCTGGAAAGAGCTATGCTCGCAGTTTCTCTGCGCGATCAAATCAGAAATGAGGAGATCCGCAGAAGAACCTTATTGACTTGGATAGCTCTTCGAGTCGCTAAAATTAAGTTACAGTGGGCGAGCAAATTACTCGAAGAACCGATGGCTGATGGGGCAGTAAGGTTCTAGAGAGGCGGCCACGTACCGGAAGACTCAGAGTAGGAAGGCCCCTAACAAGGTAGACCGATGACCTGGTAAAGGTAGCAGGAAGCCGATGAATGCAAGCAGCACAAGACCAGTTATTATAGGAAGCCTTAGGGAGGCCTTTGTCCAGCAGTTGACCTCTATAGGCTGAAGAAGAAAAAGTTTGTGCGTGAAAAGGGAACAAACATATACACACTGACTCATAAACTCTCGCCTCTACAATATTAGTGTGACATCACTATTATCCTATTTCTTTTATTTTTACCATAAATTCTACTTTCTCTAGCATTACAATGGTTGTCGGAATAAAAACATTTGTGCTTTTTTTATTACATATATCACTGTTATATCTGCCTCTTTCTTTTACTGTAGCTTGTAGCTTTTATTGTAGCTTTTGACGGCTTAACGTGTTTTCTGAGGCACGACCAGAACCGTGCAAATATTCATATTCATGCATAAAATATTTGCACAGCGCGGGGATCAAAACAGCGCCTCCTTGCGCAGCGGCTGCGTTCGGAGTATCATAATGTAATCAGCAGTGCTTTAAAACGGTGAAGGCAATTATGCTCAGATGTTCCTAGGCATGTCTCAGAACCAAAGGTTCTTAGACATGAGATATCTATCTGCACTATCGCATTGGGCCCGCACAGTGTGGTGGTGGGACGACTATAAGCTGCGGGTTCGGCCTCCACTTAACTTCGATCTCGTCCAAAAGTACGCTATGGATGAGAACTATGAAATGAAGAAGCCAAGAAGATGCTAGTTCACTTTAAATGCTGTACGGGTTGTAGATCAAAATGTCATAATATTTTACGCGTTTTTCTATCAAAGTTCCAAAGACATGTGACATCTACCAACCCGAATAGATCATCGGTGGATTAAGGTCCAATCCCTCTTATAGAGAGACTGGAGAGGCTATATCCCAGCTGTGGGATCTAGCCTGATTATACAGTAAGATTTTTTAGTCACCGTCCAAATTTTTTCTAGGCATTAGGTATCATTCACTAATTCCATTTTTGAAAAAAAAAATCGATAGTAATTTTCATATTAAATCATTTACTCGAAAGAATTATCCGCTCTGCGTGGTCACTGATTTAAAACGATTATGTTCAATGAACTTTGGCGGGCTGGCTGATGGCACGACCAGTCAACAAACATCAACTATTTTTATATATATATATTTTTTTTTTATCAAATTTTGATAACTTTGTGATGATTATCTCAATATTTTTGTATTGATTGCTGCTAAAAGAAACAACACGTATTCAATGATTTTCGCCAAAGATTAATATATTGAAATTTGGACGGTTCTTAAAAACTCACCTGTATGTGCCAAGCCAGGAGAGCAATCTAGAAAAATATACCGAAGTTCAAGCCTTCTATCCTGCCCTAAAAAACTACTTTCGTGTATCTCGGTCATAATGACAAACATTCCCTTTTAACTTGTTATTTACAACGAGTCTCTTCCGCGGTTTCCTTCCTATGCCTTTTCCACGGTAAATTTATGGTTCCACATCCTTGTTTAGTTTTTCGTTTAAATTTTTACGCTCAGGAAGTGGAAACGATTGTAAATACGGTATATCATGGAGTTTCCTTTAAATGGATTTTATTTTTGTGCTGCTTTTTTTTTGGATGTGCTTTGTGGCCTTTGTAGTCCTTTGTTACGAATGCAGTAGTTTCTTACCCCTTTTTTACCCGACTACGGCAAAGCAAAAGGAGGGTTATGATTTTGACAGGCTATGTATGTATGTATGTATGTATGTATGTTCATCTGTTCCCTCGTAACTTCCAAACTACTTATCAGAATTCGACAAATGACATATCATTAGAAGCGTCTTAATTGTCCGCTGGTTATAGGCTATATGGGGTTTCACAAAATCTAATGTGGCGCCCTCTAGCGGACAAAACATACAGAGTAAAAAAATAAAGTTAAGATAAATATGCCGTGTTTGGTATCATTTGAAAGCGCTTTACTTGTACATTTGGAATATATATATATATTGCTAGTATTTTCTTGTGACTTTACCTGTATTCATGGGCTGGTTGCATAATTATAATTCACATCTTTTCGTTCATAGCTTCTTTACTACCTATAAGAATAAAACCACTGCAGTACCATTAGAAGGGTCTTGATATTCTGTTACTTATGAGCTATTAAGCTTGTCATCAAATTTAGTATTGCGTCCTCTAGCGGACAAAAAGTTCTTTGTTAATATAAAATTAAAACAAATATACCGTGTTTGGTATCTCATGAAAGAGCTTCACGAGTAATTTATGCTTGTACATAATTACAAGAATACTTTAATGATGTTAAATATGAGCGATAAGAGTAAAACGCGGATCACGGGAACTGTGAATCGCTTTATGCAATGTAGAGCAGTGTGAACATTAATAGAATATGTAACGCACTAATGAAAACGACATAAGCTGGGAGTAACTCCACGCGGTGAAGGCGGAAACAGTTTGATAACATGCTAAAACCCCCATAAAAATGTCCTCTGCACTATATGCCTTAGGGCTTATGTTGTTATATGTGCGTGTAGATGTAATATGTCAAATACCTAGTTTTTAGTTCATCAATTTAACTTTTGTTAATATTATGCGCCACAAATACACTTTAACACCAAAATAGTACAAATAATAAAAAGTAAAAGAACTAAAACCCAACTACGACAAAAAAAGGCGCTGAAAAAGTATAAAACAAGATTTTCAGAATACTTAACTGAACAAAGTTGCTAATGTAGTTGCAAGTAAATGGACATAGTTAAGATGCCTTCGTTGTAAATTGACAATAATGTCAGACAATACCATTCTAAAGTATGCAATATTGACTATGTAGAGATAAATTTTTATGTTTGGAAAGGCGTAGTCACACGTTGTCAAGGTGCTACGGTAGGTAGGTATATGTAACGTGTGACTACGCCTTTACGCTTCAATTCTATCCATTCAGCAACATGTCTGACTTGGAATCTCAGCACGGAACGAGATTCCAAGTCAGAAATGATTGAAATGTTTCGTGTAGTAACACGAACAACGCGTGAATGATGCTTATTATACAGGCTTTAGGTCAGTACATTTATACGAAGGTTCAGGGCTGTCTAAGCCTTGAAAAAGGACTATTTTTAGAAGAGTGTACCCACGGTTAGCACAGTGGTTAAGCTATTGACTGCTGCGCTGCGTGTCGCGGGTTCAATTCCCGCACGGAACAAATATTTGTATGACCTACAAGTAGTTGTTCCGGGTCTGGCTGTTTATGTGTGTAAGTTTATATGCTTGTAAACACACTCACGATACAGGAAAAATTCCTAGTGTTTTTAATTATAAACTAGTGCTTGACTGCAATCCGGCTGATGATAAGCAGTGATGCAATCGTTGGCGCGCTGGTTTATTAAGAGCCTATACCTAACCCTATACTCCAGGCTTGAAGACACTTAAATCGTAGTTAGACGGAAACACCGCCGCTGGCAAATTGTTCCAGTCCCTCGAGGTGCGAGGTATAAACGACGAGGGGAAACGGTTCTTCCGGATCGTAGTGCTGTCAACAACGTAACTTTAATCAAAATTAACTTATTCAAACGAGGGTAAGAATCACTTAACGTCAAAATTACACAAGGCAGTCCCCCAAAACGCCCGCCCTTCATCACATCCTAGTTCTGTCGCTGATAAGAAGTGGAGCAACAAACTTCTCAGCTACACAGCTGTCTGTTCAGTTAGAAAAACTTGATTTTATACAATCATCATCAACTTTTTATCGTCCCACTGCTGGGCACAGGTCTCCTCTCATACAAAGAATGTTTGGGCGGAATCACCACGCTTGCTCAATGCGGGTTGGTCTAGGTTCCTTCAAGATCCGTGCGCAGTTTCTGGCCTGCCATCGGACGCGTCCCCAGGTGGCGGATAGGGGAACGGCCCCCAGATATGGGGGTTACCGGTTTACCGGCGCGGACCAAAACCAGATGCGGGGACCGCTTCGGCGGTCACACGTGCGGCGGGTCGGCCACCACTCGAGGTGGCTGACGTGACCCGAACTCCGGGTCACCGTCGGGCAACCCGGTCTCCTCATTGAGAGGAGCTGGGGGCCCCGTTTGCCTCCGGGCAAACGAGTGGGGCTAAGAGGAAGGACACCTCGCTAAAAAACCCTTGGCTGCTGCGTCTTCTCGCACAAAAAGACGTACCCAGCCCGGCCCCTCCCTGTGGAGTGGAGGGACCACTGTGGGCCCGCCCTAGGCGGGTATCGCCGGCGGGGGATTGGTAGTTAGGCTGTGCCATTTTCCCATGACCCCGCCACTCAGGCGATGTCGTTGTGCCGCTGTGGGTTTAGTGGGTATTCCCGGCTTCGGCTGGGCGAGTCCCACACACGCCCTTCGGGGTATGGTGCGTAAATGCATTACCACAGCGTCAAAAAAAAAAAAAAGGTTCCTTCAAGATGTTTTCCTTCACCTTGTAATCAGTCATTGGTGTCCATGTTATACTTAGAAAGTATATGTATAATAGCTTAAATAATTTAATAATATATTCCCAGTCCTTTGTGATTACTGATAAAGATGTTGGTACACACGACGTTGGTACTTGCCTGAGCTGGAATCGCACCCGCACACTCATACTTGAGAGGCTAGTGTTTTAACCACTGGGCACATACACTAGGTATGAAAAGTAACACGAAACAGTAAATCAAAAATACGTTTACACCTTTGAAAAGTTTTTAGCTAAAAGTTTTTACGAGTACCTAGTGTATGTATGTAGTTCTTTAAAATTAATTTACTCCCAGCCCCAGGGAAGAGAGAATAGAGCAACACTGACCGACTCTCTATGTGTAGTATTTTTCTATCTAAAGACCATTTTTATTTTTTATTTTAGGTTTCTTACGAAAAGGGTAAAAACGGGTCCCTTTACTAAAACCCTTCTCTTGGTCTCTCCGTCTGTCACCAGGCCATCATCTCAGCGTTAATCCCAGTCGCATCCGCAGCTTTTTCAGCTTTGGAGTCTGGGGTCCGCTTTTCCAGGTTAATTGCTGAATTTGGCTAAACTTCGATATTTTCCGTGAAGCGACTGCCGTCTGACCTCCACAACCCGAAGGCGATATCTAAGCATTGCAGTTAGACCAATTGTTAAACTTTTGAGGGCTCCAACAACCCGTAACGACTGCCACTAGATGTTCGTATGGCAGCCGGGACCAACGGCTTAACGTGCTTTCCGAGGCACGACCAGACCAGTGCAAATATTCATATTCATGCATACAAATACTTGCACTGTGCGGGGATCGAACTCGCGCCTCCTTGCGCAACGGCCGCATTCGCTACCGCTACGCCACGGAGGCTGTCAACCAGGCTGCATCTAATGAACTGAGATAACTAGATAGATGATTTTTTTTACAGATGATATATGTTGTCAATTTATTTATTTATCCATACTAATATTATAAATGCGAAAGTAACTTTGTCTGTCTGTCTGTCTGTCTGCCTGTCTGTTACGCTTTCCCGCTTAAACCTCTCAACCGATTTTGATGAAATTTGGCACAGACAACCTTTAGACACTGAGAAAGGAGATAGGCTAACTTTTATTGAAAAAAAAAAAATTGACATTCCCGAGGGAAATCTAAAACCGAATTCCACGCGGGCGAAGCCGCGGGCGGAAAGCTAGTTTATATATACTTTATTGTACAAAACATACATCGATCAAAATACATTCATCACAGCAAAACAAACAGTGAGCGGCCTTATCGCTAATGAAATCTCTTCCAGGCAACCAAAGAATGGAGAGCGATTCTACCGTACCACAGATAGGACTGTCATTGGTGCAAATATTATTAATACAATATACTAAAATAGATACACAAATACATACATATACATAAATACATACATAGATACTGAACAACAGGTAAGCAAGTAAATTAGCCAAAAAGTGTTTGTTGAACAAGATCATAACGACAAGTATTGTTCCCTCACAAGTCTCTTGAATTTCTGCAACTATAACATATAAGTAAATCCAATCGTTTAGACGTAAGTTTGACAAATGGATTGAACGAGTTAGCTTTGTTTCAATTTTTTTTTGACAGTGGTTACGTTCCAATTGTGATCCAGTTATGGTTAAACCATCAGTGAAAAGGTTAGCGCGATACGAAACATAAGTAAAGTTTTGGTTTGGTTGCGATTCAATAGGGTATTTCACTAAACTAAACTAAAAACTAATTAGTCCGTCAGTCAGATTTCCAAAAAATACTATGCACGTATTTTTTCTTTTTTCATATAAACAAAAAATGAAGACGACACAGTGCGTTGAAAACTCGTGTGACGTCACTGCACGCTACACTTTTTAGCGAGCAGTGACGTCACCAGCCACCACTCCTGATCTTTGATGCCTTTTTTGTCAATTTTTATTGATTTGATAAAAAAAAAATATACGTATCCAATATTTTTCTATAATCTGAATGACGGACTAAATAGAATCAATTTTTTCTTATGCAGGAAACATCCCTATTGTCCCCCAGAACCTTCTCTCTCGCCGTGAGGAGACCTGTGCCCCAGTACTAGGAACAATAATAAAATTAACCCAGCAATGAGTCTATTAAACGTTCGAAAAAACTCAAAAATAACAACCCATTTATCTTCCAAAAAATTAATGGAACCTCACATAATAACTCAATTTATTTCATTAAAATCCAATTTTTATTTAAATTTCTCACTGGCAACCCTGTGTTTGACCTCTTGCATTCTTTATGCGTCCGCCACGTACCGCGTTGGAAGCTCTTTTGGTTTAAAACATCTTTTGACAGGGATTTATGTAACCCGAGCTTCATTATCGCATGGTGTGTAACCTACATTTTCCGACTACCCACACGGGAGAGTTAAAAATGCAGTTCTTTGAGATGTGTGAAAGGTTTTAATGGGATGATCAATCTGATATGTTAGGTTAGGTTTGTAGGAATGTGAGACAGTTAAGCGCGAGCAGTGACGAATCCTCACGTTGGACGACACTCCGTGTCCCAATGGCGCTCGTTCATCAGGCGGAGGTCGCAGCATACCTCCTCCACGAGTCACGACCTCTGCTTCCGTGGATGACAGGGTGTATACTGCTGTCAGGCCTCCTTCGCGTCATGGTGAGGCAAATTTTTCGAACGATAGACGGAATCCACACGCTAAGCATCCCCCGGTGCAGGTGTGAGATGGAACACAGGGGTGGTTTTTAGTCAGTAAGAGTCTGAGAGACTCCGTCGTCCACCCCAGGGCGGCGGACGACCATGAGGATTTTCCACCCCGGAAACAAAAAAAAAAAAGGTTTGAAGGTATGCGTTTTAATTATTTTTAATTATTATAAACTAGTGCTTGACTGCAATCCCGCCTGATGGTAAGCAGTGATGCAATCGTTGATGGTACAGCGCACTAGTTTATTAAGCCTTTTCACTTAAAAAACTTAGGAATAGGAAGGAAGACGGCAGTTGAGCGAGGTGATGCAATGTTAAACCCAACAACACGACCAACGATGCTGCGCCAGAGGGAGATTGATCTGGAGACTCTCCACGACCAAACTTCCGACACAACAACATTTGGCGCATCGTACCCAGCACACATCGCAACACAACTGCTCAGACCCGTCCTCCGTACGGCTTCACCAGACATCATGCCGAAACACGACGAATCGCTTGGCGGCAAGACTTTGTCTGGTGGGTGGTAACTTCGCCGGCAGCCGATGTTATGGCCTACCACCAAGAATTGAAAAGAGAAAAAGAATTGTTGAATTGAGAATTGTTTATTTTGCATTAAAAATTAATTACTATAGCTTTTGTACGCGGCTTAATTTGCGTAGAGGTTAGAAGTTATGTTCTGAAACGTAATACCGGGACGAAAACTTATTGCCTGCGTAATTTAAAAAAAAAACTTTTTTTTAGAAACTGTCGATGTTCTATAAGGTGCATTTAGGAGATTGTGCGAGGGAATTGCATGACTTAATTCCCCCATCTCCGTTCCATCATCGGACGACCCGTCGTACGGCGAGTTTCCACCCTTACGTTGTTGACACCACTTGAAGCGTTTCGCCTCGTCTTGTAGACCGCGTGTTTCCGTCTGACTTAAATTTAAGTGCCTTCAAGGCTAGAGTGAATAGGCTCTTAATAAACTAGCGCGCTTCACCATAAACGATTGTATCGCCGCTTACCATCAGGAGGGATTGCGGTTAATCACTAGTTTATAATATGTAAAAAAGAAGTTATTGCTTGGTAACTAGGTTATAATGGTCAGTTGGGTTAGACATGTCGACCTCGGCAGCGCAGAGTCGTGGGACGCGGTGGTGTCCTTCTGCGAGGACGTGATGTCGCAGAAGGAAGCTGCGGAACGGGAGAGGGAGATCTCAACTCCCTTCCCGGGCCGCAGAAGACGCACCGGGCGCCGAAGAAGGGCGGATAACGCCCTCTTCCGCCCCCCATGAATGGGTCCAGGGGCGAGGGACATGGGGAAGTCCCCGCCCCCTATTCGATGGACCCCGAGGCGGAGGCGCGCATGAGTGTCAGCGCGCGCCTCTGAGGCGATGCACGGGGTAGCTTAACACCCCACTACCCCGTGCCGGAGACGAGGCCCGGGCAGACCGGGCCAGCACGAGAGTGTGGGGCTGCGGAAGAATTTAGACTCCCGCGGCCCTACGCGCGCTCGTGATAGAAGAGACACCGGGGTGGTTTTAGTCAGTAAAAGTCTGACAGACCCCGTCGCCCACCCTAGGGCGGCGGACATCCTATGAGGATTTCCACCCCGAAAAAAAAAAAAAAAGACATGTCGACCTAGTAAGAAGTGGGCTAAGCAGATGCAAATGGGAGTAATGATTTTACACCGTAATTACTTTATTATGAGCGTATTATTAATGCAGGCGGGGCTACTGTAGGAAAAATAATAGTTTTATACTTTCTTGAATTTTTATTGATGAGTAATCTTCTTGGTGGTCGGCCATAACATCGGCTGCCGGCAGAAGTAATTATTCACTAGACAAAGTCTTTACGCCAAGCGATTCGTAGTCTTCCGGCATGATGTCTGATGAAGCCATACGGACAACGGGTCTGAGCAGTTCTGTTGCGATGTGACCCGTAACTGTCAAATAATCCTACTTAAACTTAAGCCTTAATGCTATAGAGATAAAGTTGAAAATCGAATAAAGAAAATGGCCATAACATCGACTGCCGGCAGAAGTTATGATTCACTAGACAGTCTTTACGCCAAGCGATTTGTAGTTTTCCGGCATGATGTCTGATGAAGCCATACGGACAACGGGTCTGAGCAGTTGTGTTGCGATGTGACCCGAAACTGTCAAATATTCCTACTTAAACTTAAGCCTTAATGCTATAGAGATAAAGTTGAAAATCGAATAAAGAAAATTGACAGATTGCAGTAGCTTGATATGCCGTCGTCTGTACATGTAAATGTATGTAAAACCAAACAGGGTTAAAGTTTAATATAAAATTCAAATACAAATAAACGTTCCGAAACATTTTCTCTAAAATGTTGCCTAAAACCACATGTTGGCAGTATCCGTTGTGGATTTAAGAACAACAACGGAGTCACATAAGCGGACCCGAAAACCGAATTTAATTTGTAGCTTATGTACAAATTTGTGTATTAAATTAAACTTGAAGTTGCGGCCATCACCACCCAAACATACCATAACATGACTTACAGATATCAGCTCGTTTTGCTTGACAGCATGACAGCAGTGCTGCAATCGTTGATGGTAAAGCACACTAGTTTATTAAGAGCCTAATCACTCAAAAAACTGAGCGAATAGGAAGGAAGACGGCAGTTGAGCGAGGTAATGCAATGTTAAACCCAACAACACGACCAACGATGCTGTGCTAGAGGGAGATTGATTTGGAGACCCTCCACGACCAAACTCCCGACAGTCGACACAACAACATTTGGTGCATCGTACCCGGCATACATCGCAACACAACTGCTCAGACTCATCCTGCGTGCGGCTTCACTAGACATTATGCCGGAACACTACGAATCGCTTTGCGGCAAGAATTTGTCTGGTGGGTGGTATCTTCTGCCGGCATCCGATATTATGGCCTAGCACCATAACTTACGGCTTACAGATATCAGCCTATTTTGCGGATGAGAAATCATAAAATGACCTCTCCCGCTCTGGGCGGAGCGGAAGGGCGTGTCAGACATGTACTGCTTCTTCCTTTTTTGGCTTCGCACGCTATGTGCATTTAGCCAATATCACATAATGAATTATTCATGTTGAAAAAGACGGCCGCGTGAACCGTCTTACGAGGGAGGTTTGAGGCAAAGTCATGATGTGGCCACTTTGCTGCGATATTTCACTATTCTTTATGAATTATTTACTGAATGCACTTTTTACGCGTTTTTATTTAGTAAACGACACTATAAATAATTTAAAAGTCCAATGAAAAATGAGCGTGGCACTCATCTTAGCTTCCCGCCAAAACCTCTGTTTAATTTTCTCACGTTCACTATATTTTAGCTGCCCTTGTCACTTTTATGTCAATTAGATAAATGACAGGAGCAGTAAATGGGAAGACATTTACTGGAACATCAGTTTAAATAATAAATGCTCTACCGGCTGGTTTTGTTACCGTCTTGATAAACAAAAGAGGGTGTGAAAGGTGAACAAAATAGAATCATAAGAAGCCAAGGCTGTAAGGTATCAATTTCAGCTCGAGATATTTATACATTAATTGCACCCTGAAACAATAGGCCTCCTCGCTGCGCTCGCGCGCCTTTAGTTCGAGGGTGCAATTGAAGCTTCCACCCGAGCTTATCTACTCTGTTTTATATCTCGATTGTGAGGTAAGTAGAAAAAAAACCGGCATTACAAGAATAAACAATATTTAAAGTAAAAGTTTTCTATTCCCGCCTTTTTTCATATTTTTAAAATTATTTTTTCAAGAATCATATTGAGCTTCGCCGTTCGATATTTAAAATTGATGATTATTATACTCATACGAAGACGAAGCGCAGCGACCTCTTTTGTCATTGGGCTGAATGCATGATGTCTATTGCCAATATGATGGTTAGATGTACGCGAACTTTTTGAAAGAGGGAAGAGTTTTTTTTAATTGCTTACCGCCCTAGGACTTTTCTAGCTACATTATTATCCTAGTCCGACTTACCGAATATGAGAGATGTAAAGTTATTTTTCCATAGACTTGCACCTCTTTACAGTTTTGGAAAATATATTGAAATTACTATCACTAGGGGGTCACCAAGATACAGGCTGCGCCTAGTTTGGGATTCGAACTAAACGTAAAGCTGTCCTGCTGTTGTAACTACATGCTATTAATTCTTGTAATTTTAACCAAGTGTAAGCCTAATAAATATATATATTTTATCATCTACATTTTCTCAACCATTTCGACCGATTTCATTACACCACCAACGATTTTATTTCTGACAGGTCATGGTTCGTGGCGGCACTTTGCTGGATTACGATTTATTCGTTTAATTTTATAAATAAATTATAATCCCAGCTTATACAAAATCCAGTATTTTTGCTTATATTCAGGCATTTCAAGCTAAGTATAAATATTCATTCAGAATAATCGTGTGATTTCCGTCCCGACGCCGGAGTCGCGCGCCGTTGCCTAAGCGCGCCAAGCGCACATGAATAATTCAAAGTATATAATATTTTATATACAGACGGTATTTTGTAATATTCTCTGATATTGTTGAATGTTTTAGGAAGATTATCAATTTTTTTTCCTTGTGAAAAATATTTTTAGGAGGATTATAATTAAAAAAAAGCCCACAGGTAAAATCAAAAAGATTGTACCTAGTTGATGATAAAATGTTTACATAATTTTAGATTATCACAGTTTCAGCACCTTAATTACGTACGCATTATTATTTTTTCTATTTCGAGCCAAGCGATTCGTCGTGTTCCAGCATGATGTCTGGTGAAGCCGTACGGAGGACAGGTCTGAGCAGTTGTGTTGCAATGTGTGCTGGGTACGATGCGCCAAATGTTGTTATGTCGGGAGTTTGGTCGTGGATTATCTCCATATCAATCTCCCTCTGGCGCAGCATCGTTGGTCGTGTTTTTGGGTTTAACATTGCATCACCTCGCTCAACTGCCGTCTTCCTTCTTATTCACTCGGTTTTTTTGAGTTTAAACTAGGGCGCTTTACTATCAACGATTGCATCACTGCTTACCATCAGCCGGGTTTTTTTTACACATTATAAACCAGCGCTTGACCGCAATCCTGCCTGATGGTAAGCAGTGACGCAATCGTTGATGGTAAAGCGCACTAGTTTATTAAGAGCCTATTCACTCTAGCCTTGAAGACACTCAAATTGTAGTCCGACGGAAACACCGCCGCTGGCAAATTGTTCCAGTCCCTCGATGTACGCGGTAAGTATAAAGGAGGAGGCGGTCAAGCGCTAGTTTATAATTTGTATTTAAAAAAAAATGTTATAAGCAACTAACGCGAACATTAAGACCAATTCTCTTTTCCCCGTCATTTTTATTGCTTCCAATAAATCCCTTTTCCATTAACATTGAAATAACAAAAGAATACTGAGTGGAGTACACAAAAATCCGCTGTAACATGGCCCACTAGACGGCAATAATTCTAAAGCGCTGCAGCGCTAGAGTGATTTACTTGTGCAATAATCCGCCTCGTTTGTTTAAACAGTACAGTAACAGTGACCCGAATATTTGATCGTAGCTTGGAACGTACGATTAATTTTTACCCGACTACGGCAAAGCAAAAGGAGGGTTATGATTTTGACAGGCTATGTATGTATGTATGTATGTATGTATGTATGTATGTATGTATGTATGTATGTATGTATGTATGTATGTATGTATGTATGTATGTATGTATGTTCATCTGTTCCCTCGTAACTTCTAAACTACTTATTCGAATTCGATAAATGACATATCATTAGAAGCATCTTAATTGTCCGCTGGTTATAGGCTATATGGAGTTTCACAAAATCTAATGTGGCGCCCTCTAGCGGACAAAATATACAGAGTAAAAAAAAAAGTTAAGATAAATATGCCGTGTTTGGTATCATTTGAAAGGGCTTTACTTGTACATTTTGAATATATATATATTACTAGCATTTGCTTGTGACTTTACCTGTATTCATGGGCTGATTGCATATAATTCACATCTTTTCGTTCATAGATAGCTTCTTTACTACTTATCAGAATAAGACCACTGCAGAACCATTAGAAGGGCCTTGATATTCTGTTGGTTATGAGCTATAAAGCTTGTCACCAAATTTAGTATTACGCCCTCTAGCGGACAAAAAGTTCTATGTTAATATAAAATTAAAATAAATATACTGTATTTGGTATCATCTGAAAGAGCTTCACGAGTACTTTATGTTTGTACATAATCCCTAGTAATGCTTCGTAGAAATTTGAATGTAAACCAGGGTTTGGTAAACGGAGCGATGGGAGTGGTGAAGGCCTTAGAATGGCCTGCTCTTCGGCGCGATCAGTTGGAACAGGAGAACAGCCAAGCGCTATTCTCATACAATTTGACGACGCATCCATAAAAGCAAATATTAACGTACTTATCAAAATCGAGCCTTGCCTCACTGAATTTGACGGCTTTAGGGGTTCTGGGCAAATTTAGCGTAAAATGCTCCCGCTGATTCTTTCTTGGGGTTGTACTGTACATAAATTACAAGGTTGTACTCTAGATAAAAAAGTTACAGATCTAGGAAAGTCATTGTTTGCTAAAGGACAGGCCTATGTCACTCTCAGTAGAGTTAAAACCATGGAGGCATTATTTATAAGTGCATTGGATCATAATAAATTACTTAAAAATCCACATGACAGTCGATCGTTAGCAGAATTAGATAGATTAAGAAATCTTCCCAGGTCCTCTTAATATATGTTTTTTTTTTTAATAATTATAAACTATCGCTTGACTGCAATCCCGCCTGATGGTAAGCAGTGACGCAATCGTTGATGGTAAAGCGCACTAGTTTATTAAGCCTATTCACTTAAAAAAAACTTAGGAATAGCAAGGATGACGGCAGTTGAGCCAGGTGATGCAATGTTAAACCCAAGACCAACACGACCAACGATGCTGCGCCAGAGGGAGATTGATCTGGAGACTCTCCACGACCAAACTCCCGACACAACAATATTTGGCGCATCGTACTAGCCACACAACGCAACACAACTGGTCAGACGCGTCCTCCATACAGCTTCACCAGACATCATGCCAGAACACGACGAATCGCTTAGCGGCAAGACTTCGTCTGGTGGGTGGTAACTTCTGCCGGCAGCCGATGTTTTGGCCTACCACCGTTAGAAAACCATCCAATCTATTTATACTAACGACCTCATCCACTAATTCGTGACCCATTCGGTGCAATCAACGCAAATATGCGTCGCTACTATGAAAAACCGGGAGCTTCATACGTGGAAACCGTTGATTTACGCGCTACGATCCAAAAGCTTCGAAATAGTAAAATAGGACATCTCTACATATTACTATACGCCGATACATAAGTCAAAAGAGATGTCATATGTTAACTACCTAGTTTTTAGTTCATCAATTTAACTTTTGTTAATATTATGCGCCACAAATACACTTTAACACCAAAATAATACAAATAATAAAAAGTAAAAAAACTAAAACCCAACTACGACAAAAAACGACGCTGAAAAAGTATAAAACAAGATTTTCAGAATACTGAACTGAACAAAGTTGCTAATGTAGTTGCAAGTAAATGGACACAGTAGACTCTACCAAGATGCCTAATTAAAAAAAAATTTCATGTTTGGAAAGGCGTAGTCACACGTTACATTTTGATAACGTGTGACTGCGGTTTTCCAAACATGAAAATTTATCTCTACATAGTGAATATTGCATACTTCAGAATAGTATTGTAAGACATTATTGTCAATTTACAACGAAGGCATCTTGGTAGAGTCTACTGTGTCCATTTACTTGAAACTACATTAGCAACTTTGTTCAGTTCAGTATTCTGAAAATCTTGTTTTATACTTTTTCAGCGTCGTTTTTTGTCGTAGTTGGGTTTTAGTTTTTTTACTTTTTATTATCCCTTTGTGTTATGTTCTGAGCAGAGAAGTTGTAGCTCGTAGTCTGCGAGACTTAACTGTTGTAGATGTAGCGAGAACGGCTTTAAGTGCTGATCGATCTCATTTGGCAATGTTTTTCTTTAAAACAGAGAAAAAAATCATTCTTCAGTACGTGTTTCCTCGGTGGTAGGCTTCAACATCGGCTGCCGGCAGAAGTTACCACCCACCAGACAAAGCCTTGCCGCCAAGCGATTCGTCGTGTTTCGGCATGATGTCTGGTGAAGCCGTACGGAAGACGGGTTTGAGCAATTGTGTTGCGATCAATACCTATCTATCTCAAAATTCAATACAATTGTTACTATCATCATAGTAACAATTATAATGAATTTTGAAATAAGTAATCATTTTTCCGCCAAATTCCAACTTCCCCAAAATTTGGTAATTTTTAAAAGTGACAACACTATTTTCGTCGGTATTATTATGAGCGATGCGATCGCTTGCCGTGTGCCCTACGCGGGCGAAGGGGGATCCCTTCGCCCTCGCATGTATTGCCTACCGCACATGTATTAAGTTACCTCTTTTTGCGAAATAAAATTTATTGTTTAGGGGGAATATTTTTTAAAGTTTACCGCGGCTTTGTAGGCATTAGTAGAATCAGTTATCGATACCTAACAATACCTTCATGGATTGGACAGGGTTTTCTTTACACATTGTATTTAGTTCAAAAAGTAAACTAGTTTATTTAAAAACACACGTGCGATTTTTTTGTCGCATGTTGCTAGTTGACTGCAGTATTAAATTTAGCTTTAGCTGGGCTTGGCGAAGATTAATGTCGCGCGGTCTTTTATTAACCGAGTAACGGATTGTTTCAATTTAGTCGCTTGATGTGTGGCTGCAATAAAGCCGTAGTGAAACGAATTGTTATTGCACCAGTGATACATGCATTGTAAATGGCTAGTAGAGTGTATTGTTCAATTGTTTTATTAGATTTCGTCTTCGCCATCATTATCTTCTCTGCTTCACCTTCTATTGAGTTGATCTCCCGTCACCATGATTCTCTTGTCCCTTATCCCAATTTATTTGAGGTCCGTGCAACATGCCATAAACTTCAATGCTCTTTTACATGCTTTTATTAGCTTCACTTATATGTTTGCTTGTTTGCTTGCTTGCTTGTTTGTTTGTTTGTCCGTCATTACTGTAAAATGTCCCACCGTTTTCAATACGATCTTTCGTTCGTTTTTTTTTTAAAGAATATCGAATTAAAAAGGTGCATTATACTGTTGATAAAATGATAACGGCCGTCCGCTATAAGAGGACAAACACAAAGTGGTTATTCTACTTATACGTTTAATACGTATAAGTATAATAACCATAGCCGTTTTTACTTTAAGCCGTTTCATAAGCACTATATTGAAAAACTGAAGGGAAACAAGAGTAGAATACTGGAGTACGGCAGCGCAGCGCAGTTCTTACAACAAATTGTGATAATATACTAAACTAGCGGTCGCCAGCGACTTCGTTCGCGTAAAGTTAGTTATGATCCGCTCCTATTGGTCGCAGCGTGATGTTATATGGCCTAAAGCCTTCCTGTATTAATGGGCTATACAACCCAAAAATAATTTTTCAAATCGGACCCGTAGTTCCCGAGATTAGCGCGCACAAACAAACAAACAAAAAAACTCTTCAGCTTTATATATTAGTATAGATAGATTATTTCATATGTAAATTTATTCAAACTAGATTTAACAATGGTTTTAATTGCTGCTATTGCTATAAATTTGACATGTCAATAACTCTGTCTATCTGTCTGTCGGTCTGTCTGTCTGTCTGTCTGTCTGTCTGTCTGTTACGCTTTCCCGCTTAAACCTCTCAATCGATTTTGATGAAATTTGGCACAGACAATCTATAAACCCTGAGAAAGAACATAGGCTACCTTTTATCCCGGAAAAATTTGATGTAAGTACCCGAGGGAAATCTAAAAAGCGCGATATAACCGAACTCCACGCGGGCGAAGCCGCGGGCGGAAAGCTAGTAACTTATAATAATGTCAATAAAGTTTGCTTTTATAAATTCCTTTAAATGATAGACGCTCAAAAAGTTATTTACAAAGTTGTCGCATTATTAGAGCAGTATCAGAAAGGTGCCTTTTAGATAAGATAGTCCCTTGTTCACATTATAAATTCATATAAAATATGTAAAGAAATCCCTGTCCGATCCGTGAAGGTATTGTTAGGTACTCATCGATAACTGATTCTACTAATGCCTACAAAGCTGCGCTAAAGTTTAAAAAAATCACCCTAATTAAATAAATATTATTTCGCAAAAGGAGGTAAATTAATACAAATGCGGTAGGCAAGACATGCGGGGCGAACGGGGGCAGGGCACGCGGCCGCATCACTATTTGCTCATAGTAATACCGTCAAAAATGGTGTTGTCACTTTTTTAAAAAATACCAAATTTTGGGGAAGTTTGAATTAATTCGTGGAAAAAAGATTTTTCAAAATTCTTTAGTATTGTTACTATGATGATCATGTAAAATTTCATAATATTTTGGTCATGAGTGTTTCTTCTTTAGCCTATTAATAGAGGTCCACTGCTGGACAAAGGCCTCCCCCAAAGCTTTCCACGCTGACCAGTCTTGTGCTGCCCGCATCCATCGGCTTACCGCGACCTTCACCAGGTCATCGGTCCACCTTGTTTGGGGCCTCCCTACGCTGCGTCTTCCAGTACGTGGCCGCCACTCCAGAACCTTACTGCCCCATCGGCCATTGGTTCTACGAGCAATGTGCCCTACCCACTGCCACTTAAGTTTAGCGACTCGCAGAGCTATGTCGGTGACTTTGGTTCTTCTGCGGATCTCCTCATGATTCGATCACGCAGAGAAACTCCGAGCATTTACCTAACCTTTATTATTATTATGGGTCGGACGGGGTTTTCTTTACATTTTGTATATTATTCGCCATCTCCCTAGTTGCCCCCTTTTTGTAACCTTATCAACAGTCACACATTTTATCCATCGTTTCTTTGGTTTTGCCCTCCTCTTACTACCATCGACATTTTTTTTTAAACGACTCTAGTTTATTAAGCCCATTCACTCAAAAAAAACTGAGTGAATAGGAAGGAAGACGGCAGTTGAGCGAGGTGATGCAATGTTTAACCCAACAACACGACCAACGATGCTGCGCCAGAGGATGATCTGGAGACCCTCCACGACCAAACTCCCGACACAACAACATTAGCACATCGTACCCGGTACACATCGCAACACAACTGCTCAGACCCGTCCTCCGTACGGCTTCACCAGACATCATGCCGGAACACGACGAATCGCTTGGCGGCAAGACTTTGTCTGGTGGGTGGTAACTTATGCCGGCGGCTGATGTTGTTGCCTACCACCGTCAATACACATAATACTATAAAATCAAACATTCATACATAATACTATCCTCACAACATTTTCCTCATTAAACGTAACATATGCTCATACCATGACAACCGGTTTCCACACAACCTTTCAGCTACCGGTGCCACTTTCAGACCTTCTCTTACGTACTTATTCCTTATTTTTTTCAAGCTATTTTTCAAGTGCCATTCATTCATCACCAATTCTCCCGCATTGCTGTCAACATGAAAAATCTCCAAAGGCTGTTAGCATTTCTACGTTTTATAGAAATGCTAATTCTTTGGCCAAATTCACGAATAATTTGTCAAAAACGTAAACAAATAAGGGTTTTTGGAAAAGTAACTTTAATTCTTATACAAATAAAGTTCAGTTTTTTTTTTAATTTTTTTTTAATTTAAGAAATTTAACTTTTGTGACGTATTTTTGTAAAACATTAACATTTTGTGACTAATTTTGTGACGTATGGACTCCAAATAAGGTATATTTTGACATATCAAAGACAGTGGTTTTGATATGTCAAAATATACCATAAATTATAATTTATACGTCACAAAACATCGAAAATATCGAGTTCGTGGGTTGGATCATTTTTGCAGAAAGCGGTCCAATTTTTTTCACAATTAAATGCTATTTGTTTGGATAGGGATTAATATTTGTTTTTTTTTTTATATGCTCTGCCACTATTGGTCGCAGCGTGATGTTATAAATTTCAATTCTCTTACTTCAAAAACAGGAATGTTATACAAACTTCCTAACCCCCTTTAACCCCCTTAAGGAATGAATTACAAAAAAATATTTTATCACCTTCCTGTATCAAAGGGCTATCCAACGCAAAAAGAACCTTTCAATGCGAACCAGTGGTTTCCGAGATTAGCGCATTCAAATAAACAAAGAAACTCTTCAGCTTTATACATATACTAGTTGACCCGTGCGAAAAATTCGCACTATACTAATTAGAATTTTTAAGTCGTTTTTATAAATAAACAGTGAGGCGGAATAATTTGAAAATAGTATTCCATGGTACCAGGGACGAATATCTGTCGATTGGTGGGTCGAACGTTCAGATTGGTTCGATAGAAAGAGAGAAAAAGGGAGAAAACGGTTTCAGACCTTTAGAGAAATAATTTAAGTTGATTAAGTGTAGATTATTTAGTTTTTGTAACACACAACAACAATATTATTAGAATAACACGTTTTAGTATCGTTTAATTTTTTTGGTCTTTTGGTACTTACACTGTACCACTTCTGGTCCTTATACCTACGTAGTTCCATTATTTGCAGAGTCTATTAGTTATAAAAGATTTCCACTTGAAGAAATCAATATAATTGAATACCTTTTGAAACGAGATGCGTTCCGCCTGTTACCCATTATCAAAGTCAGCAAGCATAATTGGGTGTGATTCCAGCACTCCCTCGAACAAACCCTTTTACTAGGAGCTAAGTGCTTGTGCTTAGAAGTATATGCCTGAAGGCTTCTTAGAACATGAATATTCTTCAGATTCAAACTCAATCTCAAAGCGTTTACTTCAATTAAATCAATACTAAACACTTTTGAATAGACAAAGGGAATAAGCCGATAAGATGTAGCTAGTTGCCCATTTCGAAGCGTAGTCATTACTGTAGGCATTTAAACCTTGTGGAGGAATCAAACGATTATTGGATTCCTATAGAATTATATTGTTAGAAGAACGTCATCACATATTCGTGACTACCGCAGCACTGATACGTATATAAAGGATAAAATTTTATCCAGTGCGCAAACTATGTCAATTTATAGCTAAATAAGTTTTATAGATAAAAATATTATCATTTTGATATGTTTTAGTACAAAACAAATAGTTATTGATAAAGAAAGATGTTTCTTATGAAATCGATGTTATGGTCACCGCACGCGGTCCCATTCATGTTCGGCGGAGTGGGGACGGCGGGAACATCACAGGACCCCCGCGCGCCCGCGCCGCGCGCATGTTCACTACGCGGCCATATGCTAATACTACGATATTGATGTGAATAATTGGTGTCTCTCATTTAGGTACTGATTTTAGGGCGGACAAAAACATGATTTTTTATTTTAAACTAATAATGCAGATTTGTTCTGTTATTGATTCTGAGCCACCCATGTTTTTTTGCGCACTCGAAAAAAAGTTTCCCTGTATTCATTTATTAAAAAAACATGCCAACACTAGGAATTTTCTCCTGTATCGTGGGTGCGTTTACAAACATATAAACTCACATACACAAACATCCAGTCCCGGAACATACGTATGTATGTCAGGTCATACAATTTATCATGTCAATTGCATTAAAATACTGATTATGCCTAGTCCAGTCCCTGATCCATCACAGCATAAGCACATTATAATCAGCCTGTAGTATGCTCACCTCTGGAATACAGTTTTTTTTTTTTTTTTTTAATAATTATAAACTAGTTCTTCACTGCAATCCCGCCCGATGGTAAGCAGTGATGCAATCGTTGATGGTAAAGCGCACTCGTTTATTAAGCCTATTCACTTAAAAAACTAAGGAATAGGAAGGATGACGGCAGTTGAGCGAGGTGATGCAATGTTAAACGCAAGACCAACACGACCAAACGAAGCTGCGCTAGAGGGAGATTGATCTGGAGACTCTCCATGACCAAACTCCCGACACAACAACATTTGGCGCATCGTACCCGCCACACATCGTAACACAACTGCTCAGACCCGTCCTCCATACGGCTTCACCAGACATCATGCCGGAACACGAAGAATCGCTTGGCGGCAAGACTTTGTCTGGTGGGTGGTAACTTCTGCCGCCAGCCGATGTTACGGCCTACCACCGAGAAAAAACTTTCACACACACACAAAACAAACAGTCCTAAACTTTCTGAGAGAAGAAGATCCGTGGGCCCAGTATAGGTTGATAGATGTTTTATGTCTTCGAATCATTGCTCTAAGGTATGCAGGTTTCCTCATGATGTTTACCTTCACCGTTTTGAGAACAGGGTTAATGAAATGAGCGCCTGCTCAGAGTCACACAAAGGGCAATGGAAGAGTTATGCTCGGAGTTTCTCTGTGCGATTGAATCAGAAATGAGGAGATCCACAGAAGAACCAAAGTCACCGACATAGCTCTTCGAGTCGCTAAAATTAAGTGGCAGTGAGCAGGGCACATTGCTCGTAGAACCAATGGCCGATGGGGCAGTAATGTTCTGGAGTGGCGGCCACGTACTGGAAGACGCAGCGTATGGAGGCCCCCAACAAGGTGGACCGATGACCTGGTGAAGGTCGCGGGAAGCCGATGGATGAGGGCAGCACAAGACTTGTCAACGTGGAAAGCCTTGGGGGAGGCCTTTGTCCAGCAGTGGACATCTATAGGCTGAAGAAAAAGAAGAAAGCGCCTGCCGCCTGGCCTTACTTAGTTCAGTAGTGTCTTTCAAGAACAAATAAGACAAGGAAGTCGAAAGACGAGTTCAAAATGCTTGGAAGACCTACTGGATCCTTAAAGAACACATGGAAAGGAAGTCTTCTTAAGTCATTAAAAAGGAAACTCATGGATATTCTGCCTGTTCTGATCTATGGTGCAGGATGTTTTCTTTTACCGTTTTGAGAGCAGTGGTGATGAAATTTGCATAACTTAAAGTGCCTGTATAGTTTTCTGGTATCGAGCTTCTTTTTGATTTCGCGGTGGAAATCCTGGTGTGTACACGCAAGCAAAGCAGCCGTAGCCAAAGAGCACTTGCCCTAGCTGAAACTCCTATGACGGGTCTTACGGCGTACCCCTGGCCTCATATTGCAAAGTCATATTCATTTATTCATCATCATCATCATCATCAACCTTTTATCGTCCCACTGCTGGGTACAGGTCTCCTCTCTTACAGAGAAGGATTGAGCGTAATCACGACGCTTGCTCAATGCGGGTTGGCGGTTTCAGACTTATAAAGTCCAGGTTTCCTCAAGATGTTTTCCTTCACCTTCAGTCATTGGTTTCCAAGATATACTTAGAAAGTACATATAACTTTAGAAAAGTTACATTGGTACTTGCCTGACCAGGAATCGAACCCGCACACTCATACTTGAGAGGCTGGTGTTTTAACCACTAGGCCATCACGACTTAGTCATTTATTCATTAACAAAAAATGTATCTGAAATTACAGAATAACAAAAAGAGAAAATTAAGAAATGACATTAAAATGTCAAATATTACAATTGCATAAATCTACCCACACAAGAATTCTGTTATAGATCGTCAAAAGCATAAAGAGACTTATTCAACAGGAAACGTTTAAGTTGACTTTTGAATGAACTTAGTAGATAACGCTTTTTAAATCTAAAGGCAACTTATGCAGCTGAAAACATTGCAACATATACTCTAAACACACAATGAACAAATGTAAATTAATGGAAAAATAACTTTAAGTCCCACACAAGAAAATTCAGTTTACAGAGTATTTCAATTATGAAAAAGTTTACGAGCATGTTGTCCCGCCTGATTAACCCCTTTATACGAAGCTCGCCCCAGTAACAATATGCTATATTTAATTACTATTTGTATGGGTCTTGTTTTAATGAACTCCGTCTATAACAAAAGTAGGACGCGAGTCAGGGAAATTAGAATATATTGTAATTATATACAGTCACGCTTCAAGCTGTTCCTACCTGTGGAAAACTTTGCCACTTTTTCACAATAATTTTCTTTTAGTTATCGCCGCGCAAGTACAATGCAAGCATATGCCATAACCAACTGTTTAAATTAACTATTTAGTCATCCACCTGCCTTTTGGATGTAGTGTTCGCTTCGCTCACTCAGCTCGCGTGCATATCATTACATCTGTTGGGGATTCTGTGACAGGTGACAGCTTGACAATTTAAAAGAGTGTCCATGGAGTTTCTTGCCCGTTCTTCTCCATAGGGACCTACTCTTTGGAATGGGCGACTAGCTTCATCTTACTGACTGACCGACCTTCTGACAATTCAAAAGTGCCTGTAACTGGTTTATTTGAAATAAAACTTTGATTTGATTTGAGGTCGTCTGGATATTGAGTGAAACCCAAGGCTGCTTGTACTGTTGATTTAATTGTCCTTTTTACAATATTTGCGCTTATTTAATACTTTGAATATAGACACGGTAAAAGTTGCCTAACGGTCGTCGTCGCGTTTCAAAGTTCGCACACCAATCGTTCCATCAAAACCCGCGCGCGCGATGACTTAGCTTTGACAGCGCTACTCTTGATGATTCGTCTCCCCGCTCCTAGATGGCGCTGTGGTCATTAACAACATTTCCAACATAAAGCCGGAGAGCTCTGGCTAAACACCTGCGAATAATTCGACTTGCACATAAAACTGTAACTTATTGAATATCATACGGGCCATTGTTTGAACGTCCGCCGTCTATTTAATAAGCTAGGCAGTTAAACTGCGTAAAACGCACGCGACAGGAGCGCCCTCTTTGGTTTTACATCAAAATAAAAACATGGTGACTAAGTATACGTCAATTTACGCCAAACGCGGACTAACTTGACAGGACTAAACTAACATTTATCTTCTGTCTTTTTCATAAGGGAATAGAAAGACAAAGATAAACTAAAGTTAAATTTAGTTTAGTTTGTGAACAAGAGAATCGAAGCCACTGTTACAAGTTTTATTTTACTTCACATTCATTGAACACACACAGTCAGCATGACACAGTCAGCATGTTTTCCCACAACCTACAGAAACCTAAGAAACGCGGTGGCCAAGTGGTATCGGTCGCGATTTAGAAATTGTAGGTCGTAGGTTCGAACCCCGTTAGACCTTTTCTTCTTCTTCTCAGCTTATAGAGTTTCACTGCCTACAATGTGTATGGATTTTTTAATTTATATATGGCCTGCAAAAAAGGGGGTTGTGTCTTCCATGTTTTCAGCCAAAGCATTAAACCACACTTCATCAGTACCTTTGCAAATGAAAAATTCAAACCTTTAATAAGCCAAACTGTATTCAAACTTCAGCCTTTTCCGCCAACTCAAATCTTTTTCAAAATTGAAGTCATTATAAACCCCATGTTTTTCATTATCATCACCATCACCCTTTTTACTGTCCTACTGCTGGGCACAGGTCTCTTCTCATACAGAGAAGGATTGAGCGTAATCACCACGCTTGTTCAATGCGGGTTGGCGATTTCAGACTTAAAGTCCAGGTCCTCAAGATGTTTTCCTTCACCTTGTATTATGTATAATGCAGTCATTGGTGTCAAGATATACTTAATTATTTAAATCATGCCTAAAATGTCTATGGATTTTTTAATTTATGTATAGCCTGCAAAAAAGGAGGTTGAGTCTTCCAGGTTTTCAGCCAAAGCATTAAACCACACTTCCTCAATACCTTTGCAAATGAAAAATTCAAATCTTTAATAAGCCAAAATGTATTCATACTTCAGCCTTTTTCGCCAACTCAAATCCGTGTCACGGGCACCACCACAACGTTGCGAGAATATTATAAAAAGGAAAACTCCAGCGAACCTCTCGACCTTTAAAAGTAAAAAAGGGCTTGTTTATGAACTAAGAGAGGCATGGATTTTTTAGGTTTCAACTCTGTTCATTTTAGTCGAGTTATATTGAGTTAATTATTATGAAAAGCCGACCAAGTTTTGATTAAAACAAGAAAAGTTTCGACAACCGTCCTTTTTTTGCGAATTGGTCCTTCGGTAAACGATACGGAGCTTTTTTGTTGCTGGGATCATTAGAGGTAATTAGATTTTATTTTTTACAAAAAATTGCCGTATAAAAATTTTGTAACTATTATATGTCTGTGTGTGTATCTCTTGTGTATCTTCTGTCTTTTGGAATGGGTGTACAAAGTTGGAAACTTAAAAGTCGCGCCAGTGACAGAAATGTTAAACTGAAATTGTCCGAATAAGTACAGGCATTATGATGAATAATGAGGAAAGGTATTTGACTAATAGAGTTATAAATATAAATGTTGATGGATCGAGAGAGGAGGAAGGCTAATGAATAGATGGTAAGATTGTTTCAGGAATGTATACAAGAGTGATTGATAGAGTGACAGTTGACAGGAAACAATGCAAAAAAGAAAACGTGTTATCTCACCTCAAGCGATATATTATAAGATGATGATGATGATGATGATGTGACAAAAAGGGGTCGCTGTCAAGCACTGGTCATCAACAAAAGAAGAAAAAAAAGCTTTCTCAGTCAATCACATTGAGTAAATCATTGTCAATTTTATTCCAAACACCATTATATGTAACTAGCGGCCGTCCGCGATTTCGTTCGCGTGGAGTTAGTTATTTGAACATTTTATTTAAACTCCAAAGGAGTCGATTTTTATAGATACCTTACTACTCTTCTAGATCATATTATACAGCATGCATATAAAATTTTTGATATGCTCCATTTCTGTTGGTCGCAGCGTGATGTTACATAGCCTAAAACCTTCCTGGATTG
This sequence comes from Sesamia nonagrioides, assembly GCA_017933935.1. Classification (NCBI taxonomy): domain Eukaryota; kingdom Metazoa; phylum Arthropoda; class Insecta; order Lepidoptera; family Noctuidae; genus Sesamia; species Sesamia nonagrioides. Next base: position 200,737 of record JADWQK010001879.1, read on the forward strand.
ATGGGCTATCCAACGCAAAAAGAATTTTTAAAATCGGACCAATAGTGCCTGAGATTAGCGCATTCAAATAAACTTCTTCTCTTTTATATATAAGTATACATACATTGTACATTGCAATCATAAAGTTTTGTCAGAAAATTAATTACAACGAGGCTGAACGTTAATTATGAATCTAATAGAATTACGTCAAAGCGAGTAATAAACCAGTCTGAGATCTGTCTAATTATTAGATCTAGGACGAACCGTTTAATTAACTATTGTGACTAGAGCGGGCTTTGATCTGTCGGATCCGGCTCCAAGGACCATTAAATTAAATTGCTTTATTTATTGAAAACAAATGAGGGTCGTAAATTAAATTCACGAGTGCCCCTTTGATTGAATGGAAGTAAGCACTGCTGTTGAGCAATAGGTTTAAGGTTAGATTCCCGGGTCGGGAAAAGTGTTATAAGGTTTTTGCATCAGACACTTCTTAGTAGCAGCATTTGTGGTAATAGGATTTACATAATAGGATTTGCATGCGGCTTGAACATAACTCGTGAAACATCAAAAACCTTCCGGGGATTACAATGGTAATATTATGAAGTCTTAAATTGCTGTCTTTGAAAAGTTAAATGTGAAGAAGAATTATGGACCCGTTTCACTTAATCACGTTTATTTAAGAGCTTCCTCTTTTGTTTTATTTGATGTTTTTTAAGAAGTTGATCTTAAAAAACATGGAAATTCCACTTTGTCCCTAAATGTCTCTTGTTGCTTCTGTAAAGATTTGCTTCCGTGAAAAGTTTTGAGAAACGAGCGCCAATTTTTTTTGTTTGCCGAATTTACCTGCTTTTGGCCTCGATCGCGGCTGATGGTAAGCAATGAATGAGGTCTATAATGCAATGAGCATACCTAATAGATGGCCGTTCACTCTTTCTTCGAAGGCAGACAGGTTAAATATGGAAGAGAACACAGGGAGTTCCACATTTCGGCTGTGTGCAAAATAAAGTTGAAACATTCCACCTGTTGCTAAGAACTAAGGCACTATTGACAGCTCCTTTGAAGCTCATTGTGTTTAAGTTTTTACGAGGAGACTTACACAAAATGGGTCATGAAGTACATAAGCTCAAAGATGGACAGAATTTCATAGTTATACCACTTTATGTTACACAAATGTACATTTATTTTTTTACTAGCTTTCTGCCCGCGGCTTTGCCCGCGTGGAGTTCGGTTATATCGCGCTTTTTAGATTTCCCTCGGGAATATCAAATTTTTCCGGGGTTAAAATTACCGTATTATTTAATCCGGACTTCTAACTTTATATCTGAAAAATTTCAAAGCATTCGGTTCAGTAGTTACGGCGTGAAAGCGGAACAAACAAACAAACTCACTTTCCCATTTGGGATTGGGATTTCATTTGGGATTATTTATAATATTAGTAAGGATTCCCCCAGGAACATCAATTTTTTCCGGGATAAAAGTACCCCATTATTTAATCCGGACTTCTAACTTTACATCTGCAAAATTTCAAAGCAATCGGTTCAGTAGTTACGGCGTGAAAGCGGAACAAACAAACAAACTCACTTTCCCATTTGGGATTGGGATTTCATTTGGGATTATTTATAATATTAGTAAGGATTCCCCCGGGAACATCAAATTTTTCCGGGATAAAAGTACCCCATTATTTAATCCGGACTTCTAACTTTACATCCGCAAAATTTCAAAGCAATCGGTTCAGTAGTTACGGCGTGAAAGCGGAACAAACAAACTCACTTTCCCATTTATAATATTAGGAAGAATTACAAGACTTCTTTAGGTAAGAGGGAGTGAGCTGTATCCATCACACGGTCCTATACGGGTTTATAAATGTCACATGTCTTTAAATTTTTGAATCTAGGTTAAGCCTACGCTTCAGCCAACCATTTTGAGAGCAGTGGTGATGAGAAAACATACAAAGTGAAGCGTATGTATGGCTGGGTTCAAATCTATGACCTACAACTGGTATGTCGCGTCAAAAGACTTTCAAAACGGTGAAGGATAGCTTCTTGAGGAAACCGGCATGTGCTAAAACAAAATATACGAAGACGTGTGATATTTAGCAACCCAGACTAGGCTCGGATGGTAGATTAAATTAAAGAAGGAAGATGTGATTAACTGCGGTAAACTTGAAGCAAAAAAGAACATGAAACACAAAAAAATTGGGGAATAGTTGGATAATTATATTCTGGTTGTGTAATTACAGTTCACTGTTTTTCAAAAATGTCAGCCTCCGTGGCGTAGCGGTAACGAACGCAGCCGCTGCGCAAGGAGGCGCGGGTTCGATCCCCGCGGTATGCAAATAGTTGCATGACTATGAATTAGGGTTGTAACGGAGCTTCGCCTCCGCTTCCGTTACTGCGGAAGTTCCGCAAGAAATCGTATCTTCGCTTCCGCCTCCGCCTCCGCACAATTTTTGCGGAGTTATAACGGAGGTTTATTTACGTATTTATAAAATAAATAACGCGCAAGCTGCGACGCTCGACAACCGTCCGGCCGCGTTTGAGCGAGAAATCGTCAAGAATGAACTACTGCGAGGCGGGAATGCGGCAAACACAACTTGTTTCTCCTTAATTTTCAACACAAGAAGGTAATATTTTTTTTACCAAGTATACTACTATTAATGTCATCATCAACCTTTTTATCATCCCACTGCTGGGCACAGGTCTCCTCTCATAGAGAGAAGGATTGAGCGTAATCACCACGCTTGCTCAATGCGGGTTGGCCATTTCAGACTTAAAGTCCAGGTTTCCTTAAGATGTTTTCCTTCACCTTCAGTCATTGGTGTCCAAGATATACTTAGAATGTACATATAACTTTAGAAAAGTTACATTGGTACTTGCCTGACCTGGAATCGAACCCGCACACTCATGCTTGAGAAGCCGGTGTTTCAACCACTAGGCCACCACGACTCCACGACTATTAATGTACGTATTTAAAATAAAAAAATGGTTTTAATTAACCATTTAATTAAATTTTTTCTGTATGTACTTTCACCTCCGCCTCCGTTAACCTCCGCATCCGCGGAGGTGAGACTCGTCACCTCCGCATCCGCCTCCGCCTCCGCTAATAAGCCTCCGTTACAACCCTACTATGAATATTTGCAATGGTCTGGTCGTGCCTCGGAAAGCACGTTAAGCCGTTGGTTCTGATGGTCTACGAACTTCGCATCTGAAGGTTGGAGGTAAGTGGTTTGCCGCTTTAACACCTTAATCAGAGAGATATACTCCAAAGCCACCATTCTATAGCATATTTGCTTATAACCTATACTAATATACAGTATGTTAAATAACAGAGGGCGTTCCCTTAAACTCGTTAATATATATCATTAATAGATTAAAATATAAATATCAGCATAGAAAAATAAGCATAAAAAAATATAATTATATACGAATAAAAAAAAATTCTAATGGAAATAAATTTGAAACCTCCTGTTTTAAATCAAAATAGTAGTCGTCATGTATAAATAAATTGCGACGTTGCCGTCTTTCATGTTCGCGTGTACAGTGTGTACTTTTACATGTCAATTTATAATTTTTATTGAATATTTTCTTATTGGAAAAAATTTTAAAACATTTTGTTATCGAATGGAAACATTTTTTTTAGCATGTATGTATGCTATACTATTTCGGGTTAACGGGAATGGCCTCTGTTAGTTAACATACTGTATAAAGCTGAAGAATTTGTTTGTTTGTTTGAACTCGCTAATCTCAGGAACTACGGGTCCGGATTGATTTTTTTTTTGTGTTGGATAGCCCATTAATCCAGGAAGACTTAAGGCTATATAACATCACGCTGCGACCAATAGGAGCGAAGCTTAACTAAGTCCACGCGAACGAAGTCGCTGGCGACCGCTAGTGTCTAATATATCGATATCAAAAATACAGTACCTACACTTGAAATATTTTTAAAATCCTTCGTGGCAGGTACGTTGCCGCCAAAATCACATTTGACTAAACTGTAGTATTCGACACGAAGGACTATATTTCAACTCAGAACAAAGGAGATCTGGCAACCACAAAAAATATGTTTCGAAGTCTCAAGGTTTTCTTCTAATTAAGGAACAGACGTTTTTATGATAAGAGTTTCAGGGTAGAGCGATGTCAGAGCTCATTACAACAGATGTTTTATAGAGAAACTAGACGTTACTTGTTTGTATTAATTATCTTGAAGGCAGCTGTCAGACTTTCTGTCTGGTTTGTTTTCAAGAAAAAAACATTTGTTTGACGGGATACTTATACAACTTGTTTTGTTTTAATGTTCAGGAGATTGTATTTGGGAGGTTTTTGGCAGGAAGCTAAGATGAGTGCCACGCTCATTTTTCATTGGACTTTTAAATTATTTATAGTGTCGTTTACTAAATAAAAACGCGTGATTTATGTAGTAAAAAGTGCATTCAGTGAATAATTCATAAAGAACAGTGAAATATTGTAGCATAGTGGCCAAATCATGGGTTTGTACCAAATCTTTCTCCTAGTGTTCGGTTCGCGCGGCCGTCTTTTTCAACATAATTAATTACGTGACATTGGCTAAATGAACAAACCGTGCGAAGCCATAAGAGAAAGAAAGAAGAGATTGTATTTAACAGGCTCATTAACTTTTACTTTTAATAAAAAGACCGACTAAGCGTTATACAAAAAAACTGTGTTATAGCGGCAACAGAAATCTGATCAACCTTATCCCTACATCATCATCATCATCATCATCCCAACGTTAATCCCAGTCGCATCCGAAGCCTTTTCAGCTTTGGAGTCTGGGGTCCGCTTTTACCAGTCCAACTGCTGATATGGCTAAACTTCGACATTTTCCGTGAAGCGACTGCCGTCTGACCTCCACAACCCGAAGGCGACATCGAAGCATTGCAGTTAGACCAATTGTTGGAGTTTTGAGGGCTCCAACAACCCGTAACGACTGCCACTAGATGTTCGTATGGCAACCGGGACCAACGGCTTAACGTGCTTTCCGAGGCACGACCAGACCAGTGCAAATATTCATATTCATGCATACAAATACTTGCACTGTGCGGGGATCGAACCCGCGCCACCTTGCGCAGCGGCCGCGTCCGCTACCGCTACGCCACGGAGGCTGTCGAACCCTATCCCTACATCGAATGTCAAAATTGTACGATTGACAGCTGGAAGTCTTAACGTGATTACTGAGGCACGGATTAGTCATAATAAAAAGTTAACTGTTCTCAACACAAAAGTGCATTGATTAAAAATGGTGTACCCTGTATGGCGCCACGCGTTCATATAATCAGGTGATTATAACCCGTGGCGCCATACAGAGTACATTATTTTTCCAAAACAATTATTAGGAAGCATAAGCTGTAATATATTTAAACATAACATCCAATAACATCGGCTGCCGGCAGAAGTTACCACCCACCAGACAAAGTCTTGCCGCCAAGCGATTCGTCGTGTTCCGGCATGATGTCTGGTGAAGCCGTACGGAGGATGGGTCTGAGCAGTTCTGTTGTGATGTGTGCTGAATACGTTGCCAAATGCTGTTGTGTAGGGTTTGGTCGTGGAGGGTCTCCAGATCAATCTCCCTCTGGAGCAGCATCGTTGGTCGTGTTGTTGGGCTTAACATTGCATCACCTCGCACAACTGCCGTCTTCCTTCCTATTCACTTAGTTTTTTTTTTAAAGTGAATAAGCTCTTAATAAACTAGCGCGCTTCACCATCAACGATTGCATCACTGCTTACCATCCGGCGGGATTGCAGTCAAGCACTAGTTTATAACCTAAAAAAAATCGTAAATCTTTGACAGTTGTTTGGGTCGTCAATAGCCCGAAAATCTGACCGGGTAGACTGGCAGCCAACCCCAACAAAGTTGGGAAAATGCTAGGCAAATGAAAGTACATGAAAATTATAGAGTCACCAAAGATACGATTGTCGCAACCCTGTGCTGGGCGCGCAACAAAACGACGGTAAGTCCCCTCTTTGAGGAGTGGCTAGAGAGGCACCACGGCTCCCTCACCTTCTGCCTGACGCAGGTCCAAAATCAAAATCGTTTATTTCAAATTAACCATCACTTGGTACTTTTGAATAGTCAATGTCGGTCAGTTCAAGAAAAGTGAAGCTAAATTGCACGTTCCAAAGCGTAGATCTCTATGGAGAAGAACGTGCAAGAAACTCCATGGACACTCTTTTAAAATCATAATATATGGGTTACATTTCTTCGTTACATATTTATGTTGCTTCTATCAAGTGAGCACAATGTAAAATTAATTAAAATATAAAATGAATTAAGCCCACTGGCAGCTAAGAGATGACCAGTCTCCACTGACGGCCCCCGTTCACGAGCATGACGCGCGCATCAGCCCCACTTAGCTCAACCATATTGAAGGGAACCAAATGACCCAACAACACGCGCCACCATCAGCAAGACATTTGAGTGAGCATGACAATTCTCAACTGCCAATCTCGCAATGTCCAACAAGTTATATATATATATATAAAACAAACTATAGTCCATGGTGCCTCACATTCACAAACTTGAAAAGTATTTTTTACATTATACAATACTATTGCAAAATATTGTGCACAACATTGAAATAAACAAATAAAATAAAAAAGGAATATTTAGAAAACAACAAAAAGGGGGAATGGCATCTCTTCCAAACCTACAAAATTGTCTGTGGCTGTGGAGCAGGACTGGTATTTATCCAAGCATTTTTATCAAGGATATAATCTTCCAGTTTATAATATGCTTGCTTACACAGCGTGCGTTTAATGCATGTTTTAAATTTGGATTCATTGAGCTGTTGAATCTCTAGCGGTACTTTATTATAAAATTTTACACAGTACCCCATAAACGAACTATTTACCTTAGCTAGTCTGAACAGAGGTTGATCTAAATTGTTTCTATTCCTAGTATTAAAATTGTGCCTGTCACTTATCTTCTTAAAAAGATCAATATTTTTCCGAACATACATAATGTTTTCATAAATGTATTGACAAGGGACCGTAAGGATGTTTATTTCTTTAAACAGTTCCCTAAGAGAATCGCGTCTGCGGAGATTGTATATGGCTCTGATAGCTCTTTTCTGCAGAATAAAAATAGACTCTATGTCTGCAGCCCGTCCCCAAAGCAAAATACCATATGACATGATACTATGAAAGTAGCTAAAATAGACTAGTCTCGCAGTATCTACATCAGTAAATTGACGGATTTTTCTGACAGCGTATGCTGCTGAACTAAGCCGTCCTGCCAGAGATGTTAAATGAGGACCCCATTGTAGTCTCGAGTCAAGCGTGATCCCCAGGAAAACCGTGTTTTCGACGAATTCGAGTTTCTCCTTGTTCAATACAATATCGGAGTAAGTACTTTCAACATTTGGTAACGCAAATCTTATACACTTTGTCTTTTTTTCATTTAGTACTAAATTATTAGCGGTAAACCAATTTTGGACTTGCTGTAAAGCATTGTTTACGTCCTCAAGGTTTGAGCAACGTCTATTGATTTTAAAAATTAACGAAGTATCATCAGCAAACAATACAATATGTGGTTGTTTTTTTAATAGATGCGGTAGATCATTTATGTATGCCAAAAAGAGGAAAGGACCCAAAATTGAGCCTTGCGGTACATCCATTTTGACTTTCAAACCCGGAGAATTGACACCATTTATCTGAACTTGCTGTTGTCTATCAATTAAATAAGATTTCACCAAGCTGAGCGCAAGTTTACCCAGCCCATAATGTTCCAGCTTTAAAAGCAAGGTTTCATGATTGACATAATCAAAAGCCTTTGACAGGTCACAAAAAATCCCTATCGCATCTTGGGCTTCTTCCCACGCTGCAAATATATGTTTTAATAAAGTGACACCAGCGTCGGTCGTACAACGTCCTCTGGTGAACCCGTACTGTTGATCGTGAAAGATTGTATTGCTGTTAAAATGATAAATCATTTGATCAAGCATAACTTTTTCAAATACCTTACTGAAAACAGGCAATACCGATACGGGTCTGTAATTATTAGTGTCCTTATGGTCACCGGATTTAAAAATTGGTATTACCTTACTGTATTTCATTATATCTGGAAAGACGCCTTGATCTACACACAAATTAAATATTAAAGCCAAGTATGGTGCTATGTTCTCAATTATGGATTTGCATACTTTAACAGACATTCCCCAAAGGTCTTCGGTTATTTTGACTTTTATTTGCCGGAAAGCCTTTATGACTGCCATATGGTTTATATATTTGAATTGAAATTCAACCGGACAGCCTGGCAAGTTTGCTTTTAATAAATCAATCGAGGCTTCTGGGGAGGAGTTTAGACCTTCCGTTGTCCTATGAGGTATATTGGTGAAATAATTCACAAACTCTTGGGCTACCTCTACGTTAGAGCTTTTGGGACCATGTGGAGTCTCCAATAAATAATCCGTACTGCGTAATTTATTCCTACCAGTTTCACTATTAATAACTTTCCACACAGTCTTTATTTTATTGTCTGCCGATTTGATCTTGTCGCTAATGTACAGGGCCTTCGCCACCTTGCAAATCTTTCTGAATAATTTAGAATATCTATTTACATATTTATTAAAGGTTTCCTCACCGGACACGGCTGTTTCGGGAGGTTCCTGTTCATATAAAGCGGGAGGCAACGTCAGGGTGTCACTATTGTGGGGCTCGCCCTGAGGACACGGTGGAGCATACGGTGGAGGTCTGCCCGGCTTGGGTAGAGCACCGCTGTGGCGCGGGCTTGCGGGCGATTTTTACTCACATACAAACGTCTGTGTTAGAAGAAATAGGCCGTATTTTACCGCACGGGCCTACTGCAGGTTCGTGGATGTAAAAAATCAATGTGAAATGATATCTGTTAATAATATGTTTTTATTTGCAAACGAATTTCACGTGGATAAAAGATGGAAACTAGTGAATTCTCTTCCCTCTTCCATTATCAGATCATAAAATGTAATGTTATGTACATATTCAGATATACTTACACTTATTATTTATACTCATATTCATACTTATATATGTATCATTCATTTCCACGGTCCATAATATGCATTCCATTATTATGAGGCTCTGTTTTGATCATATTCCACTACACCAGGACTCATTTTTCAGTTCACAGTCACAGTCCTCAACTTTAAGCTTAAGTTTCGGCGACTTAGTGACCCCTTAGCGTAGGAAGCCGTACCTATGCAGGACTGTATCACTTTTTCCTATCAAACACTGCACTTTTTAATTTAATACCATTTATATTTACATTGTTACAGAACATTTTCATTATTTTGACATTTTTTTGACAACATTGTTGATGTTGTATCTATGACAACCTTCTCATCAAAATTCTTGTTGGTCTGCTATTTTTATTTCATAATTGTTATTCGAACTCTTTTATGGTAAAATTATTTACCGTTCCTCGTCCATATTTTCGAATATTTTAAATTTCGACCTCCAACCGTTCTGCGAGGTTTCTTTAGGAATCATCGCACAGCAGTGGTCAGTCGAGCTCTGGCTTCCAAACAAGCCTCTTAAAAGTAGGTCTCCAGTAAACGTTGCCTCGAGAGCCCTTCTAGGGTTTTTCCTGCTGTGCCAGTCTCTATATAACTGGTGCGCCTGGAGCTGCCTGGCCCTTTGCCGCCGGTCTACCAGGGCCGCTCCTCGGCAGCTACACGAAGAACGGCCCTGGTGGACCGGCGGCAGCTACACGAAGAACGGCCCTGGTGGACCGGCGGCAGCTACAGAGGAGCGGCCCTGGTGGACCGGCGTCAGCTACAGAAGAACGGCCCTGGCGGACCGGCGACAGCAACAGACGAGCGGCCCTGGTGGACCGGCGACAGCAACGGACGAGCGGCCCTGGTGGACCGGCGACAGCAACGGACGAGCGGCCTTGGTGGACCGGCGACAGCAACGGACGAGCGGCCCTGGTGGACCGGCGACAGCAACGGACGAGCGGCCCTGGTGGACCGGCGGCAGCTGCAGAGGAGCGGCCCTGGTGGACCGGCGGCAGCTGCAGAGGAGCGGCCCTGGTGGACCGGCGGCAGCTGCAGAGGAGCGGCCCTGGTGGACCGGCGGCAGCTACGTAGGAGCGGCCCTGGTGGACCGGCGTCAGCTACAGAAGAACGGCCCTGGTAGACCGGCGGCAGCTACCGAGGAGCGGCCCTGGTGGACCGGCGTCAGCAACGTTTACTGGAGACCTACTTTTAAGTGGCTTGTTTGGAAGCCAGAGCTCAACTGACCACTGCTCTGCGATGATTTCTAAAGAAACCTCGGAGAACGGTTAGAGGTCGAAATTTAAAATATTCGAAAATATGGACGAGGAACGGTAAATAATTTTACCATAAAAGAGTTCGAATAACAATTATAAAATAAAAATAGCAGACCAACAAGAATTTTGATGAGAAGGTTGTCATAGATACATCATCAACAATGTTGTCAAGAAAATGTCAAAATAATGAAAATGTTCTGTAACAATGTAAATATAAATGGTATTAAATTAAAAAGTGCAGTGTTTGATAGAAAAAATTGATACAGTCCTGCATAGGTACGGCTTCCTACGCTAAGGGGACACTAAGTCGCCGAAACTTAGGCTTAAAGTTGAGGACTGTATCTGTGAACAGAAAAATGAGCCCTAGTGTGGTGGAATATGATCAAAACAGAGCCTCATAGTAATGGAATGCATATTATGGACCGTGGAAATGAATGATACATATATAAGTATGAATATGAGTATAAATAATAAGTGTAAGTATATCTGAATATGTACATAACATTACAATATGACAACATAATATGATATTGACGTCAGAACTACACGTGTGCGTAAAATCCCGAAACAATCTGATTTACTGGAATTGGGTCAATCAGAAGGGTGTGAAGATAGATAAAAATGTTTGCAAATTCTGATACGAAGATTAAGGATTATATGTGAAGAAAGAAATAAGATATTTTGGTTTACAGGCGCGGAGTAATTTGACAGGTCTTAATTTACATATCTTCCGGCCTTATCTTTATGAAATACTAGCGGCCGCCAGCGACTTCGTTCGCGTGGAGTTAGTTATGCTCCGCTCATATTAGTCGCAGGTCCTTACTGGACACGGCTGTTACGGGAGGTTCCTGTTCCGTATAAGGCGAGAGGAAACGTCAGGGTGTCACTATTGTGGGGATCACCCTGAGGACACGGTGGAGGTCTGCCCGGCTTGGGTAGAGCACTACCGTGGCGCCGGCTTTCGGGCGATTTTTATTCAGATACAAACATCTGTGTTAGAGGAGGTATTTTTTTTTAATATAAATTACTAGCGGCCGCCAGCGACTTCGTTCGCGTGGTTTAGTTATGATCCGTTGGTATTGGTCGCAGCGTGATGTTACATAGCCTAAAGCCTTCCGGGATTAATGGGCTATCCAACGCAAAAACAATTTTTCAATTTGGACCAGTAGTTCCTGAGATTAGCGCGTTCAAACAAACAAACAAACAATCAAACAAACTCTTCAGCTTTATATATTAGTATAGATAAAGACAAAGATGCACTGCACTTAAACTCAGTTTAGTTTGTTAACAAGGGAATCAGGGCCATAATGCTTGTATGTTGTATATAATGCGGGTAAGTCCATAAATACACAGTCGGCAATAAACGCCACCCGTTGGCATGAGAATGGCATAAAGGCGAGGCTATGCCATTTACACCAGTATCGTTTTGGAAATTCCTGGGCAGAAGGACCACAAATCTTTCTTAAGTTGACAACACTTTTCTAAGACGTTGGCGCCATTATCTAGTTCACGAACTAAACTATATTTAAGATTAGTTCATCTTCATCTTTCTGTTTCATTTCAAAAAAGATTGTTTTTTTATAAGTTATAAACTAGCGCTTTACCGCAATCCCGCCTGATGGTAAGCAGTGATGCGATCATTGATGGTAAAGCGCGCTAGTTTATTAAGAGCCTATTCACTCTAGCCTTGAAGACACTCAAATTGTAATGTGACGGAAACACCGTCGCTGGCAAATTGTTCCAGTCCCTCGATGTACGCGGTATAAAAGAGGAAGCGAAACGCTTCGTCCGGGTCGCAGTGGTGTCAACAACGTAAGGGTGGAAACTCGCCGTACGACGGATCGTCCGATGGTGGAATGGAGATGGGGGAATTAAATCATGCAATTCCCTTGCACACTCACCAGAATGCATCCTATAGAAGACCGAAAGGCTGGCTACTCTACGCCTGTGCTCCAGGCTTTGGAGACCGTTTCGAGTTAATTTTGGGTCGCCAATCAGCCTCTTCGCACGCCTCTCCACTGAATCCAAAGTAGCCAGGTGACATTTCGCAGCACCAGCCCAAATGTGGCTGCAGTACTCCACACACGTGCGGACCTGTGCTTTGTACAACGTTAGAAGCTGCCCCGGTGTGAAGTACTGCCGGACCTTTGCGATAACGCCAAGGGATGATGCGATTCTAGTCCTTATAAATTAAGGGATTGCATAGACAGTTTACACGTGATTACAAACATGGCGACCAAAAAATTTACATCTGGTGTTCACTAATTGGACAGGATTAATTAAGATTGTATCTTCTGTTCTTTTCTTAATGAACTGTATAGGAAAATTCAATAAAATCTATTCAATATTAGCGGCCGCCCGCTACTTCGTTCGCGTGGAGTTAGTTATTTGAACATTAATGTTATATAGCCTAAAGCCTTCCTGGATTAATGGGCTATCCAACGCAAAAAGAATTTTCAAATCTGACCAGTAGTACCTGAGATTAGCGCGTTCAAAGAAATAAACAAACAAACTCTTCAGCTCTATAAATATCAGTTTAGATTTTAGTCACGACAGGTAGCCTTGTTAGAAAAAATCACTTTTCAATTTATTGCTAATGTTTATTTACATAATCAGCCTATTATGTTCCCATTCCTGGGACACAGGCTTTCTCTTGGTGAGTGGGTCGTAATTATAACGAAGGCCCATTGTGGGTTGGTAAATGTCACATATCTTCTAAGTTTTTTTTAGTTTGGCAGCCTCCGTGGCGTAGCGGTAGCGGACGCGGCCGCTGCGCAGGGTGGCGCGGGTTCGATCCCCGCACAGTGCAAGTATTTGTATGCATGAATATGAATATTTGCACTGGTCTGGTCGTGCCTCGGAAAGCACGTTAAACCGTTGGTCCCGGTTGCCATACGAACATCTAGTGGCAGTCGTTACGGGTTGTTGGAGCCCTCAAAAATCCAACAATTGGTCTAACTGCAATGCTTCGATGTCGCCTTCGGGTTGTGGAGGTCAGACGGCGGTCGCTTCACGGAAAATGTCGAAGTTTAGCCATATCAGCAGTTGGACTGGTAAAGCGGACCCCAGACTCCAAAGCTGAAAAGGCTTCGGATGCGACTGGGATTAACGCTGTGATGATGATGATGATGACATATCTTCGAAGTTTTTGCCTCTAAGACATCCCGGTTTCCTCACGATATTTTCCTTCACCGTTTTGAGAGCAGTAGTGATGAAATAATTTATACAAAGTGATGATGATGTTCCCGATCGATTTCGGCCACGGCGCACAGTGTGAGATTTCGGCAATCTAGGGGAACTTTATTCATTGAAGAAAATAAAATGGCATTTAGCCGATTCTAATTGATATTTTAATCAGGATAAACGTTTAAATAAACAATAAGAGGTTTTAAACGTTTTGCATGTTGTTTATTGTTCTAAAAAAACATTGTTCTTAGTACGTACATACATACTTTTGATAAGTGTTGCCGTCAAATATAAAAAGACATTTATTCTCTTGGCTTCTAATGCAGCCAAGTAAACTCACAGAAAACTTTAAAGAATTAACCAAACGTTTTTTTGTTTCAAAAAATAAAAACTGGTGACAAGAAAGAAAAGAAAAACGTATTATTCATCTGTATCAATATTCCTGTTGCTATTAGAGTGAACAGATTTTGCAACAGGCTCCATTAACATTTCTAAAACTTCTGGCAATATCTTTGAATGTTTAGTTCTGGGACTAGCACGAAGACTAGTGGCATAAGGGTCAGATGTAATTAACAATCGATGAACAAGGTCAGTGTTGGTAAGAATCCTGGATGATTTTCTGGTAAACAGTTCCCTATATTTTCGGTTGTCCTTATTTCTGGCCTCTTGGGCCTCCTCTGATAACTGGCCTATAGGTAAAATGTTTGCGTCTATGATTTCTTTTCCGTGAAACAGTATCTTGTGGACACTTACAGGCATGTAATACCAAGCATAATGGCTTAGGTACAATTCTAAATTACATCAAAGATATTCACCAAATTTGTGTGTATCGATCGGAAAACTACTGATAATTTTGACACTTTATCGAGTGACGCATTTCGAGCTTTCTATATTTTGGTGCCCCTTGTAGGAGAAGAAACACAAAGTTCCTTTACGATCGCAGCCGAGTCGCATTTTCTTGCCTTGCGTAATTAGAGCTCAACAGCCTTCGACAGTTCTTCAGGGTTTGTCGATTCGACAAGCCCTTTGATTTTCCTAGTCTGGACTTTCGAAGAGCACTCTTCAAACGCCTTTTTAGGTCTACCGCTTGTATTTTGTTTTACCGAAGGATCGGGCGCAAAGTCGAAGGAGACCTGCTCTTCCAACCACGCTGCGTTGTCAGTTAAAAATCTCTTTCGGTGGCGATTAGCTTTGTCCCATTTAACCTGTATACTATGCACACATTTCCGTATTTTGGCCTTTGTATTAGAAGACATCTGTCTGACTCCAGTTTGTTCCATTATGAAGTTTGAAACAACCTCCAACTTGTTTGAATGAGGTTGGGCCCACACATCGAATAATGCTCGCCATGTAAACATGTGTGCCATTTTCTGAAAAAAATACGATTTAACGTAATCGCGCAAACATGCGCAAGTTTTTTTTAATATTCTGGCTAGTATAATAAATAAGCTACAGGTAGAATCAAGTTTTAGGGTGGAACACTTTGGAACACATAATTAAAACCCTTTTTAAAAACCAAAACCTACTTTTTATCAATAAAGACTACACCATTTTTTTAAACAACTGTTTTCTATCTAATTATTTAGCAAATATTTAAAATAAAATGCAGGCTCTTACCTATAGATATAGGCAATATTGTAGAAAAACAGCACTGACCACTTAGCCGAGACACAGCGACACAGCAATCGTATAAACATGCCCTAAGCTGGACGGCTGTCGCGGGGATCCGAGCGCGTGCTTGTCTATACAAGTTTTAAGATCCATTATACCCATACTGCGGTTGACTAAAGTGCAAGTAAGCCACGTTTCCTTTCGACTGGGATATTTAGCTGCTTGAATACCAGGGTTAGTGAAAAAAATCACAAAGTTGGAAAATCTAATAAAATTCCCCTAGATTGCCGAAATCTCACACTGTGCGGCGACCACTTCGACTCCTAGCCGATGATTTGACGCTCATGCGCCCGAAGATGGCTTATGTAGCCTATCTTGGCGGCGAAACTTCGTGCACACTGAGGGTACGTAAGCACGCCGTCGACGTAGCTGTATGTGATGGCAGCAGGTGGGCGGGCCTTTAATTGGTCGCGTTTGGTATCGAGGTCAGCTTTGCGCTGCTCGTCAAACTCGCACACTTGTCCGTACACCATTCTGCGCCATTCTGACCGCTTTGCTGCCAATTCTCCCATTCAGAGGGTTCTATATTGCATCTCTTCATGTGTCGTTTCAAGACATCCTTGAACCGGAGGAGTTGTCCGCCATGCTTTCGCTTGCCCTCCTCCAGCTCAGAGAAGAAGATGCGCTTTGCCACTCTTTTTCCGCCATACGTGATACGTGTCCGCACCACCGAAGCTGTCGCGCATTAAATAAGCCTCAATGTCACCAACATTGGCTCGTCGCAGGACTTCGCACTCTGTCAGACTATTTGATCTTCGTAATGGATCGTAGACATTTAAAGTGAAAACGATCTAGAGTACTACCCGTGCACGATAAGTTGGGACCTGAGTGCGGTGACGTTGAGAGATGAGATAATGTAAATAATAGATAAAATAAATGTATAAAATTAAACATTGTATTTTTATTCATTGCAAAACCATAGTCAACACTTTCGGTGATACATAATTAAATACCTAGGGTCCTATTTTATTCAAATGGTGTGCACTCAGGTCCCAACTTATCGCGCACGGGTAGGACGTATGTGGTGGCGGTACACAAAAGTAAAGTGAAGTGCCTGCAAGGTGAGAGCAGCGATGGCCAAGTTGTATTGGCCGAGACTTAAAAGTTGTAGGTCGTAGTTTCGACTTTGTGTAAATTATTTCATCACCACTGCTCTCAACTGGTGAAGGAAAACATCGTGAAGAAACCGGCATGTCTTAGAGGTAAAAAATTCGAAGACATGACATCTACCAACCCACACTGGGCCCGTGTGGTAGATTACGGACCACTCTCTCTCTCACCGAGAGGTGGCCTTTATCTCAACAGTGAGAACATTATAGGCTGATTATGATGCTGAAAGTGCTTGATGGGGTTCGAACCTAAGACCTACAACTTGTATGTAAGTCCTCCGTGGCGCAGCGCACAACACGCCTGCCTGCGACGTGGAGGCCCCGGGTTCGATCCCCGGCCATGATGGAAAACGATCTTTTCCTGATTGGCCTAGGTCTTGAATGTTTATCTATACATGTATGTAATATAAAAAAGTATCGTTGAGTTAGTATCCCATAACACAAGTCTCGAACTTACTTTGGGGCTAGCTCAATCTGTGTGATTTGTAAAAAATAAAAATAAAAAAAAAGGCGCGGATAATATCTCTAAGCTACCGCTGCCGTATAATAGGTTTATTTGAAAACTCAAAATACACTTACGCATTAGAGTTGCTAGTGCGTTATTTTATTTTCGCATTGTTGTCTCCACATTATTAAGGCAGTAACGTAAACTCAAACATTGTTTAACTTCTCCATTTTCGGGAAAACCTGCCCATACGTAACTACTAATTTTCGTGAGGTGTCAGGAACAAAATTACTTTTGGCTTTATCGCAGAATGTAAACTGTCATTCTGCGATATATTCAAAATTACTTTTAGCAAAAAACTTTTGAATAAAGTTACCACCCACCAGACGAATTGCTGCCGCCAAGCGATTCGTCGTGTTCCGACATGATGTCTGGTGAAGCCGTACGGAGGACGGGTCTGAGCCTTTGTGTTGTGATGTGTACGGGTACGATGCCCCAAATGTTGTTGTGTCGGGAGTTTGGTCGTGGAGGGCCTCCAGATCAATTTCCCTCTGGCGCAATATCGTTGGTCATGCTGGGTTTAACATGGCATTACCTCGCTCAACTGCCGTCTTCTTTCCTATTCACTAATTTTTTGGGAGAATAGGCTAAATCAAGTAATTCGCTTTACCAACATCGATTGCATGACTGCTTACCATCAGGTGGGACTGCAGTCAAGTAATTTTGTCCCTGACATGTCACAAAAAATAGTAGTTACGTATGGCAGGCTTGCCGGAAAAATTAAAATTAAGTTTTCAACTTCATTGAATTCCATGAATTTTAGTCTGCATTTGTGCTGTTCGGTATGGTATTATACAGTATAGGTTTATTTTCTACTGGCGGCCGCTAGCCCAGCGACTTCATTCCCGTGGAGTTAGTTATGCTCCGCTCCTATTGGTCTCAGCGTGATGTTGTATATTATATATAGCCTAAAGCCTTCCTGGATTAATGGGATATCCAATGTCAAAAGATTTTTTCAAATCGGACCAGTAGTTCTTGAGATTAGCGTGTTCAAACAAACAAACTCTTCAGCTTTATATCTTCTTTATATATATAATTCTGCTGTACGTGTGTATGTCATTGAACTCCTCCTAAACGGCTTGACCGATTTTAATGAATTTTTCTGTATGCGTTTGAGTGGCGCCCTGAATTGTTTAGATTCACAAATCAGCCCGGCAGATGGCGCTGATTGCTTGAAAAAGCATGTGATCTTGGAAACGGCCCTGACGATTTCGCTGAAATTTAATATGTGGGGGTTTTCGGGGACGAGAAATCGATCTAGATGAGTCTTATTTCTGGGTAAGCGCATGTTTTCGAGTTTTCTCTTTCGCAATATTTCACGCATAATATGGGCGCTAATTTCGCGCGGCTTGACATAGCCCCTGTGGCGTAGTCGATAGTGGTATGGTCTACTCGCGTTGGTTGGTGTTCCATGGTTCAATCCCGGGCAATCACAAGTTTTTTTTTTTCTGTTTAGACAAGTTCATTATTTTGTTTTTTTAATTTTTGTAATTATTTAAAAAGAAAATTGTACATAAGAACTAAAAGGGGAAAAAATAAACAAAAATACTTTAATTTTTTTTTTATTTAATTAAAATTGTACTTATGAACTAAAAGAGAAAAAAATAAATAGAAATAAATAAATATTTAAAATTTTTTATTTAATTTTAAGAGACTGAAACAAGAGCTCTAGGGGTAGAGAGAGGTATGATATCTTTGTTACAAATGTAGATGACAATGCTTTCCATGGGTGTATTCCTAAATCTGCTGTACCTGTGTACGTCACTGAATTCCTCCTAAAGGGCTGGTCCGATTTGAATGAAGTCTATGTATATAAATGAAAGTCGCGTTAGTTACTCAACTCAAGCACCGCTTAACCAGTATGGCTCAAAATTGGTAGGGAGGTAGATAAGAACTGGGAGAAGGACATATCACATAGGATACTTTTTATCCCGTTCCAGTTGTTCCCGTCGTTCCCGTGTGACGTGACATAAGACATGGTATAACAAAACGCAACTGATATGGAATAACAAAACAACTCAGTCAAAATATACATAAGTTAGCGGTTCATTTGTTAAAAATGGTACAAACACACTGCTGCACTACTCAGCATATTAAAAAAAAATCTTACCGGTTGAATGTTGATGCATTCATTTAAAGCAAGGAATATAAATACTCTCTGCCGGTTTATTTTTTTTAATAAAAGCCCCAAAGCAAACTTCAACTTCAAAATTGCTAATATTGTATTGCTGTGCCATTTACCACTTCACTACATACTATAAAACAAAGTTACTTTCTCTTTCCCTATGTCCCTTTGTATGATTAAATCTTTAAAGCTACGAAACAGATTTTGATGAGGTTTCTTTTAATAGATAGAGTAATTAAAAAGAAACGTTTATATGTATAATAACATCCATTAAATTGTTGAGAAATACTATCCCTAGAACACATGTGGGAGTGACGAGAGGAGGCATAACTCCGTTGCCGCGAAAAATCGCAGTACAGCGGACAGAGCTCCGGCGGGATCTCATGGCGACATGGAAAGTGTGATTATCGCAATCCAGCACTGAACACGCCACAATAGCGGCGGTAAGTCCTCTCTTTGAGGAGTAGCTAGAGAGGCGCCACGGCGTCCTCACCTTCCAACTGACGTAGGTCCTCCCCGGGCACGGCTGTTTCGGGAGGTTCCTGTTCCGTATTAGGCGGGAGGAAACGCCAGGGTGACCACTGTGTGCATCGCCCTGAGGACACGGTGGAGCATATGGTGGAGGTCTGCCCAGCTTGGGTAGAGCACAGCCGTGTCCTCGTGGCGGCTATTGGCGGCGATCTCATCTCTCGCGTCCGACCCTTGTCCAGGCCATAGTCCGGAACAATAGTGCATGGCAAGCTTTCACCTCCTTCTGTGAAGCAGTGATGCTGGCAAAGGAGGAGGCGGAGCGCGTGAGGGAGCGGAAATCCCACTACCCTCACGCCTCAAACCGCCGCAGGAAGCGCCCTGGTCGGGTGGCAACATCGGACTCCCGACCACCGTAGGCGCGGGCTTGCGGGCGGCGAGCGATAGGCAGCTCGCCTCCTGGTAAGAACCACGCCCAGGTTGACGGCGCGTTGTGTTTCACACGCGCCTCAAAGAGATGTCCACAGGGTTGCGGGTTGGTTAAAAAAGAAACCATGGTACTGGCCGTTGCACAGGCAAGTGAAGTAACACGGGTGGGTTTTAGTCAATAAAAGTCTGACACGCCCTTCCGCTCCGCCCAGAGCGGGAGAGGTTATTTGATGATTTCCCATCCTAACAAAAAAAAAAGAACTGAAGAAGAGCAAGAAATTGCACTTGAAGGGCGCAGCCTTAGTATGGCTCGACTTCGTGCTTCTCACTCACCAGAGCATTACGAAGCACAAGAAGAGAAGACTGATTTGAATCGGGCAGCGTTTCAATACGCATATAATATAGCGCAATGACGATCGAATTGGGCCAATGGATGTTGTTTGCGAGTATTGTAGCACATTAAAGATTTTTTTGCTCCCAAATAAAGAATCATTGAATAATAATAGTTATTTATTTAAAATTATCCGGATTTAAAAAGTTCTCATGTGATATGTGCCTTTAAGGCGGAACGAAGTTCGCCGGGTCAGCTAGTATTAGTATAGATTACATCATCTTCACATAATCAGCCTAAAACGTTCCCACTCCTGGGACTCAGGCCTCCTCTCGGTGAGAGCTAGTGGGCCGTAATCTACCATGCGGGCTCAGTGCGAGTTGGTAGATGTCACAAGTCTTCATAGTCTTTGTCTCTAGGACATGCCGATTTCCACATGATGTTTTCCTTCACCATTTTGAGAGCAGTGGTGATGAAATTATTAACACAAAAGTGAAGTCTGATAATTTTTAAGTCGCGCCAGTACCACTTGCCTGTGTGGTACAGGACTTAGAATAGTACCAACCCATATCCTCCCGTGGGTGTCGTAAGGGCCGACTAAGGGAACTCTCACCAGGGAAGCGGGCAGCAGCGCTTCTCCTGTGGAATATCAAATTACTGCGAACCCAACCAGAGGCGGGTTATGGCAAATACCAAGCGTGGGGATTATGGCAAATCCCCTAATTTGGGGGAGGCTTTTGTCCAGCAGTGGACCTCTATAGGCTGAAGAAGAATACCACTTGACCACCGCTGCTTCATCACCATCTACCTAACCTTTTCTTAATTATTTTGGAGTTGGTTTTCAGTGTAACCAGATTCAGATGAATACCTCTATTTTACTCGGAGCGACTGTTTATCAGACCACCACAACCCAATCACCGGGAACACGATACCCCTTAGGTTCAATTCACACTTACCACAACCACACCACGTCGCAGCGACAAAAAGTGTCAAGCTGTGGTTACGTGTGAATAGTGTCGCAGCGGCTTTTTGCAGTTGCGTTGTGGTACCGACAAAATGTCGATGTAGTTGCGTTGTATTTCATTCACTTTGCCACACCACTATTTTTATTTCATCAAAAACTTACAAAACAGTAAACGTCAGTTGACTTCTTCTAATTAAAAATACGACTATAGGGGCGCGCTGTTGATGACGTCATGTCGTGGCGATGTAGCCACGGTGCCTCCGCCGGTGGTGGCGTTGCCGTCGCGATGTGGTTGCGATGTAGTCGTATAACACAGGTGATCGTTAACAACAGCAAAATGTTGTACGTGTGAATTGTAATATTCATTTTCAATGCAAAATAGACGCCCGACCACGTGGCGTCGTTGTGGTGTAGTTGTGGTACGTGTGAATTGACACTTAGTCAGACTTTCTGGCTTCTCAAACTCGTAACAACCGGCTAAGATCCTCAACATCATCATCCATTGATGGCTGGGACCGGCTTAACTTGAAATAAAAAAAAAAAACATTTATTTGCGGTAAACATGACGCAAAAGATCAATAAAAAAATAAGAAATAGTTGAGGAAACATGCGTCATATCTACACAAAAAGGCTGTTGCTCAGCATTATGCTGCGACGCCTGCGACCCTATGCATAAAGAGCCCAGCGCTGGTTTTCAGCGACAATCGCTTGCTTTCCGAGGCACGGAGAGATTCGGAGTAGTAAAGATGGTCACCCATCCACAGAATAACCGCAGCAAGCGTTGCTTAACCTGATCGATCGATCTGTGCGGTTGTTATTATATATACAGCATTATTTTTGGCTTATGCGAAACCTGAAATAAATGTCCAGTATTTTTAAGTAAAGAATCTATGTACAAAATTTCAAAAAGATGTCATGTAAAACGACAAATTTATGAGCTTCTAATCCCAATTGGTTGTCCCAACACAAATAAGTTCAAAGCTCCGCTCGGGCGAGCGAGCGCGGTGCGTTGACCTCTGGCGTCAGCTGTCGCGCACGTGCAAATACTATGATTTATCGTAAGCTGCGTAGCGCGCTCGGTAACCACACTGCAATAATCCTAAATGTATTTGGGAAAAAATATAACATGGTGTAAAAATGATTGGAATCGATTCAGTTGCTGCTTCGCATCAAAAAATAACGTTGTATAGCCATGAGCCCTTCTGTGATACCAACGACAACAATCTAAATACTTGAATAGCTCTGATTTTAATAGGGGAATATGCAATGACAGCTACACTAAAGACGCCATTACTGTCGCCAGCTGATACTGAGGATGGGACAGCCGCGTTATTTGAACTGATTTCTAAAGGATGGCAAATTGAAGTAGGTAGTGATTTCAAAATCTGGTCCTTCGAGTCGTTCTCTATAGACTATAGAGCACTGAACGAAATACGCGGGAAGTTTTACTGACACAACACAAATGGGTGTATATCATTTAATGCCCAAAACCTAATATTCTAGGGCTAATTGAATTAACTAGCAAACTTTGTGGTTCTGAGGGGCATCGCAATAAAAAAAATATATAAAAAATATAATTGGTATTTTTTTTAGTTAACAATAGCAGTGCTTTTTTGGAGTAGGTAACTTTTTGTTTTTAACTGTTAACTTTCTCTTTTTCTCTAATATTCTTTTTTACTTAAGGTTTTTAATTAAATTCTTGAAATAATTTTGGCTATAACTTAAATAATTAACAAAACCGACCGAGGAAATAAATATTGTGATTGTCTTTCTGTGGTAATCAAATCAAATCAAATCAAATCATTTATTTCAAATAAACCAGTTACAGGCACTTTTGAATTGTCAGAAGTTCGGCCAGTCAGTAAGGTGAAGCTAGTTGGTAGTAGTAGGTGTAGCTAGATGGTAAACATCACAATTAGTGACATTTTTCAAGTTAGATTATTTAGTTTTCGAATCTAGATTAGACACTTAAGGTCAAACCTTAAGCGTTATAGAGGTGACTCTCTGTAACTAGAGAATCACAATTAAGCACAAAAATCTAGGTTCAAAACAATGAATCTTATAAGAACTTACTTAATTGCTTAGAATCTAAGTTTATGGGCTGAAACATCGTGAAGAATCCTGGACTTTAATGGTTTGTAATCGTGAACACGGCAACACGCAACGAGCTGAAGTGATTGATGTTCATTCCTTTTCTGAATGAGAAAACTCTCTGCACTGCAGTAGAACAATTACAAAGTGTTTAAGACAATTCATGGTCTGAAAAATGTCATAGAGGCAATTCCCGTCTTTTTTCTGTTACGTGCCCAAATGAAAAAAACAAGACTCCATTAACTAAAACCTGATGCCGTTATAAAGACAAATGTTACAAAAGCAAGAACCTATTTACTGTAAATTGAATGCTATAACACGACGACTTACGCCATCTACCTGATTGTGTGCACAACACTATGCCACCTGAGTAAATCACAACACAGACAATCGATAACAGCAGCAGTATCAATAGACTACTAGCGACATCTATCATCCGACGTGTGAAGGTGACACTCACAACCACATACAAGCATTAGATGATGAAGACACACTACTGTCCGTCAAACCGACTATATAATCGGTCACTCACGGAGGACCGATTGACTTGTCCGATTAAGGCCAGCCCGCGCCGCAGCAGAGCCAGTAAATATAAATTCCCAACTATGACATCCATAGGAAAGTCCGGTTAAGTAATCACGACCTCTCAAGGTCAACTAGATGCCAAATCAAAACAAAAAGGACCGATCGTACTCGCTACTTAGAAGGCACAGTGGACGATAGCCCTGCAGTCATCACTGTTGTCATAAGTCTTAAGCTTTACCTAAGCGGAGGCCCCGTCGCCCTCAGGAATTGCCTAGCTAGGAGGTACGGAGATAGGTTAGCCCCGCAGTAAATCGCCTCAGTCTAAAATCTGTCAAGTGTTTGAAGTAAAGTGAATAAACTAAAGTGAATAAAGTAAAGTGTCATCCCGGTTTTATTCAACCGCCACCATTATAATGCTAAAATAATCCCATCATTATAGACTACCACCAAATCACAACAATTCCGCAATTTCCCCTCTATTTGCCATATAATTCCGCCCATATATGTCGCAATAACAGTCAGCATCTGGCACGGGGCGCCGGGACCGACAACTATGCAATTTGTACAATTTCTAGTGCTGACTACGCCTCTTGTGAATATCGCTCCATTTCCTACAACGGGCAAACAAAACTGCCTGAATGTTATGTGATAGCTTCTCCTTTAGAGTGCGTTTAGTTTTATTATGGCTTTTCTTTGTCTACAATAACAATAAATTATAAAGATACGAAGTATAACAGTTTATCCAATTTAAAAGGCGGGTTTTAAATGTGGGAAAATAATCAAAGGGTATCAAGAGATTCATCCGTATCGCTGTCAATAAGAAAAACACAAAAGACTGGCAGCATTTCCATGTTGTATGGCAATGTTGATTGGTTGGGCAAAACCAGAGGGCTAACCTGTTTTGAAGTGACCTGACGTCACGAGAAGAGTCGAACTTTCAGTTGGAAATTAATGTCTTCAAAAGCAAAGTCAGTACTCGGACCCAAGGCCTTAAGAAATTGGTAAATGTTTTTATTCCAGTAAATAGGTTTTGTTAAAGCATGCAATCATTCTTACATCAAGCACATTCAAATTTCCCGGTTCCTTCCCATTTAATTCCATATATTTCTGGCTTAAAAGCCCAGCATATAAGCCAGAAAAACTTACAAAAAAAAAACAACTTCTCTCTGCACACATCATCATCAAACAACAAAAACACTGCATCAAAAAAAGCTTCATGGCGTCCGCCGGCCGGCAATCATAAAAATTCTATAAATCAATAATTACCCCTTGAAACCAACAACAAAGTAACCAGTGAATATCTGTGGAGGCCTCCATCACAACCCGAAGAGTGCAACGCTGTAAATCCAGTAAGTCCTTTTCCCATTTCGAGTGTACTTGAATGTAATTTCCCAGAAATCGTGCCTAAGAAACGCAGTCCAGCTATCGAAGATATATCAGTATATCATTATCAAACAGGTTTGTACAAGTAATTTTAAATGTCCATCATATATTTAAACCTAGAAAGGGAATTTCTCATCTGACAACTCTTAGAAGAACCGAAATAAACTCAGAGATCTAGTCTATTTTTAAGTCCAGACACAATTATATATTTAAACTTTACGCATACAAAAAAGATACATAGGCGGACTTAATGCCTTAGGCTTCTCAACCGGTCAACCAAAAGTGGTGAAGAAATAGATGGTCAGTTTTATACTTATTGCACTGACCTGGTTTGATGCAGGACATGCCGCAAGCTCCGTCACAAAGACACTTCTTTTTTTTACTCTTGCAGTCCTCGTCAGATGAGCACTTGCGGAGACATTTTTGGCCCTGAAATGAAAGAAACCTTGAGTATAATTTTTCACTGTAATTTTAAGAACGTGTAGGAGTACCTACAAACGCCACAAAAATGAAAAACGCGTCATAATGACGTCACACGAATTCTACATCTCACAATCAGAGTTTATCGTGCAATTAGTATACATACAACTTGCCAATTTCAAGCATTGGGCAAGTGCCCGCCAGACATAACACCCGTCTGGTCGGAGGATCCTCCCTTTTCTACGGAGGATGAGTGAACTTTACTCACTGTTCCTCATGCCTCTCCACAAACGTGTATACTCTGATCTCATTTGTCGAAAATACCTCTTTAATACCTGGCATTTTTCCATTTATTAGATATACATACAAATAAGTTTCCGCCTTTTTTGAACAGACGGACGAGCATTATTATGTAGGAGAATAATTTTATTATGACGGGAGTAGCAATAGGCGTGCTCTTCCTTCTTACTTCCTCCAATAATGCTTCCAATTCCTTGTCTTCGTACGATTACGGTCTTCCACTAAGTTCATTGTTTCCACATCAAAGTCACGGTTTATAAACTTTTGACGCCACTCACGAAAACTTCTCTCGCTTAAAGCAGTTTCACCATAAGCTTCTATAAGCAATCCATGGGCCTCAACTGCAGACTTCTTCAAATTAAAAAAGTAAATCAAAATATCCCGCAAATGATTCTTTTTCGGCACAAAACTTGTCATTTTTGCACAAAAAGAAGTCATCATCATCATCCCAGCGTTAATACCAGTCGCATCCGAAGCCTTTTCATCTTTGGAGTCTGGGGTTCGTCTTACCAGTCCAACTGCTGATATGGCTAAACTTCGACATTTTCCATGAAGCGACTGCCGTCTGACCTCCACAACCCGAACGCGACATCGAAGCATTGCAGTTAGACCAATTGTTGGACTTTTGAGAACTCCAACAACCCGTAACGACTGCCACTAGATGTTCGTAGGGCAACCGGGACCAATGGCATAAACGTGCTTTCCGAGGCACGACCAGACCAGTAAAATATTCATATTCATGCATACAAATACTTGCACTGTGCGGGGATCGAACCCGCGCCACCTTGCGCAGCGGGTGCGTCCGCTACCGCTACGCCACGGAGGCTGTCACAAAAAGAAGTATGTGATACAATACAGAGTCACTATTACCAGATATCCGAACTTCTTAGTGAGGACATCTTTTGTTAAATGGCGGAAACTTATTTGTACACCAATTATTTTTCATTCAGAATAGAACGAAAGCGGCTAGATTAAGAACGTTTCTAAAAGACGACAATTGCTATTTTGGCAAGTAATTAAGCCGGACTTTGCAACAAAACCATTTTATAAACTACAAGCTTTCCGCTCGTGGCTTCGCCCGCGTGGAATTCAGTTATATCGCGCTTTTTAGATGACCCTCGGGAATATCAAATTTTTCAATAAAAGGTGTATTATGTCCTTTCTCAGGGTCTAAAGATTGTCTGTGCCAAATTTCATCAAAATCGGTTGAGAGGTTTAAGCAGGAAAGCGTAACAGACAGACAGAGTTACTTTCGCATTTAGAATATTAGTATGGATGATATTAATCCGACTTTTAAAAGTCTCTTAAGTATTAGAGCCGTTCTGTCTGCAACACGTCTATTGTCACGTAATATTGCACAGTAAATACTCATAAATTATAACATGCATTAAAGGACCAAAAATGGTACTAGTGTTTCAGACATAGTGTGTCTTCAAAACAATCTTTTCTTGTTCCTTTAACCTTTACTCCTTTGCAAAGGCTTCCCCCATATTCTTCGATTTATCCTGTGTCGATTCAGAAACGATTAGGAACAAGCCCAAGTAATCACAACAGCATTTCTTATTCCTCAGTTAGGACATCTGTCCTTAGGAAATTGTTTCAGAAATTAAATTGTAAGTAGATAACTGCGCCGATTTCCTAAACTAAAGGAGATGTTTCATTTTGGGCCACTACTATGTACACTATATAGATTAAAAGGCGAAAAAAATCGAAGATTATCATAAAAATACTACTAAATTAATTTGATTAAAATTACAAGTACATATAATTAATTATTTGAAACGTTTTTAGTGAGATAACCCTTTATTAAGGTAACCATGACATTTTTTATGACGTTTGATTGGCGACTTTGACAGTTCTATTTTCCCGTTGTGTTCGTGTCGAGTGTTGATTTGAATTGATTATGTTTATTTAATGGGCCGTAGGTATGTTCGGAATTCATGTTTTGTTTGTTTTTTTCGCAGTCATATGGTAGATAATATATATGTGATAGCCTTAAATACATGACACATCAATCAAATCTCACTGTCAAAATCTTATTTCGCTTATTGCTGACTACCATATTTATTAGTAGTTGTGTTGCACTCCTTGGCCGAGTTAAATTGAATCTGTATAAAAACTTAGCCAAAATATAGGAAATTAACATTAAAAACAGTTAACTAAAGCGTAACTATACCTAGCATTAAGTGTACAATGTGCTGGCCGAGGCTCCATACATTTCTGAAATATCTCCTTTACTTCAGTCACAGATTACAGAATACTACATACAGATACCCAAAGGTGAACAACAAAATGAGTCCAGCTCAATTCGGGCAGACGGTCGAGCAAAAAAAGTTTCTTAAAGAGATCACTAGAGGGCCACCAGGGAGCGCTTGACCGGCCGGCCCCTACCGCCACATATGTTTTGTCTACATTGTCATATATACATTCATGCGCCGTGCATCGAGAAATACGCATTCTAAAAGAAGATAACAGTAATATAATGGTTAGAAGACATCTTATCTTAACCTAAAAAAAATATGTTATGGCAGGATTAATTGAGTACACTGCCATCTATTGTCCCGAGTGTAAAATAAAAACATTGTCACTACTGAGCCCATTTTACCGTTTTGTTTAATTATGTTATTTATACGTGTAAATATACGGAGTAGCATTATATAAGTAAATTAAAATTGTTAAAAATATTAAAAAGACTATAAACTGCACGTAAGAGGTTTAAAATCGTAGCTAATTTTTGCACCGCAACCTATGCTGCCATCTATTACCTTTTGATAAGAACTGAGAGTCTGTTGTACTAGTTGAGACCCCATGGTTTAGTGTATATTTTTCTACACGGACAGTTTAGATGTGATTAAAAACACGGCCACTAAAAAGATGTCAATTTACATCAGGTGCCGACTAGTATGAAAAGACTAAACTAGTACTTATATTCTGTTCCTTTCATGTACTTAATAGAAAGAAAAAGATGGACTGAATTTTAATATAGGCTAGTTTATGAAGCCAGTATGTGTCTTACCAGCAAGGTAGCCTGCTCTTCATCTCGAGGACACTGCGCCGAGGGTGAGTTCCGAGGGTTCTTGTAGATCCTGCCGTCATCATCAGCGTCCGCTCGGCTCTGCTGCGTCGTCTCATCCTCATCATCGTCATCATCGGCTGCTGTCGGGCTCGGCAGGGATGATACTGTAACAATAAGATGCCAATCATTTAGACATATCAAAAACATTCATTAATTTTTTTCTCGGTTGTAGGCCATAACATCTACCAGATAAAGTCTACTCGCTACTATTAAGGGAACTCTCACCAGGGAAGCGGGCAGCAGCCCTTTTCCTGTGGAATAATCAAATTACTGCGATCCCCTACCCGTCTGCTAAGCGTGGGGATTATGGCAAATTCCCCCAAAGCAATGAAAACCTTGGGAGAGGCCTTTGTCCAGCAGTGGACCTCTATAGGATGAAGAAGAAGAAGATAAAGTCCAGCCGCCAAGCGTGTTCCGGCATGATGTCTAGTAAAGGAGGACGGGTCTGAGCAGTTGTATTACGATGTGTGCCGGGTACGATGCGCCAAGTGTTGTTGTGTCGGGAATTTGGTCGTGGAGAGTCATCATCATCATCATCCCAGCGTTAATCCCAGTCGCATCCGAAGCCTTTTCAGCTTTGGAGTCTGGGGTCCGCTTTACCAGTCCAACTGCTGATATGGCTAAACTTCGACATTTTCCGTGGAGCGACTGCCGTCTGACCTCCACAACCCGAAAGCGACATCGAAGCATTGCAGTTAGACCAATTGCTGGACTTTTGAGGGCTCCAACAACCCGTAACGACTGCCACTAGATGTTAGTATGGCAACCGGAACCAACGGCTTAACGTGGTTTCCGAGGCACGACCAGACCAGTGCAAATATTCATATTCATGCATACAAATACTTGCACTGTGCGGGGATCGAACCCGCGCCACCTTGCGCAGCGGCCGCGTCCGCTACCGCTACGCCACGGAGGCTGTCAGCTACAGTTACACAGTATCTCGTGGAGATGGTCGTGGAGAGTCTCCAGATCAATCTCCCTCTGGCACAACATCATTGGTCATGTTGTTGTGTTTAACATTGCATCACCTCGCTCAACTGCCGTCTTCCTTCCTATTCACTCAGTTTTTGTGAGTGAATAGGCTCTTAATTAACTAGCACGCTTTATCATCAACGACTGCATCACTGCTTGCCATCGGGCGGGATTGCGGTCAAGCGCTAGTTTATAATAATGAAAAAAAAAAAATTTTTTTGAGCAGACTTCTTTGAACGTATCAAGCAAGGGATTAGTGAATTCATTCAGATTATGATTGAAAGAGTTGTTATGCAAATAGGATGCCCTGTTGGCCTAATCTGTTTTAAATGGTAATGGCTACTTTTACAAACCCGGGGTCAACGATCCGTGGTTAATTAATATCAGCCTCGGTCGATGAAGCCCAGCACCATTACTATCAACACTTCATTACTATCAATTGGAATCATTCTGAAGCCAATTGCTAAACCATTGCTCCATATGTTCGGAAAGTGTGTCTGGTCAAAAATGAAAATAACGCAATGAATATCGTTTAACTGTCAAAATGAAACCCATTGCTACTGGTGATATGTTACGCAATTACCCTGCAGGTCGATCGATCAAGTTAAGCTATGCTTGTGTTCTATGAAAAAGTGCTTTTTTTATAAACTACTAGCGGTCGCCAGCGGCTTCGTTCGCATGGAGTTAGTAATTTCAACATGATATGCTCCGCTCCCATTGGTCACAGCATGATGTTATATATCTGCTATGCCTAAAACCTTGATGAATGGGCTATCGAACGTAAAAATAATTTTTCAAATCAGAGTATCCTGAGATTAGCGCGTTCAAACAAACAAACAAATACTTCAGCTATAAAAATAATATAGAAGTATAGATAACAAAATTGTACTCTAGGGAGTAAAAAATTTCCTGAGGACACGGTAGAGCAAACGGTGGAGGTCTGCCCGGCGTGGGTAGAGGACCGCCGTGTCCTCGTGGCAGTGATCGGCGGCGATATCTTGTGTTGCGCCCTGGTCCGGAGCGAGAGTAGGCACATGGCGTGGCAGGCCGTCACCTCCTTCTGCGAAGCAGTGATGCTGGCATAGGAGGAGGCGGACCGCGTGAAGGAGCGGGAATGCCAGCGCCCTCACGCTTCTAGCAGGAGACTTCTTGGTCAGGAGACGACATCGAACTCTCCACCACCGTAGGCGCAGGCTTTCGGGCGGCGAGCAATGGGCGGCTTGCAACCCGGTAAAGGCCAGGCCCGGATCGACGACGCGTTTTGTTTCACGCATGATTCAAAAAGATGTCAGCATATGGTGACGGAGTCAACGAACACCGAAGCCTCCTGGGTCAGGGTTGCGGGTTGGTTAAAAAAGAAACCGTGGCCCTGGCGCACAGGCAAGTGAAGGAACGCGGGTGAGTTTTTGGCGATTGTGGCGAGGTCATTTGATGATTTTCTATTCACATAAAAAGAGATGGGTAAAGAATCATGTCCTGAATTCATGGTCAGTTTGTGCGTTGATGTGTTGCAATAGTTTTACAATACAAACTCAAACATTTTCAAGATTTATTAAATAATGCTAGTAACACTAAATATTACTTAATTACCAATATAATAAAGCTGACATTTATTAGATTAGAAACGTAAAGTTCGTTGTAATAAACTTTACCTTAACTCAGTAACATACTAAATTAATTCAACATCACTTTACAAACTTTGTCCAAAAAGTCACTTCTTCCACATCTACCCAGCTTACCCAACCGGTCCTATAATTAAAACAATTACCAGAGAAGCCACATGTTCTCATTTTCTCGTAAATCTAATTAGTCCGAAGTGTACGTAATGACAAAGGATGGTAATTACATAATAAGGCTCCGAAGGATGAAAGGGCCGGATAATTGCTTTCTTACTAAAATAGATGTCGCCTTAAGCGTTACAGGGAGAGAAGCTGCCAGCTTTTGGCTTATGTAATTAAATCATCCTCGAACTATGCCAGTACTGCTAGGCTAGTTTAGTGATATCGGATGCGACATAGGAGTTATATGTATATCGTGGGTTTTAATAGGGTATTTGACTAAAAAAAACTAATTAGTCCGTCAGTCAGATTTCCAAAAAATATTAGACACGTATTTTTTCTTTTTTCATATAAACAAAAAATGAAACCTCGTGTGACGTCACTGCACGCTACACTTTTTAGCGGCCACTGACGTCACCAGTCACCACTCCTGATCTTTGAAGCCTTTGATATTTGTCAATTTTTATTGATTTGATAAAACAAAATATACGTATCCAATATTTTTCTGTAATCTGACTGACGAACTAATTAGTTTTTTTTAGTGTAGTGAAAGTCATGCAATCTGGAACAATAGGGTATTCCCTATTGTTCCAGATTGCATGACTTTCTAAGTATATTTTGGACACCAATGACTGATTAAAAGGTGAAGGAAATCATCTTGAGGAAACCTTCTGAAATCACCAATCCACATTGTACAAGCGTAGTGATTACGCTCAATCCTTCTCTGTATGAGAGGAGATCTGTGTCCAGTAGTGGGACGATAAAAAGGTTGATGATGATGATGATACTATTGCTTTGCCGTTATCACGCCTGATGGAAAGCAGTGATGCTTTCGTTTCAGTTAAAGCGCACTAGTTTACTAAGAGCGTGCAAGCTGTTATTGTCCTGGCCATTCCACGCCTGTGCTACAGGCTTTGAAGATTTTTTTTTTATTGTTATAAACTAGTGTTTGACTGCAATCCCGCCTAATGGTAAGCAGTGATGCAATCGTTGATGGTGAAGCGCACTAGCTTATTATGCCTATTCACTCAAAAAAACTGAGTGAATAGGAAGGAAGACGGCAGTTGAGCGAGGTGATGCAATGTTTAACCCAACAACACGACCAACGATGCTGCGCCAGAGGATGATCTGGAGACCCTCCACGACCAAACTCCCGACACAACAACATTAAGCACATCGTACCCGGCACACATCGCAACACAACTGCTCAGACCCGTCCTCCGTAAGGCTTCACCAGACATCATGCCGGAACACGACGAATCGCTTGGCGGCAAGACTTTGTCTGTTGGGTGGTAACTTATACCGGCGGCTGATGTTGTTGCCTACCACCGAAGTCATCCACCACCATTATTCTTTAACAAATCTGGATCACTAACCAAACTCTTCGCACGCCTCTCCACCTCATAACTGAGCGATAAGGCCGCCCATTGTATGTTTTTTTTTTTGTGTTGATTGTGTTTGTTCGATATTTGTTTGGTGTACAATAAAGAATATATAAATAAATAAACTGACTGACTTTGTTGGGCCACATTTGTTATTGCCATCCTAAAGACCTATCAAACAAATCGTCAGCCTCACGTTATTGGCAATACCAATAAAATAAATTCTATAACTAGGAGTTCTAGCTCGTTTCCATGTAAAATATAATAATAATACCATACTTAAAAAGATATTTCAATAAAATACAGAGGATTACTTTTAAAATCTGCCTTTAATCTCATAATAACAATTTGGTTCTTCGAGCCGGATTGTATACTGCCTCGAAGGACCAATACTACTAAAATCATGTGGCCATAACATTATCTTCAGACTAATTGTATATTTTATTACTCATACAGGAAACACGAATAATCCAGATCCCTCCTAAATTCATCAAGAAACATGCTACAAGAAATACAACCACCTCAAAACCTAGTTCAATCAGCCCCTGAGACCATACTGAGCAGTCCCAAAAGATTTGCAACGCGGAATTGAGAGGCTAATTATTTATTTAATGGTTACTACAAGTTGGGTTGGATTCCGGACTCCAGGCCCCGGAGACTGCCTTGAATTCGATCAATAGTTTGTTAGTGTTCCCGTTTTACTCTACAGTTGGTTTTAATTGTTAATTGGTTTGTAATGGTTTGCAGGTAGTCTGGAGTTGTGTTATTTACCAGAGAAGTATAAAGGGATAATTTTCATGATGTACAACTGTTCACCGAGAAAATATGACCTAATTATAGCGATGAATAAGTAAAAGTAAAAACGTCTTAAAATAAATTACTTATTTCTGACGCTAATTCTTGTTCCTGTACTTAGTTAAATCTATTTATAGATATTTTAGATAAAAGAGAGCTTACTAAGAAACAAGAAACTTGACCACACCATTATTGCAGTGGCTGAGCGTACGGCCGTGGCGCTGCGTATCGCGGGAGTTGTTCCATGTCTGGCTGTTTGTGTATGTGAGTTTAAATGTTTGTAAACGCACCCACGCCACGATAAAGAGTAATTCTCAGTGTGGCCCAATGTCTTATATAAAAAAATATATTGGAATTCCAGCTTGAAATTGCGAAAAAAAAAATACAATACAATAGAATATTCTTAATTATGTACACCACATAAATTAAATGATTATCAAATTCAAACAGTTAAACCATTTCCTCATTTATATACAGATAAGTCACACTGTAGTAAAAATTACTCATATCATCAGGGCAGCATTTGCAGGAAGTTTAGGGAGAGGTTTATTAAAGCGCATACATAATTCCATTGTTATGTTTATGCCATATGAAATTGGGTTCCTTGCTGCGAGAATTTCCAATTGAAAAATCCAATAACACTTTTATCCGATCCGCGAATTGAACTACATGTATGTATATGACCTCATGATTAGCAGTACACTTGCGATTATCAGACCAAAAAGACAGTCCTGAACGTAATTTATGCTCCTCATTCGTTTCTGATTAATAAAGCTATCTAATATAATGGTCCTTCGAGCCGGATAGGACAGCTTCGATTATCCGGTCTGGGAATTGATTACGATTACGACTTTAGTCCTGATACTTAGATCAATGACCAAAATATTAATTTAAAGTATTAAGAATCTGCAAAAATCTCTGTAAAGAATTCTGCCAAGTAACGCTTACGAGGCATTTACAATACATTCTAAGACAGAATACGCGAATCTTGTTATAGTTTAATAACAAGATACAAAACAATACGAAGCAGGGATATAAGTAATTAATCATTTGAGCCACATTAGTGGCGATAATGTCTGTTACGCGTGAAGGAATCCTTAAGGTAAGGTTTCAGAGTAGCGGACCGTGTAGCGGAATTAAGGTCGATAGAAAGTAACTAAGACTTTTTGTAATATTATAAACGTGAAAGTTACATAGAGTAATAAAAATACATCTATATCTGTTTGTTACTATTTAACACAAAAAATACCAAACGAATTTAGATAAAATTTGGCACTGAGATAGTTTTTAAACAGGTTTACCATATAGAATAACTAGCTTTCGGCCCGCGGCTTCGCCCGCGTAAAGTTCGGTTATATTGTGCTTTTTAGATTTCCCTCGGGAACATCAAATTTTTCCGGGATAAAAGGTACCCTATGTTCTTTCTCAGGATCTGAAGATTGTCTGTGCCAAATCTCATCAAAATCGGTTGAGAGGTTAAGCGGGAAAGCGTAACAGACACACAGACAGGCAGAGTTACTTTCGTTATAATATTAGTATGGATTTTTAACCCGATATTTCTTAAAATTTTGAAGACATGTGCCCTCTACCGACCTGCGCTGGGCCTGAATGGTGGTATAACTTTCTTTTTTGGTTTCCACCATCATGCGGCATCGGCCGCGACTTAAAAGTTATAGCTCTTAAGTTCGTTACCCTCAGGTGGTTTACTTTGTATAAATTATTTCATCACCACTGCTCTCAAAACGGTGAAGGAAAACATCGAGAGGAAACTGGCATATCTTAGGTGCAAAACTTCGAAGATATTGTGACATCAGCTTATTACGGCTTCATCATCAGCAGATTACGGCTCACTCTCACCGAGAAAAGGACTGCATCCCTGGCGTACACGGAGCGAGAGTACATGGCAGGCCGTCACCTCCTTCTGCGAAGCAGTGATGCTGGCAAAGGAGGAGGCGGAGCGCGTGAGGCAACGGGAATCCCAGCGACCTCACGCCACTAGCCGCCGCAGGAGACGCCCTGGTCGGGAGATGACACTAAACTCCCAGCCACCGTAGGTGCGGGCCTGCGGGCGGTGAGCAGTGGGCAGCTCGCCGCTCGGTAAGGACCAGGCCCGAGTCGACGGCGCGTCGTGTTTCACGCGCGCCTCAAAGAGATGTCAGCACGTCGTGAAGGGGTCCACGAAGACTGATGCCTCCTGGATCAGGGTTGCGGGTTGGTTAAACAAGAAACCGTGGCCCTGGCCGTCGCACAGGCAAGTGAAGAAACACGGGTGGGTTTTAGTCAGTAAAAGTCTGACACGCCCTGCCGCTCTGCCCAGAGCGGGAGAAGTCATTTGATGATTTTCATTATAGGCTTTATTTTTTTTTATCATTATAAACTCATGCTTGACCGCAACCCAACCTGATAGTAAGCAGTGATGAAATTGTTGATGGTGAAGCGCACTAGTTTATGAAAAGCCTTTTTACTAAAAAAAAAGTGAATAGAAAGGAAGACGGCCGTTGAGCGAGGTGATGCAATGTTAAACCCAACAATATGGCCTACGACGCTGCGCCAGAGAGAGAGAAAGAGATCAAACTCCCAACACAACAACATTTGGGGCATCCCGACACACATCGCAGCATAACTGCCCAGGCCCGTCCTCCGTACGGCTTCATCAGACGAATCGCTTGGCAGCAAGACTTTGTCTGGTGGGTGCTAACTTCTGCCGGCAGCCGATGTTATGGCCTGTTATAGTTTGTATAAACCTACTTATAAGAAATAAATCATTTGTAATTTGCTGTCACTACTGGAGTATAGATGTTGGCACGAAAAGTTCATGGAAAAGACCACAAAAATAATCAGATTAGAAAACACTTTACTAAGATTAAACGAAGACAAAGTATTAAATCTAATCTCCAAGTGTTACCTATTTCCCTGTTCACAAACTAAAGTATAGTGTATCTTTTATCTTTTCATTTCATTAAGAGAAAATATCTATCTATACTAATAAAGAGTTTGTTTGAACTCGCTTATCTCAGGAACTACTAGTCCGATTTGAAAAATTATTTTTGCGCTGGATAGCCCCTTAATTCAGGAAGGCTTTAGGCTCTATAATATCACGCTGCAACTAATGGAAGCGGAGCATATCGAAACGAAATACGCGGGTGAAACCACTTGTGCAGCTAGTAGATAATAGGGATGTATCCAAGGTATGAAAATCAAAAAAAATATTAGTTCGTCTTACTGATAATAAAAAAAATTAAGACCCGTATTTTTAATTTGTCGAAATTACCAAAAACTACTGAGATATAGCGTATTAAAGTTACGGAGTGGGGGCTAATTACGTCACGTTGTGGTATATTTTGTACCGTGGCGTGACGTCATGCGACATTTCAAATCAATATATCTTCCTACGTATTTGAATGAAAGAAAAAATAAAAAATACGTGGTCAATATTTTTTATAAATCTATCTGATGGACATTAAATTATTTTTTTGGGATACAACCCAATTATAAATGTTAGTTTAATCCTGTCAATGTTTTTGTTATACAATATGTAAAGAAAACCCTGTCCGATCCGTGAAGGTATTGTTATACAAATATTTGTTCCGTGCGGAAATCGACATGCAACATGAAACGCAGCTGTCATCGCTTAGTCACGGCGCAAGCAACTTCATAGACATTTTAGACGTGAGTAAAAAAAACATGGCGACTTAAAATTCTCCAATAAACGCGTCGCTGTCAAATCTGACAGGACTAAACTAATATTTATCTTCTGTCCTTTTCTTAATGAAGTAGAAAGAAAAAGATGCACTTAACTAAAATTTAGTTTAGTTTGAGAACAAAAAAATAAAAAAAACACTACTAACATACTAACGTAAAATAAACCTATATTACTAACACAAGCAGCCGCCAGCGACTTCGTTCGTGTAGTTTAGTTATGCTCCGCTCCTATTGGTCGCAGCGTGATGTTGTATAGCCTAAAGCCTTCCTGGATTAATGGGCTATCCAACGCAAAAAGAATTTTTCAAATCGGAGCACTAGTTCCCGAGATTAGCGCGCACAAACAAACAAACAAACTCTTCAGCTTTATAATATATTAGTATAGATTACTCAGGATAACTTATTATTAAGTACATAGCAATATAAAAGGTGTTTTCTGTAACATTAATACTATTGTAAAACAAGAAATAAAAAGGCATAATATTATTATTGAGAACACGCGATTCAGCGCTATCATCAAAACAAAAAGTTTATAAATGGGTACTTCCACGTTTTGCCTGAACTAGTTTTATACATTTTATGGCGGAATATTTGTTCGTATAGACAACCTCCGTAGCGGTAATGAACGCAGCCGCTTCATAAGGAGGCGCAGGTTCGTTCCCCGCGCAGTGCAAATATTTGTATGAATGAATATGAATATTTGCACTGGTCTTTTTGTACCTTGGAAAGCACGTTAATTCATTGGCCCCGGTTGCCATACGAACATCTAATAGCAGGCGTTACGGGTTGTTGGAGCCCTCAAAAAGTCCAACAATTGGTCTAACTGTAATGCTTAGATATCGCATTAAGGTTGTGGAGGTCAAACGACAGAGGCTTCACGGATAATATCGCAGTTTAGCCAAAATCAGCAGTTAGACTGGTAAAGCGGACCCCAGACTTCAAAGCTGAAAAAGCGTAGGATGCGACCGGGGTTAACGCTGAGATGATGATGATTTGTTCCTATAGATCAAAGCAGTAAAACTTGAGAATCCGTATGTAGCGTGATTTTCTGATCAACTGGTCCGATTTCGAAATTTCTTTAAGAAATAAGAACATTATAAATGTGTCAAAATAAAAAATTTCACGCAAAAGAAAATGATCCTATTAGGAACAACTCGCTCGTCATCCTGCAGTAATTTAACGCCCAAATCGAAAAACAGCAAAATAAGTTTGAGGAAAAAAAACACATAGATATATTACGCGCAAATTACCTGATGAGTTAGGTGTTAGCGATCATCGAAGCTCATTTATACCCCTTTAAACAATGAGTCGGGAATATTATATGAAAATACACACATCAAAAGTGTCTAGGGATCAAGCATTTTTATGCGGATTTCTTGAGATTGAGATGTGGCTTTGTAATAAATTTATGATTTTATAAATTTATATGGATCCTTTTTGGCGCATTTCATAATTTGAATCAGGAACTGTGAATCAAATTCGAGTAAAAGATGAAAATCAGCTGTCAATATTTTCCCTATAAAAACATACAACGCATTGAAGACATTATTAGTGCTACTGTTTCCCTACTACCGATTAAAACCAACGTTATTATGGAGCGGCGACGTCATTTAAGCAGGGAAGAAATGCTCAGAGCCGTGGGAATGATAGAAGCTGGTTCCCGGCAACGTACTGTGGCTTTAGCTCTGAATACAAGTCAGAGTGTTATCAGTCGACTTTGGACACGTTATCGAAGCACTGGTACCGTGGCTGAGCGCCATGGAGGACGATATCGCTGCACCACACGGAGACAAGACCGATACATTCAAATCTTAACTCGAAGAGCTCCAACAATAACCGCCATGATGTTAGCCGTGAGGCTTCATCACTCTTCAGGGAACTTAATTAGCGACCAAACAGTCAGAAACCGCTTGCATGAAGTGAATTTTCATTCCCGAAGACCGCTACGGGTACCACCTATAGCAATGCACAATCGTAGGATTCGATATCAATGGGCTCTTGAACACAGAAATTGGGCAGAAGAACAATGGCGTTTCGTGTGCTTTTCTGATGAGTCTCGTTTTTGTATGAGACCGGATACAAGACGTATACGACACTGGAGAACCCCTGGACGCCAACAGCGATTAAAATCCTGCCAGGAAGTCCATCCTTATAGTGGTGGAACCATCATGGTATGGGCGGGTATTTGGATCGGCGGAAGAACTGAGTTGATTTGGATCAGAGGCAACCTCAACGCTCAAATTTATGCTGAAACGATTGTATCAGACGTCATCGTTCCTCTACAAGTGCAAATCGGTCCCCTATTTCAGTTAATGCATGATAATGCACGACCGCACACCGCAAGAGTTGTAAGACAGACTCTCGCCGCAGCTAACATCAATGTCCTGCCCTGGCCTGCCCAGTCGCCAGACTTGAACCCGATTGAGCATGCATGGGATATGCTACAGAGAAGAGCTCTGCCGAATATGGAGGGTATCCAGTCGCAAGAAGACCTTTTTTGTTGTTGCAACGAACATGGGCGGCCATTCCACAGCGTGATTTGGATGAACTCATTTTGAGTATGCCAAACCGATGTTCTTGTGTTGTTAGTGTTCGCGGTAGAAACACGAATTATTAATTGTTTAAGTTACCCAATAA
Source organism: Sesamia nonagrioides (assembly GCA_017933935.1). Classification (NCBI taxonomy): domain Eukaryota; kingdom Metazoa; phylum Arthropoda; class Insecta; order Lepidoptera; family Noctuidae; genus Sesamia; species Sesamia nonagrioides. Next base: position 240,825 of record JADWQK010001879.1, read on the forward strand.
AATTTTAGAGAAAACTGTTATTTCAGTCTTTTTTTCGAACTTTTGTGTTAGTGGTTCAAATGTCAAATATCCCTTTATTAGGAAAATGGCAAATTTCTTTATTAATGCAAAGGTGACTTGGTTTATCGTTGCTGTGACAAACGAAAACACTTTATTTGATGAATCCTTAAAGAAAATTTTAATTAATATCAATCAGGAGAAAAGTTATTGCAAAAATATATGTTGATCCCTAGACACTTTTGATGTGTGTACTAAGGCGTGTACTTGGATCGGAACGAAGACATTTTCCGAAATCCGTTATAATTTTAACCATAGCGCGAAATTAAACAGGCTAACGCCATCTATCGAGATACCAGGTTTTCAGCTTTCGATTTCTTTTCTTTTTTAAACAAAATGGAAAGACGAAGATGCACAGCAGTAGCTACCAAGAGTTTTGGCGGGAAGTTAAGGTGAGTTTCACGCTCATTTTACATTGGACTTTTGAATTATTTATAGTGTTGTTTACTAAATAAAAATGTGTGATTTATGTACTTAATAAAAAGTACATTCAGTAAATCCATACTAATATTATAAATGCGAAAGTAACTCTGTCTGTCTGTCTGTTACGCTTTCCCGCTTAAACCTCTGATCTGATTTTGATGAAACTTGGCACAGACAATCTTTAGACCCTGAGAAAGTACATAGGCTACCTTTTATCCCGGAAAAATTTGATATTCCCGAGGGAAATATAAAAAGCGCGATATAACCGAACTCCACGCGGGCTAAGCCGCGGGCGGAAAGCTAGTAATTCATAAAGAACATTGAGATATCGCAGCATAGTGGCCAAATCATGATTTTTTGCCTCAAACCCCCCTCGTAGACGGTTCACGCGGCCGTCTTTTTCGACATGAATGACATGAATGAAAATACATTACAAATTGGCTTTTCTAACAACGGCAACACGTGACCGTGGGAAGTCAAAGAAGAAGAAAAAAAAAGATGCAGTGAACTTTAATTTAGTTTAGTTTGTGAATGGAGATTCTGTATACAGAGTGGTGCTGACAATACGACAATAAATGAAATCACAGACCATGCTGCTTCATAGGAATAATCCTGAACCATAGAAAAAAACCTAGCATCAATATTAAAAAAATGAAAATTTCGAACAAACTAAATCGCATAAAATTGCGAATAGAATAGAACATCCTTTAAAATATTGGTTCAATGACCTCCGATCAGCGGGCGACGGCGCGTTCATGTATCGACTTGCTTTTTCGTTTAGTACCGCTGGATGCGGCGGTCATCAACCTCTAAGCGCTTCCTTATCAATATGTACATCATGTAGAAAATGTGAAAAATGAAAAATAATTTCCTGTGACTAAACTAATGGATATATTTATATAATTTTTTTATGGGTAGACTGAGAATGTGTTGAGGAATACTATGTTTAACTTATTGTCGTATTGTCAGCACCGCTCTGTATAGCGCTTCCGTCCACTAGTCAAGGCAATAACAATAAGATGTCGACAGATAATACGTACAGACGACAGTACATCAAGCTACTACAATCTGTCAGATTTCTTTAATTGATTTTCAACTTTATCTCTAAAGCATTAAGATTCAAGGTTGATAGCTTGCCGCGAAATGTCAGCACTAAGTGACGAAGACCGATGCCTCCTAGGTCAGGGTTGAGGGCTGGTTAAAAAAGAAATCGGGGCCAAGGAGCACAGGCAAGGGAACACGGGTAGGTTTTAGCCAGTAAAAGTCTAACACGCCCTTCCGCTCCGGCCAGAGCAGGAGAGGTCATTTGATTATTTCCCATCCAACACAAAAAAAGGCTCAAGGTTAACTGGGAATATTTGACAGTTTAGGGTAGCTTGACCTGCTGTCGTCCGTACAATAACAAACTTTAGCATAATCCAATCACAATCAAAAGCCGCATCAGTTAAAATGGCTGCCCTTGCTAATAAATCACTGCAGCATCAGAAAATTAAACATCAGAATGTAAATAGGAAATAAAAAATGAACACAAATCATTTGCAGTTATTTGTTTCCAATCGGTGACGGTCACCAGCTATTGGGTCGCACGGACGGTGTAACTCGGGTATTAATTTATCATTTTCAGATGACACTGATAACAGTCATATCAATAATTTATTTATAACCAAGTCGCTAGGATTATTCACCAGCTTGCTTTGAAATAAAAACTTATGGATTCTTTATTTTGAGGTACCGTATTATAAGTACGACATGTGTCTGACCCAGTTCTTGAAAATTACCATATCACATTATACTGGGATCTGACAGCCCCCGTGGCGTAGCGGTAGCGAACGCGGCCGTTGCGCAAGGAGGCGCGGGTTCGATCCACGCACAGTGCAAATAATTGTATGCATGAATATGAATATTTACACTGATCTGGTCGTGCCTCGGAAAGCACGTTAAGGCGTTGGTCCCGGTTGCCATACGAACATCTAGTGGCAGTCGTTACGGGCTGTTGGAGCCCTCAAAAGTCCAACAATCGGCAATGCTTAGATATCGCCTTCGGGTTGTGGAGGTCAGACGGCAGTCGCTTAACGGAAAATATCGAAGTTTAGCCAAAATCAGCAGTTAGACTGAAGCGGACCCCAGACTCCAAAGCTGAAAAGCTACGGATGCGACTGGGATTAACGCTGAGAAGAAGAAGATTATACTGGGATCGGTCTATCATTACTGACAGGACTATTGTTGCAAATAAGCCTGATATAGCAGTGATAGATAGATTAGCGCGCCTCGCAATGATGGTCTATGATCGTGACGATGGTCGGGCTAGACTTAGCACACGACATTATATGGCACTGGACAGGACATGTCTGTCTGTCGATTTGAGGTTGGTAGATATGACATGTCTTCGAACTTATGGTCTTAGAAGTTGCTGGTCTCCTCACCACGTTTTCCTTCACCTTTTTAAAAGCAGAGGTAATAAAAAAAATTACACAAAGTATAACTCCTGTCATACCTGGTGGCCTAGTGGTTAAAACACCAGCCTCTCAAGTATGAGTGAAAAGTAAATTGTTGATGGTGAAGCGCACTAGTTTATGAAAAGCCTTTTTACTAAAAAAAAAGTGAATAGAAAGGAAGACGGCCGTTGAGCGAGGTGATGCAATGTTAAACCCAACAATATGGCCTACGACGCTGCGCCAGAGAGAGAGAAAGAGATCAAACTCCCAACACAACAACATTTGGGGCATCCCGACACACATCGCAGCATAACTGCCCAGGCCCGTCCTCCGTACGGCTTCATCAGACGAATCGCTTGGCAGCAAGACTTTGTCTGGTGGGTGCTAACTTCTGCCGGCAGCCGATGTTATGGCCTGTTATAGTTTGTATAAACCTACTTATAAGAAATAAATCATTTGTAATTTGCTGTCACTACTGGAGTATAGATGTTGGCACGAAAAGTTCATGGAAAAGACCACAAAAATAATCAGATTAGAAAACACTTTACTAAGATTAAACGAAGACAAAGTATTAAATCTAATCTCCAAGTGTTACCTATTTCCCTGTTCACAAACTAAAGTATAGTGTATCTTTTATCTTTTCATTTCATTAAGAGAAAATATCTATCTATACTAATAAAGAGTTTGTTTGAACTCGCTTATCTCAGGAACTACTAGTCCGATTTGAAAAATTATTTTTGCGCTGGATAGCCCCTTAATTCAGGAAGGCTTTAGGCTCTATAATATCACGCTGCAACTAATGGAAGCGGAGCATATCGAAACGAAATACGCGGGTGAAACCACTTGTGCAGCTAGTAGATAATAGGGATGTATCCAAGGTATGAAAATCAAAAAAAATATTAGTTCGTCTTACTGATAATAAAAAAAATTAAGACCCGTATTTTTAATTTGTCGAAATTACCAAAAACTACTGAGATATAGCGTATTAAAGTTACGGAGTGGGGGCTAATTACGTCACGTTGTGGTATATTTTGTACCGTGGCGTGACGTCATGCGACATTTCAAATCAATATATCTTCCTACGTATTTGAATGAAAGAAAAAATAAAAAATACGTGGTCAATATTTTTTATAAATCTATCTGATGGACATTAAATTATTTTTTTGGGATACAACCCAATTATAAATGTTAGTTTAATCCTGTCAATGTTTTTGTTATACAATATGTAAAGAAAACCCTGTCCGATCCGTGAAGGTATTGTTATACAAATATTTGTTCCGTGCGGAAATCGACATGCAACATGAAACGCAGCTGTCATCGCTTAGTCACGGCGCAAGCAACTTCATAGACATTTTAGACGTGAGTAAAAAAAACATGGCGACTTAAAATTCTCCAATAAACGCGTCGCTGTCAAATCTGACAGGACTAAACTAATATTTATCTTCTGTCCTTTTCTTAATGAAGTAGAAAGAAAAAGATGCACTTAACTAAAATTTAGTTTAGTTTGAGAACAAAAAAATAAAAAAAACACTACTAACATACTAACGTAAAATAAACCTATATTACTAACACAAGCAGCCGCCAGCGACTTCGTTCGTGTAGTTTAGTTATGCTCCGCTCCTATTGGTCGCAGCGTGATGTTGTATAGCCTAAAGCCTTCCTGGATTAATGGGCTATCCAACGCAAAAAGAATTTTTCAAATCGGAGCACTAGTTCCCGAGATTAGCGCGCACAAACAAACAAACAAACTCTTCAGCTTTATAATATATTAGTATAGATTACTCAGGATAACTTATTATTAAGTACATAGCAATATAAAAGGTGTTTTCTGTAACATTAATACTATTGTAAAACAAGAAATAAAAAGGCATAATATTATTATTGAGAACACGCGATTCAGCGCTATCATCAAAACAAAAAGTTTATAAATGGGTACTTCCACGTTTTGCCTGAACTAGTTTTATACATTTTATGGCGGAATATTTGTTCGTATAGACAACCTCCGTAGCGGTAATGAACGCAGCCGCTTCATAAGGAGGCGCAGGTTCGTTCCCCGCGCAGTGCAAATATTTGTATGAATGAATATGAATATTTGCACTGGTCTTTTTGTACCTTGGAAAGCACGTTAATTCATTGGCCCCGGTTGCCATACGAACATCTAATAGCAGGCGTTACGGGTTGTTGGAGCCCTCAAAAAGTCCAACAATTGGTCTAACTGTAATGCTTAGATATCGCATTAAGGTTGTGGAGGTCAAACGACAGAGGCTTCACGGATAATATCGCAGTTTAGCCAAAATCAGCAGTTAGACTGGTAAAGCGGACCCCAGACTTCAAAGCTGAAAAAGCGTAGGATGCGACCGGGGTTAACGCTGAGATGATGATGATTTGTTCCTATAGATCAAAGCAGTAAAACTTGAGAATCCGTATGTAGCGTGATTTTCTGATCAACTGGTCCGATTTCGAAATTTCTTTAAGAAATAAGAACATTATAAATGTGTCAAAATAAAAAATTTCACGCAAAAGAAAATGATCCTATTAGGAACAACTCGCTCGTCATCCTGCAGTAATTTAACGCCCAAATCGAAAAACAGCAAAATAAGTTTGAGGAAAAAAAACACATAGATATATTACGCGCAAATTACCTGATGAGTTAGGTGTTAGCGATCATCGAAGCTCATTTATACCCCTTTAAACAATGAGTCGGGAATATTATATGAAAATACACACATCAAAAGTGTCTAGGGATCAAGCATTTTTATGCGGATTTCTTGAGATTGAGATGTGGCTTTGTAATAAATTTATGATTTTATAAATTTATATGGATCCTTTTGGTGCATTTCATAATTTGAATCAGGAACTGTGAATCAAATTCGAGTAAAAGATGAAAATCAGCTGTCAATATTTTCCCTATAAAAACATACAACGCATTGAAGACATTATTAGTGCTACTGTTTCCCTACTACTGATTAAAACCAATGTTATTATGGAGCGGCGACGTCATTTAAGCAGGGAAGAAATGCTCAGAGCCGTGGGAATGATAGAAGCTGGTTCCCGGCAACGTACTGTGGCTTTAGCTCTGAAAACAAGTCAGAGTGTTATCAGTCGACTTTGGACACGTTACCGAAGCACTGGTACCGTGGCTGAGCGCCATGGAGGACGGTATCGCTGCACCACACGGAGACAAGACCGATACATTCAAATCTTAAATCGAAGAGCTCCAACAATAACCGCCATGATGTTAGCCGTGAGGCTTCATCACTCTTCAGGGAACTTAATTAGCGACCAAACAGTCAGAAACCGCTTGCATGAAGTTAACCTTCATTCCCGAAGACCGCTACGGGTACCACCTATAGCAATGCACAATCGTAGGATTCGATATCAATGGGCTCTTGAACACAGAAATTGGGCAGAAGAACAATGGTGTTTCGTGTGCTTTTCTGATGAGTCTCGTTTTGGTATGAGACCGGATACAAGACATATACGACACTGGAGAACCCCTGGACGCCAACAGCGATTAAAATCCTGCCAGGAAGTCCATCCTTATAGTGGTGGAACCATCATGGTATGGGCGGGTATTTGGATCGGCGGAAGAACTGAGCTGATTTGGATCAGAGGCAACCTCAACGCTCAAATTTATGCTGAAACGATTGTATCAGACGTCATCGTTCCTCTACAAGTGCAAATCGGTCCCTTATTTCAGTTAATGCATGATAATGCACGACCGCACACCGCAAGAGTTGTAAGACAGACTCTCGCCGCAGCTAACATCAATGTCCTGCCCTGGCCTGCTCAGTCGCCAGACTTGAACCCGATTGAGCATGCATGGATATGCTACAAAGAAGAGCTCTGCCGAATATGGAGGGTATCCAGTCGCAAGAAGACCTTTTTTTGTTGTTGCAACGAACATGGGCGGCCATTCCACAGCGTGATTTGGATGAACTCATTTTGAGTATGCCAAACCGATGTTCTTGTGTTGTTAGTGTTCGCGGTAGAAACACGAATTATTAATTGTTTAAGTTACCCAATAAAATTTTAGAGAAAACTGTTATTTCAGTCTTTTTTTTTCGAACTTTTGTGTTAGTGGTTCAAATGTCAAATATCCCTTTATTAGGAAAATGGCAAATTTCTTTATTAATGCAAAGGTGACTTGGTTTATCATTACTGTGACAAACGAAAACACTTTATTTGATGAATCCTTAAAGAAAATTTTAATTAATATCAATCAGGAGAAAAGTTATTGCAAAAATATATGTTGATCCCTAGACACTTTTGATGTGTGTACTAAGGCGTGTACTTGGATCGGAACGAAGACATTTTCCGAAATCCGTTATAATTTTAACCATAGCGCGAAATTAAACAGGCTAACGCCATCTATCGAGATACCAGGTTTTCAGCTTTCGATTTCTTTTCTTTTTTAAACAAAATGGAAAGACGAAGATGCACAGCAGTAGCTACCAAGAGTTTTGGCGGGAAGTTAAGGTGAGTTTCACGCTCATTTTACATTGGACTTTTGAATTATTTATAGTGTTGTTTACTAAATAAAAATGTGTGATTTATGTACTTAATAAAAAGTACATTCAGTAAATCCATACTAATATTATAAATGCGAAAGTAACTCTGTCTGTCTGTCTGTTACGCTTTCCCGCTTAAACCTCTGATCTGATTTTGATGAAACTTGGCACAGACAATCTTTAGACCCTGAGAAAGTACATAGGCTACCTTTTATCCCGGAAAAATTTGATATTCCCGAGGGAAATATAAAAAGCGCGATATAACCGAACTCCACGCGGGCTAAGCCGCGGGCGGAAAGCTAGTAATTCATAAAGAACATTGAGATATCGCAGCATAGTGGCCAAATCATGATTTTTTGCCTCAAACCCCCCTCGTAGACGGTTCACGCGGCCGTCTTTTTCGACATGAATGACATGAATGAAAATACATTACAAATTGGCTTTTCTAACAACGGCAACACGTGACCGTGGGAAGTCAAAGAAGAAGAAAAAAAAAGATGCAGTGAACTTTAATTTAGTTTAGTTTGTGAATGGAGATTCTGTATACAGAGTGGTGCTGACAATACGACAATAAATGAAATCACAGACCATGCTGCTTCATAGGAATAATCCTGAACCATAGAAAAAAACCTAGCATCAATATTAAAAAAATGAAAATTTCGAACAAACTAAATCGCATAAAATTGCGAATAGAATAGAACATCCTTTAAAATATTGGTTCAATGACCTCCGATCAGCGGGCGACGGCGCGTTCATGTATCGACTTGCTTTTTCGTTTAGTACCGCTGGATGCGGCGGTCATCAACCTCTAAGCGCTTCCTTATCAATATGTACATCATGTAGAAAATGTGAAAAATGAAAAATAATTTCCTGTGACTAAACTAATGGATATATTTATATAATTTTTTTATGGGTAGACTGAGAATGTGTTGAGGAATACTATGTTTAACTTATTGTCGTATTGTCAGCACCGCTCTGTATAGCGCTTCCGTCCACTAGTCAAGGCAATAACAATAAGATGTCGACAGATAATACGTACAGACGACAGTACATCAAGCTACTACAATCTGTCAGATTTCTTTAATTGATTTTCAACTTTATCTCTAAAGCATTAAGATTCAAGGTTGATAGCTTGCCGCGAAATGTCAGCACTAAGTGACGAAGACCGATGCCTCCTAGGTCAGGGTTGAGGGCTGGTTAAAAAAGAAATCGGGGCCAAGGAGCACAGGCAAGGGAACACGGGTAGGTTTTAGCCAGTAAAAGTCTAACACGCCCTTCCGCTCCGGCCAGAGCAGGAGAGGTCATTTGATTATTTCCCATCCAACACAAAAAAAGGCTCAAGGTTAACTGGGAATATTTGACAGTTTAGGGTAGCTTGACCTGCTGTCGTCCGTACAATAACAAACTTTAGCATAATCCAATCACAATCAAAAGCCGCATCAGTTAAAATGGCTGCCCTTGCTAATAAATCACTGCAGCATCAGAAAATTAAACATCAGAATGTAAATAGGAAATAAAAAATGAACACAAATCATTTGCAGTTATTTGTTTCCAATCGGTGACGGTCACCAGCTATTGGGTCGCACGGACGGTGTAACTCGGGTATTAATTTATCATTTTCAGATGACACTGATAACAGTCATATCAATAATTTATTTATAACCAAGTCGCTAGGATTATTCACCAGCTTGCTTTGAAATAAAAACTTATGGATTCTTTATTTTGAGGTACCGTATTATAAGTACGACATGTGTCTGACCCAGTTCTTGAAAATTACCATATCACATTATACTGGGATCTGACAGCCCCCGTGGCGTAGCGGTAGCGAACGCGGCCGTTGCGCAAGGAGGCGCGGGTTCGATCCACGCACAGTGCAAATAATTGTATGCATGAATATGAATATTTACACTGATCTGGTCGTGCCTCGGAAAGCACGTTAAGGCGTTGGTCCCGGTTGCCATACGAACATCTAGTGGCAGTCGTTACGGGCTGTTGGAGCCCTCAAAAGTCCAACAATCGGCAATGCTTAGATATCGCCTTCGGGTTGTGGAGGTCAGACGGCAGTCGCTTAACGGAAAATATCGAAGTTTAGCCAAAATCAGCAGTTAGACTGAAGCGGACCCCAGACTCCAAAGCTGAAAAGCTACGGATGCGACTGGGATTAACGCTGAGAAGAAGAAGATTATACTGGGATCGGTCTATCATTACTGACAGGACTATTGTTGCAAATAAGCCTGATATAGCAGTGATAGATAGATTAGCGCGCCTCGCAATGATGGTCTATGATCGTGACGATGGTCGGGCTAGACTTAGCACACGACATTATATGGCACTGGACAGGACATGTCTGTCTGTCGATTTGAGGTTGGTAGATATGACATGTCTTCGAACTTATGGTCTTAGAAGTTGCTGGTCTCCTCACCACGTTTTCCTTCACCTTTTTAAAAGCAGAGGTAATAAAAAAAATTACACAAAGTATAACTCCTGTCATACCTGGTGGCCTAGTGGTTAAAACACCAGCCTCTCAAGTATGAGTGTGTGGGTTCGATTCCAGGTCAGGCAAGTACCAATGTAACTTTTCTAAGTTATATGTACTTTCGAAATATATCTTGGACACCAATGACTGATTACATACTGAAGGAAAACATCTCGAGAAAACCTGGACTTTAAGTCTGAAATCGCCCACCTTTGGATTCAGTGGAGAGACGTGCAAAGAGGCTGATTGGTGACCCTGATCTAACTCGAGTTGGTCTCCAAAGCCTAGAGCACAGGCGTATAGTAGCCAGCCTTTCGGTGTTCTATAGGATGCATTTCGGGGAGTGTGCGATGGAATTGCATGATTTAATTCCCCCATCTCCGTTCCACCAGCAGACGACCCGTCGTACGGCTGGTTTCCACCCTTACGTTGTTAACACCTCTACGATCCGGACGAAGCGTTTCGCCTCCTCCTTTATACCGCGTACATCGAGGGACTGGAATAATTTACCAGCGGCGGTGTTTCCGTCGGACTAAAATTTGAGTGTCTTCAAGGCTAGAGTGAATAGGCTCTTAATAAACTAGTGCGCTTTACCATCAACGATTGCGTCACTGCTTACCATCAGGCAGGATTGCGGTCAAGCGCTAGTTTATAATATATATAAAAAAACCTGCATTGACAAAGCGCGGTGATTACGCTCAATCCTTCTCTGTATGAGAGGAGACCTAAGTACAACAGTAAGACGATAAAAAAAAGGTTGATAATGATGATGATTACACCTGTCTGGAACCTATGACGAACAATTCTTTGAATACAATGATGAACATTACTCAACTATATTGTAACCACAACGATTATTAACGATCTATTAACAAAAGGAAATAAGCGTAAGGAATGTGAAGAGGAAATTATAATCTTTCATTCCAATGTTGTTAACACAAGAACCACAATCACTTTAACAACGATACCGTGAATGTTTACTTTTCGCTTTATTGCACTCACGATAAAGAACTTCAGTATCCTTCAAGCTTTAACTTTTGATGACATGGTTGGCACAGCGGCTCAGTGATGGAGCGTGTTCTCGGGAGAAGGCCCGGCTCCCTGTTGTTCAGGGAGACGCAGGTGCTGTCGGGGCACGGCTGCTTCGACAAGTACTTACCTGTGCCGCATAGACAGGGAGCCGGACGCTCGTTGCCACCACTGCGTCCAATGCGGGGAGGACACAGCGCAAAACACCCTCGCCGAGTGTGTAGCTTGGGAGGAGCAGCGCCGTGTCCTCATAGATGAAGTAGGAGGCGATCTGACGCTATCGGCCGTAGTGCGGAGGATGGTCGGTAGCGCAGAGTCCTGGAACGCGGTGGCGTCTTTTTGCAAGGACGTGATGTCGCAGAAAGAAACTGCGGAGACTTCCTTACCCGGTCGCAGAAGGCGTACCGGGCACTGGGGCAGGGCGGATAACGCAAGAATGGGTCTAGGGGCGAGGGACATGGGTGAGTCTCCCCTATTCGATGGACCCGAGTTGGAATAGCGAGCGAGTGTCGGTGCGCGCCTCTAAGGTAGTTAAAGACCTCACGGTCTTGTGCAGGAAACGAGGCCCGGACAGACCGGGCCAGCACTAGTGTGGGGAAGAATCTAGACTACCGCTGCCCCACGCGCATATGCGAGGAGAGACACCGGTGTGGTCTTTAGTCAGTAAGATTCTGACAGACGCCGTCGCCATCCGTGAGGATTTTCCACCCCGGAAACAAAAAAAAAACTGTAGCAAAGCGATCGAGCGTGTTACGAGTTGGATTGCGGCAAGGAACAAATATTTATATGGACTAGGTAATCATTGTGGGTTTGTGTGAGTTTAAATGTTTCTAAACACACCCACGATCATCATCATCATCACAGCGTTAATCCCAGTCGCCTCCGAAGCCTTTTCAGCTTTGGAGCCTGGGTCCGCTTTACCAGTCTAACTGCTGAATTTGGCTAAACTTCGATATTTTCCGTGAAGCGACTGCCGTCTGACCTCCACAACCCGAAGGCGACATCGAAGCCATAGAATAAAGAGAGGGAAGTACGTTATCTTCATACAAACGGACCGCGCGCGGCTTGTATGTGTGCGCCATAGTATCTATGCGTCGCCGCACGCACACCTAAACACAATATTAGAGTGCCTATGACTGCGCTAGTCGCGGCTAGCACGGAACGAGGTTCGCGGGTCACGGCTTTTCGGCACATTCGCTAAATCACAGATTACAGAATACTACGTAGCTAAATTAAAGAACAATGTGTGATTATCGCAGGAGAAAGTATTGTTGTTTGTTTGGGTGTCTTAATTCATCGATTTCAGGATTGTCTCTGTTCAGATTACCTTTTTTTTTATATATTATAAACTAGCGCTTGACCGCAATCCTGCCTGATGGTAAGCAGTGACGCAATCGTTGATGGTAAAGCGCACTAGTTTATTAAGAGCCTATTGACTCTAGCCTTGAAGACACTCAAATTGTAGTCCGACGGAAACACCGCCGCTGGCAAATTATTCCAGTCCCTCGATGTACGCGGTATAAAAGAAGAAGCGAAACACTTCGTCCGGATCGTAGAGGTGTTAACAACGTAAGGGTGGAAACCAGCCGTACGACGGGTCGTCCGCTGGTGGAACGGAGATGGGGGAATTAAATCATGCAATTCCCTCGCACACTCCCCGAAATGCATCCTATAGAACACCGAAAGGCTGGCTACTCTACGCCTGTGCTCTAGGCTTTGGAGACCAACTCGAGTTAGATCAGGGTCACCAATCAGCCTCTTTGCACGTCTCTCCACTGAATCCAAAGTGGCCAGGTGACACTTGGCAGCACCAGCCCAAATGTGGCTGCAGTACTCCACACACGAACGGACCTGTGCTTTGTATAACATTAGAAGCTGCCCAGGTGTGAAGTACTGTCGGACCTTTGCGATAACGCCAAGTTTCCTGGCAGCCACCTTAGCCTTGGACTCAATGAACCGCCCAAAGTTAAGGTCCGAGGAAATCTCAACTCCCAAAAGCTGAAGGCGGTCGGAACACTCCAAGGACACATTCCGAAAAGTAGGAGCCAAGGTGAACGGGCTCCTTTTGGCGGTGAAAAGACACGCCTGTGTTTTGGCGGCATTGAATACCTATTGTAGGTAGGTATAGTAACTACTTACTTACAGTTATAAAATCGTTATTAAAAGTAAGTAAGTACCTAATTGACAATTTGTGAATCAGATAAATAAAGTTCAGATCTTAACAACATAAATAATTAGTCAAAGAGGCAGTTGTCAGTATTTTTATGTTGTTTTACGATTTTTAGGGTTAATAGATATGTTTGTGTTATATAAATTTGTATTAATTAAAAATAAAAATAAATATGGTCCTTTATGTGTACAAAACTACTAATAAATTACAAAATAAAAAATACAAAAAAACTGTGTATGACTATATGTATAAATACTAAGCAAATAATTTAAATATGAGCTCTTAGTCTATAAATATTTGTTAGCGGGTTCGGTGACAACCGAATCCGACGAAGCGTGAACAGTCGTCAACTTTCCGACCTTTGCCAATTTATAGACACTGAATTAAAATTTAGCTAAACGTGACAACCCTAAGACAGTAGGCAATTAAATTGCGGATTGGGTCGGAGATAACCTACTTCCCTCTCTTTATTCTATGTCGAAGCATTGCAATTAGACCAATTGTTGCACTTTTGACGGCTCCAACAACCCGTAACGACTGCCACTAGATGTTCGTATGGCAACCGGGACTTCGTGCTTTCCGAGGCACGACCAGACCACGGGGATCGAAACCTTGGGCAGCGGTTGCGTCCGCTACCGCTACGCCACGAAGGCTGACACACCCATGATACAGGAGTATTTCCTATTGTGGGGCAAAATAAAAAATTAAGAGACGTAGGTACCCCCTTTTTTGTTTTCGGTGGGAAATCATCAAATGAGCTCTCCTGCTCTAAACGGATCGGAACGGGGTGTCAGACTTTTACTGACTAAAACCCACCCGTTTTCCTTCACTTGCCTGTGCACCAGAGACACTGTTTCTTTTTTAGACTTATCCCTCAGGTCAGTTTATCAAATGCCATCACCTTATCATCAACGTCATGTTCGCGATCAAAACCGCATAATGTTTATGTTTTAATTATTACTGCATCGTAAAAAAGAGAAATGCTAAACGTAAATCGGAAATTATACCAAGCACAGTCGACAATAACTTTGTTGTATTAGATACACGATGACGCTCACGCTATTCATAAGGTAGAGGACTTAGAGCGGAGGAGCGGAATGAATAGAATAGAATACTCTTTTTTTATGTACACTATATAGATTACAAAAACATAATTTATATAACGTGTCAAAGGGTGACACAATGGGCGGTCTTATCGCTAAGAGCGATCTTTTACAGACAACCTTTGGATGGAATAGTAAGAGGAAGATGGGGGAAGGGGATGAATCAGCGATTATGTTTCCGTCAATGTAAAAGTTTATCCCATAGTTCAAGACAAATCATATCATTTATTTACATAACACCGCTGGATAATTATGTAACTCACTATCAGCAGCAATGATTTTAATTTTGACAGTTCAACAATATTCATTGCGTTATTTATGTTGTTGAGCAGTGACATTCTTTGAACATATGGAGCAATGGATAAGCAATATGCTTCAAACTGGGTGTTATACAAGTAGGTTATAGATGTTGGTTTAGACGATGTTATAAAAGGTTAATAAAAGTATAGATATATTATAGACTAGCGGCCGCCAGCGACTTCGTTCGCGTGGTTTAGTTATGCTCCTTTTGGTCGCAGCGTGATGTTATATAGCCTCAAGCCTTCCTGGATTGATGGGCTATCCAACGCAAAAAGAACTTTTCAAATCGGACCAGTAGTTCCCGAGATTAGCGCGCACAAACAAAAAAACAAATAAACAAACAAACTCTTCAGCTTTATATATTAGTATAGATATACGCTAAAAATCTTATATACATATAGAAGCTTCCTTTAAAATTATAAGACGCGCGGGGCGCGCGTTGTTGATTTTGACAACAGTCGTCTGACATCTGTCACGGAGCTGCCCACCGATGAAGTGCATCTTAATGTGAAACTAGCGGCCGCCAGCGACTTCGTTCGCGTGGTTTAGATAATCTCCGCTCCTATTGCTCGCAGCGTGATGTTATATAACCTAAAGCCTTCCTGGATTAATGGGCTATCCAACGCAAAAAGAATTTTTCAAATCGGACCAGTAGTTCCCGAGATTAGCGCGCACAAACAAAAAAAACAAATAAACAAACAAACTCTTCAGCTTTATATATTAGTATAGATATACGCTAAAAATCTTATATACCTATAGAAGCTTCCTTTAAAATTATAAGACGCGCGGGGCGCGCGTTGTTGATTTTGACAACAGTCGTCTGACATCTGTCACGGAGCTGCCCACCGATAAAGTGCATCATATTGTGAAACTAGCGGCCGCCAGCGACTTCGTTCGCGTGGTTTAGTTATGCTCCGCTCCTATTGGTCGCAGCGTGATGTTATATAACCTAAAACCTTCCTGGATTAATAGGCTATCCAACGCAAAAATAGTTTTTCAAATCGGACCAGAAGGTAGTTCCTGAGATTAGCGCGTTCAAACAAACAAACTCTTCAGCTTTATATATTAGTATAGTATAGATAAATTTCCCAATATGATGAAAAATTATAATGATTGCGAATGTTAAACAACTGATATTACGAAAATTATTATTATTCAGTCTTGTTGTTTAATTATACCTATTGTCATTAAACATTTAGGTGCCTATACAACGTGCAACATAAAGGGTATATACATAGCAAGGGCATGGCATCTTTAGATGGTATCAAACGATATTGGAAGGGTTTCAACTCAAAATAAAATACTCAAAAAACTTATACCAAATTTATGGTTTCGTGTGTTTCTTAAAATCAAATCATAACAAACGTGGCACCACACTACATACGTTAATAACTACTTGTTACACGCCACGTTACTTGCCAAGATCACGATAAATGTCTTCAATATCTCTGTGCGACTAGTATGGTAGTAGCCTATCACAAGCGGTGTTTTTCCTCACAACTTTCTAACATTAAGAGATAGGATTAAAAAACCTTTCCAATTGTGATGAAATCATACACCTCAAGTACAGCTTTAATAACGTTTATTCACTTTTCTCTCTATACAATTAGGTTATACACTTACACACACATACACATACATATTACACAGCAAGATATAATAAATGTAGCACGGAACCGTAAGACATGCTTACAGTTCGACTTCTGGCCAAAGAGAGTCGGTCTGTTCAAGCAAATCAATTGCCAACCGAATGTTTCCCGCCTTTAAAGGAAGTGAACACTCAGCCGACCATTCGACCAATCAGAGTAAACAGGAAATATTAAAATTACTTCACTAAAATATATGAAACTAAACATAACGACTTAAACAATAATTATTATAAATAGAGATATAAACGGTATTGATTTATTAATAATTTTACAAATGAATATAATACTATCTTAAACGGATGTATAAACTACATGCAACCACTAGCGCCATCTATCGCTTATGATGAGTCTTATTTCTACTTATTTTACAAAATCATTACATTCGGCCATCCGACATCGTGCGATCTCCTGACGCACGATCCTACAATATTCTGAATGACCATTACATAACATCAGCCTTACATTTTTACAATCATTACATTCGGCTATTTGTTGATCTCAGATACGATCCCGGTATATGTTTTGTCGTTATCGTAAATACTTTCAGTACCAGAAGATGAGAGTGAAGACATTTTTTTTTTTTTATATAACCTAACCTGTCTTTGAATCTAGTCCCAGTAGTCAATCCAGTGGAGGAACTAATGGAATTATTTATACCCCACTGAATTTTGGTAAAAAGATGTGTGCATGTCCCAGGTCCATCATTATGTTTTGCCAAGCATTCAAAATACTCTGGTTATACCTTTCAACTTGGCCCTTGGCCCTGGGATATGTTACAGCGTATAATGACTTACGCAAACACTCTTGAAAGAAGCTGAAGTTAAAGAGGTACCGCGCTCACATATGTATGTTTCCAAATGATAAACCAGTCATAAAATGTATTTTCAAGAACCTTCGCCTATAGCGAACCTAGTTTTCGTATCCTTTACCACTTCTACAAATATGTGCTTTTAAATGACTAGCGACCCGCCCCGTCTTGGCACGGGTGCAATGCAGATACTAAATACACTACAGAAAAACTGTGAACGTTGTATAAACAACATATCGGCACACTGCTCCCACGCCGCAATTTCAAATCTGTAATATCTTCGAAAATATTCATTTAAATCATATTATGCATTAGGCGATATAGATCTTTAATAAATCAACAATGTATTTAAGGTTATAAATTGGATAAGGAATAATGCTGTATTGGTTAAAATCGCTTCGAAAAATAGCCAGTATTTGTCGTAAAAAGTGAATGCCAACAAAAATGTAATTGTGGGATATTCATAATAGATAGACATATACCATCGACTTTTTTGTAGACCTTTTCAATGTGTACAATACTTTTATGATAAATCTAGTAGGGTTCAACCTGCGTTTCACTGGAAATGCGCATAAATGTAATTATTTACGACATCACATTAGAAACCTCGATAATAGCATTTTTCCACGATTTAATGGATGTTATTATACATTAAAACCTTCCTCTTTAGTCACTATATTTAAAAAAAACCGCATCAAAATGGATTACGTAGTCTTAAAGATTTAATCATGCTATGTAGTGAAACCTTCAACTATGGTAAGGATGTTGCGCTTTCTACTCTTCACAAATTGGACAAGATGATCAATGACTAATATGAAACAGGGTGCTCACTTTATCTATAGGGTATAATTGTCCAGTCTTTTGCCTAGAAACATCTTTATTGTAAGCACACAGAATACAAGAAAATACTAAAACACTGAATTCAAAAATATTTCTTTATCAACCGCCTTGACTTTGGAAACCAAAACTGAGAATGAATTATGTCAGTAGTTGTAGGAATTCCTTAGTGTCCTACGTCATCTTTATTATAACTAATGATGACTTTCCAATAAGTCATCAAATTTTTGCATGGACCTGTTCTCTTTATTTATGATATGATAAACGGTAAGGACTATAGGAGACAGGTCTATCGTCAAGTAAGTTATGTTCATTTTAATAGAGTCATTCTAATTTAAAGCACTCAAATGAAACGCAAAACCACGATCACGATACAACTCCAATAGTCCGTAGAGTCCTTAATAGTCCTTTGTTTTGTCGCCAACTTGTGGACCGACTTTAGTTTCAAATTTATCGAGAACGAAACTAGTAATGTTCTTTCGGCCAATATTGCTTATATAAAATTTCTTTTTCTTCATAAGGTATCGTTTTGGCAATTACAGTGTTTTAGGCAAAGCTAGAAATATATTCAGAAAGATTTGACAGAACAAGGTAACATATTTACCAGCATTTGTACTATAATTACACTGATGTATGTGAATTATATTCTTAATAACCTTCTATATAAATGACTCCAGAACATGAACCTAAAGCAGAGACTCAACTTTCAACGATTTCGAATTTGTTTCTGGCTGTTAGGTACTATTTACTAAGTGGATGTGGTTTGACAAAGTATTAGTTTTTTTTTTTTTGCGCAACTCTAGGGCTCAGTCCTGCATCGTCGGTGCATTTACAAACATCTAAACCCACTCCCATAAACATCCATCCGCTCAGAAATCGAACCCGCGACATGCAGCGCAGCAGTCAATCGCTCAACCACTGTGCCAACAGTGCAGTCGCGTCAGTAAGTTTTTCGGGAATTCAAATCACTGGCTTTACTACGCAGCCCAGGAGGTTTGTAAAAGAATATCGAACTATCGTCTTTATACACAGATACTAATAGTAATCCAGTAGAATTTTGAACAACTAGTGAAGTTGTCAGCATAAAGTCATCATTAACAATCAGTACCTCTATACTTGATTCAATTTTATCAATTTTAAGGTTCTATCAAATTAATCAAATCAATTTTACCAAGGTGCCTATTTACTTCGCTAACCTATTATGTTCAGTGTATATGTGTTTATTTATGTATGTATGATTTTGGATATGTATGTATCTGTGGTATTTTAGTGTAATCTATTTATAATGTATACACCAAAGACAGTCCCATCTATCGTTGAGGAGAATCTGTCCATTCCTTGGTGGCCCGGAAGAAATTACATTAGCGATAAGTCCGCCCAATGTATATATATATATATATATATATATATATATATATATATATATATATATATATATCTATATATATATATATATATATTTTTTAACAAATTTTTAATCATTGTATGTTTTGGTGTACAATAAAGTGTATACAGGAGCGTGGAGTTTTGATAGAGTTATGGAGGGATTAAGACTATTTGCGTCAGATTCACACAAGACTGCACTCCCACTTCTGAGATGTGATGAAATCATACACCTCAAGTACAGCTTTAATAACGTTTATTCACTTTTCTCTCTATACAATTAGGTTATACACTTACACACACACATACACATACATATTACACAGCAAGATATAATAAATGTAGCACGGAACCGTAAGACATGCTTACAGTTCGACTTCTGGCCAAAGAGAGTCGGTCTGTTCAAGCAAATCAATTGCCAACCGAATGTTTCCCGCCTTTAAAGGAAGTGAACACTCAGCCGACCATTCGACCAATCAGAGTAAACAGGAAATATTAAAATTACTTCACTAAAATATATGAAACTAAACATAACGACTTAAACAATAATTATTATAAATAGAGATATAAACGGTATTGATTTATTAATAATTTTACAAATGAATATAATACTATCTTAAACGGATGTATAAACTACATGCAACCACTAGCGCCATCTATCGCTTATGATGAGTCTTATTTCTACTTATTTTACAAAATCATTACACAATATTGTTTGATATTATGTAAAGATGCCATGCCTTTATTATGTATATACCCTTTATGTTACACGTTGCATAGAATTTCATTTTAAAGACGACAGTACCCAAGTTACTACAATCTGTCAGATTTCTTTATTAGATTTTCAATTTAATCTATAAAGCATTACGGCTCCAGGTTGTTTGGGAATATTTGACAGTTTCAGGTAGCTTGACCTGCTGTCATCCGTACATTAAATTAATTATGAACTGATCAATTATGCGGTAATGGCAAGCAAATTAATAATGTCGTAGTAATTATTGAAATATTGAATTAATTAATTCATATTTCCTATTTTTAGAATAAGTACAATTTTTTTATCTTTGAATAAGTCTTATAGATTATAATAGGTGGTAGGCCATAACATCGGCTGCCGGCAGAAGTTACCACCCACCAAACAAAGTCTTGCCGCCAAGCGATTCGTCGTGTTCCGGTTCCGGCATGATGTCTGGTGAAGCTGAACGGAGGATGGGTCTGAACAGATCTGTTGCGATGTGTGCCGGGTACGATGCGCCAAATGTTGTTGTGTTGCCAGTTTTGTCGTGAAGGGTCTCCAGATCAATCTCCCTCTGGCGCAGCATCGTTGATCGTGTTGTTGGGTTTAATATTGCATCACCTCGCTCAACAGCCGTCTTCCTTCCTATTCACTCAGTTTTTTTGGGATATACTAGCGCGCTTCTCCATCAATAATTGCATCACTGCTTACCATCAGGCGGGATTGCAGTCAAGCACTAGTTTATAATTATTAATAAAGAAATAAAACATAGTTACGTTCTCAAACTGGCTTCCAAGTATTAAAACTTAAGCATAGCAGCAAACACGTTCGAGTACCGACATTTAATATTATATTAGGACCCTCACTCGCCAGGAAGGAAGCAATCGATCTGCGACAGAAGTCAGTGACACGTGGAATTGGCTCCACATTCAATATTCAGGTAGTAAGTAAATTTCGTACTTGGTACATAACCCGGACTGCCCGAAGGAACAGTAGTTGAAGGAATAATTTTGTCTCTAAACTTTTAAGATCGAGACCATGAGACCATGAGGCTCTTGATCTCGATATATACATAAATATTACTATATGTTTGATAAATAAATATTAATACATATACAACATTCTTTTTTGTTTATGCGACCCCCGGTACACGTGTCCAGTATTATAATTTTTAAGTAAAGAATCTATGACCAAAATTTCAAAAAGATGTCATGAAAAACCACAAAGTTATGAGCTTGTTATCCTACTTGGCTATCCCAACAAAAATATGGTCCATGCTCCGCTCAGGCGGGCGGGCGGGGCATTGACCTCTGACGTCACCAGTTGCGCGGGCGATGATCGATCTAAGCTGCATACCGTGCTCGGTAACCATATTGCAACAGTTTCTAAATGTATTTGTAAAAAAATGTAACATGTAAAAATGATGTTACTTCTCTCTTCTTCTTCAGCCTATAGATGTCCACTGCTGGACAAAGGCCTCCCCCAAGGCTTTCCACGCTGACCGGTCTTGTGCTGCCCGCATCCATCGGCTTCCTGCGACCTTCACCAGGTCATCGGTCCACCTTGTTGGGGGCCTCCCTACGCTGCGTCTTCCAGTACGTGGTCGCCACTCCAGAACCTTACTGCCCCATCGGCCATCGGCACCGACATAGCTCTGCGAGTCGCTAAACTTAAGTGGCAGTGGGCAGGGCACATTGCTCGTAGAACCGATGTTACTTAATCTAAACAAACTATAGTCTGCGCTTTGTGCCATAATTTTTGTATATTAAGCGCCTCGCGCTATTTTTTAAATTATTTTAAACTTTTTAGTTTGATATTCTTTAAAAGCGTGTTTTTTTAGTTTTTTAAACTATATTTATTTTCAACTTTTTAGTTCGATATTCTTTAAAAAAAAAAAACGAACGAACGAACGTATTGAAAACGGTGGGATATTTTACAGTAATGAGCCGCTCACTCGTAGTCCAAAGAGTTAGAGACGGACAAACAAACAAACAAGCAAACATACAAGTGAATGTGTGAAAACATAAAAGTGAAAAAAGCACGTAAAAAATAATATAACCCAAAAAACGAACATACAGAGAACAAACACTGTTGTTATAGCGGCAAAAAACATACACCATTTGTGAAAATTTCATGGTGTATGAGATAAAGTCTGGTGAAAGACAGATAGACAATGGAGTCCTGCACCCTAATTGTGTAAGACACTATTATTATGAATTGGAATCATTTTGAAGCATATTGATAATCCATTGTTCCATATATTATTATTCCGTGCCTAATGTTGTTGCGTCGGGAATTTGGTCGTGGAGGGTCTCCAGCATCGTTGGTCGTGTTGTTGGGTTAAACATTGCATCACCTCGCTCAACTGCCTTCTTCCTTCCTATTCACTCAGTTTTTTTTTAAAGTGAATAGGCTTAATAAGCTAGTGCGTTTTACCATCAACGACTGCATCACTGCTTACCATCAGGCGGGATTGTAGTCAAGCACTAGTTTATAACTAACTAGCTTTCCGCCCGCGGCTTCGCCCGCGTGGGGTTCGGTTATATCGCGCTTTTTAGATTTCCCTCGGGAATATCAAATTTTTCCGGGATTAAAGGTAGCCTATGTTTTTTCTCAGGGTCTAAAGATTGTCTGTGCCAAATTTCATCAAAATCGGTTGAGAGGTTTAGGCGGGAAAGCGTAACAGACAGACAGACAGACAGACAGACAGACCGACAGACAGACAGACAGAGTTACTTTCGCAATTATAATATTAGTATGGATAAAAAAATTAAAAAAAATATTCGAAAAATGTGTCTGCTAAAGAGGATAAATAACGCAATGAATGTTGTTGAACTGTCAAAATGAAACCCATTGCTACTGATAGTGTGTTACGTAATTACCCTACTGGTGGTTCGTTTTTACATGCTTTTTATTAGCTTCACTTGTATCTTTGCTTGCTTGCTTGCTTGTTTGTTTGTCCGTCTCGAACTCTTTGGACTACGAGTGAGCGGCTCATTACTGTACAAAATCCCACCGTTTTCAATACGTTCGTGCGTTCGTTTTTTTTTTTTTAAAGAATATCGAACTAAAAAGTTGAAAATAAATATACTTTAAAAACTAAAAAAACATGCTTTTAAAAAATATCAAACTAAAAAGTTAAAAATAATTTAGCGGCTCCCTTTTTTTAAATTATTTTTAACTTTTTAGTTTGATGTTTTTTTTTTAATTTTAATATTTAGGTATAGAATACTAACGAAAACGTGTGCGGTCGGGGTCGCTTGTCATAAACAAACTTCCACAATTCTCGCACACACACACTCGTAAACTTGTTAAAAGGGACAGAGAATATGAGAAAAAGTTTGGATTTGATCCGCGGTTTTAATAGACAAAAAATAAAATAAAATTGCGCATTGAAACAATTGATTTTGAACTTCCACATTTATAACATTAGTAAAAAGTACAACAGCAAGTCGGATAGGATAAATGGAGTTTACGACGAGAAAGCTAAGATGAATGTCACGCTCATTTTTCATTGAACTTTTATATTATTTATAGTGTCGTTTACTAAATAATAGCGCGTGATTTATGTAGTAAAAAGTGCATTCAGTGAATAATTCATAAAGAACATTGAAATATCGCAGCATAGTGGCCACATCATGACTTTGCATAAAACTCCCTCGTAGACGGCTCACGCGGCCGTTTTTTCAACTGTCATTGGCGATATTTGTTACACGTGTTATTGGCAAAATTGTGGTATCTATCCACAGGGGCCATTGATCAAGAGTTGAAGGAGTATTCACTCTAAAGAAAAGAAAGAAAGCAAGTCGGATAGGGCATTACACCTTCACACTACGTTACGATTATAACTAGTGAACCCCTACCACAGGCTCCATTAAATCATTTCTTTCCAACAACATCAAAATCAAAAGTCATTTATTCAAATTAGGCTGAGAAACAACACTTTTTGCAGATTACATAAGACAGTCCCCCAAAACGCCCGCCCTTTCCATTAAAATAAAAGAATTGCTTTGTATTAATAATGGTATTACTTTCCATGTGCTGTTTGTGGAGGAAGTTTACGTACGTATAATTACATACATTTTAATTAATGCTAACTTCTTCCACTATATTTTATTTACCAGCGTATCAGTATTATATTTCTCAGTACTAAAACAGTATAAAAATCATACAGTAGGTCGACGCCTTTGATCTCGTGTAAAATGCCGACATCGTCTCGACAGTAACGCATCGGCCAGGGTTGTCACAAATAAACAATATTTATGAAATTATTTATTTATTGCAGATCAACATCGATAGCTGTATTATATTTAATTAATTTGCTATTTTTACTAAGGGAACAACTCGAGACAAGATGGCATTTTCGTAACCAGTACCCCAATCCACCTCGGAATTAACACCCATATCATATTAATATACATTTAAATTGGCGTCCGCCATCTTGGATTTCAAAAAGGGTGGCTTTTTCGTTACAAGCATCCCAATTATACTCAAAATTAACACTCATATCAAATTATAAAAAAATGACGTCCGCCATTTTGGATGTCAAAAAGGATGGCTTTTTCGTAACAAGCACCCCAGTTATACTCAAAATTGATACTCATATCAAATTATAAAACAAACAAGTAAAAAAACAAACACGCGATAGCCCTTAATGATAGATACCGAGCTACGAATATCGTTTTGTTCGCAGCTCGAGTGCCGCTTACCCGCGTCTCGCCCCTCACACCCCGCACGATTGCTCTGTCTAGACTTCTTCGTCGGACGACTGTATGATTTTAGACTGTGGTAGTGGTACTATATTACTCATATTTCTTCATTTATTCATGCGAGGGAATTGCATGACTTAATTCCCCCATCTCCGTCCATCACCGGACTACGGCGAGTTTCCACACTTCCGTTGCTGACACCACAACGATCCGAACGAAGCGTTTCGCCTCGTTTTTTTACTGCGTACATCGAGCGACTGGATGAATTTGCTAGCGGCGGTGTTAACGTCGGACTACATTTTAAGTTTCTTCAAGGCTAGAGTGAATAGGCTCTTAATATACTAGCGCGCTTTATCATCAAACATTGCATCACTGCTTACCATCAGGCGGGATTGCGGTCAAATACCAGTTTATAAATTAAAAAAAAAAAATGTCTTCTTTTCACAAGCCCGCTGCCCGCTCCGCTACTCTCCGCCCTCACATTTAACTCAAGACCGCACACTTTTACCGGAACCAGCCGCGCACGCGTTGTGTAAGCGGAAAGTGTTTTGTTCCAACCGCTGGGAAATGGGATGATAGATCACTTCTACCTTGATATCTGTTCAAATGTATCTGGGCCGGTAGCCAATGTAACATCGCTTCGTAGCGAAGCGAAATCGTATACCAAACCCACCAATGGCGGGAACGATTGACCACGTGTCACGTGTCTTGTCACGTGGTCAATCGTTCCCGCCATTGGTTGGTTTGGTATTCCATTTCGTTTCGTTGTGAAGCGATGTTACATTGGCTAGGGCCCCTAATCTGCAGTAACACACTATCAGTAGCAATGGGTTTCATTTGACAGTTCGACAATATTCATTGCGTCATTTACCCTATTGAGCAGACACATATTTCGAACATATAGAGCAGTGGATTAGCACTTCTATTTTTACTCCTATTACTAATTAGTTAAGTCCTGTAAATTCTTCTTTTCTTTAGAGTGAATACCACTTCAACTCTTCAATGGCCTTTGTGGTTAGATACCACAATTTTGCCAATAACACATGTAACGAATTATAGAAATTCTTTAAAAAAAATTTTCACAATTATGGCGGATATCGCCAATGACCGTCCTGTAAATTTTGTCGGCGCCTTACGTAATTGACGTATTTTTGGTCGCCATGTTTTTTAATAACCTCTAAACTGTCTATGGAATATTTTATTTTGGCAGGACTATTCCATGTTGTGTCCTTTTCTACATAATAAAATAGAAAACAAAAAGTTGCACTGAAATTAACTTTGATTTAGGGTTTGGCGGGAATGTCAAGATGAGTGCCACGCTCATTTTTCATTGGACTTTTAAAATCATTTATAGTGTCGTTTACTAAATAAAAACGCGTGATTAATGTAGTAAAAAGTGCATTCAGTGAATAATTCAAAAAGAACAGTGAAATATTATAGCATAGTGGCCTCATCATGTCTTTACGCTAAACCGCTCCTTAAATCAATATAATAATGCGCATTCAATATAATAATGCGTTCCGGGTGCTGATGGGACTGCCGCGCTACTGCAGCGCCTCGGCAATGTTTGCGGAGGCTGATACGGACGGCTTTGCGGCCATCATGCGCAAACGGTGCGCTTCTATTTTACGCCGCACGCGCGATAGTCCCAATATTATCCTGCGTGCGTTGGTGGACCGATGGGACTCTCCGATGCTGGCTCGCTGGATAAGACTGCACGCAGTCTTATAGCGATTTTCCACCATCATCCGGGACTCCACTCGATCCGCCACATACTGATAAAAATGTAACTTTGTAATATTTTTTGCATTACTAACACTAGTTTATAAGTTCAAAATTGTACTAACAAATATGGAATTATCCGAAATAAATGAATTATTATTATTATTATTAAATCAAATCAAATCAAATCAAATCATTTATTTCAAATAAACCAGTTACAGGCACTTTTGAATTGTCAGAAGGTCGGTCAGTCAATAAGATGAAGCTAGTCGCCCATTCCAAAGAGTAGGTACCTATGGAGAAGAACGGGCAAGAAACTCCATGGACACTCTTTTAAATTTTTAAGCTATTGTTACAAATATTTGATTACATCATTCATGTTGAAATCAACCGCGTGAGAACGATGCAGAAATATATTGTACGCTGAGAGCGTCCATTATGGAAAACATACAAAAATCAATTCAGAAATTAAAATACGCCGTGGCAGCTAAGAGATGACCAGTCCCCTCCGACGGCGTCCGTTCACGAACATGACGTATGGATCAGCATCATTCAGCTCAACCATATCGAAGGGAACCCAATGACCCAAAACACACGCCACCATCAGCGAGACATTTGAGTGAGCATGACATACTCTCAACAGCCAGAGCACAATTAAGTCAATAAAAAGACTAACCCAACAAATAAATGCCTTACAGCACATTCGTACATTGTGCTCACACGTTTGCCATGCAATTATACAATACTAAGAAATTGAATCTACACAATGCTAAGATAGTTTTGTCCAAGGTTCAGCAGCTCCAACAGTGTTCCCGAATCTGTGGAAAGTTTAACTCCTGTGCAGCTGCAGCTGCACAAGTGCCGAACACCTCTGTCAGCGATACAATTCCGTAACGTACAATATGCTTGGCTACATAGTGTGTAATACAGGCTTTGACTAAATAACATAAACAATTACATATTAAAACTACAAGAGGAAAAATCAAAGAACAATCATTGTATAGAAATCGGACGCAGCTCAAGCCCAAGCCTTTTTGTCCTCAATATAATCCTTCACACTATAAAATGCTTTCTGACACAACTTACGTTTAATGAAGGATTTGAATTTATTCAGGCTCAGATCTTGAACCACCTCTGGAAGTCCATTGTAAAAATGTATACATTGGCATCTGAAAGAGCCACCTATTTTCTTGAGCCTTGTTGTAGGTACAATAAATTTGTGCCTGTTCCTAGTATTTATATCATGGACATCACTGTATTTTTTAAACAATTTTATATTTTTATGAGCATACAAAAGATTTTCATAAATATATTGAGACGGCACGGTCAGTACATTAATCTCTTTAAATTTTTCTCTGAGAGAGTGTCTCGGACTTAATTTATAAATTGCATGAACAGCTCGTTTCTGCAAAACAAATATTGTTTGAATATCGGCGGCATTTCCCCACAACAGAATGCCGTACGACATTACGCTGTGGAAATAGCCAAAGTACACTAAACGGGCCGTCTCAACATCAGTCAAATTACGAATTGTTCTAACTGCGTATGCAGCAGAACTTAGCTTTTTTGACAATTTTTCTATATGTGAACCCCATTGAAGCTTAGCATCCAGAGTTATACCCAAGAATACTGTGCTGTCGTCAGATTTCAATTCTTCGCCCTTTATCAACACTTTAGTTTCCACCTGCCTCACGTGAGGTAGAGTAAACTTAATGCATTTGGTTTTTTTCTCGTTTAAACGAGAAAAAAACCAAATGCATTAAGTTTTATTACTATTAAGTTTTATTATTATTTTTATTTACTCTTAAGAGTAAATTATTAACATTAAACCAATGGACTACTTTGGAGATCGCGCTATTTACATCATCAGTAACCTGCTGCTGACGTTTCAGTTTAAATAAAAGTGAAGTGTCATCTGCAAACAACACTATATCGTGGTTATCCTTTATTAGGTACGGCAGGTCATTGATGTAAATAAGAAACAAAAAAGGACCAAGAATTGACCCCTGTGGGACTCCCATTGTTACTAAAGATCCAGAAGATCTTTTTCCATTAACGTCAACGCTTTGAATCCTACCACTCAAGTAAGATGTAATAAGATCCAGTGCAGAGTTCCGGATCCCGTAGTGGCGGAGTTTCCTGATTAACGTATCGTGAAGAACGCAATCGAATGCCTTGGACAAATCACAAAAGATGCCCAAGGCATCGCATTTATCCTCCCATGCATTATATATATGACCTAGAAGTTCAACACCGGCATCAGTAGTTGAACGACCCCTTGTAAAACCGAACTGTTTGCTATGTAATAATTTATGTTTATTAAAAAAATTTAGCATTTGGTTTAAAATTAATTTCTCAAAAATTTTACTAAAGGTAGGTAGTACAGAAATAGGTCTATAATTTGTGGGGTCTGATGTACTACCAGATTTAAACAAAGGTATTATTTTACTATTTTTCATGAGATCAGGAAACTCTCCACAGTCAATACAAGCATTAAAGATAACAGCTAGAGTGGGTGCCACAATATCAATAATAGACTTAGCAACTTCCACCGAATGACCCCATAGGTCAGCAGTCTTTTTTACATTCAGAGTGTGAAAGATTTTAATTATATCTCTACTGATAACATGTTCAAAATGAAACTCCGAATCACAAACATTAACATTTTCTTTAAGCACAGACTCCGCAACAGAAGGTGATGAGTTTAGGGATTTAGTAGTTGAAACAGGAATATCCGAAAAGAAATTTTCAAATGCCTCAGAGACTTGCGAGTCTGATTTAATTATGTTGTCATTAATAGACAGGCTATAGTCAGTATTTCTATCACTGGACCTTCCCGTTTCACTATTAATAATTTTCCAAGTCGTTTTAATTACATTGCCACTGTTCTTTATCTTTGAACTCAAGTAACGTGACTTGGCCATATAACAAACTTGTTTGAATAATTTTGAATATTTTCTAACATATAAATTGAATTCAACAGTGTTAATATAAATCCTCTCATTGTACAATTCATAAAGCCGAGTTCTACTTTTATGAATACCGATGGTAGCCCAATCAGAGAAAGATGCTTTACTATTAACAGAGATAGTCTTGGGAACAAAGGTGGAATCAAATAGCTTACAGTATATATTAAAAAAAATGTCATAGAGATGATTAGGATCAGCATTAACAGCACTGGATAAGACTGGCAACCAACTTATCGTCCAAACGCGTAAAACGAAAGGAGTTAGTTTAGGTTAAGTTATGCTAGGATAAGTTAGGATAAATTAGGAAAGTTAGGATAGATATTTAATGAAGAAAAAAAATTACTGAAGACTTGGCTGTATGGTGTACTATGCCTTTGCCTTTTCTATTCGCCATGATTCGCCAGAACGGAAAGAAATGAACCAAAATAACTTTGATTTAGTTTATGTACAAGGGACGACATCAATTTAAAAAAAAAAAAACGTAAAATAAATGAATTTACTGCATGCATGAGTGGTTTGTGTTGTGTTTTTATTGTTATAAACTAGTGCTTAACCGTAATCCCGCCTGATGGTAAGCAGTAATGCAATCGTTGATGGTAAAGCGCACTAATTTATTAAGAGCCTATTCACTAATTTATTAAGAGCCTTGAAGACACTTAACTTGTAATCAGACGTGAAGAACACCTCAGACAAATAAATTGTTTGCTGTATTTTGTATACATGTATGGTTTTTATGTGTGTGTGTGTGTGTGTGACAGAGAAGTTCTGCTTGGGGTCTGCATTTAAATTATGGTGTAATATTTTAAATTATAGTGTAATATGTTGTATTTTGTTGCTACCTCTCAGCCTAAATTAGAATTGATCGTTGGGTGGTCTGAAAATTAAATGAATTGTGTACATACACAATTCATCTGAAAATTAAATGAATTGTGTACATACACAATTCATTTAATTTCCGATCATGAAATGCCGATCGAGAAATCAAGTACAACCTCTCTCTCACACACTCACACACACATACCCTTACACAAAACACAGCAAACTCACACACATGAAAACAAACCGTATGCTCATGAGTTTGCTGTGTATGTGCTGGGTATGTGTGTGTGAGTGTGTGAGAGAGAGGTTGTGTTTGATTTCTATATTTAAATTATAGTGTAGGTATTATATTACTGATTTGTTGTGAAGCCGTTATTTTTGTATAATATATGTATTTTTGTATTTTGTTTTGTTTTTTTTTTGTGCTTATTTTGTGCTTTTTGTGTTTTTGTACTTTAGTGTGTTTTTTATTTTTCCTTTGTATTAAGTTTGCTTGTAAACTTAGCTTAAATTTAACTTGTACAGAGTTTGTTTATACTGTCATCTGATATTTTTGGATCATACTATAGGTAAACGAGCTTTGATACGCCAGTTTTGTCACGCATAACGAAGCTAACCTATGTACAACGTGTGAATCAGCTACAGTTGATATATCACCAAAAACACAAGCTATGTGAGTCAACATTCAAAATGGTTCGAGCTGTGTTTACGAGCTGGTTGGAATCCAAAGTACACAACAAGAATCACAACAATGCTTATATCTGAGCATTAATCATGAAATGTCAGAATTTAAGAGGGGTCTCTACTGGTGCTTTCTCTAAACAAACGTATTCCGCTGTTTTCTTCGTGCATAACGCTTTAAGAGCGATTTTCTTTTTTTTTTTTACAATCTTTCACCTTAATTACGATGATATTGATGTAGATGTTGATACGAGCTCTTATCATTTTATTTTTTCCAAAACTTAATTAGAAGAAATATGATATTTCAAAATCCATTTCAATTTATTTCTGCATCGTTCTCACACGATTGATTTCAACATGAATGATGTAATCAAATATTTGTTACAATAGCTTGAAAATTTAAAAGAGTGTCCATGGAGTTTCTTGCCCGTTCTTCTCCATAGGTACCTACTCTTTGGAATGGACGACTAGCTTCATCTTATTGACTGACCGACCTTCTGACAATTCAAAAGTGCCTGTAACTGGTTTATTTGAAATAAATGCTTTGATTTTGATTTTGAATCCCATTTTTACTGCGATGTTCAAAGGACTACCTATTAGACAACAATTGTGATAAGTTTTTGACTAAACATAAAATAATAGAAGCATACTTTTCCTCAAAATTTTGATATAAAAATAATTGATATCTGTCCTGTTTTAAAAAAGAAAATAGCGGAATATGAAACGTCTTTTGGTCAACTTTTTTGTAGGCAAAATCCATACTTACGAACTTTCGCATTTATAATATTAGCAGGATTATTAGATTTTATTTTTAAATCAAGTAATATTTACAGACGTGTTCAAAGTTTACCAAAGCTTGTTTGAACAATGTTTTAAATGAATGCTGCGTAATATGTTTGCTATAAGGGAGGGCACACACGACCTAAATGCGGGTCTGTGTGTTTTGACCATAGAGCACGGAGCCGTCGCGCCGGCAAAGCCTAGAGACAATATGGCGACAGTAAGTACTAAACAAATACGTGGCGCCAAAATTGTGCTGAGGTTTACAACGAAGTTTTATTAAGGTTTTTTTTTTCTTTTTACCTTCGCACGGTTTGTGCATTCAGCCAATGCCAAGTGTTGGGATTGTTAGAAACTAAAGGTAGGGAAACAGTTTTCATTAAGGGTTCCACTCTGTATATATATATATATATATATATGTACAGAGTGGAACTAGCGGACCCCAGACTCCAAAGCTGAAAAAGCTGCGGATGCGACTGGGATTAGCGCTGAGATGATGATGATGATGTACAGAGTGGAACTGATATTACGACAATAAATTAAACATCGTATACCCCAACAAATTCTAAGTCTACCCATTAAAAAAATTATATGAATATATCCGTTAGTTTAGTCACAGGAAATAATTATTCATTTTTCACATTTTCTACATGATGTACGAGTTGTAAGGAAGCGCTTACAGGTCGATGACCGCCGCATCCAACGGTACTAAACTTTAATAATAATGGCGCGAAAAAGCAAGTCGATACAGGAACGCGCTATCGCCCGCTGATCGGAGGTCATTGAACCAATATTTTAAAGGATGTTGATTCCGTTTGCAATTTTATGAGATTTAGCTTGTTTGAAATTTTCATTTTTTTATTTTTGATTCTGGGTTTTTTCTATGGATCAGGATTATTCCTATGAACCAGCATGGTCTGTGTTTTCATTTATTGTCGTATTGTCTGCTCCTCTCTGTATATATTTTTTTTTTTTGCTTTTGTCCTCATATCTTGGTTCTATTTACACAATAACCATATTATTTTCGAGACGGTAAAACATGTCGTCGGGTATTTCACTTACAAATAAGTTGTTTCGCTTGTCATGTCTTATGGGATTGCACTCGTGACCCAAATATACGAGTATTTACTACCTTGTTTGTGAGACGTACAGTTCCCAACTTACAAATGAGTAAACTTTCTACTACCATAACTTGTTCTTCTAAAGAGAGATACGCTAAGTTAGCCGGCGAAATAAAACGTTTATCTCTTTTTTATGAGTGTCTGGTTGTGTGTAGATTAAATATGTTTCACGGCAATAGTAAATATGGCTGTACATAATCATTGTTAGTATCAGCAATGCAGTGAAATATTAGTAAGCACCACGAAATAGCTCTCTGACAGAGACTGCAATATTCATCACCAGCTCAGCGTATAATCCCGGTTGCATCCGCAGCTTTTGCGTTGGAGCCCAGGGTTCGCTTTCCTACAATTACTCCTCAATTTCGCACGATCTCTGGCATCCCGTGTTGTGAGATTGTTGGCAGGCATGTCATCTCTTACAACGTCAAGCCAGCACTTCTTTGGTCTACCTCGCTTGTTCCGGCCCGGCGGAGGCGCCATGGTAAGACATTTGTTACCCACTTAGCGTGCCGGTTTTCGTAAGACGTGGCCGTATCAGCGTAGGCGATCCTCCTATAGTTTGTTTGCTATGTCACGGACGCGAAGACTGCCTCCACTGACTGACTTCAGACATCCACCGCAGCATATTCATCTCGGTGATATGCAGCTCCTGCTTGTGTCGCTGACAGAGTCTGTAATACTGTGCCCTGAAAAGCGACGACAGCGAGAAGGCGTTTTTTTTTTTGGTGTGGATGAAATCCACAAAAAACGTCTCGTTTTTCTAAATAAAAGGGAGTCCATGGAGTTTCTTGCCCGTTCTTCTCCATAGGTACCTACTCTTTGGAATGGGCGACTAACTTCACCTTACTGACTGACCGACCTTCTGACAATTAAAAAGTGCCTGTACTGGTTTATTTGAAATAAATGCTGGAGTTTTTGATGGGAAGGCTAAGATGATTGTCACGCTCATTTTTCATTGCACTTTTAATTTATTTATACAATATGTAAAGAAAACCCTGTCCGACCGATAAGGATAATAAAGGTTAGGTAAGCACTTGACCAAATATAATATAAAATATTACATAATCATCATAGTAACAATACTAATGAAATATGCCCTGCCCCCCGCCGCCCGCAGAATGGGGTTGTTTACCGCACATGTATTAAGTTACCTCTTTTTACGAAATAATATTTATTTTTTTAAGGGGATTTTTTTTTTAAGTTTTGCCTGTCTTTGTAGGCATTAGTAGAATCAGTTATCGATACCTAACAATGCCTTCACGGATCGGACAGGGTTTTCTTAACATATTGTGTATAGTGTCGTTTACTAAACAAAAGCGCGTGATTCATGTAGCAAAAAGTGCATTCAGTAAATAATGCATAAAGAACATTGAAATATCCCAGCATAGTGACCACATCATGGCTTTACATCAAATCTCCTAGCAGTCGGCTCACGCGGCCGTTTTTTCAACTGTCATTGGCGATATCCGCCATTATTGTGAAATAAAATGTTTAAAAGAATTTTTATAATTTGTTACACGTGTTATTGGCAAAATTCTGGTATCTAACCACAGAGGCCATTGAAGAGTTGAAGTAGTATTCACTCTAAAGAAAATAAAGAAAGAAATAAATGCTTTGATTTTGAATCTTCAAATGACCTCTCCCGCTCTGACTAAACCGATATTTAGGTTTGAGTGTGGGTGTTGGGACGTGGGGATGTGTGAGTGGTCGTTGAGGTGCATTTTTGAACTGATTTTTATTTTACAATCTTATCTTTGTCCTCTTATAAGAGGGTTATCAACCACACGCTGCTTACTTCCTAACTCCATTCGCGTTAAGCTATCTCGGCTGATGGTAAGCAGTGATGCAATTGTTGGTGGTAAAGCGTGCTAGTTTATTTAGAGCCTATTCACTCTACCGCAGCACCGCCGCTTGCGAATTATTCCAGTCCCTCGATGTACGCGTCCTGAGATGTACGCGGTAGACGAGGCGAAACGCTTCGTTCAGATCGTTATGGTGTCAACAACGTAAGGGTAGAAACTCGCCGCACGACGGGTCGTCCGATGATGGAACGGAGATGGGGGAATTAAATCATGCAATTCTCTCGCACACTCTCCAAAATGCATCCTACAGAACACCGCCAGGCTGGCTACTCTTTGCCTGTGCTCCAGGCTTTGGAGACCGTTTTAATCTAAATCTGGGTCGCCAATTAGCCTCTTCGCACGCCTCTCCACTGAATCCAAAGTAGCCAGGTACCACTTAATACTAACTTACAAATTGTAGAAACCCTTAGGAATTTTGAACTTCATAGCTTAGTCGGGTATAACTTAATTTAACTTAAAGTCACTTAATAAGTTGCTCCGTATTAAAAGCAGTTCACACTTAATGATATTCACAGGAATATTAAAAAGACTTTGATATTGAAATTTTGATGCAAATCTTTCTTTAATATATCTTTCTTTTCTTTTTTGGCATATTATGCAGATGGAGGTTTTTTTTTTAATAAAAATATAAACTAGCGCTTGACCGCAATCCCACCTGATGGTAAGCAGTGACGCGATCGTTGGTGGTAAAGCGCACTAGTTTATTAGGAGCTTATTCACTCTAGCCTTGAAGACACTCAAATTGTAGTCCGACGGAAACACCGCCGCCGGCAAGTTGTTCCAGTCCCTTGATGTACGCGGTATAAAGGCTAAAACGCTACGTCCGTACATACGTACGTGGGTATAAACGCTTCGTCCGGATCGTAGTGGTGTTAACAACGTAAGGGTGGAAACTCGCCGCACGACTGGTCGTCCGATGGTGGAACGGGGATGGGGAAATTATATCATGCAATTCCCTTGCACACTCCCCAAAAAAAGTTTGTTCTTGAGATCAAGTTATTGGAATCTGTATTTTTTTTTATTTACTTCTTTCCCTTTAGGCACATTTCTTTTTCTTCTTTCCAGCCTATGGAGGTTCACTACTGGACAAAGGCCTCCCCCAAGGCTTTCCACGATGACCGGTCTTGCGCTGTTTGCATCCATCGGCTTCCCGCGACTTTCACCAGGCCATCGGTCCAACTTGTCGGGGGCCTCGCCTACGCTACGTCTTCCGGTACATGGTCGCCACTGCAGAACCTTACCGCCCCATCGGCCATCGGTTCTACGAGCAATGTGCCCCGCATACTACTACTTAATTTTAGCGGGTCGAAGAGCTATGTCAGCCTGTACACTTATCTATAAGTACAGAATTATAAAAAAAAACTGTTTTAAGTATTTGTTGTTTACGTTGGTAAAAGAAATATATCGTCTGGCAAAAATCCTGACCTGACCTGATGAAAGACTGACGAGTGGATGGTAGTCATAAGTAATAGCTCGTAATATGTATGGACGACAGCAAGTCAAGCTATCCGAAACTGTCAAATATTCCCAATCAACCTTGAGCCTTATTGATTTAGTGACAAACTTGAAAATCCAATAATAAAGTCTGACAGATTGTAGTAGCTTGATATGCTGTCGTCTGTACCTCGATAAGAAAAAGATCTTAAAAGGGTTCCCCTTATATGAACACTTTATTATAATTATAAATTAATGCTTGACCGCAATCCCGCCTGAACATCCAAAAATAAACACACTAAAAAGTGAAAAATAACTATAATGGTTTCGGAAGTCTATGTCTTTTTGTATTTAAGTTTTTTTAGCACAGACTTCCTAAATTAGTTAGTTTACAAGTGTTTATTCGTTTTCCTTTTTGTAAAACATTTCTTATTTTCACTCTTTCTAACAAAACAAAAAATACAGTCGAATTGAGAACCATCTCTTTATTTCAAAATCGGTAAAATAAAACAAAAAAAGAAAGAGAAAATGTGACCGTTTCTTGAGTTTTTAAGCCATCTCATTACAGCAAAGCTTCAGACTTCAGGAGAATTTATTTACATAATGATCATTATTAATTTCTTCAAATATTTCAGGGGTTTTTACGAGTCGATTTCAGCTTTTATAATATCTTTATTTCTGGGATAGGCCTCACAGCTGATGAAATATTTTATTGCCTTGGGTTTGACCGTTTATGTATACGAGTTTATACATTAGTAAACACACCGACGATTTAAAAAAAAAAATCAACAAAAAATAGGCCGAGTGAAGAAGTGTTACTATAGTAATCGGCGGCCCAGATTTGATTCAAAACGGCCAGCCTGTCTGTGTCCTATAAGATGCATTTTGGAAAGCGTGCGAGGGAATTGAATGACTTGAATCCCCCATCTCCGTTCCATTATAGGACGACCTGTCGTACCACGAGTATCCACCCTACATTGTTGACATTACTAGGATCCAGACGAAACGTTTCGCCTCGTCTTTTATACTACATCGAGGGACTGGAAAAATTTGCCAGCGGCAGTGTTTTCGCCTGACTACAATTTAAGTGCCTTCAATGCTAGAGTGAATAGTCTCTTATAGTACATTACGATATTAGTGCGTAATGACGGTTATAACATGCGAGGCGGAATTTCAGCCCGAGCCGAAGGCGAGGGTGTAATTGAGCCGAGCATGTTATAACCAATACGCACGTATATCGTACGACGTTTTTTAACACA
Source organism: Sesamia nonagrioides (assembly GCA_017933935.1). NCBI lineage: Eukaryota > Metazoa > Arthropoda > Insecta > Lepidoptera > Noctuidae > Sesamia > Sesamia nonagrioides. Next base: position 278,095 of record JADWQK010001879.1, read on the forward strand.
CTTGCGAGGAAACAGAAAAAGAAGTATTTTATATTTTGTTCATTTTAAATAAACTCAATCTGTGAATGCACACTGTTGCTTTCCCTCCATTAGTATTATTATTTGCCATTTCAAATATGGAACAGCGCGCAGCGCGAGCCGTGCGGCGGCGATCAGTTCCATAATTACTTGAAATGGAAAATAATGCTGTTATGGAATTTGTATGGACTATAACTTAACTATTTGCTTTGATAACACACGCGTTTGTTATGGCCTGCTTTACATATTTAAAACCGGTGGAATTACATCAGCTTTACGAGCAAGGGTGTTAAAAATAAACTAACGCCCTTTACCATCAACGATTGTATCACTGCTTACCAGGCGGGATTGCGGTCAAGCATTAGTTCATAATTATGAAAAAAAAAAAAACTTAACAATCGCAGCAAGCGTAGGTAAGTTAACCTAATTTACGGACCCATCTGGCTATAAGCCACGGGCCCCTAAGGAGTATGTGCACGTATAACGCCATGGTCCGGAGCGAGAGTGTATGACAGGCCGCCACTTCCTTCTGTGAAGCAGTGATGCTGGCAAAGAAGGAGGCCGACCGCGTAGGGAGCGGAAATCTGAGCACCCTCACGCCTCTAGCCGCCGCAGGAGACAACATTGAACTCCCGGCCACCGTAGCCGCAGGCTTGCGGGCAACGAGCAGTGGGCAGCTAGCTGCCTGGTAAAGACCAGACCCGGGTCGACGGCGCGTTATGCATCACGCGTACCTCTAGTTTCTAACCGCCACAGGGGACGCCCTGGTCGAGAGACAAAATCGAACTCCCGACTGCCGTAGGCGCAGGCTTGCGGTTAGCGAGCAGTGGGCAGCTCGCTGTCTGATCCGGTCCGGTGACCTGGTCCGGTTCGACGCATTGTGTTTCACGCGCCGCTCAAAGAGATGTCTGCACATTGTGACGGGGTCCACGAAGACCGATGCCTCCTGTGTCAGGGTTGTGGGCTGTTTTAAAAAGAAACCGTGGCCCTGGCGCACTGGCAAGTGAAGGAACACGGTTGGTTTTTAGTCAGTAAAAGTCTGACACGCCCTTCCGCGCCGCCCAGACCGGGAGAGATCTTTTGATAATTTCCCATCCAGAAGAAAAAAAAAGGTGTATATGTGTAAAACCTTAATATTTAACATAATCCATACTAATATTATAAATGCGAAAGTAACTCTGTCTGTCTGTCTGTCTGTCTGTCTGTTACGCTTTCCCGCTTAAACCTCTGAACCGATTTTGATGAAATTTGGCACAGACAATCTTTAGACCTTGAGAAAGAACATAGGCTACCTTTTATCCCGGAAAAATTTGATGTTCCCGAGGGAAATCTAAAAAGCGCGATATAACCGAACTCCATGCGGGCGAAGCCGCGGGCGGAAAGCTAGTAAAACATAAAAAATACCGATGTACAGAAATGTCACCTGTTCACCCGAGCGGAAGAGAAGCAGGCGTTTGATTCTTATTCTGTAACAAGAAATCAATTTTCTTGTCACAGAGCATTGGCATCGCGTGCATAACCTCACTTATGTAACGCAGTCGGGTAGGTATGCGCGGCAATACATAATACTTTCATTTGAGAACATTGTGAGGATGCATGTTCATTGTTGTATTTTGAAGTTAAATATTAGCTTAATAAACCAATGTGATATGTAATATGTAAGTACTATTTATCTATACTAATATTATAAATGCGAAAGTAACTCTGTTTATCTGTGTCTGTCTGTCTGTCTGTCTGTTTGTCTGTCTGTCTGTTACGCTTTCCCGCTTAAACCTCTGAACCGATTATGATGAAATTTGGCACAGACAATCTGTAGACCCTGAGAAAGAACATAGGCTACCTTTTATCCCGGAAAAATTTGATATTCCCGAGGGAAATCTAAAAAGCGCGATATAACCGAACTCCATGCGGGCGGAGCCGCGGGCGGAAAGCTAGTAGTCAATAAAACACGAAATAATGTACATATGTATGTATTTATTTATAAGGCAATTTTAAAATTTACCATAAAATTAATACATTTTTTGTTTGTTAAGACATAGGTATTTATTGCACAAATAAATAATATTGAAGTATCTGTTTGTAATGTTAAAATAACAGCTTTTTATAACATGCATTTAAATGCAATTACAAAACACTTTGTTTTAATTTTCTTAATTTCGATATTAATATTAAATTTTCTTTCACATTTTATTTAATTAAGAGATTAATTTAGATTTTAATTTTGTAAGGACTGTTTAGCTAAAACGGATCGTGAGACACTAATGACCACAGAAATCGTATCTAATAACAAGTCAATAGAAGTCGCAAAGACGAGTGACCTTGTCGCCGTGCATGTGTCTTGTGATACACAAGAGCGCGTGGAGCGTTTGTTGCGGTTATTTGTGTTGTTTGGGACGCAGACCGATAAACATGGCGTTTTGCAGCATATCCAACTGCGGAAACTCTTCCAAAACTTGTAACTATAAAATAAAGGGATAACATTTCATATGTGAGTATTTAATTTTTGAACTAATGTAGTTTTTAATATATATAGACTACTAGCGGCCGCCAGCGACTTCGTTCGCGTGGAATTAGTCATGCTCAGCTCCTATTGGCAATATGTACGGCTGCATTAGCTCCCGTTATCGCAACATTTTTTGTTACTGCTCTGCTCCTATTGGTCATAGCGGGATGTTATATAGCCTAAAGCCTTCCTGGATTAATGGGCTATCCAACCCAAAAAGAATTTTTCAAATCGGACCTGTAGTTCCTGAGATTAGCGCGCACCAACAAACAAACAAACAAACAAACAAACTCTTCAGCTTTATAATATTAATATAGATTTAAGTATTCTCACCACCCCTACTACTAGACTTGTTATTACGATTTCTGTGCTGGTGACAGACAGATAGTGAAGACATCTAGTTCTAATAGTCTTCAACCTTTTTCTTGTCCGACTGCTGGGCACAGATCTCTCATAATGAGAAGGATTGAGCGTAATCACCACGCTTGCTCAATGCGGATTGGCAAAATCTGCACAATTTGAGCATATCAGACATCAAGCGCTATGCCCTCACCCCTCCACCATTCTGAGTTCCGCGCCCGGTTATATAGGCCAAGGCTCTATCCGGGTTAAGGGCTGCCCTTACAATTATGGAGGTAGATGGCGAAGCTGATTTACACAAAGGCGGTAAATTGTGGATGGCTCCTCCGCAATCAGTGCTGAGGGTGCTTCCTGTAGGTTAGGGGGATGAGCAGAGTTCGATGTAGCCGGTTCATTTGATATTGTTAAGTGTTAGAGTATGAATTGAATGACTGTACGGTTAACGCAGTGGTTAAGCTGTTGACTGCTGCACTACGTGTCGCGGGTTTGATTCTCGCACGGAACAAATATTTGTATGACCTAGAAGTAGTTGTCCCGGGTCTGGATTTTTTTGTGTGTGAATTTATGTTTGTAAACGTACCCACGACACAAGAGAAATTCTTATTGTGGGGCAAAGTTTAAAAAACTAAAAAAACATGCTTTTAAAGAATATCAAACTAAAAAGTTAAAAATAATTTTAAAACTTAACTTATGACAATAGTACATAAACAATATCTATACTAATATATAAAGCTGAAGAGTTTGTTTGTTTGTTCGCGTTAATCTCGGGAACTACTGGTCCGATTTGTAAAATTCTTTTTGCGTTGGATAGCCCATTAATCCAGGAAGGCTTTCGGCTACATAACATCACGCTGCGACCAATAGTAGCTGAGCATAACTAATTCCACGCGAACGAAGTCGCTGGCGGGCACTAGTACTAGTATAAATGAGAAAAAAGCGTAAGGCGCTTTGTGCCATAATTTTTGTATATTAACATGCTTGTTGATAAGGTGGACCGACGACCTGGTGAAGGTCGCGGGGAACCGCTGGATGCGGGAGGCGCAGGACCGGTCGTCGTGGAGATCCTTGTGGGATGTCTATGTCCAGCAGTGAGCGTGTTTCAGCTTAACTGATGATGATGATGAGAGACCTACCTAAGTGTTACCCATACCCTACCCATCTTGCATGAGCTTCCAATTACAATAGCCCAACACTTCGAGGGATAAATATTCTAATAAAACGTACTCCAATGTAATAAAAAATATCCAATAATTTATATCGGCAATAAAAAAATCGCTATTATCTGGTAATATTCAGTTTTTACGAGCGGCCCTCTATTGTCGCGATTATTGATGTAATGGGTTCCCTCGCTTAGTAAGATCTTTGTTCTTCCGAGGGATAAATATTCCAATAAAACGTACTCCAATGTAATAAAAAATATCCAATAATTTATATCGGCAATAAAAATTCGCTATTATCTGGTAATATTCAGTTTTTACGAGCGGCCCTCTATTGTCGCGATTATTGATGTAATGGGTTCCCTCGCTTAGTAAAGATCTTTATTAAAGAATGATATTGCAGTTAGTCAATATCTTATTTAACTACGTTTTTGTAGGAAAAACAAGTAATTTTGAGATATTTTTTAGTTTTTAGGGTTCTGTACCTCAATAAGAAAAAAACAGAACCTTTATAGGATCAATTTGTTGTCCGTCTGTCTGTCAAGACACTTTATCTCAGGAACGTGGACGTATCAAGCGGAAATTCATCAAATACTCAGTTCTATTGTCCCTTTAAGTTTTTAAAATATCAAACTTCATGCCAAGCCAATCCAAAGATACAGCCGATTATGTCGATATTTTCAACAAATTTTCGACACTCGCAAAGGAATCAAAACCTACAGGATACTTCCCGTAAAATCAGAATCTTGAAATTTGGCATGAAGCATTGTCTTAAGTGGCTGGTAGTGGCTGGCGGAGAACTGCTCAGGATCGAGGCTTGGTGCCATGAAGGGAGGCCTATGTCCAGCAGTAGACAGTAGAGGCTGATGATGATGATGATTATTGTCATATAATGCAAATATAGGAAAAATTGCGAAAATCACATTTTTTTGTTATATAATATAATAAAAATATTTTAATAAAATGAAACTTACTACCTTATTTCTCACGAACGAATAAAGGTATAAAATTGAAATTAATACCAAATACCTAGGTCTGAGTTGTCCTTTTAAGCAGTGAAATAATCAAACTTCTAAGGTAAACCGCTACGTTTGTACAGCGGAACCCTTGGTGTGCGAGTCCGACTCGCACTTGCCAGCCGGTTTTTATAAAGGCAGTCTAGTGATTACGTTACGTGTTTATCACATTAATTAAAACCACATCTTCTACATTACCTGTTTATTCTATTAAGTTTCTAATTGGAAAAATGTTTTATTTCATTCATGACTTTTTAAATGACTTGTATTCATTACTGTACCTACATAGTATTGTATAAAGTCACGTGTTATTTGAACAGACAGTTGTGCTGCTGGGGGAGTTTGTTCCGCCACTTGTTCTTCCAGTGAAAGCACTAGGAAGTGTCGACAGGTGGGCGTTTTGGGGACTGGCTTATGTAATATTGACGTTCAAAAAAGTGTTGATTCTCAGCATAATTTGAATAAATGACTTTTGATTTTGACTGATTATTACATACACACCTTGAAATATCGTTAATTAAATAAATTGAATTTTTGTAAATTTTAATTATATCGTTTTAGTAGCATTTTGATATTTGAAATTTGAATAAGTGTTTTATCATTGGAATTGTATTTTGAAATTTGAATTGTATTTTGACATTGTAACTGTTAACATTGTATTCCAGAATGGGGCAAAGCTAATCTTGTAGCATTCAATACCGCCTAAACACAGACGTGTCTTTTCACCGCCAAAAAGGCCCGTTTACCTTGGCTCCTACTTTTCAGAATGTATCCTTGAAGTGCACCGACCGCCTTCAGCTTTTGGGAGTTGAGATTTCCTCGAACCTAAACTTTGGGCGGTTCATTGAGTTCAAGGCCAATGTGGCTGCCAGAAAACTTGGCGTCATCGCAAAGGTCCTGCCGGTACCTACTTCACACCGGGGCAGCTTCTAATGTTGTACAAAGCACAGGTCCGCTCGTGTGTGGAGTAGGTACTGCAGCCACATTTGGGCTGGTGCTGCGAAATGTCACCTGTCTACTTTGGATTCAGTGGAGAGGCGTGCAAAGAGGCTGATTGGCGACCAGATTTAACTCGAAACGGTCTCTAAAGGCTGGAGCTCAGGCCGTGAGTAGCCAAGCCTTTCGGTCTTCTATAGGATGCATTCTGGCGAGTGTGCAAGGCATGATTTAATTCTCCATCTCCGTTCCACCATCGGACGACCCGTCGTACGGCGACTTTCCACCCTCACGTTGAGAGCCACCACGATCCGGACGAAGCGTTTCGCTTCTTCTTTATAAAGAAAGAAGCGAAACGCTGCTAATCGTGTCATCGTATACCGCGTATGTCGAGGGACTGGAACGATTTGCCTGAAAGTGTTTCCGTCACACTACAATTTGAGTGTCTTCAAGGCTAGAAGTGAATAGGCTCTTAATAAACTAGCGCGCTTTTACCATCAACGATCGCATCACTTCTTACCATCAGGCAGGATTGCGGTCAGGGCTGGTTTATTCATATGAAAAAAAAAAAAGAATCTCAAATCTTGGACACAGAATGTATGGCTCAGTTTGAATTTTTGCGACCTTGTTTTATACCTTCTAGCAAATAAGTAATATGATTTAAATTACATAAAAGGCAGTCTGACAGGCCGGGCAGACAGTTGTTGGAGCCCTCAAAGTCCAACAATTGGTCTAACTGCAATGCTTCAATATCGCCTTCGGGTTGTGGAGGTCAGACGGCAGTCGCTTCATGGAAAATATTGAAGTGTAGCCAAAATTTGCAGTTGGACTAGCAAAGCGGACCCTAGGCTCCAAAGCTGAAAAAATTTCGGATGCGATAACGCGGAGATCATGATGATGGTTAAAAATAGAAACGCAGCCAAGCGAGAATCATTTTATTTTTTAATTTCCATGCCTCAGAGTTCGTTGAACTATGGATATTGCTCCCAGTGACAAACAAATATCAGCTCCAGCAAAAGTTTCGTGTAGACGCCTGATAGTAATTGGAGCCGAAAGTCTCCGTAGTTTTGTAATATCTATAAGTCAAGCCTTAGATATAGGTTGAGAGTTCCGTGGAGAGTAATTGTTTTTTCTTTAATAATAAACTAGTACTTGACCGCAATCCGCCTGATGGTAGCAGTAATGCAATCGTTGATGGTAAAGCGCGCTAGTTTATTAAGAGCCTATTCCTCTAGCGCGAAGACACTCAAATTGTGGTCCGACGGAAACACCGCCCCTAGTTGTTCCAGTCCCTCGATGTACGTGGTATAAAGGAGGAGGCGAAGCGCTTCGTCCGGATCGCAGTGGTGTTAACAACGTAAGGGTGGAAACTCGCCGTACGACGGATCGTCCGATGATGGAACGGAGATGCGGGAATTAAATCATGCAATTCACACACTTTCCAATATGCATCCAATAGAACACAGACAGTTTTCGCCTGTGCTCAGGCGTTGGAGACCTTTTGAGCTAAATATTAGTCTCCAATCAGCCTCTTGAAAGCACTGAATCATCAATGATATGTTGAGTAATTTTTACTCGGTTGTTGAGAAGTGGTAAAGCTGTTTTGTATTGCCTGAGACATTGTCAGCTCAGGTAAACACCCTCCATGGTATACCTTTCATTTAAAAACTACTCAGACAAAAGTTTGAGTCTCCGCCGGAGAAATTAAAAATACAATAACCCCTGGATGTGATTGAATTTGGTTACCTGAGAAAAGACTGCAAATTACTCATACATAAATGTTATATTAATTACATCATTATGATTGAAAATAGAATAAAGTTACCCCAGGGTGTTTTGGACATATGTTAAAAATCTCCGGAAATCCACTAATTCTTACCCCTCGGAAATGGTACTTGGCGATACAAAAAGTCTCTCGGTACCAAAAGCCATTTTAAATCTATTTTTCAAAAACAATTCTCTTCGATACGACCCACCAAGCATCTCCACCAATAGTGTAGTTTCTTCGTCGGTTCCTGTCTTACCCATGGATGATATCTTAATACTTCCAGAAACTATTTCTAAGAAACTTTCAGGATTAGATTTGTCAAAGGTGCAGGGCCCTGATGATATTCCTCCAATATTCTGGTCGCGGTGTGCTCGATCTGTGTCCTGTCCTTTGGCACATATATTTAACACCTCTCTAAAACAGGGATATTTCCAAATACTTGGAAACGGGCGAGGATAGTGCCTATTCACAAGTCGGGAGGTCGTGAAGTTGTGTCCAATTATCGACCTGTTTCAATTCTTTGCACCTTGTCGAAGGTATTTGAATCAATCGTATATCCTGTGCTGTACGATCAAGTAAAAAACTATCTTTCGCCGAACCAACATGGCTTTATAACAAATAGGTCAACCACTACAAATCTTGTCACCTACACTACTAAATTAACTGGTGCTGTCGACCAGGGTATGCAAATTGATGCTATATACACCGATTTTCGAAGGCCTTCGACAAAGGTAAATCAGCTATTGCTGCACAAACTGAAATCCTTGGTATTACTGGTGCCACCCTGGGCTGGTGTCGGACATACCTAACAGATAGGCCATCGTCAGTTGTGGTGAATGGTGAAGGGGAGTCAGACACCTTTTTTGCTACATCCGGGTGTACCACAAGGTTCCAATTTGGGGCCATTATTATTCAACGTCTTCATTAACGACATTTCTCAGGAATTTAAACACTCGACACCATTTCTTTTTGCTGACGACTTGAAGTTAATACGCGTTATCAAAATGATTCTGACATCAACCTATTACAGGCGAGACATTAACAACCTTGTTCAATGGTGTGCGGACAACATGATGTACCTGAATAGTAGTAAATGTTACCATATCAAATTTACCCGAAAACGTAACATAATCCGCTCCTCATATCATGTTCAGGGAAATGTTTTAAAAGAGGTACCAGTCATTCGGGATTTAGGCATCTACATTGACAGTAGACTTAGTTTTGTTGACCACATAGACAAAATCCTTAATTCAGCTTACCGAGCTCTTGGGTTCGTCCTGCGATCCTCTAAAGACTTCAAAGACCCATCCACCACCCTCTTGTTATTTAATAGCTATGTCCGAAGTACTTTGGAGTACTGTAGTACAGTTTGGAGCCCATCGTATCAAGTGCACATAAACCGGATCGAAAGAGTACAAAAGAAATTAACCCGTCATTTAGCGTTTAAGTTCAAACTTCGGAACTGTAAATCTTATAAAGATAGAAGAATTCAACTAAAGCTATTAACCATAGAATCTCGTCGTTCCTTTTGTGACTTATCCTTTTTTATACAAGTTACTTAATAATGGCATTGACTGTCCAGATTTGCTGAGCAGTATTCAAATTCAGGTTCCTAGCAGAATTCCATACCCACAACCTTATTTAAGACTCCACAACACCGCACTAATCTGGGTAAACATTCGCCAATTTATAGAATAACCCATCAATATAATTGTACGGCTAGTTCTTCGGCAGACATCGACATCTTCTCAAATACTCTGAGTACATACAAATCTCTAATTTTTGAAAGCTTCAATGACATAATATGTGGACATGCGCAAGAATCGTAGTAAGATTTATATAAACGATAAATATTTAATGTTTAGTTTATTGTCAAACTATTAATTTTAATTTAATATAATTTTGTATTTTGTAATTCCATTGTCTAATATAATTTTGTTGTTGTTGTCATTGTCTTAAAATTTAGTTTAATGTAACATTGTTTTAAAATTTAATTTGATACAACGTATTCTTACTGTTATATTATTATTTGCATGCTGTGACTTCTTATAAGTGGAGAAGCACAAGGTCATATCCTGTTACTTATATTTTCTAGCGTTTAAGGTGTTTTTTCTCTCTGTTGGAAGTCCTAATAAATAAATAAATAAATAAATAAATAAATAAATGAATCCAAAGTAGCCAGGTGACATTTTGCAGCAACAGCCCAAATGTGGCTGCAGTACTCCACACACGAACAGACCTGTGCTTTGTATAACATTCCGCATTACCCATATTGGCAACAAGTTAACTGCGCAGCCATCCGGTAGCAGATCTTTTGGTCCCTTGCTAAATGGGTTGAGGCGAACTGTCGGCCCTCACTGCCTCGCTGGTTGGCCTGATGGAACACTGGCTCATACGGCGAGAGAGAAGCAGGTCCTTTGCATCTCTCTTTGCCCATAATTCGCGTCTTGATACTGGCAGTGCTACTCCACCTAATTTACCTCATTTGCGGAGCTTCAATGCCTGAGGTTCGGGTTAGGAACAAGGAGGTTCTGAGGTATTGTGTCGTCTGGACGTGAATAAGGCTAGTGGTCCAGATGGGTATACCAGCGATTGTTCTTAAAAGCATGTGCGCCCAAGTTGTCTCCTGTATTGACGCTTGTATCGCCTCTCATTTAGGACTGGTATAGTGCCCAAGTACTGGAAGCTTGCTAACGTGCAGCCCGTGCCCAAAAAGGTAGTCGTGCCGATCCTGCCAACTATCGGCCGATTTTGATCACCTCCGTACTTTGCAAAATTATGGAGCGTGTATTGAACTTGAAGCGATTGCTGTCTCTCTTGATGTCTCGAAGGCCTTCGACCGGGTATGGCACGCCCCTTTTGAGTAAGCTTCCAGCGTACGGCTGCCTGACTGTAAAAAGACTTTCCTGACTGAACGGTCCTCGAGTTGTTGTCGACGGATGCTCTTCTGAGCCCATGTCAACTAATGCCGGTGTTCCTCAGGGTCTGTTCTCTGCAACTCTGTTCCTGCTGCATATTAACGATCTGCTGATGCCCGGTATCTATGGGTATGCAGATGACAGCACAGTTGTAGAGAGATACCTGCCGGATGCTCGGGCTAGTAGGGAATCAATCCGGTCCGAAAGAGGGCCATGGTTGAGCGAACAGTGTTGCACTGCAGGCAGTCTCCGAATGGGGCAATGCCAATCTTGTAGCATTCAATGCCGCCAAAACACAGGCGTGTCTTTTCACCGCCAAAAGGAGCCCGTTCACCTTGGCTCCTACTTTTCGAAATGTGTCCTTGTGTCCGACCGCCTTCAGCTTTGGGAGTTGAGATTTCCTCGAACCTTAACTTTGGGCGGTTCATTGAGTCCAAGGCCAAGGTGGCTGCCAGGAAACTTGGCGTTATCGCAAAGGTCCGGCAGTACTTCACACCTGGGCAGCTTCTAATGTTATACAAAGCACAGGTCCGTTCGTGTGTGAGTACTGCAGCCACATTGGGCTGGTGCTGCTAAGTGTCACCTGGCCACTTTGGATTCAGTGGGAGGCGTGCGAGGCTGATTGGTGACCCTGATCTAACTCGAGATGGTCTCCAAAGCTGAGCACAGGCGTAAGTAGCCAGCCTTTCGGTGTTCTATAGGATGCATTTTGGGGAGTGTGCGAGGAATTGCATTTAATTCCCCCATCTCCGTTCCACCATCGGACGACCCGTCGTACGGCTGGTTTCCACCCTTACGTTGTTAACACCACTACGATCCGGACGAAGCGTTTCGCCTCCTCCTTTATACCGCGTACATCGAGGGACTGGAACAATTTGCCAGCGGCGGTGTTTCCGTCGGACTACAATTTGAGTGTCTTCAAGGCTAGAGTGAATAGGCTCTTAATAAACTAGTGCGCTTTACCATCAACGATTGCGTCACTGCTTACCATCAGGCGGGATTGCGGTCAAGCACTAGTTTAAAATATATACAACGTGTAACAAAAAGAGGTATATACATACCAAGGGCATGGCATCTTTAGATGATATCAAACGATATGGGAAGGGTTTCAACTCAAAATAAAATACCAAAAATTGGTACCAAATTTTCGGTTTCGTGTGTTTCTTAAAATCAAATCATAACAAACGTGGCAGCACTACATACGTTAATAACTACTCGTTACCCGTCACGTTACTTGCCAAAATCCTATAAATGTCTTCAATATCTCTGTGCGACTAGTATGATGGTAGCCATCACAGGCGGTGTTTTTCCTCATAACTTCTAACATAAAGAGATAGGATTAAAAATCCTTCCAGTATCGTTTGATACCATGTAAAGATGCCATGCCTTTGTTATGTATATACCCTTTATGTTACACGTTGTATATAAAAAAGCTGTCCTCTAACCTCCAAGCCAGTTAATGGGTAAAATGAAAGCTCTCGCTGGAACTTCTGGTCAAAATTTTGGCCTTCTGGATAGCAGTAACAACAAAGATCCAAGAATAACGGAGATCAAGAGTTTAACGTGGTATCCGATGTACGGAGGGATCACACATCAAATCAAAATTTCAATTATTCAAATTACATGAGGATCACACTTTTGAACGTCAATATTACATAAGACACTCTCCCAAAACGCTCGCCCTTCGCTACTTCCTAGTGCTTTCGCTGGGAAGAACAAGTGGCGGAACAAACTCCCCAGCAACACAGCTGTCTGTTCATTAAAAATAAAACACATGACTTTATACAATACTAACACGGAACATTAAATGAAACTAGCCACGTCAATATACCATGAAGCAAAAGAAAAAGTCATTAAAACTGGAAATGTAGGGAAGGAAAAACTTTTTAGTAAATAAAGGCTCCAAACGCCCGACAGCACACATATGTTTGCATAGTAAAAAAGTAAAATAATAAACAATAAATGAACTCGTATAACCTGTCAGTAATTTTGAAGAAAGAAGGAACAAAAACATTGTCTTATCAAAGCGACCAGCTGTTCTTCTCATTTAAATAGTCGTGGACAGAATAGTTTGCCTTTGAACAGAGGTTGGATTTTAATTGTGCTTTAAAAGCATTATAAGGCAAAGCAGAGGATATCCATGAGCCAATCGCAGCTTAAGCATAGCTTAATTTTGCTGCTGTAATAAACCTAAAACCATTGCTGGGACGCATTTTTCCCTCAATCCATTTTAAAATTTTTGATTTTGGAATTTTTTTACGTCCTTTTACCCCCAAAAAAAAACAGTTTTTCTTTACTAAGCCACAAACTTTCACATTGGTGACGATTGACAAATACGTATGGAAGAAAAAAACGCTGCGCCAACTCAAATAAATTGCGAACAAGACCTTGATGACCTTTACAGGTCACTGAATGTCCGAGAACACAGAAATGTCAACAATGAAGAAGATGGGTTCTTTTCTTCCTCACTCTAACCGCGATACATCAAAAGAAAAAAGCTGAAAAGCTGTTGAATTTCGCTTTATGCTATTCAATTATCGTCTAACAAACAATTTTGCCGCTCACAAAGACATTTTTAGAGTCGGACTAAGAAAAACCGAGGCTTGTGATATTAAGACTTTCCATGTCAGTTACCAAGTTGTTTTCATGAATCCTGATAGCTAGTCGAAGTTTTAACAGTTGATATACCTACTTCTGTTGCTGCTACAAGATCAAATACCCAATAGGTAATTATTTATTGGAAGGGACTATAAACATATTTTTTTATTTACATATCGGCTGCCGGCAGAAGTTACTACCCCACCGGACAAAGTTTTGCGGTCAAGCGATTCGTCGTGTTCCGGCATGATGTCTGGTGAAGTCGTACGGAGGACAGGTCTGAGCAATAAGGGATGTATCCAAGGTATGAAAATCAAAAAATAATTAGTCCGTCTTATAGATAATAAAAAAAAATTAAGACCCATATTTTTATTTTGTCAAAATTACCAAAAACGACTGAGATATAGCGTATTAAAGTTACGAATGGGGGCTAATTACGTCACGCCTTGGTATATTTTGTACCACGGCGTGACGTCATGCGACATTCAAATCAACATATCTTCTAAGTATTTGAATGAAAGAAAAATAAAAAATACGTGTTCAATATTTTTATAAATCTATCTGATGGAAATTAAATTATGTTTTTAGGATACAACCCAGGTTGTGTTGCGATGTATGCCGGGTACGATGCGCTAAATGTTTTTGTGTCGGGAGTTTGGTCGTGGAGGGTGTCAGTTTTTTTAGTGAATGGCTCTTATTAAACTAGCGCGCTTTAACATCAACGATTGCATCACTGCTTATCATCAGATGGGATTACGGTAATCATCATCGTAATCTTTTTTATCGTTCCACTGTTGGGCTGAGGGTCTCATCTCATACAGAGAGGATTGAACGTAATCACCACGCTTGCTCAATGCGGGTTGGCGATTTCAGACTTTTTCCTTCACCTTCAGTCATTGGTGTCAAGATATGCTTAGACAGTACATATATAACTTTAGAAAAGTTACATTGGTACTTGCCTTATATCTCACTTGCTTCTCTAATATAACCTAATTCATAATCGTAGAGCTATATAATAATAAAAAATGCACCTTGTGTAGTAAGTCATGAAAGTATTACATGCTAGTTAGAACACTTAGAGTCTGCTGGACTGGCAGTGGTTTACCCTTCACCCACACCGCAAATCCTACCCACTATCCATATGTTACCTTAGGTCTCTTGGTGCAGACATCCCACTTATTTATGTATTTATTTATTACAAACTATAATATTATGGTAGGTTAGGGCTGTAGCGCTTATAGGACTTAGGGTCGTAGGGACTGTAGGGCTTATAGGTCTTAGTTTAGGTTCTGTTAATTTGGCATATAGGCGCATGTACTACCTCTACCTTTAATAAGGGTGGTGGTACACCCGACTTCTGCCGAACCTGAACTTCAATCGCGGATGGTGAAAGTGTTAAATCATGGCAGAATTGTGTCCCATAAGATGCCTTTTACAATTCCCTCTTAGTAAAGACAGATTTTTAGACATCTGACATCCCTTATTGACGTTAAAGGTTCATGCATATCAGCCGGGACCAACGGCTCGCGTGATTTCCGAACAACGTGATTTGAATACGTAATTTTCTTTGAGTAGCGCTGTGATTGATAGTCATAACTTGTGAATATGGTTGTAGCGTTCTAACTCGCATGTAATGACTTCCTACACAAAGGTGCATTTTTTTATTCCATAGCTCTACGATTATGAATTAGGTTATATTAGAAAGCAAGTGAGATATAAGGCCACCAATGTAACTTTTCTAAGGAGTTATCTACTTTCTAAGCCTTATCTTGGACATCAATGACTGTAGGTGAAAATGGAAAATATCTTTGGGAACCTGGACTTTAAGTCTGAAATCGCCAACCCGCATTGAGCAAGCGTGGTGATTACGCTCAATCCTTCTCTGTATGAGGGGACTTGTGCCCAGCACAGTGGGCAGTAAAAAGTTTGATGATGATGATGATGATGTACTTTTTGAACCACATATTGTAGGACTAATTGTATGGTTTTTACATATAGAATGTAATCCTAGAATTATGTAATAATAACACACTATATGTATAAAGGGTGTACCTGACATCGACACAAACGAGTACCATGGATCCAGTACATGATTCTGAGCCCCCAGTGGTGGAATTTTTCGTCGGCTTTTTCATGATTAAAAAAATATATGTAGTTTTTTCACCTCAGACCGTTTACAATTGCTATACTTTTATAACCCAATAATATTTTAAAGTAAAATTAAATAATTCGCTAATTACATAAAAAGAGTAGAATGAAAACTGAAAACTATCTTATCAGCTGATTTAATAGAGTTCACATCAGGGATCAACGTCATACCTACAAACCCGCACGGCGGCACGCTTTACAACGTTCAAAAGCCAAAGCCGACACTGTTTTTTTTAAACAGTGTGTATTCTATATAACCGTTCATTAACGACATAAATGACTATCATAATTGTATTAGTGGCATGCGGTCTAGCTTTTTGCGAAGTTTTCGTTACGATATCAGATACACCCTGTATAACAACAGACGCGCAAACCACATACCTCGAGAGATCCAAATTTACATTCGCGAATAAAAATTTGAAAAACGAATTAATACATTATTGAAAAAACTTTCCAACTGACGTTCAAGATTAGCACAAGATGACAAGCATCTTCGTAGCTCGAGCCAATTTATAACAAAAAAATGGGCCTCGTTAGCAAAAAATACGTTACTTTGTCTCAAGAAGAAGGGAGAAAATTCTTCTGGAATTCTTATATTCAGACAGAGGGGTTAGTAGGCAAGCTTCTATTTTATCCAGTAATGCTTAAATTCCGTGATAAAGAGGCCAAACTTTTTTGCATTTTCTTTTTTTTTGCTTTGCTGGTATTTTGGTGTGGCTAGCTGGCATATATAAATAACTAGCTGTTGCCCGCGACTCCGCCCGCGTGGACTTCAGTTTACAGCGCGCGGTGGTTCCCCCCTGCCCGAGGAATGCCAAGATGAATGCCTACATCACTGCAAGGTTTCCTCAAAATCCATTAAGTAGTTTTACCAAAGCCATAGTCCGTTCGAAAAAAAAAAATAAAGGGCTCAGTTGATTTAAATAGCGCCTGATAAAATAATGGGAGCAATATGTACGTTTGCGTTCGCTCCCCGTTTCACAACATTTTTGTTACTGCTCTGCTCCTATTGGTTATAGCGGGATGTCATATAGCCTATGTCCTTTCTCAGGATTTAGACTCTGTGTACCAAATTTCATTACAATCGGTTTAGTAGTTTTGGCGTGAAAGCCGTACAGACAGACATACAGAAGACAAAGATACTTTCCCATTTATAATATCAGCATGGATTTCAAAGTTGTAGTGTTTTCATATGTTCATTTATAGTATGAACACAAGAAAACTACAACAATGGTAATGGAGGTGCTCCGTGGCGTGAAGGGTCGGTATGTAGGACGGTCACCCATCCACAAACCAGCCGCGGTAAGCGGCCCAGCTTCTTCTTCAGCCTATAGATGTCCACTGCTGGACAAAGGCCTCCCAAGGCTTTCCACGCTGACCGGTCTTGTGCTGCCCGCATCCATCGGCTTCCTACGACCTTCACCAGGTCATCGGTCCACCTTGTTGGGGGCCTCCCTACGCTGCGTCTTCAGTACGTGGTCGCCACTCCAGAACCTTACTGCCCCATCGGCCATCGGTTCTACGAGCAATGTGCCCTGCCCACTGCCACTTAAGTTTAGCGACTCGCAGAAACTGTAATCGTACTTTGGTTCTTTGCGGATCTCCTCATTTTTCTGATTCGATCACGCAGAGAAACTCTAGCATAGCTCTTTCCATTGCCCTTTGTGTGACGCGAGCGTAGCTTAACCTGTTATTATTTAAGCCACGAGCCCTTCATTATAGTACATAATCGCACACAGTAGATACAATCATTCCCAGTAACTATTAAATTAGATTAGATTGGTTTTTGTGGTTTCTTTCTATCGATGAAAGTACAGTTTTTATACAACGTTATTTTCATTTAATAATTTTTATATCCATGTTATATTTTTTCCCAAATATATTAAAAAAAATGTTGCGGTGTGGTTACCGAGCGCACAACGCAGTTCACAGAGGATCATAGTGTCCTGCCTCGCCGCGCATCTGCAGGCGCGAGCGAGCGAGCAGGAGGTGCGTTGATCATATTTTGTTGGGACAATCAGGTAACATAACAAGCTCATAACTTTTGATTGATTTTTCATGATATCTTATTGACATTTTGTACGTAGATTCTTTATTTAAAAATACTCGACACGTATTTCAGGTTTCGCAAATACAAAAAATAACCTTGTATGGTAACTTTTAGATGTGCAATAGTATAAAAAACGGACCTGTAACTTTATTTACTTCGAGAGACAAAACCGCCAAAATATTAACCCCTTTCATCGGCTAAATATAAGCATTAATAGCACAAGCGACCTCTACCTACCCTTTATTCATAATAAAATGAACCATCTCCTCACCTTATCTCCCAGATATGATATCAAACCCCTGAGTAATGTCTTCAAGTGATAAATTGCCCCAAAACTACCCTCCATTTGATAATAATCTTTGACGCGGCACGATAAGGTCGATTTTGGATCGTAATCGTGAAAGATCGATTATTGGACCACGAAATTGTTGATGTCTAGTGAATTTCGTTAATGGTAGCCATTTTGGGGGTGTTTTGTAACTTATATTTTGGTGTTGAGGTCCCTTTACATAAGTAAAGCAAAATAGTTTTGAGCATGACATTATGGTAACAGCCTCCCGGCCGATTTCGGTTATGGTCACCAATCTCGACGGAGATTAGCCAGATAGGCAAGAGATCAGGCCACTAAGCTGGTGGGGAGTTTATTGGGCCACTTTTTCGTCCCAGCGAAAGCACTGGGAAGTGGTGAAAAGCGGCCGTTTTGAGGGACTGTCTTATGTAGTTTTAACGTGGGAAAAATGTTGATGAGAAGTATTATTGGCGACCCAGATTTAGCTCAAAACGGTCTCCAAAGCCTGCAACACAGGCGAAGAGTAGGCAGCCTGTTGGTGTTCTATAGGATGCATTTTGGTGAGTATGCGAGGGAATTGCATGATTTAATTCCCCCATCTTCTGCCTTCTGTAGATAGGTCTTCAAAAGTGATATCGAGGTTTCTAAAATATTGTTTTCTGAACCGAATAGTTTGCGTGACAGACGCTTCCAAAGTGGAAAAAAGTTGGTCTCCCCCACCCCCTCTAACTTCTAAAATAAGAAAATGAAAAGTCTAAAAAAAACATGTGATGTAGGTACAATCAGCTGTAGAAGTCCATTCCCACCTTAAAGACTACTGTTGCCTGCGCTAAACCGGCCACGCACACTAACGCATTATTTTTTTTATCGCAGTCTTCGTCTTTCTTTAAAGTAATGCAAACGTTCGTTACTTATTTGAAGTTAAGTTAGCGGCCGCACTTAACAATGGTCTATCATAAGCGAGCGATTGTGGGTTCGATCCTTAGTAATGGAAAATCTTTTTGTTGTTTCATATAATTTAAAATTATGATAACTGATTTGTATTTTAAAGTAAAAATGTTTGCAAATAATATTTAAACGAATAGGAAAATTTACTGAATATTTATACCAAAATAGGTTTTTATTATACAGTATGTTAAATAACAGAGGGCGTTCCCTTAAACTCGTTAATATATATCATTAATAGATTAAAATAAAAATATTAGCATAGAAAAATAAGCATAAAAAAATCCGAATAAAAAAAATTTCTAATTGGAAATAAATTTGAAACCTCCTGTTTTAAATCAAAATAGTAGTCGTCATGTATAAATAAATTGCGACGTTGCCGTCTTTCATGTTCGCGTGTATAGTGTGTTTCTTTTACATGTCAATTTAAATTTTTTATTGAATATTTTCTTATTGGAAAAATTTTTAAAACATTTTGTTTTCCAATGGAAATATTTTTTTTAGCATGTATGTATGCTATACTATTTCGGGTTAACGGGAACGCCCTCTGTTAGTTAACATACTCTATGTTTTAGTTTACTATAGATGTAATATAATAGAAAATATAAAAAAATAAAACAATAAGCATATTATAATGCAATATATTATAAGGTTATATATTATTCGGTATAGATATACTACTAATAAATGAATCAAACGTTGAAATGGCAGTAGGTATTGTAATATTTTATATAAAAGTAATTCTTGACAAACTTGTGATATTATTATGTTAAAAAAGTATAAAAAACATTTTTGGTTTTTAGATATGAAAGTTATAGTATTATATTTTATCATTAAAGAGGTTATAGCTTAATTATTCATTTTCTTAAAGAATAGAGGATTGAAGCTTAACCTGAATATTATTACAATCATAAAATAATCTATACTTAGAACACAAAATAGTGCTTATTACATTTACAATTTTTTTGCGTGTATAGCATGCTAGTGCTGCCATCCTGCAGTGCCTTTTTTCGGACTTTGAAGGCATGAGATTATAATCTACAAGCGCTTTCTTAGTTCAAAAGTAAACGAACTTATTTCTTATCGAATTCCGAAATTATTGTTTTTATAATTTACCAAAAGTAATTTGTATTGAAATTGCAAAAGGCGACATCTGTTAGCCATTAAGCCAACCGAACATATTACTGTCACTTAGCTAAATTACTTTACGAGTTGGTTTAGAGTCTGTTATTAAGATATATAATGGTATATATTTAAAACACTCTGTAGGACACTTCTGCACTGTGATTGTTATAAATTGTTTTTTTTTTTTTTGTTTGTTTAGCCAGTATATTTTTAAACCACAAATGCAACCTCCCTTCTTCGTACGTTTTAAAGGTTTATTCAACGGTAAATATTGTTGTTTCGTTCCACTTATCTCGACACATAAGCCACCTTCGTCCTCCAACCTCTTGACTTTGGCTTACAGTATTTCTCTAAAACAATAACAATTTTATTACACACTTACAACAAGCGATTGGTTTGCATCTTACCCAAATAATAATAAATACAACTTACACAAAAGCCGGTTTCATATTATGATATTTGAGATATATTGCTGCATATGCCTGCATATTGATTAAAAAAGTAAAACTAATAACACGAACTCGTAAACAATATGTTCACCAACCAACAACAGCTAAGTAATACTATTTGAGTTATTGTAGTTAATAATAGTTATTGCAGGTAGTGGAATATTTTTTGTTCAGTTTGTTTCAAATCTACCGTCATCTTTTTATAATGACTCTAATATAGAGAAAATCTTAAAATAAAGTATCATCGTTAAGTTGCGGATCGGTATTTTTATATATTTTTGTTGTCAGCATTCATAACTCACCAGTGGCGAAGGGTGAAATTTTGACAAAGGGAAGCCGGTCCAAAAAAATAAACACTTAAACACTTACCTACTGCAGGATATCTTGGAGGAGGTCTTCAGATAAGAATAGTATTAAAAGCCCCACCTTCACCATACAAAAAAAGGACTGATGATTTGATAACAGTGTCTTTCAAGTATGATAAAAGCGGCAGCAAAAGAAAAAAAAAGCCTTTTTCGACGTGCATCTCCATACCACACATGCATGCTTGTTAGTAAGTACTAAGTTAAGTACCTATTGTTAGGGAATAAGAGTCAAGAAAAAATAAAATAAAAAATTACAAAAATAATAGTGTTAAAAACCGAACCACACAAACACCGATCCAAAACCAACAAAAATATTAAGCAAAAATAAAGCAAATTATACACAATCACAACGTTATTTATATTGTAATGCAATGCGTCTGTTTTTTTTTTTAACAAAATGAGCTAAAATGATGTTATAAAAATTCGGATTACTTTTCATTTTATTAAGCAAATTTTTTTTAATTGACATGATAGCCAAATGGGGCAATCTCTGCTCTTTTTGGCAGTTTCGCACATATGTGTGAATGCGTTTTAAAGCAGAAAATGACCGCTCAGCTGAAGCTACTGAAATGGGGAGGGTCAGAATTAAACTGCAAAGAGTCGAAATTTGAGAAAATGCGTCTTTCAAAGACGTATTCTGGAGCTGTAAAAAAAGCTCATAGGTGTCCAATTTATTTAACGACGCTGACGTAAGACTTTAAGTTCATTCAGCAGGTAGTCAGTTGAGCAGCACTCTATATGAATTAAAGCCATAATAACAAACAAAATACACAGTATTTAACCAAATCTGCGATTAAATTACGTTACAGAATCAGTCACAGTTTAAATACCACAAATATTAAAATATAACAAACGAAAAACACGAAAAACGAACACATGTCACATACTAACAATAATTTATTTTCAACCAAACGAAATGGAACACGAAAATATGCCAAAATAAAAAGAATATGACTTGCGAAGGATTTCATTATAACGTTTCTTTGTCTCATTCTAATAGAGGAGAGGAGAGAACTGCAAGCCGGTCGGCATCAGCCTATCTTTTCTCAAAAATTACGGACGGTTAGCGATCATTAGAAAGAGATGTCTGACACGCTCTGTCTCTTTTCGCCTCATAGTAAAACGTTTGACCGAGGTAGGCTGTAATTCGTCGAGTTGCCTTCAATGTAATGTACGAAAAATTTAAGCGCTGATTAATTTACAACTCTGAAATGAAATGTGATACTTAGGGTATTGCTAAGAATTACTATTGCTATTGTAAATCGCGCAGGCATTTGATTAATAATACTTTGTTAATGAAATAGAATGTAAATACTTTTGTATGAATATGGAACTGATTTTTGAAAGGTAACCCGGTGGGAATCGGCTTGTATGGACTCTTCGCCACTGTAACTCACCAATAAACATTTCAAAAATATTTTATAAGTTATTAGATTTGAACTCGAACCACCTTGAACGCCAATCAAGGCGAGAACCGCTAGGCTATTTAAACACTTACTGTGAATGTTGAAATTAGTAAGTAGTACCTAACAATTATAAGCGGGCAGCAAGTTGTCAAAGTGTATGAGTGTGTATCAAACTTTATTAGAGAAGAAGGTCGTAACTACAACTAGTATTGCTTGGCCATAGTTTTGTGAGATTGTAACTCGACTTTTGGTCTTGACTGTACATTACTATAAAAACTACCAACGAAAATTATTTTAAACGAGATCTAGTAAGTAGATTTTTTTATACCTGGTAAATCGTAAACCGCTTATTACCGCGTAATCTTTCATACAAATAACTTAAATCCTTTAATTTCATAAATCCAGAATTAGCTTACTGACAACAAAAATTGCTAATATTGTTGTTTTTTAATTTTGAATTGCTTAGACATGTCAATGTCTATTCTCAGTCATTCAAGTCATTCAAACCTTGTGTAGTTGTGTTGTTGTATTGTTGTTTTTTAATTTTGAATTGCTTAGACATGTCAATGTCTATTCTCAGTCATTCAAGTCATTCAAACCTTGTGTAGTTCGCTGAGGATAGACATTGACATGTCTATCCTCAGCGAACTACACAAGGTTTGAATTTTCTGTGGCCACATAATAACACCGTACGTTTCTTAGACAGACAATGATCTATTGTGACCTACGTCGCTACCATTTTGTATAGAAACAGCAAATGTGTTGTGAGGACGTGTATTCAAGATGTCTACACAATCTCGTCAAGGAAACATCCTTATTAGTTATCACAAAGAACTCGAAATGATAATTTATTTATTTGATCTTTAATTGACCTACCCATGTATTGTTATATTTTTTTTAACACCCTTGCTCGTAAAGCTGATGTAATCCCACCGGTTTTAAATATGTAAAGCGGGCCATAACAAACGCGTGTGTTATCAAAGCAAATAGTTAAGTTATAGTCCATACAAATTCCATAACAGCATTATTTGTCATTTCAAATAATTATGGAACTGATCGCCGCCGCGTGGCTCTAGCCAGTGAGCAGCGCGCTGTTCCATATTTGAAATGGCAAATAATAATACTAATGGCGGGAAAGCAACAGTGTGCATTCACAGATTGAGTTTATTTAAAATAACTGATGTCCTATTTGAAATAAACAAATTTGTATTTGATTGTATTTAAACGAGTATTTGTAAAAAAAAAACAGTTTATTCGGTAATTTAAAAACTTGACTGCATGCTCTAGCATCTTTGCCAACATTTTCACGCAGCTACGGCAGAAAATAAACCTCGCGCCATTTTTCTCAAATTTTCTTTTCTTTGTACTTGTATTCTGAATATTTTTTTTTCTGTTTCCTCGCAAGTGTGTTAAAAAATGTCGTACGATATACGTGCGTATTGGTTATAACATGCTCGGCTCAATTACACCCTCGCCTTCGGCTCGGGCTGAAATTCCGCCTCGCATGTTATAACCATCATTACGCACTAATATCGTAATGTACTATAACTGCTCTCAGATTGAGATGGGTATTAAAAGACATGTATTTTGTTTAGAACATGTATATGCCACGTAAATAGTTACTAAATTGAGAACCTAAGTAATACTTAGGTTCTGCATCAGGAACTGCATTTCTATACCTAATCCATACTAATATTATAAATGCGAAAGTATCTCTGTCTGTCTTTCTGTCTGTCTGTCCGGCTTTCACGCCATAACTACTGAACCGATTGTAATGAAATTTGGTACAGAGATAGTCTAGAGTCTTAGAAAGGACATAGGCTATATAACTAATACTAATTTTAAAGCGGCTGTCAATAAGACTCCAATTTATGTTTATAATGTTTCATTGGAAGCGTCTGTGTGTGACATTAAGGCTTATGTAAACAATATGACTAACCTAGACGTGCATGTAGAAAAAATGAAAATGAAAGCGGCAAAGGATTACAATGCATACATTGTTTACGTTCCTAGAACCAAAATGGAAATATTTTTAAATGATGGTTTTTGGCCTGATGGGGTACTTTATCGCCGTTTTGTTGAATTTAATCAAAACAAGGCGCAGCGTACCTATCGGCAGTTGGCTACTATGACATCTACTACTAATGAGTGTTGAGAATAGCGTGTCAAAATTTGTTAGCTTTAACTGTAAGAGCGTTACTCGTTCAGTGGAGTGTGTAAGGAAATTGTGTGGATCGGCTGACATTGTTGCGCTTCAGGAGACGTGGCTTCTTCCGCATGATTTGCCGTTCCTGGGTTCAATTGATGACGAGTTCTCCTACACCGGTAATTCTGCTGTAGATACGTCAGCCGGGATTGTTAGGGGTAGGCCGTACGGTGGAGTTGCTCTGCTGTGGAGGAAATCAGTCTTTCCGTCAGTGTCGATTATAGCGTGTAAGAGTGTACGACTCGCTGCGATTAAAATAGTGATTAATGACAAGTCGATGCTAGTCATAACTGTGTATATGCCGACCGATTCATTTGAGAATTTATCTGAGTTTACTGAGTGTTTGAGTGAATTAAATGCTATAATCGAGAGTTGTAATGTGGAGACCGTGTATATACTTGGGGACTTCAACGCGCACCCAGGTGAGCAGTTTTCTTGTGAGCTATTAACTTTTTGTGCAGAACAGATGTGGTCGTGCGTAGATATTGAACTTTTACCATCTGACTCGTATACGTTTATTAGTGATGCACACGGTTGTTGTCGCTGGCTCGATCACTGTGTGGTGACTGGCTCAGCGAGACGCTCGATAGTTAATGTGTCTATTCTGTATGATATCTACTGGTCTGATCACTTTCCATTGGTGGTTGAATGTAACTTGAATCTGATTTTACCTAAAACCAAGAGAGTTATCTCGCCTTTTAATAAAATAAGTTGGGGCACTAGAAATGATAATCAAATTGAAACTTACCAGAATTATTGTAATTCAGAGTTAAAACTTTTGGATTTCCCTTCTGAGGTTACACATTGTGCCGATGGAAGGTGTGATGATGAGGCTCACAAGCTAATAATTAGTAAATTTTATGAAAGAATTATAAATATTTTGACGGAGGCGGCAGAGTGCAGCAGTAATAAGTGTGCACCTTACCGTAGAAAACATAAACAGGTAATAGGTTGGAACAGGTTTGTCGCGGGTGCATATGGGAGGGCTCGACTTTGTTTTCAGGCCTGGGTACATCATGGTAAACCTGGTACGGGACCTGTCTTCAGAGATATGTGCGAATCTAGGAAAATATTTAAATCGAGATTGAAATATTGTCAAAATAATGTAGATCAGATGAGAATGAATAACATAGCTGAGCATCATGCAAACAAGAACTTTAGGGATTTCTGGAAATGTACAAAATACTTGAACCCAGAGTCGGGCCTTCCTGTGAGTATTGGTGATGCAATTGAGCCTCGGGACATTGCCTGTGCCTTCCAGCGACATTTCAAGGTCGAGACACCGCTCGGATCGGCGTCGCGGGTGCTGGATGCTGGGGCATGTCCTGGGGACGTTGCCATTAGATTCTCTGCCAAGAATGTGGCTGCAGTTATTAATAAGATGGTTCGAAGTAAGTCTCCGGGACATGATGGGCTCGGCATCGAGCATCTGAGGTACGCTGGTGTACATCTGCCAAGAGTTCTTGCTTTGTTCTTCAACCTGTGTATGAGTCATAGTTACCTGCCTGACGATTTAATGTATGCTGTAATTGTTCCTGTTATTAAGAATAAGACTGGTGATTCTGCCGATATTGCTAATTATAGACCCATCTCGTTAGCAACAGTCGTAGGTAAGGTATTGGACAGTTTGCTTGATCAACAGTTGTGTGAGCACCTAAATCTGAATGACGCTCAATTTGGCTTTAGGCCGGGTCTGTCGACTGAGAGTGCCATCCTCTGCCTTAAGCAGACTGTTCAGTACTATACATCTAGGAATACACCTGTGTATGCTTGTTTTTTAGACCTCTCAAAGGCGTTTGATATGGTGTGCTATGATAAGCTGTGGCACAAGTTGCGTCACGAGACGACATTGTCACATGATGTCATAGCATTGTTTGAGTATTGGTACAGTCATCAGCGGAATAGTGTCAGATGGGCCGGATCTTATTCGGATGTATACGGGTTGGAGTGCGGGGTGAGGCAGGGGGGATTAACCTCGCCGCGTCTCTTCAGCCTGTATATGAACCAGTTGATTGGGGAACTTGGCAGCACTAAAGTCGGTTGTTCAATTGATGGGGTTTGTATGAACAACATTAGTTACGCGGATGACATGGTGCTGCTGAGTCCCTCGCTCTCTGCACTGCGTAAACTTTTGAGCGTGTGTGAATCCTACGCGGAGGCCCATGGACTTAGATATAATCCGAGGAAGAGTGTTTACATGGTCTTTAAAGCGGGGGCTAAAAGCTACTCAACTGTGCCTCCGGTCACTCTTTGTGGGTCACTGTTGACCAAGGTGGATCAGTTCAAGTATCTGGGTCACTGGGTCACCGAGGATTTATCTGATATTGCGGATATTGAGAGGGAGCGTAGGGCGTTGTCGGTCCGCTGCAACATGTTGGCTCGCAGGTTTGCGCGTTGTTCTACACAGGTGAAGGTAACCCTATTTAAGGCATACTGCCAGACCTTCTACACGTGTAGCCTGTGGACCAACTTCACTCAGCGGGCGTACAACGCTCTGCGTGTTCAGTACAACAACGCGTTTAGGATTCTGTTGGGGCTGCCACGGTTTTGTAGCGCGTCATCGATGTTTGCCGATGCTAGAACCGAGGATTTCCACGGTATTATAAGAAGACGGAGTGCGTCGCTTCTGCGCCGTACCCGTGGCGGTTCGAATGGGCTCCTGAGGGTGTTGTCCGAGCGGTGGGACTCGCCTTTTTTAAGGAGGTGGCTGCAGTTGCATGCTAGCCCCTGCGATTATCATTTAATGTAATTTTATTAATGTGGTTTTAGTTTTTAATTATTATCTATTGTTATTTAAATTTTGATTTGTGATTATTTTTGTTTTCTGATTTTTATTTTTCTGATTTTGATTGTTATTAATTTCAATTTATCTCATTTTATGTAATTTATGGACCTGTGTCTGAGAATAAATGATTATTATTATTATTATCTCTTTATTTTTCCGTGTCTACATATCGTTTTACATTTTTAAATATTTATATAAAAAACATACAAAAACATTTAAAAATATAAAAAAATAGTGTTCCACCGATGGCGGGAGCAGGGTCCAAGCTACCGGTGGTTAGGGCTCCAGAGACAGGAACCTCCTCACTATGCGGGCCGTATCGAGGAGTACTGCCTTTTGAATCAGGCCTTTGATCCAACTGCCTAACGAGAGCCTCAATAGATGTTGGTCGAGGCTCTTGGCTATCAAACCATTGGCTGACACGACAATCGGTACAATGACAGCCGAGTTCACATTCCACATGTCAACAATCTCGTGCGCCAAGTCGAGATACTTAATTTGTTTCTCTTTCTCAGCTTTCACGAGATTCCCGTCATGTGGAATGGTAACATCGACAATCATTGCAAGGCGCGCTAATCGGTCTATCACTACTATATCAGGCTTATTTGCAACAATAGTCCTGTCAGTAATGATAGACCGATCCCAGTACAACGTGACATGGTCATTTTCAAGAACTGGGTCGGGCACATACTTATAATATGGTACCTCAGAATCCACAAGTTTATATTTCAAAGCAAGTTGCTGATGGATAATCCTAGCTACTTGGTTATGCCTGTGCAAATACTCGCTGTTAGCCAGACGAGAGCAACCAGAGATAATATGTCTGATGGACTCACCCGGATGGTGACATGCCCGACACACGTCAATCGTCCCGTCCTTCATAATATATCTCCGGTAGTTATTCGTCAAGATAACTTCGTCCATAATTGCACAGACGAAACCTTCAGTTTCCCCGAAAAGGTCACTGAATCGTAGCCAGGATACGGATGCTAAGAAGTCTACATCGGGCTCATGAAGAGCCCGATAAAATCGCCCGTGAAGTTCCTTGCTTTGCCATATCATCTTGCGGTCATCAGTGGTAAGTATTATAGGCTTGTGCCAGTTCTCTTTTGCCATGGATAGCGGGGTAAGCCCCTTGTCTACTGTGACAACATCATGATGCATACCCACTACGGTTTTGAAAAAATGTTCTCTGAGACTGCATACCTCTCGGTTGTGGAGGGTCTTCGCATTTAAAAA
Organism: Sesamia nonagrioides; assembly: GCA_017933935.1. Taxonomy (NCBI): domain Eukaryota; kingdom Metazoa; phylum Arthropoda; class Insecta; order Lepidoptera; family Noctuidae; genus Sesamia; species Sesamia nonagrioides. Next base: position 306,376 of record JADWQK010001879.1, read on the forward strand.
GCCTCGACCCCCGCACTTCCGGGGAATATACAGTCTCATCACCGATGATCGTGGGTGATGCATCCTGTTTGCTGTCAGCAGCGTACGGACCCTTCTATCCAGGGCGTCGAGTTCAGTCTGAGTCCATTTAAGTATGCCGAAAGAGTACATCAAAACCGGCATGACCCACCCGTTGAAGGCGCGCACCTTATTCCCGCCCGAAAGAAGACTTTTTAATACCTTCTTCAGGCGACCAAAGAAGCGCTCCTTCAACGATTGCTTCATGTCAGCATCGTTGATACCTAACGCTTCCGACATACCCAAATATTTATAGCTCTCGAATGAGGAGAGGGATCTTAGGTGTATGGAATCCGGGAGTGTAATTCCTTCGGATTCCATAATCTGCCCCCGCTTTACATGCATGACTGCACATTTGTCCACACCAAATTCCATTTTGATGCCACTACTAAAAGTTTCAGTTACATTCAGTAGCTTCATCAGATGCAATTTATTGGGGGCAAAGAGTTTCAAATCATCCATGTAGAGGAGGTGAGATATGACCTGACCACCTCTCTTCAATCGGTAACCCAGACCTGAATCCTCCAGCAGTGTGCTTAGAGGATTCAGAGCTAAGCAGAACCAAAGTGGGCTCAGACTGTCGCCCTGGAATATTCCCCGCTTAATCCATACAGGTTCATCATTCCCTTGGATCCGTCGACTCCCTGGATAGCGAAGGACTGTCTTCCATTGCCCCATACACGACCTAAGGAAAGTGCGTAGAGTTGCATTAACCTTGTACAACTCCAGCACCCTCATAAGCCATGTATGTGGCACCGAATCGTAGGCCTTCTTATAATCTATCCAGCAAGTTGAGAGGTCCTTGCGGGATCGACGAACCTGTTGGCTGATGGCCATGTCTATGAGGAGTAGCTCCTTAGTACCACGGGACCCGTTCTTACATCCATTTTGAGAGACAGACATGATGGAGTTGCTGTTAAGGTGTTTGTTTATTTTAGCTTTCAAAATGGATGTAAGAACTTTATAGACCGTTGGTAGACAAGTGATCGGCCTATAATTTTTGGGTTCCGCGGTGCTACCTGATTTATGGAGCAGGTGGGTAATTCCAGTTGTTAAGAACTGGGGTAGCGAACCAGACTCTAAGGATGACTGGAATTGAGATGCCAAACAAGTGTGTGAACTACTTAGCCATTTTAACCAAAAGTTATGCAGCCCGTCCGGTCCCGGTGATTTCCAGTTCGGTAACGAACGGACTGCTGCGGCTACGTCTGATGGTGTTATCAAAATGGTATCCATTTCTGGTATGGTTTCACACACTTGTTCGACATTCTGTATCCAGTTAACCTCAGTGTGACAAACGGATACCGACCATATGCCGCGCCAGAATGCACTTGTGGTGGCATCATCCGGGCGGCACACGTCAGCCTCGTTTTGTTCAGGTCGCTCCCAAGCTCTGTATACCCACCTCTCATCGCTCTGGAACATGCGATTCTGCGTATATCGATCCACTCGCCGCTTATACCGCCGAATACGGCTCGCCCATGCACAAACTTTCTGCTTCAGGAAGTCGATGCGCTCTGTGAGATGATTTATATATTCTCGAGGGCTGATACCAGTCCCCGAGAATGCCTGTCTCACAAAGCGCATCACTCGTGGTCGAGTATTGCCATCCCTGAAGCAGTATAGTTTGCCAATGAGTACCCTGGTCCCATCGATACGACGCTCGATTCTGCGTTGCCAGGCTGGTACGGCTGGTTTAGGTCGAGCAGCTTCCTCACAATTCGGGAACTTGACTTTCGCTAATCGACATGCCGCTACAGCCGCGCAATACAGGATCGAGTGTGTATCAATGAGATCCTCGCTGCTCTCGAAGAAATTCTTGAGCAGCGAGTCCAAAGCACACACCAGCGCCCTATTTTTTTTATGCATAGGTAGCCGTGGTAACCGGGGTCTAAGGTCAGTCGGAGTGGATCTATAGTCGCGGAACGCATCCTCCAGTGCGTTCCTCAGTCGGTCGTTGTACTGGCTACTTACTGTTTCAACCCTATCATCCTCTTCTTCAACACGATTGGACCGCGGCGGAGCAGCATCGATGATTGACGCTTGTGCCGCAGTCTGTGTCAGAGTCGGGGTGATTTGGTTGCTCAGTACCTCTGAGCGCAGCCTATCAAGTGCGATATCGTCCAACCTGTGATTATTATTATTTATTATTATTATTATTATAACATCCCGCTATAACCAATAGGAGCAGAGCAGTAGCAAAAAATGTTGCGAAAACCGGAGCAAACGCGGACGTACATATAGCCCCCATTACTTTAATAGGCGCTTATTTTATTATATCAACGGAGCTTTTTTATTTTTTTCCGGAATGAACATTCCCACGGAAACGGGAACCACCGCGCGCTGTAAACTGAAGTCCACGCGGACGGAGTCGCGGGCAACAGCTAGTACTTAAAAAGTATTAGGTATAGAAATGCAGTTCTTTGTATAAAAATGACAATTTAGTTCGGTACTAAGTTGTCAGTTTTCTATTAAAAACTTTGTCTTAATGTAAATAAAGTTCGAAATACAAAGAATGACTCAAAGGCTGAAACTAAAGTTATATTACGTTTTTAATAAGACTAAGTTTAATCTCATCTCGGCGACAAACTAATGTCTTGAACCTGTCAAAACATAGGGAATTTAAACATATTTGACAAAAAATACTTTATCCCACTTCTAATTAAATTCCCATCCCTTCTAACATACCCTTCTCCAGAATTACTTATGGCACTGATGATATTTAGGTTGTAGTTATGTAAAATAAAAGGGGTGCAGTACCTTTTGGGATCCTTTTGTAAAACATCTCAGAAATAAATCACTTAGAAACCATTCTCACAATATATTATTACGACTCTATAAATAAACTGTTATATATATAAAAAACACATCTTATAATTTTTCTATAAATTTAAACCATACTCTGAACATTTTCTTGTTACAACTGCTGCTACCGAAACAATTCTCATCACTGAAAACAATCAAGCATTTTAATCTGTCTGCCTAATATTCTAAACTCAAATATATCTAATTTATTTATAAAATGTTAGCTGCCAGAGACAATAATCAAATTCAACCTCAACATCCCCTCTGAATTTTATTATTATCTCAAGCTAACATTTTAAAATCATCCCAAGACATAACTTTAAACAACATCAATACATAACCTGTAACCCCCTCAATACAAAGACAACTCATATCTAACTTCAAACTCCCTATCTAACTTCAAACTCTCTATCTATAACTTCGACAACTCCGACAGTCTTCCTGCCTATAAACTCCCTATCGATAACTTCAATTCTATCACAAAACACCCTATCTATAACTTCAACAACTCCGACAGTCTTCCTGCCCATAAACTCCCTATCGATAACTTCAATTCTATCACAAAACACCCTATCTATAACTTCAACTATTACAAAACACACCCTATCTATAACTTCAACTATTACAAAACACACCCTATCCAAACTTCAGCTCTATTAGAAAACACACCCTATCTAACCTTCAGCTCTATTAGAAAACATACCCCATCTAAAACTTCCACTCTATTAAAAAGACATACCCTACCTAAAACTTCAAAAACTATTAGAAAACACACCATCTAACTAACCTCAACCCTACTACTAAAACATCATATCTAAAATAAACTTCCTGTCTAAAATGCAGCCTTTACATAACCTTCAATTTCATAAATATCACTAACCTTTACACTTTCGTTACATGTCACAACCCTTGAATACATAACTTTCAATTTTGCAGGATCCCAACTCATCTCTATTATTTGTAAAACCTACCAACAAACCCCTAATACATCTGGTCTAATTTTATTTATTAAATATAATAAAGACCCTATTAATTGCCTATAACTAAGCACATCACATCAATTGTCTACTGCACATCACCACTAATATTCTTCCATTTTGTTGTTCTTCTTCAAAAGTAGAAAACTCCTCCTCCATATCACATCAATTTCCTATAATTATGCACATCAACACTAATATTCTTCCCCTCTTGATGTACAACAATTCAAATATTCGGAAATGCTTTTTCTTTCAAGTTGCCGTATCCAACATTCTTCATTTGTTGTTCAATGTAAAACTTCTCATAAATTTTCAAATAATTTTCTCTATAACCTCTATATCAATTCCAATAATTATTTAAATATTCTAATTCCAAATTCTTTTTCCAGTCCTTCAGATATCTTATTTCTTTTCCTTTTCCACTATTTCCAATATTTATTATAGAATTCCATCATCAACATAATATTGCCAAATAAATTTCTTTTCCTTTAATATACATATTTTATTTTCACCAAATTTGTATTCCATCGGTATTTCCATAAAATGTCTTCATTTAGCTCTTCATATAATTTTCAAAGAAGACTTCACTTTCTTTACCATTATTTTTGTTCTTCTAGAAAAATCGCTCCTCTTTTGTTTCTTTGACATCAAAAATTTTCATTTTCATTTCCTCTTTATAAGCTTCCCCTCTCAAACTCATAATCAGTATTTTCTTCAAATAATTACTTACATTTTCAATTGCTATCTTACTGCTGCATCCATTCTGGGCCCATAACCTGTTAGAGTTATGTAAAATAAAGGGGCGCAGTACCTTTTGGGATCCTTTTGTAAAACTTCTCAGAAATAAATCACTTAGAAACCATTCTCACAATATATTTTATTATTACGACTCTATAAATAAACTGTTATATATAAAAAACGCATCTTATAATTTTTCTATAAATTTAAACCATACTCTGAACATTTTCTGAAAATGTAGTGAGGAGAGTCTTAATTATGAATGTTGATGGCTATAAGAGTAGGGGAAGACCAAAGAAACGATGGATGGAATGTGTGAAAGATGATATGGCTAAGAAGGGGGTGACTGCCGAGATGGTTTCTGATAGGGATGCATGGAAGAAAAAGACATGTTGCGCCGACCCCAAATAAATTGGGATAAGGGCAGGAGAATGATGATGATGATGATGACTCTGAACATTTTCTTGCTACAACTGCTGCTACCGAAACAATTCTCATCACTGAAAACAATCAAGCATTTTCATCTGTCTGCCTAATATTCTAAACTCAAATATATCTAATTTATTTATAAAATGTTAGCTGCCAGAGACAATAATCAAATTCAACCTCAACAATTTATCCGATACAATAATATAAAACTATAATTTGCTTTTTCTAATAGATATTTTACGTTTGGATATAGTATGTATATGTATGCGTATTTGTTGTTCTAACGATTATAATATGACTAGCTTTCCGCCCGCGGCTTCGCCCGCGTAAATTTCGGTTATATCGCGCTTTTTAGATTTCCCTCGGGAACATCAAATTTTTCCGGGATAAAAGGTAGCCTATGTCCTTTCTCAGGGTCCAAAGATTGTCTGTGCCAAATTTCATCAAAATCGGTTGAGAGGTTTAGGCGGGAAAGCGTAACAGACAGACAGACAGACAGACAAAAACCCGCCACACTGTTCCCAACCCACTGCAACTCCTGAAAGCCAGAATCAACAGTGGAGACCGCCAGAAAAACGCCGAGCAATGAAGCTCGACGAGTCCCGGAGAAATGTTTCAACTGTCTTGGGTCCCGCAACGAAATTAATCAGAAAAGAACCACCACCACCACCACCAAACCACCACCAACCACCATCACCCAACCACCATCAACAACCATCAGACAGACAGACAGACAGACAGAGTTACTTTCGCATTTATATATTAGTATGGATATGTATTTTTATCTTTTTCATTCTTTCATTCCTCTTATAACCTCACAAGATATAAAAAGGTCCAATGTAACATCGTAAGTTCTTCTCCAATCCACTTTTGTCGACATCAGCTCCACTTGCCATAAATAAAAATAGAATGGAATAGAAAAAATACTTCAGACTATGAACGTTGTTACACTTAATTACGAGAACTAGGTGACCCGTGCACACGTGCGACTATTTGCACATCCTTGATTTTCAATCATACATTTTCGAAAAGTCATAGATATGTGATATCACTTTAAACCATAGATTTAGGATTTCATTACTTTCTAAATCTATGCTTTTAACCTGTAGGGGCGGACGGCTCGCGGCAGCCATTAGGCCTCTGCCCCGAATCTTACGTGCAGCGGGGCGGGCATCGAAGACCCGTTCTCGAAACTAGCGGGCAGATCACGCGTCACTATAGCCGCGTAGTGTTGTGTTCACGATTGTGTCGACGAGATATTTGGTTTTATTCGCGAAAGAAATGTCTGAACAATGGCGGCAACATCTTTATGATTCAAATTTATTCCTAACGCTCGATCACCGCTTGACTTAAAGTACACCGCTCGCTGCCCGCAAGATTCGAGCGCGAGAAGTACACAAGGTTTTCGAGAACCAGTCCGTTTAATTTTAAGCATAAGATCCTGCCGCTCACTCGCCGCCGCCGCCGCCGCCTCGCTGCCTGCAAGGTTCGAGGCAGAGGCCTGACGGCGAGTAATGGCTGCCGCCAGCCGTCATTATTGTGGGTTTGTCTATGTTCATCAGTGTTGCCAATAACCAAACGACAAGAATATTTTCGTGCAAAAATTCTAAGAAAAAATCGTGTCCGTTTCACAACGCATCCATTTCATTGCGTATTTGCCCTACTGGACCCGTGGGGTAAAGTACAGCCTACTTAAAGGATGCTTGTGTTCCCACAGGGGGAGTGTTAGAGGCTGGCTGTCTATGTTAGAGCAGTAGTGGCCTATTGATAGTGGCGAACACCATCAGGCGCTTTACTTTGTATAAATTATTTCATCACCACTGCTCTCAAAACGGAGAAGGAAAACATCATGAGGAAACAGGCATGTCCAAGAGGGTAAAACTTCGAAGACATTACCAACCCGCTCTGGACCCGCGTGGTAGGTTACAGCCCAGTCCCTCTCACCGAGAGGAGGCCTGTGTCCCAGAATTGAGAACATTATAGGCTGGCCATGTATTTTAGACTTTATCTTCAAACAAACTCACAGTAAAATAACTAAAATTCCCATATAAGCCGTATTGCCATTCTCAATACTTACATAACTGCTTCCCCACCGACACACGAAGATACAATAGTGTCAGGTCCCACGGCAGTCTACCTTCGTAATAAATCTAAGTCTTAGGTCTCGATCAGAGTGCAGGGTAGCGAACGGAAAGCTATTAATCAATACTAATTCAATTTTTAACAAAAATTCGGTTGTTTGTAAAGTCGGTTCACTGCCGATAATTGAACGTAATAACGTCATAAGAAAACGTTTTTCAAACCTTTATCGCCGAAATTACCGTTGCAATAAACAATTGACACCACATTCACTTTTCACTGCACTTCATACTACTAGCTTCACTTCATACTTAGCTACCTACGCGAACGCATCGCTCACTCGATAGTAGGAGAGAGACATCGGACATGCGTTTGCGGGTTGGTTAAAAAAGAAACCGTGTCCCTGGCGCACAGGCAAGTGAAGGAAAACGGGTGGGTTTTAGTCAGTAAAAGCTAGCGGGAAAGGTCATTTGATTTCTCACCCAGAACAAAAAAAAAATGGTGTAAAGGTCACGCTTTTTAGAGTGTACTGCGAATTTTTAAAATGTGCAGCCTGTGGTTTGACTATACTGAAAGAGCATACAGTGTCCTCCATGTCCAGTATAACAACGCGTTCCAGACGTGTTGGAGCTACCTTATCGCTGTACTTAGTGCATGTTCACGATGGCGTTTGCTGACTATTTCCACTTTTCTATCCGCAAGCATAGTGTGTCCCTGGTTCACGGGTGCGGGCCATCCCCAATGCTATCCTGGCAATGATCACCATCAGACTGGACTACCCATATCCGGCATTTGTGTTGCTGTTGAAATGTTATTTATTAAATTGTAACTATGTATTTTATCACGAAATAATTGTGTAATTTAATTTATTCTCTTGAATATTTGTATTGTTATTGAAATTGTGTGTCCAATCAGTGTCAGTGTAATAGATTCGCCACTAATTATTATTTATTCATAATCAAGTAATAATAATACTGATTATGAATAAATAATAATTACTGACGAGTAGTTGAATTTCCTCCATAAAATAAATGACATGCTATGTATATAGGTACATAATTATTTTCTATTAATTTATAATAACGTATTGACAGGCTCCGTGGTGTAGCGGTAGCGAACGCGGCCGCTGCGCACGAACCCGGTTGGTCCCGGTTGCCATACGAACATCTAATGGCAGTCGTTAGGCTCCAACCGAGCCCTCAAAAGTCCAACAATTGCTCTGACTGCAATGCTTCGATATGGCCTTCTGGTTGTGGAGGTCAGACGGCAGTCGCTTCACGGAAAATATCGAAGTTTAGCCCAGACTCCAAAGCTGTGCATTGCGACTGATATTACCGCTGAGATGAAGATGATGAATTTATAATAACGTATAACGTAATGTATAGTTTACGTATTAAGTTATAATTAAATGGTATTTTAGTAATTATTGTTTTGATTCCTGTGATATTCATTTTAAAAGTAAGACTGTAACTTGTATGTATTTTAGAGGAGTATATCTAATATTTTTTGTTTTTGAGATGTGTTTTAATTTGATTAAAATTCGTTGTTTAAAGATTTAATGATACAAAGCGACATAGGGAAATTAAAAGTGACTTTGTTTTATAATATGTAGTGATGCTGGAAGATATTTCTCTTGAAATAACCATCACCTCTATACCTTTTTTCTGTGCAGTGTGTATGTGTAGACATAAATGGTAAATAGAACAGAAATAATTCTTTGAATTACCACCTACATAGCTCTTTACCTCTCTCGCTCTCTCCTTATTTTTGCTGTGCTCGACAACCCATATAAATATTTAACATTGTTATACCATCTATGGAACACGAATGGAATGCAATAAAGATTTGAATTTGAATTCCCACATGTCAAAATTACGCTACCCGCTAATGGTTCTCAGACGATCGCTTGCTATATAAAAATGAACTCTGTGACCGCTTGTCTGTGAACGCAACCTAACCCGTATTGTTCGGCGTAACTTATTTCTTTTTATAGCACTTCCTAAGTATTGCGAAACGGATAGGAAACTGTATTGTTTACTGCAAACTGAAGTAGTTAGTGGAAGAATTGTATCAGGAGATCTGTGGGTAGCCGATTAAATTGTTAAGTAAATGCGCTGGCCTTCAGCTTACAAAGAAAAAGTTGTATAAACCTATTGTTTTCTTGATAAATAGGAGCCCTATTTTCTAGCGTATGGTGGAGTTGTACCCACAGAATCAGTTACCAAAGGATTTATATAAGTAATTGCTTAACACACTACCGAATTAGTTGTGGACATGGTAACAACAGTTTAATTATAACTATCACTACAATTACAGACGTAATGCTAGGTAATAATGTCCTGAGCCGTGTTTTTGTTCAGCTTGCAGATGCAAAATATGCAAAATAATATAGAAATGTCTGTTATTTTACTTGATTATTGTACAATAATGTGTTATTATGTAAATAAACATAACTTTGGAAAAAAAAATGCATTTATTTTATTAAAATGCGATGCGAATGCGAAAATGCTTTACGATTTTTGTTCCAAAAACTGGAAAAGTACTTTCAATTTCGAATCGAAAATAGATTCCACGGTAAAACTGTACAAAACTATAGAAAATTACCTAGCTTATTTCATAACTATTTCAGTGGCATACGGTGTGTCGAGCTGCGCTCTTTAGTTTCAGAGCTATCGTAGTTTTAGTGAACGCGATTTCGGCCGGGCGCACTCTGACAGACATCCGCGGAGTTGCGTAATAGAGGCCTACCATTGCAAAGGATAACCAAACACTAAGATGAGTTGTGAGAGCAGGAGTCTGCTAGAGCAACACCAGTAATCTCGTATACTGTACTTCATTTTATCGTAATGTATATATAATCATACTGGCGACAAGCGGAGTAATATACATTTACCAGAAACACTAAGTGTTGCCAGTAGTAATATTAAAACGAGTGTTGTGATACAATACGCTACACCTGCTTGCTTCAATCCTTTTATTATCACTCATAGTTTTATCTCCCAGTTTCACAGCTCAAAAACAAAACACTGTCACATCTGAGAAGAGCGACTTACACAATTTATTTCCCTATAAAAGGTAACAATGTATAAAAACAGCTTATCTACCGTAGTTGTAAACTCCGTGAAAGTGACAATCAACTTCTGACAGATGTTGCAGCCGCCATTTTGGATTGATGGTTTTTATTTAAGTGTGCGTGAACGGTGTTTTGTTGTAGTTAATTGGAAAATTTATACTACAAAGGCAATGTTCGTAATTTTGAGCGCGTTCACAGTTTTTATCTATTTTAATATATAAAGCTGAAGAGTTTGTTTGAACGCGCTAATTTCAGGAAATACTGATTAGAATTATTTGCGTTGGATAGTCCGTTAATCCATAAGGCTTTAGGCCATATAACATCACCCTGCGACCAATAGGAGCGGAGAATATAAAAAAAAAAGTTAAAAAACTAAAACCCAACTACGACAAAAAACGACGCTGAAAAAGTATAAAACAAGATTTTCAGAATACTGAACTGAACAAAGTTGCTAATGTAGTTGCAAGTAAATGGACACAGTCAAAACAATATACTATTGACAATTCATGTTTGGAAAGGCAGTCACACTGAAGTATCTATTACTATGTATAAACGTGTGACTACGCCTTTCCAAACATGAAAAATTATCTCTACATAGTGAATATTGCATACTTCAGAATAGTATTGTATGACATTACTACTGTGTCCATTTACTTGCAACTACATTAGCAACTTTGTTCAGTTCAGTATTCTGAAAATCTTGTTTTATACTTTTTCAGCGTCGTTTTTTGTCGTAGTTGGGTTTTAGTTTTTTTACTTTTTATTATTTGTACTATTTTGGTGTTAAAGTGTATTTGTGGCGCATAATATTAACAAAAGTTAAACTGATGAACTAAAAACTAGGTACTTGACATATTACATCTACACGCACATATAACAACATAAGCCCGAAGGCATATAGTGCAGAGGCCTTTTTATGGGAGATTTAGCCAGTTATAAAACTGTTTCCGCCTTCACCGCGTGGAGTTACTCCCAGCTTATGTCGTTTTCATTAGTGCATTACATATTCTAATAATGTTCACACTGCTCTACATTGCATAAAGCGATTCACAGTTCCCGTGATCCGCGCTTTACTCTTATCGCTCATATTTAACATCATTAAAGCATTCTTGTAATTATGTACAAGCATAAAGCACTCGTGAAGCTCTTTCACGTGATACCAAACACGGTATATTTATTTTAATTTTATATTAACATAGAACTTTTTGTCCGCTAGAGGGCGCAATACTAAATTTGGTGACAAGCTTTATAGCTCATAACTAACAGAATATCAAGGCCCTTCTAATGGTACTGCAGTGGTCTTATTCTGATAAGTAGTAAAGAAGCTATGAACGAAAAGATGTGAATTATATGCAACCAGCCCATGAATACAGGTAAAGTCACACGCAAATGCTAGCATATATATATATATTCAAAATGTACAAGTAAAGGGCTTTCAAATGATACCAAACACGGCATATTTATCTTAACTTTAGTTTTTTACTCTGTATGTTTTGTCCGCTAGAGGGCGCTACAGTAAATTTTGTGAAACCCCATATAGCCTATAACCAGCGGACAATTAAGACGCTTCTAATGATATATCATTTGTCGAATTCTGATAAGTAGTTTAGTAGTTACGAGGGAACAGATGAACATACATACATACATACATACATACATACATACATACATACATACATACATACATAGCCTGTCAAAATCATAACCCTCCTTTTGCTTTGCCGTAGTCGGGTAAAAAAACAAATGTTTTTCCTTATCCAAATAAATGAATAGCATTTAATATTGAACAAAATTGTTCTTTACATCACTTAATTTCGATTGACATGTTATTTTACAATAACTCTTTTGGGGTTACCTAAAATAAAATGTTCAAATTACTAACTCCACGCGAACGAAGTCGCGGGCGGTTGCTAGTATGAAATAAAGAACTCGTGGAAGCAAACGAAGAATATTAGTGTTGATTCGCTCTAAGATGCAAATCGCAGACTTTACCCAAAAGCATCCAACCTCATATTGGACTGGACATGTTTGCCACACGTCAGATACATCCTAGACTAAGAGTACGATAGCAAGGTTTCTTCAAAACGCCTAACAGCATCTCAGAAGCTCTAGTCCAGGCGTAGATGTTGGGCTGAACCGGCCCGGCGTTTAAAGATTTTATCGTCCGGCTTCTCCAGTCTGTCAGAGGTGAGAGATCAGTGTAGGGTTGTTACTGCCCAACACTTCGCCATAAGCTGCCTGGGTTTCAGGATTTTATAGCTGTACCGGCAAATTAAACTATACGGGCAGAGCTCTAAATTTCGGAGCGCGCAAACACTACTACTACGATTACTATCGGGCATTACACCATCTGAATTATAAAAGAGTGTTCTTTGAAATGCTAGTTACTCGACAAGAGCCATTACTGTTTTCTAGGGAGAAGAATACCAATGAAATTACAAAGAAATACTAGTACGAAGTAGGTATTTAAGAAGGTAATCTTGAAGAATATGATGCAGTAAAAGCTAAGAGCAGCGTAAGGTTTAAAAGAATGCTCGTGGGTAAGGTACTAATGATCAATAAAGTTTATTAGCTTTTTACTGCTAAGTATCTGAGAGGCAATTCTCTTACTATATACCGATTCCCGCAATTAGAAACTTTCACAGTCTAGGAGGAGTCTTATCTCAGTGACTGTTTGGTGTTTTAAAAAGTCAGTTAATATTTTTGCTTGACATTCTAATCGATAGATGGCGTTGTACCAATTGGCTTTAAAATTAGATCGCGGTATTAAGATTCTCCGTCGTTTTATGACCTCATTGATATTTTTGAAATAAGAAACTTACTGGCATATACTTCCGTGTATTAGTTGCCCTTTAGTGAGTAGCTTAGATCATCCCTGAACATTTTGGTCCGTCGATTCGAATTAGCTAGGGAGTATTTATTAATGTCAAAGCAAAATTAGAAGTATTTGTAACTGATCGAGATTAAGACAAAATGTTTTTTTATAATCATAAAATAGTGCTTGACCGCAATCCCGCCTGATGGTAAGCAACGATGCCATCATTGGTGATAAGGCACGCTAGTTTTTAAGAGCCTATTCACTCTAGCCTCGAAGACACTTAAATTGTAGTCAGACGGAAACACCGTCGTTGGCATATTGTTCCAGTCCCTCGATGTAAGCGGTGTGAAAGACGAGGCAAAGGGCTTCGTCCAGATCGTAGTGGTGTCAACATCTTAAAGGTGAATACTCCCCGTACGACGGGTCATCCGATGATGGAAAGGAGATGGGGGAATTAAGTCATGTAATACCTTCGCACACTCTGAAAAATGCATCCAAGAGAACGCCGACCGGCTGACTACCCTTTGCCTATGCTCCAAGCTTTGAAGACCATTTTGAAATAAATTTGGGTCTCCAAAGCCTCTTCGATTATTCTCCATCTCCCATAAATACCTCTAATTTAGACAAGTTTTTGACATTTACATGTTGCCAAAATTACTTGAAAATTACTCTTCTGATAGCCATAGGTGAACTTCGCTGATACAAGTTTTATTTTTAATGAGCATAAACTAGTGCTTCACTGTAATTCTGCCTGATGGTAAGCAGTGATGCAATCGTTGATGGTAAAGCGCGCTACTTTATTAGGAGCCTATTCACTCAAAACAACTGAGTGAATATGAAGGAAGACAGCCTCCGTAGCGTAGCGGTGGCGAACGCGGCCGTTGCGCAAGGAGGCGCGGGTTCGATCCCCGCACAGTGCAAGTATTTTGTATGCATGAATATGAATATTTGCACTGGTCTGGTCGTGACTCGGAAAGCACGTTAAGCCGTTGGTCCCGGCTCTAGCATCACATGCAAAGCCTTTACTACTTCAATTTCCAAACACAGAGATCCGTTTACCTGACCCGCGTCGGCAATCTAATGGTATTAAATTAGAACTAACCCCTCCTGTAAGCCTTGTAACACACAACTGTGAGGCTTAATGCATCACCCAGCCTTCATTCCTCTGGCGGACAATATAAGTAACAGCCGCTTGGGTATGTGTTATAACACACAACTTGTTAAGACCGGCTACATCATGAGTGTCATTACACTAAAGAGATATGGTGTTATTTCATTTTAAACTAGCTTTCCGCCCGCGGCTTCGTCCGCGTGGAATTCGGTTATATCGCGCTTTGTAGATTTCCCTCGGAAACATCTTTCTTTTTTTTCAATAAAAAGTAGCCTATATCCTTTCTCAGGGTCTAAAGATTGTCTGTGCCAAATTTCATCCAAATCGGTTGAGAGGTTTAAGCAGGAAAGCGTAACAGACACAGTTAATAATATTAGCTTGGATTATAAACTAGTGCTTAGCTGCAATCCTACCTGATGGTAATCAGTGAAGCAATCATTGAAGGTAAAGCGCGCCAGTTTATTAAGAGCCTAGTCACTAAAAAAAAAACTGAGTGAATAGGAAGAAAGACCAAACTCCCGACACAACAACATTTGACGCGTCGTATCCGGCACACATCGCGACACAACTGCTCAGACCCGTCCTCCGTACGGCTTCACCAGACATCATGCCGGAACACGACGAATCGCTTGGCGGCAATACTTTGTCTGGTGGGTGATAACTTCTGCCGGCAGCCGATGTTATGGCAGTTACTGGGCTACATGAGTGAATAAGGTGGTTTATTGGGTACAGCTTGCCGCCATATAAAGTAATGGTTTACAGCTGTAACTGGTGAGACTGGAAGCTGACCCACACTTAGTTTCGATAAGACTAGGCAAATAATGAATAGGGATGTTTCGTGGGTAAAAAAAAATATTCTATTTAGTCCGTCATTCATATTATAGAAAAATATTGGATACGTATATTTTGTTTTATCAAATCAATAAAAATTGACAAATATAAAAGGCATCAAAGATCAGGAGTGGTGGCTGGTGACGTCACTCCTCGCTAAAAAGTGTAGCGTGCAGTGTAGTCACACGAGCTTTCAACGCACTGTGTCGTCTTCATTTTTTGTTTATATGAAGAAAGAAAAAATAGGTGTCTAGTATTTTTTGGAAATCTGACTGACGGACTAATTGTTTTTTTTTAGTCAACTACCTACCCTATTCGCAAAGTTTATTATTTTTTAAATATCATTTTTCTTATATTTTTTTTTATACAACAATAACATAATCAGCCTGTAATGTCCCCACTCCTGGGACACGGCCCTCCTCTTGGTGAGAGGGAGCGGGCCGTAATCTACCACGCGGGCCCAGTGCGGGTTGGTAGATGTCACATGTCTTCGAAGTTTTGCCTCTATGACGTGCTGGTTACGTCACGATTTTGTTTTTTTTTTTTTTATAAATTGCGAAACTAGTTAAAGAACTGTGAAGAATATAATTACCAGTTACCGTATCGTGGGGAACAGACAAGCAGAAATTGCTTTCAAATTTATAACAAGATTTACATAAGCTTTTCAAAGTAACTAGCTACGCGGTTTCACCCGCATAAGTTTTGCTGCCCTGGGAATATACGGATAAAAGTATTCTTTATGTTAATCCTGGATATAAACTATCTGTGCGCCAAATTTTATTCAAATCCATTCAGAAGTTTTTGTGTATAAGAATAACAAACATCGATCTATGTAATATAGAAAAAATTAAACATTTAACTAAACAGCAATAGTAGAAAGAAATATCCCGTGCAAATCTTTTAATAATTTTTTTATTGATCAGGTTAAAAAAGATAATCAATCCAACAATTTAACTATGCCAGCACATTTGCCAAATTCAATATTTATTAATCCTACTACACCTACAGAAATATGTTCTATTATAACAAATTTGAAAAATACCAGGAGTACTGGGTATGATGATATATCCACAATAATACTGAAACGAGTCTCGGTAAAGATATGTAATGTTTTAAGTCACGCTATTAACTTGTGTATCAGCGGTGGCATCTTTCCTGACAAATTGAAATTAACTATAATCAAACCAATATTTAAAAAGGGTGATCCATGTTGCATGACATGTTATCGACCTATCGCTTTAATACCGACAATTTCAAAAATTTTTGAAAAGGTCCTATACGATAGAATATACCATTTTTTAGAAAAATACAATCTTTTTGCAAAAGAACAAGTTGGTTTTAGGCAAGGCAAATGTATAAATATGGCCATTTATAACTTTTTAAATGTGGTGATAGATAGTGTAGATAAGAAGGTTCCCGTTTGTGCACTCTACATGGACCTCACAAAAGCGTTTGACTGTGTAGATCATTAACTATTGCTAAGAAAATTAAACGCTTATGGGATAAGAGGTAATGCCTTAGATCTAATTGAATCCTATCTTACAAGAAGGAAACAGTGTACCCAAATAACACGCTTATGCCCTAAACATAAAATTGAAACCCATTTTACGTCAGATTATAGGGAAACTAATCTGGGTATACCACAAGGAAGTGTAATAGGGCCACTTTTATTTAATATGTATATTAACGACCTTCCGAAAATAACAAAACATCCGACTATTATGTTCGCGGACGACAGTACAATTGTTTTTACAGGTAAAGATAAAACGCTTATTGAATCTGACATTTTTGACACCCTTAATAATATAATACAATGGCTGACATTAAATAATCTAAAAATTAATTTATGTAAAACTCACCTAATGACATTTAAAAATAGAATTCCCCTAATGACAAATATTAAAATTATTTATAATGACGAAACTATTAGTGAATTAGATACAACAAAATTTTTAGGACTTAATGTAGATGGTGACTTAAATTGGAAAGCACACGCAGAGATCCTTTGTGCAAAGTTGAGTACTCAATCTTATGCATTGTATATGCTCACAAAAAAACTTAACGAGGTCGCAGTTCTGACGGCATATTATGGGAATGTTGAAAGTATATTAAGATACGGAATCATATTTTGGGGAAACTGTACTGAAAAAGAGAAAATATTTAAAGCACAAAAAAGTGCATAAGGGCAATGTGCAAGCTAGGTCAAATGGACAGTTGTAGACCATACTTTCAAAAACTAAAAATATTGACAGTACCGTGTCTGTACATATATGAGTTGGCGATATTTGTCAGAAGTAATTTAACGATGTACGAAACTTATAAAAGTAAACGTAACAATTTAAAAGTTAATTGTCCTCAACACAAAAGTGCATTAATGAAAAATAGCGTACTCTGTATGGCGCCACGCGTTTACAACAATCTACCAAAACAATTGTTAGAATGCAAAAGCTGTAATATATTTAAACAAAAAGTTAAAAAATTTCTCGTGGAAAAGGCCTATTATAGTGTAAATGAATTCATAAATGACATGCAATTTAATAATAATAGATAACATTATTGTATTTGGTACTTTACTAATTGAGTTGACTTGTTTTAATTATTGTTTGACATATTTATGAATTCTGAATTGACCTGTCCATGACAAAGTTTCTTGACATTTATCATTTATTATTTTAATGACATCTTTTTCCCTTTTTTATTTTATTTTGAATGAATTTATAAAATGTATAATTAGTAATGTAGTAGAGACAAACACCAATTAAAATTGCATGCCTTCTGGCGGATTATGGAGATGCCAAACTATCTTATATATCAATGTTAAATCTGAATTACCCATTTTCGCAATAAATGAGTTTGAGTTTGAGTTTGAAATGTAGCGCACTAAATATCCCGCTCCAAATATCACACGCCAAATATCACGCTCCAAATATCACACTCCAAATATCTCCTCCAAATATTCCACTCCAAATATCCCGCTCTAAATATCCCACTCCAAATATTCCCTCCACACACACAAAGGCAATGTAAAGAGCTATGCTCGGAGTTTCTCTGCGTGATCGAATCAGAAATGAGGAGATCCGCAGAAGAACCAAAGTCACCGACATAGCTGTGCGAGTCGCTAAACTTAAGTGGCAATGGGCAGGGCACATTGCTCGTAGAACCGATGGCCGATGGGGCAGTAAGTTTCTTGAGTGGCGGCCACGTACTGGAAGACGCCAACAAGGTGGACCGATGACCTGGTGAAGGTCGCGGGAAGCCGATGGATGCGGGCAGCACAAGACCGGTCAGCGTGGAAAGCCTTGGGGAAGGCCTTTGTCCAGCAGTGGACATCTCTAGGCTGAAGAAGAAGAAGAAATATCCCCTCCAAATATTCCGCTCCAAATATCCTGCTCCAAATATCTTACTCCAAATATCTCGCTCTAAAGTTGACGAACGTTTAAAACTGTTTGAACATTAAATGTTAACGAACTGACGTTTTATTACAACCCGTCCCAAATATCAGAGTAACGCTACGTGCCTGTTCCAGGCAGATTTCTACTCGCCTTTGAGTCTAGTTCTGTATACAGGCTGGAATCTAACCCCACTATGTTTCATGCATGGAGAAATACGTGTTATATCATGTTAACCGCAAAGCTCTACAGTAATTGTGCTTTATTTTGTAGATGATAGGATTCATATCGCTTTGTCCTACTCTCAGTTATTGGATAGCTTTCATCTCGTCTCTTGAAAGCAAGCATATAAGGTTAGAACCTACTCCGCCTACATATTTTTTATGCGAGATACAAACTCATAATGGACAAAACAGCTGCGATCCAATATCTTCACCACCTTCCTTGACTGCTAGAGAAGTGCCTTTTTTTGTTTGGATGGGAAATCATCAAATGACCTCTCACGCTTTGGGCGGAGCGGAAGGGCGTGTCAGACTTTTGCTGACTAAAACCCACCAGTGTTTCTTCACTTGCCTGTGCGCCAGGGCCACGGTTTTTTTTTTTTTAACCAACCCGCAACCCTGACTCAGGAGGCTTCAGTCTTCGTGGACCCCGAAGTTTAGCCATATCAGATATGGCTAAACTTCGACATTTTCCGTGAAGCGACTGCCGTCTGACCTCCACAACCCGAAGGCGACATCGAAGCATTGCAGTTAGACTAATTGTTGGACTTTTGAGGGCATAATATGCTGATTATGATTGTGTATATTTCTTCCACAGTACTTTTATACCAGACAGGCTCTAGAAGTGAAGACCGCTATCTGACCTCATTCTGTTATTGAAGTAAATACCTCTTAAGTTGATGAAACGAAAAAGCGACGGTAAAAAGAGACAGAAACATTAGCCCATAAGATTTAACGATAACAAGAGATTGAGATTTAACGTTTTCCATTTATTGGATGGAATAGGTCGGCTGGAGGGCAATAAATCGTCCAATACAACTTTAGTGAAATAAGATAAGAGTACTGTCAACAGGGTCAAGTGCAATTTCAAGTTATTTCAGTCAATCCGTTAGGGATTGACCCTACTTCCAGTTACACAATTCATCATCCTTGCTCCGAAGCTTTTTCAGCTTTGGAGTCTAGGGTCCGCTTTACCAGTCTAACTGCTAATTTTGGCTAAACTTCGATATTTTCCGTGAAGCTACTGCCGCCTGACCTCTACAACCCGAAGGCGATATCGAAGTATTGCTGTTACACCAATCGTTAGACTTTTGAGTGCTGCAACAACCCGTAACGAGTGCCACTAGATGTTCGTATGGCAACCGGGACCAACAACTTAACGTGTTTTCCGAGGCACGACCAGACCAGTGCAAATATTCATATTCATGAATACAAATATTTGGACTGGGCGAGGACCGAACACGCGCCTCCTTGTGCAACGACCGCGTTCGCTACTGCTATTTTTTTATAATTATAAACGAATGCTTGATCGCAATCCCGCTTGATGGTAAGTAGTGATGCAGTCGTTGTTGGTAAAGCGCGTGAGTTTATTAAGAACCCGTTCACTCTAGCCTTAAAGACACCTAAACTGTAGTCAGACTGAAATATGGCCGCTGGTAAATTGATCTAGTTCCTCGAAATACGCGGTATAAATGACGAGGCGAAACACTTCGTCCGGAGTAAGGGTATTCCGTATCAGGAATCTTAGAAACTTCCTGGAATACTCAACACGAACACGAAACCCAACATCAGGGGGCACATAAATGATTAAACGGCCAACCAACACCTGATTCCCGGAAAGATTGATAAACCCCTAACTTAACGTTAAATATTCAACCAAATCTGCTTTAGAGTGTGTGAGGCGACCCAACGCCCGACCGATATCGTTTCTATGGTAATGTTCCGTCCCATCTAATGTACTTACTGACGTCGGGGGTACATAATATTATAAAAGGCTGGCTGAAAAAACAATGAGCCTGTATAAACGCACACATAGATACGTACACTAAGTCTAATAAAATAGTGCTTGTTTAGGCTAAACAACTTTTAAGCGCGACATCATTATACAATTATAGGTATGTAACAAAAACCCTGTTGTTCCTTCTACCTATGCTTTGAGAATCAGTAAACGGATGTAATAAAACACATCATTTATAAAAATTTGTTCAACAAAAATTAGAATTAAAATAATTATTTAATTATTAATATTTGTAAACTTTAACTAATTTGTTACCTCTGCAATTCTGCATGAAGAAACTAGACATAAGTAGAAGGTTCCCGCCAATCTCTTTAACTAATACAATCAGATATTCTAAACATTTTGTCGAATGTGTCGATTTTAATATTTACATTTTTGACCCCTCGACTAGACAATGATTACTTTTTTTAAATTGTAATTTCATTATTGATGTGCTTGTAAGTAAATATACAATATGTTAAGAAAACCCTGTCCGACCCGTAAGGATAATAAAGGTTAGGTAAACACATGACCAAATAAAATATGCAATTTTACATAATCATAATAGTAATAATACTAACGAATTTTGAAATAACCTCTTTTTTCCCGCGAATTAATTCCAACTTCCCCAAAATTTGGTAATTTTTAAAAAGTGGCAACATTATTTTTTGGCGGTATATTTCTGAGCGAATAGCGATGTGACCGCGTGCCGCGTACCCTGCCCCTCTTCGCCCGCGCCTGTATGGCACACTGCACATGTTTTAAGTTACCTCTTTTTGCGAAATAATATTAATTTTTTTAGGGAGATTTTTTTTTTAAGTTTAGCGCGGCTTTGTAGGCATTAGTAGAATTAGTTATCGCTACCTAACAATACCTTCACGGATCGGACAGGGTTTTCTTTACATATTGTATATGTCTCCGAAAGGAACAACATGGTGTTTGTTACATAGCGTATATCGAAACATGCGTTAAGTCTTTTCCCAACTTCGGTCTTTTTACAACGTTAATTTTTTGTACAGGTTGTAAATTCTTTACATAAAAATAGTAATACGTGTACCTACAGTACCTATTTTTATGTAAAGAATTATTGTAGGTACAAAATTTCAAAAAGATATCATGATAAATCATAAACTTATGAGCTAGATTTGCTACCGGATTGTCCCAACAATAATATGGTCGACGCGCCACTCATCCGCTCGTGCCTGTAGCGGCGCGACGTTGTCGTGCATTTATTGATATTAATTTCTGTTTGTATTGGTATTAACTAGTGATAACATGGAAAATGTTATCACATTGCAAATAATAATAATTTAATATTGGCTTAATTAATTTTTAACTTTATTTATAATATTGCTTTAGTTATATTCCTTCGATCGTTTTACGAGTCCGCGAGTGGAGACCGCGTCTCGGCAAACGTAGCGTAGGACGCCCTTGGGCGAGATGAAGCGACGACATCAAAAAGGTGGCTGGTAGTGGCTAGCGGAGAACTGCTCAGTATCGAGCTCGTTGGTGTGCCATGGAAGAGGTCTATGTCCAGCAGTGGACGAGTAGAGGCTGATGATGATGATGATCGTTGTCCGTAACCAGCTCTCTGGCTAGACTACTATACGACTACAGGGAATTGCTTGATTTAATTCCCCCTTGTCCGTTCCATCATTATACGGCGAATATCCACTCTTACGTTGTTGACACCACTACGATCCGAACGAAGCGTTTCGCCTCGTCTTTTATACCACATCCATCGAGGGACTGGAACAATTTACCAGCGGCGGTATTTCCGTCGGACTACAATTTGAGTGTCTTCAAGGCTAGAGTGAATAGGCTCTTAGTGAACTATGCGCGCTTTACCATCAACGATTGCGTCAGTGCTTACCATCATGCGGGATTGCGGTCAAGCACTAGTTTATAATTTACTAGCTTTCCGCACTCGGCTTCGCCCGCGTGGAGTTTGGTTATATCGCGCTTTTTAGATTTCCCTCGGGAATATAATTTTTTTGCCGGGATAAAAAGTATCCTTTTATTTAATTCGGACTTCTAACTTTACGTCTGCAAAATTTCGAAGCAATCGGTTTAGTAGTTACGACGTGAAAACGGAACAAACAAACTCACTTTCTCATTTATAATATAAGAATAATATAAGAATAAAAAAAATATCCTGAGTGAGTGAGACTATTTTTCAGTCTTGCAGAACATAGCCTAATATTGTCTATCAGACAAACACTCCATAAACCCATCGAAAGCTCATGATATCGTAGAATAGATAGGAAAAGGGTTTCTGCAAAATTTGCTTACAAGACCACTGAAAACGCTTATCGGGGGTTATTTTAGTGTTTGTAAATGGGTAGCGTTCAGATCGGTTTATCGCGCTCCTATGGTTATGTAAATTTTGTGTGACGTAGTTGGTTTTATGTAACAAGGCTGATAATCCCAGACTTTCGTATTTTATATGTAGTTTGTTTTATGAACCCACATTTATGATACCAGGCCCTCATGATACGCCATTTGACTGAACTTTGTATTATCTTATGTGTATTATTTATGTTCTTGTTTTTTTTTTGTGGTAGGTATGTGTTGTTTGAATAAAGATATATTGTTTCTTTTATGGTTCTGTACACAAGGGGTTAAAATTTAGAGTCTATTATTAAGACGTCGCTGTCTGTTTTTTCTTTTAATAATTTTAAACTAGTGCTTATCTGCGATCCCGCCTGATGGTAAGCAGTGATGCAATTGTTGATGCTAAAGCGAACTAGTTTATAAAAAAAGCCTCATCATCATCATTTCAGCCGAAAGACGTCCACTGCTGGTTACCCACGACCTTCACCAGGTCGTCGATCCACCTTGTCGGGGGCCTAACAAAAAAAAGCCGATTTACTCAAAAAAAATGAGTGAATAGGAAGGAAGACGGCAGTTGAGCGAGGTGCTGCAATGTTAAACCCAACAACAGGACCAACGATGCTGCGCCAGAGGGAGATTGATCTGGAGACACAACAACATTTGGCGCATCGTACCCGGCACACATCGCAACACAATTACTGCTCAGACCCGTCCTCCGTACGGCTTCACCAGACACCATGTCGGAACACGACGACGATACTTTGAACCAAATATTTCCACGGGACTTATGTGAATTCGCTTAGCGTAGCTAGTTACCTATACAATATGTAAAGAAAACCCTGTCCGATCCCTGAAGGTATTGTTAGGTATAGATAACTGATTCTACTAATGGCCGACAAATCTGGACTAAAGTTAAAAAAAAAAACACTAAAAAAATAAATATTATTTTGCAAAAAGAGGTAACTTAATACATGTGCGGTAGGACACCCTTCTGCGGGCGACGGGGGGCAGGGCACACGACGCGTGGTCGAATCGCGTAAGCGTACCGTCAATACGGTGTTGTCACTTTTTTTTAAATTACCAAATTTCGGGCAAGTTGGAATTAATTCGCGAGAAAAAAGATAATTTTAAAATTAATTAGTATTGTTACTATGATGATAAAATTTTATATTATATTTGGTCATGTGTTTACCTAACCTTTATTATCCTTATGGGTCGGACGGGGTTTTCTTTACATTTTTTTTTTATATATATATTATAAACTAGCGCTTGACCGCAATCCTGCCTGATTGTAAGCAGTGACGCAATCGTTGATGGTAAAGCGCACTAGTTTATTAAGAGCCTATTCACTCTAGCCTTGAAGACACTCAAATTGTAGTCCGACGGAAACACCGCCGCTGGCAAATTGTTCCAGTCCCTCGTACGCGGTATAAAGGAGGAGGCGAAACGCTTCGTCCGGGTCGCAGTGGTGTCAACAACATAAGGGTGGAAACCAGCCGTACGTCGTCCGATAGTGGAACGGAGATGGGGGAATTAAATCATGTAATTCCCTCGCACACTCCCCAAAATGCATCCTATAGAACACCGAAAGGCTGGCTACTCTACGCCTGTGCTCTAGGCTTTTGAGACCATCTCGAGTTAGATCAGGGTCACCAATCAGCCTCTTCGCACGCCTCTCCATCGAATCCAAAGTGGCCAGGTGACACTTAGCAGCACCAGCCCAAATGTGGCTGCAGTACTCCACACACGAATGGACCTGTGCGTTGTATAACATTTGAAGCTGCCCAGGTGTGAAGTACTGCCGGACCTTTGCGATAACGCCAAGTTTCCTGGCAACAACCTTGGCCTTGGACTCAACGAACCGCCCAAAGTTTAGGTTCCAGGAAATCTCAACCCCCAAAAGCTGAAGGCGGTCAGAACACTCCAAGGACACATTTCGAAAATTAGGAGCCAAGGTGAACGGGCTCCTTTTGGCGGTGAAAAGACACGCCTGTGTTTTGGTGGCATTGAATGCTACAAGACGTGTCTAGTATTTTTAAGATAAGTTATTTCAAAAACATATCATGAAAAACCACAAAGTTACGAGCTTGTTATTTTACTTGGTTGTCCCATCAAAAATATGGTCAACGCTCCGCTCGGGTAGGCGAACGGTGCGTTGAACTGTAACGTCGGCTGTTGCACGTACTATGATCGACCGTAAGCTGCGTGGCGCGCTCGGTCACCACACGGCAACAATTTCTTAATGTATTTAAAAAATATAAAAAGGGTAAAAAATATATCATGGTGTAAAAATTATTGAAATCAATTCAGTTGCTTATCCTGAACAAACTGTATTCAGATTTTGTATAAAAAAGAAACTTTGTATAAATTCACATAACATTTCAGATCCTTCATCTTGAAAGTCCATTATCAAGCTAATTCAGTTACAAAATGTTGCATTGTTAAAATCTAATTCTTTTTCTTAACAAGTTTTGTTTTAATTTTTTTTCAGGACTGAAGACAGACCGAAACGAAATAAGAATATTAATTAACCTTTATCCTGAAAAGCTTAGAAGTCTTATAATTACGGAAATTGTCTTTCAGTAATGTACTTATATTTTTTTTTGTGTTAATTGGAAGTCTTCAAAACTCACACGGGTTTTCGAGGACAAGGATAATCTTCGTACGGTGAATATCCACCCTGTTGTTGTCACTACGATCCCAATGAAGCGTATCGCCTCGCCTTTTATACCGCGTATATCAAGCGACTGAAACAATTTGCCAGCGGCGGTGTTTCCGTCTGACTAATATACAAATCAATAATTATTATGATCTAGTAATCCATGAGTCGACTGCTAAACATCCGGTTTTGAGTATGACTTCCACAGGAGACAATTATTTATGTGATGAATATAAAGTATTTGCCCAAGTCATAATATAACCAAGATAATATGTCTGTCTTCAAGGCTAGAGTGTCCTGGAGCCACTGCGACACGGCTGGCGCAGTGCCTGAGCGATCAATTGGTGCGCTGCGTGTCGCGGGTTCGATTCCTGCATGGAACGAATATTTCAAAAAAAAAAAAAAAAAAAATTATATTATATTATTATTATATTATTATTATTATATTTATATAATATTATAAATATTTCAAGTAGTTGTTCCGGGTTTGACTGTTTGTGGATGTGAGTTTAAATGTGTTTGTAAACGCACCTACGACACAGAGTCATTCCTATTAAAAAAAGTTGCCCCACAGGCATAGAAAAAAGGATACGACAAAAAGTTTTTACTGTAACAAAATTATGTTTATATTTTGTTGTTTAAGTTTTGTTTATGGTTTTATTTAAATGGCTTTTTTTCACTGTTTTTAGCTTTGTTTTTATACATAAATAAATGATGATGATGATAACATGCTTTTTATTAGCTTCACTTGTAAGTTTGCTTGTTTGTTTGTTTGTCCGTCTCTAACTCTTTGGACTACGAATGAGCTGCTCATTACTGTAAAATGTCCCACCGTTTTCAATACGTTCGTTCGTTCGTTTTTTTTTTGTAAGAATGTCTAACTAAAAAGTAGAAAATAAATATAGTCTAAAAACTAAAAAACATGCTTTTAAAAAATATCAAACTAAAAAGTAAAAATAATTTTTAAAAAAGCGTGAGGCGCTTAATATACAAAAATTATGGCACAAAGCGCCTCACGCTTTTTTAAAAATTATTTTATTTTTTTATTTAAATCTTATTATTAGTCTCAATAAAGAATGAGTTATGTACTGACTGCTACGCCACTGGCACACCGGACACAAATTCAAATACCGCGCTACTTCTGGGAAAATCCTGATGGAAAAACTCAAAAGCAGTTTCTCTACCCAGAAATCGACACTCGGAACTCATCCTTAGCTATACAGCTTGCAACCACTAGACCAATGAGACAGTAAGTATTTTTTCGAGATAATTAAAAAAGACATTAAAACATAATAGGTTCTTTATCCCCCGTGTGGTAGGTACCGGGCTTATAAATATAATAGTACCATCCCATATCCTTCCGTGGGTGTCGTAAGAGGCGACTAAGGGAACTCTCACCAGGAAAGCGGGCAGCAGCGCTCCTCCTGTGGAATATCAAATTACTGCGATCCCCAACCTGTCCACCGAGCGTGAGTATTATGGCAAACCTCACCCCCTCCCCCCTCCAATCTAATGACAAACCTTGGGAGAGGCCTTTGTCTATCAGTGGACCTCTATAGGCTGAAGAAGAAGGAGGTTCTTAATAAACTAGTATGCTTTACCATCAACGATTGCATCACTGCTTACCATCAGGCGGGATACCCGTCAAGCAGTAGCATTTAAAAAAAAACACGTGTAAGGTACTGAAACTGTCTATTTCATCCTCGTAACATGAATAACAAATACACATTCCTTACTCCATCAAATCCAATAACATTTTATATTCTGCATACTACATACAAAAATAGTCACAAAACATTTTACTACAAAGGAACTCTAGAAATGTTCCAATTTGTGACCTATCCGAGCATTGAATGCAAAACATGTTGTTATACATTCCGAAAACATGTCACGAATATATACAGTTTTTTTTTTATAATTATTTTCTAGTGCTTAACCGCATCCCACCTGATGGTAAACAGTGATACAGTCGTTGGTGGTAAAGTGCGCTAGTTTATTAAGAGCCTATTCATTTTAGCCTTGAAGACACGGGAATTGTAGTCAGACGGAAACATCGCTGGGAAATTTTTCCAGTCCCTCGATTTACGCGGTATAAAAGACGAGGCGAAAAGCTTCGTCCGGATCGTAGTGGTGTCAACAACGTAAGGGTGTATACTGGCTGTACGACTGGTCATCTCATGATGGAACGGAGATGTTCCCCATCTCAGTTCCATCATCAGACGACCCGTCGCCAATACTGTTTGATTATTCTACGACCTAAGTCGACAATATCGGTTCAAAATCAAAAGTAATTCATTCAAATTAAGCTGTGAATTAGAACCTTTTGAACGCCAATATTACTTTAGACAGTCTCCCAAAAGGCCTACCCTTCGCCAGTTCCTAGTGCTTTCGCTGGGAAGAAAAAATGGCGGAACAAATTCGCCACGATTCCCTCCATTCATAATGCTGCAGTGACTTCACTGATCATGGAAATGCTATACATGCTAATCACCCATTCACGTGACTAAGTACATCATCATCAACCTTCTTATCGTCCCACTGCTGGGCACAGGTCTCCTCTCATACAGAGAAGGATTGAGCGTAATCACCACGCTTGCTCAATGCGGGTTAGCGATTTCAGACTTAAAGTCCAGGTTTCCTCAAGATGTTTTCCTTCACCTTCAGTCATTGGTGTCCAAGATATACTTAGAAAGTACATATAACTTTAGAAAAGTAACATTGGTACTTGCCTGACCTGGAATCGAACCCGCGCTCTCATAATTGAGAGGCTGGTGTTTTAACCACTAGGCCACTACGACTAGACTAAGTACGGCGAGAGCAAATCAAATGATTTAAATCTTTAGGAATCAGTTTCATCGTCAGGTTTGAATTAATGTCAAATACTGACAAATTTATATGACTACCGTCTTTCTTTTTTCTTTTTTTTTTTCAAGGTGATATTCAACTTCAACTCTTGATCAATGGCCTCTGTGAAACATGTACCACAATTTTGCCAATAACACTTGTAACAAATTATATAAATTCTTTAATAATGGTGGATATCGCCAATGACAGTTGAAAAAGATGGCCGCGTGAACCGTTTATGAGGGAGGTTTGCTGCGATATTTCAATGTTCTTTATGAATTATTTACTGAATGCACTTTTTACTATATAAATCACGCGCTTTCATTTAGTAAAAGACACTATAAATAATTTTAAAAGTCCAATGAAAAATACGCGTGACACTCATCGTAGCTTTCCCGTCAAAATACCATGGTTACCGTCAAAAGATGATAACTTTCGGTTTCCTAGGAAACCAGAGCTTGCAATTAACTCCAAATACAGTTGTAAACTCCGTCCAACTGTCGACCATTATCCTAGAAGTTAGACAATTCCCAGAGAGCCATAGTAAAGTATTTCCATTCAGTGAAACAGAACAATTTGTGGGACTCGCCGTGTTCAAAGCTAAATTCCCGACTAGGGGGCAGCACGGTCGTTAGCGATTTGCAAATATACCAACTTTGCTTTGTGGATTCAGCTTAGCGGACTTTAAACGGATCCGGGTGGGTTGCCATTTGAGCAAAGGTTATTGGATAGTTGGTTGTCTACCGAATGAGAGTACAGATTTTCTCCGTGATACATCATAACTTCAGCTGCCGGCAGAAGTTACCACCCACAAGACAAAGTCTTGCTGTCAAGCGATTGCCATGATGTCTGGTGAAGCCGTTCGGAGGATGGGTCTGAGCGGTTGTGTTGCGATGTATGCCGGGTGCGATGCGCCAAATGTTGTTGTGTCGAGAGTTTGGTCGTGGAGGTCTCCAGATCAACCTCCCTCTGGCGCAGCATCGTTGGTCGTGTTGTTGAGTTTAACATTGCATCACCTCGCTCAACTACCGTCTTCCTTCCTATTCACTTAGTTTTTTTTAAGTGAATAGGCTCTTAATAAACTAGCGCACTTTACCATCAACGACTGCATCTCTGCTTACCATCAGGCGCGATTGCGGTCAAGCACTAGTTTGTAATTATTAAAGTTTAGGGTTCCGTATCTAAAAAGTAAAAACGGTGCCCTTTTACTAAGAGTATACTGTATGGCTGTCACGTAATACCTGGACAGTTAAATGTTTACAAATGATACATTTCTGTTGCTCATATAGCTTTTCACTAAGTTACTTAAGTACCGTACTTAAAACAGAATTTTTCGTATGAATAATTTCGCAATTTCGCACTTTATGTCTATACCTAGGCTCAAAGTCACACAAAGAGAATTGGAAAGATCCATGCTTGGAGTTTCTCTGCGCGATCGAATCAGAAATGAGGAGATCCGCAGAAGAACAAAATTCACCGACATAGCTCTTCAAGTCGCTAAAATTAAGTGGCAGTGGGCGGGGCTCGTTGCTCGTAGAACTGAAGGCCGATGATAAAGTTCTGGAGTGGCGGCCACGTACCGGAAGATGCAGCGTACGAAGGCCCCCAACAAGGTTGACAAATGACCTGGTAAGGTCTCGGAAAGTCGATGGATGCGGGCAGCACCGGTCAGCGTGGAAAGCCTTGGGGGATGCCTTGGTCCAGCAGTGAACTTCTGTAGGTTGGGAAGAAGAAGAAAACGTATACCTACACCAAATTTACAAGTATGTATACAAACCTTCACTATCCGCACTAAATGTGCGTGCCAGGCTGTAGTACAAACACAAACACACACCCACACTCGCGCAATTGCCCTACGCCGGTTAAATGAAACAATAATAGCAGGTATATATTTTCGCTGCGCGGTAAAAAGAGAGGGGTATATACGCCACGCCAGCGGTCTACTCTCCATCTGCCCTACGAATTTTCGAACAGGGTCACCTGAGGCGAGCTTAACATTTTTAACCATCCCAAAAAAGTATGTTAAAGTTACTACTAACAGATTTAAAGAGTAATTTATGCCAAATGAAATAGATCTAGAAGATTATCCTTAAAGACCAAGAATAAGAGAAACTGTGGAACGTAGTATAAGGTTTAATAGATTCAATAACCACTAAAGAGTAGTTGCAACAAAGCAATTACAGGAATGGATCAATTAGTTGAACAATTTGTGAACTAAATTCGGAATCTGCCATCGCGAGAGTTGCAACTGTTGAAGTTTCCCTTCGCACAATGCAATCTAATTATTATTACTAAAGCGGTATACCTACTTCTGTTTAGTAAGTATCTAATTCAGGCAGTCTCTAGTCGCCACTTATTTAAACAAATTAAATATTTAAACCTTCTCTGTATGAGAGAAGACCTGTGCCCAGAAGTGGGACGATAAAAATAGTTGATGATGAAACATTTAAACAAATTATATATGTATGTTAGGGCAATGGAGAGGGCTATACTTAGGCTTTCACTGCGTGATCAAATCAGAAATGAGGAGATCAGCAGAAGAACGAGAGTAGCCGACATAGCTCGAACAATTGCAACTAAGTATTAAGTGGTAGAGAGCCGGCCACATTGCCCGTAGGACCGCTGCCCGAAAGGGGCCGACGGCTTTTAGAGTGGCAACCACGCACCGCAAGACACAGCGTGGGTAGGCCCCCGACAAGGTGGACCGACGACCTGGTGAAGGTCACGGGAAACCACTAGATGCGGAAGGCGCACGACCGGTCGTCGTGGAGATCCTTGGGGGAGGCTTATGACCAGCATTGGACGTCTTTCAGCAGAAATGATGATGTATATTTATCAAAAAATAACTTAATAAGTCGTTTATGCTACAACTTAAAAAGTTATTATAACTTTTCCTACATCCGCTGGTCACTCTAAAATCTATTTAATTGTCATCGTAATAAGGCTGATATTTATTTGAGTTTAAAGATGGTGGGAGTATGCAGCTCTGCGGACATTTACTATACATAGATTACTATTAACTGTGAGATTTTACAAAATCGATAGCTTTTTTCTAGCTATTTCGCTAGGGAGAAAAAGTGGCGCAAAAAAGCAATCCCCAGCTTAGCAGTAACTACCTACGCATAGTAATCTAATTACCGATTCCCGGGATACGTTCGTAAGTATCGGTAATCAGATAATTGTTCCTCATTTAAGGCCTTTACGAGTATATTTGAACACAATGTAATTCTCGGAAGCCAATAAGATTATACTGAAAATGCTTTTATTTCCTCGACCATTTCCCTGTAACCTTTTTTTTTTGTTTTGTCTGAGAAATCATTAAATGACCTCTCCCGCCCTGGGCGGAACGGCAAGGCGTGTTAGACTTTTACTGACTAAAACCCACCCGTGTGAAACACAGAGTCATGGTGTGCTGACATCTCTTTGAGGCGCGCGTGAAACACAATGCGCCGTCGACCCGGGCCTGGTCCTTACCGGGCGGCGAGCTGCCCATCGCTCGTCGTCCGCAAGCCCACGCGCTTACGGTGGCCAATTCAAGACAGCGTTTCATCATCAATCTTTTTATTGTCGCACTGCTGGGCACAGATCTCCTCTCATACAGACAAGGATTGAGCGTATTCACCACGCTTGCTCAATGCGGGTTGGCAATTTCAGACTTCAGTCCAGGTTTCCTCAAGATGTTTTCCTTCACCTTATAATCAGGCATTGGTGTCCAAGATATACTTAGAAAGTACATATAACTTAGAAAAGTTACATTGGTACTCGCCTGAGCTGGAATCGAACCCGCACACTCATACTTGAGAGGCTGGTGTTTTAACCACAAGACCGTGGTGGACTTGCGTTTACTTAAAAAAAAAACGGGCAAATACAAGCTAGACTCGTACACGAAGAGGTCCTACCATAACGTACAGAAAAATAACCATTTTTTTATATTTATAAACTAGTGCTGAACTGCAATCCCGCCTGATGGTAAGCAGTGATGGAATCGGTGATGGGTAAGCGCGTAGTTTTCTGGGCGGAGCAGAAGGGCGTGTCAGACCTTTGTTAACTAAAAAGCTTCCGTGTCTTTCACTTGCCTATGCGCCAGGAGGCACTTTAACTCTTTCGAAAACCCCGAGCCCTGGCAAGCATCGATTGGACTTCTTGGACCCCTCTAAACAAAGTAAACCCCTAGTTTGTGTGTTGTGGGGCCCTGTTAGCCCCTTTTGGATCATCATCATCTTCATCATCATAATTTCAGCCGAAAACGTCCACTGCTGGACATAGGCCTCGCCCAAGGATCTCCACAACGACTGGTCCTGCGGCTCCCGCAACCTCATCAGCATCTTCGCCATGTCATCGGTCCACCTTGTCGAGGATCTACCCACGCTGCGACTTCCGGTACGTGGTCTCCAATCGAGAACCCATCGGCCCCTTATGGATACGAAACCCTAAAAACTCCAGAATAGCAACTACAAAAGCATTTATATTTAACCTATTTTTCTTAGTACAATTTTCCGCCCAGTTGCCAAAGTCCTCGAAACATTTAATAGTGAATTTCATTCACTGTTATTTTATGCATAACTGAAAAAGCTGCATCAATTTGAACTGCACCGTTTGGACGGAGACCTGAATACAAAGCGGGTACTGCTCGTTGGTACGGTAACTTGTAAATGATTGTAGTTGCTAACTTTGCTTTTGTAGTGGTCTCGCTGCTAATGAGTTGTACGCCAACGGAATATGGGTGAATGTGTTGTCAGTGGGAAGAATTAGATCCTATGTCCGACTTCTTTTTGTAATCCCTGACCAGCTTATACATACTATTAGATTCAGCTTCTTAACCTTTAATCTTCATACTCTAGAGATTATAACTGCATGGTTTAGGCTTTTTCCATCCATATGGTAGACGAGTCTGAGCAGTTCTGTTGCGCTGTGTGCCGGGTACGATGCTCCAAATGTTGTTGTGTCGGGAGTTTGGTCGAGGAGGTCTTCAGATCAATCTCCCTCTGGCGCAGTATTGTTGGTGGTGTTCCTGGGTTTAACATTGTATCACCTCGCTTATCTGCCGCCTTCCTTTCTATTCACTCAGTTTTTTGAGTGAATAGAATCCATACTAATATTATAAATGCGAAAGTAACTCTGTCTGTCCGTCTGTCTGTCTGTCTGTTACGCTTTCCCGCTTAAACCTCTCAACCGATTTTGATGAAATTTGGCACAGACAATTTTTAGACCCTGAGAAAGAACATAGGCTACATTTTATCCCGGAAAAATTGATGTTCCCGAGGGAAATCTAAAAAGCGCGATATAACCGAACTCCACGCGGGCGAAGCCGCGGGCGGAAAGCTAGTAATATAATAATAATAATAGTTTTTTTTTTTTATAGGTAGCTAGTATAGTCACTCTTAAAGCAACTTAATTGTCTTTAAAATAAAGTTGATATTGGCCCCGATTCCCATTTTTAGAAATTAGATTTAATTTAATTTCAGTGCATCCTTTTCTTTCTATTTAATAAAGAAAAGGACAGAAGATAAATTGTTAGTTTAGACCTGTCAATGTCAAATTAGTGCGCTCCTGACGTAAAATGGTCGTCTTTGTTATATTGTTATCTTCCTATCATCATCATCATCAACCTTTTTATCGTCCCACTACTGGGTACAGGTCTCCTCTCATACAGAGAAGGATTGAGCGTGATCACCACGCTTGCTCAATGCGGGTTGGCAATTTCGGACTTTAAAGTCCAGGTTTCCTCAAGATGGTTTCCTTCACCTTGTAATCAGTCATTGGTGTCCAAGATATACTTAGAAAGTACATATGAGTTAGACAAGTTACATTGGTACTTTCCTGACCTGGAATCGAACCCACACTCATACTTGAGAGGCTGGTGTTTTAACCACTAGGCCACCACGACTATAATTGTTACTTTTTCTTTCCTACTTTCCTTCTTTAAAGACAGGCCGCTGTCATTGTGGCCACGCCCCGAGCCGAAGTGTTGACCAATATAAGCTGCAGATGATCGATACTTCCATCGCTTCAAGCGCTGATCGAAACGAGCCAGCATTTAATTTGTTGCTAAGTGTCTCCACAAATTGTCGCTTAAAGCGAGTTGTGGTAAGTGAATTGGAATTTGAATTGAAATTGATTGTTATTGATTGTAGGCTGAAAGTTTTTTGACAAATGGCGGATTGATTACTGTTTTATTTACGACGGTTATTGTTGTTTGTATTTTAGCTGAATAATAACTGCGGCAAGGACATTTCGCTTTATTATTTATTTCAGGTCCAGGTACCAATTCAGCACATCATTTTGATTAGGTGATTTTTCATCAGGCTGGTCCAACTAGTGACGTCAACAATTTCTTTTACAAATTAAGAAAGTTTTTTTGTTAGAAAATACTTATAAATACGTATATAGTAAACAGCAACCAATGTATAGTAAATAACCAGCCTCTCAAGTATGAGTGCGCGGGTTCGATTCCTGGTCAGGCAAGTACCGATGTTACTTTTCTAAATTTATATCGACGCTTGAAAGGCAATCATATCTAAGCGACAAAAATTCGTAAATTGAGTTATACAATATGTAAAGAAAACCCTGTCCGATCCGTGAAGGTATTGTTAGGTATCGTTAACTGATTCTAATAATGCCTACAACGCCGGGCTAAACTTAAAAAAAAATCCCCCAAAAAAAAAATATTATTTCGAAAAAGCGAGGTAACTTAATGCATGTGCGGTAGGCAACCCGATAGCCCCGCCCCCCTTCACCCGCGCATGTATGCGCGGGTGAAGGGGGGCGGGGCATGCGGCACGTGGTCGCATCGCTATTCGCTCCGTCACAAATGATGTTGTCAGTTTTTTAAAAATTACCAAATTTCGGGGAAATTGGAATTAATACCCGGGAAAAAAAGATTATTTCAAAATTCATTATTATTGTTACTGTGATGATTATGTAAAATTTTATATTATATTTGGTCAAGTGTTTACCTAACCTTTATTATCCTTATGGGTCGGACAGGGTTTTCTTTACATATTGTATACACCAAACGACGCAGAAAAATCTGGCGATTCGAATGGTGTATATAACTCAATTTACGATTTTTTTTTCGCTTAGATACGATTGCCTTTCAAGCGTCGATATGTACTTTCTTAGTATATCTTGGACACCAATGACTGAAGGTGAAAGAAAACATCTTGAGGTAACCTGGACTTTAAGTCTGAAATCGCCAACCCGCATTGAGCAAGCGTGGTGATTACGCTCAATCCTTCTCTGTATGAGAGGAAACCTGTACCCTGCAGTGGGACGAAAAAAAAGGTTGATGATGATAGTAAATACGTATAATATAGTATGTTCTGCGATTTTTCTTAGTTTTCGAATTATAATTTTTTTTTCTGTATTTTTACTGATATCTGCCAGCGAGGTTTCAAAAATTCATATCTGTTTTTGTAATAGATATTTAGCAGTCTTTTTTTTGGACATAATTTTCTTGAATGTTAAAAATAATTCATCTTCCTAAAATTACTTAAAGTTACTCAAAAGAGGCTTGAAAGTTGAAATTTTAGCTATAGTAGGATTTCCTCAAACATTCAACTTCAAATTAAAACTACAAAAAGGAGTATCCATAGCTTCTGGCTAAGTTTAAAAACTCCGAATGTTTATAAACTAACAAAATAATTAAAAAAAAATTACTTAATCTGCCTATTTTTATTGTAATTAGCTTTCGAAGGCGGATAGACTCAAAATCATTGAAACACGATTAAAACATTAAAAATTATTTTATCTACTTTTTATCATTGTTGGCATGCCGCCGAAGAGGCACAGGTGGCATCGAAGAGGCATCGAAGTGGCACTGCAATAGCACCGATGTGTCATCAAAGTGGCATTGAAGTGGCACCGAACTGGCATCGAAGTGGCACCAAAGTGCCAGCGAAGTGCTACCGAAGAGGCACCGATGTAACACCGAAGAGGCGTCGAAGTGGCACTGAAGTTGCACCTAAGTGGCATCGAAGTGGCACCGAAGTGGGTCCGACGTGGCACTTCAGTGCCACTTCACCTTCACTTCACTTCACACTTCGGTGCCACGTCGTTAAAACGTCAAAAATGTATGGTTAAACAGTCGCTAATCACTAGTTAACTTTAAGCAACGTTTATGAATAGAGGGGAAAGTCTACAAAAAAAAACAACAATAATACGCCTGCCTCTGAGTCACTTGTTTGTATATAATTCCATTACCTAATCATATAACAGTGGATAATATATTGACCATTTGTGCTATTCTTTATCTCACTGAGGAATCTCTGAAGACAGTTCCGTCTCACCGTGAACTACGCGGCAACCGGTTCCGACTCACTGGAACCTCAGCTGGCCTGGCAAGTATCACAATATGCAAGACTCGGCCTACTATCGACCTCCGGCCTCCGGAGGGGAGTGTTGTAGTGGTATCTAGAACCGCTACATGCGAACAAAGCGTCATACTGACGTCTCACGAAGTCTACATCTCGCAAGCAGAGTTTACTGTGCAGTTAGCATACATACTACTTCTCAACATCAACCGCTGGGCAAGTGCCCGCCAGACATAACACTCGTCTGGTCGGAGAATCCTCCCTTTTCTATGGAGGAAACTTTACACCCTATTCTTCATGCCTCTACAAACCTAATTCCTCTCATGTCCTTTTGTACCTTCGTCAGTCACGTGGATTGTTATTTAATAATTCCAAACACGTTTTTTCTTAAAACTCAATTTCAATTACCTAGAAACAATACGTTCCAAATTCTTTAATTCACCATCGGAACTTTTCCAGCGAAACTAATTCGGATTGTATTATCTCTACGGAATGGAAAGAATCCGGATCCAATGCCTCGGAAAGATTGTCCCGGTCAGACTGACTAATCTAAGCGGATATCCGGGTCCGGTGACCCGGGTAATAAGCGACAAAGTGCATTGGATTACCGACGGACCCATACTTTGGCGATAGTCTAAATCTGGGTGTTCTTGGATTTGTACATAATATATTGGTGGAGAATGAAAAATGTTTTTTTAAGATATATAAACTAGTGCTTGACTGCAACCCCGCCTGATGGTAAGCAGTGATGCAGGCGTTGATGGTAAAGCACGATGGTTTATTAAGCCTATTCACTTGAAAAACTTAGGGTGTAGGAATGAAGGCGGCAGTTGAGCGAGGTGATGCGATGTTAAATCCTATGTACCAACGATGCGGCGCCAGAGGGAGATTGACCTGGAGACCCTCCACGACCGAATTCCCGACACAACAACATTTGGCGCATCGTACTCGACACACATCGCAACACAACTGCTGAGACCCATCCTCCGTAAGGCTTCGACGAATCGCTTGGCGGCAGGACGTTGTCTGGTGGGTGGCAACTTCTACCGGCAGCTGATGTTATAGCCTACCACCGAGAAAGGACCGAAGCGAGGAAATCGATTTTGTTTTCAATTTATTAGTATATCATATCAGCTTCTAAATCTATGGCGTTACGTACGTAACATAACTACGTACATATATTGGAATAGCACTAAATAATACTGCTAACCCGAATACCCGGTTTTCTCCCTACATCTAGTATTATTTATGCAGAAACCGCCCGGTTCATACGCAAGTTTGTTTACAACACATCCGGATGATCTAGAACTGCTGAGTTCACCGGATATTAAATTCCTAGTACGTTGAATATAGCAGGGTAATTGCGTAACACACTATCAGGGGTTTTAGTTTGACAGTTCCACAACATTCATTGCATTATTTACGTTATGGAGCAGACGTATTTTTGGGACAGATGGAGCAATGGATTAGCAATATGCTTTAAAATTATTCCAAACGATAGAGAAGGGAGTTTTGGCGGGAGAGTTAAGCTGAGCGTCAAGCTTATTTTTCATTGGACTTTTAAATTATTTATAGTGTTGTTTACTAAATAATAGTGCGTGATTTATGTAGTAAATCCACACCAATATTATAAATGCGAAAGTAACTCTGTCTGTCTGTTACGCTTTACTGCTTAAACCTCTACACCGATTTTGATGAAATTTGACACAGA
The DNA here is from genome assembly GCA_017933935.1 of Sesamia nonagrioides. Classification (NCBI taxonomy): domain Eukaryota; kingdom Metazoa; phylum Arthropoda; class Insecta; order Lepidoptera; family Noctuidae; genus Sesamia; species Sesamia nonagrioides. The sequence goes on from JADWQK010001879.1 coordinate 344,541, forward strand.
CAATCTTTAGACCCTGAGAAAGAACATAGGCCAACTTTTATCCTAAAGAATCCTTTTATCGGAAAGCTAGTAATTCATAAAGAACATTGAGATTAGCAGCATAGTGGCCTCATCATGACTTTGCCTCAAAGTTCCCTCGTAGACGGTTCACGTTGCCGTCTTTTTCGACATGAATAATTCATTACGTGACATTGGCTTACTGCACAAACCGTTCGAAGCCAAAAAAGAAAGAAAGAAAGAAAACTGTTAGTGAAAGTGTTATACGTAATTAGGGAGCTACTTAGTGGCTGCTCTAACTGAATGCTTATGTGGCTTCTAGTGTTACCTATGGGTTCAATTTCTGACTGATTGCTTTTAAAGCACAGAAGAGGTGTCTGCGATCCTGAAAGAAGTTCCAATTGTAAGCCAATATTGTGAGGAGACATCAAAAAGGTGGCTGGCAGTGGCTGGCGGAAAACTGCTCAGGATCGAGCTTGTTGGCGTGCCATGAAGGAGGCCTATGTCCAGCAGTGGACGAGTAGGTGCTGTTGATGATGATGATGATTTTGAGGAGAGTTTTGAGTATGAATGTCAATGGCCATAAAAGTAGAAGGCGAAATGATGGATGAAATACTAACATAATTAGTATTAGTATTGTATATATGTTAGTCGTGGTGGTCTAGTGGTTAAAACTAGGGATGTAACGGAGGTAGTTATATCGGAACCGAAACCAGAGTCGGAACCGGAGGCGGAGGCAGGGTCAGAAGTGGTGGTAGGAGAGAGATGTTTTTTTTTTAAACACAAAAACAATATTCAAATATTTTTTTTGTTTATACTTAAAATTAATGACCTACAATGAAAAGACAATTGGCATGTGCAAATGAAATTAAATGAAGTTTAATTAAATCCCAAAGTGGACAAAAGCTTTGAAACATATTAAATCTAATGAGTTGACCCCAAAAGTAGTGAACCATCAAAACAAATACATATCTATAACCTATGAACGTTTCGTTTGCGTAACAAACTAACAAGTGTAAATAAACAAGTGTAACCTAACAAGTGTAAACTAACAAGTGTAAACTATCAAGTGTAAACTAACAAGTGTAAACTAACAAGTGTAAACTAACAAGTGTAAACTATCAAGTGTAACCTAACAAGTGTAAACTAACAAGTGTAAACTAACCAGTGTAAACTAACAAGTGTAAACTATCAAGTGTAACCTAACAAGTGTAAACTAACAAGTGTAACCTAACAAGTGTAAACTAACAAGTGTAAACTAACAAGTGTAAACTATCAAGTGTAAACTAACAAGTGTAAACTAACAAGTGTAAACTAACAAGTGTAAACTAACAAGTGTAAACTAACAAGTGTAAACTAAGAAGTGTAAACTAACAAGTGTAAAAATAATTGACGATAGAATGAACGTAGAGTCAGGGGATTCCCCGCGCGACATCTATGAACCCGTTAAGAAAAAGACGTGTTGCGCCCACCACAAATAACTTGGAATAAGTACTTGGCACATGTCTGATGAATGATTGGGATGACAATATGACAATAGCGGTGGTAAGTCGGCTAAAGAGGTGCCACGGCGCCCTCACCTTCCGCCTGATGCAAGTCCTCACCGGACACGGCTGTTTCGGAAGGTTCGTGTTCCGGATAAGGCGGGAGGAGCCGCCAAGGTCTCACCACCGTGGGGATAAACCTGGAGGCACCGTGGGGCATACGTTGGAGGTCTGTTCAGCTTGAACGAAGTACCGCCGTGTCTACGTGGTGGCGATCTCTCGCGTCCGGCTCTGATCCAGGCTATAGTCCAGAGCGAGAGTGCATGGCATGCAGGCCGTCACATCCTTGTGCGAAGCAGTGATGCTGGCAAATGTTTGGTCTCGTCTTCTATACCGCATAAATCACGGGACTGGAACAATTTGTGAATTTGCTCCTAATAAACTAGCGCGCTTTACCATCAACGATTGCATCACTGCTTACCATCAGGCAGGATTACGGTTAAGGACTAATTTATAATGTCTAAAAAAAAATTAAGAGTGAACTGTCAATAAAAGTATCAAATGCCGCAATCTAAACTGTATTTGCGATAATGAGAAATATCGCTGGAGGCGCGCGGCGGAGCGCATTTCCTTGATTTTTCTTTTGTATACCACTATGTCAAGGTAGTTAAGGTTTATATTAAATTGTTGTCTTTAATTGCGCTCCGCTGCGCCTCTAGCGGTGTGCGTTGGGCCTTATTCTTTCATAAACTCATATTTCTCAACATTTTCGGGAATACAGTTTAGATTGCGGCATTCCACCGTTAAACTGTAAACTGTAACTCTAAACTGTATTATAATTTGTGTTGCAATGTGTGCCAGGTACGATGCGCCAAATGTTGTTGTGTCGGGAGTTTGGTCGTGGAGGGTCTCCACATCAATCTCCCTCTGGCGCAGCATCGTTGGGCGAGTTGTTGGGTTTAACATTGCATCACCTCGCTTAATTGCAGTGTTCCTTCCTATTCACTATTTTTTTTTTAAGTGAATAGGCTTAATAAACTAGCGCGCTTTACCATCAATGATTGCATCACTGCTTACCATCAGGCTGGATTGTAGTCAAGCACTAGTTTATAATTAATAAAAAAAAAACAAAAAGGTCAAAACGTTAGTCTTCAATGTTGTGTTTAAATTAAACGATAGACCATAGAATTTAGACTTTACTTTCATGTAACTGACCCCAAGCTCCCGGGGGTGTCGTCAAACATTTAAGGAATTAAATACAGAGTTTTATAGGGTAACTAGCGGCCGCCAGCGACTTCGTTCGCGTGGAATTAGTTATACTTCGCTCCTATTAGTCGCAGCGTGATGTTATATAGCCCAAAGACTTCCAGGATTCAAAAAATAATTATCCAATGCAAAAATAATTTTTCAAATCGGGCCAGTAGTTCCTGAGATTAGCGCGCACAAACAAACATACAAACAAACTCTTTAGCTTTATATATTAGTATAAGATAGTAGGGTACAGATTAGCTGCGCCTCGCGGTTTCACTTGCATGAGTTTTGGTCCCGTGGGAATATTCAGTTAGAAAATATCATCATCATCACCTTTTTTATCATCCCACTGCTTGGTACAGGTCTCCTTTCATACAGAGGCGGATTGAGCGTAATCACCACGCTTGCTCAATGTGGGTTTGCGATTTCAAACTTAAAGTCCAGGTTTTCTCGAGATATTTTCCTGCACCTAGTAATCAGTCAGTGGTGTCCAAGATATAGGTTAGAAATTACCCTAGTGTTAGTGGCCTAGTGAGTCGTGGTGGCCTAGTGGTTAAAACACCAGCCGACTCCAGATCAAGCAAGTACCAATGTAACTTTTCTAAAAAGTATGCTTGGATTTTATCTTGGTTATAAAACACCTGTGTGAAATTATCTAATTCTATCCAGCCGTTTAGGCGTAAAGAAGTAACAAATATAGATACCAATTTGGATTCGGATTCAATTTGGATTCGGTGGAGAAGCTAATTCGCTAACTGGCGATCCTGATTTGGTTCAAAGCGGTCTCCAAAGTCTGGAGCACAGGCGAAGAGTAGCCAGTCAGTCGGGGTTCTATAGGATGCATTTTAGAGAGCGTGCGAGCGAATTGCAAGACTCATGTTTTTTTTTTTTTTTGTAATGAACAGACAGTTGTGCTCCTGGGGAGTTTGTTCCACCACTTGTTCTTCCCAGCGAAAGCACTAGGAAGTGTCGATGGGCGAACGTTTTGGGGGACTGTCTTAAGTAATATTGACGTTCAAATAGTGCTGATTCTCAGCCCAATTTGAATAAATGACATTTGATATAATTTCATTTGATTCACGATGTTATTTTTTTTTTTTTTAGGGATTTTATGGCCTGGTTTCTAAGACCTTTAAGCCAAGTCTTAATTATATCTTGTCTTCTTTTGTAACTTATCCTATACTCTGTTTTTTAATCTCGTAGAGTAAATTTACATGACATTACGAGTGTTGGCAGTTTATTGCAATTAGGTGCAATAGTGCCGAAACTTAGCGTTCATAAAATCAAGTATCTTTTTTTACATTAAGTTATCCTGAAATAATGTGTAGGTACTTATTAAAAACGTAATAATACAAAATTAATAATGTAAATTTGACATTTGCATGTGTCAATTTACTCTACGAGATTAAAAAACAGAGTATAACTTATCCTAAACTTATCCTAACTAAACCTATCTCCTTTCGTTTCTCGCGTGAACTGACACTAGGAGGAAGTTTTGGTACAAAGCCATGATGTAGCCACTATGCTACAATATTTCACTGTTCTTTATGAATTATTCACTGAATGCACTGTTTACTACATAAATCACGCGTTTTTATTTAGTAAACGACACTATAAATAATTTAAAAGTCCAATGAAAAATGAGCGTGACACTCATCTTAGCTTCCCGCCAAAAAAAAAACTCAAGATGTTTTCCTCCACCGTTTTGACAACAGTCATGATGAAACAATGAACAGAAAAAACGTGAATCAATACACTTTTTCAATTTAGAAATTAGGACACGTACAAATGCCGGCCAATTCCGTTTACAGGCGTTATTCGGAGTGCCTTATCCCGGCTGGCCGACACGCCCGAATGGGTGCCGGAATTGGAGCGCGGGGGACCCGTCCGCCGGCAAGCGAATCGGACAGTGAATAAAATCCTATTTTGCTGAGTTTTATCGCTTCGTTCAGAGCCAGGTAAGTAGAGGAGACAGCAGAAGTTCAACTTGACTGTTTAAGAAAATCAAATCAAAATCAAAATTATTAGAGCTCCAAATTATTTGACACTAACTTTCCGCCCGCGGCTTCGCCCGCGTGGAATTCGAATATATCGCGCTTTTTAGATTTCCCTCGGGAATACCATTTTTTTTTTTCAATAAAAGTTATCCTATGTCCTTTCTCAGGGTCTAAAGATAGTCTGTTCCAAAGGACATTGCTAAAATTCCATACATTGAATGCCCCAGAATTGACAGCAATAAGAAAATGCTAGTTGTGTTTGGAATGATTCATGTAATCATATCAGGTATTTGTTGATACACGGACAAGCTTAGGAACCGAGTATCAAACTAAAATGTGTTTGATTTTGAGGTTATATAATCGTAAAGAAAACTGAATAGATTTATTATTTCTTTTACGTTTAGTAAGAAAATGAATGTAATCATCAAATGTGTAAATAATACAAGTAATTTATTGTCTAGCCTTTTACCAATTGTTCTTCTGAACGGAAAAGGCAAAGGCATAGTACGCCATACAGCCTAGTCTTTAGTAATTTTTTTCTTGAGTAAGTTTCTATCCTAACTTATCCTAGTTTATCTTAACTTATCCTAGCTTAACTTAACTAATCTATCTCCTTTCTTTTCCTGCGTGAGGCCGACAAGAAAGAATTTGGAGTAAGGACATGATGTGGCCACTGTGCTACATTATTTCACTGTTCTTTATAAATTATTCACTGAATGCACTTTTTACTACATAAATCACGCGATTTTATTTAGTAAACAACACTTTAAATAATTTTAAAAGTCCAATGAAAAATGAGCGTGACACTCATATCGCAAAAAAAAAAAAATCGCGAGTAACAAACATAACAAAACAATTGGAGATGTCACTCATTTCCGCATCTGTAGAATCGATACCGCTATTTGAACTAACGATTTGAGAATCGATTTTGTTTAATATCGATAAAAACACTATTATTACGCTATTTTACAGATTGCGTTTAATGTATTTTAATAACAAATGTAGTCATAATAATAAAAAAATGCATACATTAAATAAAACTTCATGTTTTTTAATTCATAAATACAATTAATAAACTATCGATTTCGTAAAAACAAGTAGCAACATCTCTAAAGCTCTTGACATGGCAGCAATTTATATGACAGACAAATTGTTTAGTAGTTACAAGGCTTTTAATTATTCGTTTTAAACCCACGCTTGTCCGTTAACTATGGATATTTGCATATAATATAAAAAAATGAAAGAAAAATTATAATGCAGGACATTTATTTGTCCATGCTGGGGCGAATTTCGGCGATCTCCTTTCATCAAGATTGGTTGAGAGGTTTAAGCGGGAAAGCGTAACAGACAGACAGAGTTACTTTCGCATTTATAATATTAGTATGGATAGTACAAAGAATTATAATATATAGTATACCAGCTTTCCGCCCGCGGCTTTGCCCGCGTGGAGTTCGGTTATCTCACGCTTTTTAGATTTCCCCAAGGAAATTCAAATTTTTCCGAGATAAAAGGTAGCCTATGTTCTTTCTCAGGGTCTAAAGATTGTCTGTGCCAAATTTCATCAAAATCGGTTAAGAGGTTTAAGCGGGAAAGCGTAACAGACAGACAGACAGACAGACATATAGACAGACAGACAGACAGACAGAATTCTTTTGCATTTATAATATTAGTATGGATAATATGGATTAGTTGGTGATTGAAGCCTCCTGTTAAGCAAATAATGCCTGTGTTAGGACACTCCAAATCTATTATAATATTAATTATCTTAACTAGAATGACGCATTTTCGTTCATTTGGTGTTGTTTAATGAATTTTGTTAGTTTTGTTGACTTTAGTTCCCTGATGTTACGTTTCGTAAAACTCTGTTTTGTTTCGCAGGTGAAAGTCAAACTAAAACTAAATTTAAGTAACTTTAATTAAAGCCTAAAACTTTTGATAAACATTAAAGTCGTGGTGGCCTAGTGGTTAAACCAGCCTCTCAAGTATGAGTGTGCGGGTTCGATTCCAGATCTGGCAAGTACTAATGTAACTTTTCGTTAAGTTAATATTCAGGTTTCGTGTAAATAAAAAGAAATCTTATTTAAGCATTTCTTTAATTAAGCTTAAGAGTTTTTTTTATCATTGTTTTCTTTTCAACCAAAGCACCTGCCATCGAATTACTTCACCACCCATGGTTGACTGGTAGAGAATGCTAAAGGCATTAAATCCGCCTTTGTTCATTTCTCTGTGCGAAAAGGATAAATAAAAAAATTAAAATGAAATTATGAATATCCGACCTACAAACGCCACAAAGAAACAACGCGTCATAGTGACGTCACACGAATTCTACATCTCGCAATCAGAGTTTACCGTGCAATTCTTCTTCTTCTTCAGCTTATAGAGGTCCACTGCTGGATAAAGACCTCCCTAAAAGCTTTCCGTGATGAACGGCCTGGCTGCTCGCATCCATCGGCTTCCCGCGACCTTCACCAGGTCATCGGTTCACCTTATTATCTTCCGGTACGTGGCCGCCACTTCAGAACCTTACCGCCCCATCAGCTCTCGGTTCTACGAGCAATATGCCCCGGTCACTGCCACTTAATTTTAGCGACTCGAAGAGCTATGTCGGTGACTTTGGTTTTTCTGCGTGCAATTTGCATACATACAACTTCTCAACATCCATCAAACGTTGGGGGAGGTGCCCGCCAGACATAACACCCGTCTGGTCGGAGGATCCTCCTTTTTCTATGGACTCTTACCTCTAAATCCGAGATTATAAAAATGGTACTTCTGTCATCTTTCATATTCTATATTGAAAATCGGACGGACACTGAATTTTTATGGACCCCAATCGATACGATTTCAGACTCCCTCTCGTTTCAATCACGAATATTATATTATTACTCAAACGGTTGGTAATAAAGACTCACTGTAATTCGATTCCAGATTACACTTGAAATGATTATTTGTTTTTTTAGGGTTCCGCATGAAAAGGGTAAAAACTAAGCGAAGAGTAGCCAGCCTGTCGGTGTTCTATAGGATGCATTTTCCTATCATCTGACGACTCATCGTACGGCGAGTATCCACCCTTCCGTTATTGACACCACTACGATCCGGACGAAGCGTTTCGCCTCGTCTTTTGTACTGCGTACATCGAGGGACTGGAACAGTTTGCTAGCGGCGGTGTTTCCGTCTGACTACAATTTAAGTGTTCTCGATGGTAGGCCATAACATCAGCTGCCGGCAGAAGTTACCACCCACCAGACAAAGTCATGCCGCCAGGCGATTTGTCGTGTTCCGGCATGATGTCTGGTGAAGCCGTACGGAGGACGGGTCTGAGCAGTTGTGTTGTGATCTGTGCCGGAGACGACGCGCCGAATGTTGTTGTGTCAGGAGTTTGGTCTTGGAGGTTCTACAAATCAATCTCCCTCTGGCGCAGCATCATAGGTCGTGTTGTTGGGTTTTGCATCTCCTCGCTCTACTGCCGTTTTCCTTTCTATTCGCTCAGTTTTTTGGAATAAATAGGCTCTTAATAAACTAGCGCGCTTTACCATCAACGATTGCATCACTGCTTTCTATCAGGCGGGATTGCGGTCAAGCACAAGTTTATAAATACAAAGTGGTGCTGACAATACGACAATAAATTAAACATCTTGTACCTCAACACATTCTCAGTCTACCTATAAAAGATCATATAAATATATCCGTTAGTTTAGTTATAGGAAATTATTTTTCATTTTTCATATTTTCTACATGTTGAAAAGGAAGCGCTTACAGGTTGATGACCGCCGCATCCAGAGGTACTCATCATCCCAGCGTTAATCCCAGTCGCATCCGAAGCCTTTTTCAGCTTTGGAGTCTGGGGTCCGCTTTTCCAGTACAACTGCTGATATGGCTAAACTTCGACATTTTCCGTGAAGCGACTGCCGTGTGACCTCCACAACCCGAAGGCCACATCGAAGCATTGCAGTTAGACCAATTGTTGGACCTTTGAGGGCTCCAACAACCCGTAACGACTGCCACTAGATGTTCGTATGGCAACCGGGACCAACGGCTTAACGTGCTTTCCGAGGCACGACCAGACCAGTGCAAATATTCATATTCATGCATACAAATATTTGCACTGTGCGGGGATCAAAGCCGCGCCACCCTGCGCAGCGGCCGCGTCCGTTACCGCTACGCCACGGAGGCTGTCTATGCATCCAGCGGTACTAAACTTTAATAATAATGGCACGAAAAAATCAAGTCAATACAGGTCCGCGCTGTCGCCGATCGGAGGTCAGTGAACCAATATTTTAAAGGATGTTCTATTCCGTTTACGATTTTATGTGATTTAGTTTGAATTTTCGTTTCTTTTATTTTCGATTCTAGGTTTTTTTCTATGGTTTAGGATTATTCCTATGAACCAGCATGGTCCGTGTTTTCATTTATTGCCGTATTATCTGCACCTCTCTGTATAAAAAGTTTATAATTTGTAAAAAAACGTTCGCAAGCAGAGTTTACCGTGCAATTAGCTTACTATACCCAACATTAACCGCTGGGCAAGTGCCCGCTAGACATAACACCCGTCTGATCAGAGGATCCTCCCTTTTCTACGGAGGATGACTGACCTTTACATGTGCTGTGGTGGGCCCTGAAAGAGAAAGGTTTGCCTGGGAAGTATGTAGAGTTAATTCGTGCTATGTACAGTCGATCTCGTACCTACGTCCGGTCGGCTGCTGGCAATACCGACGAGTTCAGTGTGGCGGTAGGCTTGCACCAGGGATCGGCTTTAAGTCCATACCTCTTCCTGTTGATTATGGACGCTCTTACGTCGGACATCCAGGAGGAGGCACCCTGGTGCATGCTGTTCGCCGATGACATTGTTCTCGTCGGTGAAGATGGACCTGAGATCCAGAGCAGATTGGAGAGATGGCAACAGAAGCTGGAGAATGTTGGCTTGAAAATCAGCAGAACCAAAACCGAATATATGTTCTGCGATTTCGGCGGTCTCTCCACTTCTGGAGCCATAGCCCTTGATGGCGCATCCTACCAATCTGCTCCGACTTTCGGTATCTCGGTTCACTCGTGCAAAGCGATGGCGAAATAGATCGGACGGTTAAGCACAGAATTAACACTGGGTGGATGAAATGGCGGCAGGTCACGGGAACAATTTGCGACTCCCGCATTCCCCTTAAACTTAAGGGGAAAATATATAAAACCATGATCCGACCTGCTGTCTTGTATGGATCAGAATGTTGGGCTACGAAAGGGATGAATGCAAGGCAATTGCATGCAGCCGAGATGAGAATGCTAAGAGGGATGTGTGGTGTTACACGAATGGATAAAATAAGAAATGAGTACATAAGAGGAAGTCTGAAAGTGGCACCGGTAGCTGAAAAGTTGTGTGGAAATCGGTTGTCATGGTACGGGCATATGTAACGGAGAACTGAGGAGAATGTCGTGAGGAGAGTCTTAATTATGAATGTTGATGGCTATAAGAGTAGGGGAAGACCAAAGAAACGATGGATGGAATGTGTGAAGGATGATATGGCTAAGAAGGGGGTGACTGCCGAGATGGTTTCTGATAGGGATGCATGGAAGAAAAAGACATGTTGCGCCGACCCCAAATAAATTGGGATAAGGGCAGGAGAATGATGATGATGAGTGACCTTTACACCCTGTTCATCATGCCTCCACATTCTAATATTATAAACTAGCGGCCGCCAGCGATTTCGTTCGCGTGGAGTTAGTTATGCTCCGCTCCTATTGGCCGCAGTGTGATAGCCTAAAGGCTTTTTGGATTAATGAGCTATCCAACGCAACAAGAATTTTTCAAATCGGTGCAGTACTTTCTGAGATTAGCGCGTTCAAACAAACAAACAAACTCTTCAGCTTTATAAATTAGTATACTATACAGTATACATGTGAAAGTTTGTGAGTATGGAAAAATGTTCATTACTCTTTTACGCAAAAACTACTGAACCCATTTGGATGAAATTTGGCACACAGATGATTTGTAACCAGCATACTCATTGCGTAAGTTTAAAGTCGCTCAACGAGCTATGGAGCAGGCTATGTTGGACGTCTCTCTGAAGGACCGCATCAGAAATGAGGTGATCCGACAGAGGACCAGAGTTACCGACATAGCTGAGAGGATTAGCAAGCTGAAGTGGCAATGGGCTGATCACATATGCCGCAGGACCGACAACCGTTGGGGTAAACGAGTCCTTGAGTGGAGACCGCGTCTCGGCCCTTGGGCGAGATGGAGCGACGACATAAAAAAGGTGGCTGGTAGTGGCTGGCGGAGAACTGCTCAGGATCGAGCTTTTTGGCGTGCCATGAAAGAGGCCTATGTCCAGCAGTGGACGAGTAAAGGCTGATGATGATGATGATGATGATGATGATGATACTCATTACGTAACACACTATTACTATCAGTTGGAAAAATTTCGAAGCATATTGCTAATCCATTGCTCTATGTGTTTGAAAATGACTCTACTCAATTACCGGGGTCATTATACTATGCCGGGGTGGATTAACATATAACATAGTTTTTAGCTGGATATTTCCCTGGAATCGAAAATTGTGCGTGAAAAACCTTAACAAAAGTTTCTTAACAAAATTACATACCTATTTCAATTTTCAGCTTTTGAAAGCAGTATCCAAGAGTATACAAAGTGAGTCCACAAAACTGTAGCTGAGATGACGAATAATAGATACGACAAGGAATAAAGTGAGCGGATCCCAAATAATTTGTGATAACCTTTTTCCAAATTATTTGGGGTCGGCGCCCCATATCTTTTTCGGAAGAATGAAATGGCTCCGGGCAGTAAAATTATGTTTGGGAAATGATTGAGCCACTCTTTCCGACCACGGCTAATACTGGCTGTAGCCGGATGGCCTACATATGCAGGTATAGGTATATAAGATATCTTCATTGGACAGCCTCCGTGGCTTAGCGGTAGCGAACGCGGCCCTTGCGCAAGGAGGCGCGGGTTCGATCCCCGCACAGTGCAAATATTTGTATGCATGAATATGAATATTTACACTGGTCTGATTTTGCTTCGGAAAGCACGTTAAGCCGTTTTCCCGGTTGCCATACGAACATCTACTGGCAGTCGTTACGGGTTGTTGGAGCCCTTAAAAGTCTAAAAACTGGTCTAACTGCAATGCTTCGATATCGCCTTCGGTTTGTGGAGGTCAGACGGCAGTCGCTTCACGGAAAATGTTGAAGTTTAGCCAAAATCAGCTGTTAGACTGGTACAGCGGACCCCAGACTCCAAATCTGAAAAGCTGATGAAAAAATGAAGATGCGACTGGGATTAACGCTGAGATGGTGATGATGACGATATAAGACATCTTCATTTCGTCTATAAACCTCCGCAACAATGGGCCTAAACCCCTTGCTCATAAACTAAACTAAATTAAACTAAATTTGAGTTCAATACTTCTTTTCGTTCTATTTTATTAAGAAAAGGACAGAAAGAGAGGAGAGGTGTGCGAAGAGGCTAATTGGGACCCAGATTTGGACCTAAACGGTCTCCAAATCCTGGAGCACACACATGTTCTATAGGATGCATTTTGGAGAATTTGCGCGGGAATTGCATGACATACGAACTGCATGACTTGGCGTTATCGCAAAGGTCCGGCAGTACTTCACACCTGGGCAGCTTCTAATGTTATACAAAGCACAGGTCCGTTCGTGTGTGGAGTACTGCAGCCACATTTGGGCTGGTGCTGCCAAGTGTCACCTGGCCACTTTGGATTCAGTGGAGAGACGTGCAAAGAGGCTGATTGGTGACTCTGATCTAACTCGAGTTGGTCTCCAAAGCCTAGAGCACAGGCGTAGAGTAGCCAGCCTTTCGGTGTTCTATAGGATGCATTTCGGGGAGTGTGCGAGGAAATTGCATGATTTAATTCCCCCATCTCCGTTCCACAAGCGGACGACCCGTCGACGGCTGGTTTCCACCCTTACGTTGTTAACACCACTACGATCCGGACGAAGCGTTTCGCCTCCTCCTTTATACCGCGTACATCGAGGGACTGGAAGAATTTGCCAGCAGCGGTGTTTCCGTCGGACTACAATTTGAGTGTCTTCAAGGCTAGAGTGAATAGGCTCTTAATAAACTAGTGCGCTTTACCATCAACGATTGCGTCACTGCTTACCATCAGGCAGGATTGCGGTCAAGCGCTGGTTTATAGTGTGTAAAAAAAAAAAAATTTCCCCATCTCGGGACGACCCGTCGTACGGCGAGTTTCCACCCTTACGTTGTTGATACCGCTACGATCCAGACGAAGCGTTTCACCTCGTCTTTTACACCGCGTATATCGAGGGACTGGAACAATTGGCCAGTGGTGGTGTTTCCGTCTGACTATAATTATTACAGTGAAAGTAATTGATTGCATTGATTGCAAGTCACCGACGTAGCTCTTCGAGTCGCTAAAATTAAGTGGCAGTGGGCAGGGCACATTGCTCGTAAAACCGATGGCCGATGGGGCAGGGAGGCCTTTGTCCAGCAGTGGACATCTATAGGCTGAAGAAGAAGAAGAATTTATTGCATCACTGCTCGTTCTTTCTCACTTCGTTTGTGAACCGATTTTGATCATTCTTTTTTTGTTGTATTTTCAAGATCCCATGATAAAGACAATGGTTTTATGATGTAAGTCCACAAAAATGAAGGGGAACTTTAAATAATCACAGGGGCGGCAAAAACGAATATACCTACATGTCATGGTTATGGTGTCTTTGGTTTTTTCATTTCCGTTTTTGCCACCGATCTCCGAAATTAGTTATTTTTCACTTTGCAGTGTTTTTTATGGAAGTCAGTTGTCTTTTTTTTGTAAAAGGTTTTTTACTTTTTATGTTCAGGCTTAATTATTATTATTAAATTTCGTCAAACGGGAACAAACATGAAGCTATATTCAACCGAGTAAATCACACATAAACTGACAATAAAATATGCGATGTGGATACGACGAGATGATGACACGCCAAGAATGTGAAGCAAAGAAATAAAATCACATTTTTATCTGATAATTCATTAATTTCCCGTCAATTCTAGCAAAATTGGACCGCAATAAGTTTCACAGTCATAATTGTCGATATCAGGAAGGAAATATCTTTTGTACAATAATTCAATATTCGTGTAACAATACCCTAATGACAGATTGTATGAAACACGCAAACCGAACAATTTGTGCGTTTTATTAAACATTAACATTGGTAAACTGTTTTTTTTACACTGTGGATTCAATGAGCTGTGTACGGAAGTGTTTTTTTTAGGCTGTGGCAGTGAGTGAACCACAGAATAAGCAATTTGAAGTGGCCGGCTTTATTTACAGTAGAACCAATGACCGTTGTGGTAGATGTAAAGTGAGATGAACTCTTCTTTGCAGGATTTCTGGTAGTAGTTGGACCAGAGATGACGAAAATCGAGTCGACCGGTGTGCAATAGGTGAACTGCTATTAAATCACAGCGGACTCTCTCTCCCCGAGAGGAGGCCTGTGTCCCATCAGTGGGAAGTAAATAAGACGGTAATATAAATTTTATGAAATTTTGTACATAAATTCTTTAAGTCTTGCCGCCAAGCGATTCGTCGTGGTCCGGCATGATATCTGGTGAAGCCGTACGAAGAACGGGTCTGAGCAGTTGTGTTGCGATGTGTGCTGGGTACGATGCGTCAAATGTTGTTATGTCGGGAGTTTGGTCGTGGAGGGTCTCCACATCAATCTCCCTCTGGCGGAGCATCGTAGATCGTGTTGTTGGGTTTAACGTTGCACCACCTCGCTCAACTGCCGTCTTCCTTCCTATTCACGATGTCTTTTTTATGTAAATGGGATTAATAAACTAGCGCGCTTTACCATCAACGATTGCATCACTGCTTACCATCAGGCGGGATTGCAGTCAAGCGCTAGTTTATAATTATTTAAAAAATAAACATAAAAGTACTACACACGTGTTTCGCATAAGTATACAAAAATTAACCTTGTATATCAATTAAAAAGGCTTTGAACACAGTAGTACGACGTTACCGTAGTACGTACGTTACAGTAGACGTACGTTACAGTAGTCCATGTAGATCCAGCAATCTGTCATGGCTATAGGCAGCGCATAAATACGGGAGTTGGCAGTAATCCAGACCATCCATCAGACGCACCGTGTCGCGGATTGCCGGGTAACTGAACACATCCGGGTATTCAGTTAGCCGGATACAACTCCGGTGTATTGAGTGTATTGATTAGTTAAATTAGTGGAATTTTGGGGCGGTATTTTGTACTGCAGTTATACAGTAAAATAACAAAGAATTTTAGGAAATAACCGGCCAAGTGTGAGTCAGGATCGTGTGAAGGGCGCACGCACATCAAGGAACTGGAACGATGTGCCAGCGGCGGTGTTTCCGTCTGACTACAATTTAAGTGTCTTCAAGGCTAGAATAAGCTTGCCACCCAGTAAAGACCAGGCCCGGGTCGACGGCGCCCTGTGTTTCACACGTGCCTCGATGTCAGCACATAGTGACGGGGTCCACGAAGACGGATGGCTCCTGGGTCAGGGTTGCGGGTTGGTTAAAAAAGAAACCGTAGCTCTGGCGCACAGGCAAGTGAAGAAACATGGATGGGTTTTAGTCAATAAAAGTCTGACACGCCCTTTCGCTCCGCCCACAGCGGGAGAGGTCATTTGGTGATTTCCCATCCCAAACAAAACAAAAAAGGCAGGAGAGTGCTCTTAATACAATAGTGCGCTTTCCATCAACAATTGCATCACTGCTTACCTATTTTTGTGTATTTATATATGTGCTTAAGCTAGCTATGAAAATATCTGTATAAGTATATGGCAATTGTGCTGCCAAACCTTCTATATTCCGCTAAATCATGGTGTGTGTACCGCCACCACATACGTACTCTAGATTGTTTTCACCTTAAATGTCTCCGATCCATTATGAAGATCAAATCGTCTGACAGAATGCGGAATACCGAAGTCCTGCGACGAGCCAATATTGGTGGCATTGAGGCTTATTTAATGCGCCGACAGCTTCGGTGGTGCGGACACGTATCACGTGTGGCGGACGGAAGAGTGGCGAAGCGCATCTTCTTCTCCGAGCTGGAGGAGGGCAAGCGAAAGCATGGCGGACAACTCCACCGGTTCAAGGATGTCTTAAAACGGCACATGAAGAGATGCAATATGCCCTCTAAATGGGAGCGTTTGGCAGCAAAACGGTCAGAATGGCGCAGAATGGTGTACGGACAAGTACGCGAGTTTGAGGAGCAGCGCAAAGCTGACCTCGATGCCAAACACGACCAATTAAAGGCCCGTCCACCTGCTGCCATCACAAACAACTACGTCGACGGCTTGCTTACGTGCCCTCAGTGTGCACGAAGTTTCGCCGCCAAGATAGGCTACGTATTTACGTAAGCCATCTTCGGGCGCATGAACGCCAAATTATCGGCTAGGAGTCGAAGTGGTCGCCGTGGCCGAAATCGGTCGGGAACATCATCATCATTATCATTATCATCATCATCATGTATTTAAAATAAAGTTTATTAAAAGCCTTTTTATTTTAGTGGGCATGGGCATTGGGCATACCACTCTTAAAACGGTGAAGGAAAAGATCGTGCGGAAACCGGCATGTCCTAGAAGCAAAAAGTTAGAAGACATGTGACATATACCAACCCGCACTAGGTCCGCGTGGTAGATTACGGCCCACTCCTTCTCACCGAGAGGAGGCCTGAGTCCCAGGAGGGGGGACATTATAGGCTGATTATGTAACCCTCGTTTGTCGTGTAACGACAAGAAAAGACTTTAGAGGGAGACAGTATTTATTAAGTATACAGAAAAGACAAGATGGAAGTATAAAAATTAATAATGAAGATGAATGATTGATGGGTGATGGTGAAGGGCGGCCCCTGGTGGACCGGCGGCAGTTACGGAGGAGCGGCCCTGGCGGACCGGCGGCAGCAACAGACGAGCGGCCCTGGCGGACCGGCGACAGCAACAGACGAGCGGCCCTGGTGGACCGGCGACAGCAACGGACGAGCGGCCCTGGTGGACCGGCGACAGCAACGGACGAGCGGCCCTGGTGGACCGGCGACAGCAACGGACGAACGGCCCTGGTGGACCGGCGACAGCAACGGACGAGCGGCCCTGGTGGACCGGCGACAGCAACGGACGAGCGGCCCTGGTGGACCGGCGACAGCAACGGACGAGCGGCCCTGGTGGACCGGCGACAGCAACGGACGAGCGGCCCTGGTGGACCGGCGGCAGGTACAGAGGAGCGGCCCTGGTGGACCGGCGGCAGCTACGGAAGAGCGGCCCTGACGGCAAAGGGCCAGGCAGCTCCAGGCGCACCAGTTATATTGTGACTGGCACAGCAGGAAATACCCTAGAAAGGGCTCTCGAGGCAGCGTTCAGTAGAGACCTACTTATATGTGGCTTGTTTGAAAGCCAGAGCTCCACTGACCACTGCTCTGCGATGATTCCTAAAGAAACCTCGCAGAACGGTTGGAGGTCGAAATTTAAAATATTCGAAAATATGGACGAGGAACGGTAAATAATTTTACCATAAAAGAGTTCGAATAACAATTATGAAATAAAAATAGCAGACCAACAAGAATTTTGATGAGAAGGTTGTCATAGATACATCATCAACAATGTTGTCAAAAAAATGTCAAGATAATGAAAATGTTCTGTAACAATGTAAATATAAATGGTATTAAATTAAAAAGTGCAGTGTTTGATAGGAAAAAGTGATACAGTCCTGCATAGGTACGGCTTCCTATGCTAAGGGGTCACTAAGTCGCCGAAACTTAGGCTTAAAATTGAGGACTGTGTCTGTGAACAGAAAAATGAGTCCTGGTGTAGTGGAATATGATCAAAACAGAGCCTCATAATAATGGAATGCATATTATGGACCGTGGAAATGAATGATACATATATAAGTATGAATATGAGTATAAATAATAAGTGTAAGTATATCTGAATATGTACATAACATTACATTTTCCCCACGACCCTGGAAAAATTTTCAACTGTAGAAAATTTTCTAATAAGATTTCAAGTAGGGACTGTAAAACAACACTTCACACACTCATCCATCTCCATTCACCCATTCATACCACCTATCTCTTTCAAGCAATCCTCTTCATACAGGTATGGGTGGAGTTCACAGTTGATGACTGCCACTCATAGAAGTGTGTTTTAGAATGACGACAAGGCTTATTTTTGGAGTTGTCAGCCGCTCCAGACTGGAAGGAAAAAAAGGAAACATTAGATAATGTAAGTAGAAATTTAAGCTCCTAGAAGAGCGAAAGAGAGAATTTGGTTTAGGCTTATTTTAGGAGTAACCAACCGCTCCTGCATAGGCTTATTTAATGAGTTGCAATCCGCTCCGTAGGGTAGAAGAGTGAGACTGAAGAGTAGGGTCGAGCAAATGTAATGTTTGTGTAGTGAGTGATGTTAATATATAATATAGAATGTGCAGCTGTAAACAAAAGAATGAAGTAATATTTACATAAATAATTAGTAGATAAAGTAATTGACATTAATAAGAATCGTTTTTCAAAGAATCGAAAGTTTCGAAGTTAAAATATCTTCCGATGGTGTAGTGGGAGCTAGCAGAAGTATCTGCTTCTTTAATAACATAAGAGTTTTTGCTGGTTCCTCCAGTCTAATTGTAACCTCATATTCAAGCTCGTTTTTATTTAAGAGTTCAAATTTGATTGGACGAGACATATTTAAGTGTAAGTTAGAAAAAGATAGTTAAGTATGTAAAAGTATACCTTGTTTTCCTGTTAGGGAAAAAAAGAAAATTAAGTTAGGTGTTGTAAGTATATATGAGTGAATGAGTTATGTGTGTGTTAAGAGAAAATGAAAGGGATAGGATAGCCAAAATATTTAACCAAAGAGCTGAGAATGTACGACACTAGACGAAGTGTTTCTTTTGAATTTAGGAAGTTAAGGGGGTGCAGGAAATTTTCGTTGGGCGCCAAACTGTCGTGTAACGACAAGAAAAGACTTTAGAGGGAGACAGTATTTATTAAGTATACAGAAAAGACAAGATGGAAGTATAAAAATTAATAATGAAGATGAATGATTGATGGGTGATGGTGAAGGGCGGCCCCTGGTGGACCGGCGGCAGTTACGGAGGAGCGGCCCTGGCGGACCGGCGACAGCAACAGACGAGCGGCCCTGGCGGACCGGCGACAGCAACAGACGAGCGGCCCTGGTGGACCGGCGACAGCAACGGACGAGCGGCCCTGGTGGACCGGCGACAGCAACGGACGAGCAGCCCTGGTGGACCGGCGACAGCAACGGACGAGCGGCCCTGGTGGACCGGCGACAGCAACGGACGAGCGGCCCTGGTGGACCGGCGACAGCAACGGACGAGCGGCCCTGGTGGACCGGCGGCAGCTGCAGAGGAGCGGCCCTGGTGGACCGGCGGCAGCAACGGAAGAACGGCCCTGGTGGACCGGCGGCAGGTACAGAGGAGCGGCCCTGGTGGACCGGCGGCAGCTACGGAAGAGGGACTGCCCCGGCGTCACAAGGCCGGCAGCAGTCGAAGGCTCCGACGGCAAAGGGCCAGGCAGCTCCAGGCGCACCAGTTATATAGAGACTGGCACAGCAGGAAAAACCCTAGAAGGGCTCTCGAGGCAACGTTTACTGGAGACCTACTTTTAAGAGGCTTGTTTGGAAGCCAGAGCTCGACTGACCACTGCTCTGCGATGATTCCTAAATAAACCTCGCAGAACGGTTGGAGGTCGAAATTTAAAATATTCGAAAATATGGACGAGGAACGGTAAATAATTTTACCATAAAAGAATTCGAATAACAATTATGAAATAAAAATAGCAGACCAACAAGAATTTTGATGAGAAGGTTGTCATAGATACATCATCAACAATGTTGTCAAAAAATGTCAAAATAATGAAAATGTTCTGTAACAATGTAAATATAAATGGTATTAAATTAAAAAGTGCAGTGTTTGATAGGAAAAAGTGATACAGTCCTGCATAGGTACGGCTTCCTACGCTAAGGGGTCACTAAGTCGCCGAAACTTAGGCTTAAAATTGAGGACTGTGTCTGTGAACAGAAAAATGAGTCCTGGTGTAGTGGAATATGAACAAAACAGAGCCTCATAATAATGGAATGCATATTATGGACCGTGGAAATGAATGATACATATATAAGTATGAATATGAGTATAAATAATAAGTGTAAGTATATCTGAATATGTACATAACATTACACGTTAACTACTCGTACCGCCTTTATATAACGTGTTTTTCTTCAATATCATTCACTCAAAAGGTCGATCTTTTAATTTTTAATTTCACTCCCGTTTTATTACAGTTTTTTTTTTTTGCTCTGAAAACACCATCAATTCTTGTCGGCCTCACTATACATACGAGCTCCGCGCGGGTGATTTGTCAATCAAGCCGGACTATAGATACGATGAGGCCTATGTCTGGCACCCTCCCAGTAACGCGAAACCGAGTTTTAATTACTTTTAATTAAAATGGGACAGAGTTTTTTCCAATACTCTAACTATACACATATTGTCACGTTGTCTACCCATGGGAAGGTAGGCACAAAACGATAATATGATACGTACACACCTACTCCTTTTTTAGGGTTCGGTAGCCAAATGGCAAAAAACGGAACCCTTATAGATTCGTCATGTCTGTCTGTCCGTCTGTCTGTCCGTATGTCACAGCCATTTTTTCCGAAACTATAAGAGCTATACTGTTGAAACCCGGTAGGTGGATTCTGTGAACCGCATTAATATTTTGATGCAAAAATAAAAAAAATATAATAAACATTGAGGGCTCCCCATACTGAGAACTGAAACTAAAAAAAAAAATTTTTTTTTCATCTATCACGGACCTGCGTGTAGGGTATATATGGATAGGTCTGTGAAATTGATATCGAGGTTTATAAATTTTTTTTTTTTCTAAACCGAATAGTTTTCAGACGCTTCCAAAGTGGAAAAAAGTTGACCCCCTCTAACTTCTAAAATAAGAAAAAGAAAAATCTAACAAAAACATATGATGTACATTACTATAAAAACTACCAACGAAAATTGTTTTGAACGAGATCTAGTAAGTAGTTTTTTTTTAATACCTCGTAAATCGTAAACCGCTTATAACCGCGTAATCTTTCATATAATTAACTTAAATCCTGTAATTTCATACCGTTTTTTTTTTTTTTTGTTATTATACATACACACATCAAAAGTGTCTAGGGATCAACATATATTTTTGCAATAACTTTTCTCCTGATTGATATTAATTAAAATTTTCTTTAAGGATTCATCAAATAAAGTGTTTTCGTTTGTCACAGTAATGATAAACCAAGTCACCTTTGCATTAATAAAGAAATTTGCCATTTTCCTAATAAAGGGATATTTGACATTTGAACCACTAACACAAAAGTTCGAAAAAAAGACTGAAATAACAGTTTTCTCTAAAATTTTATTGGGTAACTTAAACAATTAATAATCCGTGTTTCTACCGCGAAGACTAACAACACAAGAACATCGGTTTGGCATACTCAAAATGAGTTCATCCAAATCACGCTGTGGAATGGCCGCCCATGTTCGTTGCAAAACAAAAAAAGGTCTTCTTGCGACTGGATACCCTCCATATTCGGCAGAGCTCTTCTCTGTAGCATATCCCATGCATGCTCAATCGGGTTCAAGTCTGGCGACTGAGCAGGCCAGGGCAGGACATTGATGTTAGCTGCGGCGAGAGTCTGTCTTACAACTCTTGTGGTGTGCGGTCGTGCATTATCATGCATTAACTGAAATAAGGGACCGATTTGCACTTGTAGAGGAACGATGACGTCTGATACAATCGTTTCAGCATAAATTTGAGCGTTGAGGTTGCCTCTGATCCAAATCAACTCAGTTCTTCCGCCGATCCAAATACCCGCCCATACCATGATGGGTCCACCACTATAAGGATGGACTTCCTGGCAGGATTTTAATCGCTGTTGGCGTCCAGGGGTTCTCCAGTGTCGTATACGTCTTGTATCCGGTCTCATACCAAAACGAGACTCATCAGAAAAGCACACGAAACGCCATTGTTCTTCTGCCCAATTTCTGTGTTCAAGAGCCCATTGATATCGAATCCTACGATTGTGCATTGCCATAGGTGGTACCCGTAGCGGTCTTCGGGAATGAAGGTTCACTTCATGCAAGCGGTTTCTGACTGTTTGGTCGCTAATTAAGTTCCCTGAAGAGTGATGAAGCCTCACGGCTAACATCATGGCGGTTATTGTTGGAGCTCTTCGAGTTAAGATTGGAATGTATCGGTCTTGTCTCCGTGTGGTGCAGCGATACCGTCCTCCATGGCGCTCAGCCACGGTACCAGTGCTTCGGTAACGTGTCCAAAGTCGACTGATAACACTCTGACTTGTATTCAGGGCTAAAGCCACAGTATGTTGCCGGGAACCAGCTTCTATCATTCCCACGGCTCTGAGCATTTCTTCCCTGCTTAAATGACGTCGCCGCTCCATAATAACGTTGGTTTTAATCAGTAGTAGGGAAACAGTAGCACTAATAATGTCTTCAATGCGTTGTATGTTTTTATAGGGGAAATATTGACAGCTGATTTTCATCTTTTACTCGAATTTGATTCACAGTTCCTGATTCAAATTATGAAATGCACCAAAAAGGATCCATATAAATTTATAAAATCATAAATTTATTACAAAGCCACATCTCAATCTCAAGAAATCCGCATAAAAATGCAACGAACATGGGCGGCCATTCCACAGCGTGATTTGGATGAACTCATTTTGAGTATGCCAAACCGATGTTCTTGTGTTGTTAGTCTTCGCGGTAGAAACACGGATTATTAATTGTTTAAGTTACCCAATAAAATTTTAGAGAAAACTGTTATTTCAGTCTTTTTTTCGAACTTTTGTGTTAGTGGTTCAAATGTCAAAGGGATATTTGACATTTGAACCACTAACACAAAAGTAGGAAAATGGCAAATTTCTTTATTAATGCAAAGGTGACTTGGTTTATCGTTACTGTGACAAACGAAAACACTTTATTTGATGAATCCTTAAAGAAAATTTTAATTAATATCAACCAGGAGAAAAGTTATTGCAAAAATATATGTTGATCCCTAGACACTTTTGATGTGTGTATATATATACTGTATATGTATAGTTCTACTGGTAGTCCGAGACGCAACTAGTATACAATATGTAAAGAAAACCCTGTCCGACCCGTAAAGGCATTGTTAGGTATCGATAACTGATTTTACTAATGCCTATAAAGCCGGGCAGAACTTAAAAAAATCCCGTAAAAAAATAAATATTATTTCGCAAAAGGAAGTAGATAAGTTAATATTTGTGCGGTGGGCAATACATGCGCGGTCGAAGGGAGCAGGACACGCGGCACGCACGCGGTCGCATCGCTCATAATAATACCGTCGTAAATGGTGTTGTCACTTTTTTAAAAATACCAAATTTTTGTAGAAGTTGGAATTGATTCGCAGAAAAAAAAAGATTATTTCAAAATTCATTATTAATGTTACTGTAATGATTACAAAAAAAAAATCATATTTTATTTTGTCATTTGTGTCTAGGTACCTAACCTTTATTAACCTTATGGTCGGACGGGGTTTTCTTTACATATTGTATACAAAAGTAAAACTTGTGACAAAGGTGCTTTCAATGTTCCTGCCCATCGCCACTTAAATTTAACATTTCTTCAGCTAATTAACTTTAATTAATTCTCTGGTACAGATTTGATAAAGCACAAACAACACTGAAGTCTCAAATACAACGGTCTTAAAGTTTCAACACAAGTTCTCACGGATTTAATAAATGTCGAAAATAATTACAGACTCCCTCTGGAGTAGCGTGAGACTAAGATCATCACTTTGAAAGAGCAGTCTTAAAGGATTTAGACATAAGACACGTCGCTTTGACATCTTAACCTGTGCCGTTCAGAAGCATAGGATTTACTAGGCTTTGTAAATTTTTGAGATTTCGTCTGTTAACAAGCTGATAAGTTGTAGAGGGGGTGTTTCCGTTTAGGTGTCTTCAAGCCTAGAGTGAATAGGCTCTTAATAAACTAGCGCGCTTTACCATCAACTATTGCATCACTGCTAACCATCACCGTATACACTCTAGCCTTGAAGACACTTAAATAGGTGCCCGACGGAAACGCCGCCGTTGGCAAATTGTTCCAGTCCCTCGGTGTACGCGGTATAAAAGACGAGGCGAAACGCTTCGTTCGGATCGTTGTAGTGTCAAAAACATAAGGGTGGAAACTCGCTGTACGACGGGTCGTCCGATGATGGAACGGAGATGGAGGAATTAAATCATGCAATTCCCTCGGACACTCCAAGATGTTATACTATAGAATAGGCTATTTGACAGATTTATAATTTTTATCTTGAATTACTTGGTTGCGGTTAAGAAGTTCACCGAAAGTATTGATTTTAATTTTAAATACGTATTTCGTAAGAAATATGCAAATAAAAATTCAAAATTCAAATAAGCCGCGAAAACGATATATATATAGCAATATGACGTCGCGCTTTAGTGACGTCACCAGCGGTTTTCGGTTCTCAGTGGTGTTTGTTTTTATTTATTATTTGTTGTTGTTATCTAATAAAATGGTTTACAAGTGGTGTGCTGTACTGGGTTGTACAAAGAAATCGATTAAAAGCCCCCGAAAAACAGTTTATAAGTTTGCCAAAAATAAGCGTTGATGCGCGTATGACGTCATAGCGACATTAGCCAATCCGGATCGTTTCACAATGTGTGGCGCGATATACAAAAAGCCAAACATATTTTTGTGTTTTGGATATATTAATTGTCATTATTTTTTATTAAAACTCATGTAAATGACATAAAGAACCCTCATTTTATGCAATTAAAGCAAAAAATCACAAAAAAATTGAATACTGTCAAATAGCCTATTCAATAAAGCACAATATACATATTTTGTACTTTCTATCTCAATTTTTTTGCTTTGAAATGTAAGTATCAATTAGTATCAGTCGGAGTACATGAAGCGAGTTTCGTGGCTCGAAGTTCATGCAAGTCTGGCAACTAACTAGAATTCCAGACGAACAAATATCTACACATATTGGCCCCGATTCCCTTGTTCGCAAACTAATTTAAATTTAAGTTCAGTGCATCTCTTTCTTTCTATTTCATTAAGAAAACGACAGAAGATAAAATGTTAGTTTAGTCCTGTCAAATTTGTCCGCTCCTGACGAAATTTGGCGTATTTTTGGTCGCCATGTTTATAATCGCGTCTAAACTGTGAATGGAGTATCTTAATTTGACTGATTGTAGTAGCCTGAGCTGTCATCTGTTTTCTCGAAATAATGTGAGTAGGAAATGAAATGATAGTAATATGAAAAACATCCAGTTGGAACCAAATTTGAAACCAAGAAAACCGAAGTCACCGACATAACTCTTCGAGTCGCTAAAATTAACTGGCAGTGGGTGGGGTACTTTTGTATTATATTATGTACTTTCTAAGTATATCTTGGACATCAATGACTGATTAAAAAAGGTGAAGGAAAACATCTTCATCCTGGACTTTCAAGTCTGAAATCGCCAATCCGCATTAAACAAGCGTGGTGATTACGCTCAATCCTTCTCAGTATGAGAGGAGACCTGTGCCCAGCAATGGGACGATAAAAAGGTTGATGATGATGATGATGGGCGGGGCACATTGCTCGTAGAACCGATTGCCGATGGAGCAGTAATGTTCTGGAGTGGCGGCCACGTACTGAAAGACGCCGCGTAGGGAGGCACCCAACAAGGTGAAACGATGACTTGGTGAAGGTAGCGGGAAACCGATGGATGTGGGCAGGACAAGACCGCTCATTGTAGAAAGCCTTCGGGAGGATTTTGCCCAGCAGTGGACCTCTATAGGCTGAAGAAGAAGAGTCTGAGTGGCATGGATTAGTACTGGGGGGCAATCGCGCTAAAATAATTCTTCCAAAACACAATTGGATCGCAACCAAACCATAACTTTTGTCATGTTTCGTATCGCGCTAACCTTTTGAGAAATGGTTTAACCATAACTGGATCGCAATTGGTACGTAACCGCTGTCCAATGTAAAGGTTGAAACAAAGCTAACTTTTACTGTGCCATTTGTCAAACTTACGTCTAAACGATTAGATTTACTTACAATTTATTTAGTTTTAATTATGTATAATATCTGACGAAATGTATCACTCATACATTGATTTTACTTCAATCAAAGTTACATAAGAGACTTTAACGCGATACGAAATGTGATCGAAACTAAATCATAACTTTAACTGGATTAGATACGAACAAGAGTTGAACTTCTACTGTTTTATTTAGCGCGATTAACGCCCTGGTGTTCTTGGAGATTTTTCAAGTAAAGTTAGCCAGACTGTACTGAGGATACTCAATGCTTTTAACCTTTATAAAAAGAAAGAGAGAAATATTGTTAATTCCGCACAAATGAAACACACATAACAAGTAGTGAAGTAGAGTTATCTTTTCTGTAGTTGAATAAAAGACACACACAGCAAAAACGAAAGCCCACACTAACTGCACTCAACTAAACTGAACTAAGTCTTAAAACATATCAGTTTCATTAAGCCGCTACGAGAGTACGTTGTTCACGGATAGCACAAATTAACTATCAAAACATCAACTAGTTTCGATCGGCGTATACCGAGCGAGCTGTGAGGCAAACGCATTTATATGTACAGAAGATAGCACATCTAGTTTCATTACCAACTAATTTTAAGTTAAGTGCTTCTACTATTTCCATTTCATTAAGAAAAGGACACAAGATAAAATGTCTGTTTAGACCTATCAAATTAGTGCGCTCCTGACGTAAAGTGGTGTATTTTTAGTCGCCATGTTTATAATCGCGTCTAAACTGTCTATGGAGTATCTTAATTTGACAGGATTAAATTAAAATGTTATCTTCTATCCTTTTCTTACCGCAATGGAAAGAAAATGATGCACTTAACTTAGAATTACTTTAGTTTGTTAACAACAGAATTATCGCCAATGTGTGATATTTCCATATTAGGTTCACACAGCCGGCACACACCCACACGCAGCCGGCGACAGCAGGTTAGGTACAGCCTCCGTGGCGTAGCCTGCGCTGCGCTAGGCGGCGCGGGTTCGATCCCCGCACAGTGCAAGTATTTGTATGCATGAATATGGATATTTGCACTGGTCTGGTCGTGCCTCGGAAAGCACGATAGCCGTTGGTCCCGGTTGCCGTACGAACATCTAGTGGCAGCCGTTACGGGTTGTTGGAGCCCTCAAAAGTCCAACAATTGGTCTAGCTGCCATGCTTTGATGTCGCCTTCGGGTTGTGGAGGTCAGACGGCAGTCGTTTCACGGAAAATATCGAAGTTTAGCCATATCAGCAGTTGGACTGGTAAAGCGGACCCCAGACTCCAAAGTTGAAAGGCTTCGGATGCGACTGGGATTAGCGCTGTGATGATGATGATTGCTAAAGCAATAAATCAAGCATCAGAAATGAGGTGAACCGACAGAGCCAAAAGTCACCGACATAGCTGAGAGGATTAGCAAACTGAAGTAGCAATGGGCTGGACACATATGCCGCAGGGCCGACAACCGTTGGGGTAAACAAGTGCTCGAGTGGAGACCGCGTCTCGGCAAACGTAGCGTGGGACGCCCTTGGGCGAGATGGAGCGACGACATCAAAAAGGTGGCTGGTCATGGCTGGCGGAGAAATGCTCAGGATCGAGGTTGTTGGCGTGCCATGGAAGATGCCAATGTCCAGCAGTGGACGAGAAGAGGCTGATGATAATGATGATGATATTTGTTTGTTAGTGGTTTGTAGCCGAGAATGCCGAAACCGAAACCTGGACCGAGATCTCGGCCAACCCTGAAGAGGGAACTCTAGTGGTGCTTTCTATACAAACTCCGCTGGATTCTTCGTGGATAATGCTTTTGGGGTAGTCGTGGTGCCCTAGTGGTTAAAACACCAGCCTCTCAAGTATGAGTGTGCGGGTTCGATTCCAGGTCAGACAAGTACCAATGTAATTTTTCTAAAGTTATTGTACTTTCTAAGTATATCTTGGACACCAGTGACTGAAGGTGAAGGAAAACATCTTGAGGAAACCTGGACTTTAAGTCTGAAATCGCCAATCCGCAATGAGCAAGCGTGGTGATTACGCTCAATCCATCTCTGTATGAGAGGAGACCTGTGCCCAGCAGTGGGACGATAAAAGGTTGATGATGATGATGATGATGAATGCTTTTAGAGCAAATATATTTTTCGTAAATTTTACACCGTGATTATTCCGTCCGGCCGTGCCCCTATCATTTGATTTTTTCCGAAACTTAATTAATAAAAGAAATACAATACTTCTAAATCGCGAAAATAACCCATTTTTACCCTGATGTTCAGATGACTACTAAACAAACGTGATAAATTTTTGACAAAAAAAAAAATAGAGGCATAGGTATACTTTTCCTCTAAATTTTGATATACAAATAATTGAAAACTGTCGTGTTTTGAAGAAGAAAAGAGCGGAATACGAAAAGTCTTTTGGTCAACGTTTTTGTAGGTAAAATCAGCCTAAACTGCAACTATCCTTTTCGCACTTTACCGGGAGAGGTTGGAAGCAGCGCAATGGCAAAAGTTTCTTCAATTACCTATTTTCCAAATTCCTCGGAACTAGAGTCCCCTCTTAATAACAAGACTCTCTCCGTTCCTCGGGAACCACGTTAAGTCGTTGGTCCCGGCTGTCATTTGTAGATCTCTGACACTCGTTACGGGGAGTCAGAAGCCCAAAAGCCTGGCAACCAGTCTTACCAAGGAGGACACCCAATTACTGGATAATATTATCGTATTCCTGGTTATAAACCACCTGTGTGCCAAATTTCATCTAAATCCGTTGAGTAGCTTTTGTGAGAAAGAGTGACAAACATCCACCTATCCATAGTCAGAAACTTTCGCATTTACGATATTAATAGGATAGTAAGTTCTAATAACGTTCTCCTGGGACACAGACCTCCCCTCTTTAAGAGGGAGTGGGCCATAATTCACCAAGAGGGCCCAGTGCGAGTTGGTTTAATTAAATATTAATCCAAGTTATTTTCATCGTAAAGTAAGTCGACCAGACGTTATTTAAAAACGAATTTTGGGCGCCATTTTCGATTGAAGTTTTTTCGAGTTACCGAATTAAAACACATTCGTGTATATATTAAACTAAATAAAACTAAGTTTCACAACACGCACCTTCATCAGCTTAGTTTTTAAAAGAACTTTTAATGAACAGCATTTTACAATTTAAGTATCAATTAGTGTTGGTCGGAGTACATGGAGCGAGTTTTGGGGCTCAAAGTTCATGTATGCAACAGTCTGGCAACTATCTACAACTATAGGGGTCGCATTTAATTGTAACGTCTTAAAATTGGTAGTTTGAAAGCGGTACCTACAAACTCCACATGAGAACAACGCGTCATACTGACTGATCCCGCAACAGATCCCGCATCTCGTAAGCAGAGTTTACTGTGCAACTAACTTACTCGTATATACAACTTCTCAACATTAACCGTTAGGCGAGTGCCCGCCATACACAACGCCAATCTGGTCGGAAGATCCTCTCTGAGGATTATTGAACTTCCTGAGGACACGGTGGAGTATACGGTGGAGGTCTGCCGGCTTGGGTAGAGTACCGCCGTGTCCTCGTAGCGGCGATCGGCGGCGATCCCTCGCGTCCGACCCTGGTCCATGCCATGGTCCGGAGCGAGAGTGCATGGCAGGCCGTCGCCTTCTTCTGCGAAGTAGTGATGCTGGCAAAGGAGGAGGCGGAGCGCGTGAGGCAGCGGGAATCCCTGCGCCCTCATGCCACTAGCTGCCGCAGGAGACGCCCTGGTCGGGAGACGACACTGAACTCCCAGCCACCGTAGGCGCGGGCCTGCAGACGGTCAGCAGTGGGTAGCTCGCCGCCCGGTAAAGACCAGGCCCGAGTCGACGGCGCGTTGTGTTTCACACGCGCCTCAAAGAGATATCAGCACATCGTGAAGGGGTCTACGAAGACCGATGCCTCCTGGGTCAGGGTTGCAGGTTGGTTAAACAAGAAACCGTGGCCCTGGCCGTCGCATAGGCAAGTGAAGAAACACGGGTGGGTTTAAGTCAGTAAAAGTCAGACACGCCCTTCCGCTCCGCCCAGAGCGGGAGAAGTCATTTGATGATTTCCCACCCCAACAAAAAAAAAGGATGATTGAACTTTGATGATTCAAGACCCGTCTGGTTGGAAGATCCTCCAACAAGAAGGATCCAGAAGGGACCAAGCATTTGTAGATAGGTACCGCTACATACACAAGAGTGGAATGCAGTCAGGAGATTAAGCATAGGCTTCTTCTTTTCATCTCGGATTGAAGACAAAGTCGCGAGCAACAGCTAGACATACATTCTTAATAACTCACCCATATTCACAAACATGTCGCAAGCAGAGTATACAGTGTAATTATCACATCTACAACTTCTCGACATCAACCGTGGGACAAAGCCCACCAGACACAACACACATCTGCCCCCTAATCGGCGAACACATTTATGTCAAATGATTGCGACTAGTTGTAAGTTGTAACTCGTTTGTACCGAACGGATCAATGGGCGGTCCCGTCCAAACGATCCCAACTAGTCGCAATCATTTGACAAAAATGTGTTCGCCGATTAGCGGGCCGGTCGGAGGATCCTCCCTTTTCTATGGAGGATGAGTGACCTCTACACCCTATTCCTCATACTTCTAAAGCGTTATTACCAAAACAGAGAAAAGTTTTCATGAAATAAAAACCGAAAATCCAGCTTTACCAAAGTATCATTTAGCTCTTCATATTACACCCGTTACGCGAATGCAAACCGCTTGTTGTGACCGCAAATATCCGCACATATCCGAATGTATCCGAAATATCCGCCACTCGAATATACACGGCCGGTTTGCTAATTGATTTTGGTTTAATTCGAGGTAAGGTTGATTTGAATGTTAAAAAATATATTGCATTAACATGGATTAACAGAATTAATGTAGCTACATAAAGTAGCAGAGTGTACATAGTGTAGCTATACAGTATGTTAACTAACAGAGGGCGTTCCCGTTAACCCGAAATAGTATAGCATACATACATGCTAAAAAAAATATTTCCATTCGAAAACAAAATGTTTTAAAATTTTTTCCAATATGAAAATATTCAATAAAAACTTTAAATTGACATGTAAAAGAAACACACTGTACACGCGAACTTGAAAGACGGCAACGTCGCAATTTATTTATACATGACGACTACTATTTTGATATAAAACAGGAGGTTTCAAATTTATTTTCAATTATAATTTTTTTTTTATTCGGCTTTTTTTATGCTTATTTTTCTATGCTGATATTTTTATTTTAATCTATTAAGGATATATATTAACCAGTTTAAGGGAACGCCCTCTGTTATTTAACATACTGTATAAAGAAACATATGTACTGTAGATAAACAGTACCTAAAGGCGGTGCCCAAAAATAGAACACCCATCAAAAATAGTGTTACGGGCTAGGGGTACTAAAATGCCGGTTAAGGGTTACGAAGTTTATTAGCAACGAAGGTACAGTTGATCGTAGACAATGACAAGTAGAATATAGCTGACGTTGCACCGAAGTCTTCCCTTACGTCCACGAAGTCCGTGTCGTAAACACACAATAACACTACAGATGTTACTTCACGTAGTACTCAAAGTTCTCGTTACAGTTGTCGCAGTAGGTATTCTCAAAGATCGCATCTTATCTGTCGCTGTTTTCGTATCGCTAGTAGAATGCAGACTGACTCTGCGCCGGCGTCACGGCGCTATTATAGGTCAGCTGATCGAACACTCCAGATTCCTCTAGACGTAATAATAATAGCGCATAACTTCGAGGACATTCAGTAAGTACCTACGGTAATTCCCGGAAACGGGTTTCTGGAAATTTCGATGTCGACACTTTGTTGACAAAATTGTTTTGACCTGTACCATTCGATAGGCCATCCTAAGTCTAGCAATGCGTTTTTATATTGCACCTAGAAAATGTCTAGATCTGGGGATATAGGGCTTGTTGCTTAGGTGTTGTGTAGTGACACACTGCATATCACGCGATATTGAACCTTATGCCGTAGGCATAAGGTCCATTCGTAACAATAGGAATACTTTTTGTTACACAGACCGTGAGAGGCTTTTTGACCAGATCAGGTTTATTCAATAAATATGTACTTCTTCTTCTTCTTCAGCCTATAGAAGTCCACTGCTGGACAACATCCTCCCCCAAAGCTTTAATTGCTTGGGTGGGTTTGCCATAATCCCCACGCTTGGCAGACGGGTCGGAGATCGCTGATCAATATGTAGTACATACTGTTATTTATGAACATCATACAAGAACAGATAAAATATAATGATATGTTTAAAGAGAAAGGAAGTTTTTTATCATAGTTTTAAAAGCGGACAGTTTGAGCACGCCTTACGGACACGGACAAGTCATTCCATAGCTGAACTGCTTGTACAGAAAAGGCTTTATTACATAAACTAGTGGAATACTACAGCATCTCTCGATATCGTGGATACCGATTCCGCTGTTTTCTTCGTGGATAATGCTTTTAGAGCAATTATTTATTTTCTACAATTTTACACCACACGTGCCCGTATTATTAGATTTTTTCCGAAACTTAATTAATAAAAGAAATACGATACTTCAAAATCCCGACAAATAACCCATTTTTACCGTGATGTTCAGATGACTATTAGACAAACGTGATAAGTTTTTGACAAAAACGAAATAAATAATAATAATAACACAACAACTGCAACTTGCTCTTAAATACAAACTTGTGGAATCGGAGGTGCCGTACTACAGGTATATGCCCGACCCAGTTCTCGAAAATGGCCATATCACATTGTACTGGGATTGATCCATCATCACTGACAGGACTATTATTGCCAATAAGCCTGATGTAGTGCTGGTGGATCGATCAGAGCGGCGTGCAATGATTGTTGACATAACCATCCCACATGATGAGAACCTCGTGAAAGCTGAGAAAGATAAACAAACCAAGTATCTTGATTTGGCTCACGAGGTTGTCGACATGTGGGAAGTGGATTCAGCAATCATTATACCGATAGTCGTGACAGCCAATGGCTTAATTGCCAAGAGCCTCGACCAACACCTCAGGAGGCTCTCGTTAGGCAGCTGGATCAAGGGCTTGATTCAGAAAGCGGTACTGCTGGACACGGCTCGCATCGTCAGGAAGTTCCTCTCTCTGGAGCCCTGACCGCCGGTAGCTTGGACCCTGTTCCCGATACCGGTGGGCTACTATTTTTTATATTTTTAAATGTTTTTTATGTATTTTTTATGTAGAAATATTTAAAAATGTAATTTATATGTATATACAATAAAATAAAGGAATAATAATAATAAAAATAATAAATAAGAATAATAGAAGCATACATAAGTGTACTTTTCCTCTAAATTTTGACATAAAAATAATTGAGATCTGTCGTGTTCTGAAAAAGAAAACAGTGGAATACAAAACGTCTTTTGGTCAACGTTTTTGTAGGTAAAATCAGCCTGAGCTGCAAATGTCCTTTTCGCACTATAACGGGAACGGTTGGAAGCAGCGTGACGGCAATAGTATGTTCAAATACCTATTTTCCAAATTCCTCGGCACTAGAGTCCCCTCTTAAGACAATGTTATGATTGTAGGTACGCGGGCTCTAATGTAGCGGTAACATATCGCCGCTATTTAACAAATAGGTAGACAGAGTATGTGTTGCGTATCTACACTTTTGTACAGAGTTTTTGCCATTACTAGAGTAATGTATGTAATATCTCCAAACTATCTGGGACAACCAAAAAAAAAAAATGTGACACCTACCAACCCGCATTAGGATCGCGTGGTGCCCACTCTTTCTCACAGAGAGGTCTCGACCGAGAACGACAAAAACCTATCTCGGTCCTACTAGTGGGACACAGGCAGCTATGAGGTTT
The DNA here is from genome assembly GCA_017933935.1 of Sesamia nonagrioides. Taxonomy (NCBI): domain Eukaryota; kingdom Metazoa; phylum Arthropoda; class Insecta; order Lepidoptera; family Noctuidae; genus Sesamia; species Sesamia nonagrioides. The sequence goes on from JADWQK010001879.1 coordinate 378,234, forward strand.
CTAAGAATATTATCCCTAAAAGTCAATAATATTATGCCAGACCCCGGGGTCAAGCTCATTCTAAAACTATACTAATATATAAAGCGTTTGTTTGTTTGTTTGAACGCGCTAATCTCAGGAACCACTGGTCCGATTTAAAAATTCTTATTGCGTTGGATAGCGATAGCCCATTAATCCAGGAAGGGTTAAGGCTATATAACATCACGCTGCGATCAATAGGAGCGGAGCATAACTAACTCCACGCGAATGAAGTCGCTGGCGGCCGCTAGTGAATCAATAAATTCAAATAAAAACAGCGTTAATTAGAACTGTATCTCGCATAGGGTCGTAGCATTATGCTGAGCGAACTTGGGACTTTGGAACTTTGGGATGGCTGTGAGGCACGTATCCCCAAACGTAATCTTTTTTTATTTGTCCTTTTTGCGTCATTTATCACAAATAACGTATATTTTTTCTTTCTTTTTTCTTTCTTTCTTTCTTCCTTTCTTTGTATCAACTCTCTTTCTTTCTCTCTCTTCCTTTCTTTCTACCTTTCCATCAAGCTCACTTTGTCGGCTCTATGCTACCTAGAACGATAATTAATTCTACTATTTTGCCCTCTTTCTGATCATCAAAACTGACCGGTTCGTTCCCTTATATAATATCTACTGTGGTTGCGCACAAGTGCGGTTTAATTTCGCTTACAGCAAGATAGCACAGCCTTATGTGAGGCAAAATCAAAATTGGTAATGACAGCTGTTGGAGTGGCGAGCGCTGGGTGCCTCATAAGTTTTAGCTGCATCCATATTTTAGCATCGTTTGGTAAAGGAATATTCCAATTTTCTGAGCAGCTGCAGTAAATTCCTTGATGCTTATATAATAAAGTGCTGACTGGGACCACTGGTAGAAAATTAAAAGCAAAGAAACGAAACTTTAAAACATCGATTTTCCATATATATATTTTTTTTATTATTATGTGGAGGCATGAGGAACAGGGAGTAAAGTTCACTCATCCTCCGTAGAAAAGGGAGGATCCTCCGACCAGACGGGTGTTATATCTGGCGGGCACTTGCCCAATGCTTGAAATTGGGAAGTTGTATATGCTAGTTGCACGGTAAACTCTGATTGCGAGATGTAGAATTCGTGTGACGTCAGTATGACGCGTTATTGATTTGTGGCGTTTGTAGGTACCACCACAATTATAAACTAGTGCTTTATTGCAATCTTGCCTGATGGTAAGTAGTGATACAATCGGTAAAGCGTGCTAGTTTATTTGTAAAATCCTCGATCGATTTACGCGGTATAAAAGATGAGGCGAAACGCTTCGTCCGCATCGTAGCGGTGTCAACTACGTAAGGATACACCCTTACGTAGTTGACACCCGTCGTACATCGTCCGTTCGAAGACGTTAGAATTAAGTAATAGAATTCCCTCGCATACTCTCCAAAATGCAACCCATAAAGCACCGACAGGCTTTCTAATGATGTAAAGAAATTTAATTAAATTAAATTTTATTAAATTATATTCTGTACTACATTTAAATTAGTTTTTCTCGGTGGTAGGCCAGGACATCGGCTGCCGGCAGAAGTTACCACCCACCAGACAAAGTCTTGCCGCCAAGCGATTCGTCGTATTCCGGCATGATGTCTAGTGAAGCCATACGGAGGACGGGTCTGAGCAGTTAGTTGTGTTGCGATGAGAACCAAAATATCGGCTGGCGGTAGAGCAGCCGATATTATGGCCTACCACCGAGAAAAGATTCAAGAAGAATCAATGATCGAATTTCGAACATTTTAAATTCGAAATTCGAATACTTCGCATGGGTCATCTAGTTATCATGAGGGGGTCCACGAAGACCGATGCCTCCTGTGTCAGGGTTGCGGGTTGTTTAAAAAAAGAAACCTTGGCCCTGGCTCACAGGCAAGTGAAAGAACACGGGTAGGTTTTAGTCAGTAAAAGTCTGACACTCGCTTCCGCTCAGCCCAGAGCGGGAGAGGTCATATGAAGATGTCCCATCCCAAACAAAAAAAAAATGGGTCACCTAGTTTATTTTTTTGCATGTCTATGTCGACCTATGACATCTGTATACAACGTGTAACATAAAGGGTATATACATAACAAAGGCACGGTATCTTTACATGATATCAAACGATATTGGAAGGGTTTTTTAATCCTATCTCTTTATGTTAGAAAGTTATGAGGAAAAACACCGCCTGTGATGGCTACTATCATAATAGTCGCATAGAGATATTGAAGACATTTGTCGGATTTTGGCAAGTAACGTGACGGGTAACGACTAGTTATTAACGTATGTAGTGTGCTGCCACGTTTGTTATGATTTGATTTTAAGAAACACATGAAACCGAAAATTTGGTACCAATTTTTTGAGTATTTTATTTTGAGTTGAAACCCTTCCGATATCGTTTGATATCATCTAAAGATGCCATACCCTTGGTATGTATATACCCTTTTTGTTACACGTTGTATAAGTAGTATATGATGGTAAAATCTAAATGTTATATCACACGCTATCTATACTGCTTTCGCACTTTATTCGCCAAAAATGTAAACAAATATGAGTTTAGGGAAATATAACTTTATTTCCTCTATAATAAAATTCAGTTTACGCTGAAACTTCATACATTTCCGAGATTCTATTTAATTTGCAATGTATAAAACTTTATCTTTTGTTTATGCGGAACCTGAATATAGTTTGTTCTGAATAAGCAACTGAATTGATTCCAATCATTTTTACACCATGTTAAATTTTTCACAAATACATCTCGACGTTTGAAGAAGTAGAGGAAGAGGAAGTCTGAAAGTGGCACCGGTAGCTGAAAAGTTGTGTGGAAATCGGTTGTCATGGTACGGGCATGTGTTACGGAGAACTGAGGAGAATGTCGTGAGGAGAGTCTTAATTATGAATGTTGATGGCTATAAGAGTAGGGGAAGACCAAAGAAACGATGGATGGAATGTGTGAAGGATGATATGACTAAGAAGGGAGTGACTGCGGAGATGGCTTCTGATAGGGATGCATGGAAGAAAAAGACATGTTGCGCCGACCCCAAATAAATTGGGATAAGGGCAGGAGAATGATGATGATGACATCTCGACGTTTGAAAGGCAAACATATCTAAGCGACAAAAATTCGTAAATTGAGTTATATACACCATTCGAACCTCCAGATTTTTCTGCGTCGTTTGGTGTATATAACTCAATTTACGAATTTTTGTCGCTTAGATAAGATTGCCTTTCAAGCGTCGATTTAGAAGTTGTTGCGGTGTGGTAATGGTTATTGAGCCCGTTACTCAGTTTACGCGGGCGCACGCCCGAGCTCAGCTGACGCCACAGGTCAATACCCCCGGCTCGACGGTACAAACGGAGCGTGAACCATATTTTTGTTGGGACAACCAAGTAGGATAACAAGCTTTTAACTTTGTGGTTTTTCATGATATCTTTTTGAAATTTTGTACATAGATTCTTTACTTAAAAATACTGGACACGTGTTTCGGGTTTCGCTTAAAATAAAAATAATGTTGTATAAATACATACGCTCGGGATTTATCAACTCAATTTTTTATAACTTTTCAAAGTGCTAATCACTCGAGAAATCAACTTTATTACCGTTATGATAAAGTTGAGCTTAAAATAACATCAATTTGGGACAAGTTTGAATAAACTTCACAGTATTTGTTTCTCCCTCCCCTTGTTTATCCATTCAAAGTTTGACTTTAAAAGATCGCTCTTAGCGATAAGACCGCCCATTGTGTCACCGTTTGTAATAATTTACATATTTATGTTCCGTAATTTATATTGTGTGCGTAATGAAGAGTATCTAATTCTGTTCTGTAGAGTGCAGTTCACTAATTTAATTATGCTTTTTGTAATTATTATTTTCACTACTGTTTTCATTAACTAACAAAACTAAAAACAATCCATACTAATATTATAAATGCGAAAGTAACTCTGTCTGTCTGTCTGTCTGTCTATCTGTCTATTTGTCTGTCTGTCTGTCTGTCTGTCTGTCTGTTACGCTTTCCCGCCTAAACCTCTCAACCGATTTTGATGAAATTTGGCACAGACAATCTTTAGACCCTGAGAAAGTACATAGGCTGCCTTTTATCCCGGAAAAATTTGATGTTCCCGAGGGAAATCTAAAAAGCGCGATATAACCGAACTCCACGCGGGCGAAGCCGCGGGCGGAAAGCTAGTTAACTCATAAAAACACAGTCAGAAAAGCACAATCTAAAATAATAATAATAATAAAAAACAAAGAATCAAACTCAAACGATTTACCTAATCCTAAAACTGCTCTCAAAACGGCGAAGGAAAACAACGTGAGGAAACCAGCATATCCGAAAGCTAAAAACTTCAAAGACATGTGACATCTACCAACCCGCACTGGGCCGCGTGGTAGATTACGGCCTACTTCCTCTCATAGAGAGGAGGCCTGTTTGGGACACAGGCACAGTGGGAACGTTATAGGCTTATTATGTGTGTGATTATGTAACTGCGTTTGCTCTGGGCATGAAACCATCTATAACAGTGGTTCCTAACCTTGGGGATAATTACCCCGCAGGGGTAACACGGCATGGCACGAAATAGTATTAAAATAGCAATAAACAAAATAATACATTAATTATGAGATGCGCGGTGAGTGTCCAAATATTTCAACCTTCACATTACTTAACTCCAAGACTTACTGGTTACCTAAACCTGAAATTTCTTACTTATTAAATATATTTTAGTTCGAATTTGTGTGGATTTAATTATTTTAAATTAGCTAGGGGTAAAATCATGCGCGCACCCAGCTTCTGGCCTGGGGGGGGCAAGTCAAGTGAAATTTTTAGAGTAATCTTTGTGCGTTATAGTCGGACACGGTTTTTTTACCAGTTACACCGTATATTTTGTCAGTGTCTACTGCGTGGTTTATTTAAAAGTTTAGTCGAATTTCAGTCTTATGGGGGGGGGGGCTGTTATACCTTTACAATGTTAGTGGAATGGCTTAGCAACGCTCAGACGTGCCACGTCAGCATTATGGGTTACAGACGTTACAGTACGTTATTCATGAGCCCAGCGAGGCAGTTGGTTCTAAATCTCGGTACAGGTCGGAGGTCCTAACTCTTACTATTTCATTTTGTCTACTATGACATTACGTCTTTTATACCTCGTACAGGAACGTCGTACGTTACGTCGTAGGTACAGGAACAATTTGCCAGCGGCGGTGTTTCCCTCCGACTACAATTTAAGTGTCTTCAAGGTTAGAGTGAATAGGCTCTTAATAAACTAGTGCGCTTTACCATCAACAAAATACTGATATACAGCTGCATTTGGTTAGACTGGTAGCTGACCTCAATAAAGTTAGGAAAAGGCTAAGCAGATATATTTACATCACACTCAGACAATGTTATGAATAATAGAGACGGTATTGTCACTTCCAATAACCGAAATATCCGAATGTATCCGCCGCGGACATCTGTCACGCCTTATTAATGGCCGCCATATCATTAAATTGTTATTACTGCGGATATTGTCGTTGGATGATGACGGTGGGATATCGGAATTAATGTTAATATACGAGAATATTTGAATGAAAGAACGTTAATCATTATTCATCGAACCCAACCCAAAGGATACCAAGCGTCCGTCAGTTTGTCACAGATAGGTATATTTTGAACCGTAATATGTATGTACACTTGACATGTTCGCCGAGTGTGTAATTATGGCTATTATAATATCAAATAATTTATATAATAATATATAAATCTGAAAAGTTTGTTTATTTGAACGCGTTAATCTCAGGAAGTACTGGTCCGATTTGAAAAATTATTTTTGTGTTGGATAGCCCATTAATCCAGGAAGGCTTTAGGCTATATAACATCACTCTGTGACTAATAGGAACGGGGCATATAAAAAATAAACGCAGGTGATAAATAAAATTATGACTAAAATTAGAGGTTTCGTAAATAAGAGCAGCGGTGACCATGTGGTTCCATGTGGTGGGGCTTCGACTTACAAGTACTAGGTCGTAAGTTCAAACCCCATCAGGAGCTTTACTTTGAGTGAATCATTTCATCACCACTTCTCCTAAAACGGTGAAGGAAAAATCATAAGGAAACCGGCATATCTTAGAGCCAAAAAAAAACTTCGAAGACATGTGACATCTACCAACCCGCACTGGGCCCGCGTGGTAGATTACGGCCCACTCCCTCTCACCGAGAGGAGGACTGTGTCCCAGGAGTGGGAACATTATAAGCTAATTATATTGTGTTCTAAGTAAGAAACACCGCAAATTGTTCCAGCCGAAATGCTTCGTCCGGATCGTAATGGCACAGATTACAGAATACTACATACAGATACCTAATGGTGAACAACAAAATGAGTCCAGCTCAATTCTGGCAGACCGTCGAGCAAAAAAAGTTTCTTAAAGAGATCACTAGAGGGCCACCAGGGCGCGCTTGACCGGCCGGCTACTACCTTCATCTATATCTTGTCTACATTGTCATATATACATCCATGCGTCGTGCATCGAGAAATACGCATTCTAAAAGTAGATAACAGCAATCTATTGGTTAGAAGACATCTTATCTTAACCTAAAAAAAATATGTTATGACAGGGTTAATTGAGTACACTGCCATCTATTGTCCCGAGTGTAAAATAAAAAATATTGTCACTACTGAGCCCATTTTACCGTTTTGTTTAATTACGTTATTTATACGTGTAAATATACGGAGTAGCATTAAATAAGTAAATTCAAATTGTTAAAAATATTAAAAAGGCTATAAACTGCACGTAAGAGGTTTAAAATCGTTGCTAAGTTTTGCACCGCAACCTATGCTGCCATCTATTATCTTTTGATAAGAACTGAGACTCTATTGTACGTGATGGGACCCCATGGTAATGGTGTCAATAACATAAGGGTGGATATAGATAGTCGCCGTACAAAGGGTCGTTCGATGATGGAACGGAGATGAATTCCCTCGCATTCTCCAAAATGCATCCTATAGAAGTATACAAAGACAGGCTGGCTTCTGGAATATAGTTACCGTGGAGTGAGTCATCACTGTCAACTGAGGCTACTGATTAAAAGTATTCACAGCTCACTTTAAGATCACATCACCTAATGATAAAATTTTTACAGAACCAACCAGGTGATACAGAATTTCGAGGCCTATTTAATGCCTTTGAGCAGAACTGCCGAAATGTGGTCGTACTCTAAATTCTTCTTCTTCAGCCTAAAGAGGTCCACTGCTGGACAAAGGCCGCCCCCAAGGCTTTCATTACATTGGGGGGTTTGCCATAATCCCCACGCTTGGCAGGCGGATTGGGGATCGCAGTAGTTGATATTCCACAGAAGAAGCGCTGCTGCCCGCTTCCCAGGTGAGAGTTCCCTTAGTCGCCTCTTACGACACCCACGGGAGAATTGTGGGTTGGGACTATTTCAGCTCTAAATTCATTCACCTCTACCGACCCCTTCGGGTATAACACGCTTGATGTTATGACATGTTATAAAAGTACATATCGCGAGAAAGTTATAAAAAACACCTTCCAACTACAATTTTATTTGCAACGTGAGTCAAAAGTGTATGTTACATAGTGAACGTACAAAGCGGGTTTACCTCTGGTTCGAATATCCGAACGTATCCGCACATATCCGCCGGGTTCAGCCATATTAATTGCTTTAATTAAACCGAGCAGAGATTTCTTTGATATTCGCTTTCATTATCCAATATCCTCTTAATTAAGAACTGGGTGTAGGATGTATCCGTATGATCCTGTAGGAATGGATTATTATACTGCAATGTGATTAAGCTGCAGAGTAATTTCATTATCTGCCTATAATGCCCTCGGGCTTCAAAGACCCACCAAACAGACCCACCGGGGGTCCCTGAACACTGATATGTATCCAAAGACCCACTAGTGGGTCCTCTGAAATTTTATTATCTTTGAAGACCCACTATTGAAATATTTTCTTTCAATATTTTCTTTTGGGATGTTTTATTATTTATTTTGACCCCTAATACCTAAGTTAAATATGTCTCGGTGGTAGGCCATAACATCGGCTGCCGGCAGAAGAAGAAACCCACCAGACGAAGTCCTGCCGCCAAGGGATTCGTCGTGTTCCAGTATGATGTCTGGTGAAGCCGTACGGAGGACGGGTCTGAGCAGTTGTGTTGCGTTATGTGGCGGGTACGTTGCGCCAAATGTTGTTGTGTCGGGAATTTGGTCGTGGAGAGTCTCCAGATCAATCTCCCTCAAGCGCAGCATCGTTTGGTCGTGTTGGTCTTGGGTTTAACATTGCATCACCTCGCTCAACCGCCGTCATCCTTCCTATTCCTAAGTTTTTTAAGTGAATAAGCTTAATAAACTAGTGCGCTTTACCATCAACAATTGCATCACTGCTTACCATCAGGCGGGATTGCAGTCAAGCACTAGTTAATAATGATTAAAAAGAAACAATAGCAAAATTACATAAATTAGTCCTTTACTTATTAACTATAAACATTCTTAATTATAATTACTACTAGCTTTCCGCCCGCGGCTTCGCCCGCGTGGAGTTCGGTTATATCGCGCTTTTTAGATTTCCCTCGGGAACATCAAGTTTTTCCGGGATAAAAGGTAGCTTATGTTCTTTCTCAAGGTCTAAAGATTGTCTGTGCCAAATTTCATCAAAATCGGTTGAGAGGTTTAAGCGGGAAAGCGTAACAGACAGACAGACAGAGTTACTTTCGCATTTATAATATGATTTGATTATTTTCAATGGTGCGAATAGTACAAAAGACCGGTGAAAAAAATAAACTTAAAATATTATTTCTAAGATATCTAAGTCAAAAATGGAATTCTCTTGGCGGAATATTCAGTAAGTAGGTATTCTACAAAACGATCACACCACTATCTTAACTTCTCCAGAAAGTGTCCTACTGTTATTAAGTTATGGATGTTAGTCTATACTAATATATAAAGCTGAAGAGTTTGTTTGTTTGTTTGTGCGCGCTAATCTCAGGAACTACTGGTCCGATTTGAAAAATTAGTTTTGCGTTGGATAGCCCATTAATCCAGGAAGGCTTTAGGCTATATAACATCACGCTGCGAACAATGGGAGCGGAGCATAACTAACTCCACGCGAACAAAGTCGCTGGCGGCAGCTAGTAGTTTTTTCTTATTTTGAACTTAGGTATTAGGAGACAAAATAAATAATAAAACGTCTCAAAGAAACAATTGAAAGAAAATATCTCAATAGTGGATCTTCGAAGATAATAATTTAATTTCAGAGGACCCACTAGTGGGCCTTTGGAGAATATCAGTGTTCAGGGACCCACCGGTGGGTCTGTTTGCTGGGTCCTTGAAGCCCGAGGGCTATAATGTTCCCACTCCTGGGACACAGGCCTCCTCTCGATGAGTGGTAATGGGCCGTAATCTACCACGCTGGCCCAATGCTGGTTGGTAGATGTCACATGTCTTCGAAGTTTAGGCTCTAGGACATGCCGGTTTCCTACACTGTTTTGAGAGCAGTGGTTATGAAATAATTTACACAAAGTAAAGCGCCTGATAGGGTTCGACCCGACGAGCTACACCTTGTAAGTCGTTGCCGATACCATTAGGGTTCGACCCGACGAGCTACAACTTTTAAGTCGTTGCCGATACCATTAGGGTTCGACCCGACGAGCTACAACTTGTAAGTCGTTGCCGATACCATTAGGGTTCGACCCGACGAGCTACAACTTGTAAGTCGTTGCCGATACCATTAGGGTTCGACCCGACGAGCTACAACTTGTAAGTCGTTGCCGATACCATTAGGGTTCGACCCGACGAGCTACAACTTGTAAGTCGTTGCCGATACCATTACGGTTCGACCCGACGAGCTACAACTTGTAAGTAAGTCGTTGCCGATACCATTAGGGTTCGACCCGACGAGCTACAACTTGTAAGTCGTTGCCGATACCATTAGGGTTCGACCCGACGAGCTACAACTTGTAAGTCGTTGCCGATACCATTAGGCCACCGCTGTTGTTGTTGTTTAAGAACTTTATTATTTCTCATTAAGAAATTAACAATAATTCACTTACTGAGAAGCTAAATTTATAAATTGTTTATGAGCGTACAATAACGTGCTTTTTTTTAACTTGGCGTAATGAATTGTTTTGTTTTTAATTTCAATTAACATTGTTAACTTATATTTATTTGATTTGACAATGTGTATGTATCTATACTAATACATAAAGCTGAAGAGTTTGTTTGAACGCGCTAATCTCATGAATTACTGGTCTGATTTGAAAAATTGTTTTTGCGTTGGATAGCGCCTTCTTCCAGGAAGGCTTTAGGCTATATAACATCACGCTGCGACCAACTGGAGCGGAGCATATCGAAACCTACGCGGGTGAAATGTAATTATAATATGTATCGAATGTGATGTTCTATTCTTCCTCAGCCTGTAGATGTCCACTGCTGGACAAAGGCCTCCCCCAAGGCTTTCCACGCTGACCGGTCTTGTGCTGCCCGCATCCATCGGCTTCCCGCGACCTTCACCAGGTCATCGGTCCACCTTGTTGGGGGCCTCCCTACGCTGCGTCTTCCAGTACGTGGCCACCACTCCAGAACCTTACTGCCCCATCGGCCATCGGTTCTTCGAGCAATGTGCCCTGCCCACTGCCACTTAAGTTTAGCGACTCGCAGAGCTATGTCGGTCGAATATTTATTAATTTTAGCTTTTGTTTGCATGCCTTAGTTAAGATCGACAGTATAAGGATCTTCTAAAATTTAATAACTTTGTTTATTGCTATTTTCTATGCAAATAAAGAACTATTCTATTCCAACGTTGTTAAAAGTCCACCAGTAAACCCTAGGCCTCCACAGCTATCAGGGCAGTTGCCTAACACTTATTCGTATGGACACTAGATGTAAGTTGAAATTAACATATCGACGCTGGAAAGCGATTTGCATTCAGAAAAGAGTAAAAAAAAAGAAACATCGTAGAAATACGTTGATCAGACTGTCCGACATAGTAGTTTTATCCGAATTTAATTATGACAACAAAACAAAATTGCCTTTTGTCGAGATACGACAAAATCGCTTTCCAGCGTCGATATGTATATCGAAACGTTCAAAATGAAAACCAACTTCATTGATTTTAAAGCTTTTACTAAAATGAATCGATGAATTAAGGCGTTTTAGTTTAAAACAAAACAGTTTCGCTATTTTCTTTGTTAGTATTTTATTCCATTTTGTTATGTTTATTATTCGCTTTATTTTTGTACTATATTTGCCACCTTCACGGCAAAACATAGCGCTCATATACTTATTATGATTTAATTAATACCTTATTTAAATACCTACATATGTTTCTGATTCTGATTCTAAAAATATTTGGTAAGGTAATGACGACAGTACATCAAACTATAACAGACAATTTATTTTATTCGATTTTCAACTTTATCGCTAAAGAATTAACGCTCAAGATTGGGTGTGAATATTTGACAGTTTCAGATAGCTTGACCTGCTATCCTCCATACCTTATTAAAAAATATTTCTGAGGTCATCACGAGGTTATTAATCCACCGATTACTACGCATCCCAGGCGACGATTATCCCCAAAATTCACATCCTACCCCACATATTATTCCCACATTCCAACATTTCTACCTCACCCAAAACCCTTACATGAAGACCTCAACACCAAGTCGGGCATAACTTTGATACCGCTTAATAGGGGCGCGAAGTGGTAATAAAATAAACGCCACCCCCTACCCACCCGTATTCATAGTAGGATACCCGGATGGGGTGTTACCACATCACAGATTGGCTACAGAGGACCAACCTATATATTCCCCATTAACATCAATAAGTTATTGTTACGAAATTACGATTTTCCGTAATGCATATCTACCCCATTACGGAAATCCGTAACAGTTTTTCAGGTATTTCAATTCCGGAATTGAGAAAATTAAGAATTTATTTTATTAAAAAAGGTGTTTTTATTAAATTTAATACATCGTTGGTGGCGTCTTAATAAGCTAGCGCGGTTTAGCGCTAGCTTATTAAGAGCCCATTCACTCAAAAAAAAAGGAGTAAATAGGAACGAAGATAGCAGTTGAGCGAGGTGATACAATGTTAAACCCCTCAGCAACGATGCTGCGCCAGAGGGAGATTGATCTTTACACCCTTCTTGATCAAACTCCCGACACAACAACATTTGACGCATCACACCTGGCGTACATCGCAACACTACTGCTCAAACCCATTCCGTACTGCTTCAGCAGACATCATGCCGGAACGCAACGAATCGATTGGCGGTAAGACAAGTCTGGTGGGTGGTAACTTCTATCAGCAGCCGATGTTATGGCCCACCACCGAGTAAATTCTTCGTGCAATCCTGGTTATAAAATATCTGTGTCCCCAATTTCATCAAAATTGGTCCAGAAGAAGTAACAAACACACATACTCACAAACGTTCGCCTTTACAATACCTTGCTTGATAAGTGCGCCTTTGCTATAAGTGGGATGTGTTTGTGCATGCGTGAATTTTCGCTCATTGTTTAGCGCTGGCCTTCTATACCCTTATCTGTCCTGTGGTATGGTTGGACAGCAGATTTGAAGAGTTTTTATCATCCCTGTGTGTGGTCGGCACTGGTGTGTGTGATTTCGGACCCTGATTTAAGCCCGAATGACGATAAAACCCAGGTTGTCGTTTTCAATGTTTCGCAGACAGCCGGTAGCTGATAGGCTATTTAATTTAAATGTCCTGTCAAAACTTATCGTATCTTGAAGCAACCTGAATTTGGAGAACTGTAGCGAAACACCATCAGTGTACCTAATGAAAATAAGTAACCAAGAAAGAGTAGAGGAATTTACATACATAGCATTGCAGCATACTTCAAAGCGACAGCCGTTTTGCGTAGGTATATGTAACGCATTATCCCTCAATTATTTCTTAATTTTTTTTGGTGTTTATTTAATTTTTCGTCATGTTTTTTTTCTTTCTTTCATTTAAAGAGAGAGAGAGAGAGAGCTTTAGTCCATGAGCGATTTAAATTACAAATTATTTAATGTCATTATAGTTTTTATGATTAGACACTCCTCCTCCCTTCTTTGTCCAAATTATCAGATAACCTCTCCTGGTCTGGGCAGAGCGAAAGGGCGCCTGTGTGCCAGGGCCACGGTTTACGGTACGGTAACCCTAACCCAGGAGACATCGGTCTTCGTGGACCTCGGCAAGATGTGCTGAGATCTCTTTGAGGTGCGCGTGAAACTCAACGAGGCGACGACCCGGGTCTGGTCCTTACCGTGGCCGCTTGAGTTCGATGTTCGACCAAGCGTCTCCTGCGGCGGCCAAAGGTGTGAGGGCGCTGGGATTCCCGCTCCCTCACGCGCTCTGCCTCCTTCTTTGCCACGATCACTGCTTCGCAGAAGGAGGTGACAGGCTTGCCATACTCTCTCGCTCCGGACCATGGCCTGCACCAGGGCGCGAGAGATCGCCGCCGATCGCCACCACGAGAACACGGTGGTGCTCTACCCAAGCCTGGCAGACCTCCACCATATCCTCAGGGCGATCTCCACAGTGGTGACACCCTAGCGTTTTCTCCCGCCTTATCCGGAACAGGAACCTCCCGAAACAGCCATGTCCGAGGGAACTTACTGCCGCTGTTGTGGCGTGCCCAGACAGTCCTCCTCCTCAAGTCGTTCTCCTTATTACTTAGGGTCGTAATATCCCTGTGGAATTAACTCCGCCGTTGCCGGTCCAAAGCCCGGTTAAGAAAGAAGGAGGGTTTCTGTGGAGGAGAAGCCACCAACAGTAAAAGTTCCAACGCCGAGTCTCAGGCGGCGGTGAATTAACCTGATCTGACACTGGGTATAGTGCCCATGGGGAATTAAATAGCCTCAAAAAGACTAGCACAGAAGGATCTGAGCACCAACCGCGATAAATGCCCATGAAAAATCCCTATGGAAAGGATCCCAGACACAATCGTGTGTTAAATTAATCTCGTCAATGTAGCGCGTTGTAAACAAAACCCTTTTTCCCAATAGACTAACCTCATCAATTACGAAGTCGTTGCTTCGTCAGTAATTGCATTTGGTTTCCAATTTAACCGGTAGCGACTCAACGTTAGTAATTCATACAGACTATCGTTTGGCCTCCAAGTTCAATCATTTCCAGAGGGACCAACGGGGAAATTGCCGGCTGGAAACCAACGCTGGGGATCTGTCTTGCATAGAGTTGCAGCATAATGCTGAGCGACAGCCGTTTTGCAAGAATGTGAGGCATGTTGCCTTCAACCATTATTGCGTCATGTTTACCACTATAAAAATATATATATATATTTTGTAATACGTAACACACTAACTGTGCCTATGTGGGTTTTATTTTGACAGTTAAACGACACTGACTGCTTTATATACGTTGACGTGTAGACGCATTTCTCGAACTTAGTAGCAATGGGTTTCATTTAGACAGCGCAATGGTTTCATTGGAAATGGTTGGGGGATTGGAACAATATTCTTCAAAATGATGCAGATTGAAACTGATGTTGTAAGACGCAATCAGCTGTGCGGCGGTTAGGCTTCTCATTAAAAAGAACATATTTTTCTTAACTGTATATTAGATTTTAAACTTTGTCGTTATAGAATTAAAGCTCAGGGTTGATTGGGAATATTTAACAATTTCGGATAGTTTGATCTGCTGTCGTCTGAACAAGTCATAACGACTTGTACAGTATGAGAAAATAAAAAAAAAATATACAAAAAAATCATCATCATCATCAACTTTTTATTGTCCCACTGCTGGGCACAGGTCTCCTCTCATACAGAGAAGGATTGAGCGTAATCACCACGCCTGCTCAACGCGGGTTGGCGATTCCTCAAGATGTTTTCCTTCACCTTATTAATCAGTCATTGGTATCCAAGATATATTTAGAAAGTACATATAACTTAGAAAAGTTACATTGGTACTTGCCTGACCTGGAATCGAACCCGCCAAAACCGAACCGAATACAAAAAAATAAATAACTGAATTTCTAAACAAAAGAAATAGCCTTAAAAATGAGAACTACCCTTGATAATGGGGTACTCAACACCCGTGGTGCAATGATATTAATAATTCTTTATCGTATTGTTACCATAAAAAATATTTGCCAAAAAAGCCTTTTATTATTTTAATTTTTATGCTTAAAATACGTAATGTAGAATACGTGGTCACCATTAATGTGATGACCTAACGACCACTCTGTATACAGAATTCGGAATACTCTATAGAACTAATAATAAAATACTTAGTGGCAAGAACACTGATGTACCACCAGGGGCCCTAGTCTGCTATTACAATAGTGTCAGATTTGTCGATCAGTGATCTCATAATGATCGATTTTGACAAGTATCGTAATCTACTAACAAAAACTTTATACAAAAAAATAGAAACAATCTTCAAAAAACCACTTAAAAGGAAAACTTCTGGAGTCATGACAAAAGTAAAATTGTTTTTCCTTTTAAGTGTTTTTTTTTTTCTTTTTTGTTAAAATGTTTTTGTTTCCTAGTACAACAAAAAAGGAATTACTTAAATCGGACTTGTAGTTCCGGAAATATGCGCGCACAAACATAAAAACATACATACATGCACTTTTGAAATTTGGCACATTTGTTACGCTGATATAGACTAACATAGACGAAAACTGGGCGGTTCTGGAAATATTACATACATACGGGTCGAATTGATAATCTCCTTTTTTTTAATTCGGTTAATAATGGCATCATTATGGCTTTCCAGTGATCAATCACTGATACCTACTCCACTCCATATTATAAATTTTCAAATAGACTAGTTTTTAGAAAATCATTTCTACTAACGGGTTTTATAATAATAGCAATACGGAAATGACATTCTATCACCATTCCATTACGAGACGACAGGCCGATAACTGATCGATCGTTATAAATTTAGCAGATTACCAACTTTTAGCACAATGATAACGGAACGACAATGGAATTGTGTTGGAATGAAAAATGGCGCAACATTAGGTATGCCAGTTTCCATTAATAAATATTCAATCAACTTTCGTTTATTTCAAATCAGGAAAAAAAAACGTTAATCCCAATTTTGGCCCCGTGCCTAAAGATTATTGACTACGACAAGAGTACCTGAGCAAAGATTATAAAGTATTGCTATCTCATTCTAACAGGTGAAGCAAGAAAGGGATCAGAGAAATTTAAAGCTGTCAAACCCATTGACATTAGACTTTATCGTGTTTTAAGCGGTGTTTAATGGTGCGTCGACTAAACCTTTTTGGAAGGTTGCCAATTTCTTAAAGCCACGTTTTAGTTCTGATTTTAGAAAGCCTGATATCGCAAATATATAATACTAGCGACCCGCTCCGGCTTCGCATGGGTGCAATACTGATACTAAATACACTACAGAAAAACTGTGAACGTTGAAAAAAAAATATAGCAACCCGCCCGCACCCGTCGCGAAATGTTGCCTAACGCGACGCCCCGCAATTTTTAAATCTGTAATATCATCGAAAATATTCATTTAAATCATATAAGTAAAGGGCGATATAGATCTATATTAAATCAACAATGTATTTAAGATATTAAATTGGATAAGGATTAATGCTGTGTTGGTTAAAATCGCTTCGAAAATTAGCCGGTATTTGTCGTAAAAAATAATTATGACAAAAAATGTTTTTGTGGGATATCCATAATAGATACCTAAACACATACTATCGAAGACTTTTTTGTAGACCTTTTCAATGTGTACAATATTTAGTACATTATTAACCGACTTCAAAAAGGAGGAGGTTACTCAATTGGACCGTACGTTTTTTTTTTTTTATGTTTGTTCGCGCATAACTTCGTCGTTTAAGAACCGATTTTGATAATTCTTTTTCTGTTGGAAAGAAGACGTTCCCAAGGTGGTCTCATGATAAGGATATCAGGGTCTGATGGTGGAAGACCAGAGAAGACAAGGGGAACTTTCAAAAATTGATTGGGGCGACTAGTGCATTTCTTAGCATTTTCATTAAGTATTTTAAAGCACTACAATTTAATAAAGGTCTGGAGTAGATCTGATGATGGAGCCGGGAGACAGTCGAAGGAACTCCTCAACAATTCACAGCAGCTAACTTGTGTTTGGGCTCGATTAATTTGTATTGATAAGAACTTTACACCTAAATGGGTTGTGACTGTCATAAGAGCTCTGATGATGAAGACAAAGGCCAGTTCCGGGAACTCCTCAACGGTTTACAGTAGCTACTTTGTGGTTGGACTTCATTTATTTATATTGATGAGACCCTTGCACCCGTTGGGTTAAAATAATGGTCTGCAGTAAATTTGATGATGAAGACCAAGGCAGCTGAGGGAATACTTACGGGTAAAAATAATTAAAGTAAACAAAATTACGTCGTTTCCCAACTATATTTGCGTCAGCTTGCAGTCTGACCGGATGCAACTGAATACATAGTACTTTTAACAACTAAAAAGTGTAAAATAAAAACTTTTTTACAAAAAAACAACCGACTTCCAAAAACCACTACAAAGTTAAAAATAACTAATTTCGGAAGTCGGTGTCAAAAAACGAATATACAAAACCAAAGACACCGACTTCCGAAATTAGTTATTTTTCACTTTGTAGTGGTTTTTGGAAGTCGGTTGTTTTTTTGTAAAAAAGTTTTTATTTTAATAAATCTCGTAGGGTTCAGCCTGCGTTTCACTGCAAACGCGGAAAAAAAAATTATTTACGACATCACATTAGAAACCTCAAAAATAATAGTATTTCTTCACAATTTAATAGACGTAATTATACATATAAACCTTCCTCTATAATCACTATATCTATTTTAAAAAAAGCGCGTCAAAATCCGATGCGTAGTTTTAAAGATTTAATCACACAAGGGGACATAGGGAAAGAGAAAGTGACTTTGTTTTATAATATTATGTAGTTGATACTTTTACAGTTGTACTAGGTACTGAGGAGCTTCTGGCTAAGAAATAACTTTAGATTAAGCTATACTTACATAAGGTAAGTGGACCTGTGGGGTCGCGGGCGCTTAGAGTGGGGACTCTGTGCACCCATCAAGTGACTCCAGGGAAGACGGTGGGACAGTGGTCGCGTGCTGCTGTACACAGCGAGGCGTTGGGGCTTTACAGTCTCCCCAGAGATGTGCCTTTACAGGCGTTCCGGAATTGGTATTTTAAGAGGGACCAGGACTACCCCTATGTGCGGGTGGTTTTCGCGGGAGGTGAAAATCACGGTCCCCAGAGATCGGAGAGTGAACCTTCAGAAGGTTCACTCCCGACAACAAAAAAATACTAATATTAAGCTATGCTTGCTGCGGTTGTTCCATGGATAGGTGACCATCTTGCCAATATCCCAACATGCATCGGAAAGCACGTTAAAATGGTGGTCCCGCCTTTCATTCATGGACCCTTGACAGTCGCTATAGGTCGTCTGTAAGCCCGTCCGTCTGTAACCAGACTTACCAAGGAGTATTTATTACCCAATTACTGGTTGTGGAGGTCATGACATGCGTGCCAACAATCTCACACCACGGGATGCCAGAGATCGTGCGAAATGGAGGCTCCAACACGAAAGCCGCGGATGCAACCGGGATTATACGCTGAGATGATGATGATGATGATGATGACAGGTTGTGGAGGTCAGATAGGCATCAGCTTCTTGTAAAGTAGTTGTATTCAGGTGCATCTGGTTAGACTAGAAGCTGACCTCAATATAGTTAAGAAAAGTCTAGGCAGATGATGAATCGCTTAATATTTTATGCTCCATATGTAGTTATTTTACATCACTGTCCAAATCACAGTGAAAGCATCGAGGTATGAGGAACACAGAGGTAAGTTCACTCATCCTGCATAGAAA
Source organism: Sesamia nonagrioides (assembly GCA_017933935.1). Classification (NCBI taxonomy): domain Eukaryota; kingdom Metazoa; phylum Arthropoda; class Insecta; order Lepidoptera; family Noctuidae; genus Sesamia; species Sesamia nonagrioides. The sequence continues at coordinate 397,074 of JADWQK010001879.1, forward strand.
ACTGTCTGGCGGGCACTTGCCCCACGGTTGAAGTTGTATATATGCTAGTTGCACGGTAAACTCTGCTTGCGAGATGTAGAATTCGTGTGACGTCAGCATGACGCGTTGTTCTTTTTGGTGGCGTTTATAGGTACCGCTGGAAAACATTCATCCGCCCCCATCAAACATCCCTGACGCTTTGCAATGCCCAACAATATTTAGCAATATTATATCTGACACGCAGGTCGCTTATTGCCCGCTACGAATAACTGACCCACAAGCTGACATCATCAACCTTTTTATCGTCCCACTGCTGGGCACAGATCTTCTCACATACAGAGAAGGATTGAGCATAATCACCACGCTTGCTCAATGCGGGTTGGCGATTTCAGACTTAAAATCTAGGTTTCCTCGAGATGTTTTCCTTCACCTTTTAATCAGTCATTGGTGTCCAAGATATACTTAGAAAGTACACATAACTTAGAAAAGTTACATTGGTACTTGCCTTGTTTTTACTGGCTGACATATAAAAGACAAAAACATTATATTGGTATACATTTTTCTCTTTCTCTTTAAAGAAAATACATTTATTTAGAGACACACAATACACCAGACACATACCATCAGAGAAAGACAAAAAATAAATTTAAAAAATTAGGTTCAAGTTATGTGTATAAATACCAATGCAGAAAACTAGCAGAAACGTGTGCCTCCCGGCCGCGTCAAAAAGCCTAGTTCAGTAAAAATACCAGACTACTAGTGCCTGACGCTGGTTTTCAACCTATTCAATAATCTCAATTCATTACATCTCCTGTAGCGTAGTTATAACAGAGAAGTATCGATCGACAATACGTCGGTGCGTCCGGTTGTCCGGCTCGGGAACTGTCGATACGCTGAGAGCTGGATTGCGCCGGATAAATTACGGTTATTGAGTCGCTCCGGTCACTAGTTCTGACTGTAGAGGTGAAAATGAATGGGAAAAAATCTGTAAAGGCAATCCTGGTACTTACGGCATGTTGGGTTCTCGAAATACGCAACGTATTTTATTTTTTTTTTACTAATTTTAACTAGTGCTTGACTGCAATCCCTTGTGATGGTAAAGGGCGCTTGTTTATTAAGCCTATTCAGTAAAAAAACTTAGTGAATAGGTAGGAAGACGGCAGTTGAACGAGGTGATGCAATCTTAAACCCAACAACACGACCAACGATGCTGCGATGAGGGAGATGGATCTGAAGACCCTCCAAGATCAAATTCCCGACACAACTACATTTGGCGCACCGTACCCGGTACACATAGCAACACAACTGCTCAGACCCGTCCTCCGTACGACTTCACCAGACGTCATGCCGGAACACGACGAATCGCTTGGCGGCAAGACTTTGTCTGGTGAGTGGCCAGCAGCCGATATTAAGGCCTAGCACCGAGAAAAATCGAAACGACGTTAGTCGAGACATATTTTTACGTATATTTACATGTAAAATTCAAAGGTTAGTATTCACACAGACCGCCTTGAGGACACGTGCAGCATACGGTGGAGGTCTGCCCGGCTTGGGTAGAGCACCGCCGTGTCCTTGTGCAGGCGGCGATCGGCCATGGTCAGGAGCGAGAGTGCATAGCAGACCGTCAGCTCCTACAAAGGTCTTATACGACCTTCCATTCCGCCCAGAGCGCAAAAGTCATTCGATGATTTCCTATCCATTTAATAAAAAGGATCTACAGGTGTACGAGCCAATAATGTACATACAGCAAATGCTATTGTATAATGAATGAACTTGAACACAATGTGATTAAGTAGTAAATATACCTCCGTCACGCGGTCAGGTATAAATAAAACCAGTGCGGCTTAATAATGGTGGTTTTAGTGTTACTCAATAATTTTCTACAACAACTCTGGGGTATCGTCAACGGCGAAAAACTATCGACAAACATCTAAAAACATCTTTTGGTCCTTCGAGCCGGATTCACAGGATGAACAGGGATTCTAAATTAAAAAAAGAAACTACATTAATAACAAATGATATACCTAATGCTTTGTTATCAAAAGCACAGCTTAGTAGCCAGCCTCACGGACATTGACATTTCTGATTTTCATTTTCTGATTTCATTGATTAGTGTCAAAATATTGTTCGACGTTACTTGTAACAACGTAACACTTGTGACAGCCTCTGTAGCGTAGCGGCAGCGATCGTGGCCGCTGCGCAAGGAGGCGCGGTTCCATCCCCGCGCAGTGCAAATATTTGTATGCATGAATATGAATATTTGCACTGGTCTGGTCGTGCCTCGGAAAGCACGTTAAGCCGTTGGTCCCGGTTGCTATAAGAACTTATAATGGCAGTCGTTACGGGTTGTTGGAACCCTCAAAAGTCCAACAATTGGTCTCACTGCAATGCTTCGATATCGCCTTCTGGTTGTGGAGGTCAGACGGCAGTCGCTTCACGGAAAATATCGAAATTTAGCCAAAATCCGCAGTTAGACTGGTAAAGCGGACCCCAGACTCCAAAGCTGAAAAAAAGCTTCGCATGCAACTGGGATTAACGCAGAGATGATGATGATGATGTTACTTGTAACAACGTACGCCAAGAACTGCATGTATACTAATAAAAGTGTTCTGGAAAAAGACAGCAAGAACACTGAGCGAAAATCGAGTGACGGTTCGGGCGATGCGATGCAACGGAGTGGGTGTCAGAGAGAAGTCCCTTCTATATAATGTCCTTTTTTATCCTTTCACCCCTCTTTATCTCAAGAATCGCTTTCAATTTCTGTGCAACTCACATACTAAAGGTCACCAGATAACTTAAAGCTCAAAATCTTTCACTGTTCAGGCCCCTCGTTTGTGGAATGCATTGCCAATTGAAATTAAACGCGCGCAATAGTTACAGGAATTCAAGAGACTTGGGAGGGAACACTACTTGTCGTTATGATCTTGTTCAACAAACACTTTTTGCCTAATTTGTTTGCTTACCTATTATGTTCAGTATTTATGTATATGTATGTATTTGTATATCTACTTTAGTATATTGTAATAATGATGTTTGCACCAACGACAGTCCCATTTGTGGTTCGGGAGAATCTGTCCATTCTTTGGTTACCTGGAAGGGATCGCATTAGCGATAAGGCCACCCAATGCATGTTTTTTATGTTGAATGTATTTTGTTCGATGTTTGATTCGTGTACAATAAAGAATATATAAATAAATAAGAAATATCACGCAGATGAAGGCAGGATAGTAAGTAAATAAAAACTTCGGATTGGCTTCTGGGAGTAAAGCGATGTACGCTCAAAGTAAAAAGTTGATCATGTTAGAAATTGATTAATTACTTTAGTTTATTTGCATCACGATTACTATAAAGCGGTGCTTTTCGGAGCACGATGACATTGCGGTATGTAATGGATCCAGGTCTTCCATCCACTGATTGACCTTGGCAAGCGTAGTTGAGACCTTGAACGAACCATGCATCATCATCAACCTTATTATCGTCCCACTGCTGGGTACAGGTCTCCTCTCATACAGAGAAGAATTGAGCGTAATTATTATGCTTGCTCAATGCGGGTTGGCGATTTCAGACTTACAGTCCAGGTTTTCTCAACATGTTTTTCCTTCACCTTCAGTCATTGGTGTCCAAGATATACTTAGAAAATACATATAACTATAGAAAAGTTGCATTGGTACTTGCCTGGCCTGGAATCGAACCCGCGCACTCATACTTGAGAGGCTGGTGTTTTAACCACTAGGCCACCACGACTTTCGACGGTTGTATGAATCTAACGATTTATTGTGTAAAAATGACATCGTTAAAACTTAGTTGAATTTAAAATGACCAAAAAAAGGCGGAAAATTCAATTAGCGTTCAAATAAGGTGTCATATCTAGTGTGCAACTGCCCGGCTATAGATGTCGGGACGTTACCTTACCTTACCTTACCTTTTTTTAATAATTATAAACTAGTGCTTGACTGCAATCCCGCCTGATGGTAAGCAGTGATGCAATCGTTGATGGTAAAGCGCACTAGTTTATTAAGCATATTCACTTAAAAAACTTAGGAATAGGAAGTATGACGGCAGTTTAGCGAGGTGAAGCAATGTTAAACCCAAGACCAACACGACCAAACGATGCTACGCTAGAGGGAGATTGATCTGGAGACTCTCCATGACCAAACTCCCGACACAACAACATTTAGTGCACCGACCCGGCACACAACGCAACACAACTGCTCAGACCCGTCCGTTAGAGATGCGGCCTTATTGTCAGGCATATCAAATTACGGTAGTCACACAGAGATGCAATGACAAACCTCTTAAGACACCCAGGAAATAGAATAGAATAACTTATAAGTAAGTGAAAAGGTTCAGATGAGGTGTTTACGTAAAATGAAAGTAGTTATGATAGAGTAAGATCCCAGAGCGATCAGACGTAACTTATTTTCACATGGATGAAACCTTAGGTTCGTAGTAGTGCCTCATGTACTTAGAATACCTGTGTGTTTGTGGAACTTGCCGAGTGACACCTGGGCAGGTACCAGGTGAGAAAGGTAACTAAAAATTAGAGTTATTTTACTGATATTTATATATATTATGTAGAATATTATACTAAACTAGTATCATAAAGTGTCAGACACTTTTCATTGACCAAAACTTTTGTCAGACGCTTTAAAACTCCATAAAAAATAAATGAACTTTACTTATTTTCACATGTCTGACTTTTACATATGTTATAGAGGTAACTACTACAAAGTTATATTTCATCAGTCAGACAAATTTGACTGACCAAACATCCCATAAGACAAAAATTATTCGACTGGGAGTGCGAGCGCGTAAGCACTATGCATGCATTGAACAGCGAGTGAGATGTCCATAGCAACTCGGTTCCCCTTCTTAAACTTACCATCTGCTCCACTCTACTGTGTGTGTGTGTATGTGCCTAGTACGTGTCACGTAGTATAGAGTTTAGATCCGTAAAGAGCACATGTTTTTTTTTTTTGTTTATGCCGTGTATTTTTTTTTCCAGGGTTCGAAGGATATACAAGGTGTAACATAAAGGGTATATACATACCAAGGGCATGGCCTCTTTAGATGATATCAAACAATATCGGAAGGGTTTCAACTCAAAATAAAATACTCAAAAAATTGATACCAAATTTTCGGTTTCGTGTGTTTCTTAAAATCAAATCATTACAAACGTGGCAGCACACTAATATGTTAATAACTACTCGTTACCCGTCACATTACTTGCCAAAATCCGACAAATGTCTTCAATATCTCTGTGCGACTAGTATGATAGTAGCCTATCACAGGCGGTGTTTTTCCTCATAACTTCCTAACATAAAAAGATATGATTAAAAAACCCTTCCAATATCGTTTGATATCATGTAAAGATGCCAAACCTTTGTTATGTATATACCCTTTATGTTACACGTTGTATATCAATTGATATATATCATGATATATATCCGATATATATCTGATATATATCAAACCATTTTTTGTGATATGTATCAAAATTTATAGTATGTTGCATCTAAGGGCTTTTACCGACGCGCTGCTGGCATATTCTATAGGGTTCTGCAATCAATAGTAATAGTGTAACGTAAAAGAGCCAAAATAATTTTCAATTCTATCATCTGCAAACATCCCTATTCCTTAAAAGTGAAGTGTAGTGTTAATCCTTTAGGAATGTTAACAGGCGATTTGACAGTTCTAGCTGACTAGAAAAAGACTAATTTGTTATTTGATTATAACTCAACCAGACAAAGTCAAGACAAAGTCTTGCCGCTAAGCGATTCGTCATGTTCCGGCATGATGTCTGGTGAAGCCGTACGGAGGACGGGTCTGAGCAGTTGTGTTGCGATGTGTGCCGGGTACGATGTGCCTAATGTTGTCGTGTCGGGAATTTGGTCGTGGAGGGTCTCCAGATCATCCTCTGGCGCAGCATCGTTGGTTGTGTTGTTGGGTTAAACATTGCATCACCTCGCTCAACTGCCGTCTTCCTCCCTATTCACTCAGTTTTTTTGAGTGAATAGGCTTAATAAGCTAGTGCGCTTTACCATCAACGATTGCATCACTGCTTACCATCAGGCGGGATTGCAGTCAAGCACTAGTTTTATAACTAATAAACAAAAAAAAAACTCGACTAAGTACAACTATTAGGATTTTTAAGATAATTTAATTTTGTTTACCTAATATTTATAGACTTTGTTTTCTCAGAAAAAGATAGTTATTTTTAGTTGATTTTTGTGAATTCTTATAGTTCACAAAAATCAACTAAAAATAACTATCTTATTATCCCATTTTAATATCTTAATATTACTACCTATACGATTGCCACAGGTACATGACAGTTTATTATTATCAATTTATTACAATATAAAAATAACAACATAAAAACAACATATTTTTAGTTTTTATATTGTAATAAATTAAACATAAAATCTTATATTTTATGTTTATTTTGTTAAATAAAAACCAAAAATTTGTTGTTTTTATATTGTAATAAATTCATAATAATAAACTGTCATGTACCTGTGGCAATCGTATAGGTAGTAATAAGATAATAAAATGGCAGTCTTAAGAAATGGATATAAATATCGGATATATGTATATCCGATATTTTGATATTTATTATAAATATCGGATATTTTCGAACCCTGTTTTTTACTGATATTAAGTAATTTGTGATAGTGAAAAAACCATGGAAGACGGAAAATTGAAGTGTGTATGTGTGTCTTAAGGGATGTTTGGTCAGTCAAATTTGTCTGACTGATGAAATATAACTTTGTAGTAGTTACCTCTATAACATATGTAAAAGTCAGACATGTGAAAATAAGTAAAGTTCATTTATTTTTTATGGAGCTTTAAAGCGTCTGACAAAAGTTTTGGTCCATGAAAAGTGTCTGACACTTTATGATACTAGTTTAGTATAATATTCTACATAATATATATAAATATCAGCCATTAGAATTTAAGTAAAATAACTCTAATTTTTAGTTACCTTTCTCAGCTGGTACCTGCCCAGGTGTCACTCGGCAAGTTCCACAAACACACAGGTATTCTAAGTACATGAGGCACTACTACGAACCTAAGGTTTCATCCATGTGAAAATAAGTTACGTCTGATCGCTCTGGGATCTTACTCTATTATCCGCGCACGGACAGACAGACAAACAGGCAAGACAAGGCCTCCGAATCTTTCAGAGTCCTGAATTAACTACAGAACCCTAAAAACGGTTAAGATAAGAGATATTTTCATTTCACATTTCACTCCAATAAATAAATAAATGCATGATCTTGGCTGTCCTCATTTAATATCAATGAACAAGCTGCAATGCATTGATTTATGAATATCTTCCCCGCTATATTTAAACTGAACTACATTAGAAATTCAAAACGTTTTGAAAAGAAATTCAAACGAGTTGTTTGTTTATAAGGGGTCGGCTAAACACTTCTGGAACTTCACTTTCAACTTTAGGGCCAGGCTAGGCAAAGGGACAAAGCGTATGAAAGCCCCTAAATACTAAACAAAGCATAAACTAGGACATATCTCCAATTTTTAAGTAAACCACCCAGTAGACACTGACTTTCCCCCCAAGGCCAGAAGCTGGGTACTACCATGGGCAGAATAAGCCTTTGAAAACACAATCTCGTTGCAAGTCAGAAACTCTTTCATAGCAATTGGGTTGTATCCTAAAAAATAATTTAATGTCCATCAGATAGGTTTATAAAAAATATTGAACACGTATTTTTTATTTTTTCTTTTATTCAAATACTTAGGAAGATATACATATTGATTTGAAATGTCGCATGACGTCACGCCGTGGTACAAAATATTCCACGGCATGACGTAATTAGCCCCCACTCCGTAACTTTAATCCATACTAATATTATAAATGCGAAAGTAACTCTGTCTGTCTGTCTGTCTGTCTGTCTGTTACGCTTTCCCGCTTAAACCTCTCAACCGATTTTGATGAAATTTGGCACAGAGAATCTTTAGATCCTGAGAAAGAACATAGGCTCCTTTTATCCCGGAAAAATTTGATATTCCCAAAGGATATAACCGAACTCCACGCGGGCGAAGCCGCGGGCGGAAAGCTAGTAGGTTATATGTTCAGTAAAGCTCGACCGAGATAGGTTTTTATTCTCGACTGAAACCGAGACCTAAAATGAAATAATATCTCAGCCAAGATCGAGAGCCGAGTCCGGGAGTAGAAAATACGTGAAAAAATATCAAATAGGTACTTAAAATTAACTCTTTAAGAATCGAAATTTAATTTCAATCCATACTAATATTATAAATGTGATGTTCCTAATAAATAATATATTAGGAACATCACATTTATAATAAATGTGATGATCCATACTAATATTATAAATGTGATAAATGTGTGTTAAGATGTGCTGTGGTGGGCCCTGAAAGAGAAAGGTTTGCCTGGGAAGTATGTAGAGTTAATTCGTGCTATGTACAGTCGATCTCGTACCTACGTCCGGTCGGCTGCTGGCAATACCGACGAGTTCAGTGTGGCGGTAGGCTTGCACCAGGGATCGGCTTTAAGTCCGTACCTCTTCCTGTTGATTATGGACGCTCTTACGTCGGACATCCAGAAGGAGGCACCCTGGTGCATGCTGTTCGCCGATGACATTGTTCTCGTCGGTGAAGATGGACCTGAGATCCAGAGCAGATTGGAGAAATGGCAACAGAAGCTGGAGAATGTTGGCTTGAAAATCAGCAGAACAAAAACCGAATATATGTTCTGCGATTTCGGCGGTCTCTCCACTTCTGGAGCCATAGCGCTTGATGGCGCACTCCTACCAATTTGCTCCGACTTTCGGTATCTCGGTTCACTCGTACAAAGCGATGGCGAAATAGATCGGACGGTTAAGCACAGAATTAACACTGGATGGATGAAATGGCGGCAGGTCACAGGAACAATCTGCGACTCCCGCATTCCCCTTAAACTTAAGGGGAAAATATATAAAACCATGATCCGACCTGCTGTCTTGTATGGATCAGAATGTTGGGCTACGAAAGGGATGAATGAAGGCAATTGCATGCAGCCGAGATGAGAATGCTAAGAGGGATGTGTGGTGTTACACGAATGGATAGAATAAGAAATGAGTACATAAGAGGAAGTCTGAAAGTGGCACCGGTAGCTGAAAAGTTGTGTGGAAATCGGTTGTCCTGGTACGGGCATGTGTTACGGAGAACTGAGGAGAATGTCGTGAGGAGAGTCTTAATTATGAATGTGGATGGCTATAAGAGTAGGGGAAGACCAAAGAAACGATGGATGAAATGTGTGAAGGATGATATGACTAAGAAGGGAGTGACTGCGGAGATGGCTTCTGATAGGGATGCATGGAAGAAAAAGACATGTTGCGCCGACCCCAAATAAATTGGGATAAGGGCAGGAGAATGATGATGATTTCTGTCTGTCTGTCTGTCCGGCTTTCACGCCAAAACTACTGAACCGATTGTAATGAAATTTGGTACACAGATAGTCTAGAGCCTGACAAAGGACATAGGCTATAAAACATCTCGCTAATACCAATAGGAGCATAGCAGGAACAAAAAATGTTGCGAAAACGTGAGCAAACGCGGACGTTCATATTGCTCCCATTATTTTAACAGGCGCTTATTTTATATCAACTGAGCTCTTTCGGTTCGAAGCTTACGCGGGTGAAACCGCGGGGCATAGCTAGTCACTAAATAAATATACCTGACATCGTAACGCAAACTTCGCGAAAAGGCTAGACCACAAGCCACTAATAAAATTATGATAGTCATTTATGTCGTCAATGAGCGGTTACAGAATTATCAGTGTTTAAAAAAGTGTCGGCTCGGCCTTTGGACGTTGCAAGTGTGCCGCCGCACGTGTTTGTAGGTATGACGTTGACCCCTGACGTGAACTCTAGTAAATCAGCTGATAGAATAGTTTTTCGAGTTTTGTTCACATTGCCCTTTTTTGTGTAATTAGCGAATTAATCTATTTTTACTTTAAAATATTATTGGGTTATAAAAGTATAGCTATTATTAACGGTCTAAAGTGAAAAAAACTGCAGCATTTTTTTTAATTCGGGCAAAAGCCGACGAAAAATTCCACCACGGGGGGGGGAGGGGGGGGGTTCAGAGTCATGTACTGAATCCATGCTGAATCCATGGTACTCGTTTGTGCGGTGATATCAGATACACCCTCTAAAGTAAGATAATTAATTTTGTGTAGCTAGTTTGAGAAAGCAGAACAGCCTCCGTGGCGCAGCGGTAGCGGACGAGGCCGCTGCGCAAGGTGGCGCGGGTTCGATCCCCGCACAGTGCAAGTATTTGTATGCATGAATATGAATATTTGTACTGGTCTGGTCGTGCCTCGGAAAGCACGTTAAGCCGTTGGTCCCGGTTGCCATACGAACATCTAGTGGCAGTCGTTACGGGTTGTTGGAGCCCTCAAAAGTCCTACAATTGGTCTAGCTGCAATGCTTCGATGTCGCCTTCGGGTTGTGGAGGTCAGACGGCAGTCGCTTCATAGAAAATGTCGAAGTTTAGCCATATCAGCAGTTGGACTGGTAAAGCGAACCCCAGACTCCAAAGCTGAAAAAACTTCGGATGCGACTGGGATTAACACTGGGATGATGAGTTTGAGAAAGCAGAGAGGAATGGGACTAGGAAACGAGCGGTGTAATGTTCACGCTTTTAGTTTTTTTTATCAGTTATAAACTAGTGCTTGACTGCAATCCCGCCTGATGGTAAGCAGTGATGCAATCGTTGATGGTAAAACGCACTAGCTTATTAAGCCTATTCACTCAAAAGAACTGAGTAAATAAGAAGGAAGACGGCAGTTGAGCGAGGTGATGCAATGTTTAACCCAACAACACGACCAACGATGGTGCGCCAGAGGATGATCTGGAGACCCTCCACGACCAAACTCCCGACACAACAACATTAGGCACATCGTACCCGGTATACATCGCAACACAACTGCTCAGACCCGTCCTCCGTACGGCTTCACCAGACATCATGCCGGAACACGACGAATCACGTGGCGGCAAGACTTTGTCTGATGGGTGGTAACTTATGCCGGCGGCTGATGTTGTTGCCTACCACCGAGAAAAATTTTAGTTTACGCAGAACTAACTTTTTAAATTCACCGCCATGTGCTGTTATATCCTTTTTAAATTCACCGCCATGTGCTGTTATATCCTTTTTAAATTCACCGCCATGTGCTGTTACATCATTTTGACACTTTTCTAAAAGAAACTTTCGGAAATAAACATTAAACATTATTTTTTACTAGCTTTCCGCCCGCGGCTTCGCCCGCGTGGAGTTCGGTTATATCGCGCTGCTTAGATTTCCCTAGGGAAAATCAATTTTTTCCGGGTTAAAAGGTAGCCTATGTTCTTTCTCAGGGTCTAAAGATTGTCTGTGCCAAATTTCATCAAAATCGGTTAAGAGGTTTATGCGGGAAAGCGTAACAGACAGACAGACAGACAGACAGACAGACAGACAGACAGACAGACAGACAGACAGACAGACCGACACACAGACAGACAGAGTTACTTTCGCATTTATAATATTATATGGATATATGGATACCAGTTTGCAACGACTTCCGGTGACTACTCGGACAAAGTATTTTGAGTACCAGAATATAGTTGCAAAAGTATCAAATAATCTACAATAACATATTTTAATCGTATTATTATATCGTGGTGGCCTAGTGGTTAAAACACCAGCCTCTCAAGTATGAGTGCGCGAATTCGATTCCAGGTCAGGCAATTACCAATGTAACTTTTCTAAAGTTATATGCACTTTCTAAGTATATCTTGGACACCAATGACTGAAGGTGAAGGAAAACATCTTGAGGAAACCTGGACTTTAAGTCTGTAATCGTCAACCCGCATTGAGCAAGCGTGGTGATTACGCTCAATCCTTCTCTGTATGAGAGGAGATCTGTGCCCAGCAGTGGGACGATAAAAAGGTTGATGATGATGATGAAAAACAAAAGCTAACACTAGAAACTAAAATTCCCATGAATTTAACTATCCAAATGAAGACTGATTTACACGGTGAAATTTAATTGTCTATGGCTTTAATTAAGTTGAAGCAACAATAAAAGTTGCATTGTATAAAGTTCTAAACACCATTTAGACGATGCAAATCATTTATTGCATCAATGTTATTATATGCCATAAGTAATTAAATTGCACCTTGTCAATCAGTCTTACATCACAAGCAACTCACAGCAAGAAAAAAAAACATAACCTTAAAATTATCAAACTCAACACAAACTATTTCGATCTCCGGATTACATAATGGATTTCAAACCCGCCCTTTCGTCGATAACGTCTAGACAAGGCGTCTCCAGACGAAAGAATATCACTATTTAATGTCAATGTAGGTGCAAACGAAGAATAATGTCCTTTTATTCTGATGTCTTATGACCTGTCGTACGGCAAGTATCCACCCTTATGTTGTTAACACCGTTACGACCTGGATTGAAGCGTTTCGCATCGTCTATATGTCGGCCAAATTCGATAAAGAATAAAGGTAAACAAACCGTTGCTAGGCAACGAGTAGTTAACGCCTAAAAGACAGATATTAACAACCTTTCCTAGTTAGATGATTTTCATAAAAGTAATAATTCTACGTTCTGCTAATGTAAACAGTTTATTTGTTTAGTTATTTATGATTTGCATAGAACACTAAACCGATTTGAGAGATAATGAAATATGACACACATGTAAGCTAATTTCCTAATAGGTTTAATTTTTTGATACATATACACTATGTAACAAAAACCCTGTTGTTCCTTTCAGGGACATATGTATATATTTACTTACAAGCACATCATTAATTAAATTATATTTTAAAAAAGTAATTATTGTCTAGTCGAGGGGTCAACATCAAATAACTATTAAAATCGATACTTTGACAAAATGTTTAAAATATCTGATTTTATAAGTTAAAGAGATTGCCGGGAACGTTCTACTTATGTCTTCTTCATGCAAAATTGCAAAGGTAAGAAATTAGTTAAAGATTACAAATATTAATAATTAAATATTTATTTTAATTATAATTTTTGTTGAACAAATTTTTATAAATGATATGTTTTATTGCATCCGTATACCGATTCTTAAAACTTAGGCAGAAGGAACAACAGGGTTTTTGTTACATATTATAATTATATTATACTTAGTCCATACTTGAAAGTATTACAATGCATGTGTTAAGCAGTTGATTTGAATGTAATTAAAATACGCAAAATTGTATTGACAAATGCCTCAACTTTATTCATTGGTTGAATTCCACAAAATGTGTTTCATATCTGGATTTCATCCATCTTTCTTTTTTTGTCACGTAAAATTAATGTCGACTTTTTAATGGTTTTTCGAAACATCAAGTTATTTTGCATGTTATTTTAGTTATTCTATTGAAATTTGCTGCAACATGCTAACTATTTATTAACAATTCCTTGTTAATAAATAGTTAGCATGTAAAAGTCGATAATCATGTAAATAACAGGAGATTTGTAAAACGTGAGTTGTGATAACCCTAAATTGGTTTGTTTACCTCTATTCTTTATGGAGCTTGGCGAGAATAAAGGTATTATGACGCGTACCTACATCGAAGAGCTGGAACAAGCCTGCGGCGATCTATCCATCTGACTACAATTTAAGTGTCTTTAAGGCTAGAGTGTCTGTCAAAAATACACAAAAGGTAAAAAACAAAACGGTCACGGTGTCGGGTCCGTCACACTCACGCGATTTCAAAGCTTTATCCCCATCCAACAAAAGTGCTTAAGGTCAGTAAAGAATCCTTCACTTCAAAAATCAAAAGATATTTATTCAAATTAGTCTAAAAATCAGCACTTTTTGAATATGAATATTACATAAGACAGTCCCCAAAAACGCCCACCCTTCGATTGTCTGGACAACGTCTGTTAATAGAGAGATCGTGATGAGGTAGGAATTTTTTATTAGCAGTCGGGAATCTGGAATTTGTATCAGTTGACTCGCCATATAGGATTCTCGTGAAATGGGTAAATAATATCTAGACATATACCTTGGGGGAATATGTTGTATCCCGCATTTATGTCACACACTGTTTGTACTTGGTATGATGGGGTATAATGAGCTCAGGGTTCGCCGAGAGTTCAGTCTTGCTTGAGTGCTACGTCAGCTAGAGCTTCAAGTACCGGACCGGTACGTGTAGAGGCGGCGACGCCCGCAAATGCTAAACGTGCCTGTGGCCAGAACCAACCTACTGACGAAAGCACCCCTCACCCATGCAATCCGTATGGTGAACGAAATCCATGAAAGACTGGACATATTTTCGTGTTCTTTGAGTGAATTCGCAAGAGTTTTATTAAATATGGTTAGTTACATTTAAGAATTAGTGTATGTTTAAGTATTAGTGGATAACTGCACTGTCGCATTAGGGTAAGACCTGTTAGGACAGTTGTAAACTGATAAAAAAATAAATGTCATCATCATGTCAGCCACATGAAGTCCACTGCTGGACATAGGCCTCTCAAAAGAATTTCCAAATAGAGCAGTTGGACGCGGTCTGCATCCAGCGCTTCCCTGAGATGTTGGTCAGTTCCTGACCACATAGTCGGTGAGTATCCGACGCTGCGCCTGCCGGTACGTGGTTGCTATTCAAGAGCCTTTCTGCCTCATCGGCTATCGGCACCCATTGCCTCTTAGAAGTAGTAATCCACTGGGCTATGGCGGCGACATTCTTTCTTCTACGAATGCCCTGATTCAATCACGTAGAGAAGTGTCTCCACGCACCGAGAGCTATGGAGAGGGCTATACTAGGTGTAGCTTAGCCCTCTCTATTTTTTTTTATAATTATAAACTAGTGCTTGACTGCAATCCCGCCTGATGGAAAGCAGTGATGCAATTGTTGATGGTAAAGCGCGCAAGTTTATTAAGCCTATCAACTTAAAAATCTTAGCGAGTAGGAAGGCAGACGGCAGTTGAGCGAGGTGATGCAATGTTAAACCTAACAACACGACCAACGATGCTGCGCCAGAGGGAGATTAATCTGGAGACCCTCCACGATCAAACACCCAACACAATAACATTTGGCGCATCGTACCCGGCACACATCGCAACATAACTGCTCAGACCCGTCCTCCGTACGGCTTTACCAGACATCATGGCGGAACACGACGAATCGCTTGGCGGCAAGACTTGTGTGAGTGGTAACTTCTGCCGGCAGCCGGTTACAAACCCCCTACTCCTCAGATCATGCGTCATTAAATTCACATAAACCTCGTCTGTGAGTCAAGTTTACCCTACATTATAATAAACGTCAGCAGCCGGTAGAGATATGAAACGTAAACTCAGCACACGACATTTACATACGGTACGAGAAAATAAAGAACATGTTTGAAAATGTCCTTTATTTTTTGTTCACGAGAAATTTCTTATTCACCCAATCTATCTTTTCCATCTTACACATATTCTAAAACTCTAGCGTTATTCAGATCAAAAGTTATTAATTCATATTAGGCTTCTTCTTCTTCTTTTTCTTCTTTTTTCAAGGTGAGATGCAACCTCAACTCTTGATCAATAGCCTCTGTGGAAAATGCTTATACCACAATTTTGCCAATAACACATATAATGAATTACAGAAATTCTTTGAAAATTTTATTTCACAATAATGGCGGATGTCGCCAATGACTGTTGAAAAAGACGGCGCGTGAACCGTCTATGAGGAAGGTTTGAGGCAAAGTAATGATGTGGCCACTATGCTGCGATATTTCAATGTTTTTATGAATTATCTACTGAATGCACTTTTTACTACATAAATCACGCGCTTTTATTCAGTAAACGACACGATAAATAATTTTAAAAGCCCAATGAAAAATGCGCGTGACACTCAGCTTTCCCGTCAAAACTCCTCATGTTAGGCTGAGAATCAGCACTTTTTGAACGTCAACATTACACAAGACAGATCTCCCAAAACGCCCTCCCTTCGCCACTTCCTAATGCTTTTGCTGGGAAGAAGAAGTGGCAGAACAAACACCCCGGCAACACAGCTGGCTGTTCAGTTTCAAAAACAAGTGCCTCTACAATATTATGCAAATTAAATAATTTACCATATGCCAGGTAGCCACTCCGCTAAACCAGCAATACCAAAAAAAAAAACATTAAAAATGGATATGTAAGTATTGCAAGGATCAAAGCAAAGGAGCAAGGATTGGATCTCATCTGCATCTGCTTAGGCTTATCCCAACTATGCTTGGGTCTTTTTTTTATCCTATTGGTTGTTTCAGAGATTGATGCGTTCAAATAAAGGAACTTGTCCGTCTTATGCATTGATAAAATATTAAACAGATACGATATATTCTAACAAACTGACCAAAAAAAT
Source organism: Sesamia nonagrioides (assembly GCA_017933935.1). NCBI lineage: Eukaryota > Metazoa > Arthropoda > Insecta > Lepidoptera > Noctuidae > Sesamia > Sesamia nonagrioides. Next base: position 413,412 of record JADWQK010001879.1, read on the forward strand.
GTGCCGAACACAGCAGCAGCACACATGCATATTTTTATTCGGCATACATTGGTACAGTGTGAGTGAGATGGGGCGCAATCTAAAGCATAGAGAAGAAAAAGATGGCTAGTGTTTGTCGTTTGCGCTGTTAGTGTTTGTCGTTTGTTTTTACGAGTGTATCGAGAGTGACTAAAGCGAGATACAGGACTTACTTCCTTTTGTACGCTTCATTTTTAGTGCGCTAGTGACATATCTACCTTAGTTTAATATTTTATCAATGGTCTTATGTATATTTCGCTATTGACGCAACAATAGCTATACACATGTGTATCGTGGGTGCGTTTACAAATAATTAAATTCACATACACAAACAGTCAGATCCGGAACAATTACCTGTAGACTATATATAAACATTTGATCCGTGTGGGGATCGACCGCGTGACACCCAGCTTATATAATATCTATATCTATACTAATATATAAAGCTGAAGAGTTTGTTTGTTTGTGCGCGCTAATCTCAGGAACTGCTGGTCCGATTTGAAAAATTCTTTTTGCGTTGGATAGCCTATTAATCCAGGAAGGCTTTAGGCTATATAACATCCCGCTATGACCAATAGGAGCAGAGCAGTAACAAAAAATGTTGCGAAAATGGGAGCTAACATAGCCGTACATATTGCCAATAGGAGCTGAGCATGACTAATTCCACGCGAACGAATTCGCTGGCGGCCGCTAGTATAATATATAAGTATAGTAATAGCATGATTTTTATACTGTGCTAATAGTCTGGAATACCCAGAGCACTTTTCAATGCCTGTAGTCTAAAAGTGTAAGGTATCCACGTTCAAACGTTCCGGGATAAATTAAGCTGAAAACCACACGACATTGCAATACGTATTTAAGTACACGTGGATTCAAATTCGCAGAAAGGCAACACCCTTTTCAAGCTTTATTTATCCATACTTAATAATATAAATGCGAAAGTAACCCTGTCTGTCTGTAACGCTTTCCCGCTTAAACCTCTCAACCGATTTTGATAAAATTTGGTACAGACAATCTTTAGACCCTGAGAAAGGACATAGGCTACCTTTTATCCCGAAAAAAATTGATATTCCCGAGGGAAATCTAAAACGCGCGATATAACTGAATTCCACCCGGGCGAAGCCGCGGGCGGAAAGCTAGTACTTAATATTATAAATGCGAAAGCAACTCTGTCTGTCTGTAACGCTTTCCCGCTTAAACCTCTCAACTGATTTTGATAAAATTTGGCACAGACAATCTTTAGACCCTGAGAAAGGACATAGGCTACCTTTTATCCCGAAAAATTTGATATTCCCGAGGGAAATCTAAAACGCGCGATATAACTACGATATACGATTTGACAATTTCAATATTTTAGATAATTCAAAATTGGGACACTTATCGGGGCCATCAATTACGCAGTTGAAATAATTTTAAAATGTGGGGTTTGAACAAGAAATGTTTTGGACTGTCAGTTTGTGAACCACTGCTGCTTTTGTATTGTTTGTAAATGTATTACTAACATAGTTTGTAGGCACATGTAACTAACACTATTTTTTTTTTTTTTTTATAAATTATAAACAAGCGCTTGACCGCAATCCCACCTGATGGTAAGCAGTGATGCGATATGAGTGACTATGAGTCTGGTTGCTCGAAATAAATAGATTAAATAAAAATAACTGAATTCCACCCGGGCGAAGCCGCGGGCAGAAAGCTAGTTGAATATAAAAAAAGAGAAAATAATGGTTTATTCATCGTTAATTAAACGCAAATTAACAAAAAAATAAACTAAAACCCTCGTATTATGCGTGATTTTAGTTATCAGCTAAAGGCACCGATTTCTTTGTTCCCAAATGAATCTTAAAAGTTCATTGCATCTTTTTCTTTCCATTTCATTCCGAAAAGGACAGCAGATAAACATTCATTTAGTTTTCTCAAACTAGTCAGTGCTTGTCAGGAATTCAGGTAGTTTCAGGCGTCATTTTTTTTCAAAGCACTTCTGAAACGTTCATTGAGTATTTTAACTCGTCAGGATTAAACTAAATTTTATCTTGTATCCTTTTCTTAATAAAATAAAAATAATTAGTTGCACAGAAATTAAATTTAGTTTAGTTCGTGAAAAAAAATATTTTTTCAGCAAAAAAAAAACGCCGAGTGAATAGAAAGGAAGACGGCAGTTCAAGGTGATGTAATGCTAAACCCAACAACATGACCAACGATGCTGCGCCAGAAGGAGATAGATGTGGAGACCCTCCACGACCAAACTCCCAACACAACAACATTTGGCGCATCGTACCCGGCACACATCGCTACACAACTGCTCATACCACGGCTACTGACTATAGTTATGCAATGAATAATGGCTTAAAGTAAATAATATACAAAGTTTAGAACTATCTGCATCCAAACTAGGTGGTAATCCCGTATCCCGGATTACATTTGATCCCCATAAATAACTTGGGAGCATTCTGTAGCAATGTTTAAGTTTACAAACACGAGGGTCTCTGGTTAAATTATATCAACTAAACTCTGTTTGAAATACGATGAGACATTTGAACAAACCATTTTTATAATCCATCCGATTTTAATAATCTTTACATGCTAAGAACTGCCGGAAACTGCCGAGAACTGCCGGAAACTGCCGAGAACTGTCTAAAACTGCCGAGAACTGCCGAGAAATGTCATGAAAGCACGTTAAGCCGTTGGTCCCGGCTATAATTTGTAAATCTTTGACTGTTGTTACTAGTATTTAGAAACCCAAAAGTCTAATAAACAGTCCTACCAAAGGTTTATTTATTTATTTATTTATTCTTTCGCACACATGACATGTACATTGGGCGAACTTAATGCCTAAGCCATTCTCTACCAGTCAACCCCAGGTGGTGAAGAGATAAGATGGTAGGTGCTTTAGCTTGAAAGAAAATAGTCGAGAAAAAAAAGCCCCTATAATTATTAAAAAATACTTAAATAAGCTAAATATACATACATACTATTACCAAAATATATACTTATAATATATACATATAAAAACTAAAATTTGGGAAAGGTTATTATTATTTATTTATTTATTTTCTTAATCTCCACGTGTACAATACATTGGGATAAATGCTATGCCCCGCAAAACCGTTTTCTCGGTTTGTCTGCGGGAACAGAACAAACAGTGCATCAGCAATAATTAAATATGCAACAATATTACGAAAAAGTTACATCAACAATATCAGGTCTTACAAAATTGCTTACAGACTACTGAGTGAGAACATTTTAAGTGCTCTGGCAAATTTTCTTTTTGTTTTCTGACCTCTTATGTCAGCAGGCAATTGGTCGAGCCAGTATGGCACTCTTTTGTCCAGCGTTCGGTCGCCAAAATAATTACTAACTCTTGGTACATTAAATTTTCCTGCTGACACCATCTTAGTTGCAGTTAGTTATTCTATTATCCAATAACTGTATTCTTCTTCAGCCTATAGAGGTCCACTGCAGGACAAAGCCCCCGAAACAAGTCTTTCCGCAATGACCGGTCTTATTCTGCTCGCATCCATCGACTTCCCGCGACCTTCACCAGATCATCGGTCCACCTTGTTGCGCCAAATGTTGTTGTGTCGGGAGTTTGGTCTTAGAGGGTTTCCAGATCAATCTCCCTCTGGCGCAGCATCGTTGGTCATGTTGTTGGGTTTAACATTGCATCACCTCGCTCAACTGCGGTCTTCCTTCCTATTTATTCGTTTTTTTTTTTTGAGTGAATAGTCTGTTAATGAATTAGCGCGCTTTACCATCAACGATTGCATCACTGCTTACCATCAGACAGGATTGCGGTCAAGCACTACTTTATAATAATAAAAAATGTAGCATGATATCCAATTAGAACAGGGTATTACATTAACGAAGTCACCTGTTTTTATTTTAACCGATTATAGGCAGATTTAGTGCTAAAACACCAGCCTCTCAAGTATGAGTGTCCGGGTTCGCTTCCAGGTCAGGCAAGTACCAATGTAACTTTTCTAAAGTTATAGGTACTTTCTAAGTATATCTTGGACACCAATGACTGAAGGTGAAGGAAAACATCTTTGAGGATCTGAAATCGCCAACCCGCAACGAAGAACTACGGGTCCGATTTGAAAAATTGTTTTTGCGTTGGATAGCCCATTAATCCAGGAAGACTTTAGGCATCACGCAGCGACCAATAGGAGCGGGGCATATAAAAATGCGGGTGAAACCGCGTGGCGCAGCTAGTAAGTATCTATGATAACATAACTTCAACCATTTGCCATGAAAAGTGCTTTTTCTTTCTTCATTTTCAGTTTTCCTAAACTTTTTATTAGATAAATATGTCCGCCCGGGCTTATTTATCTGGAAAGGAACTATTTTAAGACACCATTTTGTGAGTTAGAGGCCCGGATACACTTGTTAGTAAGACTAACGAATCAATTTCCTTAGAGAGTTTCTTTCGAATTTTTCTTTGATATTTTTTTAGTAAATTATTTTGTAAGAAATTTTATTAATAAGACTAATAGATTATATTGTCTTTCGTGTTTTTCAAACCTTTTATTCGAAAAAGAAAATTAATTTAATATTTTTAATTAACTTTGGCGGGTCCCGCGTAATGGCAAACGAAATCGTGGTCGCCCAAGATGAAGAAGGAGGGATGAGGTTGCTCGAGTGACCTCGGCGCCTCTGAGGCCGGCTCAGAAAGAGATAGCGAGGAAACTTAAGCTTGGAAAGACCTATGGCCAGCAACAGAACAGCGTAGGATAAAGAAAAAACCGGCCAAGTGCGAGGGACCCGCGCCCAAAGAGTTCCGTAACATTATCTGTAGAAACGGCAAAAAAACACGTTTGTTGTATGGACTCTCATACAAAAACTTGTTTTTTGCCATTTTCTCTTCAATTTTGCCCTTCAATATTTATTTTATTTTAATTATTTATTTTAATTTTAGGTTATGTGCATTTTTTTCTTTCCATTTCGTTAAGAAAAGGATAGAAGATACCATTTTTGTTTAATCCTGTCAAATTAAGATACTCCATAGACAGTTTAGACGCGATTATAAACAGACTGAAAATACGCCAGTTTACATCAGGAGCGCGCTAATTTGACAGGTCTAAACTGACATTTTATCTTCTGTCCTTGTCTTAATGAAATAGAAAGAAAGAGATGCACTGAACTTAAATTTAATTGTAGTTTGTGAATAAGAGAATCAAACATTTCAAGCGTCTATCTATTTCCGTTATTAATATGGAGCAAAAAAAAGGTAAAAAAAAAATCACGTTTGTTTTAGGTATGGGAGCCCCCCTTAAATATATATTTTTTTTATGTAGTTGTTAGTATTTGTTGTTATAGCGGCAATAAGAATACATAATCTCTGAAAAAATCAACTGTCTAGCTATTACGGTTTATGAGATACAGCCTGGTGACAGACGGACGGACAGACGGACAGCGAAGTCTCATGAACAGGGTTCCGGTTTACCTTTTAGGTACGGAACCCTATTCAAGATCGGGAGACAACATCGAATTCCCAGCCACCGTAGGCGCGGGCCTGTGGGCGGTGAGCAGCGGACAGCTCTCCGCCCGGTAAGGACCAGGCCCGAGTCGACGACGCAACGTGTTTCACGCACAACGCAAACAGATGTCAGCACTAAGTGACGGGATCCACGAAGACCGATGCCTCCTGGGTCAGGGTTGCGTGTTGGTTAAAAAAGAAATCGTGGCCCTGGCCGTCGCACAGGCAAGTGAAGAAACAGGGGAGGGTTTTAGTCAGTAGAAGTCTGACACGCCCCTCCGCTCCGCTCAGAGTGGGAGAGGTCATTTGATGTTTTCCCATACCAAACAAAAAAAAAAGGACTAACATTACCAGTTAGTTTTTTAGTGTTTTTACCCAGTTGGGTAAAAAGAGTGCAAAGTAAGACTTCCCATTCCCAACACTGTAAAGAAAGAAGAGAGAAATAAAAAATGATTATTTTACAGTATAAACATGACGCCAAAAACAACATTAAACACAATCAAAAACAACATTAAACACAATTAAAAAAATCAATATTAACCACAAACAAGAAAACAAAATTAACCACATTCAAAAACAATAATAACTTCAATCAAAAGACAATATTAACCACAATCAAAAAACAACATTGTCCATGAGAGTCGCCAGGATGTTCAATGCTACCTTTGAACATTGATTCAGCATTTTGGCAACGGACGCGCGGCCTACTTCAAATATTGTTCTAATTACAGATTACACCCATAGAATATTAAGACGTTTGTACATTTGTAAAACAAAGCCAAAGCAAGCTATTGTTGTCAAAGTAGTATACAACGTGTAACAAAAAGGGTATATACATACCAAGGGCATGGCATCTTTAGATGATATCAGACGATATCGGAAGGGTTTCAACTTAAAATAAAATACTCAAAAAATTAGTACCAAATTTTCGGTTTCGTGTGTTTCTTAAAATAAAATCATAACAAACGTGGCAGCACACTACATATGTTAATAACTACTCATTACCCGTCACGTGACTTTCCAAAATCCGATAAATGTCTTCAATATCTCTGTGCGACTAGTATGATAGTAGCCTATCACAGGCAGTGTTTTTCCTCATAACTTCCTAACATAAAGAGATAGAATTAAAAAACCCTTCCAATATCGTTTGATATCATGTAAAGATGCCATGCCTTTGTTATGGATATACCCTTTATGTTACACGTTGTATAAGCTGTAATATTGTGTAAATAAATCAGATTAGAATTTATTCTTGTCTCGTTACCCCTCACTGTGGCCAAGACACATTTAGCCATCTCTGATTAGTCCTGTGAGTCTGCTGGACTGGCAGTGAGTTTACCCTTCACCCTTACCTGGAAATCCTACCCACTATCCGTCTGTTACCTTAGGTCTCTTGGTGCAGACATCCCGCACTTATTTATATATTTATTTAATACGAACTATATGGTAGGTCAGGGCTGTAGGGCTTTATAGGACTTAGGGTAGTAGGGACTGTAGGGCTTATAGGCCTAGTTGAGGTTCTGGTAGTTTGCTATATAGGCGCATGTACTACCGCTACCTTTATTAGAGTCGGTCGTACAAACATTAACCACATTCAAAAATCAGCAAAACGTGAGCACGAAAAACCAAAAAAAACAATAGGGTATTTGACTAAAAAAAAAACTAATTAATCTGTCAGTCACATTTCCAAAAAATACTAGACACGCATTTTTTCTTTTTTCATATAAACAAAAAATGAAGACTACACAGCACGTTGAACACTCGTGTGACGTCACTGCACGCTACACTTTTTAGCGGCCAGTGACGTCACCAATCACCACTCCTGATCTTTGATACCTTTTAAATTTGACAATTTTTATTGATTTGATAAAACAAAATATACGTATCCAATATTTTTCTATAATCTGAATGACGGACTAAATAGAATCATTTTTTTTTTTTTACCCAGGAAACATCCCTATTCTGTTTTAAATATTTGTTATTAACTTCAACAGTTATATATTTCTACAGCCTAATTATTAGGGTCCATGTAAGTTGTAGAAAGATTTTGTATATTGTGAGGGATTGTAGAGTCATTTAGTAGCCAATTACTGAGTCGCTCAATAACTCACTATACGAGTTACGTCTACGTACGTCAATAAGAACTAATTAATACCTTTAAATAACACTAATGTGTGTAATTATCTTATCTAAAATAGATGTAAATTACCTCTGTACCATTTTTCTGTTCTGTTTTTTCTTGTCTATTCATACTTAATAAATATCATGTGTGCATTAATGGTAATATAAATGGCTACGATACATAAAATTTATAAATTTAAAATCATATTAAGGTAATTTAACATTGACCGCTGCTATTTATTTATTTCTTTTATCGTTTTTGTACACATATAAATGCAGCTGCGCTGATACCCGAAATAGAGGCCTATTTCAGCTACAAATTCTTAACATTCTTATACCCAAACTAGCCCACTTTTAGTTTAAGAAAAAAAAAATAAAAAAAAGTTTTAGCTTTTCCTTTTTAATAAATTGGCTAACATTTACACAATTTGAAAAGTTTAAGAATAACATTATGTCAAGTGTATAAAGTAGGAATGGAAATAATTAGAGGGCAACAAGAATTGCGTCCGCTTCGCTGTCAACAGGAAACATGCCCAAAAGGCAGGCAGCAATAATTTTTAATAAATTAAATATAGGTATAATAAAATTACTACATCGAAACAGTTAATAATATTAACAAAATTATAATACTAACTGCACTAAAACTCTATCGAAAAACTAATATATAACGTTGACTAATCCATTCGCGTTTTATTTAGATATCGCTATGACTAAGATAAGGCGTAAATTCGACAGAAACAGCTGATTATCTCGTAGAGATGATATAATATAGGTAATCTTAATTAAACGTGAAATCAAATATACGTGATCAGGCATATGTCTATTAATTCAGCAGGAAGAGAAAAATAGTTTCCCTTTTTGGAAACTAAATAATGACACAATTCAATTGTGTCGAGTTTCACATACACAGGACAACTGATTTCAAACAAGAACTTCGATCTTGTTTTCGAAACAAAAAATATATAAACCATGTCAAAAAGACGGTTAATTTACCCAAAACATTTAAATGAAATAAAAAAATATACACCCAGATCACAAAAGAAAAAATAAACATTACATTATTCTTCGAGAAAATACGAGACAAAAAACAACAGATGTTCCAAAAAAACATGAGCAATCAAAGGACTGAATTTTCAACCAGTACATTTCAAACAAACCCATAAAATACTAATAAAATCTACCACTTACCAACTGCCAGCGAGATGGCGATTGTAACAGCAAATAATACGTTATATTTCACCATTGTGTCGGCACTGGTAGGCTCAGAGGACCATTTTATAAACGCGTCCGTCCTTCGCGGCGGTTCGACGCGATCTGAGGTATCCCCTGATCCCCTCCCTGCTGCAGCCCTGGGAGATGGGACATACGGACGGAAAATATGAAAAGCAGGGCTGGAAAATTCTCGTATGTATCTCAACTGTGAATATAGAAGGTTTGTGATTGTTTTGCGTCACTGAACGTCTAGCAATGCGAGACTGTGAAAGGCGCACAGGCGTAGAGTAGCCAGCCAGTCGGTGTTCCATAGGTTGCATTTTGGGAGAGTGTGCGAGGGAGTTGCATGACTTAATCCCTCCATCTCCGTTCCATCATCGGACGATCCGTCGTACGGCGAGGTCACCCTTACGTTGATGAGACCACTACGATCCAGATGAAGCGTTTCGCCTCATCTATACTATATTTCTATACTAATATAATATAAAGCTGAAGAGTTTGTTTGTATGTTTGTTTGTTTGTTCGCTCGCGCTAATCTCGGGAACTACTGGTTCGATTTGAAACACTCTGTTTGCGTTGGATAGCCTATTAATCCAGGAAGGCTTTAGGCTATATAACATCCCGCTATGACCAATAGGAGCAGAGCAGTAACAAAAAATGTTGCGAAAACAGGAGCTAACGCACCCGTACATATTGCCAATAGGAGCGGAGCGGTTAGTCCGCCGCTTCATGCGAACGAAGTCGCTGGCGGCCGCGATTCTTTTATACAGCGTACATCGAGAAACTGGCCATAACATCGGCTGCCAGCAGAAGTTACCACCAACCAGACAAAGTTTTACCGCCAAGCGATTCGTCCTGTTCCGCAACGATGCCTTGTGAAGCCGTACGAAGGACGGGTCTGAGCAGTTGTGTTGCGATGTGTGCCGGGTGCAATGCGCCAAATGTCGTTGTGTCGGGAGTTTGAAAGTGGAGGGTCTCCAAATAAATCTCCCTCTGGTGCAGGACCGGCCGTGTTGTTTGATTTAATATTGCGTCAACTAACGTGTTCGTTTCTACTCACTCAGTTTTTTTTTTCTTAATAAACTAGCGCGCTCTACCATCAACGATTGCATCACTGCTTAACATCAGGGGGATATTGGTCCAGCACTAGTTATTATTATAAAAAAAAATGAGCGGCCAGCGCCGCAGAGCGAACGTTTTACGCGTATTGCGAGGCAGAATCTCTGTATATTTTGATACCTGATTTCCCAAGTTTGGTTGCGGATAGGGTTGCCATACGTGACGGGATTTTCCGGACATGTCCGATGATATATGCTATGTAACAAAACAAAAATCAAACAAATTTATGACTATAGGTTGACACGCCCGCGTAAAAAAATCAAAAATTTGTTTCGCTTTACACATGCATGATTTATTGCGAAGAAATCCGGAAATTTCATCCGATGTCCGGAATTTCGATTTTCGATCTAGGAACCCTATTTTCGAATAAGGCGAGAAAAGGGGATCTATTTAACAGATGTAATAGATACGATTTTTGACAGATTAGGCTGTGAATATTCTGAGATTCACGAAAATTGCCTGCAGAAGGTTTTGACGGAAAAGCTAAGATGACTATCACGCGCATTTTTCATTGAACTCTTATAATTATTTATAGTATCGTTTACTAAATAAAAGCGCATGATTTATGTAGTAAAAAGTGCAATCAGTAAATAATTCACGCGGCCGTATTTTTCAACTGTCATTGGCGATATCCGACATTATAGTGAAATAAAATTTTCAAAGAATTTCTATAATTTGTTACACGTGTTATTGGCAAAATTGTGGTATATGTTCCACAGAGGCCATTGATCAAAAGTTGCAACCTCATCTCTTGATCAATGGCCTCTATACCACAATCTCACCTTGAAAAAAGAAGAATTGCCCGCAGACTATTCCTTAAAAACAAATGAAGAATGAATACCTCGAACGTCTGTAACGTATTTCGCATCAATGCCACTCGCGATCTAGTGAAAGTGACTCAAGTAACACAGTTCCTATTTGCTTTCTACATCCGCAGTTGCTGGCTGTGTGTCTCGGGCACGCGTGCACCCTCACGTGATAAGCAGAAGTTGAGGCGACACAAACCGTTTCGGATTTAATGTACCTACTTACATTAATTATGGCAATAAGTTGCTCTACTCAGCTATGATCTTAGTTAAGACATTTTAGATGTTAACTTTGTGGGAGATGAGTTTGGAAGCAATGTCTTCATTTCGTCAGGTATTTTGTAGTTGTATGGAAAACCGTAATCTACTGTATTATAATCATCATCATCATCAACCTTTTATCATCCCACTGCTGGGCACAGGTCTCCTCTCATACAGAGAAGGATTGAGCGTAATCACCACGCTTGCTCAATGCGGGTTTGGCGATTTTAGACTTATAAAGTCGAGGTTTCCTCAAGATGTTTTCCTTCACCTTCAGTCACTATACTATAATAGATACCTATTATATATGGGAAAGTGTGTGTGTTTCTATTTCTTTGTCCGGCTATCACGGCAAAACCGGAGCGACGAATTGACGCGACGTTTTATGTTTGTCTATTATTTATTATAAACGATAATATAATAATATAATTATAAACGAGTGCTTGACCGCAATCCTACCTGATGGTAAGCAGTGATGCGACCGTTGACGGTAAAGCACGCTAGTTTATTAAGATCCTATTCACTCTAGCCTTGAAGACACTTAAATTGTAGTCAGACGGAAACACCGCCGCTGGCATTGTTCCAGTCCCTCGATGTACGTGGTATACAAGACGAGGCGAATCACTTCGTTCGGATCGTTGTGATGTCAATAACATAAGGGTGGAAACTCGCCGTATGACGGGTCCTCCGATGATGGAACGGAGATGGGGGAATTAAATCATGCAATTCCCTCACACACTCTCCAAAATGCATCCTATAAAACTTCGACAGGCTATACTCCTCGCCTGTTCTACAGTCTTTGGAGACCGTTTTGAGCTAAATCTATGTCGCCATTTAACCTCTTCGCACGCCTCTCCACCGAGTCCAATGTTGCCAGGTGGCACTTTGCAGCACCAGCCTAAATATGGCTGCAACACGACCGGAAGAACGGACCTGTGCTTTGTATAACAGTAGAAGCTGTCCTGGTGTGAAGTACCGCCGGACCTTTGCAATAACGCCCAGTCTCCTGGCAGCCACCTTGGCCTTGAACCCAATGAACCGCCCAAAGTTAAGATTCGAGGAAATCTTTATTCCCAAAAGCTGAAGGCGATCGGTGCAATCAAAGGATACATTCCAAACAGTAGGAGCCAATGTGAACGGGCTTCTTTTGGCGGTGAATAGACACGCTTTTGTTTTGGCAGCATGCTACAAGATGGGCTTTGCTCCAGCACTATTTGGACGGAAAAATTACATAAGACAGTCCTTCGCAACGCCGCCCCTCGCTGCTTTCGCTGGGAGAAGAAGTGGCAGCAAAGCAGTCTGTTCAATCACCGCTCGATTGCTTGCAAATATAAAAACATAACGCGGTTCCACATGTGGTAACAAAAACTTAATTTACTACCGACTGGATGGGTTTAATTGTAAAAAAAAACTGTTTTGTGTAGCCAATGAGTTATACAATAAATATCAGACTATTATTTCTCGAGTTCTTAATATAATTATATTTATAAATAACTACAAAGTTTGAGAACAAGCATATTGCCTACTTCTAGTAGTTCTAGGGTTTCTAGCAAAATAAGATCAATAAGTGTACTGGTTTGTTTAATTTTCATAAGTTTGTACGTCATTTCGTTGTTTTAATAAACAATGAATTTGGATACTTGGGCAGTTTTTCCTCTCCAAGGTCCTAGAACGCCTTGTCCATAATCAGCTCAGTACTTTTCTTTGTAAGAATAGTCTTCTGAATCCTTTCCAATCTGGTTTTCGTCCTGGTCACAGTACCACTACAGCCTTACTTAATGTCACTGATGACATACGCTTGGGTATGGAGCAGGGAAATCTGACGGTTCTTTCTTTACTGGACTTTAGTAATGCATTCAACACTGTCGATTTCGATATCCTGCTTGGTATGCTTCGCTCGCTTAACATATCTCCAACAGCGATTGACTGGTTTCGTAGTTACCTGTATGGCCGTCGGCAACGTATATGCATAGAAGAGTCTTGCTCTTCGTGGTGCTGTACCTCTGCCGGTGTACCTCAGGGCGGCGTTTTATCTCCTTTACTTTTCGCAATATTTATTAATTCCATCACTAAAAACCTTCTTTCCTCCTACCACCTTTATGCAGATGATTTGCAGATTTATAAACAGGCTAGTCATTCAAACTTAGCTGATGCCATTCAAATCATCAACAAGGATTTGTTCTCAATCTGTGAGTGGAGTGAGGCACATGGATTGCTTGTTAACCCATCAAAGACTCAGGTCATTGTTATTGGCAGTTCAAGGATGTTCCCCAAGATAAATTGGTCGCAACTTCCCCAAGTTCAATTTAATGGAACTGCTATACCTTTCAGTGAGAAGGTTAAGAACCTTGGGGTTTGGATCGACAAGCATCTTTCCTGGGATCCACAGCTACAGGATGTGAGTCGCAAAATTTTTGCTTCTGGTAAGTCTCTGAGACGGTTACGGAATTTTCTTCCTACTGCCACTAAAACTGCGCTTGCACAATCACTTTTACTTCCCATCCTTGACTACGCAGATGTCAGTTATCCCGATCTTACTGAGGCACAACTAGATAAACTTGAGCGACTTCAAAACTTTTGCATAAGATTTATATTTGGCCTGCGCAAATATGATCACATATCTGAATTTCGTACAAAGCTTAAGTGGCTTCCCATACGTCTTCGCCGGAATTCTCATATCCTATTTCAGCTCTACAGCACTTTGTTTAATCCTAAAACCCCCACTTATCTTAAAGAACGATTCAAGTTCCTTCATGACACACATAATAGATATCTGAGGTCATCGGAAAACCTGATATTAGACATGCCGATGCATTCCACTAGTTTTTACGATAAATCCTTTACTGTACAAGCAGTTCGGCTATGGAATGACTTGCCCGTGTCTGTAAGGCGTGCTCAAACTCCGTCCACTTTTAAAACCATGGTAAAAAAGCATTTCCTCTCTCTTTAAACATGTCATTATTTTTTATTTGCTTTTGTATGATTTTTATTAATTATATGTATATAAGTATTTATTGTACTAGTATGATACACTGAACGTGTATATTTTTTATATAAACTATGTAAAATTGTAAATAGTACACTGTAGACTACCTACATTATTTCTCTCTCCTTCCCCTTACTATTCCATCCAAAGGTTGTCTGTAAAAGATCGCTCTTAGCGATAAGATCGCCCATTGTGTCACCCTTTGTAAAATTTTTATATTTATGTTTTTGTAATCTATATGGTGTACATAATAAAGAGTATTCTATTCTATTCTATTCTATTCACTCACTGATAATTTTGATCACAGAAAGCTACAAAATGGTGACTTCAATTTCGCTTCAAAAGATTAAATAAAATTTTGTCTATCGATGTTGGAAATTTGCATTCATTCGGTAGATCTGTTACTAGTCTATAATTTTAAAAGAGATTTCGAAAGGACTCTAACATATTATAGAATTTTTAGTCGTTTAAGAAAAATGAAGACTTGGAAACAATTGTTTCCATTAGCAAAGTTCGGTTTTTTTTGTTTGGAAACGATCGTTTCCAGAAGCAACCTAGCGAGTCAGCACATAATCAGAAAAGAGATCTCTGTTGGTCAAATTGAGATACTCTATCTGTATAAGAGTAGACCTGTGCCCAGCAGTGTGGCTATGGCGACCTAAAAATATGACAAATTAGGGCAGGCACTGACTAACTTGATAGAACCAAGCTCATAGTTTCTCTTCTGTCCTTTCCTTAATGAAAAGAAAGATAAAGATGTACTGAAGTTGAATTAACTTTCGTTCTTGAATAAGCACCCTAATCGCGTAAAAAACTATTACTACCAGTTGAAATCATTCCGAAGCATATTCATCATCATCAGCCTCTGCTCGTCCACTGCTGGACATAGACCTCTTCCATGGCACGCCAACAAGCTCGATCCTGAGCAGTTCTCGGTCAGCCACTACAAGCCACCTTTTTGATGTCGTCGCTCCATCTCGCCCAAGGGCGTGCTACGCTACGTTTGCCGAGACGCGGTCTCCACTCGAGGACTCGTTTACCCCAACGGTTGTCGGCCCTGCGGCATATGTGACCAGCCCATTGCCACTTTAGCTTGCTAACCCTCTCTGCTATGTCGGTGCGGTCCTTTAGGGAAACGCCCAACATAGCCCGCTCCATAGTTCGCTCAGCGGCTTTAAACTTATGGACTAGTCTGACCGTTAGCGTCCACGTATCGGCTCCGTAAGTCATGACGGGTAGGACGCACTAGTTGCAGATTTTCAAACATTGGGGTATGGGCGACGAACATACCTGACGAAGTTTACCAAATGCCACCCATCCCAGCTAGATCCTTCTATTTGCCTCCTTCACGAAGTTGTTTTTCCTTAATTGCAACGTTTGTCCGAGGTATACATATTCTGAAATAACTTCGAGCGGCATTTCGTTTACGGCAACCGGTCCCGGAATGGCCTGTTCATTGAACATAATTTAGGTTTTGTCTAAGTTCATCCGGAGACCGATGCATTGAGAGGATTCAGCTAAGTTGGTCAGCATTTGTTCCAGCACTTGCTGCGTTTCCGCCATGATGACGATATCGTCCGCAAATCGCAAGTGTGAGATGCACTCGCCATCGATGTTAATGCCCCGACCCTGCCAATCCAGCGTCTTAAACATATCCTCGAGGGTATTGGAGAACAATTTGGGGGCAATAACGCCCCCTTGTCTCATTCCTCGCTTAAGAGGGATATGTTTAGTCTGCTGGTTCTTTACTTGGACGGACATTGTGGCGGCATCGTAAAGACATCTCATCACTTGGATTTTTCTTTCATGGGTGTTCACAAAAGCCAAAAATTCCGGGTTCCGTATCAAATTATACTCAAGGCAAAGTCTCTTAACTTTTCCTGTCTGTTCATTCATGAATACGTAGAGAAAATGGAAATATTATAACGAAGGATTTTCTTTACGTTTATGTTATTATTTTTTTTATGACATTGTATTACAGACCTTATTCCGTCTTCTTTTTACTCTGTGGAGAAGATTTTAATCTTTTTAATTATTGGCTTTTATAATTGTAGCTTTTGTAATTTGAAATAGAATAGAGTACACAATACACATTTTGATTAGTTCCTAGGTACAGAATGCCTCATCATGATTACCATTTCAACCGAAAGACGTCCATTGCTTTACATAGGCCTCCCCCCAAGGATCTTCACGACGACCAGTCCTGCGCAGGGGTTTCTCGCGACTTTCATCAGGTCGTCGGTCCACCTTGTCGGGGGCCTACCTGTGCTGCGTCCAGTACATGCAGGATGACTGTCAACTAAAAAATCTTTTTTAGCATCAAACAGCGATCGCTTTAATGGCTACTTGTTACACGTATACGAAATCAAAATCATAAGCCATTTATTTAAGCAAGGCTGAGAATCATCACTTTTTGAATGTCAATGTTACTTATCAGAAATGAGGAGATCCACAGAGGAACCAAAGTCACCGACATAGCTCTTCGAGTCGCTAAACTTAAGGGGGCAGGGCACATTGTTCGTAGAACCGATGGCCGATGGGGCAGTAAGGTTCTAGAGTGGCGGTCACGTACTGGAAGACGCAGCCTAGGGAGGCCCCCAACAAGGTGGACCGATGAACTGGTGAAGGTCGCGGGAAGCCGATGGATGCGGGTAGCACAAGATCGGTCATCGTGGAAAGCCTTGGGGGAGGCGTTTGTCCAGCATTGGACATCTATAGTCTGAAGAAGAAGAAGAATATTACTTGGAGCAGTGGCGTAGAGCAGCCAATATAATTCGGTATTCTATAGGATGTATTTTAGAGAGTGTGTGCTGGAATTATATGAATTAATAACCCCATTATCGTTCCATCATCTGATGACCCGTCTTATAGCGGGTACCTATTGTGTGCTTTCTAATGTCTATGGCATGGAGGTGTTATGTACTACGTTGTACATAGTACATTATTACTTCCATGGTCTATGGTCTGTGGCCCTGGCTTTGACATCAAATCAACTTTGTCTATAGTTTGGCAGTTTTGCATGCTTGGAGTAAGAGACTTTTGGTGATATTATTTTATTATTATTATTTTTATTTTTTGTATTTTGTTTGCTATTGTAATTTTATGGTATTTAGTTGTAAGGTGCGTTTTGTTTGTGCGGAATAAAGAATTTTTCTTTCTTTTTTCTTTCTTTCCCATCCATACGTTGTTAACACCGCTAAAACCCGGACGAAGCATTTCGCCTCGTGTTTTATGCCATGTACATCGAAGGACTGAAACAGTTTGCTAGCAGTAGTCTTCCCGTCAGATTTATTATTATTTCAACATGCATAATTTACATTGCTACTCCAGATTGAACCCATATATCATCAGAAATGATCCATTCCAGCATCTGTTTGGTATCAACATGTGGGCTGGAATAATTGACCAGCAGCTTGTGCTACATGAAATGCCACCAAGGTTGAATGGTGCTCTGTACTTGAATGTTTTTTTTTTAAACAATTTGAAACAAATACTTAATGAAACTGAGATTCTTGAAGACAGAGTAGCAGAAATGTGGCTGCAACAAGACGGCGCCCCGCCTCATTACGCTCGGGCAGTTCGAGGACTTTTCCTAACTGATGGATTGGTCGAGGCTGTTGCATGGGCACCCCCGATCGCCCGACTTTAATCCAAGACTTTTTTTTGTTTGAGGCTTTTTAAAGAAATAGTGTATCAAGGAGAGAATAATCCAGTCTGGGTCAGGGTTGCGGGTTGGTTAAACAAGAAACCGTGGCCCTGGCCGTCGCACAGGCAAACGAATAAACACGGGTGGGTTTTAGTCAGTAAAAGTCTGACACGCCCTTCCGCTCTACCCAGAGCGGGAGAAGTCATTTGATGATTTCCCATCCCAACAAAAAAAGGAGAGAATAACCCCGAACAAGAACTACGACAAAAGCTCGAGTTTGCTAAGTTACAAATTCTTAATAACAGAGGTGCATTCCGCCGAATACGCGCGAATTTTCTTAGGATTGTGCATTATGGTCAGAGGTAGGAACTTTGAGCATTTAATGTAATAAATTGTATTTAAATCATCATCATCTCAGCGTTAATCCCAGTCGCATCCGAAGCCTTTTCAGCTTTGGAGTCTGGGGTCCGCTTTACCAGTCCAACTGCTGCTAAGGCTAAACTTCGACATTTTCCGTGAAGCGACTGCCGTCTGACCTCCACAACCCGAAGGCGACATCGAAGCATTGCAGTTAGACCAATTGTTGGATTTTTAAGGCTCCAACAACCCGTAACGACTGCCATTAGATGTTCGTATGGCAACCGGGACCAACGGCTTAACGTGCTTTCCGAGGCACGACCAGACCAGTGCAAATATTCATATTCATGCATACAAATACTTGCACTGTGCGGGGATCGAACCCGCGCCACCTTGCGCAGCGGCCGCGACCGCTACCGCTACGCCACGGAGGCTGTCATATAAATTGTATTTAAATAAAATGATCAAATCATGATCGTTCTTTTTATTTCATGATGGCTTCTGTTGATATGATAAAACTACCATAAAACTAAACTAAAGGTCAAAGTGTATATTGTTGTACCTTATTTGAATCAGCATTTAATGAGCAAGAATTTTTAATAGAGGGTCATTTATCCGTACTACATTTTTTTTTCAAACTGTGCTCTTAAAGCTAGAAGTAATTTTTTGAAACACTTCAAAATTTACGGAAAAAAAATAATTGCTCGTTAAATATGGTACGAAGAGCTACAATACAATTTTTGTAGTATTGATACATTATCGAATCATAATACAACACCTTTTGTTTCATTGTTTTTAATCAATTATTTTTTTTTACTTAATAGTAAAAAACTCGATAATCGATGCTAAGAAGTTATGGCGATGCTGCAGAAAGATTTTTTGTAGGAAATTACCTACTTTATCTCTGTTTCGTTTGATCCACGACTTTTTGGCCAGCCTGTATACAAGGTCCACAGTTTTTCTGTAGTACATATATTTACTACATATTACAGAGGACCAAAGTCACAGACATAGCTGAGAGGATTAGCAAGTTTAAGTGGCAATGGGCTGGTCACATATGCCACAGGACCGACAACCGTTGGGGTAAACGAGTCCTCAAGTGGAGACCGCGTCTCGGCAAACGTAGCGTAGGACGCCCTTGGGCAATATGGAGCGACGACATCAAAAAGGTGGCTGGTAGTGGCTGGCGGAGAACTGCTCAGGATCGAGCTTGTTGGCGTGCCATGGAAGAGGGCTTTGTCCAGCAGTGAACGAGTAGAGGCTGATGATGATGATGACATATATTTAATATCAGCAATGCACCCGTGCGAAGCCGGGGCGGGTCACTAGTGTTTAATCTATACTAATATTATAAATGCGAAAGTATCTCTGTCTGTCTGCCTGTCCGGCTTTCGTGTCAAAACTACTGAACCGATTGTAATTAAATTGGTACACAGATAGTCTAGAGCCTGAGAAAGGACATAGGCTATATAACATCCCGCTATGACCAATAGGAGCAGAGCAGTAACAAAAAATGTTGCGAAAACGGGGGCAAACGCGGATGTACACATTGCTCCCATTATTTTAGCAGACGCTTATTTTATATCAAGACGCTGACGGAGTCGCGGGCAACAGCTAGTACCTATAATAAAAAAAGTAACACCCGCCCAGCACCACTTTCTAGTGCGGTTTCTTGTTTTCGTTTCATGGACATGTATTGATTTCGTGAAACTCTCAAATAACTGTAGCGGGTCATTTGCCGGGGTCAGAGATCATGACATCACATCAATAAAATTAAAATGAATAACGAACAAAAGAATAGGCGAATTGAAGGAAAGAGAAAGAGCCTTTTGTCCGCGAGCGGCGGAGGCAGCGGTTTTCAAATTAAGAATTTTTGCTATTGTTATAATTTGTGTGGTTACTGGCCATTAGCTCCATTCATGTGTTAAATTAATGTCACCAATATAGCACCAACCGTTTAACCGTTCTTTTTGGAAATCCTTGGGGAGGCTATGTCCAGCAATGGACTTCATGTGGCTGAGATGATGTAGCATCATGTTATAGTCTAGAGCCTCATCATCTTCCTTGTCTTTAAATACGTTTTTTTATATATATATATTTATTAGAGGAACTTTATATTCGCAGTCAATAAAGTCCTGGTGGCCTAGTGGTTAAAACACCAGCCTCTCAAGTATGAGTGTGCATGTTCGATTCCAGGTCAGGCAAGTACCAATGTAACTTTTATATGTTATATATACTTTCTAAGTATATCTTGGACACCAATGACTGATTAAAAGGTGAAGGAAAACATCTTGAGGAAACCTGGAATTAAACGTCTAAAATCGACAATCCGCATTGAGCAAGCGTGGTGATTACGCTCAATCCTTCTCTGTATGAGAGCAGACCTGTGCCCAGCAGTGGGACGATAAAAAGGTTGATGATGATATTCGACGCCGCGACTTACAATTTGTAGGTCATAGATTCTAACCCAGTCAGGTCCTTTGCTTTGTGTAAATATTTCATCAGCACTGCTCTTAAAACGGTGAAGGAAAACCTCGTGAGGAAACCGGCATGTCCTAGAGGCAAAAACTTCGAAGACATGTGACATCTACCAACCCGCACTGGGCCCGCGTGGTAGATTACGGCCTACTCCCTCTCACCGAGAGGACTGAGGAGACCTGTATACCAGGAGTGGGAACATTATAGTCTGATACCTATGTACATTATGTATATTCACAATGTTATGTACAAAGCGAACAAATATTGTTATTGTAGACATTTTCATTTTTAATGTCTGGACTTGAAAAAAGACGATGATCCCTGAGTTTGTTTCGGCTTTTCTTCTCAGAGGTAGTCAGTTAGGAAATGCCGGAAATGTCATCTAGTTTAAAAAAATATGACTTGTAAAAGTGATCAGTGATCCTGCTTGCATAATAAATGATTTCGTTTCATTGCATTTCAATGCGTATGTCAGTCCTACCATACCCCATTGCACATTTTTCATACCTGTGCCATGCACCTGAACAGTCTCATAGCATCATTGCCATTTGGTTGAGACAAGATTTTATTAAATGTGCCTATCTCAAAGTATGTTTTAGAAGGCAAAATTATTAAGTAATTATTGTTTTTCCTTTATTAGACTAGTAAAGCGGACGCCCGACTCCAAAGCTGAAAAAGCTTCGGATGCGACTGGGATTAACGCTAAGATGATGATGATTGTTTTTCCTTTATTCCCCAGTCGACTACTGTTTACGCTGTAAATATTTAAATTAACTATGCACCATGATATAGGGTTAGTGGTAACAGTAAAATGAAGGAAATGAAATATTTCAACTCTGTACTTCAGTTTTGTAATAGCTTTGGTTAAGCTTACTTATATCTATACTAATATATAAAGCTGAAGAGTATGTTTGTTTGTTTGTTCGCACTAATCTCGGGTACTACTGGTCCGATTTGAAAAATTCTTTTTGCGTTTGATAGTCCATTAATCCAGGAAGGCTTTAGGCTAGATAACATCACGCTGCGACCAATGGGAGCGGAGCATAACTAACTCCACGCGAACGAAGTCGCTGGCGGCAGCTAGTTATTTATATAAAAACTAGCGGTCGCCAGCGACTTCGTTCGCGTGGTTTAGTTATGCTCTGCTCCCAAACAAGCAAACAAACTCTTCAGCTTTTTATATTAGTATAAGAGTATAGATTTGTAGTTTATTTTGTACAGACGACAGCACATCAAGCTACTACAATCTGTCAGATTTCTTTATTAGATTTTCAACTTTATCCTCAAAGTTTTGAGGTTCAAGGTTGATTGGAAATATTTGGCAGTTTGGGGCACAAGAAACAACAATGAAATTATTTACCGTATGCCAGCTGCCAAAATACCAGCAAAGCAAAACAAAATAACTAAAACTTATTACTTAAATAAAAACCCCAGCAGCTATCGAGCGCGTTTGGCGTTCTCATTGGTTGAGAGTTCTTACAACCTTGAAGTGGGCCAATCGATGAGTCAAAAGCGGTCGATATCGACGATCGAGTCTCGTAATGAACACTCATACGAGTCCTACAGGTCAAACTACACGAAACTGTCGGATATTGCGAATCAACGTTGAGCTTTAATCATAACTAGTATTATAAATCGGAAAGTGAGTTTGTTCGTTTGTTCCGCTTTCA
Organism: Sesamia nonagrioides; assembly: GCA_017933935.1. Lineage (NCBI taxonomy): Eukaryota > Metazoa > Arthropoda > Insecta > Lepidoptera > Noctuidae > Sesamia > Sesamia nonagrioides. The sequence continues at coordinate 435,559 of JADWQK010001879.1, forward strand.
CGCCGTAACTACTGAACCGATTGCTTTGAAATTTTGCAGACGTAAAGTTAGAAGTCTGGATTAAATAATAAAGTACTTTTTATCCCGGAAAAATTACATATTTCCGAAGGAAAAAAAGAATACCGAATTCCACGCGGGCGGAAGCCGAGGGCGGAAAGCTAGTACTTTATATACTACTAGCTTTCCGACCGCGGCTTCGCCCGCGTGGAGTTCGGTTATATCGCGCTTTTTAGATTTCCCTCGGGAACATCAAATTTTTCCGGGATAAAAGGTAGCCTATGTTCTTTCTCAGGGTCTAAAGATTGTCTGTCCCAAATTTCATCAAAATCGGTTGAGAGGTTTAAGCGGGAAAGCGTAGCAGACAGACAGACAGACAGACAGACAGACAGAGTTACTTTCGCATTTATAATATTAGTATGGATATTAAGTTGAAAATGTAATAAAGTAATCTGACAGATAATAGTAGCTTAATGTGCTGCCTGTACATAAATATGAGTTGTAGAAAAAATAACTTTAAATACTACACATTTCAGTTCAGTATACCATAAAATTTCAAATAATTTTATTGTAACATTATCTATACTAATATAAAGTTCTATACTAATATATAAAGCTGAAGAGTATGTTTATTTGTTTGTTTGTTTGTTTGAACGCGCTAATCTCAGGAACGACTGGTCCGATTTGAAACATTATTTTTGTGTTGGATAACCCATTAATTCAGGAAGGCTTTAGACTATATGCCTTACGCTGCGACCAATAGGAGCGGAGCACAACTAAACCACGCGAACGAGGTCGCTAGTCAATAATACTTTGTCGCGCTGTAATCTACTTAATTTTCGCTGATGTAAAGTTGATATTCGCTTAACTTGAAATAATGTCCATTTGAAACATGAATTTTATTAATTGGGTTGACCCTATTTGGTAGGACCCTACGACCTGTAACTTATAAGTCGCAGCCACTAAGCCATCGTTGCTCTCTTATTGGTATATTCTATATAATTTTTTTTTAAATAAATTATAAACTAGTGCTTAACCGCAACCCCGCCTTATGATAAGCAGTGATGCAATCGTTGATGGTAAAGTGCGCTAATTTATTAAGAGCAAAATCAAAATTGTTTATTTCAAATTAACCAACAGTTGGTGCTTTTGAATAGTCAATGTCGGTCAGTCCAAGAAAAGTGAAGCTAAATTGCTCGTTCCAAAGCGTAGATATCTATGGAGAAGAACGTGCAAAAAACTCCATGGACACTCTTTTAAAATCATAATATGGATTACATGTCTTCGTTACATATTGCTGTTGCTTCTATTCTGTCTGTTGCTTATATCTATTGAGCCTATGTAATGTTATGTACATATTCATATATACTCACACTTATTAATATAATCATACTTATAGATGTGTAACAATACTTATCTATGTGAGCGTATATTTATTTTAGTAATATTATAAGAGATCAGTCTATGGATAAGATGGTTATAATCGAGTTGTCATTTTAAAACCTTTATAAAGTTACTGGCACTTATAAATCGTTTGGAATTAAAAATGAATTGTGAGTTGAGCAAATAGCCTACATGAAGTAGTCGAGAACGAGGCACCGGAGTGAAAGGTTAGTAAAATAACATAAAATATACTAAGCTACGCTAAATAAGTTATAATAAATTAATGTGATTGCGTTGATTTGTTGTGATTTCAATTCTATGACTCCCTTCTGAGGTACGTTTTACAAATGTTATGTACATATTCATTTAAAGGTACTCACACTTATTATTGATACTCATACTTATATACGTATAATTCATTTCCACGGGCCATAATATGCATTCTATTACTATGAGGCTCTGTTTTGATCATATTCCACTACACCAGGGCTCATTTTTCAGTTCACAGACACAGTCCTCAACTTTAAACCTAAGTTTCGGCGACTTAGCGACCCCTTAGCGTAGGAAGCCGTACCGATGCAGGACTGTATTACTTTTTCCTATCAAACACAGCACTTTTTAATTTAATACCACTTTTATTCACATTGTTACAGAACATTTTCATTATTAAGACATTTTTTGACAACATTGTTGATGATGTATCTATGACAACCTTCTCCTCAAAATTCTTGTTGGCCTGCTATTTTTCTTTCGTATTTGTCATCCGAACTCTTTTATGGTAAAATTATTTACCGTTCGCTCATCTATATTTTTGAATTTTTAAATTTCGACTTCTCTGACAAGCTGGCTACTCTTCGCCTGTGCTCCAGGCTTTGGAGATCTTTTTGAGCTAAATCTGGGTCTCCAATTATCCTCTTCGCAAGCCTCTGCACTGAATCCAAAGAAGCCAGGTGACATTTTGCAGCACCAACCCAAATATGGCTGCAGTACTCCACACACGAACAGACCTGTGCTTTAATACCACTAGCTGTCCGCCCGCGGCTCCGCCCGCGTGGTATTCAGTTATATCGCGCTTTTTAGTGTTCCTTCGGGAATATCAAATTTTTCAATAAAAGGTAGCTTATGTCCTTTCTCAGGGTCTAATGATTGTCTGAGCCAAATTTCATTAAAATCGGTTGAGAGGTTTAAGCGGGAAAGCGTAACAGACAGACAGACAGAGTTACTTTCGCATTTATAATATTAGTATAGATGGATTAGAAGCTGTCCCGGTGTGAAATGATATCACAAATGCAATTAAATAAATATAGAAACACACACACACACATACTATAATGGGTAGTTCCTAGTTCATATAAAGTCAGTCGATAAATGAACTATAAAACAATGTTCACCTTCAGGACTCGTAAACCATAAGTAAGTATGTAAGGCACAGCTGTGGCGCTGCTGTAGGCATCGTCGGTTAGTGCCCATAAAATCAAATGTTCGGGAACTTTAGGGTTACCAGCAACACCTGTAATGTTGATTTAATTGTTGGCAACCCTAGCAAGCTACTTTGTGTATTTATTTTATTACGTACACAATAAACAACGATTGTTGGAGCGCCTGAGTAGTTTAATATAGCACAAAATTGCACATGCGAATATGACGCCGCTCCATTTATAATTTTATTATGTTTTTAGCATACCGACAGGTCTATAAGAGCATCATAAGACCTGTTCTCCTGTATGGCAGTGAGGCGTGGCCTGTGCTTGAGCGACACAAGCAGGAACTGCGTGTCACGGAGATGAATATGCCGCGATGGATGTGTGGAGTTACGCGGAAAGACCGCATCAGGAACTCCCGCAACCGGGGCAGCCTTCGTGTCCGTGACATTGCAGACAAACTGCAGGAGGGTCGCCTACGCTGGTACGGCCACGTCTTACGCAAACCGGCATGTTACGTGGGTAACAAATGTCTTGCCAGGACGCCTCCGCCGGGCCGGTACAAGTGGTAGACCAAAGAAGTGCTGGCTTGACGTTGTAAGAGATGATATGCGTGCCAACAAGCTCTTACCACAGGATGCTAAAGATCGTGCGAAATGGAAGAGAATATGCAGGAAAGCGGACCCCGGGCTCCAACGCGAAAGCCGCGGATGCAACCGGGAAAAACGCTGAGATGATGATGATGATGATGATTTTAGCATACTGACATCCCACTTGCCTGTAACACTTTGTAACGTTAACATCTTAACTGTACCTGGCTATCTTCCAGAACATTTCTCCAGTTTTTTATTTTAATTCCTTCGCGATGTCCTCAATGGAAGACATGTGGCCCTACAAGCCGGATAACGATACATATGTCAAAATTAAGATCTAAGTAGGTACAAAGGTGCTGCTTATTTAACTTTTTTTTACTTTAAGTGATGGAAAGCAGTGATGCAATCGTTGATGGTAAAGCGGGCTTGTTTATTAAGAGCCTGGGTGAGTGAAAAAACTGAAGGAATAGGAAGGATGACGGCAGTTCAGTGAGGTGATGCAATGTTAAACCCAACAACATGACCAACGATGCTGCGCTAGAGGGAGATTGATCTGGAGACCCTCCAGGACCAAACTCCCGACACAACAACGTTTGGCGCATTGTACCCGGCACACATCGCAACACAACTGCTCAGAGCCGTCCTCCGTACGGCTTCACCAGACATCATGCCGGAACACGACGAATCGCTTGGCGGCAAGACTGTCTGGTAGGCTGTGGTTAGGCGGGATCGCGGTCAATCATTAGTTTATAATGGGGATCAAAGAAGGGAAGTTCAACGAAAAATCTCCTTTTTTTGGTTTAATAAATTTGAATTTCAAAGCATGAATTCATTACTTAAGTATTCGTTTTTTAATTTAACTATTGTATACCATCTTCAAGCTGATGAACTGCCAATGTTATGTATGTAAATAGTTTAAGATATTTTCAAAGTTAAATGTTTGTGATGTGGCAGTACTTCTTAAATAAATAAATAAATCATCAAGAACAATTCAAAACCCAAATAAATTTCAGTCAGAATCAGGTCACTGAGAATTTCCCAAAAGACAGTCTATATTTTTTTGTCTGACTGGATTTGAAGAGCTGAGCTCAAATTTTAGGAAATTTGAAAATGCTAAGCAATTGATTAGTAGCTGTCAACAATAAACATCACCGGACCGCTGCTAAGAGGGTGCTAAAAGGCAATAATATGGCGAATTTTATTTGAATCAGCTGATTGATTTAATATGATCATTATGCTTCGAAGTTATTTTGTTTATAATATCGAATAGTGCGTAAATATGGATGTCGAAAACCTTTTTTTTTAATTTCCAAAACGACGTACCTAGTAAAGTTATATTAGCTTTGAAACGTCGGAGGGAAGTAGATGAAAGAGGACTTACAAGCTTTACTCGGAGGTAGGCTGTAACATCGGCTGCCGGCAGATGTTACCACCCAGCAGACAAAGTCTAAGAAACAAACAGAATGAACTCATTTACAATTACTACAGGGAGCCCCCTGTAGTATATTATGATCATCATTAAACCGTTGTGAAAAAGGGATAGCGCTATTCATTTTGTATAGCTCCATCTTATTTTGACACTGGAACCGTGATAGCTTTTACACGTTATAGTAACCCCCCAGTATGGAAAATATAACAACACTTTTGAAGAAAATTGCTTTGTTCAGCCATTGTGTCGTAAACTCATTCACATAATGTAAGTAAAGATGTTATAAAAATTAAGTCTTTTAATAAAATAAAAGCAAAACGGCTAAACGAAGACATAAACGCATTTGTAGCAGTCATTTCACATTGCTGTTACCTAGATAGTACAGGAAAAATCCAATAGATGGCGTTATTGCTAAGAATTGCAAGTTATTGTACTTCGTGTATTTGGAAAATGTCAACAGATGTCGCTACTGTTACTATTTACATACATAAAGTAGAACTGGGAATTACTAACTAGTAACTACTATTAAGAGGGGACTCTAGTGGCGAGGAATTTGGTAAATAGGTATTTGAAGAGACTCTTGCCGTCGCACTGCTTCCAACCTCTCCCGGTAAAGTGTGAAAAGGACAGTTGCAGCTCAGGCTGATTTTACCTACAAAAACGTTGACTAAAAGACGTTTCGATTTCCGCTGTTTTCTTTTTCAAAACACGACAGATCTAAATTATTTGTATATCAAAATTTAGAGTAAAAGTATACCAATGCTTCCATTATTTAATTTTTTTTTGTGAAAAACTTATCACGTTTGTCTAATAGTCATCTGAACATCGCGGTAAAAATGGGTGCTTTTTCGCGATTTTGAAGTCTTTTATTAATTAACTTTCGGAAAAAAACAAATGATAGGGGCACGTATAATCACGATGTAAAATTGTAGAAAAAAATAATTGCTCTAGTAGCATTATCCACGAAGAAAACAAAAAACGGAATACGTTTGTATAGAGAAAGCACCACTAGAGTTCCCTTTTAATTACTAGCGGCTGCCCGCGACTTCGTTCGCATGGAGTTAGTCATTTGTACATTTTATTTTAACCCTAAAACAGTTATATTAAAATTGTAGTGTAAGTGATGTCAACGACAATTTTGTTCAAAATTAAATAGGTCCTATTACTTAATTTATTTGAAAAAGGATTATTTGTAAGGAGTATTTATTTTTTATATATGATCCGCTCCTATTGAACGCAGCGTGAAAACCTGGATTAATTGGCCATTGAACGCAAAAATATTTTTTCAAATCGGACTAGTCATTCGTGAGATTAGCGCGTTCAAACAAACAAACAAACTCTTCACCTTACATATTAGTACAGATTTATGATGACCTGTAACAACAATCGATCCTGCCTTTCAGTTGTGACCCGAGATCGTGGCCTTCCTTGGTGACGAACAAAGCCGCCAGTCTCTAGGTAACTTCGATAAACATTTCGGACCGCAGATCGACTTAAATTAAGTTGAGCACTCACATTTCTTTGGCTGTGTCCGGCCTGCATAAGTGCCACAGCTTGGACGGCGACTTCAGGTGAAGTATCCATAGATTATTGATGGAACCTCACCTTAATGTTAAGAATAAGTAATGTTTGTTGCAAAACCAAAGATATCAATCACTTTTTCAAGAATTAAATCCAAGTAAACCAATAAAATCAAGTTTTCTTAGTATTCGATTGTTTGATATCACCAAACAGGCTCCAAATTGTCTTTTGTCTCTTTAAATTCTGTGTTCGAAATTCAAAAAAAGACTATCGAATGAAATTGTGAATGTGCCAAGTTTAAAACTGCATAAAAACTTTTTGCTCGAACAAATATAAAATTTTAGTTAGGACCAAACGAAACTGAAAATGCAAGGTGGGCCAATAGACATAGAATAAAGAGGGGAAGTAGGTTATCTGCGACCCAATCCGCGATTTAATTGCCTACTGTCTTAGGGTTGACGACTGTCCGCGCTTCGTCGGTTACGGTTGTCGCCCAAACCGCTAACAAATATTTATAGACTAAGAGCTTATGTTTAAATTATTTGCTTAGTATTTAGTTTATATATACTAGTCAGTTTTTTTTTTGTAATTTTTATTTTTAGTTTTGTACACATAAAGAACCATATTTATTTTTATTTTTAATTAATACAAATATAAATAATACAAACATAACATCTATTGAATCACACATTTAATACAAAATTACAAATTAGCTACAGAAAAATACCTACTCGTACTTTCTTCGGTTTCGACTATTACGAAACGCGTTGTTATTAAACTTTAATGTGTAATATATCCGTATCCTTGTAAATAACTTTTAGAAATATAATTTGAAAAATATAAGTCTTTTATTTGTTCATAAATAGACATACCAACTTTGCAGTTTATGTGATCATTTTTTAAAAGCTAATGTGCCGAAAAGCCGTGACGCGCGAACCTCGTTCCGTGCTAGCCGCGACTAGCGCAGTCATAGGCACTCTAATATTGTGTTTAGGTGTGCGTGCGGCGACGCATAGATACTATGGCGCACACATACAAGCCGCGCGCGGTCCGTTTGTATGAAGATAACGTACTTCCCTCTCTTTATTCTATGCAATAGATGTGTCCAGAAGTGTATATACACACATTGGCACCGATTCCCTTGTTCACAAACTAAATTAAATTTAAGTTCAGTGCATCTTTTTCTTTCTATTTCATCAAGACAAGTACAGAAGCTAAAATGTCAGTATAGACCTGTCAAATTAGCGCGCTCCTGACGTAAACGTCGCCATGTATATTTTTTTTTTATTTATTTATTTATCCATACTAATATTATAAATGCGAAAGTAACTCTGTCTGTCTGTCTGTCGGTCTGTCTGTCTGTCTGTCTGTCTGTCTGTCTGTCTGTCTGTCTGTCTGTCTGTTACGCTTTCCCGCTTAAACCTCTCAACCGATTTTGATGAAATTTGGCATAGACAATCTTTAGACCCTGAGAAAGAACATAGGCTACCTTTTATCCCGGAAAAATTTGATGTTCCCGAGGGAAATCTAAAAAGCGCGATATAACCGAACTCCACGCGGGCGAAGCCGCGGGCGGAAAGCTAGTTTCTAATAAACTTACAATTAGGTTCACAATTTGTTATAGCCGCACAACGAAAACCTCTCAGGGTTTATCTGCGTGTCGGCGAGCCGCTCATAACTATACTATAAAATAATAATTATTTTAAACAATGCAATGCTAACAATTTATAGGTATATTAATACCCAGGTACAGTCGCCCGCACATCAAGCCACCACAACCCGCCAAACTTCCTCAACACATTCTCAACTTTATCACCAATGCATTACGGTTCAAGTTAGATTGAGAAAGCCTGACAGATCCAGGCAGCCCGATCCGCCGGCGTCCGCACCTTATTTAGGTGCACATTATATGAAATTTTGTGTAAAGAAACACTTAGATTTGCACTTGTAACCTTTCGAACTCGTTTTGTATAGCGTTTGCAAGTCTTCTGGGAGTTTGTTGACATAAAAGGGTACCAAATATTCTGCAACCCTCATCCCGTACACATTATTAAATTTTGGTAAGATGTATTTATTTTTAACTTTTATCGTTCTCAGAAACTCTGGTCTTATTTTTTCGGTTAGCAGTTCAGGTCTATTAATTTCTGATAGAATACAGTATTCAACTTTGTTGAACACATTCATAACGTTACAGTATTTAAAAAGGTCGTCATCATGGTTTTGGAATTTCTTATATATATGTTTTGGCACAATTACTTTTAGTATTCTAAGTTGTAGCTTATAAATATCGGTCAGGTATGTGTGATACGTTCTTCCATAGCTGCTGAGTCCGTAGCTGATAACAGAGTCTGCTAGGGCCATATATAGCATTCTAAGTGTTTTGTAAGGCAGCTTATATTTTAGTATGCTGAGCTTACCCAGAATAGACCTCAGTTTGCTACATACGTGATCTTTGTGTGGTCCCCAACAGAATCGGCTATCAACCATTAGGCCGACGTACATGTGCTTATCGACTACTTCTAACGACGGGCACCCGCAAGTCCTTGGGGAGCTATGTAGGCAAATATGTTCATGTGCTATAATTGTAGGCTTAGTGGAGCATTTATTATGTGATGAGTGTATGTGAACAAGTTTTGTTTTTGTTGCATTTATTACCAAGCCCACATCATGCGCCCACCTACACATTTCGTCAAAGTTACATTGGAGGGTTGCCTCGGCGTCCTGGATGTTTTTATTAGCGACTAATATACACGTGTCGTCGGCAAATTGGTATACAGAGCCTGACTTTATAGCATTACACATATCATTCACGTATAGTAAATATTCTGTCGGACCTATGATTGAGCCCTGGGCTGTTCCTTGCGTGGATAGAAGCTTTTCACTATATTCATTTTGTATTTTAACCGTGTTGTATCTGTTTTTATGATAGTTTTTTAAAAGTTCTAACATTGGCCCTTGTATTCCATTTTGTGACAACTTCTCAAAAAGTGTATCACAACGGAGCACATCAAAAGCTTTGCTGAAATCTATGAAAAGTGTCAAGACATGTTTTTTATCATTTATCTGTCTATTCACTTCATCGGTAAATTTTCGTAATAATTGTGTCGTGCTCTTATTTTTCTGAAATCCATGTTGTTTATTGTTAATTATTTCGTGTGTTTGCAAAAAATTACTAATCTCATTACCAATGTAGCGTTCTATGATTTTATCTATACAAGACAATATAGTGATAGGTCGATAATTATTAACGTTATCACGTGGGCCTTTTTTGTGTATTGGACGTATCACTCCTATTTTTAAAAGGTCTGGATACGTGCCTGTTTTCAAGCAGCAATTGATTAAATGTGTAATAACTGGGGTTAGTTTGTCTGAAATACACTTAACATCTTTAGCACGTATCCCGTCGTAACCCGGGCTTTTTCTATCGTTAATTTGTTTGATGATTCGTTCAACCATATCTTCTCGTGCAGGTTTCACCCTCATCGACCTGTCAGGAACTATCTCGTATGTATGTTTGTCTAAAAGAGGTATATCACAAGAGTTGCTTAGGTTTTTGGTACTAGAATTAAATTCAGTCATGAAAGTGTTAGCCAATGTTGATGGATTCGTTCGAAAAGTTACAAGTAAAACATGTTCAATACATTGCATAATTCTGCCGGTTAAACTATTCACAATGCTCCAGATCTTCTTACTATTTTTAAAATTTTGGGATACTTCCATCATAATTTGTTTATTTCTAACATAATTTGTGTACTTGTTTGTTTTATTTCTATATCTGTTGTACAACAATCTTTTTTGTGGGTTATTTTCATCTTTGAGCCAGATAGAAAACAATTGATCACGCTTCATGCACATCTTTTTAAGTTTTTCATTGGCCCAGGGACAAGTATTGCGTTTGCTGAAACTGTTTTTTCTTATTGTAAATTTACTTTTATCGTATACATTATTAAAGCTGTTGTGTATGTACTTAACTATTTCATTTGGGCACCTGTATTGAAGGGGTATACTCCAGTCGATGTTATTCAGTTCACTGCGCACCCGGCGATTATTTATCTTAGTTATTAATTGACTAGAAGTGTGTGAGTCATTCATGTTTAGGGCGCTCATTATCGCACAACCGGTTATGCAGTGATCCGCCGGTGAGGTGTTTACAACAGATGTATAAATGTTAAATGCACTAGCATTGCGAACAAACACGTGATCTATACATGACTTCGAAATTCTATCACCGTATTTTTCAATGCGTGTGTAACAATTCACGCAATTAATAAATCCCAGGCTGCACAGCGAATACAGATATTGATTTACTACGGGGTTACACACTTTTAAATCTATGTTCATATCTCCCATTATTACATAATCCTGTTTTGTAGGATATTCCTGTATTAAGGACGACAATTCCTTAATAAATCGAAGCCTAGATGTGTCAGGCGGTCTGTACACGGCACATAATCCTATTTTAAAACTATTTATACTCAGCTCGCCGGCCACACATTCAAACTCTTGTGTATACAAGTTACTACATCTCATAAAAGCTACAGACTTATGAATATATAATAAAATACCTCCACCTCTTCTATTAATTCTTAATTGTGAATATAAGTTGTAAGTAGGTAGTTCAAACATTTGCACCAAGTCATTTTTAATGTTGACCTCCGTTAATAACAGAATGTGAATTGTATGTTTACTATTTGACACCATGTACTCAATTTGAGAAAAGTTTTTCTTGACAGATATAATCTCGTCTAAACTGTCTATGCAGTATCTTAATTCGACAGGATTAAACTAAAATTTTACCTTCTATCCTTTTCTTAACGAAATGGAAAGAAAAAGATGCACATAACTTAAAATTAATTTAGTTTGTGAATAACAGAATCGGCGCCATTGTCTATCTATCGTGGCTGGGTAAACGATGTGGAAATTAACTGCCTTATTCATAAACGCTATTTAAAGTTAACTAGTGATTAGCGATTTTTTAACCATACAGTTTATACCTTTTAATGTCACTTATCTTTAATCATTGTTTGTGAATAAACACCACAGTGTCTAAGGGTTTTAATCATAAACGATGATTAAAGTTAAGTGACGTGCAAACGTCTAAAATGTACAAGCCCGCCCGTTGATATCGCGATTGGCGGCCATGTTGGTGACGTAGTCGAAATCGCTCCGTCAATACCGTTGGCAAAGACAACCCGCGCTTACGTTCTTACACGCATCTAATACTTGTTATAGCTTTTTGTTTTTGTTATCCTGTTTTATTGTTGTTCTTGAATTTTGTTGTCTAAATTAATTAACAGTTGAAATTTAAGCATAACAAACAGAATATAAATATGGTTAGAAAAAAAATCTTATAGGTAGTAATAAAAAATATTCGTTCTCTTGATACTCGTTATAATGAATGAAAGTTTATTTGTCAGACTATGAGCGAGTAGGTATAAAAAGTGTATGCACAATAAAATCTATATAAATAAAAATGAATTGTTGTTCGTGAGTCTGGTTAAAACTCGAGAACGGCTGGGCCGATTGTGCTGATTTTGGTTTTAAAATGTTTGTCGTAGTCCAAGGTACGTTTACACGGTGAGCAAATAAGGAAAAATTGCGAGTAAGATAGAGTAAAATGACATTTCCATTTTCCCCTAAAAAAGTTGACCACTTACTTTCTGTCAAACATTTGACAGTATTTGTACTCTCAGTTCCACTCGAATTGAAGAACGCATTAAAACAAGACTTTTGAATCGACAACATAATATCAACTTTGCTCATAAAATCGTGTACTTATTTAAATTTCAAAATATAAAAATAATAATTAATGGGTTGACATGTTTGACGGGTGCCAACCTTACAGTGTTGCCAACTCTCAAAAATATTTAAATACGTCCATGGATACAACGTGTAGGTGCGTCGATCAGCTATATTTATATAATATAGCATAACGTTATGCTATTAAAAATATTATAATACCTTAATATTTGCGTTCAGCTTTTTCACCATTTTCATAGACCACACAGAAATAACGCCACATTTATCCGATTCAAAGCATAATTAATGAATAATAAAACCGTATATTATCTTAAAACAATATTTCTAAAAAAAGCGAACCCGACAGTTAGTCATACCGAAGAATACTCCTGACTAGATTAGCATTGAAGAAGAGCAAGAAATTGCACGTGAAGAGCGCCGCCTTAGTATGGCTCGACAGCGTGCTTCTGACTCACAAGAGCAAAGGGAAGCAGCCCGTGAACGGTTTGGTTAACAGTGCGAAATAATCGAGTAAACCTCAGAGATTAACAGCTAGATAATTTACGAAACACAAGAAGAAATTCGTCAAATACTGATTTGATTCAGGTACCGTTTCAATACGATTGCAGCAATGATTACTGCTTGCATACTAGCGTTTGGTGGAACTGGTAAGGCATTCCTCATGTCAGTACTTTTAGCCACTGTTCACGCAAGATCCAACATTGCCGTTGCAGTTGCTTCTTCTGGAATAACAGCCACATTGCATATTCTGCATTAAAATTTTCGTTAAAGCTTCAATCTATTGAAGAACAAACATGTCACATTACAAAGTGCTCCGCTGTGGCCAAAGTTTTATCCGAATCGAAGATCATCATCTGGGACGAATGTAAAATGGCGCATAACGTGCATTGGAAGCATTTAACCGAACATTGCAAGATCTAGGTAATGACTCGAGATGTTTTGGAGGTGCAATGATTTTACTGTCTGGCGATTTCCGCCAAACATTGCCAGTAATTCCCAGATCGACTGCTGCCAACGCAATAAACGCTTGCCTCAAATCATCGAATCTATGGCGCTATGTTAAGAAACTTCAGCTGACAATAAACATGGGAATTGCATTGCTGAACGATACATCTGCTGAAGATATCTCTGAGAAATTGCTGAATATCGGTAATGGTCGAGTACCTGTCGACGAATCGTGCGGACTAATTTGATTTCGTCAGAATTTATGTAACTTTGTCTTGTCGAAATACGAACTCATCAACAAAGTATTCCCAAACATCATTTTAGAATGAGATAATTCAGAATGAGAACATTGGTACACTGCATTCTTTCAAATCTATTGACTGTGTAACAAATGAAGATGATGCCACCAATTATCCAATGGAATTTTTAAACTCCTGGGATGTATGTATCTGGCTTACCACCGCACACTTTACGACTAAAGATTGGTTCCGTAGTAATCATGATTCGAAACTTAAACCAACCATAACTGTGCAACGGAAGACGGTGGTAAGTAAATTTATGAACAATTTGATTTACGCCACAATACTCAACGAAAAATTCAAAGGCGAGGAAGTTCTCATTCCGAGGATCTCGATGATCCCAATAAAAGGTAGCCTATGTCCTTTCTCAGGGTCTAAAGATTATCTGTGCCAAATTTCATCAAAATCGGTTGAGAGGTTTAAGCGGTAAAGCTTAACAGACAGACAGACAGACAGAGTTACTTTCGCATTTATAATATTATAGTATGGATTATCATAATTTAAAACGTAAAAAATTTGATCATGTCATATTGCATTTAAGGCGGAACAAAGTTCGCCGGGTCAGCTAGTTATAAAAAAACTTTTTTACAAAAATACAACCGACTTCCAAAAACCACTACAAAGGGAAAAATAACTAATTTCGGAAGTCGGTGTCTTTGGTTTTGTATATTTATTTTTGACACTGACTTCCGAAATTAGTTATTTTTCCCTTTGTAGTGGTTTTTGGAAGTCGGTTGTTTTTTTTGTAAAAAAGTTTTTATTTTACTCTTTTTAGTTGTTAAAAGTACTACGTATTCAATTGCATCCGGTCAGACTGGAAGCTGACGCAAATATAGTTGGGAAACGACATAATTTTGTATACTTTATTTTTTACCCGTAAGTATTCCCTCAACTGCCTATGGTCTTCATCATCAAATTTACTGCAGACCATTATTTTAACCCAATGGGTGCAAAGGTCTCATCAATATAAATGAATTGAGTCCAAATAAAGTTTCCTGAACTGACCTTTGTCATCATCATCAGCACCCTAATGACAGTCACCACCCATCTAGGTGAAGGTTCTTGTCAATACAAATTATTCAAGCACAAACACAAGGTAGCTGCTGTGAATTGTTGAGGAGTTCCTTCGACTGTCTCCCGGCTCCATCATCACATCTACTCCAGACCTTTATTAAATTGTAGTGCTTTAAAATACTTAATGAAAATGCTAAGAAATGCACTAGTCGCCCCTGCAATTTTTGAAAGTTTCCCTTGTTTTCTCTGGTCTTCCACCATCAAACCCTGATATCCTTATCATGGGACCACCTTGGGAACGTCTTCTTTCCAACAGAAAAAGAATGATCAAAATCGGTTCTTAAACGACGAAGTTATGCGCGAACAAACATAAAAAAAAAAAAAAAAGCATATATACGGTCGAATTGAGTAACCTCCTCCTTTTTGAAGTCGGTTAATAAAAATAAACAGCTTATTAAATTTGTATTAAAAAGTTTTTTGCTAGCTGTCCTTTTGTGCGACGGATGACGTCACGCAGCTGTTATTGTGACAAGGTGCCATCGCTATATCAACGTGCGGGGCTTATATGGTTGAACAATCGCCTAATCACTAGTTAACTTTAAACAGCGTTTATGAATAAGGTGGTAAATAAGAAGCCAGTATCAATAGCACGTGGAATTTAATACTAAATATTTAATTTAAACGATGGGATAGTAAGGTGAGTCTAAGACGAAACAGTTGTTGTTCTTAGCAGACATCAGGATGTAGCCGTCTTCTCCCCAGTTCTCGCCCCAAGAGTTCTTCACCAGCCAATAGTCTTCTCCGTCACGGACGCCGTAGCCGATGACCGTCACTCCATGGTTCGGGTACGAGTCCTCGCTGAGGATGGACAAAAAGAGTAAATTACGGAATATTCTTGCTCCAGATTCAGGCGGGGCCACCTTCATGGGCATTGTCATAAGGTCAAAGCCAGAGGCATCACAGGTGCGTACCATACAAGCCTTGAAGCTGAAATTTCTGTATCATTGAACAATGCTAACTATGTGGTAGAACCACAGCAACGCTGTTTGACGGATGACATATCATGTATACTGAGTAGTGCTGACAATACGACAATAAATGAAAACACGAACAATGCTGGTTCATGGGAATAATCCTAAACCATAGAAAAAAACCAAAAATAAAATAAAAATTTCAAACAAACTAAATCGCATAAAATTACAAACGGAATAGAACATACTTTAAAAATATTGGTTCACTGACCTCCGATCGGCGACAGCGCGATCCTGTATCGACTTGTTTTTTTCGCGCCATTATTATTAAAGTTTGGTACCGCAGGATGCGGCGGTCATTAACCAATAAGAGCTTCCTTATCCACATGTACATCATGTAGAAAATGTGAAAAATGAAATATAATTTCCTGTGACTAAACTAATGAACATATTTATATGGTTTTTTTATGGGTAGACTGAGAATGTGTTGAGGTATACGATGTTTAATTTATTGTCGTATTGTCAGCATCACTCTGTATAAACAGCTGTCAGCTGTCAAACTGGTGGCGGCTGGTGGTGGCTTCCTCGGACAAAATGCCTCACATACGATAGTTGTCCATATTTTATCATAAGTAGTTTTAAAAGATATTTAAAAAGGAACCGTTGTCCCATATTAAGCCATACTCCTGTATGGTAGGTGCGATTACAAACATTTAATCACAAACACAAACAGCCAGCCCGGAACAACTACCTGTAGCCTATACAAATATTTGGTCCGTGCGGGCATCGAAGCCGCGACACTCAACGCAGTAGTCAATCATTCAACTGTTCTACTCAATTATTCAAAGTAGATTAGTAAATCATCACCTGACAATTACTCGCCCGTATTTATAGATTACTAGCTTTCCGCCCGCGGCTTCGCCCGCGTGGAGTTCGGTTATATCGCGCTTTTTAGAATTCCCTCGGGAACATCATTTTTTTTCGGGATAAAAAGTAGCCTATGTTCTTTCTCAGGGTCTAAAGATTGTCTGTGCCAAATTTCATCAAAATCGGTTGAGAGGTTTAAGCGGGAAAGCGTAACAGACAGACAGACAGACAGACAGACAGACAGACAGACAGACAGACCGACAGACAGACAGACAGAGTTACTTTTGCATTTATAATATTAGTATGGATGGTGAACTAGCTTTCCGCCCGCGTGGAGTTCGGTTATATCGCGTTTTTAGATTTCCCTCGGGAATATAATTATTTTTCCGGGATAAAAAGTACCCTATTATTTAACCTGGACTTCTAACTTCACGTCTGCATAATTTCAAAGCAATCGGTTGAGGAGTTACTGCGTAAAAGCGGAACAAACAGACAAACTCACTTTCCCATTTATAACTTAGTAAGGATATTTGTTTTTAAACGTTACCCTACACTAGGAGAAATTCCTAGTGTAGGGTACCTGTATCGTGGGTGCATTACATACACAAACAGTCAGACCCGGAACAATTCTCGGTGGTAGGCCATAACATCGGCTGCCGGCGGAAGTTACCGGGTGGTAACTGTGAGGAGGTCTGTGTCCCAGGAATGGGAACATTACAGGGGATCATGTTATGTGTGTTTGGGGTTAAGAAATATCTAAGACAAAATACAGAATATGGATAAGAAAGGAGTGGTCCGTTTCATGAATGTAAATAAAATTATTTAATGGTAAAATAACAAATCAGGCAAGTACAAGTTTTTCTCGGTGGTAGGCCATAACATCGGCTGCCGGCGGAAGTTACCACCCACCAGACAAAGTCTTGCCGCCAAGCGATTCGTCGTGTTCCGGCATGATGTCTGGTGAAGCCGTACGGAGGACGGGTCTAAGCAGTTGTTTTGCGATGTGTGCCGGGTACGATGCGCCAAATGTTGTTGTCTCGGGAATTTGGTCGTGGAGAGTCTCCAGATCAATCTCCCTCTAGCGCAGCATCGTTTGGTCGTGTTGGTCTTGGGTTTAACATTGCATCACCTCGCTCAACTGCCGTCATCCTTCCTATTCCTAAGTTTTTTAAGTGAATAGGCTTAATAAACTAGTGCGCTTTACACTCAACGATTGCATCACTGCTTACCATCAGGTGGGATTGCAGTCAAGCACTAGTTTATAATTATTAAAAAAAAAAAAAATTACTTGTAGGTCACACAAATATTTGTGCCGTGCGGGAATCTAACCAGCGACACACAGCGCAGCAGTCAATAGCTTATCCGCTACGTTAACTGTGCAGTCTGTTATTAAGCCGTAAGTCTATACCAATATACTGAAGAGTTTGTTTGTTTGTTTGAACGCGCTAATCTCAGGAACTACTGGTCTGATTTGAAAAATTCAATCAACCTTAAGCCTTAATGCTTTAAAGATAAAGTTGAAAATCTAATAAAGAAATCTGACAGATTGTAGTAGCTTGATATATTGTCGTCTGTACATACGTACTTATGTTTGTTGCTCTTTCACGTAAAAACGACAGCACAGATTTGCATGAAATTTGGCAAACAGATGGTTTATTAGCAACGTTATTTTTTCTATATACGAAACCTGAATGCAGTTTGTTCAGAAAAGCAACTGAATCGATTCCATTCATTTTACACCATGTTATATTTTCGCCCAAATACGTTTCGAAATTGTTGCAATGTGCTTACCGAGCGCACAACTCAGCCGTCGTTAGATCATAGTACTAGGCGCGTGAGACAGGGCTCCCTAGCGCCGCGCCGCTGCAAGCGCGGCCGGGTGGGCGGTGCGTTAACCATATTTTTGTTGGGCCAATCAGGTAAGATAACAAGTCCATTTGTAGCAACTTTGTGGTTTTTCATGATATTTATTTATTTATACTTTCGCACAAAGAAAATGTGCAGAGGCAGACTTAATGCCTTAGGCATTCTCTACCAGTCAACATCGGGTGGTGAAGAGATTAGATGGCAGGTGCTTTAGTTACAGAAACAATGAAAAGGAAAAGAAAAAACTCATCTATACTAATATATAAAGCTGAAGAGTTTGTTTGTTTGTTTGTGCGCGCTAATCTCAGGAACTACTGGTCCGATTTGAAAAATTCTTTTTGCGTTGGATAGCCCATTAATCCAGGAAGACTTTAGGCTATATAACATCCCGCTATAACCAATAGGAGCAGAGCAGTAACAAAAAATTTTGCGAAAACTGAAGTCAAAGCGGAGCATAACTAACTCTACGCGGACGAAGTCGCTGGCGGAGGCTATAATATATAAAGCTGAAGAGTATATTTGTATGTTTGTTTGTTTGTGCGCGCTAATCTCGGGAAATATTGGTCCGATTTGAAAAATTCTTTTTGCGTTGGATAGCCCATTAATCCAGGAAGGCTTTAGGCTATACGTATAACATCACGCTGCGACCAATAGGAGCGGAGCATAACTAAACCACACGAACGAAGTCGCTGGCGGCCGCTAGTAACACTATATAAACAAATACTTATCTAAGCTATATACATATACATACTATAACGATAATATATAATATATACAAAAATAAAACTTGTGAGAAAGGTGTTTTTAAAATTTTGTACATAGATTCTTTACGTAAATACTGGACACGTGTTTCGGGTTTTGTATTAACAAAAAATAATGTTGTATATAGAATTTTTTTTTTTTTTTAATCATGAAACCGCATAAAAGTATTACCCTCGACTATGACGGAATTAAATAACTTCTGAAGGGCCCTAACGTGGTCCCCTACGGGATCGAAACTTATGTACTTAGGTGAAGCCGCACATCGAGTATTTTTGTCACATAATGATTACGATAATAAACATGTCTTACCAAGAGAAGTCGTAGAAGAGGCCGTTGGAGTAGTGCTGCATCATTGAACTAGCGTGGATGGCGACAGTCACAGGACCGTACTTGTAGAGAGCCAGCTTCAAGGCGTTTGGATTCCTGGGGGTGACTTGGGAGAAACCACGAATCTTATATGGAGACGTCATGTTTTTGATTTCACAGAAGCCGTCCTGGAACAGAAAAAGAAACAGTGAGTCACATAACAGTATATACAATATGTAAAGGAAACCCCGTTCGACCCATAAGGAAAATAAAAGTTAGTTAAACAACCAACAATACTAATGAATTTTGAAATAATCTATTTTTAGCGAATTAATTCTAACTCCCCCAAAATACTGTTTTTTTTTAAAGTGACAACACCGTTTCGACGGAATTATTATGAGCGATGCGACCATGTGTCGCGTGCCCTGACCCACGTCGCCCACATGTATTAAGGTACCTCTTTTGCGAAAAAATATTTATTTTTTAGAGGGATTTTATTAAGTTTAGCCCGGCTTTGTAGGCATTAGTATAATCAGTTATCGATACATAACAATACCTTCACGGATCGAATGGGGTTTTCTTTACATGTTGTATAGAAATGTCACCTAGCTACTTTGGATTCAGTGAAGAGGCGTGCGAAGAGACTGATTGGCGATCCAGATTTAACTTAAACCGGTCTCCAAAGCCTGGAGCACAGGCAATGAGTAGCCAGCCTGTCGGTGTTCTATAGGATGCATTTTGGGGAGTGTGCGAGGGAATTGCATGATTTAATTCCCCCATCTCCGTTCCACCATCGGATGCCCGTCGTACGGCGAATTTTCACCCTTATGTTGTTACGTCACATGAGGAGTTTCCACCCTTACGTTGTTTACACCACTACGATTCGGACGAAGCATTTCGTCTCCTCTTTTATAAGGTATTGTTAGATATCGATAACTGATTCTAATATGCCTACAAAGCAGGGCTAAAATTAAAAAAAAATCCCCCTAAAAAAATAAATATTATTTCGAAAAAGCGAGGTAACTTAAAACATGTGCGGTAGGCAACACGTTAGGCATATTTGCGAGGGCGAAGGGGGGCAGGGCACGCGGCACGTGGTCGCATCACTCTTATACTACACATAAAATACCGTCTAAAATTATGTCGTCACTTTTTAAAAATTATAAAATTTTGGTGAAGTTGGAATTAATTCGGAAAACGAGAATATTTCAAAATTCATTAGTATTGTTACTATGATGATTATGTAAAATTTAATATTTTATTTGATCATGTGTATACCTAAACTTCATTATTCTTTTGGGTCGGACGGGGTTTTCTTTACATATTGTATATACTATAACTGTATACTACATAACATATACATAACAACCCTTGAGGTACCAGGCTTAGAATAGTACCATCCCATATCCTCCCGTGGGTGTCGTAAGAGGCGACTAAGGGAACTCTCACCAGGGAAGCGGGCAGCAGCGCTTCTCCTGTGGAACATCAAATGACTGCGATCCCCAACCCGCTTGATAAGCGTGGAGATTATGGCGAACCCTTCCAATGAAAGGCTTGGGGGAGGCCTTTAACCAGCAGTGGATCTCTATAGCATGAAGAAGAAGTATGTATAACTTACATTAGCGGAGTAAAGACCATAGTCCATCTCAGTTGGGATGCCGTGAGTGAGAACGTACTTCATGGCACCGTCCAGAGTACCTCCGTTGCAACCCATGTTATCGAAACTGTAAACAAAGGAATTACATGGAAATTACTCTATTTGAAGGTATGAGAAACAGTAAGATGAAGTTCAATCATCCTCCATAGAAAAGGGAGGATCCTCCGACCAGATAGATGTTGAGTCTAGCGGGCACTTGCCCAACGGTTGATGTTAGGAAGTGTTATGTATACTAGATGCGCGGTAAACACTGCTTGCGAGATGTAGAATTCGTGTGACGTCAGTATGTCATTTTTCTTCTTACAATAGATGAATTTGCGTCACTGCTTACCATCAGGCAGGATTGCGGTCAAGCGCTGGTTTATAATATGTAAAAAAAAAAAATTCTTCTAAAGCTTATATTTTGTGCTTACCCCCAAGCACAATCCACGAGGGACTGTTCGCTCAAGTCAAGCAGCCTTTCTCCGTTGGCCCTGGCGACGGCTCCCTCGACGGCAGCAGTGGTGCAGAATGCCCAGCATGAACCGCAGTGACCCTGGTCTGGGTGTAAAAAGATTAAGTTAGCTAGTAGTTATTTTCATAAACCTATGAAACTAACTAGCAGTTTTTGCTCGCGGCCTTAAATTCGGGGTTCTCGATTTAGAACTCAGAAGAGAACTCGGAACAGACTGTTATTTTAATACGCTACTGTTGACATTGAAGTTAAGGCCGGGCTTCCAAAAAAAATATTATGCAAGATTTTTTTGTGAGTCACAAATAGTCCGCATATCAATTTTAACTTCAATTCTTACTATCTTGGAAAAGACGAAATGCTCCATGCAAACTGTCATCTCCCAGTTTAGGGAAGTGGAGGGTTAGAAACAGACAAATAGTAGCCTATGTCACTTACCATCCCTTCAACTATAGTTACTCAAAAAATCACATCATTTCGTCGCTCCGTTTTGGAGAGACAATTACAAATATGGAATATGGATAAAGGAGTCCTCTGCTGTTCAGTGAAAAACGAAGATAAATCGTTGAAGCAAGTTCATTAGCTAACAGTCTGCATCTAGAAATCTCTAAATTACACTAGTCTGTAATGTGATGCCCTGAAGATGCAATGTCTCTTCTAAGCCCAGTCTTTAAGGCTGGATAACAAATGTAACATTGAAGTAATATCTTTTGAAGAAAAGACCAAACATGGGCGGCGAATAATGCAGTTTTGTGTTATGGAATTACCAGATAGGTGAACTGAAAAATTCATAAAGCGGCACTAAGAATCTTTCAGTTCACCTATCCTTTATGTCCATAAACGCACCACTGCGTTATTCGCCGCCCATGTTTGCTGCATTTCAGATGTCATTTGGGACTTGCGAAAGACAAAATCTTGTAGAAAGGGGAGAAGGTGTTCTTTGATCTGCAATGGGCCTATATTAGGCTAGTTTGTTTGACTTTAAGTATCAATTGTTAAGTCCTCATACTTGAGAGGCAGGTGTTTTAACCACTAGGCCACCACGATTAAAAGAGTGTGCGGGTTCGATTTCAGGTCAGCCAAGTACCAATATAACTTTTCTAAAGTTATGTGTACTTTCTAAGGATATCTTGGACACCAATCACTGATTACAAGGTGAAGGAAAACATCTTGACGAAACCTGAACTTTAAGTCTGAAATCGCAACCCAAAGCAAGTGGTGATTACGCTCATTCCTTCTCTGTATGAGAGGAGACCTGTACCCAGCAGTGGGACGATAAAAAGGTTGATGATGATGATGTTAAGTCCAATGCAATACAAGGCTTAATTTTATAAGAACCAAATACTTCATACAATCACCAAAACTTACTCTTAACTGGAGTAACAGCTCCCTCCATCCTCAAATCGAAGTTCTCGGGCAGTTCTTGTATCAAGTCATCGACCTCGGTCAGGGTGTGAGGGAAAGGCGTCATGTCAGGGTACTCGTGATTCGATATATAAGTGGCAGTCAGATACTTCAGTTCCTCTTCCGTTTGGTCAGAGAAGTTGTTCAACTCCAACCTGAATCCTGTGTTTTTGCGGTTGTGTTCTTCGATCATCCTGGATTTTGGGAGATAGAAAGGAATTTGGATATTCATTACATTATAAACAGGCTCTGCAGTAGAGCAGGGGTGGCATAGTTTTAAGGCAAGTAGGCACATAATTTGGTGTAAATTATTTCATCACCACTGCTCTCAGGGCGAAGGCAACACGGGAGGAATCCAGCATGGCGCAGAGGCAAAATCTTCGAAGACATGTGTCATCTACCCTGAGGAGGCCTGTATGCCAGGAGTGGAAACATGATGGACTGATTATGTATGTTATGTAAAAGATCGGATATGTGATTGTTAAGTTGTTTCAGGTTTTGATTCCCATGCGAAGGTATCAAAACCTACTTTGTCGACCTCCGTGGCGCAGCGGTCAACACGCCTGCCTGCGACGTGGAGGCCCCGGGTTCGATCCCCGGCCAGGTCATGATGGAAAGCGATCTTTTCCTGATTGGCCTGGGTCTTGGATGTTTATCTATATTTATATACTTATATAATAATAATATGATATTTGAGACTTGTCTCGAACTTACTTTGGGGCTTGCTCAATCTGTGTGATTTGTCTGTATATATTTATTTTATTTACTAGCTTTCCGCCCGCGGCTTCGCCCGCGTGGAGTTCGGTTATATCGCGCTTTTTAGATTTCCCTCGAGAATATCAAATTTTTCCAGGATAAAAGATAGCCTATGTTCTTTCTCAGGGTCTAAAGATTGTCTGTGCCAAATTTCATCAAAATCGGTTGAGAAGAACAGACAGACCGATAGACAGACAGACAGAGTTACTTTCGCATTTATAATATTAGTATGGATTGTGTACCCCATGTCAAAATATGCAGCGAAAACGGAATCTAAACACCTTTTATATGATTATATCTTTTGATTGCGTTTACTTAGAAGTTTGGTTTTTATACTGCTTCAACGAATTACAACCTTGAGTATTTGATGTGAATTATAAGTCGATAACCTCACGCGATCCTGATGACGAAGTTGGGTAACGAAGTCGATTCTATAAGAGTTTCGTCCTATTGAGATACGGAACTTTAAATAATATGTAAGTGATAAGCACTAACAAACATACAAAGTGAGGTGTGCGTCTCAAGATTACACCGGACTGGAAGTCCAGGTCAGCATGTGTTCTTGACGCTGATACTCTGATAGATCAACGTCAAGCAGACGAGATAGATGGATGTAACTGTCCTTCACCCCAAGACCGGCGAAGCCTGTGGTCATCACGGTCCTACCTCCAGTTCTTCTCAAAGATCCTCTTCCTCATCTGGTGCTCGTTGTCCTGATACTGCTTGCTGTGGTGGTTAGTGTAGAGGTCGAAGGCCAGGTCCAGCTCCGAAGGTAAGTCTGGATGGAAGAATTTCATGTCCTTGTGGAAGTTCCTCCCGAGCCACATTCCCTCGCAATCATCCGCTACAGATTAAAGAAAAGATTTTATATTGTGGTGTAATTTCACATATGTCACATACATTAAGTATAGAGTTTAGTTATAAGAAGAATATATTAGAATAGTATCACGATTTTTTTTTTTTTTATTAGTTATAAGCTAGTGCTTGACTGCAATCCCGCCTGATGGTAAGCAGTGATGCAATCGTTGATGGTAAAGCGCACTAGCTTATTAAGCCTATTCACTCAAAAAAACTGAGTGAATAGGAAGGAAGACGGCAGTTGAGCGAGGTGATGCAATGTTTAACCCAACAACACGACCAACGATGCTGCGCCAGAGGATGATCTGGAGACCCTCCACGACCAAACCCCCGACACAACAACATTAGGCACATCGTACCCGGCACACATCGCAACACAACTGCTCAGACCCGTCCTCCGTACGGCTTCACCAGACATCATGCCGGAACACGACGGATCGCTTGGCGGTAAGACTTTGACTGGTGGGTGGTAACTTATGCCGGCGGCTTTTGTAGTTGCCTACCACCGAGAGAATAAAATTTGTATACAGGGTGTATCTGACATCGTAACGCAAACTTCGCGAAAAGGCTACACCGCATCCCAGCCTCCTACCTGTAGACCAAGCTCATCACCTTGAGGTTGACGCTGAAGTCGAACGTAGAACCTCCCACCCGCCCGTTGACGACCCTGAGGATCCCCTGACACCCATCACTCCAGATGAAGTGCAGGACATCATCAAAGGTCTTCAGCCCAGGAAAGCGCCCGGCTCTGACGGCATCACCAACAGAGTGGTCCGCCTCTTCCCAGCCCATCTAATCATCCTCTTGACCACCATCCTCAATGGTGCAATGGGGAATAACATTTTCCCACAAACGTGGAAAGAAGCCACAGTCATAGGCATTCCCAAGCCCGGTAAGCCTAAAACCGAACCCTCTAGCTACCGTCCCATCAGCTTACTCAAAGTTCTCGGTAAGATTTATGAGAGGCTTATATATAAGCGTCTCAGAGCCTTCTCCGAGAACAAGGGCCTTATCCCAAACGAGCAATTCGGGTTCCGTACCCAACACTCCTGTCCGCAACAGATCCTACGTATTACTGAACATATACACGCAGGGTTCCTGCGTGGTATGTATACAGGCGTAGTTTTCTTCGACATAGCGAAGGCGTTTGACAAAGTCTGGCACAACGGCTTAATCTATAAGCTGTACCAACTCGGTGTACCTGATCGTCTCGTCCTCATCTTACGGGACTTTTTGTCAAACCGCACCTTTCGCTATAAAATCGAAGGAGCGCTCTCCTCCCCCCCGCCCCATCTGTACTAGCCCATCCATCCCCAGGGCTCTGTACTAGCCCCACTCATTTTCACGCTTTTCACTAGCGATATCCCGAAAAGCAGTAAGGCTCAACTCGCTCTGTTCGCAGACGACACAGCCATCTACTGCTCGGGACGCAGTCCAGACTGGATTCGCCTCCATCTTCAATCCGCGGTCAACAAGCTCGCTGACTGGTTTAAGAAATGGAGGATCGAAGTCAACCCTCAAAAAAGCCAAGCGGTACTCTACACGAGACCGCGACTCAACGTCACCCCTCCACGACCCATCACCATGGCTGGCAAGCCGATCCCTTGGGAGAAGCAAGCCAAATACCTAGGTGTAATTCTCGACCGCAACCTCAACTTCTCAGAGCACATTGAGACGGTCCGCTCTCGCGCCGCCTTTGCTCTGGGTCGACTCCACCCCGTCCTCAACTCGCGTAGCAAACTGTCACTCAAGTGCAAATTGCGCTTGTACACAGCATGCATACGCCCGATTATGACATACGCTTGTCCAGTCTTCGTACATGCCAAGCCGCGTCATATTCATAGGATGCAAGTAGTCCAAAACCGTTTCCTCCGTAAAGCCACAATTGCCCCTTGGTTCGTCCGTAATGAGATCCTCCACCATGATCTCAAAATGTCCACCATCCAGCAGTTCATGAAACGTCTTTCCAAACGCTTCTTTGACACTGCCGCCAAGCACCGCAATCCCCTGATAGCAGCGGCTGCTAACTATACCCCCTCCACCATCTCCAAGCTTCGCCGTCTACGGCATGCCCTCACAGATCCCGATGACCCCATAACCCTCCTCCAAGAGGCCAATAGGGCCACCAGCACAATACACAAAAAAAGACCGACCTACCGACCTCGCCGCCGAGGTCCATCGCGTCGCGTTCAACGTAGTAGTCCCCTCCCCCGTCCCTTGTCCGATGAAGGCCAGCCCGCGCCGCAACTGAGCCAGTAAATATAAATTCCCAACTATGACCTCTGAGTTTGTTTCGGACGTTTCTTCTCAGAGCTAGTACTAGGAAACGCCGCGGTCATCAAACCGAATTAGAATAAAATTCGATCCAGCCGTCCCTTGCTGTTCTCTCTAGCGACGCCCTAAGTCGAGGTTCGTACCCCATAGGGGGTGCCCTTAGCGTGAAGTCGCTTAGTTTTAGTTGCCCTGGCTGGAGGCTTTAAATTCATTTAAGGCAGCCACAGGATAGTCCGGTTAAGTAATCACGACCTCTCTAGGTCAACTACGAGATGCCAAATCAAAAAAAAAAAGCTATACCGCATGCCACTCATAAAGTTATGATAGTCATTTATGTCGTTAATAAACGGTTACAGAATTCACAGTGTTTAAAAAAAGTGTCGGCTCGGCGTTTGAACGTTGCAAGCGTGCCGCCTTGCGGGTTCGTAGGTATGACTTTGATCCTTGATGTCCTTCCTCTTCCTTCCTCAGCCTATAGATGTCCACTGCTGGACAAAGGCCTCCCCCAAGGCTTTCCACGATGACCGGTCTTGTGCTGCCCGCATCCATGGGCTTCCCGCGACCTTCACCAGGTCATCGGTCCACCTTGTTGGGGGTCTCCCTACGCTGCGTCTTCCAGTACGTGGCCGCCACTCCAGAACCTTGCTGCCCCATCGGCCATCGGTTCTACGAGCAATGTGCCCTGCCCACTGCCACTTAAGTTTAGCGACTCGCAGAGCTATGTCAGTGACTTTGGTTCTTCTGCGGATCTCCTCATTTCTGATTCGATCACGCAGAGAAACTCCTAGCATAGCTCTTTCCATTGCCCTTTGTGTGACTCTGAGCCTTCGTATGAGGCCCATTGTGAGCGACCACGTTTCAGTTCCGTAAGTCATCACTGGCAACACACACTGGTCAAAGACTTTAGTCTTGAGACACTGTGGTATCTTGGACGACGAGAAGATGTAGCGTAGCTTCCCGAACGCTGCCCAACCGAGCTGGATTCGCCGAGACACCTCTTTCTCGAAGTTGGACCTACCTAGTTGGACTTTCTGTCCCAGGTATATATACTCGTCAACAACTTCGAGTGCAGAGCAACCAACTACAATTGGAGTGGGTGCGACATGAGAGTTCGACATGATCTTCGTCTTATCCATGTTCATTTTTAGACCCACTTGTTGGGAAGCTCTGCTGAGGTCATTGAGCATTTTGCCCAAGTCTTCCAGGGTCTCAGCCATGACCACGATATCATCTGCGAAACGGAGATTAGTGATGTACTCGCCGTTGATGTTGATGCCAAGTCCTTTCCAGTCCATGAGCTTGAAGACATCTTCCAACGCAGCAGTGAAAAATTTAGGAGATATGACATCTCCTTGTCTCACTCCACGCTGCAGTTGAATCGGTTTCGAGTCCTGATCCTGGAGACGGACTGACATGGTGGCGTTTTTGTACAAACACTTTATCACCTCAATGTATCGATGGTCAATTTGGCACCGCTGGAGAGACTGTAGCACCGCCCAAGTCTCAATCGAATCGAAGGCCTTCTCATAGTCCACAAACGCCAAGCATAGTGGTTTGTTATACTCCTCGGACTTCTGTATAACTTGCCGCAGCGTATGAATGTGGTCTATGGTGCTAAAGCCTTTTCGGAAGCCTGCTTGTTCGGGAGGCTGGAAGTCGTCGAACCTGCGAGCGAGACGATTCGTGATGACCCTAGAAAACAGCTTGTAGACATGGCTCAGGAGGGATATCGGTCTGTAGTTTTCAGGAGGGTATTGTCACCTTTTTTGAAAAACAAAACCACCACGCTCCTGTGCCACGCCTTAGGCGTTTCGCCTTTAAGAATGACGGAATTAAATAGCTTCTGAAGCGCTTTAAGAACCGGTTTGCCACCCGCTTTCAGAAGCTCAGCCGTAATTCCATCATCTCCAGCCGCCTTATCGTTCTTGAGCTGTTTCAGGGCCATACCAATCTCGTACAGGCTGACGTCCGGGATATCGTCGGTGTAGTGTCGGGTTAGTCTGGCTCTAGGATCATTAGCCAGGCTTACAACAGGTGCGTGTGTTGATGTGTATAACTCTCCGTAGAATTTCTCCATCTCACCCAAAAGCTCGGGCTTGGAAGTGACGATCCTACCATCCCCAGTCTTCAGCTTCGCAAGTAGACTCTGTCCAACAGACAATTCTCGTGCGAACACTTTGGAACCTTTGTTCCGCTCGATAGCCTCTTTAATACAATTTGTATTAAATTGGCGTATATCGCGAGTCAGAGATTTTGAGATCTGTCTGTTAAGGCATCTGATGCGCGAAGCGTCATCAGGGGATTTTAAGATCACCTCCCGTCTTTCTTCCATTAGCCGGCGGGTGAGACCGGAGATCTTCTTCTGTCTTTTTGAACGGAGGGTTTTGTAGAACTTAGACCCTTCCGTTTGGAGAGTTTCCACAAACCTGTTGTTGTAGTCGTCCACATCTACGCATTCACCGAGGCATTCGAAGCGGTTTTGTAGTTCGATCTGAAAGCTCTCGGGGTTTTGGAGTTGTGTTGACGCTGGACGGAGCGTAGACTTCATAAGTCGAGAGCGTTCGAGCCTAATGTTGAGGTTCAAGATGCCTCTAACAATACGGTGATCACTCCCGGTTTTTACCGCATGGATCACGGAGACATCGTTGAACACTTGCCTTCTCGTTGATATTATGAAGTCTATCTCGTTTTTGGTCTGACCATCGGGGCTGAGCCAGGTCCACTTGCGGTGCAATGGTTTCCTGAAAAAAGAATTCATCGCAAAGAGTCCTTCCCTTTCCATGAAATCCATTAGCATCTGACCTCTGGGATTCCGATTTCCAACTCCAAATTGCCCCACTT
Source organism: Sesamia nonagrioides (assembly GCA_017933935.1). Taxonomy (NCBI): domain Eukaryota; kingdom Metazoa; phylum Arthropoda; class Insecta; order Lepidoptera; family Noctuidae; genus Sesamia; species Sesamia nonagrioides. The sequence continues at coordinate 464,934 of JADWQK010001879.1, forward strand.
TCGTCTCGTCCGCCTCTCGCATGCCCAGTTTTGCGTTAAAGTCCCCCATGACAACGGTGTAGTGGGTTTTGGAGGAATGTATGGCTCTACTGACGTTCTCATACATAGCCTCCACCTGATCGTCAGAGTGTTTAGACGTCGGGGCGTAGACCTGTATAACCTCCTGATCCTCCTCTGATCCTTGATGTGAACTGTATTAAATCAGTTGATAAGATAGTTTTTCCAGTTATGTTTTCGTTACGCTTTTTTGTGTAATTAGCGAATTAATTATGTTTTACTTTAAAATCTTATTTAGTTATAAAAGTATAGCAATTATGAACGGTCTAAAGTGAAAAAAACTACATATATATATTTTTTTAATCAGGAAAAAGCCGACGAAAAATTCCACCACTGGGGTGTTCAAAATCATGCACAGGATCCATGGTACTCGTTTGTGCGTCGATATCAGATACACCTTTTATAAACCGTACGTAATAAGTCGATACTATAACGAAGAGTATCAACTCTGTGATTGATTGCACCCTATACCCCTCGGCAGTAGGCCATAACATCGGCTGCCGGCAGACAAAGTTTTGCCGCCAAATGATTCGTCGTATCACAATACAACTACCTACATTGCTTACTCAGTGGAGATTAGGTGAAAACAACCACCATTCATAAGATACGCATACAAACTGGAGTAGTGCTAGTGAAAAGGTCCTGTTTTAACCCTTTGGATACGAAACTCTGAAAGGAACCCTTTCTTTTTCTTTATTTCTTTATACAGTATGTTAAATAACAGAGGGCGTTCCCTTAAACTCGTTAATATATATCATTAATAGATTAAAATTAAAATATCAGCATAGAAAAATAAGCATAAAAAATCCGAATAAAAAAAATTCTAATTGGAAATAAATTTGAAACCTCCTGTTTTAAATCAAAATAGTAGTCGTCATGTATAAATAAATTGCGACGTTGCCGTCTTTCATGTTCGCGTGTACAGTGTGTTTCTTTTACATGTCAATTTAAAATTTTTATTGAATATTTTCATATTGGAAAAAATTTTAAAACATTTTGTTTTCGAATGGAAATATTTTTTTAGCATGTATGTATGCTATTTCGGGTTAACGGGAACGTCCTCTGTTAGTTAACATACTGTATATAGGTATATATATATTTTTAATCAGGAAAAAGCCGACGAAAAATTCCACCACTGGGGTGTTCAAAATCATGTACAGGATCCATGGTACTCGTTTGTGCGTCGATATCAGATACACCTTTTATATATTCCGTACGTAATAAGTCGATACTCCTAACGAAGAGTATCAACTCTGTGATTGATTGCACCCTATACCCATCGGCAGTAGGCCATAACATCGGCTGCCGGCAGACAAAGTTTTGCCGCCAAATGATTCGTCGTATCACAATACAACTACCTACATTGCTTACTCAGTGGAGATTAGGTGAAAACAACCACCATTCATAAGATACGCATACAAACTGGAGTAGTGCTAGTGAAAAGGTCCTGTTTTAACCCTTTAGATACGAAACTCTGAAAGGAACCCTTTCTTTTTCTTTATTTCTTTATATAATAATATAATAATGAGCCTTACGATCATCAATGGTGACCTCTTCCTCGGCGACGGTACTCCTGAAGTCGAAGAAATTGGTGATGGTGTGAGCCGCCACCTCTCCGAGATCGTAGTTGTAATTCTTGTTCACGAGTCTGCAGACAAAGATGAGTTATGGATAATAAATCTGCGGACTCCTGTCGAAGTGTTTCGCCTCGTCGTTTACACCAACGTCGAAGGACTGGAACAATTGGAGGCGGTCTTCCCGACGGCTATAGAGTGAATAAACTCAAACTCATTTATTGCGAAAATGGGTATTTTTTTTTTTTTTTTTATTAATAATAAACTAGTGCTTGACTGCAATCCCGCCTGATGGTAAGCAGTGATGCAATCGTTGATGGTAAAACGCACTAGCTTATTAAGCCTATTCACTCTAAAAAACTGAGTGGATCGGAAGGAAGACGGCAGTTGAGCGAGGTGATGCAATGTTTAACCCAACAACACGACCAACGATGTTGCGCCAGAGGATGATCTGGAGACCCTCCACGACCAAACTCCCGACACAACAACATTAGGCACATCGTACCCGGTACACATCGCAACACAACTGCTCAGACCCGTCCTCCGTACGGCTTCACCAGACATCATGCCGGAATACGACGAATCGCTTGGCGGCAAGACTTTGTCTGGTGGGTGGTAACTTATGCCGGCGGCTGATGTTGTTGCCTACCACCGAGAAAATGAGAGAAAAAGGGTATAATAACATCCATACATAAAATAGTTTGGCATCTCCATAATCCGCCTGAATGCAATTTTGATTGTTGTTTGTATCTACTTATTATACAATTACTAATAATCATCTTAATTTTATTAATTTACTAGCTTTCCGCCCGCGGCTTCGCCCGCCTAAATTTCGGTTATATCGCGCTTTTTAGATTTCCCTCGGGAACATCAAATTTTTCCGGGATAAAAGGTAGCCTATGTCCTTTCTCAGGGTCTAAAGATTATGTGCTTTTCGCCTGCGTCTTCGCCCGCGTGGTGTTCGGTTATATCGCGCTTTTTAGATTTCCCTCGGGAATATCAAATTTTTCCGGGATTTTTTCTCAGGGTCCAAAGATTGTCTGTGCCAAATTTCATCAAAATCGGTTGAGAGGTTTAGGCGGGAAAACGTAACAGACAGACAGAGTTACTTTCGCATTTATAATATTAGTATGGATTTGAAACAAAATAAATAAAAAAGGAAAAAAAGGTCATAAAAATAATAAATACCAAGAAATTTCGTTATGGAAAGGTCAATTGAAAATTTATAAATATGTCAAACAATAAAGAACCAATAATAATAAAAAGTAGTCAAGTCAATAACCAAATACAATAATATCATCTCTCATTATACAATAATATCATCTATCATTATACAATAATATCATCTCTCATTATACAATAATATCATCTCTCATTATTTACATGTCATTATTTTAATAAGTTCGTTTACAGTGTAATAGGCCTTTTCCACGAGATTTTTTTTTATTTATTGTTAAATATATTAAAGCTTATGCTTTCTAATAATTGTTTTGGTAGGTGATTATAAACGCGTGGCGCCATACAGAGTACACTATGTTACCAGTAAGGATAGCCTCGCTTTTTACCATAAAGGAGGATTGTAATCAAGCACTTCTTTATAACGTAGAAAAAAAGACTTTACTCTGTGATACCCGGTGCTAAGCATCAAATCGATAAAAAATCAAGTAAGTACCTTGATTTGGCTCATGAAGATGTCGACATGTGGGATGTGGACTCAGCCATCATTGTGCCAATACACGGAACAGAGAATGAACTAACAGCAAAGAGCCTAGAATGGCCTACATGAACACCTGAGGAGGCTCGCGTGAAGGGGTCCACGAAGACCGATGCCTCCTGGGTCAGGGTTGCGGGTTGGTTAAACAAGAAACCGTGGCCCTGGCGCACAGGCAAGTGAAGAATCACAGGTGGGTTTTAGTCAGTTAAAGTCTGACACGCCCTTCCACTCCGCCCAGAGCGGGAGAGATCATTTGATGATATCCTATCCCAAACAAAAAAAAGGAAGGCTCCCATTGGGCAGCTGGATTAAACGCTCGATTTAGAAAGCGGTACTTCTGGACACAACCTCGACGCTTTTCCCGATACCGATGTGCTGCTATTTTTATATCTTTCACACAGATTGACAGTTAGGTACGATTGACTCTGTCTTCAACGCTTATCACTCTTGTTTGTAAAATTGCAAAATCATCATCATTCTCCTGCCCTTATCCCAATTTATTTGGGGTCGGCGCAACATCTCTTTTTCTTCCATGCATCCCTATCAGAAGCCATCTCGGCAGTCACCCCCTTCTTAGCCATATCATCCTTCACACATTCCATCCATCGTTTCTTTGGTCTTCCCCTACTCTTATAGCCATCAACATTCATAATTAAGACTCTCCTCACGACATAAAATATTCGACAAAAATCTAAACGAATATGAATTACAGGAAAAATGACATTAATTCCTATACAATATACCTAATTCAATTTTATAAAGACAAACGAACATTTTTACAAAGTTTTTAATAGCTGTTTGCTGTCAGCTGTGTACGGACCCTTCTATCCAGGGCGTCGAGTTCAATCTGAGTCCATTTAAGTAGGTATGCCGAAAGAGTACATCAAAACCGGAATGACCCACCCGTTGTAGGCGCGCACCTTATTTCCGCCCGAAAGAAGACTATTTAATACCTTCTTCAGGCGACCAAAGAAGCGCTCCTTCAAGGATTTCCTCATGTCAGCATCGTTGATACCTAACGCTTCCGACATACCCGAATATTTATTTGCTAGTCACTGTGAAATCAACTTAATGTTCACTGTAACAAAGCTGATATTTGTTTAACATGACATAGGGTGACGGTGTCCAGCACCAGGCTTCCTTAGCTCGGCTGTACCTTACCTACACTAACTGTGCATTATCCATTTTAAAAACTTTTTTTTATGTAATTATAAACTAGCGCTTGACTGCAATCCCGCCTGGTGGTAAGTAGTGATGCAATCGTTGATGGTAAAGCCCGCTAGTTTATTAACTCCAAACCTTTACAATTATTTTCTCAACAAGAGCTGTCGGTAGATGGTAGTCGTAGTGGCCTAGTGGTTAAAACACCAGCCTCTCAAGTATGACTGTTCGATTTCAGGTCAGGCAAGTACCAATGTAATTTTTCTAAGTTATATGTACTTTTGCACCAATAACTGATTATAAGGTGAAGGAAAACAACTTGAGGAAACCTGGACTTTAAGTCTGAAATGAAATCGCCAACCCGCATTGAGCAAGCGTGGTGATTACCCTCAATTCTTCTCTGTACGAGAGGAGACCTGTGAAGCTAAAAAAAAGGTTGATGAAGATGATGATGTTGAAGAGCTGTCGAGACCGTAAGGTGGGATGCCCTCAGGCTAGGTGGAGCGCAGACCTTCACAGGATGGCTGGTAACAGCTTTATGAGATTTGACGAAAATAGAGTTCTATGTATGTTCTTGCAATAGAAGGCGCCTATGTCCAGCAGTGGTTTTCTATAAACTGATGATGACCTATCGCAAGACCTGTGAACCTTATGGCCACGAGGTAAGGTTTAAATTTCATTAGTTACTCACTGGACAGGAATATCGACGCCGGAGTCAGTCTTGAAAACGTATAATGTCGTCTCCCTCACCATCTTGTCTTCATATTGCTCGGTGCTGGTCCATATGTCGACCACCTTGTCGTAGAGAGTCATAGTCTGACCTAAGGAAGATTAACATAACACATCATTATTAACTATTTATGAAAAAACACGTACTCTCGGTGGTAGGCCATAACATCGGCTGCCGGCAGAAGTTACCACCCACCACAGAAAGTCTTGCCGCCAAGCGATTCGTCGTGTTCCGGCATGATGTACCATCAACGATTGCGTCACTGCTTACCATCAGGCAGGATTGCGGTCAAGCGCTAGTTTATAATATGTAATATGTAAAATGTCTGGTGAAGCCGTACGGAGGACGGATCTGAGCAGTTGTGTTGCGATGTGTGCCGGGTACGATGCGTCAAATATTGTTGTGCCGGGAGTTTGGTCGTGGAGGGTCTCCACATCAATTTCCCTCTAGCGCAGCCTTGTTGATCTTGTTATTGGGTCTAACATTGCACCACCTCGCTCAACTGCCGTCTTCCTTCCTATTCACTAAGGTTTTTTTAAGTGAATGGGCTTAATAAACTAGCGCGCTTTACCATCAACGATTGCATCACTGCTTAACATCAGGCGGGATTGCGGTCAAGCGCTAGTTTATAATTATTAAAAAAAAGAAAGTACAAGTAGAACTATACAACGTTATTTTTCTTTCTGCGAAACCTGAATATAGTTTGTTCAGAATAAGCAAATGAATCGATTTCAATCATTTTTTCACCTTGTTATATTTTTCCCAAATGCATTTAGAAATTGTTGTATTGTGGTTACCGAGCGCACACAACTGATGGTATATTATAATAGTAGGAGCACCCTCGCGATGCTCCGCTTCAGGAGCGGGCGGGCGAGCATTGCGTTGACCATATTTTAGTTGGGACAACCAAGTAAGATAACAAGCTCATAACTTTATGTTTTTCCATGTTATCTTTTTGAAATTTTGTACATAGATTCTTCTTTGTTGTATAATTCTATTATAATTCATTTTAACTAATGCATTTTTTTTTAATAATTATAAACTAGTGCTTGACTGCAATCCTGCCTGATGGTAAGCAGTGATGCAATCGTTGATGGTAAAGCGCACTAGTTTATAGGAATAGGAAGGATGACGGCAGTTGACCGAGGTGATGCAATGTTAAACCCAAGACCAACACGACCAAACGATGCTGCGCTAGAGGGAGGTTGATCTGGAGACTCTCCACGACCAAACTCCCGACACAACAACATTTGGCGCATCGTACCCGACACACATCGCAACACAACTGCTCAGTCCCGTCCTCAGTACGGCTTCATCAGACATAATGCCGGAACACGACGAATCGCTTGGCGGCAAGACTTGCACCACATGGAACTAAATGCATACTAAAATGAACTTGAATGCATGGAAGAGCGGCGTCTCCTAATACAGGCTTTTTTTTTATTTTTTTTTAATCTGTTTCTATTTTGGGGCTTTTATGGGGATATGTCAGCCCCATCGTTCCCTTTACATTGATCTTACTTACTAAATACAGTATAAACTCCAATAATATAAATATAAACAAATAAATTAAAAAAAAAGACTACAGCTATTCTTATAGAACCTTAATTAAACAACACAACTTTTTCGTCATCTCCGATAATGGTACTGACAAAATGGATTGTATTAAACCTATATCTAATTTATTTATGTTAAATTTCCTTATGTAGCTCCCGTTCATCTTTATTCCTTGTACACTCCATCAACAAATGTTGCACATCCTCAATTTGATTGCAAGCCGAACAGTTAGGAGACTCGGTCTTTTTCATGATAAATGCAAATTTTGCTGACGGGTAGTGTCCCGAACGAAGTCTTAAAATTAACTTAATGTCGCTTCTGCTTAACGTACTACAGGCTTTTTTGAGGATGGGAAATCATCAAATGACCTATGACCGAAAAATTATTTTTGCGTTAGATAACGCTGAAGAGTTTGTTTGTTTGTTTGAACGCACTAATCTCAGGAACTACTGTTCTGATTTGAAAAATTCTTTTTGCGTTAGATAGCCCATTAATCCAGGAAGGCTTTAAGGAGCGGAGCATAACTAACTCCACGCGAACGAAGTTGCTGGCGGCAGCTATAAATTGTACTATAAATAACTTTAAGTTTATACATTAAAGAGCATTACTGAACACGCTTTCGAAGTCTTCACTATAAACTCAAGTTTATCGGGGCAAATTATGACAAAGCCGCGTGCTAGCGTTTAGATGTTAATTTACTTAGGCGCTGTTACCGCTGCGGTGAGTCGGTGACCACAGCGCTGTACAATATAGTCAAGTAGTGACGCATTGCGCATTATTTACGACGTCGCACACTGGTGAAATTTACGTAATTAGTGGCCAAAATTGAAAAAAACAAAGTTACTCCGATTCAAAATTAGTAACCTAATTTAGGAACAAGACATATGGCGCCATCTCTTAATGACCATTTAAACCTTTGACAGTTTTTATTCAGATACCCAACAACACTCAATTTAAACAGTTTTGCTAGTTGAGTAATTTATTACAATTTTGAGCTTCTGTTTAATGACTACGTTTACATTTTATTTAGTTGATATTTGGTGTAAAACCTAATGGATTCTATACCTTCAGGTTAGTTTATTATTACTGTATTACTAAAAAGTTTACATTACTTGCGATATAATAGATATGTAGGTTTGAATAGAAGTCTATCTTTTAACAGTTTTTTTTTTTTTTGTTTTACTCAGTGAAAAGTTCATACTCAATCGCACTCAACCCGTTTCTTTTCAATATTTCGATAGAACATATCTATAGCTTTCATATCACACCAAAATTAGCTGCGTCTAACTGCGTCACCTAAAATAGTGCAAGACTTACAATGTTCACAGAATATTAATCCATGGGTAGGGAGGTAGGGTGGTAGGGAGTACAGAATGCAGTGGTTCCAATAGGTCTTCTATCTGAAGAGGCCCAAGACAGTAAGAACAAAGATATTAAAAAATATCGTGAAGGTTTCACACGGAAATTTTCTAGGAAACAGACTAGGAAGATTTGTTTCATCAACTTTTAATTTCATCAGATCCTCACATCACAAGTCTCAGAAAGCTAACACAAATACAAGTTAAACCCTATCCTCAAGATGTAATAAATCTTTTAAAAGAACCAGAAATAAGTTCTGTATGGTTATTGTTTTTTTTTTTTTTTGTTATTTGTGTCATTTTTAACTAGTACTATTAAGATTAAATACATCAATAAAACCTACATTTAATAGTTTTGCTTTTTAAAACACCTTCAACCTATTATTTTAGGCAGATTACAGCAATATATGGGCATAACACGCTTGACGTAATTTTGGCCAATTTTTGAGCGAATTTCACCAGTGTGCGTCGGCATTAAAATAGATTCTCTTGTGAAATGCCCTCTATGAACGGGATGTAAAAACTAAATATTAGTTGTTTTTTCATCATCAGCTCAGCGTTATCCCAGTCGCGTCCAAAGCTTTTTCAGCTTTGGAGTCTGGGGTCCGCTTTACCAGTATAACTGCGAGTTTGGCTAAACTCTGATTATTTCCGTGAAGCGACTGCCGTCTGACCTCTACAACCCGAAGGCGATATCGAAGCATTGCAGTTAGACCAATTGTTGGACTTTTGATGTTTGTATGGCAACCGGGACCAACGGCTTAACGTGCTTTCCGAGGCACGACCAGACCAGTGCAAATATCATTCATGCATACAAATATTTGCACTGCGTAGGGATCGAACCCGCACCTTCGTGCGCAGTGGCCGCGTCCGCTATCGCTACGCCACGGAGGTTGTCAAGTTGTTTTTTAAGCCATACTAATATTATAAATCCGAAAGTAACTCTGTCTGTCTGTTACACTTTCCCGCTTAAACCTCTCAACTGATTTTGATGAAATTTGGCACAGACAATCGTTAGACCCTGAGAAAGGACATAGGCTGCCTTTTATTGATAAATTTGGGGAGGAAAATCTAAAAAGCGCGATATAACCGAATTCAACGCGCGCGATGCCGCAGGCGGAAAGCTAGTGAATTAGAGTCTAGTGCTTGACCGCAATCGCGCCTGATGGTAGTAAGCAGTGATGCAATCGTTGATGGTAAAGCGCGCTAGTTTAATAAGATCCTATTCAAAAAAGAAATGAGTGAGAGAGATGGCCTATGCTTTCGGTCTAGCACTGTCTCTTTCCTCATTGATGAATGATGACTTTGAAAGAGATAAAGATAGACGAAACTTCGTTTCCTCTCTTTCTTTCGGAGTGCTACAATCTCGTCTCTAAGGCATGTCCATTAGCATATTATGTCGATATCAGGCCATAGATTAAATAAATAGTTTAAGTTATTTGCAATGTTAAATGTTTGTGGTGTGGCAGTACATTTAAGATAAATAGACATTATTTGGCATAAATAGAAATAAATATACAGTATGTTAACTAACAGAGGGCGTTCCCGTTAACCTGAAATAGTATAGCATACATAAATGCTAAAAAAAATATTTCCATTCGAAAACAAAATGTTTTAAAATTTTTTCCAATAAGAAAATATTCAATAAAAATTTTAAATTGACATGTAAAAGAAACACACTGTACACGCGAACATGAAAGACGGCAACGTCGCAATTTATTTATACATGACGACTACTATTTTGATTTAAAACAGGAGGTTTCAAATTTATTTCCAATTAGAATTTTTTTTTATTTGGATTTTTTTATGCTTATTTTTATATGCTGATATTTTTATTTTAATCTATTAATGATATATATTAACGAGTTTAAGGGAACGCCCTCTGTTATTTAACACCCTGTATATATACGGACAAATCACACAGATTGAGCTAGCCCCAAAGTAAGTTCAAGACTTGTGTTAAGGGATACTAACTCAACGATACTATATTTATAATAGATACATATATAGATAAACATCCAAGACCCAGGCCAATCAGGAAAAGATCGTTTTCCATCATGACCTGGCCGGGGATCGAATCCGGGGCCTCCACGTCGCAGGCAGGCATGTTGACCGCTGCGCCACGGAGGACGACAATAGAATAGAATAGAAAAAAATATACACATACCCGTATAAGTAAGACCAGACACGTCTGGAAGGAAGTCGATCTGCTCATCCTCTGCAGACCTCATGATACAAACATCTTCATTGGTGACCTCTTCATTGGTGAATGGGTGTTTCTAAAAAAGCAAGCAAACAGTCCGTCATCCTAAATTAAAATGTTATTTGTTTCAAAATGACTTAGTCAAACAAATAACAACTTTATTTAAATATCAATTTAGTTGATTTCAGAGTGTCTACCACAGAAAAAAAAATATGTACATGGCATAGGTACACCGAACTTTAGTATGTAGGAATTAGAGTTATGTTTCCAGAAACTCTTATTAAGCGAATATGTCGCAATATTATTTTAAACATTTGAAATGCCTTACAGAGACATTTCGATAAGATGAAGAGCGTAACGGTCGTCATTTTGAAAAACTGAAAAAATATTCTCGACCCTAGAAGCATTAGGTCGTATATATAGCTCGACCTTAGAAGCATTAGGTCGTATGTGTAGCTCGGCCTCAGAAGCATTAGGTCGTATATATAGCTCGATCTTAGAAGCATTAGGTCGTATGTGTAGCTCGGCCTCAGAAGCATTAGGTCGTATATATAGCTCGATCTTAGAAGCATTAGGTCGTATGTGTAACTCGGCCTTAGAAGCATTAGGTCGTATGTACAGCTCGACCTTAGAAGCATTAGGTTGTATGTACAGCTCGACCTTAGAAGCATTACGTCGTATGTACAGCTCGACCTTAGAAGCATTAGGTTGTGTGTACAGCTCGACCTTAGAAGAATTAGGACGTATGTGTAGCTCGACCTTAGGAGCATTAAGTCGTATGTATAGCTTGACCTTAGAAGCATTAAATCGTATGTATAGCTCGATCTTAGAAGCATTAGGTCGTATGTGTAGCTCGACTTTAGAAGCAGTAGGTCCTATGTGTAGCTCGACCTTAGAAGCATGAGGTAGTATGTGTAGGTACGATGACTTACGCATACAACCTATTGCTTCTGCGGTGGAGCTATACTATACATACATTGAGTTTAGCTATGCTGAGCCTCAGAGTACAGCGCTAAATGCAAATTCACTTTAATTTTTTTGTAATTTGACCCTACCCATTGTTGGATATCACAGGCTCGCACACGCACTTAACGGACAGACTACCGACACGTCTACTCTCGCCTGTGACTCTCGTAAGCATGACGTGGTGCGCTCAAGACAGTGCTGGTTTGTGTCAGTGTCGAATGTTGTAAACGCATATAATAAACTATACTAAATTTACATTTGCATTTTTTCTTTCTACTGTCTTAAAAAAAAAAGGTCAGAAGATAAATATGAGTTTAATCCTGTCAAATTATTCAGCGCCTGGCGTAAATATTTAATTTTAGAAAGCGCAACTTATATTTTTTTCTTAAATATAGGTTCTTATGTTCATTATTAACAAACAAAAATGTTGATGACTGCGTATCTATGTGATTTAAAGAGAACACATTAAAGACTGACTGATTATAAAAGTTTTCTTTATGTTTCCCTTCAAAATAAGATCCTTGTAAGGACGTTTCGATTTCGGTTTTTGCCAAACAGAGACCATCGCCGAAATTTGATTTCGGATTATAAACGTTTTCTTTAAATTTCCCCTTAAAATGTGATCCTTGTAAGGAAGTTTCGGTTTCGATTTTGGCCAAACAGAGACCGTCGTCAAAATTCGGTTTCGGTTTCGCTCGGACACTGCACTATTGACAGCTTACTTTAAGCACATTTCACCTTAATTTTCACTTTGAGATTTTACAGAATCAATCAGCTGTAAGCATACGTATTTTCTGTTCAGGAAAACGGCTTGAGCTTTAAGCATGAATGTACATAACTTAGATTCCAAAATGGTCATACCACAAAAGCGTATCCAGTGTCTCCATAGTACCATTTCCTCACGGTGCCATCGTAGAAGTCAATGCGGGAACGGTTCAGGTCCCCATTGTACCTGGAACAAGTCTGAGTGGTAAATCTCCCAATTTTAAGAAAGTTCACCGTCTGATCGACACTACGAATTTCCTTACATTTTAACAAGTTTTTGACATTTTGTTATCTTAATTCGCAAATCGGCTAACTGCATATAAGGAGATACTTAAAACTGTATATTTTTTATACATCACTTAAGAAGAAAAAGTTTGTGTGGTTTTATGTATCCACGGTAAAAGTGAAACTTTATCCCAACTCCGCGGCCGACCATCACGCGACATGCAACACAGGATGTAATAAAAGTTTCGCTTTAAAATCAAGCTAGAGTTTTGATAATATACACTCCTTTTTAACTTCTATGATACTACTAAAATACTATGATGGTTTTAGGAGTTACAAAAAAAAAAAAAAAACAAAATGTGGAATTAGCTGAAGGTGTACCTACAACGCTATATGTGAGAAACGCGTCATACTGACGACACACAAATCCTTCATCTCACAAGCAGAGTTTATTGTGCAACTAGCACGCATACAAGTTCACGACATCAACCGATGGACAAGTGCTCCAGACAATACCAGTCTGGTCGGATGATCCCCCCTTGTTTAAAGAGGATGAGTGAGTGAAGTGTATGTGCACGATGTTCCTCATATCTCCACAAAGGTATCAATTTGTTTGTCCCCGAGATGAGAACGCGACAGGAATTTTGGATGTTTTACAATAAATTCCTAGAATTTCGGTTCATCATTCAATCAATCAATTTATATTTAAAAAGTGCATTTCATCATCATCGTTTCAACCGAAAGACGTCCACTGCTGGACATTGGCCTCCCCCAAGGATCTCCACGACGACCGGTCCTGTGCCAGCCACATCCCGCAATTTCCCGCGACCTTCACTTGGTCGTCGGACCACCTTGTCGGGGGCCTACCCACGCTACGTCTTCCGGTGCGTGGTCGCCACTCGAGAACCCGTCGGCCCCATCGGGCATCGGTCCTACGGGCAATGTGCTCAGCCCACTGCCACTTTAGTGTTGCAATTCTTCGGGCTATGTCGGTTACTCTCGTTCTTCTGCGGATCTCCTCATTCCTGATTAAAAAAAATTTCGAATTTTCGATCACGCAGTGAAACCCCAAGCATAGCCATATCCATTACCCTTTGAGTGAAATTGAGCCTTCTTATAAGGTCAATTTGTAGCGACCACGTCTCAATTACATAAATCATCACTAGTAAACACACACTTGTCGAAGACTTTTGTCTTGAGACACTGCGGTATTTCCTTTATAAGTAATCTAACTGCAAACGAGGTTGATTGCCAAAAATGGCAAAAGTTTATGGAAAAGTAACTTTCATTCCTACATAATTATAAAGTTATTTTTATGCGAAACATATTTTTTGAAGTTGTAACTAGCAAAACTAAACTTTATTATCTAAGTAGGAGTTATTTTTATTAAATACTAGCGACCCGCCCCGGCTTCGCACGGATACAATGCTGTGAACGTTGTATAAAAAACATAGCGGCCCGCTGTTCCAGCCGCCCCGGCTGGTCGGTACCGCCGCAAACGCGACGCCCCGCAATTTTAAAATCTGTAATATCTTCGAAAATATTCATTTAAATCATATGCTGTAAAGGGCGATATAGATCTATATTAAATCAACAATGTATTAAACTGGATAAGGATTAATGCTGTATTGGTTAAAATCGCTTCGAAAATTAGCCAATATTTGTCATAAAATATAAATTATTACTATTGCCCAGTGGTTGATATTGAGACGTTATACATAGGTAATATATATGTATGCTAGTTGCGTGGTAAACTTTTCTTGCGAGATGCAGGAATTGCGTGACGTTAGTATAACACACCCACATAACGTTGATAAACTACAGTTTTTAGGCAGACGGAGGAACTTACCACATTTCAAAGTTTTCTTTCAGAGATGATTTGAAATTGAGCTTCTCTCCCTTGAAGTGGTATTCACTCGGCCATACAATTTCATTGTCGTCATCATCCCCTGTACACAAACAATACACACTTATTAACCAATCTGTTTTAAAAAACACAACAATCGCGTCAGTGGCTCTTAATAAACTAGCGCGCTTTACCACCAACAATTGCATCACTGCTTACCATTAGGCGGGATAGCGGTCAAGTACTAGTTTATCCATACTAATATTATAAATGCGAAAGTAACTCTGTCTGTCTGTAAGGCTTTCCCACTTAAACCTCTCAACCGATTTTGATGAAATTTGGCACAGGCAATCTTTAGACTCTGAGAAAGGACACAGGCTACCTTTTATTGAAAAAAAGTTGATATTCCCGATAGAAATCTAAAAACCGCGATATAACCGAATTCCAAGCGGGCGAAGCCGCGGGCGGAAAGCTAGTAATTTATTAAAAAAAAGTGTTGGTGCAGTAGAGAAGCGGTAGCTTAGTTGTATCGGCCACGACTTACAAGTTGTGGGTCGTAGATTCGAACCCCATCAGACGCATTACTTTGTGTAAATTATTTCATCACCGCTGCTCTCTAAATGCTGACGGAATTCAACGTGAGGAAACTGGCATGTCCTAGAGGCATGACTTGGAAGACATGTCATCTAGCAATCCGCACAACTGCGTGGTATGTCCAATCGCTTAGACTGTGAGGAGGTCTGTCTCCCAGGAGTGGGAACATTACAGGGTGATCATGTTATGTGTGTTTGGGGTTAAGAAATATCTAAGACAAAATATAGAATATGGATTCAGGCAAGTACAAGTTTTTCTCGGTGGTAGGCCATAACATCGGCTGCCGGCAGAAGTTACCACCCACCAGACAAAGTCTTGCCGCCAAGCGATTCGTCGTGTTCCGGCATGATGTCTGGTGAAGCCGTACGGAGGACGGGTCTGAGCAGTTGTGTTGCGATGTATGCCGGGTACGATGCGTCAAATGTTGTTGTGTCGGGAGTTTGGTCGTGGAGGGTCTCCACATCAATCTCCCTCTGGCGCAGCATCGTTGGTCGTTATTGTGTCTAACATTGCACCACCTCGCTCAACTGCCGTCTTTCTTACTATTCTCTAAGGTTTTTTTAAGTTAATGGGCGTAATAAACTAGCGCGCTTTACCATCAACGATTGCATTACTGCTTACCAACAGGCGGGATTGCAGTCAAGCGCTAGTTTATAATTATTAAAAAAAAAGTACCAACATAACTTTTCTAAGTTATATGTACTTTCTAATTATAAATATCTTGGACACCAATGACTAATTAAAAGGTGCAGGAAAACATCTTGAGGAAACCTAGACTTTAAGTCTGAAATCGCGAACCCGCATTGAGCAGGCGTGGTGATTATGCTCAATCCTTGTCTTTATGAGAGGAGACCTGTGCCCAGCAGTGGGACGATAAAAAGTTGATGATCATAATGATGATGATATGTGTTGGGATTAAGAAATATCTACGACAAAATACAGAATATGGATCAGAAAAAAATGGTCAATTTCATTAATGTAGGTATTTACATTAATGAAATTGACCATTTTTTTCTGAAATGATTTAATGCTAAAATAACTTTAATATTGACACAAAAATGTTCAGATGAAACTTACCCACTATTGTGTAGCCTGAAGCTAAAGCAAAATATAAAAACAGAACTAAAGCGGCGGGAAGGGCCGCCATATTGAATTTCTAATAATGGATTGACGCAATTAATGCGGCATTTCACTATTTATATTAAAAAAAAAAGTGCCAATTAAGGAAGCGTGCACATTAGAATGTTATTGAATATTGATGAAGAATTATAGACGCAGAAAACGCAGCGTAGGGGGGACCAGTAAGGTGAACCGATGACCTGGTGAAAGAAAAAAGAAGCCTATGGATGCTGCTAGTACCTACAAGACCGGTCATTGTGGAAAGCCTTGGGGGAGGCCTTTGTCCAGCAGTGGACCTCTAGAGGCTGAAGAAGAGCCCTTAGTGAGCGGGTCCGACTCGCACATACTTAGATAGATTTTTTTATGTGTTTACCCCTTCTCATCATTATCATCTCAGCGTTAATCCTTGTCGCATCCGAACCTTTTTCAACTTTTGGAGTCTGGGGTCCGCTTTACCAGTCTAACTGCTGATTTTGGGTAAACTTCGATATTTTCTGTGAACTGCCGTCTGACCTCCACAACCCAAAGGCGATATCGAAGCATTGCAGCTAGACCAATTGTTGGACTTTTGAGGACTCCAACATACTGTAACGACTCCCATTAGATGTTCGAATAGCAACCGGGATCGACGGCTTAACGTGCTTTCCAATACACGACCAGACCAGTGCAAATATTCACAATCATGCATACAAAATTTGCACTGCGCGGGGACCGAACCCGCGCCGGCTCGCGCATCGGCCGCGTTCGCTGCCGCTACGCCACGGAGGCTGTCTCTTTGTTTACCCCTTCTATGTATCAATTTAGATTTTAGAATTTCTCGTCAGTGAATATGCACCCTTACTAATTAAATCAGATAAAATTGTTTTAATTAGATAAAATTCACAATTAACAATATTTCAGCTTATTTGGGCAATAGTTACTAACATTGTAATCATTAAACTGATTATTTTAATGAAATCGATGGGAGATAACCCGGTTTTGCATAAAATGCTATTGTTTTTCCAATAAAGGGTGAGCAGAGTATTCTTTAAGCGCAATTTTTTTGCTAAAAATGTAAACAAATGATAAAATAACTTCTGTCGTCTTTCAGAGAAGATTGGAAATTTAGCTTCTCCCCTTTTTTGAGAATGGGAAATCATCAAATGACCTCTTTAGCTCTGGTCGGAGCGGAAGGGCGTGTCAGACTTTTACTGACTAAAACTATAATGTTGAAGTCGCTGGCGGCCGCTAGTATTATTATAGGCGCTATGTGTTGCGGGTTCGCTCCTGCACGGAACAAATATTTGTATGGCCTACAAGTAGTCCGGCTGCTGGTGCATATATTTTTAAATATTTTTAAACGCACCCACATACAAATCCTAGTGTAGGCCAAATTTGTTTAAAAAAAAATTGCTTTGAATAAAGGTCTAAAATTAATTGAGTCCAAGGCCAAGGTGGCTGCCAGGAAACTTGGCGTTATCGCAAAGGTCCGGCAGTACTTCACACCTGGGCAGCTTCTAATGTTATACAAAGCACAGGTCCGTTCGTGTGTGGAGTACTGCCGCCACATTTGGGCTGGTGCTGCCAAGTGTCACCTGGCCACTTTGGATTCAGTGGAGAGACGTGCAAAGAGGCTGATTGGTGACCCTGATCTAACTCGAGTTGGTCTCCAAAGCCTAGAGCACAGGCGTAGAGCAGCCAGCCTTTCGGTGTTCTATAGGATGCATTTCGGGGAGTGTGCGAGGGAATTGCATGATTTAATTCCCCCATCTCCGTTCCACCAGCAGACGACCCGTCGTACGGCTGGTTTCCACCCTTACGTTGTTAACACCACTACGATCCGGACGAAGTGTTTCGCCTCCTCCTTTATACCGCGTACATCGAGGGACTGGAACAATTTGCCAGCGGCGGTGTTTCCGTCGGACTACAATTTGAGTGTCTTCAAGGCTAGAGTGAATAGGCTCTTAATAAACTAGTGCGCTTTACTATCAACGATTGCGTCACTGCTTACCATCAGGCAGGATTGCGGTCAAGCGCTGGTTTATAATATGCAAAAAAAAAAAAAAATAATAATATTAATTGGTCTAGCGGTAGCATGCGGTACTGCTGAGAATGAAGACCAGCACTCTAATTGGTCTAGCGGTAGCATGCGGTACTGCTGACAATGAAGACCAGCACTCTAAGTACTTAACACATTTTGAATCATATTGCTTATCCATTGCTCTCATCCATACTAATATTAAAAATGCAAAAGTAACTCTGTCTGTCTGTATGTCTGTCTGTCTGTCTGTCTGTTACGCTTTCCCGCCTAAACCTCTCAACCGATTTTGATGAAATTTGGCACAGACAATCTTTGGACCCTGAGAAAAAACATAGGCTACGTGTTATCCCGGAAAATTTTGATATTCCCGAGGGAAATCTAAAAAGCGCGATATAACCGAACACTACGCGGGCGAAGACATGGGCGGAAGGCACACAATCTTTAGACCCTGAGAAATGACATAGGCTACCTTTTATCTCGGAAAAATTTGATGTTCCCGAGGGAAATCTAAAAAGCGCGATATAACCGAAATTTACGCGAAGCCGCGGGCGGAAAGCTAGAATTGCTCTATATTTTGACGACACAGTAGGCGCAGTAAGCTGAGCTATCGACTGCTGCACTGCTTGTCACAGGTTCGATTCCCACGCGGAACAAATACTTTTATGGCCTATTTATTTATTTAAAAAGTACTGTCACATCACAAACATTCAACATTGAAAATAACTTAAATTTGTGGCCTGATTCATGCGACAATAACATTTTCAAGATGGAATACAATAATTAATATAAAGTACTAGTAGTTAGAATCAATCATTCAATCCTTCTCTGTATGAGAGGAGACCTGTGTCCAGCAGTGGGACGATAAGAAAGATTGATGATGACAAGTAGTTATACTGGGTCTGGTTCTTTGTGTATGTGAGTTTAAATGTCTCCAAACGCACCCACGATACAGGAGAAATTCTTAGTGTGGGGGAACGCTTTTTCTAATAAAGGAAAAAAATATGTTAAAAAATGTATATGCCCATCAACGTAAATAACGCAATGAATAGTGTTGAACTGTCAAAATGAAACCCATTCTCATGTCGAGCAAACTGTCATTCGAATTTTCCATCCGGTAATGATCATCATCCCAGCGTTAATCCCAGTCGCATCCGAAGCCTTTTCAGCTTTTGAGTCTGGGGTTCGCTTTACCAGTCCAACTGCTGATATGGCTAATCTTCGACATTTTCCATGAAGCGACTGCCGTCTGACCTCCACAACCCGAAGGCGACATCGAAGCATTGCAGTTAGACCAATTGTTGGACTTTTGAGGGCTCCAACAACCGTAACGACTGCCACTAGATGTTCGTATGGCAACCGGGACCAACGGCTTAACGTGCTTTCCGAGGCACGACCAGACCAGTGCAAATATTCATATTCATGCATACAAATACTTGCACTGTGCGGGGATCGAACCCGCGCCACCTTGCGCAGTGGCCGCGTCCGCTACCGCTACGCCACGGAGGCTGGATTTTCCATCCGGTATTTCTCAGTAACAGCTTGGAATCTGGATATTCACCCAGTTGATGGCAACAAGCACGCCATCTTTTTTTTAAATAATTATAAACTAGTGGTAAGTGGATGGTAAGCAGTGATGCAATCGTTGATGGTAAAGCGCGCTAGTTTATTAAGATTATTCACTTAAACAACTTAGTTAATGGGAAGGAAGACGGCAGTTGAGCAAGGTGATGCAATGTTAAACCCAACAACACGACCAACAATACTGCGCCAGAGGGAGATTGATCTGGAGACTCTCCACGACCAAACTCCCGACACAACAACATTTGGCGCATCGTACTCGGCACACATCGCGACACACTTGCTCAGACCCGTCCTCCATACGGCTTTACCATCAATAGTGATGTAAGCAGTGGCTTACCATCAGGCGGGATTGCAGTCAAACACTAGTCTAGAATTATAGTTCCATCATCCATTCTCACAAGCTTACGCATTAAAAATATTATTGTAGTAGGGCTCTGGGAACTATAACCTTGACCATATAATGAGGCTGCTTACATTAGAAAATAAGTAGCGTGATGATAACGCAATGTATGTAGTTACGTTCATTGCACAAGATGGCGGCGACTCTGACGTCACCACGTAGACGTTAACTGCTCCTTGGCGTAATTCGTAAATTTGAAATATTTTTGGTCGCCATGTTTATAATCGCGTCTAAACTGTCTATGGAGGGAGTTTTGGCGGGAATGTCAAGATGAGTGTCACGCTCATTTTTCATTGGACTTTTAAAATTATTTATAGTGTCGTTTACTAAATAAAAACGCGTGATTTATGTAGTAAAAAGTGCATTCAGTGAATAAATAATTCAAAAAGAACAGTGATATATTGTAGCATAGTGGCCGCATCATGTCTTTACGCCAAACCGCTCCTTATCGTCCAAACGCGGGAAACGAAAGGAGTTAGGTTAGGTTAAGTTAAGCTCAGGGGCGAGAGACACGGGGAAGTCCCCGCCCCCTGTTTTTTGGACCCCGAGGCGGAGGTGCGCGCTAGTTTCGGCGCGCGCCTCTGAGGCGATGCACGGGGTAGTTTAACACCCTACTACCCCGTGCAGGAGACGAGGCCCGGACAGACCGGGCCAGCACGAGAGTGTGGGGCCGTGGAAGAATTTAGACTCCCACGGTCCCACGCGCGCTCGTGATAGAAGAAGTACCGGGGTGGTTTTAGTCAGTAAAAGTCTGACATACCCTGTCGCCCATCCCAGGGCGGCGGACATCCTATGAGGATTTCCACCCCGAAAAAAAAAAAGATTAAGTTAAGCTAGGATAAGTTAGGATAGATAATTACTGAAGAAAAAAATTACTGAAGACTAGGCTGTATGGCGTACAATGCCTTTGCCTTTTCCGTTCGCCCGAACGGAAAGAAATGAACCAAAAAAAAAATGTCTATGGATTATCTTAATTTGACAGGATTAAACTAAAATGTTTTCGTTCTATCCTTTTCTCATTGAAATAAAAAGAAAAAGATGCACTCAACTTAACATTAGTTTATTTCGCTAACAAGAGAATCAGAGTCTGTTCAACAACGTAGGTAAGTAAAGCAAGGGATTTTGTAGAACTGTCCAAATAAGGCCCTTCGCTAACGCAAAGCTACGTCAAAGTATACAATAGGTAAAGAAAACCCTGTCCGATCCGTGAAGGCATTGTTAGGTATCGATAGCTGATTCTACTAATGCCCACAAAGACAGGCAAAACTAAAAAAAAAGTCCCCCTAAAAAAAATAATATTATTTCGCAAAAAGAGGTAACTTAATACATGTGCGGTAAACAACCCCATTCCGCGGGCGGCGGGGGGCAGGGCACGCGGCACCTGTGACGTGGTCGCTTCGCTATTCGCATATAATAATACCAGTGTTGTCACTTTTTTAAAAATTACCAAATTTCGGTGAAATTGGAATTAATTCCCAGGAAAAAAGGATTATTTCAAAATTCATTAGTATTGATACTATGATGATTACGTAAAATTTTATATTATATTTGGTCAAGTGTTTACCTAACCTTTATTATCCTTATGGGTCGGACAGGGTTTTCTTTACATATTGTATAATTATACAACGTGTAACATAAAGGGTATATACATAACAAAGGCATGGCATCTTTACATGATATCAAATGATATTGGAAGGGTTTTTTAATCCTATCTCTTTATCTTAGGAAGTTATGAGGAAAAACACCGCCTGTGATAGGCTACTATCATACTAGTCCCACAGTGATATTGAAGACATTTATCGGATTTTGGCAAGTAACGTGACGGGTAACGAGTAGTTATTAACGTATGTAGTGTGCTGCCACGTTTGTTATGATTTGATTTTAAGAAACACACGAAACCGAAAATTTGGTACCAATTTTTTGAGTATTTTATTTTGAGTTGAAACCCTTCCGATATCGTTAGATATCATCTAAAGATGCCATGCCCTTGGTATGTATATACCCTTTTTGTTACACGTTGTATACGATACATGTATATAATAAATCATCATCGGTTACTAGCCTTTTTTTAAATAAGTATGTTGGTCAGCTTCCAGTCTGACCGGATTTAGCGATTTCAGTGACTGCCTATCTGACCTCCAAAAGCCAGTTACTGGACAATACGATGATAGAGGTAAGACTGTTTGTCAAACTGTTTCGACTTCTGACTCCGCGTTGCGGGTATCAGGGTGACCGTATAAAAAGTCAAAATAAAATAAACAAACAAGTATTTAAACCTTATCGGAAATTATATTTTCGAGCCGTTTGGGGTTGAAACCCTTGGGCCGTGGGGTCCGAGTGCTCATTGCCTTTTTAATGAACTGTCCAAACGGCTTGTTGACACTTCCCGTGACCCAAGGGCTGGCTTTTACCTTGGCCAGCGGCTAAGTATTGCCATTGCCATTCAACGCGGCAATGCTGCCAGTTTCTTGGGTACATTACCAGTCGACAGCGATGACGAAGAATTTTTTGTATTATATATTATTGTAATTTAATTTGTATTTATTTAGTTTTATAAATTTGTATATATCGTCATTTTCTATTCTATCATAATAATACTCAAGAACATATATTTTCTTGAGTATTTAAATAAATTTTAAACAAATTTAACAGTCATATATTCAAAAGAGGCTGAAATTCATCACTTTTCGAGAATTCAAATAATAATAGGCAACCTATTAAAACGCCCGCCCTTCCCCGCTTTCGCTGTGAAGAAGAAGTGGCGGAAGAAACTCCCCAGCAGCGGAGTAATGATATTGCAAACATCGGCGATTTCCTATGAAAAGTCCATAACCACAAACACAGGGGTTTGGAAACATATTGTGCGCGGGTAATCATTACATTTGGCAAGATCCGTGGTGTCACCACTTTGTCGGCCTGTGTGTCAACGGTAGCATTTTATGTGGGCTATAATCCAGACTGGGGGAGTGAGGTGCTTGACTCCACGTTTAGCGCAATGGTTAAGCCATTGACTGCTGCGCTGCGTGTTGCGGGTTCGATTCCCGCAAAGAATAAATATTTGTATGACCTACAAGCAGTTGTTCCGAGTCTGGCTGTTTGTGCACATGAGTTTATATGTTTGTTAACGCACACAAGTTACAAGAGTAATTCCTAGTGTGGCGAAAGGTATTAAAAAAAGCAAAGTTGAGTTGGAACTCACATACACATACAGCCAGACCAGGACTACTACCTGTTGGTGATAAAAATATTTGTTCCGTGCGGGAATCAAACCCACGACATGCACCGCCGCAATCGTTCGCTAAGCCATTGCCCTAACAGTATCATCACAGATATGACATCAACAAACTTTTGCTCAATTCAACCCACAAAAATAAAGTAAATATTTGATAGAGGGAAGTCATTGAACTTACAAAGTGGACCAAGAGAATCAATAATTTGACATACATATACATAAGAGTCCATTGTTTTATATACTTTCTGCCCAAACGAATGCGCAGGCGTTGACTTACAAACACATGTTGTTGTTTGAATCATCCTGACTCACTCATTCATGATTCTTGGTTCGATGTTAGGACGCGGCCACATTATCGCTAACTTGGTAGGTTTTATTTATCTGAGGCATCGTACTTTTATCGTTTAAATAACGAGGTTAAACAGAAGTTTTCTGAAATGAAAATCGATACAGAAATATGTAGGGTAATTGCGTAACAGACTATCAGTTGCAATGGGTTTCATTTTGACAGTTCAGCAACATTCATTTCGTTATTTATGTTGTTGAGCATAGAGGTTTTTGAACACATAACGCAATGGATTAGCAATATGCTTCGAAATAATTCCATTTGATAGTAATAGTGCGTTACGTAATTAGGCTGCTGGTCAAAAAACAAAATACAAACGGATGCCTGAATTATCAACTCATTAAAGATTAAGACAATATCGGATCTAAAGCGTGCTAGGTAGTTGTCGTATGATATGACATCTGAACACCCCAATAATCACATAAAAAATACAAAAAAGTATAGTAGGTCATAGACACGATATTATGGTAGACATCTACCATAATATCGTGATGTTAAAAATTATATACATGCACGATCAAATCAAAATATACAACTGTTATTTTTTATTTATGCGAAACCTGAATATAGTTTTTTTCAGAATAAGCAACTGAATCGATTTCAATCATTTTTATACCATGTTATATTTTCCCCAACCACATTTAGAAATTGTTGCAGTGTGGTTACCGAGCACGCACGGTAGATCATAGTACTCCGCGCTCGCGCAACAGCTGACGCCAGAGGTCATCGCACAGATCGCCCGTCCGAGCGAAGCGTGGATCATATTTTTGTTGGGACAGCCAAGTACGATAACAAGCTCATAACAATGTTGTATTATTTCACATAAACCATCACAGGCCTGACCTAGATGATCAGAAACTAGGTTTACTGTTCCAATTACTCGTTTCCTATAGAGAAGAGCCGGTAAGAAACTCATACGGTTAACTACTCTTTTAATTGGCTTTTACAATGTTAACGACACGGTTGATGCCGTGGCTGACTGATAAGTTTCCCTATGTATTATTCCTAGTTATAAACTCTGTGTGCCAACTTTCATCCAAATCCGCAGGGTAATTCCATAACACACTATCACTGCGTTCATACATATACACACAACTTTCATTGCGTTATTTACGTTTTTAAGCAGACATATTTTGGAACATATGAAGCAGTGAATTGGCAATTTGCTTCAAAACGATTCCAACTAATAATAGTAATAGCACGTTACGCAATTAGGGTGCCATTCAGGAGTTATTGCGTGAGAGAGTAACAAACATACATTCATACTCACAACTTTACCATTTGTACGATTACATTATATTATACTAGCGGCCGCCAGCGACTTCGTTCTCGTGGAGTTAGTTATACTCCGCTCATATTGGTGAGAGCGTGATGTTATATAGCCTAAAGCCTTCCTGGATTAATGGGCTATCCAACGCATAAAGATTTTTTCAAATCGGACCAGTAGTTCCTGAGACCAGCGCGTCCAAACAAACAAACTCTCAGCTTTATATATTAGTATAGATTGTCGACACGTTTGGCGATGTGGCTGAGCGAAAACCTGCTGCGTTGCATGTCGCGGGTTAGATTCCCGCACAGAACAAATATTTGTATGACCTGGGTCTGACTGTTTGTATATGTGAGTTTAAATGTTTGTAAACGCACCTACAATACAGGAGAAATTCCTAGTGTGGGGCAACGTTTATTTAAAAAAAGAAAAGATAAAAGACACTCGAGCGCTATTGTGGCCATACCTTTACAGCGCAGTTTTTATATGAAACAGATAACGGTCCTTCCAGCTGATGTACACACATCCGATCTGGGACATAAAGCGGTTCGCTTTAGTATTTAAAGCTAATACACCTTCATTTTAACGCATTTTAGTGTTAAATTCAAAACAGACGCAGCCATGAAAATTTTGGTGAGTGAAGTTGTGTTTTTGGACTGGAATTTGTGTGTTTTGATTAGGAATCAGTGTTAATTGACGGACGTGTACTGAAACTGTGATAAATTGCACGTAGTACATCGCTGAAGCAAATAATATCACGTATAGTCTAAATTCCATAGTCTAATCTATACTAATATACATATAAAGCTGAAGAGTTTGTTTGTTTGAAGTGCTGGTCGGTTTTGAAAAATTATTTTTGCGTTGGATAGCCCATTAATCCCGGAAGGCTTTAGGCTATATAACATCACGCTGCGACCAATAGGAGCGGAGCATAACAAACTCCACCCGAACGAAGTCGCTGGCGACCGCAAGTCTATACTAATATCTAAAGCTGAAGAGTTTGTTTCTTTGTTTGAACGCGCTAATCTCAGGAACTGCTGGTCAGATTTGAAAAATTATTTTTGCGTTGGATAGCCCATTAATTCGGGAAGGTTTTAGGCTATATAACATCACGCTGCGATGAATAAGAGAGGAGCATAACTAACTCCACGCGAACGAAGTCGCTGGCGGCCGCTAGTCTATACTAATATCTAAAGCTGAAGAGTTTGTTTGTTTGTTTGAACGCGCTAATCTCAGGAACTGCGGGTCCGATTTGAATAATTGTTTTTGCGATGGATAGCCCATTAATCCAGGAAGGCTTTAGGCTATATAACATCACGCTGCGATCAATAGCAGCGGAGCATAACTAACTCCACGCGAACGAAGTCACTGGCGGCCGCTAGTGAAATATAAAGATGCACTTAACTTAAATAATGATGAAGAACCAAGTAGAATAGCAAGCTCATGACTTCTGTTATGTATTTCATTATATATTTTAGAAATTTTGTTCATAGATTCATTACTTAAAAATACTGGACACGTGTTTAGGGGTTCGCATAAACAAAAAATAATGTTGTATATAAAAAAAAAAAAATAAGAAAGTCCCTTGCGAGGCCAAACGGCTCCTATCTCAGCATAATGCTTCGACATTTACTTTTTAAATATCGAACACGCACAGCGCTGGTATTATTCTGCTGGCGACAATTATAAACTCGTTTGCATATTTCTTCTCAAAATCGTATTACTTGTGTGATTATGTATAACCCTCACATACATATGAGAAAAATATAGCGATAATTAAGTCTTGATTAACTTTTTGGCTAATTCATTACAAGAATCAACGAACAATACAGCTAATTGTACATGCAATTCGATAAAAAAAAATCACAGGTTTCGTGTGAAATCATTATTGTCTCTGTCAAATATAATTGATCTGTCCGAGATAATCTCTCATGGAAAGAAGGATTCACCAAATTTGTATTAATTATGAATTAGCATAATTCACGTACAATCAGCAACGTATTTTTTCGAAATCTTACTTACTAATCTAAGTCGTCATCCCAGCGTTAATCCCAGTCGCATCCGAAGCTACTCAGCTTTCGAGTCTGAGGTTCGCTTTACCAGTCTAACAGCTGATTTTGGCTAAACTTCGATGTTTTCCGTGAAGCGGCTGCCGTCTGACCTCCACAACCAGAAGGCGATGTCGAAGCATTGCAATTAGACCAATTGTTGAACTTTTGAGGGCTCCAACAACCCGTAACGACTGCCATTAGATGTTCGTATGGCAACCCGGACCAACGGCTACCCTCTTTCCGAGGCACGACCTTACTTAGACTTGCTAAGCTAAATACTTTTGTAAAATCAAATTGAAGTGATATTTAATTAAAGAACAGCACTCTCATTCTCTCTCTCTCGCTCATAATCAGCCTATAATGTGTGTATGTGTGTCTCGTGTTCTGGCATGATGTCTGGTGAAGCCGTACGGAGGACGGCTCTGAGCTCAGTTGTGTTGAAATGTGTGCATCACCTCGCTCAACTGCGTCTTCCATTCTATTCACTGTTTTTTTTTTTATAATTTCGTGTACATGCTTCATGAGGATAATCACTGGAATATCCTGTTATCAATGTGAGTAATTTCCGTAGAAATCTCAGGCGCATGTTTATTTATTATATGATAAGCTTCACATATCAAAACCCCTCCATGACTCGGAAAACACGTTGAGCCGTTGATCATTGCCGGCTGTCATTTGTCGACCTTTGAAAGTCGTTAAATGTCTGACAACCAGTCTTAACAAGGGTATACTATTACGAAAACGGGCAAGTCATTTCATAGCCGAACTGTTGTACAGTAAAGGATTTATCATAGAAACTAGTGGAATGCTACGGCATCCCTGGTACCAGGTCACTTAAAGTGTACATAATCAGCCTGTAATGTTCCCACTCCTGGGTTACAGGCCTCCTCTCAGTGAGAGGCCAGTGCGGCCCGAGTGCGGGTTGGTACATTGTAATCAGACGGAAATACCACCGCAGGCAAAGTATTCCAGTCCAGTTCCGTTTATGTTGTGATTGTGACAAAACTGTCTTATAGATTTAATCCACCTTAATCCAGCAAAGGTGGATTAAATCTAATAATGGTCCATTATCCTCAACAATCATCTAGAATCCATCATTAGAATTTGTACATAATGCGTTCAAATTGAAATTTAAACAAGTTGTGTAAGCAGCATGATATAGATCCATTTTTGAGTAGTGTGTCCTTGGTTAGGAGGTGCTGAAGCCGTAACTTTTTCACTTAAGCAATTACATAATTATCTTTGTGATTAACTTGCCGTGTGAGCAAAATACTGGTAGTTTCTGTTGTGTATTGGTTGAAATTAGTTTTTTATTATACGCGTACCACGATACGAAAGATGATTTTATTTTAATAATCTGTAATGTATAAGTGAGGTCTTATTATTGGCTGTCAGTTCAACTTACTGTTTCTTAACTGATTTGTTTAGCTGTAAGTCCTCCAAGCTTAATAAATAAATAAATTATTAAATCCGCATGATCTTTGGCGACAGCTAGACTCGTTATGATAACATTTGAATAGTATTTTAGGGCTCACATCCCAGGTTAATAGAAGGAGTCGGACGTAACCCTTCATTCTTCCCAGACGGACCCTACCGTCCCGTGAGAATTTTCTTACAAAAAAAAATAAACTTTCAACACAAGAACAGAAAATTCATTTCTGGTACACAGAGACTATAGAACATACTTTGTTTTTGATTTTCTCTTTGTTTAGTTTAAGGACTTTTACACGACCGTGTATGCCAGTCCCATCATAAGTAATCCACAACCTTATTTTCATTTTTTTAGGTTAAGGTTTAGCCTTAACCTAAAATAATTAAAATAAAATAAACTTAATGTTAACAAATATACAAAATTTATAAGCGGCCTTTGAACTATGTGTGGACAATATGTGATGGAAAATGCCAACATCATATCTAATACATTCCATCAATAAGTCCCAGACATCCTTTGACGTTGCGCACGCCTCACATATTGGTGAATTAATCCTTTCCATCAAAAATCTTAAGTTATTGAGCGGCATGTGTCCAGATCGCAGTCTGTGAGCGATCACCACCAGCCGTCTACTTAACATAATCCATACTAATATTATAAATGCGAAAGTAACTCTATCTGTCTGTCTGTCTGTCTGTCTGTTTGTTACGCTTTCCCGCTTAAACCTCTCGACCGATTTTGATAAAATTTGGCACAGACAATCTTTAGACCCTGAGAAAGGACATCAGTTACTTTTTATTGAAAAAAAAAATGATGTTCCCGAGAGAAATCTAAAAAGCGCGATATAATCGAATTCCACGCGGGGGAAGCCGCGGGCGGAAAGCTAGTATATTATAACATACTTACTTTTTTTTATTTTACAGCTCACCTTCATCATCCTCATAGCCACCATCGGCTTCTCCTCGCCAGCTCCAACAGACTACCTCCACCAATACGAGCTGTCTATGTTAAACAAACTGCACAAACCCTGGTTCACGCCCGACAAGCCCCAGGAGTATCCCAGGAAGGGGGAGTATCCTTGTAAAGGGGGAGTCTGTAGGACTAAGATAGTGGAAGTAAATGAATGTGAAGATTGCCAGTATGCTAAGCCTTTGAGGTTATGATAAAGAAGAAAGAAGAAGCTAAAGAAGACTAAAAACCTCCCCCCTACCAAACCCTTCGAAAATACCGAGGCGATTATATGTGTTATTTATTAAAAACTTAGTATTATCACAGGTATTATGTTAAACATCTCTTGGACATTCGTAAAACAATTTCAATCATAATCCAAGAGGTTTGAAGCTTATAATCCATTACTTCATAGTTTTGAAGAATTCTTCCGCTCCCAACGTCATCATCATCTCAGCGTTAATCCCATTCGCATACGAAGCTTTTTTTTAGCTTTGGAGTCTGGGGTCCGCTTTACAAGTCTAACTGCTGGTTTTTGGCTAAACTTCGATATTTTCCGTGAAACGACTGCCGTCTGACCTCCACAACCCGAAGGCGATATCGAAGCATTGCAGTTAGACCAATTGTTAGACTTTTGAGGGCTCCAACAACCCGTAACGACTGCCACTAGATGTTCGTGTGGCAACCGGGACCAACGGCTTAACGTGCTTTCCGAGGCCTAGGATAACGCAATGAATGCTGTTGAACTGTCAAAATTCAACTCGATAAGATCAATTGAAGTTTTAAGTGCGTTAGGCCACAGATTACAGAAAACTGTTAAGCAATTACCCTGCGCTGGTCTAAACGCCAATATTGAGAAAGTTACTATGATATGATCTAGAATTAGAGAAATGACGCTACCATCATCACCTTTTTGACTTTGTCCCGGATCAATGCTTCCTTTGATTCTCTGACAAGCACCTCATTCTAGATTATGCCCCACTGAGAGTCCAAGCATACATAGCCTTCCTACCGATCCACAATCTTAGACCAGCCATGCCAGAAGTGACCACGTTTCGGCTTCGTAAATCATAGAAAGCTCTGAGAGAAGACTTCGCGTTCCTCCATGTGTGATCAATCTGCCAAGCAAACGCTAACATTTTTTTTGTTTTGAATGGGAAATCATAAATGACTTCTCCAGCTCTGGGCGGAGCGTAAGGGCGTGTCAGACTTTTACTGACTAAAACCCACCGGTCTTCCTTCACTTGCCTGTGCGCCAGGGCCACGGTTTCTTTATTAACCAACCCTGGCTCAGGAGGCATCGGTCCTCGTGGAAGGTCTTCGTTCTCCAAGAATTGGTATAACTAATTCAATAAATAACAATGTATGTACATGTTACATTAAGAATTCAGTGTATGTATTATGATTATAACATAATATTCTAATTGGAGGGTTTGAGGGTTGTTAATTATATTACATGTTGTATAGAGTTCACTCATCTACACACCAACCACGGTTATCACTTAGCCATAACCATATCTCTATGTAGATAATTATTATACAATATGTAAAGATAACTCTGTCCGATCCGTGAAGGCATTGTTAGTTAACGATAACTGATTCTACTAATGGATACAAAACCGGGCTAAACTTAAAAAAAAAACCTGATAATATAAACCTTATTTCGCAAAAACAGGTTACTTAATACATGTGCGGGAGGCAACCCTTCCTCGGGCGACGGGGGGCAGGACACGCGGCACGTGGTCGTATCCCCGTAATAATACCGTCAAAATGGTTATGTCACTTTATTAAAAATTACCAAATTGCGGGAAAGTTGAATTTAATTCGCGGAAAAAAAAGATTATTTCAAACTTCATTAGTATTGTTACTATCATAATTACGTAAAATTTTATATTATATTTGGTAATGTATTTACCTAAGCTTTATTATCCTTATGGGTCGAACAGGGTTTTCTTTACATATTGTATATTATTGTAATGAACTAAGACTGAATTTACTTTTAAATATGGCGTTTAGTATGAATGTGTGACATAAGAAAAATAAAATTATTAAAAAAAAATTATATTGTTTTTTATAAACTTGACCGCAATCCCGCCTGATGGTAAACAGTGATTCAATTGTTGATGGTAAAGCGCGCTAGTATATTAAGAGCCTATTCACTCTACTCTTGAAGACACTTAAGTTGTAGTCAGACGGAAACACCGCCGCGGGCAAATTGTTCCAGTCTCTCGATGTACGCGGTATTAAAGACGAGGCGAATCGCTTCATCCGGATCGTAGTAGTGTCAAGAACGTAAGGATGGATACTCGCCGTACGACGGGTAGTCCGATGATGGCACGGAGATGGGGGAATTAAGTCATGCAATTCCCTGGCACACTCTCCAAAATGCACCTTATAGAACACCGACAGGCTGGCTACTCTACGCCTGTACTCCAGGCTTTCTTAAATTCTACTAATGTTCTAAATTCAGTTAGCATGGATGTTTCTTACTCATACTCGCAACAACTACAGTAGGATTGCATAACACTATCAGTAGCGATGGGTTTAATTTTTTTTTTTATTTGTTATAAACTAGTGGTTGACTGCAATCCCGCCTGATGGTCAGCAGTGATGCAATCGTTGATGATAAAGCGCACTAGCTTATTAAGCCTATTAACTCAAAAAAACTGAGTGAATAGGAAGGAAGACGGCAGTTGAGCGAGGTGATGCAATGTTTAACCCAACAACACGACCAACTATGCTGAGCCAGAGGATGATCTGGTGACCCTTCACGGCCAAACCCCCGACACAACAACATTAGGCACATCGTACCCGGCACACATCGCAACACAACTGCTCAGACCCGTCCTCCGTACGGCTTCACCAGACATCTTTCACCAACACGACGAATCGCTTGGCGGCAGGACTTTGTCTGGTGGGTGGTAACTTATGCCGGC
Source organism: Sesamia nonagrioides (assembly GCA_017933935.1). Classification (NCBI taxonomy): domain Eukaryota; kingdom Metazoa; phylum Arthropoda; class Insecta; order Lepidoptera; family Noctuidae; genus Sesamia; species Sesamia nonagrioides. The sequence goes on from JADWQK010001879.1 coordinate 497,016, forward strand.
GGCTGATGTTGTTGCCTCCCACCGAGAACAATCATTTCAATAAGATTCATTACAGTTTTTACATTGTTGATCAGATAAACTTTTCGTCAACAATATAATGTAATAGCATACACTGGAAATCGAGCATTATTATTATTACTTCCAGACAGATCTGGAATATTCGATCAGCTTGCATGTGTAAAGCGACGTGAAACATTGTGTCAGTTTCCCCTGGCTGGAGGCTTTAATTTTAATTAAGGCATCCACAGGAAAGTCCAGTTAAGTAGTCACGGCCTCTAATGGTCAACTACGAGATGCCATATCAAAAAAAAAGAAATTGCGTCAGTTAGTATGCATTTGACTATCGACGCGAAGCGATAAGTAAGAAGCGAAAATCCTGAACATCTACAGCGACAAAGCTTCCAAGGGACAACTTCCGTGCGACATCAGCTGCGTTCTACTTGTCATCGCCTACTATCTACTGTACCGTCGTTGTCAATAAACTTCGCCACCCTTTTTTTTTGTTTGTATGGGAAATCATGAAATGACTTCTCTCACTCTGGGCGGAGCGGAAGGGCGTGTCAGACATTTACTGACTAAAACCAACCCGTGTTTCTTCACTTGACTGTGCGACGACCAGGGCCACGTTTTCTTTTTTAACCACCCCGCAACCCTGACCCACGAGGCATCGGTCTTCGTGGACCCCGTCACGATGTGCTGACATCTGCTTGAGGCGCGCGTGAAATACAACACGCCGTCGACTCGGGCCTGGTCCTTACCGGGCGGCGAGCTGCCCACTGCTCCCTACCCGCAGGCCCGCGCCTTCGGTGGCTGGGAGTTCGATGTCGTCTCCCGACCAGGGCGTCTCCTACAGCGGCTAGTGGCGTCTGGCGTGAGGGCGCTGGGATATCCGCTGCCTCACGTGCTCCGCCTCCTGCTTTGCCAGCATCACTGCTTTGCAGAATAAGGTGACGGCTTGCCATGCACTCGCCGGGCAGGCCTCCACCGTATGCTTCACCATGTCCTCAGGGCGACCCACACACTGGTGACACCCTGGCGTTTCCTCCCGCCTTATAAGAAACAGGAAGAAAAAAAAAAAAGGGCGGGAAAACGTCGCGGTTCAATTTTTCTTTCAATAATTTTGTAAATTAATTTTAAATAGTAAAGGATTGTGGTATAGTAGTTTTAATTGTATATTTTTGTAGTTTAAGTTGTATATTTTATATATTCAGTGTACATAATCTCCTCTATATATTGGTAAGTCATTTAATTTGATATTATAATATGGGCGACCCGCCCGATGACCCGGGTGGAACTGTTCCGCCCGTGTCTAACTATGTTACAATTGATGGCACACAACAAACTCGTATGGACGCTCTTTGTAAAGCCGCTTTTGAGTCGTCCATGGACACTGATGGCTCAGTTGTGGAGGGAACAAATCCAAGTAGAAAAAGGCAATATTCCCGCGCAATCTGCCGAACCTGTAATAAGAAAAAAAGAAGGCAGGGGTCAAAAAAGAAAGAGGGTCCAAATGATTGTTTATGCAATAATGCTCTTAATGATGCTATAAACTTAGAGAAGGCTAATAATGATGATGTTATCTGGACTGAAAAAAATTCGTTCTCACAGATACAAAACCAACATGACACCAACACAACACAGACACACAATATGCACAACATGAACTTGACTCACATTCACAATAGCTCGCAGTCTCAAAAGCCGCCGGTACTACCAATTCCCACACAACCCCTTTCCACATCTGATTCCAAGGTCAATGATAATAATGCCCGTGTGCCAGTCGGCCGCACTCATTATGAGAAAAATGACGCCTCTCCGTATATTATTCACGTACAAAAAAAGACTTCTGAACAAAATGATGGTACAACCCTGCACCCCGTTACTTTCGGCCGTTTCCTTAAAAAACACAATATTCAAAATATAGTAAATGGCAGTCTAAAACGTATAGGGCGTAATCGTATAACCTTGGCTTTCACAACTCATGATGATGCTAATGCATTTCTAAATAATCAGACTGTACATGATGTAGGTTACAAAACATTCATTCCTACATTTAATGTGACTAGAATGGGAGTAGTAAGAGGTGTTCCAAAAGAATGGTCCGAAGAGGAAATTTTGGAAAATGTGACTGTCCCTATAGGATGTGGTGCAATTTTAAAGGTAAGACTTTTAAAAAAGAAAATGATGATTGCTGGAAGCACAGCGTTTGAGAACACAGGAACTGTGGTGTTTACATTTGATGGTCAGGTTTTACCAACCAGGATTTATATGTGTTATACTGCTTTACTAGTCGACTTATACATCTACCCGACAGTACAATGTTATAACTGCTGCAGATATGGTCACGTTAAGTCCCAATGTCGTTCATCACCAAAGTGCTATAAATGTGGTGAGGAGCATTCGGGTAACTCTTGTGATATTGATGAAGAAGGCTATTGGTGCTGCTTATGTAAGGGTCACCATGAAGCAACAAGTAGAAAGTGCTTAGAATATAATAGGCAAAGAAGCATCAAAGAGACGATGAGTAAAAGCTGCATATCATATATGGAGGCTGTCAAACTACATCCTCCAATTAATAAAATATCATATGCTGATGCTCTGCTGTCTACAGCACCAACAGTCTCTTCACAACACAAGAACTACCCTTCTCCATCCCCCCGTAGTCCTAATAAGCAATCATATAAGAAAACAATATTTTTACAACCCAGATCCCTGCCCAAAATGGGTAAATCATGTGACATGGCTGCTCATAATGAAATAATTAAAAATCCCCCTCTTCCTAAAAACCAACCAATTTTTAAAAATAAGGAAAATGATGAAACTAAATTTTCAGATATAATACAATTTTTAATAAAATTATTATCACAGTCAAAAACCATTTCACCGTCCAACGTTGCTATAATAATAGATGAATTATATAAATCTAATAATCTTTACAATGGATCCCAGGTCCAAGGTGATTCAATGGAATTGCCAAAGTCTCAACAATAAAAAACATGAATTAATTGATCTCATAAATAACTATGCTCCTTTTGTTATAGCTCTCCAAGAGACATGGTTGAAGCCTAACTCCTTGTTTAGGGTCACGGGCTTCTCCTGTGTTCGAGCTGATAGGGCTGATGGGTATGGTGGAGTCGCCATACTCATTAAAAATTCTCTTTCCTTTTCTCTTCTTTCTCTTCCTGCCTTTTCTACTGATGTTTCTGCAATTGCTGTAAAAGTAAATAATATATGTTATGTATCTATATATTTTGCTCGTCCAACAATTGAGATTTTAAATGAAATAGATAATCTGTTTAATATCTTACCAAAGCCATTCATATGTTTAGGGGACTTCAACTCCCACCATATGTCTTGGGGTTGCTCTTTTACATGTTCAAACGGTGAGCGTTTATTAGAATTGATTGATTCTCATAATCTTTGTATAATAAACTCTGGTGTGCCAACAAGGATTACAAGACCAAACCATAGACCAAGTGCCATTGATTTGTCCATCAGTACTCCGGATTTAGCTGCTAGCCTTACTTGGGATACTCTTGATTCTACACATGGTGGAGATCATTTCCCTATTATTATAAGTTTTCCTTTCAGCAAACCTCCAAAGCAGGTGAAAGTTCCTCGGCTGAAATACAAATTAAAAGATGCTGATTGGTCTGAATTCAAGAAAAGGGTAGAGGAAAGGGTTCTAAACTTGCCTGAATTATGTCACTCTAATGTTACAGTTTGTTCAGAGTTGTTTGCGAAATTACTAATAGAGGCAGGGGATGAAACTTTTCCTCTTAAAAACATTCGTTCTGATAGAATACCCTCACCACCATGGTGGGATCATGAGTGTACTGCTGCAGTTAGGGAGCGAAAAGGGGCAGAGACACTGTACTGTTCCAATATGTCAGATGCAAATTGGGATAATTATGTTTACATAGCAAATAAAACTAAAGATTTTTTGAAAGTTAAGAAGTTTGAGGGATGGAGAAGGTTCTGTACTTCTATTTGTCCTAATGTTAATCCAACCATTGTGTGGCAAAATATTAGAAGGTTTAGGTCGGCATTTTCCGACCCCCAACAAAATAAGGTATCTCCAGATTTGGCAGAACAAATCATGGACCGTTTAGCCCCACCTTATGTCCCTGAACAGTTTGTTTATAATAATTTTTTAACCACATCTCTCTCCCTGACTTTTCAACCTACAAGTAATAATAACAATAGTTTTGATTTAAATTCACCTTTGACTATATATGAATTGAAAGGTATCCTTTCCAAACTGAAGGACTCGTCTCCTGGCGAGGATGGCATCCCTTATTCCTTTGTAGCTCAACTCAATGACCAAACTCTCGAGTATTTTTTATCCCTAATTAATACTGTGTTTATCACTGGGAACATCCCACAGTCATGGCGTACTCAAACGTTAATTCTTCTACTGAAACCAAATAAACCTAAGCTTGACCCATCCTCTTATCGCCCCATTGCACTCGCAACAGTTTTATGTAAAATTACAGAGCATCTTATTAAAAATAGGTTAGAATGGTACATCGAACATAACAATTTGCTGTCAAACAGTCAATATGGCTTCAGAAAAGGGAAAAGTACCATAGATGATAGCATAGCCATATTGACCACAGATATTAGGTTAGCTCTTTCTAAAAATGAATCATTGATGGCGGCATTTTTAGATGTTAAAGGAGCATATGATAATGTGAATATAGCTATTTTACAACAAAAATTACTTTTGCTAAATATTCCAGCTTTATTAAATAATTTCATCGTAAATTTGTTGTCGGAACGATATATTAAATACGAACTGGGGCCTGATATGAATACGTCAATAAAAAGAAGTGTTTGGAAGGGGTTACCTCAAGGTTCCGTTTTGAGCCCAATTTTATATAATATATATACATACGATTTGGAATCATCCCTTGATAATCACGCTAATATCTTACAGTATGCTGATGATTTACTTTTGTATGTCGCTGGACCATGTATCAATAATCTCAGCACATCTTTAACAACAACATTGTCCCATCTCAATATTTGGATGGATATAAATGGTCTAAGTCTGTCTCCTTCAAAAAGTTCTGTAGTTCTATTTTCTAGAAAACGTTCACCGTGTCAGTTTAATGTGTTGTACGCTGGGTTATCATTACCAGTAAAGGACCATGCAACATTTTTGGGAGTTATTTTAGACAAAAAACTTTCAGGTCGACTGCACTGCGACTATATCGTCAACAAATGTGAACGGAATTTAAATATCATTAAATGTTTGGCTGGAGTATGGTGGGGTGCACATCCCTTGTCATTAAGACTAATTTACAATGGAATAATAAGAAGCGTTATGGACTACGGTACCTTTTTACTACATCCGGGCAATACTAGTGATTTCAAAAAATTAGATAACATTCAAGCAAAATGCATGCGACTTATCATAGGGGCTGTGAAATCCAGTCCGATAAATTGTTTACAAGTTGAATGTAATGAACCTCCTCTCGCGTTACGTCGACAGTACCTGTCAGATAGGTTCTTTTTTCGGATAATACAATATAACGATCATCCGCTACTCAGCAAGTTGGAAAAGCTTGCTAATGCTGTTCAATCATCTAGTTATTGGACACATAAGAGTACTCCTTGTCTTGTTATTAGCTACAATAAATTCAAAAATCTGGAAGCACCCACTTACCGTAATCCGATATTGCCTTTGTACCTATATGACTATAATATTCTTACAGTAACACCGGAAATAAAATATTGTGTAGGCCTGAATAAGGACGGCCAGTATCAAAACCTTGAGTTTAATAACATTGCTGAGAATAATTGGCCTGACTGGCATTACATTTTTACGGACGCGTCAAAACAACCAAGTAGCTGCGTAGGGGTTGGCATTTTCCATCCACAGTACAAAATTGTGCAGAAAATCAAATTACCGCCAGAATCATCTGTATATACCGGGGAATGTTTTGGGATACTAAGGGCCATAGAATATGTGATATTGACTAAAATCTCTAAGGCGGTTATATTTACCGATTCCTTAAGTTCCTTACAAGCAATATCTAGGTTCCCTTTTGGACCCCAAAAACATTCTCCAATTATATACGCAATAAGGAATCAAGTTTTTCAATGTAGAATCAAAAATATTAACCTGGTTTTTGTCTGGATTCCTGGGCATGCCGGTATTTCTGGTAACGAGCGGGCAGACCGACTGGCAAATGAGGCAGTTACGAGCGGTGATTTGTTCCCCTATATTAATTATCCACAAGACTTAATTTCAATTTCTAAAAAGCATTTAATAGATTCTTGGAATCAGATGTGGAGTGATTCTAATTCAAAAGGTCAGCATTATCGTAAAATCCAAGAATGTATTCCAAGAAAGCCATGGTTTAGTAAATTTAATTTCAATAAAAAGTCTACTTCTATAATTTGCAGAATGCGCTTAGGGCACACTTGTACACCAGCACACCTTAGTAAATTTAACATCATTTCTGATCCTTCGTGCTCCTGTGGGGAGTACGGCGACCTAAATCACATTTTGTTTTCTTGTAACTTATACGATCGTACATTAATGTTATCTCAGTTAATATCTATCCATGTTCCTTTTCCTACGTCTATAAATTGTTTATTGTATTCTAATGATTATCATATATATAGCATTATATCTCAGTACATTCAATATAATGATATTAAAATTTAGATATTATCTATATTTTGTAACCCAATCCTTGAAGTTCCTTTGTTCCGTTCCTTATTGTCCTAAGTTCTCCCTAACTTTTACCCTTTCCCCTTAACTTGACATTGGCTAATGCGATGGCAAAGCCACAAAAAAAAAAAAAAAAACAGGAACCTCCCGGAACACTGTCCGGTGAGGACCTGCGTCAGGCGAAAGGTGCGAGCGCCGTGGCGCCTCTCGAGCCACTCCTCAAAGAGGGAGCCTCCGTAACAGTAATAATGTGATACGTAATTAGGTTGCTGAACGGATTTGGATGAAATTTGGCACACAGATGGTTATAACCGGGATTAAACAAAGCATAATTTTTATTAGGATATTTCCACTGAATCGAAAATTATACGGGTATAGTAGTAGTAGTACTAGTTTGTTAATCTATACTAATATATAAAGCTGAAGAGTTTGTTTGTTTGTTTGTTTGAACGCGCTAATCTCAGGAACTGCGAGTCCGATTTGAAATATTGTTTTTGCATTGGATAGCCCATTAATCCAGGAACTCAAACTCATACTTAAACTCATTTATTGCGAAAATGGGTAGTATAAACATCGATACATAAAATAGTTTGGCATCTCCATAATCCGCCTGACGGCATGCAATTTCAATTTGTGTTTGTTTCTACTTATTGTACAATTACTAATAATCATCTAAATTTTATTAATTCATTCGAAACAAAATAATTAAAAAAAGGGAAAAAAAAACAATAAGTAACCAATAATTAAAAACAAGTCAAGTCAATAACCAAATACAATAATGTCATCTCTCATTATTAGATTGCATGTCATGGCTATATAACATCACACTGGGACCAATAGGAGCGGAGCATAACTAACTCCACGCGAACGAACTTGCTAGCGGCCGCTAAATATAAATAAAAAAAATGAAACATAGTAGATTCACTGCTGTGGATTTTCAACTCAACACCCACCCTCAGCGCCCTTAGCAGAGAATTATTATGAATTTAATGTTATAACTGTATTTGCATGTAAATTGTTTATAGAACGTTAGTCAATTTAATACTGTCTGAATTAGGCCTCACAATTTTCTCATTGTTTAAGAAAATAAATTATGTAATTGTTTAAGGCAAAAGGCCCTGGAAACAAATATTTATTTATAGTTATATATTTTATTGTACATACACCAAAAGCATACTTTACATAAAAAATGCATCCAAAACATGCAATGGGCGGCCTTATCGCTAATGCATTAAGTATCTTTCAGTGAACTTTAGAATGGACAGAGACTTTCCTGGACATTAAATAGGACTGCCGTTGGTGCAAATATTATAGGTACATACAATACACTAAAACAAATACGTATCCAAAATTATACATACATAAATAACTACATTCATGCTGAATATATAGGTAAGCAACGAAAACTAAAACAGAATTATAATTACAAGATAAAGTAGAAAAGCCCTGTATTGTTTAACATCGTAAAATATTACCTACTTACATACTACAGTATAAACAATTAAGGACAGTCATTACAGAGACTATCGCTAAGATTATCACAAAAATTCCTTAGTTTTCACAACAACATACTCCACGGTTCTTACCGCTCTTAAAAAGTTATTTCCAACCGGCCAGTCTTGAAGAGGCTGCAAAAGCGTGCGGCCGTTGCTCCAAGCAACGACAATAAAAAAAACAAAACACGCGCCAAAATTAGTATGAAAAATAAAAAAGTTTTATTAATTTATTACAAAAGTAAACAGAAAGCATTATTTTCGTCAATAATAGTTCAATTTTATTGTTATTCTTATTAGGACTGCATTAAAAGGAGTATTTTAAAGTTTATTTAGTGAAAATGTTAAATGTTGTGTTTCGTGCCAGTGTTTTCTTGTTAATGGTTTCGTATCCCAGTGTGGCTGATGACCATAGAGCAGATTACGGACATCCAGCCGGATTGATGTCTATTTGTGAGTACATTTTCTTTTTCCAAGTTTTATTTGTCTTTCATTGATATTACGAACTTTCTTTAGCAGTTTATACTGAAGCCCGAAGTGTTTCCATGATGAAATACCTATTCTGTCTTGTCTAAAGTTTGCACTAAGAAACGGTTTTTGTAATTTATCCCAAAATGAGTTAAATAAGAAAATATATAAGGCATCATCATCATCATCAACCTTTTATCGTCCCACTGCTGGGCACAGGTCTCCTCTCATACAGAGAAGGATTGAGCGTAATCACCGCGCTTGCTGAATGCGGGTTGGCGATTTCAGACTTATAAAGTCCAGGTTTCCTCAAGATGTTTTCCTTCACCATCAGTCATTGGTCTCCAAGATATACATAGAAAGTAAGTATAACTTTAGAAAAGTGACATTGGTACTTGCCTGACCTGGAATCGAATCCGCACAATCATACTTGAGAGGCTGGTGTTTTAACCACTAGGCCACCACGACTTATTTTTTAAAGGCATATTTATATGAAATTAGGTCAATCATGGACAAGGAGGCACAGAATTGGTGAGAGAAGAAAATGTTTTCAACAACTTTCCATCCCACAGCACAAGTCGGCGGCTTTTAGAGGCAATTTTCGCTATGTAGCTTCTAAATGCTGGAATAAAATCACTCCTCCCATAAAGTATTATAAAAGTTCCTCGAGTTTCAAATAATAAAAAGAATATTCTTATATGTCATCAAAAAGAGTTCGAAAATGTCCGAACAGACGTATCTGCCATATAAGCCATCTTATTTTTATTTTTTTATGAGCGGAAGGGTGTTTTCTGGATGTATTTATTTAATTTTCATCATCAATCATCATCATCATCTACCTTTTTATCGTCCCACTGCTGGGCACAGGTCTCCTCTCGTAAAGAGAAGGATTGTTTTTGTTTTATATAATAACATTAAATATTTATTTTAATCTCTGACTAAGTATAACATAAGTATTTACACACACACACACACACACTTACACACATACTTATGGTAAGTCATGAGTTTTTTTATCATTTGTATTAATTACTATTATTATCTAACTACCTAAATCACATTTATTATTGCGGACTGGAAACTCTGTAAAAATAGGATTTATTTTGTAATTGTAGCGTATGGTACTCGTGGGTTGCAGCTCTGACATTTGCTGAAGTGAGGCACTCTTGGCATTATAAACTAATGACCGTATTACAGAACCTTACTCAAGACTCAAGCATTACTTAAAACTAGTTTCAACCAATCAAACAGCTTCAAACGAGATTTAAGTTTATTTAATTTTTATCGCCTCGGTGGTAGGCCATAACATCGGCTGCCGGCAGAAGTTACCATCCACCAGACAAAATCTTGCCGCCAAGCGATTCGTCGTATTCCGGCATGATGTCTGGTGAAGCCGTACGGAGGACGATTCTCAGCAGTTGTGATGTGTGCCGGGTACGATACGTCAAATGTTGTTGTTTCGGGAGTTTGCTCGTGGAGGGTCTCCAGATCAATCTCCCTCTGGCGCAAAATCGTTGGTCGTGTTGTTGGGTTTAACATTGCATCACCTCGTTCAACTGCCGTTTTCCTTCCTATTCACGCAGTTTTTTTTTTTTTTTAGTAAATAGGCTCTTAATAAATTAGCGCGCTTTACCATCAACGATTGCATCACCGCTTACCATCAGCCGGGGTTGCAGTCAAGGTCTGGTTTATAATCCATACTAATATTATAAATGCGAAAGTAACTCTGTCTGTCTGTCTGTCTGTCTGTTACGCTTTCCTATTTTGATGAAATTTGGCACAGACAATCTTTAGACCCTGAGAAAGAACATAGGCTACCTTTTATCCCGAAAAAAATTGATGTTCCCGAGGGAAATCTAAAAAGCGCGATATAACCAAGCGCGATATAACCGAACTCCACGCGGGCGAAGCCGCGGGCGGAAAGCTAGTTATAAAATAAAATAAAGAAACCAATCAAATAGCTTCAAACGACATTTAAGTAAAGCTTCAGTTATGAGTAAAGTTCTGTAATACGGACCTAAGTTGTATACTTATTATAGGTGTATTTCTTTTGCTGTAATGTCAATAAACGCATTTTTTTTTCTTTCCTTCCATTTAACTGATGTGAATTCCCGTCAGGAATTGTTTTATAACGCTATTATAATCGTGAATGCTGCATACATTGGTTGTTTTGAGCTGTTCCTCGATACTACTAGTGAAATATGGTACACAGATTAAATAAGGATTTACATTTAGAATACTCTTTATAGTGCTATATCTAAGGGATCGACATCAATGCAAGTGAAACAGCAGGGCACAGCTAGTAAATTCTATAACTTACTATGTATTTTTGTCTATATTTATATTATTCTTACCTATATCTTCAAGGTTACAGTGAATAGGCTATTAATAACTAGCGCGCTTTACCATCAACGATTGCATCACTGCTTACCATCAGGCGGGATTGTGTTTAAGCACTAGTTTATAATTTATAATTAAAAAAAAAACTTTATTATGCACTAGCGGCCGCCCGCGACTTATATCGCGTGGAGTTAGTTAACTGAGCATTTTATTTTAACCCCAAAAGAGTCGATTTCTATAGATACATTATTACACTTCTAGATCATAATATACAGTATACATTTTTAATGTTTGATATGCTCCGCTCCTATTGGTTGCAGCATGCTAGATAGCCTAAAGCCTTCCTGGATTTGCAATGCAAAAATATTTTTTTAAATCGGACCAGTAGTTCCTGAGATTAGCGCGTTCAAACAAACAAACTCTTCAGCTTTATATATTAGTATAGATATGTAGGTATATAAATAGATTAACAACTGAACGGATTTTGATGTTTGGCATACAAGTAAACCTTGAAATAGGTCGAAGATATGTTAGATAAAGTTCATTTCAGATAATCATGCAATAAAGTTTGTTCACCCCTCCTAGTAATGTATCCCAATATTCCCACACGATACAAAAACAATAACAATATCGTATCGTTGTGGTGAAGCGACCTTGTCGTCTCTTACCACGATACACTTGTTTTTTTTTTAATAATTATAAACTAGTGCTTGACTGCAATCCCGCCTGATGGTAAGCAGTGACGAGTCGTTGATGGTAAAGCGCACTAGTTTATTAAGTCTATTTACTTAAAAAACTTAGGAAAAGGAAGTATGTACGGCAGTTAAGCCAGGTGATGCAATGTTAAACCCCAGACAAACACGACCAACGATGCTGCGCCAGAGGGAGATTGATCTGGAGACTCTCCACGACCGGACCAAACTCCCGACACAACAACATTTGGCGCATCGTACCCGGCACACATCGCAACATAACTGCTCAGACCCGTCCTCCGTACGGCTGCACCAGACATCATGCCGGAACACGACGAATCGCTTGGCGGCAAGACATTGTCTGGTGGGTGGTAACTTCTGCCGGCAGCCGATGTTATGGCCTACCGCCGAGAAACTTGACACTTGTTTTGATCGTGTTACCGACACTTCCCTTTGCATTGTTTTTGTATCGTGTGGGAATATTGTGATACATTAGTAGGAGGGGTGAACAAACTTTATCGCCTGATTATCTGAAATGAACTATAGATACTTTTTATGTCGTTAATATGTTCTAGTGAGGCAAAGACTAGTTCTATTTTCTCGGTATGTACAAGTTGGTTACCCATTCACGGACAGACTTCGGCAAGCGTAGCTTAACCCTCGATCGACACGTGTGACTGTTCTTCTTCTTCTTCTTCAGCCTATAGAGGTCCACTGCTGGACAAAGGCATCCCGCAAGGCTTTCCACAATAACCGGTCTTGTGCTGCCCGCATCCATCGGCTTCCCGCGACCTTCAACGGGTCATCGGTCCACCTTGTTGGGGGCCTCCCTACGCTGTGTCTTCCGGTACGTGGTCGCCACTCCAGAACCTTACTGCCCCATCGGCCATCGGTGCTACGAGCAATGCCCACTGCCACTTAATTTTAGCGACTCGAAGAGCTATGTCGGTGAATTTGCTTCTTCTGCGGATTTCCTCATTTCTGATTCGATCATGCAGAAAAACTCCGAGCATAGCTCTTTACATCGCTCTCTGTGTGACTCTGAGCCCTCGTATGAGGCCCATTGTGAGCGACCACGTTTCAGTTCCGTAAGTCATCACTGGCAACACGCACTGGTCGCGTTTTTTGGTGGCGCTTTAGTCTTGAGACACCGTGGTACATTGGTTATTACTTAATTACGGTCAAAGGCTAGTCCTACTAATATTATAAATGCGAAAGTTTTTGTTACGCAACGTTATATAGCCTAAAGCCTTCCTGAATTAATGGGCTATCCAACGCAAAAATATTTTTTCAAATCGGTCCAGTAGTTCCTGAGATTAATGCGTTCAAACAAACTCTTCAGCTTTATATATTAGTATAGATTATGTATTTAATTTAGCTAGGAACCTAAAGTTTTTAAACTTTTTTAAAACTAGCATTTTTTTTTAAACTTTGCTGCACACTAGGAATTTCTTCTATATCGTGGGTGCGTTTACAAACATATAAAACTTACATACACAAACATCCAGACCAGGAACCACTGCTTGAAGGTCTTACAAACATTTGTTCCGTTCCTGCGGCACGCAGCGCAGCAGTCAATAGCTTAACCACTGCGCTAACCGTGCAGTCATTATTATTATTTTTTTTTTTTTTTAACAAATTATAAACCAGCGCTTGACCGCAATCCTGCCTGATGGCAAGCAGTGACACAATCGTTGATGGTAAAGCGCACTAGTTTATTAAGAGCCTATTCACTCTAGCCTTTAAGACACTCAAATTGTAGTCCGACGGAAACACCGCCGCGGGCAAATTGTTCCAGTCCCTCGATGTACGCGGTATAAAGGAGGAGGCGAAGCGCTTCGTCCGGATCGTACGTTGGAAACCAGCCGTACGACGGGTCGTCCGCTGGTGGAACGGAGATGGGGGAATTAAATCATGCAATTCCCTCGCACACTCCCCGAAATGCATCCTATAGAACACCGAAAGGCTGGCTACTCTACGCCTGTGCTCTAGGCTTTGGAGACCAACTCGAGTTAGATCAGGGTCACCAATCAGCCTCTTTGCACGTCTCTCCACTGAATCCAAAGTGGCCAGGTGACACTTGGCGGCACCAGCCCAAATGTGGCTGCAGTACTCCACACACGAACGGACCTGTGCTTTGTATAACATTAGAAGCTGCCCAGGTGTGAAGTACTGCCGGACCTTTGCGATAACGCCAAGTTTCCTGGCAGCCACCTTGGCCTTGGACCCAATGAACCGCCCAAAGTTAAGGTTCGAGGAAATCTCAACTCCCAAAAGCTGAAGGCGGTCGGAACACTCCAAGGACACATTCCGAAAAGTAGGGGCCAAGGTGAACGGGCTCCTTTTGGCGGTGAAAAGACACGCCTGTGTTTTGGCGGCATTGAATGCTACAAGATTGGCATTGCCCCATTCGGAGACTGCCTGCAGTGCAACACTCGTTCGCTCAACCATGGCCTCTCTTTCGGACCGGATTGATTCCCTACTAGCCCGAGCATCCGGCAGGTATCTCTCTACAACTGTGCTGTCATCTGCATACCCATAGATACCGGGCATCAGCAGATCGTTAATATGCAGCAGAAACAGAGTTGCAGAGAGAACAGACCCCTGAGGAACACCGGCATTAGTTGACATGGGCTCAGAAGAGCATCCGTCGACTACAACTCGGAGGGACCGTTCAGTCAGGAAGTCTTTTACCCAGCCAGTCAGGCTAGGGGAAATGCCGTACGCTGAAAGCTTACTCAAAAGGCCAGCGTGCCAAACCCGGTCGAAGGCCTTCGAGACATCAAGGGAGACAGCAATCGCTTCCCCATTCTTCTCGAGGGCCTCGCCCCACAAGTGAGTGGCATACACTAGTAGGTCCCCAGTTGACCGATTGCGGCGAAACCCGTACTGTCGGTCACTGAGGAGATCGTTACCTTCCAGGTATGCCAAGAGGCGCGAGTTCAATACACGCTCCATAATTTTGCAAAGTATGGAGGTGATCGAAATCGGCCGATAGTTGGCAGGATCGGCACGACTACCCTTCGTGGGCACAGGCTGCACGTTAGCAAGCTTCCAGGACTTGGGCACTATACCAGTCCTAAATGAGAGGCGATACAAGCGCGTCAATACAGGAGACAACTCGGGCGCACATGCTTTAAGAACAATCGCTGGTATACCATCCGGACCACTAGCCTTATTCACGTCCAGACGACACAGTACTCTCAGAACCTCCTTGTTTCTAATGCGAACCTCAGGCATTGAAGCTCCGCAATGAGGTAAATTAGGTGGAGTAGCACTGCCAGTATCAAGACGCGAATTATGGGCAAAGAGAGATGCAAAGAGACCTGCTTTCTCTCTCGCCGTATGAGCCAGTGTTCCATCAGGCCTAACCAGCGGAGGCAGTGAGGGCCGACAGAAGTTCGCCTCAACCGATTTGGCAAGGGACCAAAAAGATCTGCTACCGGATGGCTGCGCAGATAACTTGTTGCCAATATGGGTAATGCGGTCGAAGCGAGCCTTCTTGAGCGCCTTCTTGTAGGACTTGGCAGCACGGTTAAAGGCTCTCTTCTTTGAGCTTAGATCCGGAGCTCCGCGGTCACGAGCGTCAACCCAGGCGAGAAATGCCGTGTGCTTACGCTGTTCAGCTTGGACACAATCGGCATTGAACCATGGGCGAGCCGAGCCACCGACGGACACGTCATTGAATGGGATAAAATACTCCATAGCTTGACGCACCACATCGGTTATAGCGTCCGCACAGCTCGAAGGATTGTCAGAAGAGAAGCAGACCTGCTGCCAAGGATAAGACGCAAAGAAGTGGCGCATCTCATCCCAATCCGCTGACCTGTATCGCCACATTCGCCGTTCACCACGAGAGTCGTGATCTGGTGGGGAGAAGGACGTTACAGACTTCACCAGACAGTGGTCTGAAGTTCCCAACGGTGAGGAAACTGTTACAACACATCTGTCCGGATCAGTGGTCAGCAGAAGGTCCAAACAGTTGGCAGTATGGCCATCCTACATCAGGCACCCTAGTCGCTTGCTCTACCAGCTGGGAAAGGCCCATAGAAAGCGCGAAGTTTCGCGCTTCTCTCCCAGCGTGGTCGGTCCTCTGGTATGGGAAGAGCCAGTCCTGGTGGCAGGCGTTGAAGTCCCCCAGAGCGACGAACTGAGCGTCAGGGTGCCGATGCAGCGCATTGTCAGCAGCCTCACTGAGGTGGTCAAATAAACGAGTTGTCTCCTGATCACCGCTGTGCGATCGGTAGACACAGGTGTAAACAATTTTGTCCACACCAGTGTCAACCAACAGCCATAGGGACGAGAAGTGAGGGTCTTCGAGGTGACGGAGGCGCCGGCAACAGATGTCATTGCGGACATACACACAGACCCCGGCACGCTGCAGGAAATGATGCTCCAAAGAGTATCCCGGGTAGCCGAGGTACGCCGCGTCAGTCGGACATCTGATCTGGGTCTCCGTCAAGAAAAGTAGGTGGGGCTTTTCAGTCTCAAGGTGGTAATGGACTGCATCGATATTGGAGTGCAAACCTCGGATGTTTGAGAGGTGCACTATGAACGAGAGGACGTGCGCCCGCTGTGCACACCTACTTTTCCTTTTGTAACTTTTCATATTAAGTTTATATACTGAGTGAATAGGAAGGAAGACGGCAGTTGAGTGAGGTGATGCAATGATAAACCCAACAATACGACCAACGATGCTGGGCCAGAGGGAGATTGTTCTGGAGACTGCGGGGACGCCCGAACCCCCCCAGGGATCGCCATCGGGTCCTCTCGTCCGGTCGCCAACCGGCACGATGGGGCCACCCTGGGATTTTTCGCAGTTGGCGGGGCAGCCTTTCGTATGTGGCTGGCACACTACTTGGGCCCCCAACCACCTGCGGTCGGCCAGCGGAGAACCGTGCTTCGGATCCCGCTACCCTCCACGAACAAACTCCCGACACAACACCATCTGGCGCATCGCACCCGGCACACATCGCAACACAACTGCTCAGACCCGTCCTCCGAACGGCTTCACCAGACATCATGCCGGAACACGACGAATCGTTTGGCGGCATGTCTTTGTCTGGTGGGTGGTAACTTATGCCGGCGGTTGATGTTGTGACCTACCACCGAGAAAAAGTTGAATATTTAGTCCTATTTTAGATTATTTAGTAGTAGAAACATTAAGTCGTTAAATATTTTTTTTTATTAGTTATAAATTAGTGCTTGACTGCAATCCCGCCTGATGGTAAGCAGTGATGCAATCGTTGATGGTAAAACGCACTAGCTTATTAAGCCTATTCACTTAAAAAAATCTGAATGAATAGGAAGGAAGACGGCAGTTGAGCGAGGTGATGCAATGTTTAACCCAACAACACGACCAACGATGCTGCGCCAGAGGATGATCTGGACTCCACGACCAAACTCCCGACACAACAACATTAGGCACATCGTACCCGGTACACATCGCAACACAACTGCTCAGACCCGTCCTCCGTACGGCTTCACAAGACATCATGCCGGAACACGACGAATCGCTTGGCGGCAAGACTTTGTCTGGTGGGTGGTAACTTATGCCGGCAGCTGATGTTGTTGCCTACCACCGAGAATTTGAATATAAAATGCCTAAATATTACTTAAGTCGAAAGTTACTGGTTTCAAGGTAAACTCGTCGTTCTCCTGGTGTTGTTCCTAAAGCTAATAGTTGATATGAACTTTCATTCTAATCAAATTGTAAAATCTTTATAATTATGTTTCTGTAATCTACAATGAAGATCGGAACGGAAGGCGGAAACGCCGGAAGACGTAGCGTGGGTAGGCCCCCGACAAGGTGGACCGACGACCTGGTGAAGGTCGCGGGAAACAGCTGGATGCGGGAGGCGCAGGACCGGTCGTCGTGGAGAACCTTAGGGGAGGCCTATGTCCAGCAGTGGACGTCTTTCGGCTGAAATGATGATGATGATGAATCTATAATGTAATGGTCTACATTATAAAGAGTATTCTATCCTATTCTAATTTTAAATTCCTGCTCCCTCACGCGCTCTGCCTCCTCCTTTGCCAGCATCACTGCTTCGCAGATGGAGGTGACAGCCGGGTAAGAGCAAGAATGCATGATAATGCATTCTTACTCCGGACCACCATGGCCTGGACCAGGGCCGAGAGATCGCGAGAGATCGCCGCAGCCCCGAGGACGACACTCCACCCAAGCCTGGCAGACCTCCACCGTATGCTCTACCGTGTCCTCAGGGCGACCTCCACAGTGGTGACACCCTGGCGTTTCCTCCCGTCTTATTCGGAACAGCAACCTCCCGGAACAGCCGTGTCCGGTGAGGACCTGCGTCAGGCGGAAGGTGAGGGCGCCGTGGTGTCTCTCTAGCCACTCCTCAAAGCCAAAAAGGAGACTTACCACCGCTACTGTGGCGTGTTCAATCAATCTTTAACTTTAATGCTTTAGCGATAAAGTTAAAAATTTAATAAAGATATATGACAGACTGCAGTAACTTGAAGTGTTATTGTCAACTTATGATTCATACAGAGCATTGACGCCCGACCTTGGTTCCCCATCAAAACTTTCTTGGCTTATCCACAAGGTTATTTATTGCTATCACAATGACATTACATTCCGCTGGGATGCCGTATAAAATAAAAGTTTGGACAATCAATACACAATGATTGGCCGGACTCCAATTTATTGACGCCCCACACACACTACTCAAACACAAACTCTACCCGTCATAATCAAAACGAAATTTAACTTTAGTTCTAGAGTCAGTAGGTATTTGTATTTCGAACATTATTTGAGCATTGATGGATTAAGGCTAAATTCTTAAAACAAAACACAACTGAACTGTAATTTTTAAATAAAGAACTGCATTTCTGTAATCGTTAAGTGCATAATTCAAAAACTATTTACGTTGTTTAAATCAGTTTTAAACAATATTCTTGTTTTGTAATATTTGCAATAAAGTATTTCAAATATATGAACCAATTACAGGTACTTTTGAAGTGTCAAGGGGTCGGTCAGTCAGAAAGATGAACCAAGTTGTCCATTCCAAAGCGTAGTAGGTACAGACGACAGCACATCAAGCTACTATGGATGGATATTGGTTGCTCTTTCACACATAACTAAGTACTGAACGAATTCGGATGGACAGACGGTTTATGACCTGGAATAGCACAATAGGATATTTTTATCTCAATATTCTCACGCGTTAGAAAATTCGAAGCACAGGCAATTTTTCCATAAACTTATAGGTAGGTACTTTATTTGTTTTAATGTTTGGCGAATTCGTAGATATTCCCATTTAAAGTTGTCAGTAATGCAGGTTTGTTAACGACTTCTGTTTTCTTCAGCTTCGTCATGTTATTTTCTTTTCCAGTTTTAGTATTTCTAAACCTAACTCAATTTTCGATATCCATATCGTTTTTCTTATCTTCGTGCACTACTAGTTGATGGAAGGAAGCATTTATGGATATATCCAAACTAGAATAATGACTTTACCTCTTACTTTGTAAAATAACCGGCATCCTAATTACGTAACAAACTATACCTATTGGCGCCAATTCTCTTGTTCGCAAACTAAACTAATTTTAAGTTAAGTGCATCTTATTATTTCCATTTCATTAAGAAAAGGATAGAAGATAACATTTTAGTTTAATCCTGTCAAATTAAGATACTCCATAGACAGTTTCGACGCGATTAAAAACATGGCGACCAAAAATACGTCAATTTATCTCAGGAGCGGACTAATTTGACAGGTCTGAATTAACATTTTATCTTCTGTCCTTTTCTAAATGAAATAGAAAGAAAAAGACGCACTGAACGTAAATTTAGTTTAGTATGGGAACAAGAGCATCGGGGCCATTATCTTGTTATTGCTAAACCATTACTTGCATATGTTCGAAAAATGTGTCCACGCAATGACGTAAAGAATGCAATGAATGTCGTTAAACTGTCAAAATGAAACCCGTTGCTACTGATAGTGTGTTAATCAATTATCCTGCTAAATGACTCTATTAGGTATAGTCATCCTTGCAACAAAATTATAGCCTCCACGTGAGGCAATACTTCCTCGTGGAATTTCCTTCCGCAGACGTGATGGATGGTGGCACTTTAAATTCTGTTTTAGTATCTGTTGTTAAAGCAGCTACAGTCACACGGTCATCATCATCATCATCTCAGCGTTAATCGCAGTCGCATCGGAAGCCTTTTCCAGCTCTGGAGTCTGGGGTTCGCTTTACCAGTCTTAACTGCTGATTTTGGCGAAACTTCGACATTTTCCGTGAAGCGACTGCCGTCTGACCTCCACAACCCTAAGGCGATATCGAAGCATTGCAGCTAGACCAATTGTTGGACTTTTGGGGGCTCCAACAACCCGTAACGACTGCCACTAGATGTTCGTATGGCAACCGGGACCAACGGCTTAACGAGGCACGACCAGACCGCCATCTCCTCCTTACGTTGTTGACACCACTACGATCACTTTCGCCTCTTATTTTATACTGCGTTCATCGAAGGACTGTAACAATTTGCCAGCGGCGGTGTTTCCGTCTCACTACAATGTAAGTGTCTGCAAGGCTAGAGTGAATAGGCTCTTAATAATCCAGCACGCTTTACCATCAACGATTGCATCACTGCTTACCATCAGACGGGATTGCGGTCAAGCACTAGTTTATAATTATAAAGCCGACCAAGTGCGTGTCGGACTCACGCACAAAGGGTTCCGTACCATTGATTTAAGAAATTAAAAGATTTCAGATATTTGTACGAAAGATTACGCGGGAATAAGCGGTTTACGATTGACGAGGTATTTGTGCTTGACGCACCTTCTTCGTCTTTTACTACTGGTGTGTTTTTTATTATCTATGTTTTTTTTATAAGCATTTGTTTTTCACTTAAGTTGACAATACATAATAATCCCTACCAGCGGCCTTTTCATACAGTCCATAAAATATATATCCCACAATTAATATAGTGGTCCTTCTCCCGTTTTAAGCCATGGTAGGGACGCGGTCAAGTGCCGCTAAAATGAAAGCCGCGAGTGCGACTCATAACATTTCCAAAAATTTTGGAAACAAAAACGAAACCGCATCTACGGTTCAAAAACCAGCTGGTTTACCCAGCTGCGGAAGCAGCTCTGTTTCAGGATCTGGTACGGTAAGGAGCCGTACTCTTTTCATTGAAGCGGACTACGCTCAAAAAATTGTAATGCTAGAGCGAGCTACAGCGGAGCGCGAGCGTGATCGTGAACGTATAACTCTCGAACATGAGCGCGCTGCTTTAGAGCTACGTAAGCAGGCAGAAATTGCTGCTTTGGAAGAAAGAGGTAACATGTGTAGTGATAGAAGTCGTCGGTCAAGTCGTGTTTCCCACGGGGATATACAAAAATGGGTAAATGATTGCGTAAACGTAGCCATACCAGATACAGATATAACAAAGGAGCCACAGAACGTTAATATTTTAACAGATCCGTCTGTCAATAGACCAAGTGTCCATTTCAAACAGCGTTCTACGGGTGCCTCGGTATCTCCAGTAGAGGTACTTAATAACAGCTGTATCCCTATAGCCAATAATACTTCTAACCCGTCAGTCCCTAGTAACCTAAAACACCCTACATGTTCCTGTAATAATATAATACTACCTTCCACAGAAATAGTTCAATTAGCTCAAGCGATAGCATCACTGTCAAATAATAATACATCCAGACCCAAATTTGGGGACGGACGTCTACCATCTTTTGATGGAAAAGCCATGGATTGGTTAATACTAAATAGAACGCACGAAGACACAAAGGTAATGTATTCGGCGTCAGATAACCTAACGCGCATCAATTTAGCGCTAAAAGGAGCAGCTCGGGAAGCGGTCTCTGTACTGTTAGTCTCAGCGCGGGACCCTTCCGAGGTGATGGAAGCCTTAGCAATTAGATTCGGGAAACCTGAACATATAATACTACAAGAGGTTGCAGCCCTTCGTGCCCTTCCAAAAATTAACAACTCTGAAGGGGAAGATTTGCACAAGTTTGCCTATCGCGTCCGTAACTCGGTGGAAGTATTGCGACTTTTAAATGAAAAACCATATCTAGATTCACCTGATATCTACCAAACGGTTTTAAGTAAGCTTCCACTTCTGTTACGAACACGATGGCAAGACTACGCATACATTCATTTCCCCACAACGAGCGGGGACAGTAAGCTGCAGCTACTAGCTCGATTTCTCGCACGTGAAGTAGACCTTCAGCTCCGATTTGGTCTAATTAATGAGCCATTGAGCCTTGTCAGGAAAACCGACAAAGTTCACGCAACACAACATGATGGTGCCACCGACAATACTATAATGTCGCTTCCTTCTACCTCTAAAATTCATAAAAATAATTCAATTTCATCTGCAACAAAATTTTGTTATTTTTGCAGTAAAAATCATGACTTATGTCTTCGTGATTCTTTCAAATCATTGACAGTTACTGACCGATGGCAGTTTGTTAAAGATAAAAAACTATGCCATAAATGTCTTGTCAAAGGAGCTCATAGTTATAAAAATTGTAGAATTGACAAAGATATTTGTAATATTAAAAAATGCAACTCCGCGCATCATAAGTTGTTGCATATCGCCTATATTGTAGAAAATGAGGACGACCAACACGAGGCGACCTCATCAATATCTGAGCAACCTGAGGAAGCCAGTAATAATACAAATGAGGTAACAGATTTTATTGCCCATGCTAGCAACTCAACTACGCAGTCTAAAAATCTAGAATCATCTCGACCCGTGCTTAAGATTCTCCCGGTTACAGTTTCAGGCCCGGCTGGTAGCGCTGATACTTACGCTCTCCTAGACGATGGCGCTACCGCCACGTTTATTGACTCTGAACTGGCAAGACAGATAGGTGCAAAGGGTCCAACAGTGGAGTCCCAGTTAAAATGTGTTAGTGGATTGTCAAAGAATGTACGAGTTGAATATGTAGACTTCGACATCCAGGATCACCACACCCACAAGACGCACCGAGTCTGTCAGGCACGATCTATAAAATCTCTTCAGCTAGCTAAACAGTCAGTTTGTCCTCAAGATGTCAATGCCTATCCTTATCTTTCTGATTTAAAATCCATTCTTTGTTACGACAACGTCCAGCCTAAAATTGTAATAGGGATTGACAACTGGCATCTGACCTTACCCCTAGCCGTACGTAAAGGTTCCGACGCTCAACCTGCGGCCATTAAAACTCATTTAGGATGGGTTTTATTCGGATTTTGTTCCAGTAGGACAAAACCAGTTGTGTTCGTCAATCATATGCACTTTGATGAACCCGTTGAATTTTTACAAAGCCAATCATTTGAAACTTTGTTAAAGGACCAATACAAGCTTGACTCTATTGGTATTTCTAAAAAGGAGCCACGTAGTGCAGATGACGAGCGCGCTATCCATATCCTGGAGCGTACCGCCAGTCGTCTTCCGTGTGGTAGGTTCGAAGTAGGTTTGCTATGGAAATCAGACAACCCTATTGTACCTAATAGTTACCCGCTCGCATTATCGCGATTTCTTAGCCTAGAAAAGAAAATGATTAGCGACCCAGTGTATGCTGAGCGCTACAAAGCAAATATCCACGACATGATAAATAAGGATTACGCAGAAAAATGTCACAGTGCACATCCTATTGATTCAATTTGTTGGTATTTGCCTCATTTTGGTGTGGTAATTCCTAATAAGCCGGCAAAATTGCGCCTCGTTCACGACGCCGCTGCAAAGATAAAAGGGGTTAGTCTAAATTCTCTTTTATTAACAGGGCCGGATTTATTACAATCTCTTTATGATATTTTACTTCGTTTTAGAGAGGGAAAGGTAGCAATGACAGCTGACATCAAGGAAATGTTTCCTAGATTTAAAATTAGGGAACAGGACCGTGATGCGCAAAGATTTTTATGGCGAGACAGTCCTAACGATTTAATTCAGACCTTTAGGATGTCTTCAATGATTTTTGGAGCTATATGCAGCCCATGCACAGCTTCTTATTTGAAAAATAAAAATGCACTGGAAGTCAAGGATCAATTTCCACAAGCAGTACACGCTATCATTCATGACACCTATATGGATGATTTTATTGGATCTGTGACCTCCAGTGATGTAGCAGCTCAGTTAGCTGCCGATATAGTACATGTCCATGCTCGTGCGGGTCTTGAAATGCGCGAATGGGTATCGAATGACCCACTAGCACTGAAACTTTTACCAAGAGACCTTATATCGGAAACAGTGGCGGCTCATGTTAATCTCGCGAATTTTCCACCTTCCACACCTTGTGTCAGAGCATTGGGACTATACTGGCATCCATCGACTGACTTATTAAGTTTTAACACTCCGACCAAAATCGGAGAAGAATTTCTGCCTCAACTGCTTACCAAGCGGATAGTACTTTCTTTAATTATGCGTATTTTCGATCCACTGGGTATCCTCGCTCCCGTTGTTATCCGTGGTAGAATTTTATTTCAAAATGCATGGCGAATGAATTTAGATTGGGATACCGAACTCCCTTCATCTGAAACCAAATCCTGGACCAACTGGTTCCAAGATCTCATTTCAACATCACAATTAAAAATTCCACGCTGCTACAATCCGTGCAGAATGGAACCCAGTCAAGCCGAACTGCATGTCTTTGCAGACGCCAGTGCGCAAGCATACGCAGCTGTAGCGTACTGGCGCTTCCTCTTTTCAAACGGAGACATTCAGCTCGCATTGATTTGTAGCAAGTCACGCGTAACTCCTCTAAAACCATCTAGTATCCCTAGGTTAGAGCTACAAGCTGCACTAATAGCTGCTAGACTAGGTACGTCCATTGTAGATGCAGTTAGATTAAATATTTCTTATATTTTGGTCCGATTCAATGAACGTTTTGGGTTGGCTTAGGAATGACGCACGCACATATAAGCCTTTCGTTGCTCATCGAGTGGGTGAGATAATAGAACTCACAGAAGTGAAAGAGTGGCGGTGGATCCCAACCGGTCTTAACCCTGCTGATGATGCGACCCGTCTAGGTCGTGGTCCAATCACACCAGAATCTCGTTGGTTTAAGGGGCCTGATTTTTTACTAGCTCCAGAATCTGAATGGCCTATTATCGCACCTGGTACTTCTCATAACACAACCGTACTCGAAACTCAGACCATGAGATCAATTCATGAGGTTGCAACTCATATCATCATTAACCAATCATTCGATCAACCACTCTCAGCGGATTCACGACGTTTCAGTTCGTGGTCTCGCTTAATCAGAGCCACAGCATACGCTCATAAATATCTATCATTGCTGCGACTACATTCACTACGAAAGAAAGGTATCCATGTTAATTTCAGCCATAAAGTTCCCAATCTCATTTTCACGTTTCATTTAGAATCAACACCAACTCCAAACGTTAAACATAATCACGGCCTTCTGCCCACGATGCTAATCTTCGATGATTTACAGTTAGCGACAACGCACGTTCTACGTCAAAGTCAGTTAGATTCTTTTTCTGAGGAGATCAACTCCATTCGAAATCAACTACCCGTATCAAGTCATAGTAGATTGGCTAAATTACCGGCTACGCTTGATAATGAGAAAGTTCTGCGTCTGTCAACTAGAATTGTTGAAGCCGTCGACGTTAACGAAGAGGTGAAAAAGCCAGCCCTGCTCGATGGTAAACATCCTACTGTCCGACTCCTCGTCCTCAACTACCATCAACGGTCGGCCCACGCAAACACCGAATTGGTTGTGAACGAGCTTCGCCAGAGATTTTGGATTTTGAGCCTCAGAAACACTGTAAGAACAGTAGCCTTTAACTGTCAATTTTGTAAAATTCGTCGAAGTATCACCTACCAACCGCCCATAGGAAATCTCCCAGCTGCCAGGCTAGCCCATCACTGCAGACCCTTTTCGTTCGTGGGCTTAGATTACTTCGGTCCCACAACCGTGACCGTCGGACGAAGATCTGAAAAACGGTGGGTGGCATTGTATACCTGCTTAACCGTTCGAGCTATCCACCTTGAAATCGTACGCTCACTATCATCCGATGCTGCGATAATGGCTCTTAGAAGATTTATAGCTCTTCGTGGTACTCCAACTGAAATCCACTCCGACAATGGCACGTCTTTCGTTGGCGCTAACAGAGAATTAAAAACGCTTTACGCTCAAGCTGTACCTGACTTTGCTGCTAATGAGATGATAAAATGGAAGTTTATTCCCCCATCGGCTCCTTTCATGGGAGGTTCTTGGGAAAGATTAATCAGGTCAGTCAAGACAGCCTTAAAAGTAACCTTGGGGGCTAATGTACGTACGCCGACAGAGGAAGTATTCTCCACACTTCTCTGTCGAAGTCAAGACAGCCTTAAAAGTAACCTTGGGGGCTAATGTACGTACGCCGACAGAGGAAGTATTCTCCACACTTCTCTGCGAAGTCGAAGCTTTGGTGAATTCACGCCCTTTAACGCATATATCATGTGATCCAGAATATCCGGAAGCACTCACGCCATCACACTTCATCTTAGGAAGCTCCTCCGGACGGCCTATCCCAGCAGTACTAAATGACAGAGATGACTGCAGCAGATCGGGATGGAAGCGGGCAGTACGCATGGCCGACCGATTTTGGACAAGATGGGTTTTGGAATACCTGCCAACCCTGTCACCCAGGAGGACAACTGGACAGCCTCCTGCAATCACCCTCGGAGACCTAGTGGTAATCGCCGACGGAACGTTGCCGCGAGGGTCCTGGCCCAAGGGACGTATAGTTGCCACCTACCCAGGCAAAGATGGCGTGATACGGGTGGTTGATATAGCCACTCGGGCAGGCGTGCTCCGTCGGCCCGTAAAGAAAGTTGTTCCTTTAGTTTAAAAGGGGGAGCATGTGCTTGACGCACCTTCTTCGTCTTTTACTACTGGTGTGTTTTTTATTATCTATGTTTTTTTTTATAAGCTTTTGTTTTTCACTTAAGTTGACAATACATAATAATCCCTACCAGCGGCCTTTTCATACAGTCCATAAAATATATATCCCACAATTAATAGTATTAAAAAAAAAAACTACTTACTAGATCTCGTTCAAAACAATTTTCGTTGGTAGTTTTTATAGTAATGTACATCATATGTTTTTTGAGATTTTTCATTTTCTTATTTTAGAAGTTAGAGGATGATTCGGTTTAGAAAAAAAAATATTTTTTATAAACCTCGATATCATTTTTAAAGACCTATCCATAGATACCCCACACGTATGTGTTTGATGAAAATAATTTTTTTCAGTTTCGGTGCTAAGTATGGGGAGCCCCCAATACTTATTATTTTTTTTTATTGTTGCATCAAAATCTTAATGCGGTTCATATATACAGAATACCTAACAAGTTTCAGCAGTATAGCTCCTATAGTTTAAAAAAAAAATGGCTGTGACATACGGACGGTCTGTCTAGACATGACGAATCTATAAGGGTTCCGTTTTTTGCCCTTTGGCTACGGAACCCTAATAAAAAAGATGACTTCCAATATTTTTCCATTTTCTTTTTTAATATCTAATCTAAAAGGCTACTAATTATAAGTCTAAGTAAGTCAGTACTGTTCATCTTCACAGCAGGAAACAATTATAAACAACTAGCTTTCCGCCCGCGGCTCCGCCCGCGTGGAGTTCGCTTATATCGCGCTTTTTAGATTTCCCTCGGGAATATCGAATTTTTTCGGGATAAAAGGTAGCCTATGTTCTTTCTCAGGGTCTCAAGATTGTCTGTGCCAAATTTCATCAAAATCGGTTGAGAGGTTTAGGCGGGAAAACGTAACAGACAGACAGACAGACAGAGTTACTTTCGCATTTATAATATTAGTATGGATATATAATAGTATGGATAGGCCTTAAAATAAATCATAATCAAAAAACCGTCTCTAAATAAAGTCATACAATACAATCGAAGGTTTTGCAGTCGTATTCCATTCATACAACACGTCGACATTGACCTCAAAGGTCAAAAACAGGAAACAAATAGCGTTATGTACGAATTTTGGAAGGAAGGATTAATCTTAAACCTGGCGCCAATTCCCTTGTAAACAAACTGAACTAACGAACACGAAAACGAAAACGATGTTTTCCTGATTGGCCTGGGTCTTGGATGTTTATCTATATATGTATCTATTATAAATATAGTATCGTTGAGTTAGTATCCCATAACACAAGTCTCGCGCTTACTTTGGGGCTAGCTCAATCTGTATGAATTGTCCGTATATGTTTATTTAATTTTAATTTCAGTCCATATTTTTCTCTCTATTCCATTCAAAAAAGGACTGAAGATAATAATTATTAATTGAGTCCTCTCCGACAGCTGAATTTTGATAAGAAACCAAGATGGCGCGTAACAAATAGTTTCACTTCAATGCCTAAAATGTCAGACTGTAATGTACTAATTACTTGAAAATAGAACTCGTCTCTTCGAGGATAAGTGGGCGGTTTTTTTTTTTTAATAATTATAAACTAGCGCTTGACTGCAATCCCGCCTGATGGTAAGCAGTGATGCAATCGTTAATGGTAAAGCGCGCTAGTTTATTAAGCCCATTCACTTAAAAAACCTTAGTGGATAGGAAGGAAGACGGCAGTTGAGCGAGGTGGTGCAATTGTAGACCCAATAACCAACGATGCTGCGCCAGAGGGAGATTGATGTGGAGAGCCTCCACGACCAAACTCCCGGCACAACAACATTTGGCGCATCGTACCCGGCACACATCGCAACACAACTGCTCAGACCCGTCCTCCGTACGGCTTCACCAAACATCATGCCGGAACACAACGAATCGCTTGGCGGCAAGACTTGTCACACATCGACCAACCCCGACTGGACCTGTCTGGTGAATTATAATCCTAAATTTTTCTCGGTGGTAGGCCATAACATCGGCTGCCGGCAGAAGTTACCACCCACCAGACAAAGTCTTGCCGCCAAGCGATTATAGTGCTTGACCGAGATCCCATCTGGTCGTGTGCAATCGTTGATAGTAAAGCGCATTAGTTTATTAAGAGCCCATTCACTCTAGCCTTGTAGGTTCACATAAATTGTAGTTATACTGGAAGACAAGTCGAAACGCTTCGTCCGGATCGTAGTGGTGTCAACAACGTAAGGGTGGGTACTTGCCTAACAACGACGGGGTGCCTGATGATAGCACGATAATGGCCAAGAACTTCATCACCACTGTTCTGAAAACGGTGAACCACAAAATTATTATTGACACAGTGAAAAACTTCATTGCCAATTTATATCTAAACTACAAAATCGCAGCTAAATGATAATTGATATACAGAAAGGCAGCCTGGGTATCTGTGATGCAACAAGCCAGTGTTTAATGTCGCTCGTTAGGCAGTCAACTCTTCCGCCATCACTGCGCCAGATAGTTTTTAAACTAGACACGTAATCTAGGAAGTTTTGCTTCAGTATGGCTACCATGAGTTTTCATTACGAGACTGATCATACGCATCGAGCCTATTTGGCGCTCTCATTGGTTGACAGTTCTTAGAACCTTGAAGCGAAGCAATCGATGAGTCAAACGCAGTCGATATCGATTATCGTCTAAAACTCATGATACTCACACTATATTATACTACGTTATAGCTGAAGCATTAAGGCTCAAGGTTGATTGGGAATTTTTGACAGTTTCGGATAGCTTAACTGAGATCGGTATGTTGGTTTTATAAATCCGTCTTTGCTCCGAATGTTTTTAAATTTCCTCCTTCTCCTCTCTCCTTTGTCCCCTCTGCCTCCTTTGTCTATGAATGAAAGGAGGACGAATATAGTAGTGTGTTAGTAAATCCAACACTGTGACAGATATGAGATAGTTTTGAAACTAAAGATGTAATTTAGGAAGTTTTGCTTCAAAATGTACAAACGACAGCACATCAAGCTACTACAATCTGTCAAATTTCATTATTAGATTTTCAAGTTTAAAGCTAAAGCATTAAGACACCAGGTTGAGTGAGAATATTTAACAGTTTCGGATAGCTTAACCTGCTGTCGTCATATGAGAGCTCGAATCAATTTCTGACCTTTTTTTATAAATTACTAGCTTTCCGCCCGCGGCTTCGCCCGCGTGGAGTTCGGTTATATCGCGCTTTTTAGATTTCCCTCGGGAACATCTATTTTTTCCGGGATAAAAAGTAGCCTATGTTCTTTCTCAGGGTCTAAAGATTGTCTGTGCCAAATTTCATCAAAATTGCTTGAGAGGTTTAAGCGGGAAAGCGTAACAGACAGACAGACAGAGTTACTTTCGCATTTATAATATTAGTATGGATTAACTAGTTGCTTGACCGCAATCCCGCCTGATGGTAAGCAGTGGTGCAATCGTTGATGCTAAAGCGCGCTGGTTTATTAAGAGCCTATTCACTCTAGCCTTGCAGACACTCAAATTGTAGTCCGACGGAAACACCGCCGCTGGCAGATTGTTCGAGTCCCTCGATGAACGTGGTATAAAAGAGGAGACGAAACGCTTCATCCGGATCATAGTTGCTTAACAACGTAATTTCTATTCTTAATGAAATAGACAGAAACAAATAAAGCCACCTTCGAGCTTGGAAAACTCATATAAAACTTATGGCCTTTTTTGTCTCCAGGTCCCGGTTCCACAAAACCCGCAGTGATACCCAAAAGTCAGCTGAAATACTTGTCATTCGTGGTTCAAGGTAACGGGCGGAGTAGACAGAAGTATTCCTACTGGAACGCCAGGAACATTGCTAAAGATCCTAGGATTAATTTTAAAAGGTAAGTATTGCGAATTGCGGTTATTTCCTTGTTCTCAAACTGAACTTTTAAAAGGCCATAACATCGGCTGGCGGCAGAAGTTACCACCCACCAGACAAAGTCTTGCCGCCAAGCGATTCGTCGTGTTCTGTGTTGTCTGGTGAAGTGGTACGGAGAACGGGTCTGAGCAGCTGCGTTGGGATGTGTGCCGGGTATGATGTGCCAAATGTTGTTGTGTCGGGAGTTTGGTCGTGGAGGGTCTCCAGATCAATCTTCCTCTGGCGCAGCATCGCTGGTCGTGTTGCTGGGTTTAATATTGCATCACCTCACTCAACTGCCGTCTTTATTCCTATTCACTTAGTTTTTTTGAGGGAATAGGCTCTTAATAAACTAGCTCGCTTTACCATCAACGATTGCATCACTGCATGCTTACCATCAGGCGGGATTGCGGTCAAGCACTAGTTTATAATTATAAAAAACAGTGCATCATTTTCTTACTCATCATCATCATCATCTCAGCGTTAATCCCAGTCGCATCCGAAGCCTTTTCAGATTTAGAGTCTGGGGTCCGCTTTACCAATTCAACTGCTGATATGGCTAAACTTCGACATTTTCCGTGAAGCGACTGCCGTCTGACCTCCACAACCCGAAGGCGACATCGAAGCATTGCAGTTAGACCAATTGTTGGACTTTTGAGGGCTCCAACAACCCGTAACGACTGCCACTAGATGTTCGTATGGCAACCGGGACCAACGGCTTAACGTGCTTACCGAGGCACGACCAGACCAGTGCAAATATTCATATTCATGCATACAAATATTTGCACTGTACGGGGATCGAACTCGCGCCACCTTAGGGTCTATAGGGTCCCGTAAGACTATCCTCCTCGTAGGGTACGTAGCCCGAATAGCCGGCATCACCTACTCTACTATAGTCTGCCACTCTCACTAGCGTGGATTTATGGATTAACCCTGTATAGAGTTAAATCTGAATGGTTTCGCCAATTTAACGCAGCTTGGCGAATACTGGCTCCCTCGAGGTGACGGACCCAGTGCATCATTTTCTTACTATTTTAATTTAAAAAAAAGACAAAGATAAATATTACTTGAGTCCTGTCAAATTAAGATACATATTCCACGTACAGTCACATCAAGCTACTGCAATCTGTCAAATTTATTTATAAGATTTTCAACTTTAACACTAAAGCATTAATTAAGGCTCAAAGTTGGTTGGGTATATTTGACAGTTTCGGGATGCTACCCGAAACTGAAACTGAAACATATTGGCATAAATATACAAAATTTTGGTTGTATAAAAAATGTTGGCTTGGGGTTTTGACTTAGAATAAATTGTAAATATTCTTTTCAGGAGAACGTTGCTGGTTGCCATTGGGTACCTCGATAGCCCCAACCTGCCGATATCAGCGATGTTCGCCAATGAGTATGAAGATCTAGGGTACAACGTCATCCTAGTTGATAACCAGAGATTCGCTACTGTGCATTATCACTTGTGAGTATTTAATATCGCTACCATGTTCTAAAATGCAGAAATCTTAATGGAACTCGTCTGGACGTCTTGAGTACGTACGTGACATCAGTAGAACAATCCTAAAACTAATAAAGAAAACCCTGTCCGATCCGTGAAGGTATTGTTAGGTATCGATAACTGATTCTACTAATGCCTACAAAGCCGGACTAAACTTAAAAAAAATCCCCCTAAAAATGTTAATATTATTTCGCAAAAAAAGGTAACTTAATACATGTGCAGTAGGCAATACATGCGCGGGCGAAGGGAGGCAGGGCACGCGGCACGCGGTTGCAGCACTCACAATAATACCGTTGAAAATGGTGTTGTCACTTTTTTTTTAATTACCAAATTTTGAGGAAGTTTGAATTAATTCGCGGAAAAAAAAATATTTCAAAATTCATTAGTATTGTTATTATGATGATTATGTAAAATTTCATATTTTATTTGGTCATGTGTTTACCTAACCTTTATTATCCTTATGGGCCGGACGGGGTTTTCTTTACATATTGTATAAGGATCAAATTCGCCAAACACGTATTCATACCAAATTTTTGACGTTGAACCTTGATTAATTTCAAATTAATCCAATTTAACGTCATTTATAAATTAATCCCTCTAGTATAATATTTGTGAAATCTTGCGTAATAATTATTTCAGAGCAACCCGCCTCATGCGTCCAGTAGGCAAGCACGTCGCCGAAATTCTGGTCCAGCTCACACAATACGGCCTGGACCCGTCCAAACTAGAACTCCTAGGTTTCAGCCTAGGCTGCCATACAGCCAGTTTCATAGCCAAGCACTTCCACACCATGACAGGGCGAAATATTTCCACCATAGCTGCGTTAGAACCTTCAGGACCATGTTTCCGGAACTTAGGACCAAAAGACCGACTCGATGTCTCTGACGCAGATTTCGTCCAGGTTATTCATACGAATATTGATGGCTATGGCATGGCTACTCCTATGGGGCATGTGGATATCTACGTGAATGGGGGGGAGTACCAGCCTTCAGATATCAACATCTACCCTTGTACGACCACATGTAGTCACTTTAGGGTCTTGCCGTTGTGGGTGTCGGCGTTGAAGAACCCCAGGAAGTTTATTGGCATGAAGTGTAAGAATATTCAGGAAGCGAGAGATTCTGGGTGTTACAGTCATGTTCCTATGGAAACTATTGTTATGGGGTTGGGTGTGGATAAAAGAAAAAGGGGTATTTACTATTTAGCTACTTCTATGGAGTATCCTTTCTATCTGGGGACTAAAGGGCTAAAAGAGGAGAACGTCTATTGGAAGAGGTTGACTGATGTCAACAATGGGGATGACACTGAAATTTACACGTAATAGACATTTGTACAAAATTGCATTTTTACTTGCGTAAGTTGCATTTTCATACGCATTCCTGCTGGGTAGTCCTTACTATCCATACTAATATTATAAATGCGAAAGTAACTCTGTCTGTCTGTTACGCTTTCCCGTTTAAACCTCTCAACCGATTTTGATGAAATTTGGCACAGACGATCTTTCTCAGGGCCTAAAGATTGTCTGTACCAAATTTCATCAAAATCGGCTGAGAGGTTCAAGCGGGAAAGCGTAACAGACAGACAGACAGACAGAGTTACTTTCTCATTTATAATATTAGTATGGATGGGAAAGTGAGTTTGTTTGTTAGTTTGTTCCGCTTTCACGCCGTAACTACTAAACCGATTGCTTTAAAATTTTGCAGACGTAAAGTTAAAAGTTTGGTTTAAATGATAACGTTCTTTGATTCCCGGAAAAAAAATTACTTTCTCGGGGGAAATCTAAAAAGCGCGATATAAATGAACTCCACGCGGGCGAAGCCGCGGGCGGAAAGCTAGTTTCATAATAAATCGATAGCACACTACTAGCAGCAAAGGCTTTCAGTTTGACAGTTCAACAACATTCATTGCATTATATACGTGGTTTAGCAGACGATTTGTTTGAATAAACGAAACGACGGATTAGGAATATCCTCCAAAATTACTTCAAAGTTAAAATAATCGAAGACACTAATTTTTCTCTTTCGGCTTGAGTTCGCATGAAATGCAGTATTACGAAGTCAACTTGTGACATTGTAAAGATTAAATTAAAGAGCAGGTTCACAACAAATAAGGTGTGTCCAGGAGGTCGGTTATGTACTTTCTTCTTCAGCCTATAGAGGTTCACTGCTGGACAAAGGCCTTCCCCAAGGCTTTCTTTACATTGATTTTGCCATAATCCCCACGCTTGGCAGGTGGATTGGGGATCCCAAAACTTTGATATTCCACAGGACCATTCCGCTTCTGCCCGCTTCCCTAGTGAGAGTTCCATTAAGTAGTTTACTTGAACTCAGAGTAAAAGTATTTATTATTGCGATTTTTCGTCATATAAGTGGTCTTGATATGTTTTGTAGAATCTCAAAATTTTACCCTTTACACCATGCACTATTAATTTAACCGTATTCAAAATCAAATGAAACATTATCTATATCTATACTAATAATATATATAAAGCTGAAGTGTTTGTTTGTATGTTTGTTTGTGCGCGCTAATCTCAGGAACTACTGGTCCGATTTGAAAAATTCTTTTTGCGTTGGGTAGCCCATTAATCCAGGAAGGCTTTAGGCTATAACATCACTTTGTGACTAATAGAAGCGGAGCATAACTGACTCTACGCGGACGAAGTCGCTGGCGGCCGCTAGTATTCAATACAATGCAAATAAATCAAAAGTCCTTAGAGACAAATTTCATATTATAAATCAAACATGCAGGATCAGTGACAAGAAATTTTGACAGCAAAATATTTAGTAATTTCTATCTATACTAATATATAAAGCTGAAGAGTTTGTTTGTTTGTATGTTTGTTTGTTTGTTTGTGCGCGCTAATCACAGGAAGTACTGGTCCGATTTGAAAAATTCTTTTTACGCCCATTAATCCACAAAGGCTTTAGGCTATATAACATGACGCTGCGACCAATAGGAGTGGAGCATAACTAACTCCACGCGAACGAAGTCGCTGGCGGCCGCTAGTGGAATTATAATACTAGTAGCATATGTCTTTGGAAGAGATATAGATTCTTTATGTCATTTGCTAGAAGTATGCTTTTGTAGACATGGGAAGTTTTTGATATTCTTAGGTATCATAATTGGCGTCGGTAGGTAGGTATGTTGGTTTTAAAAATTCATAACTTCACTCAGAATGTTTTTAAATTTCGAAGCCTCCTTTGTCTATGAATGAAAGGAGGACCAATATGGTGGTGTGTTAGTAAATTCTAAATTTAAAAAATGTCGTAATTTGTGTTTCGCACTTGGCAGTTTGTCTTTACAAAATGAATGCTTCATTAGCAAGATTTAGAAAAAAATGTTCACTATTGACAAAGAAACTATTTCAAATAACCACATAAAATATTTATAAGTGATCTAAATAAAACCACGTTCTGTGAGTCAATGTGTCGGCTGTCAGTTATCATGACCCTCGTCACGATGCCACATGTTGATTTCGATAAATGTTATGTACCGCATTACACATTATCAAAGGTACTTATGAAAATAGTCCAACAGGGTAATTGTGTAATTTGACAGTTCAACAACATTCATTGCGTTATTGACATTGTTGAGCAGACAGATTTTTCTTAAATTATTTATAGTGATGTTTACTAAATAAAAGTGTGTACCTAATTTATGTAGTCGAAAGTGCATTCAGTAAATAATTCATAAAGAACATTGAAATAGCGCACCATAGTGGCCACGTGATGACTGCTTCAAACCTCCCTCGTAGACGGTTATGCGGCCGTCTTTTTCGACACGAATGAAAATGCATTACAAATTGGCTTTTATAATAATCCCAACACGTGACATTGGCTAAATGCACAAACCGTGCGAAGCCAAAGAAAGAAAAAAATAAAACTGTGTCGTAAAACACAGTTTTTTTTTTCATTCTTCATTTTTTTTTTTTAATTTTAGGCTCCTGAATTTTGCAATGTAACACATTCTTATTGCATTTTTTAAAATTTATTAACTCGTTAAGCACTGAGCTTTAAATCTATATCTAAACGTAGCTTAGTGCGAATTTTGGCCAAGCCTATGATTTTCTCAGACAGAGGCGGTCAAATTAATCAGCGCCAGCTGTAAATAAATATATACAGACAAATCATACAGATTGAGCTAGCCCCAAAGAAGTTCGAGATTTGTGTTATGGGATGCTAACTCAGCGATACTATATTTTATCATAGAATTATATAGATAAACATTCAAGACTCAGGCCAATCAGGAAAAGATCGTTTTCCGTCATGAACTGACCGGGGATCGAACCCGGGGCCTCCACATCGCAGGCAGGCGTGTTTACCGCTGCGCCACGGAGGACAACTACTACGACTGGACGATTAATCAGCGCCAGCTATAAATTGATGTATGTTTACATAACATAGTCAGCCTATAATATTCCTGGGTCACACACCTCCCTCGGTAAGTGGGCCGTATGCTACCACGAGGGCCCAGTACGGTTTGTCAGATACTTACGTATATCTTTAATCACTTCTAAACGGTGTATAAATACAATAGGGCCTCGTTAATCCGGAGAGGCAAAAATAAGACCCTTTTCGGATTATCGAGGCGTCCGGATTATAGTATGCCATATTTAATGTTAATAAAATATATGTTTTAACCTTACTTTCTTTATGTCGCCTACAGTTGACCCGCCTATGCCAAACTTCCGAGCAATGACAGGGTAGCTGTCACCTTTATCTAACACTAGCGGCCGCCAGCGACTTCGTTCGCGTGGAATTAGTCACGCTCAGCTCCTATTGGCAATATGTACGGCTGCGTTAGCTCCCGTTTTCGCAACATTTTTTGTTACTGCTCTGCTCCTATTGGTGATAGCGGGATGTTATATAGCCTAAAGCCTTCCTGGATTTATAGGCTATCCAACGCAAAAAGAATTTTTAAAATCGGACCAGTAGTTCCTGAGATTAGCGCACACAAACAAACAAACAAACTCTTCAGCTTTATATATTAGTATAGATTTCTATAATCCGCAATTTGTCTTTTAATGTCAATGTCGTATGTTTACGTGGCGGCACCATGATGTTAGTAAGCGCGCTAAATTGACACTACGTTAATACGTATAGTGACGGACGGCGCATTGTTTCTTGCATGATAGCCCGCACCTACCCTCGCTGGCGTCCCCCGCGAATCCCATTGCCTGGCCGAATTACAGCGATCACCGAACAAGCGGCAGTCGGGATTACCGAGGTCCTACTGTACTTACATATTGTTTAATCACTTCTAAACGGTCTATATAGTATCTTAATTTGACATGACCAAACTAATATTTGTTTATCTTCTATCCTTTTCTTAATTTGACAGATTGAAGAAGATGCACTGAACTTAAAGTTTAGTTTCTGAACAAGGGAATCGGTGTCCGCATTTTCAACTCTATTCCATTGGGAATAGAGTTGAAAATCCTCGCTCAGCGACACTCACTCACCGGGCAGAACGCTCGTTGCATGGTTTCAAGCTAGGTAGATATGCATGCCAAGTAGTGACCGATCAATCATCACTCAACTACCGGGTGAACACTCGCTAAAAGACTCTCGCTTGGCACATACGAGTACCTACTCATGACGGCATGTGACCTGTCAATTAGTACTACAAGTCACACTTGAACACTCGCATAAAGGCTAGCGACAAAACTATCTAAACTACACACTTACTGAACTGTAATATTTTCTAGTTGGTAGTTGTACTCGCTTTTCACACTGAATGCGGCCGCTGCGCAAGGAGGCGCGGGTTCGATCCCCGCGCAGGGCAAATATTTGTATAACCCGCGCAGATAAAGAAAAGATCTGAAAATGGCAGCGGATACATGTGGTACGATTGACAAAACATGCCATTGTGCAATCACAAATCAAAAGCTAAGATAGTAAAATGTCAAATTTAAGTTTTAAATATTGTTATTTACAACGTAAACTTGACATTTTACTTGTTTGTTGTTGTGTTTGTTTTTATTGTTGTGTTTGTTGAGTTTGATTCTTCAAATTCAACAAAAACAACAATATCAACAAAAACAACAAAATAACAGAGACTTTAGCGGAACGAAATTAACGATAACTCGGAGTGCGTCAAAGTAGCTTCAGTAGTTTGGAAAGCGAATCCTGAATTCCTGATCGATGATGTTTTTTTCCAGCGCTTTCTTCACTGTGTGAGTATAGACACCGATAGAGAGTGAGTGAGGATGCGAGCGGACGCCATTTACAGATCTTTTCTTTATCTGCGCGGGTTATATGCATGAATATAAATACTTGCACTGGTCTGGTCGTGCCTCGGAAAGCACATAAAGCCGTTGGTCCCGGTTGCCATACGAACGTCTAACGGCAGTCGTTACGGGTTTTTGGAGCCCTCAATGCTTCGATATCGCCTTCGGGGTGTGGAGGTCAGACGGCAGTCGCTTCACGGAAAATATCGAAGTTTAGCCAAAATCAGCAGTTACACTGGTAATGCGGACCCCAGATTCCAAAGCTGAAAAAGCTTCGGATGCGACTGGGATTAACGCTGAGATGATGATGATGAATGTTACCTCCAGAGTAGCTATATATATTAAATTGATGTTACAACTACACTTTCTTTCGACGCTCATTGACCAATTTCCTAAGCAGTTCCTGCCAACCGCCAATGCCAATACTAACAATGCGAACGCCTGTGTGTCGTAATATTAAAATGGTTTTTGACAGTGCTAGTGCACTATGTGTATGTGTGTACCACTGATGTACGATGGAGTGTAAATAAAACTTTGAAAACGGTTTCTTATAAACAGTTTCTCCTACGTAGGTATCTCTTCGAGGGAGGGATTAACCCCTCTGTACAATAAACGCTACATGTATTTGCTACGACCTACGGGCCTACGCCATTACGATTTGGTAGTGTAATGGCGTAGCGGGCGTAGGCCCGTATGGCGTAGCAAATGTACTGTAAGCTACGATTCAGCGTAGTCGTAGATAATCTGACAAAATTGTAGGACTTAATTATTATTATATTGTAAGATAATTATTATTTATTATAAAGAACCAGTACGAGTTACCTTTTTATTTAAGATAGTTTTTGTAAGTAGACGCATATTATATTCTTGTTTAAATTAAGTATTAACTACTTAAGTATTTACCAAGTTACTATTGTACAATAAATAATTTATAATAGACCTAAATAAATAGTTTTTGACATGATATAATTCTGTCGTTTTCTTATTCATCTATCAAACTTTTCTTTTTTTTTTTAATATAAAAATGATGCGTTTTATGCAAACCGGATCCGGTGGCGTCACTTGGGGCCAATATCCGGTAATCAATTAGGCTACCCGATGCCCGATACTAATACATAGTATTGTATTAGGTGTACAATAGTTATTTATGCCACTGTCAAGCAATAATAGCTATCGTAACATGAGTGAGACTATGTGCCACGAAGCGAAGCTGAGTGGCAAAATAGATCAACACGAGTACATACAAAATTTTTTCTACGACCTTGAAACAAATGCAGATAAAAGTTAATATTATTATTTGTGACTTAAATGAAAGGCAAAGGCAATTTATTCATACAGCCTAATGACATGCGATGTTTATTCGTGACGCAAATATGCGCACTTTTTGGCATAATCATATATTGATTTATTGAAGTCATAGCCATAAAAAAATTAAAAAGTTTCATTGTAGTACGGTTTACCCGTGTGGAAATGGTCATTGTAACACGGCAGGAATGATTTCTTTTGAGATATGACTTATGGTTATGTATTAAACAAATTACTAAATGGTCGTAGAAATATAAGTTTCCGCCGTTTTTTGAACATGCAGGCGAGCATTATCATGTAGGAGAATAATTTCGTCATGTGCGGAGTAGTAATGGGCGTATTTTTCCTCTTGCCTATCTTCCTCCAATAATACTTCTAATTCTTTGTCGTCATACGATTTTGGTCTCCACTTGTCACTACCTACGTTCTTTGTCATCCGCATGAAAGTCACAGTTACAAACTTTTGAAACCACTCACGGCAACTTTTCTCGCTTAAAGCAGTTTCACCGTAAGCTTCTTTTAATAAGCAATCGATGGGCCTCAGCTGCAGTTTTCTTCAAATTCAAGAAGTTCCCGCAAATGATGCTTATTCGGCACAAAACTTGACATTGATACAGATATAGAGTCACTAATACTCTAAAGTGTATGTTTTTACCAGATGTCCGAACTTACGATATCACATTTTACATCTGACAATTTCAACATAACCTCTTAGTGAAGACATCTTTTGTTAAACGGCAAAAACTTATTTGTACACCTATTACAATCACATCCATACTAATATTATAAATGCGAAAGTAACTGTGTCTGTCTGTCTGTTACGCTTTCCCGCTTATACCTCTCAACCGATTTTGATGAAATTTGGCACAGACAATCTTTAGATCCTGAGAAAGAACATAGGCTACCTTTTATCCCGGAAAAATTGTTGTTCCCGAGGGAAATCTAAAAAGCGCGCAAAGAGGCTGATTGGTGACCCTGATCTAACTCGAGTTGGTCTCCAAAGCCTAGAGCACAGGCGTAGAGTAGCCAGCCTTTCGGTGTTCTATAGGATGCATTTCGGGGAGTGTGCGAGGGAATTGCATGATTTAATTCCCCCATCTCTGTTCCACCAGCGGACGACCCGTCGTACGGCTGGTTTCCACCCTTACGTTGTTAACACCACTACGATCCGGACGAAGCGCTTCGCCTCCTCCTTTATACCGCGTACATCGAGGGACTGGAATAATTTGCCCGCGGCGGTGTTTCCGTCGGACTACAATTTGAGTGTCTTCAAGGCTAGAGTGAATAGACTCTTAATAAACTAGTGCGCTTTACCATCAACGATTGCGTCACTGCTTACCATCAGGCAGGATTGCGGTCAAGCGCTGGTTTATAATTTGTAAAAAAAAAAAAAAAAAAAATGTTGTACTGCCGGCACAATTACCACCCACCAGACAAAGTCTTACCGCCAAGCGATTCGTCGTGTTCCAGCCGGCATGATGAATGGTGAAGCCGTACGGAGGACGGGTCTGAGTAGTTGTGTTGTGATGTGTGCCGGGTACGATGCGCCAAATGTTGTTGTGTCGGGAGTTTGGTCGTGGAGAGTTTCCAGATCAATCTCCCTCTGACGCAGCATCGTTGGTCGTGTTGGTCTTGGGTTTATCATTGCATCACCTCGCTCAACTGCCGTCAACCTTCCTATTCCTAAGTTTTTTAGGTTTAATAAATTAGTGCGCTTTACCATCAACGATTGCATCACTGCTTACCATCAGGCGGGATTGCAATCAAGCACTAGCTTATAATAAGTAATATAAAAAAAATAGTAACGTCTTCACATTTAAACGGCTAGACCAATTTTGATTAAATTTGGCACACAGATAGTTAATTTCCAGAATTAACACAGTATACTTTTTATGTTGATATTTATACGAGCTTGAAAGTTATGCCGATGAATTATCAGGGCGCAGCTAGTCAGCTTATAATTTCAGTGTGGAAATTATAAGCTTGTGTAAGCTTCCCCTTGATGAAAGGGAGAGGGCCTAGTCTGGTTTGACAGATGTCACATATCATCTTTTTTTATATAAATTACTAACTATTGCTTGACCGCAATCCCGCCTGATGGTAAGCAGTGATGCAATCGTTAATGGTAAAGCGTAGGTACTAGTTTATTAAGAGCCTATTCACTCTAGCCTTGAAGACTCTTAAATTGTAGGCCGACGGAAACACTGCCGCTGGCAAATTTTACCAGTCTCTCGATGTATAAAAGACGAGGCGAAACGTTTCATCCGGATCGCAGTGGTGTCAACAATGTAAGGGTGGAAACTCGCCGTACGACGGGTCGTCCGATGGTGGAACGGAGATGGGGTTTCCCCACGATGCTTTCCATCACCGTTTTGTGAGCAGTGATGAAATAATCTATACAAGGTTAAACGCCTCTCTGGGTCCGCATATATCGAGAGAATGGAACAACTTGCCGGTGGCGGTATTCCTTAAGTGTCTTCAAGACTAGAGTGAATCGGCTTATAATAAACTAGTACGCTTTACCATTAACGATTGCATCACTGCTTACCATCAGGTGAGATTGCAGTGAAGCACTAATTTGTAACTTCGCTTTCACTTTGCCAACTCTGCTCTACAGGCATATGATGTGACTATGATTCTAAGAATACATAGCCTACAATCAAATTCAATACAAAATTGTTACCCACCAAGCCTTCTGCCAAAATGACATCACAACACTAAATCTAATCCCACAGCTACCTAATTTGGGCCCTTCCCAGACCTTGGCAGCCCTACCTTCCTTCCGTTAGACAACTAACGATGACACCACATTTAAGACTAACAAAATTATCTTACATGTGAAGGTCATCGTTACATGGTTTGAAATTAGTCACGAAAAATGTTTTAACGTGGACCTGATATTATCAAGATGAATATCTCAACCATCCTAATGATGAATTTATCTCCAAATTCGTGACATACCTCAGTTTTTAACACATAAGTTAAGTAAACTAC
Source organism: Sesamia nonagrioides (assembly GCA_017933935.1). Lineage (NCBI taxonomy): Eukaryota > Metazoa > Arthropoda > Insecta > Lepidoptera > Noctuidae > Sesamia > Sesamia nonagrioides. The sequence goes on from JADWQK010001879.1 coordinate 539,458, forward strand.
ATCATCATTGCTGTATACGTATACAGGTAGTAAATGATTTGAAACCTTTTAACCCGGTTTTCCGAAATACATAACCAGTCAAGACAAGTTTATTAAATTATGCCTTTTCCAACAGTTTATGAAAACTGAAGTTGGTACTGTAATGTATGATTTTATTATTGCAATAGTAAATTACTATGTAGATACTAAGTAGGTATAGATTATTAGCAGTACACTTTGTCATTGCAAATGCAAAATACAAAATTACATGGTAATTGTATTGCTATATGATTTGTGAACGCAACTTTGCTGTGAAAATTGCAATATACGAACGCAACTTCAATAACATGAGTGAGAAATAATGTTGCTAACATATTCAAATTCCCTTTTACGTTGGAGTAAATATTCGGTAGGGAAACCTAAGAGGATACTCACATAAAACTAAAATTAAATTATTTCTAAATTGAAGTTTAAATAGGATGGAAGTTTAAATAGGAGCATGTCAAAATTGTGTTACAACATAGGTTTATTTTGTATAAGTAGTTAATTACTCTTTGTACAAACCCGATTCACAGAATATAAAGTAATATTCACAATTTTCTTGTTTTAGTTCAATATAAAACTAGCACTTGGTGTCGTGCTATCCAGCCATTGGTTTGTGGGGTCTGACAGGCAGTCGCTCCGTGTAAATTACTAATATTCAGCTGCATCCGGTTAGACTGAAAGCCAATCCTGACGGCACGGTTAGCTCAGTGGTTAAGCTATTGACTGCTGCGCTGCGTGTCGCGGGTTCGATTCCCGCAAGGAACAAATATTTGTATGACCTACAAGTAGTTGTTCCGGGTCTGGCTGTTTGTGTACCTATGTGAGTTAAAATGTTTATAAACGCATCCACGATACAGGAGAAATTCCTAGTGTGGGGCAAATTCTTTTTTTTAAATCAATATATTTGGATAAGCCTAGGTAGAAGTTAACACTTCAATTTAATAAAAACTTAACAATTGGTAAATTATAAAATAGTTGCTGGTAACACTCGTGAAGCAAACGTCAAATTGCCGCAATGACGCAAGCAGTTGACATGAAAGAAGGGGAAAAATCCTTGACGATCTTTTCTTCAATCTTTCAAAATGGTGTTTCATACTAACGAGTTTCTTTCTAAATTATATCAATTATTACTAAAATGAACTATAAATTGTACGTGTAAGAAGTGAACACCAAAAATTACTGTAAATAAAAATTGTTTGTGATAATTTTTATTAGCAAATAGTGTGAGTGAAAAAAATCTGATCGGCGATATCCAAAATCAATTACCTCTGTGATGTTTGTGTTCTGACTGTTATTTAGAGTGCATTACGTAAGTATATTGCATATTTTTGTTAATAAACACGTTTGTTGCGGTCTGACAGTGCCAAGTTCTACGAGTGTATTAGAGATGTATTTTTTAAATAGAATTAATTTTGTCGCAGAAGACACCCCCTTTTTCTTGCAATTTTAGCGGCATTAGTGTTTGTTATGAAGGTAATTACGGTTTATTAGTGTCTGCGGTGCGATACAACCTGTTTGCTAGTATCTTCGAAGGCTGGCGTGCGTTGTACTTAGCAACGAGTAAACCAGTAAGTTAGGAAGCCGTATTTTTTCCTTCCGCGGTTTTACTTGGCAATAGGAACATTTTTGATATACTAAGTAACGTACTTGATGCGAGTTTATTCATAGATTAGTTAATTCAATAGATCAATGGCTTGTTGTATAATGTGTTTTTTGAACCATTAACTTGCATAATAAAAAAAACTGGGTATTAGTTTTTTTTAATATTAGGCCAGTACATGTTTTGTTGATGAACAGAGGTAGCTATTAATAAGTCAATACAAAATCTATTAAAACATATTACAGTTGGAACTTTGCCAGATATATTAATTTTATTTGGAAATGTTTTATTATGCAGTAATAAAACATGACTAGAAATGAAACAGCTGGGTATGATTTAAAATACTAAAGAACATTCTAAGATTAGTAATAATTGTCTTGGCTATTTAGACAAAATATTTTTCCTATAGTTCTCTTATAATATTGTAGTTAATCCTGCCAATAAAAGAAACATGAAAGTTTCACCATTATTTCAAATTATTATTGGGTAAAGGCTATTCGCATTGATTGATTATCTCAAGAGGTACAAGATTTTTGTAGCCTGTCCACACAAATCTGCTTAGATCATTCTTCAAATAAAATGTCCTAGTCAGTATGACACAACTCTTAAAATCACTGTCTGGATTTTTCAATAATCTCGTGATTTCCTCATCATCATTTTTAATTTTATTCAGCAGAAATGATTCTATTGTATACAATACCACTGTGCAAAGTCATAAATAAAATAATTATGAAGATATGTCATAGAAAACATATTGGCAGTAATAAAAACCTAATACACAAAACTACTTAAAATTCTGGTCAACGTAGTTTAACAACACGTGTACGTAATGAGGAAGTGTATAATCTCAGTATTAATTGAAGGTCATTCAAACTATAGCTAAGAATTGGACCTTGAATGCTAAATATTAAATAAAACACTGAGAATGTTGGGATAAAAGTATACTATGGTATTCAGTTCTTCATATACTCATGTGTCATATTGCATCCAAATCTGTTCCATCAATTTACTTTCAAAACATATAAAACAGACATACAACAAATCAAACCATTTCCCTGAATTAAACAACAACCCTTGATGTTTTGATAACATAGCTTTACAGCTGACTATATACATATATTTATATTATATTAATACAAACATTACGTCAATTACAAAGTACACAGAAAAATAAGACTGCGGAGTGACATAATTATAAATATTGGTAGTGTATGCAACTATGAATGCTGGGTGTGGGTGGCTGTCTTTCTGTAAATGTGTGTGTAAACTTGATTTTGATGACTCGTTCAAAATTGGCTCATCTTTAGGTAATATTTTTGATGAAAATTTTAATAGCAATACTTCTCTTGCCGATGATCCTGGGAATAAATAATGATTACGGCTTTAAATGCAAATAAAAATCTCATGAAGCAAGATTTTTATTTCTGCAAAATGTAAAACAAACATTAACATTAATGATAATAAACTAGTGGTTGATCTTGATTGATGGTAATCGGTGATGCAATTGTTGATGGCAGAGTGTCTTGGTTTTAGCATTCTTCAGTAGTCTTTTCATTTTATATCATCATCTGCCTTTTCCCAAATATTTTGGGGTCAGCCCAGGCTGAGAATTAGCACTTTTCATGAAACCAAAAGCAAACTATGAGTTCATAGATTTTTTTTCTGTTTCCTACATATGAGTCAAGTGTAATCCTATCTATTTTGGATGATGACTGCTGCTGTTGAAACCTTTAACAGAGCCAAGATTTTTTTTTAACTATCTCAGGATTTAAAGAGAATAGTGAATGATAATGGGACGATAAACAGAGAAAAGTCAGGTAACGTGATTTGCAATAGCCTTATTTGTCAAAAATAGAAACAATTAATTATATGTTTATGAAAAAATATTTTTAACTCCTATACAACGTTATTTTTTCTTTATACGTCACCTAAATATAGTTCGTTCAGAATAAGCAACTGAATCATTCCAATAATTTTTACACCAAGTTATATTTTTTCCCAAATACATTTAGAAATTGTTGCAGTGAGGTTAGCGAGCGCGCCTCGCAGCTTACGGTAGATTATAGAACTGCGCAACAGCTGACGCCGCAGGTCAACCCACGACCGCCCGCCCATGCGGAGCGTTGACCATAACTTTGTTGTTTTTCATGATATCTGTTTGAAATTATGTAAATAGATTGTTTACTTAAAAATACTGGACACATGTTAAAGGTTTCGCATAAACAAAAAAATCATCATCATCATCCCAGCGTTAATCCCAGTCGCATCCGAAGCCTTTTCAGCTTTGAAGTCTGGGGTCCGCTTTACCAGTCCAACTGCTGATATGGCTAAACTTCGACATTTTCCGTGAAGCGACTGCCGTTTGACCTCCACAACCCGAAGGCGACATCGAATCATTGCAGTTAGACCAATTGTTAGACTTTTGAGGGCTCCAACAACCCGTAACGACTGCCACTAGATGTTCGTATGGCAACCGGGACCAACGGCTTAACGTGCTTTCCGAGGCACGACCAGACCAGTGCAAATATTCATATTTATGCATACAAATATCTGCACTGTGCGGGGATCGAACCCGCGCCACCTTGCGCAGCGGCCGCGTCCGCTGCCGCTACGCCACGGAGGTTGCATAAACAAAAAAATAATGTTGTATATTTAAGTCAGTAAGAGACAGTTTACACTACAAGCTTAAAAAAAAATAGTGGTACTACCCCAAAATCAACTTAATTATAGGTAATTGAAATTATCTTGAAATTTGTTTTATAAGCCCCGCACGATGATATTGCGATGGAACCTTGTCACAATAACAGCTTTGTGACGTCATCTGTCACGCAAAAGGACAGCTAGCAAAAGAATGTTAAATGCAAAATTAATAAACTGGGGTTAAGGGTTTATTTGTATTTTATAATTTTATTATACATACACTCTTTATACCTACTCATCCATATTCTGACAAATAAAGTTTCATTATTAAAAATTTCAAGGAAATAATTCTTGTAGACGTAAGAAAAATATACTTATTCATATATTTTTCTTACATGTATACTAATTTTTATTAACTACATTTCTGTTAATTTGCGAGCGGGAATTGAACCAGAGTCCACTGTGTAGCAGTCATGTTTTAATTACTAAGTACCTACATCTATCAGCTTATAAATAAAACCAGGATAGTATGTAAAAAAATGTTTATATGTAATTCAATATAATCTTACCCTATTTATTCAATTCCACTCATATAGTCTTCCAAATCAGAACTGCTTTCTGTGTCTGTCGTATGATTCACTGTCGTCTGCCGTATTTATGACAAATAACTCGTCAGTTATTCGATCTTTATTCCAATATTCCTCTTCAAGCCGTTTAACATGATTAACTTCCTTTCGCCAGTCACCTGGAGTAATTGACGCCAACGCCTCCAACGTCAGAGCTTCAATGCGACTTTCCAACTGCTCCACATTCTTTTCTGACACCCTCATCTTTACCAGGTTCCAGATGTACTCAATGGGGTTGAGGTCGCAGTTGTAAGGTGGTAATCTAACGACCTCATGGCCATTGCCAGCTAATAAATTGTCAATTTTATGATTTTCGCCGGTCTGTGCCGTTTAATTAATAAATACAGTTCAGGTTTTGTACTGTCGTTGGAAAAGTCGATGTCGTGAGCTTGTAGCCATTCAACCATCAACTGTTTTTTTATTGTTCATACTTGGTGGCCTATTCTCTTCCCTACTGTGATAAGGGGCGTTGTCCATCACAATTATGGAGTTGCGTGGTATGTTGGGTACTAATTTTTCTGTAAGCCAGTTGATGAAATTCTCAGCATTCATTTGATCATGGTAATCCCCCGTTTTGGTGTCTGCTTTAAACATTAAAAGGGCATTGTAAACAAAACCGCTTTAACTTCCCGCATGAACTATTATCCATTCGCGGCCGGGGCTGTCGTTCCATCTCACTCCGACATCGGTTGCTGTTTGCCAACATTTTTTTACCGTAAAGTGTGCGTGTATCCACGTTTCGTCGAGATAAATAACGGGTCTTTTGTTAGTACCAAGCGAGTCATTTTCTTTCATACGTCGTAAATATTTAGCCCTCCACGCTTGAATTTGTGGTCTTTCAATTAGAGCCAGTCTTTTGTGGTAGCCTAAATCACATTTAATTATTTTTCTTAATGTAGTTTCACTACCAGTATAATTAAGGTCTACTTTTGATGCCGCCAATATTTTGCGCATTGTGGGTATTTCTCTCCTCACCGTATACATGCCGAAATATTCCTTCTTTTGTCTTTTTCCTTTAGTAAGAGTTCTCATTTTGCTGCCACTGGCTGTTTCTGACTCATGCTCTCGTATACATGCCGAAATATTCCTTCTTTTGTCTTTTTCGTTTAGTAAGAGTTCTCATTTTGCTGCCACTGGCTGTTTCTGACTCATGCTCTCGGTCAATTTTGTCACAGTATTTCTTGCAACGCCTGTGGCACATGCCACACGCTCCGTGACTTTGGTAGAATTTTGCAAAATATTTTTAATAACTATTAGCAGTTGCTTCGGTATTAAAATGTCCTCAGTAGTGTCCGAAGCACTTTTTAAAGCACGGTTTATACTTTCAAGAACTAACTTACAGTCCTTTTTCTCTTTAACAAAATAATTGTCCACTAAAGTGGACACTAATAAAAATAATGGATAAATAAATTATAATTTCACGAGCACGACTGTTAATTAATTTCTTACTCATTTAAACGAGTAACAGCTAACAAAACTAAACAACAAAACTCAAGAACAATAATAAAACAGGATAACAAAAACAAAAAGCTAACAAAAATATTCGATGTGCGTAAGTGGATAAGCGCGGACTGAACTTGCTAACGGTACCGACGGAGCGAGTTCGACTACGTCACCAAGATGGCCGCCAATCGCAATATCATCGTGGCGGGGCTTATACTTGAAATCCATACTCATATTATAAATGCGAAAGTAACTCTGTCTGTCTGTCTATTACGCTTTCCCGCTTAAACCTCTAAACCAATTTTGATGAAATTTGGCACAGAAAATCTTTAGACCCTTAGAAAGAACATAAGCTACCTTTTATTGAACCAAAATTGGTATTCCCGAGGGAAATCTAAAAAGCGCGATATAACCAAGTTCCACGCGAGCGAAGCCGCGGGCGGAAAGCTGGTGTCAAATAATTTAATCATTTTTTCACCTTAGGAAGATGAACAAAGTACTTTCAACCTTGTAACTGTCATTCACGTGATATTCACATTCTGAGGAGCATTTCAAATATTCATATTATTTTTAATTGCTAACCATTACTTGTCTTTGAACATCTTGTAAATAACCTCTGAACAAAGGAGTTCAATAATGTATGCGTTACTTAATTAACTACAAATTATACAGTTGATGAATTAGGTACATCGATATTCATAAGGTAGACATGTAAATTAGTTTTAATATTTATGAAGTTTATTTTGCAAACAATTTTTAGCATTCACACGATTTTACTTAATTTTTTTTTCATATATAGGTATTCATATACAGTATGTTAAATAACAGAGGGCGTTCCCTTAAACTCGTTAATATATATCATTAATAGATTAAAATAAAAATATCAGCATAGAAAAATAAGCATAAAAAATCCGAATAAAAAAAATTCTAATTGGAAATAAATTTGAAACCTCCTGTTTTAAATCAAAATAGTAGTCGTCATGTATAAATAAAATGCGACGTTGCCGTCTTTCATGTTCGCGTGTACAGTGTGTTTCTTTTACATGTCAATTTAAATTTTTTATTGAATATTTTCATATTGGAAAAAATTTTAAAACATTTTGTTTTCGAATGGAAATAATTTTTTTTAGCATGTATGTATGCTATACTATTTCGGGTTAACGGGAACGCCCTCTGTTAGTTAACATACTGTATATCTACCAACCCGCACTGGGTCAGCGTGGTAGATTACGGCCTACTCCCTCTCATCAAGAGGAGGCCTGTGTCGCAACAGTGAGAACAATGTGATAAGTTTTTGACAAAAAAGAAAATAATAGAGGCATAGGTATACTTTTCCTCTAAATTTTGATTATAAAAATAATTGAGATCTGTCGTGTTTTGAAAAAGAAAACATCGGAATACGAAACATCTTTTGATCAACGTTTTTGTAGGTAAAATCAGCCTGAGTTGCAACTGTAGTTCCTTTCGTACTTTACGGGGAAAGGTTGAAAGCGGCGCGACGGGGATAGTTTCTTCAAATACCTATTTCTCAAATTCCTCGGCACTAGAGTCCACTCTTAAAGCACAGGTCCGTTCGTGTGTGGAGTACGGCCACATTTGGGCTGGTGCTGCAAAATGCCACCTGGTTTGAAGTCGGTGGAGAGGCGTGCGAAGAGGCTAATAATTGGCGACCCAGATTTAGTTTAAAACGGTCTCCAAACCAGGAGCGCAGGCGTAAAGTAGCCAGCCTGTCGGTATTCTATAGGATGCATTTTGGAGAGTGCGCGAAGGAATTGTATGACTTAATTCCCCCATCTTCGACGACCCGTTGTACGGCGAAACGCTTCGTTCGGATCGTTGTGGTGTCAACAAAGTTGTCCGATGATGGAACGGAGATGGGGGAATCAATCATGCAATTCCTCATGCAATTGAAGTCTAATAACAATGCTATAACAGTAGCAATTGGTTCGTTAAAGTCGTAGCCATCAAGGGATTTCCAACGAATAGAAGCCGAGTACATTTTCCACTACGAACCATTGTGTAATCCACTCAAGCCTAGTTTATTTCCAACCTGACTACACTATTACTCAATCGCGAAACGGATAAAAGCATAAAAGTGTTTCGCAGCAATTTAAATAACTACACAAAGGAATCAATTTGAATAACTCTGTTAGCTCCCTGATGTATTCCTTCCTCCTTATTTATTAAAAAACGAGGATTTTGTTTAGATCAGGCTTAAACCACCTCAATATTTATTGAAATATGAACCTAACCGTTATAGAAATTTCTAAATGCAGTTCTTCATATAAAAAGGACAGCTTACATCGGTACTAACTTAGAGTATTTTATCCATACTAATATTATAAATGCGAAAGTAACTCTGTCTGTCTGTCTGTCTGTCTGTCTGTCTGTCTGTCTGTCTGTCTGTCTGTTACGCTTTCCCGCTTAAACCTCTCAACCGATTTTGATGAAATTTGGCACAGACAATCTTTAGACCCTGAGAAAGAACATAGGCTACCTTTTATCCCGGAAAAATTTGATGTTGAGGGAAATCTAAAAAGCGCGATATAACTGAACTCCACGCGGGCGAAGCCGCGGGCGGAAAGCTAGTTATATATATATTTCTCTCGGTGGTAGGTCATAACATCGGCTGCCGGCGGAAGTTACCACCCACCAGACAAAGTCTTGCCGCCAAGCGATTCGTCGTGTTCCGGCATGATGTCTGGTAAAGCCGTACGGAGGACGGGTCTGAGCAGTTGTGTTGCGATGTGTGGCGGGTACGATGCGCCAAATGTTGTTGTCTCGGGAGTTTGGTCGTGGAGAGTCTCCAGATCAATCTCCCTCTAGCGCAGCATCGTTTGGTCGTGTTGGTCTTGGGTTTAACATTGCATCACCTCGCTCAACTGCCGTCATCCTTCCTATTCCTAAGTTTTTTAAGTGAATAGGCTTAATAAACTAGTGCGCTTTACACTCAACGATTGCATCACTGCTTACCATCAGGCGGGATTGCAGTCAAGCACTAGTTTATAATTATTAAAAAAAAAAAAAAAAAAGACGTATTAGATATATACGAAATATGGACTTATTCTGGTAGGATCCGCTTACCTGATCCCCTGCTGGGTGTATAAGGGTCATTCTAAGTTAAGAGGTAATTCGTTGTATGAAATGACGGCACGGCGTTTTTTATATATTTTTACTTAATTATACATTTTTTTTTATAGAAACTGCTAAGTTAAAAACGCTTACAAAGTGGCCAGTCAATTTGTTGGTTTTATCTAGTTTTATAAGTGACCAGGGGAAGTACACAGAACAGGGGAGATACAAGGTATGCAGGGGAGAGTACTTTATGAACAGGGAAAAGATAAACAATAGAAAAACAAGGTCATTTTTAAGAAGCATCTTTATTTATTTTAATTAAGAATTATTTATAATCAGACTTAATTTCTTAGCAGTTTTCTTTGTTTATAAAATTAATGATTCTTAAGCGCTAGGTACAAAACATGAAAAGCAATAACAAAAAAAGAAACAGAAACTAAAAATTCTCTTTAGAATAACAGTATAAACATGAAAAGATCTTATTTTTCTTGTCTATCGAAACAAAACTGTATATATCTGTACTGTCAATAGGCAATAATTAAATAAAAAGGAACAAAAACTAAAAATAATCTTTTAAACAACAGTACCTATTAAACTATGCTTGTGCTTAAACTAGAAAAAAACAATTAAAGATAACTACTTCAAAAATACTTTTTTTTTCCTAAAAGCCGCGTTCAAAGACAACAATGATCAACGGTGTAGCGGTCAGAATACCCGTTGAAGCCGTGGATGCTGGCTGGCTGGGTGATTCGCCGATGAAGCTTCGGGAGTGATGATGATGACGTCACGCTGTAGTTGTTGCACGAAGGCTGCGCTAACGTTCATGCTCGGGGTCACCAGTGTGGGAGGCATGGGAACAGTGTGTAAAGTTCACTCATCCTCCATAGAAAAGGGAGGATCCTCCGACCAGACGGGTTTTATGTCTGGCGGGCACTTGCCCAAAGGCTCCAACTGGGAAGTTGTATATATGCTAGTTACACGGTAAACTCTTGATTGTGTGATGTAGTATTCGTGTGACGTCAGTATGACGCGTTGTTTATTTTTGGCGTTTGTAGCTACAAACGGATTTATTAAAAGCATAAAAAAATACGCTGCTCCGTCATTTTTAAGTTGGGGGCACCTGATCCCAGGTGATAAAAGAAACATCGTCATCATTAATTTTGAAGTTCTTTCCATTTTCATCACATTATCAATTTTAAAATATACATACAACTTGAACCTCATCATTTTCTTCAACACATGTGCACATTGCAACATATTTAACGATATTCTGTTTTTCTATCTTGAAGTTTAATCAGCACGAAGACCCCATTGTAGAATGAATTATTTCCATATGTTGAGAGTTTTGGATCTTCTTTGTGCAGTCTGATTATATTGCTTGTGGTAGGTTGTATTTCTTAGGCTTCTTCATGTCGTGACATACGAATTTTATTAGTGGCTCATCGTCCGAATCACTAGCTCGAGATTTAGCATGTGTTTCTGTATAATCCAAAGTACCCTACTGAAAATGACGACATCGAGTCACAGAAGCAGTTCAATCTTTTCAATATCAAGCAATTGGGTACTAATACGTAACCGGTAACTTGGTGAACCTTGAGTGCGCCTGAAAAATGTTTTATACCTTCAGTAGATCCCAATTTTGCTGCTTTTTCCGTTACGTCTGCGTCATCTACGGTGAAAACTTTAATATTTGGACAGGTTTTCTCAAGGGCTTTGGCTGAGTCATCTATTGATGAAATATCGGTGCCACGTGCAACTAGTCGATCGGCAGTTCCCTTGCAAGTTGCACCCACTCCATCACGAGCTCCCTTACCGTGACCAGCTTTTTCTCATCATATTTTTCTATTCTTCCGCTGCTCTCTGGGTGTCATTTGCTTTACAGTCTTAATAGTGCCTTTATCTTCTTTTATTATTTTTCCCTTTCCTTTACTTTTTATTGGGCGTACTTATCCGGGTCATTATTAATCTTTTGATATCCTAATCGTACTGGTATCCCCTTCTTTTCAAGCCGTTTTTCACGCATCATATTTTATTCGAAGTGCCACTTTTGTGTAATAAAAACGTAATATTGTATAGTATATAGTATATAATATGCTAAGATAAACCTAACGCCAAGTAAAGGTTTTAAGAAAACTAGAAGTATTAATGGAAACGCGTAAGAATTTATCTCCCCTGGACAATAAATATCTCCCCTGCCATCGAAAGAGCCAGGGGAAATACGCCAGGGGAGATATATTTTCGATAGAAATCTAAAATAGCCGTAAATGTATTTCTCGCACGTAACTCACAAACAAACGTAACAATGTATACACCATGCATAGTAAATATTTAAGTATATGTTAGTATTTTAACCAACAATTGAAAAGTAAAACTTACCAGAGGAAAGATTGCATTCACTAAACACTTCTGCGCCCAGTGAGTGGCGTGATCGAAATGGCCGAAAATTTGGCGGCAAAGTTGCTGATGCGCTACTTGCATTTCTAAGTTCCCGTTACATACTATACATTCAAGGTCACAACTTCTACAGACTAGGAAAGCAAAACTGATTTTTGAATGAAAACAAAATACCAGGGGACGAGACACGAAACACAGTGGACAAATTTCGGTGTTAATATTTCTTTTCAAGAATTTTAATATAAGCACTTTTACTTGTAAGATATTATTACTAAGTTGGCTGTCTTTATAAAATTAACAATGTTAAAGTAATTATTGAATTTTAATACATTCATAATTACTGATTTAGAAATAAAGTAGGTTGGGGGACAGACCAGGGGAGAGATATTTTTCTTATATTAGAGCTTATTGTGACTTAATTACGTGCATTTCTGCAACAAATTTTAGTGACCACGTCGGAAACATTTAGTTTTAATTGATAAATAGGTTATTCATGAAGTTTATTTAAAAAAAAGGTATTTTTTTGTCGTTGCCGTCGAAAGTACGTCTTAACTTAGAATAACCCATAAGGAAAATATAGCTGTTAAATATTATTTATTTACTATCTGGGCCCCGCGGTTTCACCTGTGTAAGTTTCGATCCAGTGGGAATATCAGGATAAAAGTCCCTATGTGTTATTCCTGGTTATAAACAATCTGTACATGCCAGAGGAGGTCGGTTGATAAGAGCCATTTTTCGCCCCTCAAACGACATCATACTACATAGGACAATTCTCCGGTGATTACTTAATTAAGTTATGGTCAGGTATAGACGCGATTTTCCTTCGGCGATTTTTTTCGCGCATTATATATTGCGGTTAGGTTAGTGCCAAAAGTTTACAATTCAACGCTTTCTTTACGAACTGGGATAGGTACGCTTCGTTGGATTCTCAACACTCGGGACGACACCAAGAGTTGAAAATGTAGCGTCTGGTAAAACCTGATATTTTTATGTTCATGCGATCGTGAGCTTAGCTGTCGGCTTGCCTTGCTGAATGGATAATCTTTTCACCTTGATATGATCCGTTAGCGTAGCCTGTGTGATAGGAGCTAAAAAAACAATGCTCGTTCAATATTTACAAATATGTAGATCATAGACGCGGTGTTATATATATACATGATACCTACGCTTTCTGTAGAAAAAAGCTTTCACTTTGACAATTCAACGACATTCATTGCGTTTTTACCATATGAAGAAATGGATGACCCCTAAAAGCTCGCTGGCCCCTTCTTTTTGTTGTGGATGATAAATCATCAAATAACCTCTCCCGCTCTGGGCGGAGCGGAAAGGCGCGAAGACTTGCTGACTAAAACCCAGGCGTGTTCCTTCACCTGCCTGTGCGCCAGGGCTACGGCTTCTTTTATAACCAATCTGCAACCCAGGCCCAGGCATCGGTCTTCTTGGACCCCGTCACGACGATATGCTGACATCCCTTTGAGGCGTGCGTGAAACACAACGCGCCGTCGACTCGGGTCTGGTCCTTACCGGGCGGTTACAAGCCCGCGCCTACGGTGGCCGAGAGTCCGGTGTTGTCTCCCGACCAGGGCGTCTCCTGCGGCGGCTAGAGGCATGAGGGTTGAAATGACCGCTCCCTCACGCGCTCCGCCTCCTCTTTTGCCAACATCACTGCTTCGCAGAAAAAGGTCTGCCATGCACTCTCTCTTTGGGCCATGGCAGGAAGGGAGAGATCGCCGCCACAAGGACATGGCGGTGCTCCCCCCAAGCCAGGCAGACTTCTACCGTTTGCTCCACCGTGTCTTCAGGACGATCCCCGCAGTGGGGAAATCCTCATAGATACCCTACGTCTGGGAATAACAGAAGGCTATGTCGGACTCCTACCAACTAAAACCCCACTATACCTTCGAGTAGTGACATCCTGGCGTTTCCTCCCGCCTTATCCGGAACAGGAACCTCCCGTAAGAGCCGGTGAGAACCTGCGTCAGGCGGAAGGTGAGGCCTAGAGATGGTTGGAGTCCTGTTTTCTTATCATTTTGGAGAGTGTGCCAGGGAATTGCATGACCTAATTCCGACATTTCCGTTCCATCATCGGACGACCCGTCATACGGCGAGTATCCACCCTTACGTTGTTGACAACACTACGATCCGGACGAAGCGTTTTATAAAGTACTAGCTTTCCGCCCGCGGCTTCGCCCGCGTGGAATTCGGTTATATCGGGCTTTTTAGATTACCCTCGGGAATATCATTTTTTTTTTGTTTTTTTAATTTAAGGTAGTCTTATGTCCTTTCTCAGGGTCTGAAGATTGTCTGTGCCAAATTTCATCAAAGTTAGTTGAGAGGTTTAAGCGGGAAAGTGTAACAGACAGACAGAGTTAGTTTCGCATTTATAATATTAGTATGGATAAAAAAATATTACGGTTTTACGCTAAAACGCCATAATGGATTTGGAGGTAATTTGCCACATGGACAGACCATGACCCGGAGAAGGACATAGCCATACTTTTCACCCTGAATCACAGACGCAGTCGCGGGAATAAACTAGTATTTTGTAAAAACAAACTTACTTCCTGCCAAAAAATTATGATCGCGTGCGCTAGATCTATTCACAGAGCCAAATGATGATATCATTCAATACTTAAAACCACTCCAAAATAGAAAAAAGAAGGTACCTACCTATCAGAATTGCGTCGGTCACGTAATATTTATAACCTAGATATCAGTAACCGGTTTCAACGACATTCTATAACGATTTAATTAAATTCTATTGTTTACATCGACTGGCTAAGTTACAGCCGCACGGCTCGATCTATCACATCAAGCCACGCGGTTTGTAACATGGATATCATCTTCACATCATCCCCCATCGATGGTGAAACGGAGATGGGGGAATCAAATCATGCGATTCCCTTGCACACTCACCAGAATGCATCCTATAGAAGACCTAAAGGCTGGCTACTCTACGCCTGTGCTTCAGGCTTTGAAGACCGCTTCGAGCTAAATCTGGGTCGCCAATCAGCCTCTTCGCACGCTTCTCCACTGAATCCAAAGTAGCCAGGTGACATTACGCAGCACCAGCCCAAATGTGGCTGCAGTACTCCACACACGAGCGGACCTGTGCTTTGTACAACATAAGAAGCTACCTTGGTGTGAAGTACCGCCGGACCTTTGCGATGACGCCAAATTTTCTGGCAGTCACCTTGGCCTTGGACTTAATGAACCGGCCAAAGTTTAGGTTCGAGGAAATCTCAACTCCCAAAAGCTGAAGGCGGTCGGTACACTCCAAGGATACATTCTGAAAAGTAGGAGCCAAGCTGAACGGGCTCCTTTTGGCGGTGAAAAACACGCCTGTGTTTAGCTTTTTTTGAAGACACTTAAATTGTAGTCAAACGGAAAGACAAATTCCGATATACGCTGTATTAAAGGCGAGACGAAACTTTCCGTCTGGACCGTAGTGGTGTCAACAACGGAAAGGTGGATACTTGCCGTAAGACCGGTCGTCCAATGATAAAACGGATTATACGTAGTACCAGTCACTTCAGTAGAAATTATACGCCACAGTTGTACTCTTTAATTTAGCAAAGTTATAATTAGAATTGTAACGTGGATTGAGTTAAGAGCATAATGTTTGCTGTCGGCCCATCAATCTTAGAATAGACGTCACACAGTCTCTATATCATTCGGATGTCGCAAATAGCGACGAAACGATTTTATTTGTAAACTGAATGGTTGAATGCGTCTAGAACTCTAGATGCTGTAACCAATTACCAATTCACACCCGAAAGTGACTTTATCTTCCTGTTCTAAAAGTTACGTTACAAAGGACTTTGTGAGTTTATCACTTTGGCTCCCCATCATCATCATCCCAGCGTTAATCCCAGTCGCATCCGAAGCTTTTTCAGCTTTGGAGTCTGGGGTTCGCTTCACCAGTGTAACTGCTGATTTTGGCTAAACTTCGATATTTTCCGTGAAGTGACTGCCGTCTGACCTCCACAACTCGAAGGCGATATCGAAGCATTGATTTTTGGACTTTTGAGGGCTCCAACAACCCGTAACGACTACCATTAGATGTTCGTATGGCAACTGGGACCAACGGCTTAACGTGCTTTCCGATGCGGCCTTGCGTTACAGACCAGCGCAAATATTCATATTCGGGTCGTTGTCAAATTTTGTGCAGATAAATGTAACTTAAAAATGTAAAAATTTTAAAACAAAAATATGCCTGGATACAACTTTTTTTATGTCCGTGTATGTTAAAACAACTGAATTATTATCTCTTATCGTTGGCCGCGATGTTTAACCAATAATTTAAGAATTATTTCAGATTTAGTGAGTCAATGTGTAAAAAAATACAACTTTGTTACCATTATGTTTTACCTTTTATTACGAAATTAAACAAGTCAGTCGCAAATATTTTGGCATTATTCTTTAACAATCTTGCATCTTTTACGTATAATTAGAACCATAACAGTTTTTATTAAGTTTAACAATCATCAATCTAAACGCTTAAACAACTCTGTTACTTTCTGAATATTACAATACCTTAAATTCTACTAAAGTCCTCCAAATAACTATAATATTGACGTCTAACTGGAACATATACTGTAAAAACATCTAATAAATTCGTGATATTTACTATATTATATTAAGTAGCTTTTCCATAAAATGATACATTGTTCTTTAATCTTTGGGACAGAAAAATAACAGAGTTGTAACATAGTAACAAAGTTGTTCTTTTTATTGTACATTTTGTTATTATTTGCACTTATTTGAGCTTTGGATCTGAATCACTTAACCAATAAACTTTAATACAAAAAAAAAATTAGCTACACTAAATTTGAAGAACAGCTAGTTATTTATTTCTGAAATATATCTAAGGGAGTATCAAATTGATAGTATACTCTTTGAACTTTGCAGACTTTTTAGGTTCTGGAACAATAGCAAGTAAATTATCGAAAGGCTCATGGAATAAATCACTCTGAACTAATTTTAATTTAGTTACATTATGGTAAATTGTACTGAAAAACAATTTTAAGCTCACCACCTTCTTCTACTTCAGACAAGGCCTCACCCAGATAGACGTAATCCTGTTTCGAGCTTTCACTATGACGCAAACACCTTGTTTTATTTTTCCTTTGATATGCAGGGTTGCTTTATTGTGTAGTAAGGCAGAAGGTTTTTCTTTTAAAAATGTCAAAGCGGCTTCATCATCATCGGATTCTGAGCGATAGACAACTTTGTAAAACTCTGTTGTTCGCTTTTGATAAAGGTTCCTTATATCGGATAGCATATTGTCATTGCAATTGCAGGGAATTGGTTGTCCCACTGCTTTTTTCAGCACTACTTTGCACTGAAAAAAGCAGTTCCTTTTCTGGATTATTTCTACGGCGTTCCCGGTATTGTCGCTGCTTCTCAGAAGGCGTTGGAGGAATTTTGGAAACGCAAAGCACAATATTCATTAACAATTTTTTGGGGTTATTTATAATCATTCGATTTATTTGTTTTTAACATAGTTATCGGCAGACATATTACTGCCGTGTGAGGTTCTTGTTTGTTTTAGTTTATAAGTTTGTGTTTTATTTATAAGTCTCTTTTGTTGTTAACTATGGATATTTTCTGAAATAAATGATTTGATTTGATTACTCAAACAAACGGTTGTTTCAACACAACCGAATAGTAAAAAAAATGTTATTTGAATCACCAAGTTAAAGAATGTAATGGATTATGTAACTCTGTTACCTTATAAACTTCTCTGTTACCATACGCTAGTAACAGTGTTGTGTAGTAACAGAGTGGTAAATTTTACATTACATTTTACATAAGTCATAAAATAAAGCGTAAAATAAAATATTTCGTTCACATTGAACACATATACCACTTATACAACATACTGAACATCAACTAATGAAAAAACATTCAACTACTCATGTGAATAGGTGGGTAACAAAGTAGACGTGCAATTAAAACACGCAGCACCTTCAGCACTTTGTGGCCAACTGCCAAGCGATGTACCCCTCCTGATGACCTAACGAACTACCACGATGAATGTAGATATCTTGCCGAAGATAAAACAGTGCCGAAAGCAGCCCCATCTCCCTTTTTCGTCGCTTATTTGGTAGTAACATAGTGGTCAAGACGGTTCCAGATAATGAGTGGGACGAAGTTTAGAAAATTATTTAAAAACTGTATTTTAATACTGACTGATTATAAAACATATTTTATTGAATATTCATAATATTCCGTGTACGAGAGTGATTTATTTAAAGAAGGTTACTATCGAAGAAAATGCAGTTATTTGATCTTCTTATACCGGAACGCTACACGGGACATGTCGAATTTGTAAGGAAAACCATTCTGTTACCACCAATGACTACAATGTTACTTAAAAAAAGTTAAAATGATCGAAACTAGGTTTTTATTCCAATAATGGATGTAAGCTAATGTGGTGTATTTTATATTTAATATATAATTTGTCAAGAGATATTGACATAATTAATGACAAAAAATTAAAAAAGTTGGGGGACACGTTTACCTGCACAAAATTTGACAATGACCCATTCATGATGTATTGATACATACAAATATTTGCACTGCGTGGGGATCGAACCCGTCTCCTGGCACATCGGCCGCGTTTGCTACTGCTACGCCACGAAGGCTGTCACAAGTATTACATTGTGAGAAGAAGTCGTGGCCCAGTGATAAAGGCCAGATTTGTATGTAGGTCTTGGTTTCGATCCCATACAGGCTTTAACTCTAGCCTTGAAGACACTTAGGTACGTATTACAGAACGTTACTCAAAACTCAAGCTCTACTTAAGTCTCGTTTCAAGCCATTTGATTGGTTGAAATTAGTTTTAAGTAATGCTTAAGCAGAGATCAATGCTTGAGTTTCCTTCTGGAATACGGACCTTAGTTTCTATTCTTCATCTCTGTTTACATTCGCAGCACTGCGGCACTGTAACCATTTCACCGGGAAAACGTCTCTATAAGCGCACTTTACTTAATTTTCGACGGTGAGAATTTTACAGATATCAATATAGTAAATATACCAATCTATACTTACCAATATGTTTACTTACTTACCAGTTTGTTTATTTGAACGCGCTAATCTCAGGAACTGCTGGACCGATTTGAAATAAAAATGCGTCGGATAGCCCATTAATCCAGGAAGGCTTTAGGCTATATAACATAACGCTGTGACGAATAGGAGCGGAGCATAACAAAAATTTAAAAAATGTATATTTTAGGGTTAAAATAAAATGTTCAAATACCTAATCCCACCCGAACGAAGTCGCGGGCGGCCGCTAGTCTTCTATATTATGTGAGAACGCATGATGCGATTACAAATTACGGGTCGTAGGTTTGAACCTCGTCAGGCGCTTTACTCATCACCACAGCTCTCAAAACCACGAAGGAAAACGTTGTGAGGAAACTGGCATGTCCTAGAGGCAAAACTTCGAAGACATAATATATGACATTTACCAACCCGCACTGGCCCGGGTGGTAAATTACGGACCACTCCCTCTCACCGAGAGGAGGTCTGTATACCAAGAGAGAGAACATTATAGGCTAATTACGTTATTTTAATGTTATGGGGATTCTTGTCTATGAGGATTTCCACCAATTAATGTTAAAAATTAGCATGATACCACAAAAACAGAGGCGCATCTAATAAATTCCACATTCCAAAAAGCACTAACTACTACTACTACTGACTAAGATTTTTTTTAATTATTATAAACTAGTGCTTGACTGCAATCCCGCCTGATGGTAAGCAGTGATGCAATCATTGATGGTAAAGCGCACTAGTTTATTAAGCCTATTCACTTAAAAAAAAACTGAATGAATAGAAACGAAGACGGCAGTTGAGCGAGGTGATACAATGTTAAAACCAAGACCAACACGACCAATGTTGCTGCGCCAGAGGGAGATTGATCTGGAGACTCTCCACGACCAAACTCCCGACACAACAACATTTGGCGCATCGTACCCGGCACACATCGCAACACAACTGCTCAGACACGTCCTCCGTACGGCTTCACAATCGCTTCGAATCGCTTGGCGGCAAAACCTTGTCTGGTGGGTGGTAACTTCTGCCGGCAGCCGATGTTATGGCCTACCACCGAGATAGATAGATAGATACTTCAACTATTTCAATAAAGCGCACGCAATGATAAAATAGCGCTCTAAACGATATTTTAAATAGTTGCCCTTGATATATGTATGTTTACACAATCACCTTTAACCGCTGCGTATTAAACCGTAGTTATTTTAAAGAGAGTGTTGCCATCCATACTAATATTATAAATGCGAAAGTAACTCTGTCTGTCTGTCTGTCTGTCTGTTACGCTTTCCCGCCTAAACCTCTCAACCGATTTTGATGAAATTTGGCACAGACAATCTTTGGACCCTGAGAAAAAACATAGGCTACCTGTTATCCCTGAAAAATTTGATATTCCCGAGGGAAATCTAAAAAGCGCGATATAACCGAACACCACGCGGGCGAAGACGCGGGCGGCAAGCATACAATCTTTAGACCCTGGGAAAGGACATAGGCTACCTTTTATCCCGGAAAAATGTGATGTTCCCGAGGGAAATCTAAAAAGCGCGATATAACCGAAATTTACGCGGGCGAAGCCGCGGGCGGAAAGCTAGTTATAAAATATTGCGTGCTCCAATAGTTATTTAGTTACCTGTGTGTGAAAATAATAGCAGGAAATGAATCATTATTCTGTAGCGAATGATTTACTACTAACCTTTTACAATTTTGTATAACTTACCGATGGTTGTAACGCGGCTGCAATTACAAGTATTGTTGTTATCAATCACACTTATATTAGAAAGGCGAAAGATTGTTAGTGAGTGTGTGTGTGTTTTTATGTTAGATATCTACTTCTTCACGCTCAAACGGTTGGACTCACTTGGACCAGATTTGATGAAACTTATCACCTTTTTTTATGAAAAACTACCCCACCAGGAATTTCACAAACAGGCTCCTTCGGCTTTTCCAATCATGCCACGCCATTTAGTTCTCTCTTGAGCGTCTTATTAACAGAGTTCCCAACACCTACAAAAATGTATGTCTTAATAAAAACCTTAAACCTTTAGAAATGAAACCTAAAACTTTCCTCAAGAAATGGGAGCTTATAACAGCAAAAAAAAACATTCTTGACGCCGGAAGCTCCAGAAAAGCGCATTTTAATAAGCTCAGCCTTATTAGCCTTATAAGTGTACCTATATTTATATAATCCTTTGAATGCTTAAAGAGTATATGTATAAAAATCATTTTAATTTCTGCAATATTGCAACTGGGAAGTCATTGGGAGGTAGGTAGGTGCGACCCGATTCAAACATTAGGACCGCTCTGAACATGAGGCGAGTCACTGCGCAATAACATATTCACGTGATAGCGAAGTGAGGGGTGAGGTATTGCGCAGCTAGTAGCTCACTTCAGCCGCTATAAAGGTTGAAAAAGTGTGCTGTACTTATTTCAATTTTGTACATAAACAGTATCTAGATGTAGCTATATAATCTCTTCATTATCTAGCATATTAGTTATCTAAAGCCTAGATTTATAAACCACTTAACATATGTATCTACTTTGGAGTGATATCACTCAAGTTCCTGTCAACGTAATTACGGTCGTCAAAGGTTTTTGTTTTATTTAGTACTAGCGACCCGCCCCGGCTTCGCACGGGTGCAATGCTGATACTAAATACACTACAGAAAATATGTGAACATTGTATAAAAAAAATAGCGACCCGCTGCTTCCGCCCCGCCCCGGCCCGGCTAGGCTGGTCGGCCCCGCCGTAAACGCGTCGCCCTGCAATTTTTAAATCTGTAATATCTTGGAAAATATTCATTTAAATCATATGCTGTAAAGGGCGATATAGATCTATATTAAATCAACACTTTATTTGAGGTACTAAATTGGATAAGGATTAATGATGTATTGGTTTAAATCGCTTCGAAAATTATGCGGTATTTGTTGTAAAAAGTAAATGACAAATACATGTTATTTTGGGATGTCCATATGAGATAGATATATACCATCGCGGACTATTTTGTAGACCTTTTCAAGGTGTAGAATATTTACCTAGTACATTATTTTGATAAATCTCGTAGGGCTCAACCAGCGTTTTACTGCAAACGCCAAAAAAATGTAATTATTTACGACATCACATTAGAAACCTCAAAAATAATCATATTTGTCCACAATTTAATGGATGGTAAAATATAAACCTTTAAACATATACAGTATGTTAACTAACAGAGGGCGTTCCCGTTAACCCGAAATAGTATAGCATACATACATGCTAAAAAAAATATTTCCATTCAAAAACAAATTTTTTTTTAAATTTTTCCAATAAGAAAATATTCAATAAAAATTATAAATTGACATGTAAAAGAAACACACTGTACACGCGAACTTGAAAGACGGCAAGGTCGCAATTTGTTTATGATACTACGCTACTATTTTGATTTAAAACAGGAGGTTTCAAATTTATTTCCAATTAGATTTTTTTTATTCGGATTTTTTTATGCTTATTTTTCTATGCTGATATTTTTATTTTAATCTATTAATGATATATATTAACGAGTTTAAGGGTACGCCCTCTGTTATTTAACATACTGTATATAAAACATATATAACACATATAAACCTTCCTCTTCAATCACTCTTATCTATTAAAAAAACCGCATCAAAATCCGTTGCGTAATTTTAAAGATTTAATCATACAAGGGGACATAGGGAAAGAGAAAGTGAGTCTTTGTTTTATAATACGTAGTGATGGAGGTATGAGAAACAGGGTGTGAAGTTCACTCGTCCTCCATAGATGGAAAAGGGAGGATCCTCCGATCAGACGGGTGTTGTGTCTGGCGGGCATTTGCCCAACGGTTAATGTTTGAAAGCTCTGTTTTGTAAGCTAGTTGCGTGGTAAACTCTACTTGCAAGATATTAGAATCCGTGTGACGTCAGTATGACGCGTTGTTTTGCATGTGGCGTTTTAGTAAATACTGCTACAGGATCAAGCCAGGAAGTCTTATCATAAAGAAGTAATTTTCTCTATCCTAAAAATTATTTTTTATGTATCCGAATTTCCAAAATCCTCATACAGAATAAATCTGTTGCGAAATGAGTTTTGGATAGCACTGATGATAGATATGAAGCTGTACACTAATTTTGTTATCTTTCTTTGTTCTGTATTGCCTCTGAAGCAATTTTAAGGCAGTATTCACTTCAAAATACTATTTTCTAAGAAAAGAACCGACAGTCGCAATTGCTTTAAGATGCTAGATGGCGCTACACATTACATACATAATCAGACTATCATGTACTCCTAGCAGACGGGGCCTCCTCTCGGTGATAGGGAGTGGGTCGTAATCCACGCGGACCCAGTGCTGGTTGGTAGATTATATAGATGTCACATGTCTTCGAAGTTTTGTCTCTAGGATATGCCGTTCCTCACGATGTTTTCCTTCTCCGTTTTGAGAGCAGTGGTGATGTAAATCTATATACTTCTATACTAATATATAAAGCTGAAGAGATTGTTTGTATGTTTGTTTGTTCGCGCTAATCTCGGGAACTACTGGTCCGATTTGATTTAATTTATATAAAAATTATTTTTGCGTTGGATAGTCCATTCCAGGAAGGCTTTAGGTTATATAACATCACGCTGTGACCAATAGGAGCGGAGCATAACTAACTCCACGCGAACGAAGTCGCTGGCGGCAGCTAGTAATTTATACAAAGTAAAGCCCCTGCCGGTGTTTGAACCTACGGTCTACAAATTGTAAGTCGCGGCCTGATACCACGAGGCTATCGGTGCTCTCCGATGATGGTGCTACGTGTATGGTCAAATCATAATTAAAATATGACCCGTCTTACGAGAGAACGAAGACCTTAACGTCCTTGGAATAAGGTTTTTTTATCCATATAATCTATAATATCCATAGTTTTAATTATTTTCGGGATAAAAAATTAAGCGCACTAGCTTATTAAGCCTATTAACTCAAAAAAAACTGAGTGAATAGGAAGGAAGACGGCAGTTGAGCGTGGTGATGCAATGTTTAACCCAACAACACGACCGACGATGCTGCGCCAGAGGATGATCCTGGAGACCCTCCACGACCAAACTCCCGACACAACAAAATTAGGCACATCGTACCCGGCACACATCGCAACACAACTGCTCAGACCCGTCCTCCGTACGGCTTCACCAGGCATTTGTAATCAGTAAATTAGTACTATGCTTTTAATAGGATTTTAATGAAATTTGACATAAACAGACAGTTTATTATAACGTGAATTTACACATACAATTTATCCCAGTAATACGTTTCGGTGTGATAATTTCTGAACCCACCCGGGCGAGGCCGCGGGCAAAAGCTAGTAATATAGATAGCAAGTAGCTACTACAATTGTACTATGGCAAAATCAAACACATTTGATATCGGCCTCGCATGTAGGTCAGCTTATCCCATGGGAGCTTACTACTAGGATAACAAGAATCCTCTCCTAATCCAGGGGCATGGCCTACCCGTGTACCAAATTTTATCGAAATGCGTTCTACCGGTTTTTAGAGTTCCGTACACAATGGATAAAAACTGTCCGTCACATGAAACGTTATGGCTAGCTGATATTTTCTAAGATAATCTATACTAATATACAAAGTTGAAGAGCTTGTTTGTTTGGACGCGCTAATCTCTGGAACTACTGGTCCGATTTGAAAAATTCTTTTTGCGATGAATAGCCTATTAATCCAGGAAGGCTTTAGGCTATATAACATCACGCCGCGACCAATAGGAGCAGAGCATAACTAAATCCACGCGAACGAAGTCGCTGGCGGCCGCTAGTGAATTTATATTGCCGCTATACAATATGTAAAGTAAAACCCTGTCCGATCCGTGAAGGTATCGTTAGGTATCGATAACCGATTCTACTAATGCCTACAAAGACAGGCTAAACTTAAAAAAAAATCCCCCTAAAAAAATAAATATGATTTCGCAAAAAGAGGTAACTTAAAACATGTGCGTTAGGCCATACAGGCGCGGGTGGAGAGGGGCAGGGCACGCGGCACGTGGATGCTTCGCTATTCGCTCAGAATTATACCGTCAAAAATAATGTTGTCACTTTTGAAAAACTACTAACTTTTGGGGAAGTTGGAATTAATACGCGGGAAAAAAAGATCATTTCTAAATTCACTAGTATTGTTACTATGAAGATTATGTAAAATTTCATATTTTATTTGGTCATGTGTTTCTAACCTTTATTATCCTTACGGGTCGGACAGGGTTTTCTTAACATATTGTATATAAAGCACATACACATTTATATTGCCGCTATATAAAGCACATCCTAACAATTACCAAAATACTTGTTAGTCTTAAGTTCTGAGCCTGTTTCCACAAGATAACTTCTTGGTAGGTAAACAGTACACTCAAGAGCAAAAGTTTGTATATACACTTGGCCTTATCCAAAAGCTGTTTACTTCTTTGTTTTTAAATGATTTTTAAAGTGAAACTTTTATTACATTTTCTCAAACTTTTTCGTCTGTGCGTTGTATGTCGCGTGACGGTCGGTCGCGGAGTAGGGTTACAGTGAAAGACGCTTGTCAGAGTAGCCAAGGCCAATATGGCGGCGCCTATAGTTGGCAGCAGCTGACCGTGTGGTGTATAGACTATTACTTATTTTTAGTTAAATGTCTATAATGTGAAAAAAACTTTAATTTTTACCTTGGTTTCATTTTTTAGAACATACTATTTTCGAACCCAACACCAACACCCATCACCAACACCCAACACCAACACCCAATACCATCACCCAATACCCAATGTGATGTGTCGTATTTGTGTTTTTAAGAATTATAAACTAATGCCTGACTGCAATCCCGCCTGATGGTAAGCAGTGATGCAATCGTTGATGGTAAAACGCGTTTATTAAGCCTTTTCACTTAGTGAATAGGAAGGAAGACGGCAGTTGAGCGAGGTAATGCAATGTTAAACCCAACAACACGACCAACGATGCTGCGCCAGAGGGAGATTGATCTGGAGGCCCTCCACGACCAAACTCCCGACACAATAACATTTGGCGCATCGTACCCGGCACACATCGCAACACAACTGCTCAGACCCGTCCTCCGTACGGCTTCACCAGACATCATACCGGAACACGACCAATCGTTTGGCGGCAAGACTTTGTCTGGTGGGTAGTAACTTCTGCCGGCAGCCGAAATTAAGGCCTACTACCGATTTCAACGTTGCATTCATTATTTCACGACAAAATCGCAATTAATAGTTGCCAAGTGTTGGCATATTAGTGCTCATGACTGTACGGCACCGCCTACTTGAAGTTCTGGCATAATACTCAACTATTCTATACCACTCACATCTTGATGGCACACTTGGGAATTGCGGGGAGTTTCCAGATAACTATTAATGTGGTATTACTTCTAAGAGAGATCATCCTAGATTCTCATTAATTGGAGACTGTTGGGTAATTGCGTAACCCACTATCATTAACAATGGTTTTCATTTTGACAGCACAACAACATTCATTGCGTGATTTACATTGTTGAGTAGACACATTTTTTGAACACATTAAGCAGTGGATTAGCAATATGCTTCAAAATCATTCAAATTGGCAGTGGTAGTGTGTAATGCAATTGGCGCAGCATCGTTGGTCGTGTTGGTCTTGGGTTTAACATTGCATCACCTTGCTCAACTGCCGTCTTCCTTCCTATTCCTAAGTTTTTTAAGTGAATAGGCTTAATAAACTAGTGCGCTTTACCATCAACGATTGCATTACTGCTTACCATCAGGCGGGATTGCAGTCAAGCACTAGATTATAATTATAAAAAAAAAAAAACTTACCTATTATTAGTTATATAGAATCATATTTTTTTAAATAAGTTGTAACTGGCCAGTTTCTCATCCATAAAAACTTTTCGCAATACTTTCTGAGTGACCTGGTATGATGTGGAGACCTCCTTTATTTTTTAAATATATTTTATTTTATTGGCAACTTCGATCCCCTAGGATATGGGAATAGAGATATATAAAGGATCTTAGGTGTTAACTCTAGTTATAAACTATCAGTATGTCAAATATCATCCTAATTCGTTGAATAGTTTTTGTGTGAAAGAGTAAGGAATATATCCATTAATAAATACGAGCTTATACATTTATAATTTTACTAGGATAGGATAATACGTATTTTCGTTCTAGTGTCGATGACGTCACCGGCTTTAGAATCCTGGTTATTCTAATATTCATGACCGCCGAAACGAACGCTATATACAGTGGACACCATATCAAGCTACTACAATCTATCAAATTTTCTTATTACATTTTCAACTTTATCACTAAAGCATTAAGGCTCAAGGTTAATTAGGAATATTTGACAGTTTCGGGTAGGTTGACCTGCTGTTTTCCATACATGAAATAGTTCATTGTTCACCTTCACTAGAGGATACCAGTTTCCTCACACTTTTCCTCATCCGACGTCTATTTCATTCATTGTATTTTCCTCTCAACGGTGAAATAGGGAAGATTGTGTGATTTCTATGTTTTATAGGTTAGAGCTTAGATTATTTCGCAGCAACTGAATGTATTTGTTTCTCCTTGTCCTTGGTATTGCAAAAGAAGTCTGTAAGAAAAAAACACCCCAGTGTGTCAACCTTTGTAAAATCTTCATTTTCATGTTCTGTACATAATACGAGAGTCATCATCATCATCTCAGCCACATGAAGTCCATTGCTGGACATAGGCCTCCCCCAAGAATTTCCAAAAAGAATGATTGGATGTGACCTGCATCCAGCGCTTCCCTGCGATTTTGGTCAGGTTATCCGACCACCTAGTCGGTGGGTGTCCAATTTAATTTCATATCATTTATTTATTCAGAACAATTAACATTGTGTTGAACTTTACATATAAAATTATAAATTTAAATGAAATTGCCAAATACATAAAAAAGCATGAAAAAAGAAAAATGTTGAATTAAAATTAAAATTAGACATATGGAGTCATTCAATTATAGATATGTCAATAGATATAAATAATAAACTAATGTCAGATATAATTACAAAAAATAATGTCAAATGTTTAGTTACAGTCAAAGCATATTGTTACAGTCAAAGATAAAGAATTTAGTCGAAAGTGTGTTCATTAGTAGGTACATTTTTTATTTTGTATCATTTGTCATGAAATCTGATACTTAGCTTACGTTCCTCTTGTCATCATCATCATCCCAGCGTTAATCCCAGTCGCATCCGAAGCCTTTTCAGCTTTGGAGTCTGGGGTCCGCTTTACCAGTCCAACTGCTGATATGGCTAAACTTCGACATTTTTCCGTGAAGCGACTGCCGTCTGACCTCCACAACCCGAAGGCGACATCGGAGCATTGCAGTTAGACCAATGGACTTTTGAGGGCTCCAACAACCCGTAACGACTGCCACTAGATGTTCGTATGGCAACCGGGACCAACGGCTTAACGTGCTTTCCGAGGCACGACCAGACCAGTGCAAATATTCATATTCATGCATACAAATATTTGCACTGTGCGGGGATCGAACCCGCGCCACCTTGCGCAGCGGCCGCGTCCGCTACCGCTACGCCACGGAGGCTGTCGGTTACGTTCCTTTTGTGACTTATGAATATACTTGGCAAAGTAACAAAGAATAACCAATATATATAAACTTGGTACTGTCAAAATTTTCAACTTTATAAAATGCTCTCTACATGATTCTCTTTGCGAGATCCTTACCAAAGTTCTTATAGCACGTTTCTGTAAGATGAAGGCTTTCTGACAATTATAATTGTAGCTATTACCCCAAAGCATGATGCTAGACCTTAATCTAGATTCGATTAGCGCATAATATATAGTCTTTAGTTGTTTTAGGTCTAAAATATCTCTAAGGCTCCTGAGTGCATAGCATGCTGATGAAATAGAAGAGTCAATAGCAGATAGCTCATGTTTCCAATTTAAGTTCACATCTATGTCAATGCCTAAGAATCTGGCTTTATTTACTAAGTCAATTTTGTCTCCGTTGATTTGTATATCTAAATTGTCATTGTTACGAGTTATTGTCTTGAATAAAGCAATATTAGTTTTACTTGTATTTAGCAAAGGGGCATTAGCTGTAAACCAATCGTAGAGATTTTTAAGGGTTTCGTTTACAGAATGGGTCAATTCTTCTAAGTCATTAGCCCCTATTATTATATTAGTGTCATCCGTAAAGACGACGAGTTTTACATTAGGTTGAGTATGATGCATAAAGTTCAGCAAGTCATTTGTAAATATGATAAATAGTATTGGTCCCATAATTGAGCCTTGAGGTACTCCACGTTGTATCGTTGTGATTTTAGACGTGTTTACTACTTCAGTATTATTTGCATCGATGCTTTTAATTTCCACACACATTCTCCTATTATGCATGTAGGATCTTAAAAGAATTAAGGACTTGCCTCTGATGCCGTAATGAAATGTACGTAAAATGCTGCGCTTGCCGGTAATTGGTCGCCATTCAAGAGCCTTTCTGTCCCATCGGCCATCAGATATACGTGCTATGAGAATGCCAGACTGTAGAATACTCTAGAAGAGAATAAGATACTCTTTATTCCGTTCTATTCTGTATACCATTAATAGCTGTAAGTTAAACAAGATCATTTATTTTCAAAATTGCACCTATATTCGCGGTGTTACCTAAGTATTTGCAAAAAGTGTATGTAAATAACTAAAGCACAAACTAGACCTCCAATAGAATAGAATACTCTTTACTACGTACACCATTTAGACTCATCATCATCATCTCAGCGTTAATCCAAGTCGCATCCGAAGCTTTTTCATCTTTGGAGTCTAGGGTCCGCTTTACCAATCTAACTGCAGATTTTTGACTAAACTTCGATATTTTCCGTGAAGCGACTGTCGTCTGACCTCCACAATCCGAAGGCGATATCGAAGCATTGCAGTTAGAATAATTGTCGGACTTTTAATGGCTCCAATAACCCGTAACGACTGCCACTAGATGTTCGTATGGCGACCGGGACCAACGGCTTACCGTGCTTTCCGAGGCACGACTAGACATATGCAAATATTCATATTCATGCATACAAATATTTGCACTGCGCGGGGATGGATATAGATTACAGAACAATAGGTTTTATATAATATTATTTGTATAATAGGGATTTTACAAAGTGTGACACAAGGGGCGGTCTTATCGCTAAGAGCGATCAGACAAGCCTTTGGAATAGCAATATTATCAATCAAAATTTGAATCATTTTGAAGGGATATATAGGTAACAAACACAAACTCAAAATTAACATTTATTTCGATTATAGGTACTGTGGAATTGTCAAAGGGTCGGTCAGTCTAGTAGACTGAAATAAATGTTAAATTTACATACCAAGGGCACGACTTCATTTGATAATATCAAACAATTCTATCTCTACATGTTCGGAACTTATGGGAATTTTTAACACAATGATACCCCCGTCTTGTGAGCGATCGTGATATTGGCAAACTAACATGTAAAGTTATTGACCTTCATAGTTTGGTGACAAGTTTGTTATAAGAAACATGAAGCCCAAAGCTGATATCAATTCTTAGTTTTTTTTTAGTTGAAATTATGTACAGACTGTGATGTCCTTTTTTTATTCCGAACTGACCCAAGTACCCAATAGTAACAACTGTGAATGTACATACACTACATCCCTCCACCCTTCATCATCATCATCAACCTTCTATCGTCCCACTGCTGGGCACAGGTCTCCTCTCATACAGAGAAGGATTGAGCGTAATCACCACGCTTGCTCAATGCGGGTTGGCGATTTAAGACAGGCCAGGTTTCCTCCACCCTTAAATAACACTATATCATTTACTTAATCTAGTGCTGCATCTAACTAGATGAAACTAGTCGCTCATTACAAAGCGTAGGTCTATATGGAGAAGACCGGGCAAGAACTTCACGCACATTGTTAGAAAATATTTGATTACATCATTCATGATGAATTTATCCTTGTGTCCAGATGCGGAAAGACTATTAAACTTGTATCGACTTTGAAAATTATTTTACCAATAGAAAGCCAAGTTTTCTGTGTGTCATAGGCTGTATATTAACCCAAAAACTGAAAAGACTTTCGTGGTAGTCAGATTTCATCAATAGTGAAAATATTTGGCGCCCAATAAAGTAGGCACGGGTCGGCTAATAATAAAGCTGTACAGAGTTTATTTGCACTCGCTGTTCTCTGGAACTACCCAACTGCTGCGTTTGAAAAATTACTTTCCAATTGATGACCCAATTCTTGAAGAAGGCTTCTTTACGCTTGGATTCCGTACTGCCGAACTTTTAGAAGCCGAGCGAAGAGAAAAATGAAGAGATTGTTTAACGAAAACGAGCTGTAAGTGCGGGCAGGCGATACGATGCGATGAAACTAAGTAAATAATCTCCAGTTAAAATCGCAAAATAAATAAAAACGTCATTCTGATTAAACACTTCCACTATTTTGCCGTTCCTAAGAAAAGATGTACTCCGTATTATGCTCGAGATACGGTCAGTGGATAAACGGAACGCATCAGTGAATAGCTACAGTGAATCTCCCGAAAAATGTCACAACCTTGACCCAAATATCCGACGCTCTCTATGGTGAGACTCGTCGGCTGACAGGCGAAGGCGCAAACCAAAGAGACTCGATATGAATGGTCTTTTTATAGTTGGGCTTTGAATTTGATAAGAGCCTTTTGGAAGATCTTTAGAATTGAAATGTATAGGCGGGATTACTTACAAAATGGCCACTATTACCAACCATTCCACAGACTGCGTATCGAAAATCCTACTATATAATTATAATACTTATATTCTTCTTCTTAGCCTATAGCGGTCCACTGCTGGACAAAGGCCTCCCCCAAGGCTTTCCATGATGACCGGTCTTGTGCTGCCCGCATCCATCGGCTTCCCGCGACCTTCACCTATATTACAATCCTAAAAATATTATAAACGCGATCGTGAGTGTACCCAGCTTCTGGCCTAGGCAAGTCAGGCCTAAGGGTGGGCAAGTCCGACCTAGGGGAGGCAAGTCAATTTTTTGAGTAAGTAATCTTTGTGCGCTATATAGTCGGACACGGTTTTTTGGCGATTACACCGTACATTTTGTCAGCGTCTACTGCGTAATTTATTTAAAAGTTAGAGTTAAGACCTCGTTTATACTTTCTTTAGTAATCAGGGGAGTTCATACATGTTCTGCGAGTTTTTCAGGGAGGGGGGCGCCCCCCCTCGGTACGCCCATGAACGCGATAGTTTAGACTTTTGGATGTATGTTTGGTACTCTTTAGTGCAAAAGCTACTGAACAGATTTGGATAAAAATGGTACACAGATGGTTTATAACTAGGAATAACACTTGTGTGGTGTGTGTAACATGGTGTGTTATAACTCGCGCAGTTAAAGAAAAGATCTGTAAATGGCGTCCGCTCGCATGCGTTCTCACTCACTCTCTATCGCTGTCTATACTCACACAGTGAAGTAAGCGCTGCAAAAAAAAAATCGTCGATCAGGAATTCAGGATTCGCTTTCCAAGCTACTTTGATGCACTCATTGCACTCCGAGTTATCGTTAATTTCGTTCCGTTAAAGTCTCTGTTATTTTGTTGTTTTTGTTGATGTTATTGTTTTTGTTGAGTTTGAACAATCAAACTCAAGAAAAACAACAATAAAAACAAACATTACAACAAACAAGTGAAATGTCAAATTTACGTTGTAAATAACAATATTTACAACGTAAATTTGACATTTTACTATCTTAGCATTTGGTTTGTGATTAAACAGTGGCATGTTTTGTCAACCGTACCATAAGTATCCGCCGCCATTTTCAGATCTTTTCTCTATCTGCGCGAGTTATACGCGATTACCGTGCAGGTCTTGCATGAATGAACTGTCAAAACAAAACGTCGAAGGAAAAAATCGTGAGGAAACCGTCCTAGAACCAAAAACTTCGAAGACATGTAACATCTACCAACCGGCCAGCAGGACCTGCGTGGTAGATTACGGCCTACTCCCTCTCACCGAGCGGAGCCGTGTCCCAACAGTGGGAACATTATAGGCTGATTATGGTTATGGAACTTATTTTTTTTTCGATAATATTAATTATCTGTCGTTGGAAAATGAGCCTTAGTTTTGCATGAAAGAGCTGTCAAAAATTTACTTTTATATTATTTTTTTTCGGCTTAAATGAATTATCTCTCGTTGGAAAATCGGCCTTTAAACCGGAAAAATTTTCGTGTTTTGGATTTGTGAACAGCGTTTGAAGGACGATGACATTGATTGATGTTCAATATGGTGCGGACGCGAATTGAGTGGTTGTGTACAGCTATGCAGATGTTGATTTTCAATATTGATTCTAAAGGATATCGTTTGTTTTCACAACTATTAACATGTTTCTAAGTTATCATTTGTTGTCCTCTGTGGCGCAGCGGTCAACACGCCTGCCTGTGACGTGGAGGCCCCGGGTTCGATCCCCGGCCAGGTTATGATGGAAAACGATCTTTTCCTGATTGGCCTGGGTCTTGGATGTTTATCTATATAATGTATCTATTATAAATATAGTATCGTTGAGTTAGTATCCCACAACACAATTCTTGAACTTACTTTGGGGCTAGCTCAATCTGTGTGATTTGTCCGTATATATTTATTATTTATTTATTGGCAGCCTTCTACGGACGACAGCAGGTCAAGCTACCCGAAACTATCAAATATTCCCAATCAACCTTGAGCCGTAATGCTTTAGAGATAAAATTGAAAATCTAATTAAGAAATCTGACAGATTGTAGTAGCTTGATGTGCTGTCGTCTGTACCATCCACTGCTGAGTAAAAGCATTCTCCCTCCCGTGTCATGCTTTCCTGGTCCGTGCGTGTTACAACCAGCAGGGTAATTGCGTAACCCAAACTGTAAATTCTTTTTATTTTGACATTTTCCCAACATTCATTGCGTTATTTACGTTATTAAGCACTATTCGAACATATATATATTTTTCAAAATGATTTAGATTGTAATTCAAAGTGTGTTACGTTGTTAGAGCTCTCAGGTCTTCCCCATGATCTCCTGTGGGTCTTCCACTCCCCATTACCTAAATGGTTTGGCTATGTCCAAATTCCACAGAAACTGAACAGATTAACTTGGCTTTTTACCCGACTACGGCAAAGCAAAAGGAGGGTTATGATTTTGACAGGCTATGTATGTATGTATGTTCATCTGTTCCCTCGTAACTTCTAAACTACTTATCAGAATTCGACAAATGACATATCATTAGAAGCGTCTTAATTGTCCGCTGGTTATAGGCTATATGGGGTTTCACAAAATCTAATGTGGCGCCCTCTAGCGGACAAAACATACAGAGTAAAAAAATTAAGTTAAGATAAATATGCCGTGTTTGGTATCATTTGAAAGCGCTCTACTTGTACATTTTAAATATATATATATTACTAGCATTTGCTTGTGACTTTACCTGTTTTCATGGGCTGATTGCATATAATTCACATTTTTTCGTTCATAGTGTTACGGGCTAGGGGTACTTAAACGCCGGTTAAGGGTTACGAAGTTTATTAGCAACGAAGGTACAGTCGATTGTAGGCAATGACAAGTAGAATGTAGCTGACGTCGCACCGAAGTCTTCACTTAAGTCCACGAAGTCCGTGTCGTAAACACACAATAACAGTACAGATGTTACTTCACGTTGTACTCACAGTCCTTGTTACAGTTGTCGCAGTAGGTCTTCTTTAAGATCGCTTCTTAACTGTCGCTGTTTTCGTATCGCTAGTCGAGTGTAGACTGACTCTGGGCCGGCGTTGCGGCGGTATATATAGCCCAGCTGATCGAACATTCCAGATTCCTCTAGACGTAATAATAATAGCACATAACTTCGAGGTCACTCGGAAGTACCTACGGTAATTCCCGGAAACGGGTTTCTAGAAATTTCGATGTCGACACTTTGTTGACAAAACTGTTGAGACATGTACCATTCGATAGGCCGTCCTAAGTCTAGTAATGCGTTTTATTATTGTACCTAGAAAATGTCTAGATCTGGAGGAATAGGGCTTGAAAGTGGCACACTGCATGTCACGCGATATTGAACCTTATGCCATCGACATAAGGCCCATTCGTAACATTGCCCCCTTCTTAGTCATGCTCGTCCCGAGCATGATTTGATCCATAATAGCGAGCTAGGCGGTCTACGTGTACGACCTTCAGCTTCCCTCTAGGTCCTTTCTTAATCCTGTAGGTGACATCGTTTATTCTGGTTACTATCGTGTACGGACCCTCCCATTTGGCTTGGAACTTTGGACTCTTTCCTTTTCTTCTAATGGGATTATGCAACCATACCAAAGTTCCCTCTTCGAATCCGGGCACGTTAGCTTTGCGGTCGTATCGGATCTTCATTTTCTCACTGGTTTTCAGACCATTCTCTCTCACTAGCTCATGTATTCCATCTAATTTACGCCGCAGGTCGGCCACATAGTCGACGGCTAGGATAGGAGTATCGGGAGGTGTTCCGGTTAGTGCATCTATGGGTAGTCTAATTTCTCGGCCGAAGTTGATTTTCGCCGGTGTGCAATTTGTGCTATCGTGTATTGCTGAGCGGTATGACATTAAAAAGAGTGGAATGTATTGGTCCCAATCCCTTTGATGTTCTTCCACTACTTTGGCCAAGTGATTCTCCAACGTCTGATTGAATCTTTCGACCATTCCATCTGACTGTGGGTGGTACGGTGTTGTACGAGTCTTATGTATCCCGAGTAGTTGGCAAACCTCTTGAAATAGTGAAGACTCGAAGTTTCTACCCTGGTCAGAGTGTAACTCCAAGGGAACGCCAAATCGACAGAACACCTCGTGAACTAGCTTTTTGGCGACTGTATGAGCTTCCTGGTTAGGTACTGCAAAAGCTTCTGGCCATTTGCTGAAATAGTCTTGCAGGACGATGATATACCTATTCCCTTCTTCAGTAACAGGGAAAGGCCCAGCTATATCGACAGCAACTCTTTCCCATGGTGCACCAACATTGTACACTTTCAGCCGACCTCTGGCTCTCGTTTGCGGTCCCTTTACTGAGGAGCAGGCTGCACATTTTCTACACCAGTCCTCTACGTCTTCGCGGCAATGCACCCAATAGAATCTTTTTCTCACCTTCTCCAGGGTTTTCTTTAATCCTAGATGTCCTCCGGATACTCCGTCGTGCACCTGTCGTAGCACTGACGCGACTTTATCACCGGGAACAACTATCTGTAAGGTGACCTCCTGTCCACTGGGTGATTCCCATTTCCTTTTGAGAACTCCATTATCAATTATCAGGCTGTCCCATTGGGCCCAGTAACTTTTTGCTGCTGGGCTAAGCGCTGATATTTCACTCCAAGCGGGCCTCTGGCCACGTTGTTTCCATTCGATTACTGTCTTCAAGTCACTATCTTCCTTTTGTGCGTCTTCCAATGATTGATTATCCCAGTCTTCGTCCAAAGCATTCACCTGGATAATCCTTACGTTCTCTTTCTTTTCCTGTTTAGTACAATGTCGGCAAGATTCTTCGCAAGGTCGTCTAGACAAAGCATCAGCATTATTGTGTGACTTGCCTTTCCGATGTTCAGTGACAAAGTCAAATTCTTGCAGCTGCTCTATCCACCTTGCTACTTGTCCTTCAGGGTCTTTGAACTGGAGGAGCCACTGTAAGGCAGCGTGATCGGTACGAAGTGTAAACTGCCTCCCAATCAAATATTTCTTGAAGTGTTGTAAGGTCTTAACAACGGCTAGAAGTTCTCGGCGGGTAACACAGTAATTTCTTTCTGGCTTGGAAAGGCATTTGCTGAAATATGCGATAACGACCTGCCTATCTCCTTGTGTTTGAGAGAGAACTCCTCCAATACCCACATTGCTGGCATCTGTATCTACCAAAAATCGGCCTTCCCTACTAGGGTAACCTAGTACAGGAGCCTCACACAAGTGAGTTTTCAGTAGAGCAAATGCCTGTTCGCAGTCAGAGTTCCATTCAAATAGACACTTTTCCTCTGTTAAACGATGCAACGGTTTCGCTAACTCGGAGAAGTTCTTCACAAACCGACGGTAATATGCACACAGACCCAGGAAAGAGCGTACCTCAGTTTTATTACGAGGCGTAGGCCACTTCGACACGGCTTTTATTTTTTCAGGGTCTGTTCGAATTCCTTGCGCCGAAATAATGTGTCCCAAGTATCCAACCTCTTTCTGGAATAGTGTACACTTACTAGGACTGAGTTTTAAATTCGCTTCACGCAGTTTCTGAAAGACTTTCTCCAAATTGCGTAGGTGCTCTGCGAAGTTTCGTCCCATAATGATGATGTCATCCAAATAGACCAGGCATGCATCACCAAGCAACCCCACCAAGATGCGCTCCATTAGGCGCTCAAATGTAGCTGGAGCATTGCACAGTCCAAAAGGCATGACATTGAATTGCCAGAGACCGTTCCCAGGACCAGTGGTGAAAGCGGTCTTTTCTTTATCCTGCTGACAGATTTCCACCTGCCAGTATCCACTTTTGAGGTCAACTGTGGAGAACCATTTCATGCCACTTAGCAAGTCCAAAGTGTCATCTATACGTGGCAGAGGATAACTATCCTTTTTCGTGGCATCATTCAACATCCTGTAGTCAACGCAAAACCTTGTGCTGCCATCCTTTTTCTTGACTAGGACTACTGGAGATGACCAAGGGCTGGTGGATGCTTCTATAATCCGGTTTTTCTCCATATCTCTTAACATTTCCGTGACTTCCTGTTCCCTTGCAAAGGGGATACGACGTGGTCTCTGTCTTATCGGCTGTGTATCGCCCGTATCTATATGGTGTTTGACGAGCCCGGTCCTTCCCACGTCACCGTCGGTCTTCGAGAAGATGTCATGGAAGTTATGTAACAGTTGCTTAACTTTGTGACTTTCGAGCTTGTTTAAATTGCCCTTACAATTTTCGAGTAGTGTCGATATATGTTCCTGCCACTTCTTATCACGTTCCTTTTCGTGTGCCTCTGTTTTTCTCAAAGATGCTACATGATCGCACACACCCACCATGCAATTCTTATCAAGAATGATTTCTTTGTTACTAACGTTGATAATGCGTACTTTTGGTTTATCGGAAATCATCATCAGTGTCCTTGCTGTTATCCAGTCTGGGTGATCTCCAGAATCTTCTATTATAATGCAACGTTTACGGCATCCTATTGGTGATAATCTAATATCTACTAAGGTTTCTGATCTTGGTGGTAATACCGTTCTCCTTAAACAGTACACTGACCCCTGTTTTCCACCTTGAAGAAATACTTCTTGTTCTGGAAAACTCAATACTCCTTTTGCTACATTAAGGACGCACTGCTGTTTCTTCAAAAAGTCCAGTCCTATTATGCAATCATCTGTAATATTCGCTACTAAAACAGGGTGCGTGAATGTCTTATCACCCATTTTCAAAGTCACATTCGTTTCACCAAGGACGAGTACTGGTTGGCCGGTGGCGGTTTGTAATCGGCATTGTGAAAACCCTCTTTTCCATGCTATGGTCCGAGGAAATAGCTCCGGTCGTGCAATAGTTCTTGATGCACCAGTATCCAACGTGAAACTGCATGACTTACCATTCAGTTCTCCTTCTATAATAAGACTGTTTCCATCGCCCACTTGTGATACTGTTATAATGGGGGCTTCAGGTCGACCAGCCAGTACTCGCCCCATAGCCCTGGCTGTTCTTAGTTTAAATCCTCGGCTTCCACCTGTGTCCCAGAAGTACTTCTTCCCTTAGACTTCCTGGGACAATTGATCCGAATATGACCCTTTTCGCCGCACTCATAGCAGGTTGGTCCTTGCCGAGTTTTTATTATTGGGATTACCTCGCGAATGCGGTGCTGTTGTCGGCCGTCTTGGCGTACTGCTTCCACCTCCAGAGCGTGTGTCAAGGCTGCCTTCAGAGTCTGATGGTGACCCAGACGAACTGCAGCCCTGACTTCTGCATCTCGGATTCCATCAGTAAAAGCTTGCACCGTAGTAGCATCAATTGCTCCCGGCGTTGAAGCATGCGCCCTCCGAACAATACGTTCTATTTCCGATGCCCATTGTTGCAAACCCTCACTGCTTTTCTGTGTGCGGTCGCGGAGTTGAGCCCTGTAAACATGTTCGAGGTGTTTCTCCCCGTATCTAGACTCCAACGCTTCTAGCAGACAGGCTAGGGTATTGCAATCGCCGGAAATATTTTCGAGAATTTGTACCGCATCACCACGCAGAGCAAGCGTAAGAGCAGTTACCGCTTGATCGTCATCCCAATTGTTGCCTTTTGCGACTTTTTCAAACTGTAGACGGAAGGCCACCCATGACGTTGTTCCATCAAAATGAGGTACTTGGAACGTCGGCAAAGCACTAGGTATCACCCCTTTAATAACTCCTTTTTGTACCTTCTCATGCAAAAATTCTACTTCCTTTCCAAACTCCATGATGGTATTGTCTAGTTTATCGAAACGCGCATCATGTTTGTCTATACGAGCGTCTTGCTGGCCTATGCGCGTATCTTGCTGGTCCAGACGGGTATCTTGTTGTGCTGTTTTTATTTTAAGTTCGTTGACCTCTTCTTTGGTTTTTTTCCATTTTTCATTTAATTCTAATACCAGTTGCTGGGATTTTTCTATTTTTGCTTGAGTTGCTGCTTGGGATTGTTTTATTTGTGCCTGGGTTTCTGCCTGGGATTGTTTTATTTGTGCCTGGGATTCTGCTATACCTTTTATTTGCAGCGTCAAGTGAGCCAGCAACGCCGATAAATCGCATCCACTGCTTCCGGGAATAGTGGTGGTAGTAGGCGCACTCACATTCGTCGGTGTTACGACGGCCGCATCTACTCCGGGTGCAGGGACACCGACCGATTCTTCCTCTTGACGCGCCAAATCCATCGCTGCTTGTCGTCGCGTGCGAACCCTTTCGTCTTCCCTTGGCGTGACCGGCATGCCGCTTCTGACACCAATTGTTACGGGCTAGGGGTACTTAAACGCCGGTTAAGGGTTACGAAGTTTATTAGCAACGAAGGTACAGTCGATTGTAGGCAATGACAAGTAGAATGTAGCTGACGTCGCACCGAAGTCTTCACTTAAGTCCACGAAGTCCGTGTCGTAAACACACAATAACAGTACAGATGTTACTTCACGTAGTACTCACAGTTCTCGTTACAGTTGTCGCAGTAGGTATTCTTCGAAGATCGCTTCTTAACTGTCGCTGTTTTCGTATCGCTAGTCGAGTGTAGACTGACTCTGGGCCGGCGTCGC
This sequence comes from Sesamia nonagrioides, assembly GCA_017933935.1. NCBI lineage: Eukaryota > Metazoa > Arthropoda > Insecta > Lepidoptera > Noctuidae > Sesamia > Sesamia nonagrioides. The sequence goes on from JADWQK010001879.1 coordinate 579,552, forward strand.
GGCGGTATATATAGCCCAGCTGATCGAACATTCCAGATTCCTCTAGACGTAATAATAATAGCACATAACTTCGAGGTCACTCGGAAGTACCTACGGTAATTCCCGGAAACGGGTTTCTAGAAATTTCGATGTCGACACTTTGTTGACAAAACTGTTGAGACCTGTACCATTCGATAGGCCGTCCTAAGTCTAGTAATGCGTTTTATTATTGTACCTAGAAAATGTCTAGATCTGGAGGAATAGGGCTTGAAAGTGGCACACTGCATGTCACGCGATATTGAACCTTATGCCATCGACATAAGGCCCATTCGTAACAATAGCTTCTTTACTACTTATCAGGATAAGACCACTGCAGTACCATTAGAAGAGCCTTGATATTCCGTTGGGTATGAGCTATAAAGCTTGTCACAAAATTTAGTATTGTGCCCTCTAGCGGACAAAAAGTTCTATGTTAATATAAAATTAAAATAAATATACCGTGTTTGGTATCACTTGAAAGAGCTTCACGAGTACTTTAAGCTTGTACATAATTACAAGAATGCATTAATGATGTTAAATATGAGCGATAATTAGTTGTTGAATTATCGTTATGAAAAATTTAAATTGTTGAAATTTAAATTTTCTTAATATTATGCGCCACAAATACACGTTAACACCAAAATTGTACAAATAATAAAAAGTAAACAAACTAAAATCCAACTACGACAAAAAACGACGCTGAAAAAGTATAAAACAAGATTTTCACAATACTGAACTGAACAAAGTTGCTAATGTGTAAAGAGATAAATTTTCATATTTGGAAAGGCGTAGTCACACGTTCCATATACCGTAACCTACCTACCGTAGCACCTTGACAACGTGTGACTACGCCTTTCCAAACATGAAAATTTATCTCTTTACACATTAGCAACTTTGTTCAGTTCAGTATTGTGAAAATCTTGTTTTATACTTTTTCAGTGTCGTTTTTTGTCGTAGTTGGGTTTTAGTTTGTTTACTTTTTATTATAGCCACTACCCGTGACAATATTTGCCAATATTTATTCTATGAACTACTGAGTTCTGTTTTTATAAAGCTTTGTTATAAAATCGCTCCTTCAAACCCTTTAAGAGGGGACTCTAGTGCCGAGGAATTTAGAAAATAGGTATTTGAAGAAACTATTGCCGTCGCGCTGCTTTCAAACGCGCCAAAGCGAGAAAGACAGTTGCAGCTCAGGCTGCTTTACCTACAAAACATTCACCAAAAGACGTTTCGTATTCCGCTGTTTTCATTTTCACTACACGACAAATCTCAATTATTTGTATATCAAAATTTAAATGAAAAGTATACCTATGCTTCTATTATTTTCTTTTTTGTCAAAAACCTATCACCTTTATCTAATAGGTAATCGTCTGAACATCGCGGTAAAAATGGGTTATTTTTTGCGATTTTGAAGCATCTTATTTCTTTTATTAAGTTTTGGAAAAAAATCAAATGATAGGGATACGTATAGTCTCAGTGTAAAATTAAAAAAAAAATGCTCTAAAAGCGTTATCCACGAAGAAAACAGCGGAATACGGTTGTATAGAGAACCCACTAGAGTTCCCTCTTAAAGTTGTCAAACACGCCAGTAACACAACAAAAGGATCTAAAGTGCTAGTATTTATAGCCTGGCCTTGAATCACACCTCAGATTTGACCCACTATAGATCCATCCACGCAGGTTTCGTTCGCAAACAACGCCAGACGATGATGTCACTGTCATGACATAATTGCACGACTCACATAGCGTGAATCAAATCAAATGTTTAATGAACTAAGTTGTAGTTGGCAGGGCATTACAATAGGTAAACTGTTTTTGTGAAATGTTTGGAAGAAATAATGGCAGTGACAGTCCGTTGATATTAAAAATATACAAAACTAGCGACCGCCAGCGACTTTGTTCGCGTGGTTTAGTAATGCTCCGCTCCTATTGATCTCCGCGTGATATTATATAGCCTAAGCCTTCCTGGATTAATGGGCTATCCAACTCAAAAAGAATTTTTCAAATCGGACCAGTAGTTCCTGAGATTAGCACCTTCAAAAAACAAACTCTTCAGCTTTATATATTATAGGGCTTGTGTTTTAATACAAGCCATGTTTGGTAGTGTTTAATTTTTTGCGTCATAATTGGAGAGCAGCTTGTTAAGTAATCACAGCGACACGGTCCAATCGATCTGGTTAAGTTACGCTGCCCACAGTTCGTTCATGGATAATCCATTCATAATAATTTACCTCTGATTTTATATCACTATCCAAATTGCAAAGATCTTTATTCGTATTCTAATAAGGTCGCTGTTCTATCGCTTCCATTGACAAGTTCGTGAGAATAATTTTGATATTGTTTTCATTATAATAAGGTTTTATGTTAGATTGCTGATTGTTAAAGGTGAGATGAAACTGTGAAAGGACTGTTGGCAAGCCTACACCATCGCCATCAGTATCTCGCTGCTCATCTGGTGGGATTATAGTCATGAACGAGATAATATCAAATATGAACCGTCCTTGTTTGCTGTGCCTGCGGCCAGAACCAATCTGCTGGCGAAATGTCCTCTTAATAGAGCCATGCGCGTAGTGAACGATGTTCATGAGAGAGTTGAGGTACTGTGGTGCAACTTGAGTGAATTCGCAAAGGTTACACTACATATCATATGTAACTCCAATTTAGGTTAGGTTTTTAGTTAAAATGTACAATTTTATATGTATAAGATTTAGATGTACGGAGGACGGGTCTGAGCAGTTGTGTTGCGATGTGTGCCGGGTACGATGCACCAAATGTTGTTGTGTCGGGAGTTTGGTCGTGGAGGGTCTCCACATCAATCTCCCTCTGGTGCAGAATCGTTGGTCGTTGTGTTTGGTTTAACCAAGCCACCACCTCGCTCAACTGCCGTCTTCCTTCCTATTCACTAAGTCTTTTTTATGTGAATGGGATTAATAAACTAGCGCGCTTTACCATCAACGATTGCATCACTGCTTACCATCAGGCGGGATTTCAGTCAAGCGCTAGTTTATAATTATTAAAAAAAAAGTTTTATATAAAGGATTAGTATGTAAGCCCCCCCTATCGTATTAGATCGCAGATCTGTAAGGGTAGTTGGAGTTAAGAGTTTTTATAAATAAATAAATGATTCGATATATAAAAGGAACGACATTATTTGAATCCGTTTCCATACTATATGTCCTACTTTCAGTCTAACAGAACGACAATTTAGTTCCCTTGTCCATCCGCTTCCTACACGCTCCCCTCCGGCGAGTTCCGAACAGTATTCGATTCACATCGGCATCCGACTGTTTTGGCTCAATCGATTCGGCAAATGAATAAAATTTTCGTCTCTCTAGCTAGACGTTTCGAACAATATGAATAACTTTTAGAACTGCCAGACTAAAAGATATTGGCCCCACTATATTAGAGATGCGTAAAATCTTAGTAATGAATAAACCAATTCCCTTTTAATAAAAGGGAAATCATCTTTAGTTCCAGACTTAACCTTTGGGTCAGTATTTGTATTTCGAACTTTATTGAGGTTAAGTCAAAGTTCTTAATACAAAAGTGAAAACTTAGTAATGAGCTAAGCCTTCATTTTTAAATAAAGAACTACATTTCTATTATGGTTAGGTTCAAAATTCAATACACTTTTAGGTGGTTTAAATCTGATCTAAAAACAATCCATGTTTGTCATGTAGTTTCAAGAAACACAAGAATTTGTATGTTTACTTTTCGGAATCTATAAAATATCAGCACATGCGTCAGTGTCCCAATAACACCAATCACAAAGTAATCCTTTCAAATTTATAGTATTTTTGGATTTTACGATGGAATACTTAGTAAAATTTGTTGTTGTTTTACATATTGTTATATCTGCATGCTTCGTCACTAGATGAGATAATTTGTACGTTAAATGTTAAATCTCATGTAAGAGAACTGGATTATGTTCTTTAGAGAAAATAAAATCTTTAAACCTAAACCTAAAATTCATGAAAATTTGTGGGAAGTAAAGCTACTGTAGTTGTGTAAGCATTAACTATCCTAATAATCTATCCATGCATTTCCATTCCCCATCCTTGTTGCGTCAACGACGATAATAATAAACTAGGCTGTATGGCGTACTATGCCTTCGCCTTTTCCATGCACCCTCCCTCAAGAGTGGCAAGAGGGAGAACTAGTACAAAAGAAGATGGCGACCTCAGCGCATTCGACACCGCGTGTACTCTAAATAAAATCGAATATCTGACTTCCTAAGAGCTTCGCTGGCCTAATAAACCCTCAGTGTCCATATTGGTGATGTGTCTGTGCTTGACGAGTGTAGGCAGTGAGCAAGCAGCATCAAGTCCACGTCGAGAAGATAGCTGACCGATTGGCACCTGACCCGTCGTTAGTGATTCCTCTCTCTCCTGTCCAACTGGACCCAGGTTAGTGCTTTGCATGTTTGTTTCCCTGCTTTGAGACCCTGGGGTTGATAGGAGAATGCAGCGACTCTTCCAGGAAGCGTAAACATTAATTATGGTGCCTCCTGTGAGGAATCTTCCTCGCGTAATTATTTCAAAATTACCTACTATCGGAAATTAAATCTTTCCATTCTCGTTATTACGTTAAATACGTAATCCCAATTCTAATTTATTCGTATACTTACCTACTTAAGGCAATTTCAATTTGCCTTTCAAGTTCTGTCTAAATAAAACCTAGGTCATTCCATGATACCTAGCTATTGTTTCTTATTTGAGACCGATTGACTATTCAATCGTACATTCATACCTCGTTCATTCCCTTGTAATAAGCGGCATTTATTTGTATTAAATAACAAATTGCATAAATTACTTTTAAAAACGTGAGTTCGAAGTTTCTCGAATTTAGTACCGAAGTACCTACACTTGTCGTACTTGTCTCCGGCGGGAGACAGATTAACTTTGAACTACCTCAAAGTCAAAACTTATATTCTAACAAATAACCTTGAGACGTGTGTGCTTGTATCTCAGTCAATACGTTCGCGCGGGTATTGCTGCCTACCTACCGGCTGACGTTCTTTCCGTTTTACCTACTTTTATAACTTTTATCTTTTTGAGTTAACTATGAGCGAAGTGGAATTAATAACCGCTATTAAAAGGCGGGAATATGAGTTTACAAGTATGCAGATACTTTACGATTTAGCCAATACAGTTAAAGAAACTAAAACTAAATTTGCAGCTTTTCGAGCTAGGTACAAAAAGATTGATGAAATTCGTAATAGATTTTTAGAATGCAACGAGGATGTTAACCGGTTGCAATTAAAGCTTAAACCTTCGTTTGTTATCGATCATAAAGTGTTACTGTCATTCGATGAATTGTATTACTGTGTTATCGAGTTTGCGGATTCTCTCGATGCGAGCGCGGGTAGCGACTGTCGCCCGGAATTAGGTCAAGGTCACGTGCGTTCGCAAGTCAAGTTACCGAAACTAGAACTCCCAAAGTTTGATGGTAATATAGAAAAGTGGCAAACATTTAAAGATAGTTATACAGCACTTGTTCATAATAATAGTTCATTATCTGACACTGAGAAATTTCACTATTTGCTGTCATGTTTATCTGGCTATGCACTGACATTAGCGAAGGGCGTGCCTGTGACATCGGCAAATTATTCAGTGGTTTTTGCAACTTTACTGGACAGATATGACAACAAGCGTATTCTTGCAACAGCTTATTTAGATAAAATAATTAAAATTAATCCCATACAAAAACCATCATTATCTAACTTATCTGAGTTATCTAACACACTTTATGAATGCGTTAGTGCCTTGCGCGGTTTGTGTATTGATGATTTATGCGAATTTATTTTATTCTACATTGCGTCTAGACCTTTAGATACAGAAACAAGAAAAAGGTTTGAATTACAAAACACTGAAGAAATTCCGAAATTTAACAACTTCATTACTTATTTACAAAATTATATAAAGGTATTAGAAGTTAGCCAACCAGTTAATATTCCGTCATCAAATTCTACAAGTAAACAAAATCGACCTAATACAAATAAAGATTATTTATCGCGTCAACCAAATTCATCTCTAATTTCTTCCAACAATAATAATAAAGTTAGGCAGTTTGTTTGTGTGTGTTGTAATGAAAATCATTCAATCTACCGTTATAGTAAATTGCATTCTATGAATATGACACAGCGACAACAATTAGTTAAAGATTTAAAATTATGTCAAAACTGCTTAAGGCCGGGTCACACTGTTACCGATTGTAAATCTAAGTCAACATGTTTCATTTGTAATGCAAAGCATAATACTTTGTTGCATGAAGAGCATAAGAGTCTACTGTCTCATACTAGTGAACTGGATTCATCCCAGCATCCCGATATGAACACTACTCTAACTAGTGCTACCCAGTCAAACATTTCGAATCAACCTATTAGCAAAAAAATCCTTGGTACAGCAGTAGTTCGTGTGAAGCGAGCGGATGGTTCGTGGCAGTATGTCCGCACAATTATTGACAGTGGCTCGATGGATTCATTTATTACAAGTAGCTGTGCGCGACAATTAGGTTTACATATCAAGAAATGTAAATTAAATGTAAGTGGCATCGGTCAAAATTATGGGTGTAGCGTTAAAGGTCACACCTTCGGTTCAATAAGACCTCGATTGAGTGACACCCCTCAGTTTGATATTCAATTAGTGGTTCTACCTAAAATCACATCCATGATTCCTTCGATGTCGTTGCCGACAATCGTCAAGGATAAGTTTACACATCTAGATCTCGCCGACCAGGACTTTGATAAATCCGGTCCGATCGATCTGTTGTTAGGAGTAGACTGTTTTGACCAGATATATACTGGCTCACGTTTCAGTCCAGGCCCGGGCTTTCCATGCGCACTCTCTAGTGTATTCGGCTGGGTGATAAGTGGTCAGTTTCTTCAAAACGTGGTAGCTAAAACTCCGGCTACACCCGTTACGCTCCTCGTCGCGCCTTCTAGTGCGCTCGACGGGATCGTTCAACGGTTTCGGGAGTCCAAGGAGCCGCCGAAATGTAAAATTTCCGGCCCCGAGGATGAAAAATGCGAACAAAAATATAAAGAAGGCACGCATCGCACCTCCGATGGGCGTTATGTTGTCCCAATTATGCTTAAAGATGATGCTCCAGCCTTAGGAAAATCATATAAACAAGCGTTTAATCGTTTTCTAAATTGGAAAAAAAGACTTGCTAGTCAAAATAGGTCAATTTTAACTTATTGAGAAATAAGATTTTAAAACTAAAGCATATTTTAAGAGGATAATAACATTTTATTTATTATATATTCTGAAATTGTGATAATAGTACAAAATTATTTAACAATTATTATTATACAATTATTGAATTAAATTCATAAAAGTTTTATGACGGAAGATAATTATTTACTTAATGTTTTATGTCATGTTATAAGTACGAGATCTATCAGTAATAAAATAATAATCAATGTAACGATGACCAGTTTGTTAATAGAGAAATCGATCGCGACTGCTAGTCCAGTCGATCGCGACTGCTAGTCCAGTCGATCGCGACTGCTAGTCCAGTCGATCGCGACTGCTAGTCCAGTCGATCGCGACTGCTAGTCCAGTCGATCGCGACTGCTAGTCCAGTCGATCGCGACTGCTAGTCCAGTCGATCGCGACTGCTAGTCCAGTCGATCGCGACTGCTAGTCCAGTCGATCGCGACTGCTAGTCCAGTCGATCGCGACTGCTAGTCCAGTCGATCGCGACTGCTAGTCCAGTCGATCGCGACTGCTAGTCCAGTCGATCGCGACTGCTAGTCCAGTCGATCGCGACTGCTAGTCAGTCGATCTTAAAACTACGCTGTTGATTTATGATGTCAAGTAGTACGTGTGTTTGGTAGATCGCACAAGGTTTCTTTGGTAAACAGTACACCTTAAGTCTACTCAAGTTGGCCACCCCTGTCCTAAACTCTCAAATATTCCCAATCAATCTTGAGCCTTAATGCCTTGGCAATAAAGTTGAAATCTAATAAAGAAATACGATAGATTGTAGTAGCTTAATGTGCTGTCGTCTGTACTTGTTATTGACCTTGTTAACACGCCTTCTGCTGGGGCTTAAAACCATAACCTACACTATGTAGATTTTAGGGAGATATTTCCGTAAAAATCTTTATGTAAACTAAAAAATATGCATTACTGTATTTAGTCATAATCATAACGAAACTAGTCAAAACCCAACTACAAACATGCATTTATTTTTAATAATTCATAATATGTAATGCATTACACACTTCATTGTTTCTCTTTTTTATTAAAAATAACAACATTTATTAAAAAAAAATAATAGGCAGACTCGATTTTTAAGGGATTTACACACGAGCGGAGAAACGCTGCGTTGTAACACTCGTTTAGGCTTCCTTTATAATACTTGTTTATTATTTAGCGAAGACATAGAATCTTATAGCAAATATATAGATTATAGATACTACAAAAAAAGTCTACAATGAGACTCCTATTTTTTTTTAATGAATACACTGGATAAAAAAAGAATCTTATTTTAAAAATATTATATATTTATTTACTCTCCAAACTGCTAACGGAAAGACGTTTCGTAGGCCGGTGGTAAAGGTTTGTCCCTTACCAAATAATTAGTTTATTTTCCTTTTATATACCTAACTAGAGTATAAGTACACACTGTCTTTGGGTTATTTAAAATAAGCCACCAATTATTTACACTTATTAACTAGATTTTTATGCATTTCTTCGGCAGTAGCTCATAGTCCAGCTATTGCTGATTTCACTCTTAATTTTTCGCATTCTTCTTGAAACCCTTGTGGATTTCAGGTGGGGGGAAATGTGTAAGCATTAACTATCCTAATAATCTATCCATGCATTTCCATTCCCCATCCTTGTTGCGTCAACGACGATAATAATAAACTAGGCTGTATGGCGTACTATGCCTTCGCCTTTTCCATGCGCCCTCCCTCAAGAGTGGCAAGAGGGAGAACTAGTACAAAAGAAGATGGCGACCTCAGCGCATTCGACACCGCGTGTACTCTAAATAAAATCGAATATCTGACTTCCTAAGAGCTTCGCTGGCCTAATAAACCCTCAGTGTCCATATTGGTGATGTGTCTGTGCTTGACGAGTGTAGGCAGTGAGCAAGCAGCATCAAGTCCACGTCGAGAAGATAGCTGACCGATTGGCACCTGACCCGTCGTTAGTGATTCCTCTCTCTCCTGTCCAACTGGACCCAGGTTAGTGCTTTGCATGTTTGTTTCCCTGCTTTGAGACCCTGGGGTTGATAGGAGAATGCAGCGACTCTTCCAGGAAGCGTCAACAGTAGTATTCCAGTGTGAACTTTGACGTATAATGGAAGTTACCTCCGTAAATATCCTATCCTCTTTACCTTCAAATCTATACTAATACATGAGCTGAAGAATTTGTTTGTCTGTTTGAACGTGCTAATCTTAGGAACCTCTGATCCGATTTGAAAAAATCTTTTTGCGTTGGATAGCCCATTAATCCGGGAAGGCTTTAGGCTATATAACACCACGCTGCGACCAATAGGAGCGGAGCATAACCAACTCCACGAGAACCAAGTCGCTTTCAGCCGCTAGTCCATACTAATATTATAAATGCGAAAGTAACTCTGTCTGTCTCTCTGTCTGTTACGCTTTCCCGCTTAAACCTCTCAACCGATTTTGATGAAATTTGGCACAAACAATCTTTACACCCTGGGAAAGGACATCTATAGGCTACCTTCTATTGAACAATTTGATATTCCCGAGGGAAGTCTAAAAAGCGCGACATAACCGAATTCCAGGCGGGCGAAGCCGCGGGCGGAAAGCTAGTACTAAATAAAACATGGCCTATTTATCTGCCTAGCCTTTTCCACAACTATTTTGGGATTCGCTTTTAGTTTAATAGGATTCAGCTGAATACCAGTTTTTACATGGAGCAGCTGCCTATTCGACCTCTACAACCATGCAAAACTGGTTATCAGATTTTCGAACTACTGACGACCCCTTTTTCGTTTTCTCGATGGTAGGCCATAACATGCTGCCGACAGAAGTTACCACCCACCAGACAGTCTTGCCGCCAAGCGATTCGTCGTGTTCCGGCATGATGTCTGGTGAAATCGTACGGAGAACGGGTCTGAGCAGTTCTTCTGAGATGTGTGCCGGATACGATGCGCCAAATGTTGCTGTGTCGGGAGTTTGATCGTGGAGGGTCTCCAGATCGATCTCCCTCTGTCGCAGCATCGTTGGTCGTGTTGTTGTGTTTAACATTCCATCACCTCGCTCAACTGCCGTCTTTCTACCTATTCACTCGGTCTTTTTTGATTAAATAGGCTCTTAATAAACTAGCGCGCTTTACCATCAACGATTGCATCACCGATTGCAGTCAAGCACTAGTTTATACAGTTGATTCGCTGTGAAAATCCTCATCATCAATCCATCGTGGATTTATATGCCAGACCTTTACCTAAAACCACCTCGGCATTTTAACTCTAGCTATGGCTGGGGGTGCAAGTTTCACATAAGCATTCTCCGCACACCTAACAGGTCTCGACCCTCTATTTCTCAGCGGAACAACTGTCAAAGATCAACAAATGACAAGGGACCAACAGCTTAACGTACTTACAGAGGCAATTGAAACTTCGCATCGCAACATCGTTTTGAAATGCTTTTGCAAGATTCTTTTCCGAAAATATTTTGATTTACTGATCCTCTTGCTCATGATGTCTACACTCTATGCACGAAATCCGTAGTTTTGGCCAATGTTATGGGCATTGCGGGTGCATAGAACCGCATAAGATGGATCCACCGTCTACTCTTTAAGGGTAATTTAAGGCCCAACCCAAACTTAGAATGAATGACAACACGATTTGAAAGTTGTCCTTACTCCCGATGTGTTTTTGCCCGTCTGGGGAATTAATTATTCTGGAGTAGGGTTCAATCTGAAGTATTGAACTTTAGGACTTCACTTTTGGACGGGCCTTAGATACCATAGAGACCTTAGGCCGTAGAAACCCTATGATGCAGTACTTTAAATCACTGCTGCATCTTCAGCATTCTTACCACCGTCAGTTAGACATAGGCTGCTTTTCCTCGTGTCAATCTTTACGTTCCTCCATTAAATTTTACCCGCTAACGGATATTTCGCAGTCATTCACTCTCCATTTACTTCCAAACTCTATTGCGTGCCAATCTTGACTTGACTGCCATAGATTCATAGACCTAAGTTAGCACTTGTTTCTTTATTAGATTTTGAAATTTATCGCTGAAGCATTCAGGTTCAAGGTTGATAGGGGATATTTTACAGTTGCGGGTAGCTTGACCTGTCGACTTCTAGCTATGACTTCTTTATCACTAGTCTAGATCTTGTTAGGCTATTGACTTTTAGCGTTTGTAGTTAGCATTTATACGTGATTATTTTTCACTTTATTTGTTTTTCCAGACTGACCAAGAGGTATTGTATTGCCCAGTAATTAGGTTATGGCGGTCAAATCGTACGGAGGAGGGGTCTGAGCAGTTGTGTTGCGATGTGTGCCGGGTTCGATGCACCAAATGTTGGTGTGTAGGGAGTTTGGTCTTGGAGGGTCTCCAGATCATTCTCCTTTGGCTCAGCATTGTTGGTCGTGTTGTTGGGTTTAACATTGCATCACCTACCTCAACTGCCGTCTTCTTTCCTATTCACTCAGATTTTTTGAGTGAATAGGCTCTTAATAAACTAGCGCGCTTTACCTTCAACGATTGCATCACTGCTTACTATCAGGCGGTTCATCAGTTGATAGTTACAAAAATAAAAGTAGATAAGTAGTCGGTCCATGTAAATTACTGGTTGCATGCTGCATCTGGTAAGACTGGAAGCTGACCCGAAGATAGTTGAGAAACGAGCTGGCAGATCATGACGGATTTTGTTTAAATGGAATTCAAGCAACAAAAATCTGGAAACTGCCTCATAGAAGCAGTTCCTGGTGAGTGAGGGAATTGCATGATTTAATTCCACCATCGGACGACCCGTCGTACGGCGAGTTTCCACCCTTACGTTGTTAACACCACTACGATCTGGACGAAGCGTTTCGCATCTTCCTTTATACTGCGTACATCGAGGGACTGGAACAATTTGCTAACGGCGGTGTTTCCGTCGGACTTCAATTTGAGTGTCTTCATGGCTAGGGTGAATAGGCTTTTAATAAACTAGTGCGCTTTACTATCAACGATTACGTCACTGCTTACTACCATCAGGAGGGATTGCGGTCAAGCGCTAGTTTATAACTAAGTATATTAAAAAAAAAAGAACTATTGAATTCCGAAGTTTATTTGGTTGTGATCAGGCTTATACATGTGGTTCTTTAGTAGGTTATCTACTGCATATCTCGCTTACTATGTCCCCCCAGACTCCCGAGACAGACGTATAGTTTTCGTCCAACAACTCTTGAATTTTGTTGAGAGTGTTTCCTCAAGATAAAAGCTGAGATGACTCATCCACGTGTTCGCCAGATAATATAATTCATGTGTTTTATTGATATCTTTGGATAATTCCGATAAGGCTGATACCATTATTATTTTATTGATAATGCCTCAGTACAAGGCAGATACATCACCCGTGATACTGCGTTGAATCCTAGCAACTAATAGGAAAATAATAAAATTAAATGTGTTTATTGCGACAGTTTAATGATAATCGTGTATAATGCCATTTGGAATACATTATTTCTTATTAAGTTGTAATGAAATGATAATGTGGTGATAACAATTCTATTGATAAGACTTTTGCTTTCATTGTACGGTGAATAGTGAAAATTAGTAGACAATAGTGCTGTGTTATAACAATGAAACTGAAAAATCCGGTTTGCTTACTGCGAAAAGGTACGAACAAGCTTTTATTAACTGTATTTAATTGTATCCATAATAACATAGCACCACCATTTGGTTCTGTGGAGGTTTAGGGTGGGGACACATCTGCGGAACGTACGGCGTGCTAAAGCTCAGCGGCTGAAGTGTCAGTCGCAATATTCAGTTGTTATGACAAACCAAACCGTCAAAACGCAGCGTCGTATTCAGCGCGACGGAAAGTTACGTGGCATCATCGTCAGTCTGTGTCGACACTGTATGGTGTGCGGATTTTGTAACGTACCTGAATTGCCCAGAAAAATGGATTTAATTAGAATATTAGCTATTATAGAGGGCTTAGAAGGCGTTGCCGCCTTCATTAACGCCACGCGCGCAATGCACAACACACGCCGAACGTTCAGCTACGCCCGCCGAACTACTACCGAACTTACTATGCAGAATACATTAAAAGAGTTTTAGCTGAAAAACTGACACTTATACCCGAATATCCCATGTGATATGGGGGAGATTATATCATCACCACTACTCTCGAAACGGTGAAGGAAAACATCATGAGGAAACCGGCATGACCTAGAGGCAAAACTTCAAAGACATGTGACAACTACCAACCAGCACTGGGCTCGCGTGGTAGATTACAGCCCACTCCCTTTTAACGAAGTATTCCTGTGTCTCAGGAGTGGGAACATTAAAGGCTGATTATGTTGTAGGGAGATGAGATAAGCAAAAATGCGGATAGTAACATTACCAGTAGGCAAGGTAATTGAATAACACGCTATTAGTAGCAACGGGTTTTATTTTGACAGTTCAACAACATACATTGCGTTATTACGCTATTCAGCAGATTGGTTTCTCAAAATAATAGTGCAATGCTTTAGCAATAAGCATCAAAATGATTCAAAGTGAGCGAAAAAGTGTCTTAAACAATAGGCTGCTAGATTTGGCACACTAATTACGTAACACACCAGTAAACAAATTAAAAAATAAATAAATACGTAAAATTAAACAGTTAAGCCGGGATCAGCGGTTAGAAGGTAAAAAGCGGATCCCTGACTCCAAAGCTAAAAAAGCTTCGGATGCAACTGGGATTAACGCTGAGATGGTGATGATGACTATTAAACAGAAACTGTCATTATGGAGGATAGATACTGCTAATCAATCACAGTAATATCATAGAGGCGTAAGTTTGTAAGTTCGTTACTTGTTCGCGCTTGTAGCGGTACCTACAAAAACGGCACAAAAACAAACAACACGTCATACTGACGTCACACGAATTCTACATCTCGCAAGCAGAGTTTACCCTGCAAAGCCTTTCTGGATTAATGGGCTATCCAACACAAAAAAAATTTTTCAAATCGGACCAGTAGTTATTGAAATTAGCGCGATCAAACAAACTCTTCAGCTTTATATATTAGTATAGATATAGATTATTTTTCACGTTAACTTTAAAGCATTTCAGTGCATTATCAGTAGAATAGAATAGAATACCCTTTATTATGTACACCATGTAAATTACAGAACATAAATATGAAGATTTTACAAAGGGTGACACAATGGGCGGTCTTATCGCTAAGAGCGATCTTTTAGGGGCAAAAGTTGGATGGAATATTATAGGGAAGGAGAAACAAATAATGTAGGTTGTCTACAGTGTACCGTTTACATAAATTATACAATAAATATGTATATAAAGTGTTTTTACAAAACCCGCCACACTGTTCCCAACCCACTGCAGCTCCTGAAAGCCAGAATCAACAGTGGAGACCGCCAGAAAAACGCCGAGCAATGAAGCTCGACGAGTCCCGGAGAAACGATTCAACTGTCTTGGGTCCCGCAACGAAATTAATCAAAAAAGAATAGCGGAGGAGTAAGAAAAAAGATATTTTTTTCACTTCCCTCCATAACAAGCAGGAGACAGAACAGAACTAGGCCAATCGGCACAAAAAGTGTATCATACTAGTTTAAATACGTATATTAATTAATATATAACAATAAGTATATGTTTTATGTAATGTCAAAACTACTCATCAACCACCCCATAACGTGAAATTGAAGAGATTAATGGATACTCTCGGATGACAGTGGGGTATCGATTTTCGGTTGGAAATCTACTAGACGTTTCAAGAGAATAATATTGGATCAAGGAAACTGTATACGCTTGGTTTTACAACTAAGTCGTCTATTGCCAAAATATACATAGTTTTTACCCGACTACGGCAAAGCAAAAGGAGGGTTATGATTTTGACAGGCTATGTATGTATGTATGTATGTATGTATGTATGTATGTATGTATGTATGTATGTATGTATGTTCATCTGTTCCCTCGTAACTTCTAAACTACTTATTCGAATTCGATAAATGACATATCATTAGAAGCGTCTTAATTGTCTGCTGGTTATAGGCTATATGGAGTTTCACAAAATCTAACGTGGCGCCCTCTAGCGGACAAAATATACAGAGTAAAAAAAAAAAGTTAAGATAAATATGCCGTGTTTGGTATCATTTGAAAGGGCTTAACTTGTACATTTTGAATATATATATATTACTAGCATTTGCTTGTGACTTTACCTGTATTCATCGGCTGATTGCATATAATTCACATCTTTTCGTTCATAGATAGCTTCTTTACTACTTATCAGAATAAGACCACTGCAGAACCATTAGAAGGGCCTTGATATTCTGTTGTTTATGAGCTTTAGAGCTTGTCACCAAATTTAGTATTACGCCCTCTAGCGGACAAAAAGTTCTATGTTAATACAAAATTAAAATAAATATACCGTATTTGGTATCATCTAAAAGAGCTTCACGAGTACTTTATGTTTGGACATAATCCCTAGTAATGCTTCGTAGAAATTTGAATGTAAACCAGGGTTTGGTAAACGGAGCGATGGGAGTGGTGAAGGCCTTCGAATGGCCTGCTCTTCGGCGCGATCAGTTGGAACAGGAGAACAGCCAAGCGCTGTTCTCATACAATTTGACGACGCATCCATAAAAGCAGATACTAACGGACTTATCAAAATCGAGCCTTGCCTCACTGAATTTGACGGCTTGAGGGGTTCTGGGCAAATTCAGCGTAAAATGCTCCCGCTGATTCTTTCTTGGGGTTGTACTGTACATAAATTAGAAGGTTGTACTCTAGATAAAAAGTTACAGATCTAGGAAAGTCATTGTTTGCTAAAGGACAGGCCTATGTCGCTCTCAGTAGAGTTAAAACCATAGAGGGATTATTTATAAGTGCCTTGGATCATAATAAATTACTTAAAAATCCACATGACAGTCGATCGTTAGCAGAATTAGATAGATTAAGAAATCTTCCCAGGTCCTCTTAATATAAGTTTTTTTTTAATAATTATAAACTAGCGCTTGACTGCAATCCCGCCTGATGGTAAGCAGTGACGCAATCCTTGATGCCTGCGCACTAGTTTATTAAGCCTATTCACTTAAAAAACTTAGGAATAGCAAGGATGACGGCAGTTGAGCCAGGGGATGCAATGTTAAATCCAAGACCAACACGACCAACCATGCTGCGCCAGAGGGAGATTGATCTGGAGACTCTCCACGACCAAACTCCCGACACAACAACATTTGGCGCATCGTACTCGCCACACAACGCAACACAAAGTGCTCAGAGGCGTCCTCTGTACGGCTTCACCAGACATCATGCTGGAACATGACGAATCGCTTGGCGGCAAGACTTTGTCTGGTGGGTGGTAACTTCTGCCGGCAGCCGATGTTATGGCCTACCACCGTTAGAAAAACATCCAATCTATTTATACTAACGGCCTCATCCACTAATTCATGACCCATTCGGTGCCATCGACGCAAATGTGCGTCGGTACTACGAAAAACCGGGAGCTTCATGCGGGAAAACCGTTGCTATACGCGCTACGCTCCAAGCGCTACGAAATAGTAAAATAGGACATCTCTACATATTACTATACGCCGATACATAAGTCAAAAGAGATGTCGTATGTTAACTACCTAGTTTTTAGTTCGTCAATTTAACTTTTATTAATATTATGCGCCACAAATACACTTTAACACCAAAATAGTACAAATAATAAAAAGTTAAAAAACTAAAACCCAACTACGACAAAAAACGACGCTGAAAAAGTATAAAACAAGATTTTCAGAATACTGAACTGAACAAAGTTGCTAATATAGTTGCAAGTAAATGGACACAGTAGACTCTACCAAGATGCCTTCGTTGTAAATTGACAATAATGTCTTACGATACTATTCTGAAGTATGCAATATTCACTATTTAGAGATAAATTTTCATGTTTGGAAAGGCGTAGTCACACGTTACATATACCTACCGTAGCACTTTCATAACGTGTGACTGCGGTTAACGTGGTACAACGAAGGCATCTTGGTAGAGTCTACTGTGTCCATTTACTTGCAACTATATTAGCAACTTTGTTCAGTTCAGTATTCTGAAAATCTTGTTTTATACTTTTTCAGCGTCGTTTTTTGTCGTAGTTGGGTTTTAGTTTTTTAACTTTTTATTATAAATCGTTATTGTTAAAGACGATTATTATTTATGTCGTGGTGGCCTATTGGTTAAAAGACCAGCAACTCAAGTATGAGTGTCCGCGTTCGATTACAGGTCAGACAAGTACCAATGTAACTTTTCTAAAATTATATGTACTTTCTAAGTATATCTTGGACACCAATTACTGAAGGTGAAGCAAAAACATCTTGAGGAAACCTGAACTCTAAGTCTGAAATCGCCAACCCGCATTGAGCAAGCGTGGTTATTACGCTCAATCCTTCTCTGTATGAGAGGAGACCTGTGCCCAGCAGTGGGACGATAAAAAGGTTGATGATGATGATTATCTAGTTTATTTCCACTTTTTTATAGTGGTTAGGGTTATTAATTTACTATATTTTTTATTGTGGAACATGGATTTGTAAATGATACAGGTCTTAAATAATTAAGTAGAACAACTACGTCTCGCCCTTGGGGCGTACAATAGTCATATAAAAATATAGGTAGGTAGATTACTATTACAAATTAATAATAATTAACACTAGCTAACTAAAAATATCTGTTATTATGATCGTGATAAAGAAGTTTTATACCATATTTTTTGGATAACTTGTTCGTTAACGCAACGAAAGCCCTCGAAGATGAATAATTTTCCTCATTTTGTCCACAATTTCCATTGATTCTTCGCTCCTATTGGTCACAGCGTGATGTTATATTTACTTTATCTTATTTTTATTTTATTTTTTCTTTACTAATACTGGGCACGTGTTTCAAGTTTCGCATAACAAAATACCACTATCACATAACAGAGAATCAAAAATGAAAAGATGTAAAAATTTTGACGATATGGTTACGGGTTACGGAGCGACTAGGTACTGTGTAGTGCGTTCTGTGTGTCGCAGATTCCTGATCTACAGGTAGTTAGTGTAATTGAATTGTAATGGTTTTCATTATAATATATAATTATTTCATTGTAATTGCAATTGTAATCTAGTTAAAAAAATAAAATAAAAAATAAACATGACGTGTAAAAGTGATCAGTGATCCTACTTGCTTAATAAACGATTTCATTTATAACAATCCAATAATTCAGTCCCCCATTAAAATATGGAGGGAATGATAATCTCTTAGTTTGAATTTGTAGTTTATCGTTGAGTGAATTATGATGAACGCGGTTGAATTCCATCTACTTATAACTCTGCCTTCAAAGCAAGAGTGATCAAGCATTTTCTAGGCGCGCTCGTTCCATTACACGCACGTATGCGTCCTCGCATGTTCCTTCTTATTTATTATCTATAGAACATAGAATAAGTTCACACGAACACTAGGTAAAAGTTTTAATTTGAATAGCCCTTTTTGTGGATGAGAAATCACATGTAGATACATGATAGTCTGGTTATGTATGTAATGTGTAGCGCCATCTAGCGTCTTAAAGCAATTGCGACTGTCGGTTCTTTTCTTAAGAAATAGTGTTTGGAGGTTCACATACATCCTTTTTTTTGGGACGGGAAATCATCAAATGACCTCTCTCGTTCTGGGCGGAGCGGAAGGCAGAAGGGCGTGTCAGACTTTTACTATCTATAACCCAACCGTGTTCATTCACTTGCTTGAACGCCAGGGCCACGGTTTCTCTTTTAAGCAACCCGCAACCCTGACCCAGGCATAAGTCTTCGTGGACCCCGTCACGATGTGCTGACATCTCTTTGAAGCGCGCGTGAAACACGACGCGCCGTTGACCAGTGTGGCTACCATGAGTTTACATTACGAGACTCGATCATCGATATCGAGCGCGTTTGACTCATCGATTGGCCCGCTTCAAGGTTGTAAAAACTCTCAACCAATGAGAGCGCCAACCGCGCTCGATATCTACGATCGAGTCTCGTACTGGAAAACTCATGGTAGCCACACTGGGCCCCTAGTCTACTATTTTTATGACTTTGTCATTCTAACACGTTTCCATTGTCATTGGGCTTAAAAGTTCGTAATCTGCTAATGTCACAATGGTCGATCAATTAATTATAAGTACTTAGTTGTCTCGTAATGGAATGGTGAATGAATAATGGCATTGCTGTATTGTTATTATTATATGTATAAGCCGTAGGTAGAAATAATCATTTATTTATTAATTTGGAGTGGAGTGTCAGTGATTTCATTAAAATTTTATCTGCTAGAATTCGCAAGTTAATATTTATTTTTAAAAATTTGCGGAATATCGCTGATCCCCAACTGCTAAGGCAGATCTATTTTCCTCTCTGTCAGTCACTTCTATCTTACTGTATTCCCTCCTGGGGAGGCACTTTAAAAACCACCTTGAAGAGCCTTGAGATCGCCCAACGTGCAGTACTCAAAGTCTGTACTTTTAAACGTAACTTTTTTCCCACCGCACAACTATACAAGAACTGTGAGGTTCTGACTGTAAGACAGCTATTCCTACTTAATGTCGTACTTCTACAACATACTTCACAGACTTATAATCCGCTAAACCTACAAAAACGAAACAGATAGAGTATGTGTTAGAAACGAAATAAATACTACTAAATTTAGCTCAAGATTCACAAACTTCATTGGACCTTATATCTATAATAAGATAAATAAAGCAATTAATATCTACCCTTTAACGAAAACTCAATGTAAGGAAAAGGTTACAAAATACTTACAAAAACTTAATTATGAAGAAACTGAGTTAATACTACATATACCACAGTGATTGACTATTTACCACATACACACACCCTCTTACATTCATACACACATAATCATATCACACAAATAGAGGACACACGTACTGTTTAGTGCTTATTCTTAATTTAATCTAATTTTAAGTTATTGTATTATTTCTGGTAAATTATAAAAATGTTAATTTTATTTGGTATGATGTTATTTTATTTTATTTCATTAAATTTAATTGATTTATTCTATTTTTGTGTAAATTAAATTTCATGTAAATTTACAAAGTGTTGACTGTACTCAATGGCTACCTACATAAATCTCGTGTCTACTTTTTAAGGGATTGGGCGCTGATAACCGAAACACAGGCTTTTGCCTAGTTCGGTTACAGATGTGTAATCCAATTGTAACAATAAATTATAGCCTATAATATAAAAAAAAAAAAAAAGTGATTGATTGGAAAATCATAATGACGCCATTTTGTTAGAAGATTACGAAACTTGTCAAAATGTTGTGTTCCTTACCGGACGGAGAGCTGCAATTTGAATAGCCCTCATGCATTGCTTTCCATCAGTCGTGGTCGGGTCAAGAGCAGGTCCAATCTATACTAATCTATAAAGCTGAAGAGTTTGTATGTTTGTTTGTTTGAACGCGCTAATCTCAGGAACTACTGGTCCGATTTGAAAATTTCTTTTTGCGTTGGATAGCCCCTTAATCCAGGAAGGCTTTAGGCTAATAACATCATGCTACGAGCAATAGGAGCCTAGCATATCAATAAACAGCAATAAAATAAACAACATGATATTAATTCGATTATATTGTTTTGAGGTCAGTGACCACATGTAATTTACTTGAAATATTAGTTTAAAAATAGCCGTTCTTTTTTGTTTAAACTAGACAAAACTGGTATAGATCGTCTAAACACGGTAAAACAAACAATATTAACATGCTTTAGGCAACCTTATTAGGTATTAATTAAGTTTGACCTTGTTTCAATGTGGAGTCATCGATACGATGTATAGGTGGCATACAAGTACTGTTATTTTGAATTATTATTGCTTTTATCTTTATAGAAAGAAAGAAAGAAAAAACCTTTATTTGTGATAAACATAAGGTAAAAATTACAAAAACACAAAAAAAAAATTAAGGGATGGGTTGCTAGAAAGCAATTGTCACCTCAAGTGGCGGCAAAACGGCTCTCGCTCAAAATTGTGCTGCGATTCTTGAACAATCAAAATGACACCCATTACTACTGAAACTGTGTGCGACGCAATGCTCCACAGGATGCATTAGAGTATTTACGAAACGCATTTCCGTTACCTTTGAATAGTCTATGTTCCTTCATAATATCATTAATGTGAAAAAATCGTAATTACCGTGGATCTCTAAAATCAATTATAAATGTGTTACGTAAACATTACAACAATTCCCAATCAACGTCTCTGATTAATGGTATATTTTCTTCTGTTTCAGCTGGATTACGATGGTTATTGGTGGGCGCGTGTAACGACAAAGTCATGAATCAAGGAGGACTGAAAAATGTCGTCACAGAGCCGACGCGCCTCGAGAACAAACGTGAGTTCTTTTTGTCACCTTTTATTTTAGATAAGAAATCATGAAATGACCTCTCCCAAACAGGGCGAAACGGAAGGGCGTGTCAGACTTTTACTGACTAAAACCCACTCGTGTTCCTTTACTTGCGATCTCTTTCGACCAACCCGCGGTCTTTTCATCTCCCTTCATGTATATTTTTTCTCTTTTTTTATATACTTCAGCACCCAATTGTTCTTAAAAATCGATTTACAGCAATGATGATAATCCATACTTCCATACTAATATTATAAATGCGAAAGTAACTCTGTCTGTCTGTCTGTCTGTCTGTTACGCTTTCCCGCTTAAACCTCTCAACCGATTTTTGATGAAATTTGGCACAGACAATCTTTAGACCCTGAGAAAGAACATAGGCTACCTTTTATCCCGGAAAAATTTGATGTTCCCGAGGGAAATCTAAAAAGCGCGATATAACCGAACTCCACGCGGGCGAAGCCGCGGGCGGAAAGCTAGTATGTATACAGTATGTTAAATAACAGAGGGCGTTCCCTTAAACTCGTTAATATATATCATTAATAGATTAAAATAAAAATATCAGCATAGAAAAATAAGCATAAAAAAATCCGAAAATAAAAGAAATTCTAATTGGAAATAAATTTGAAACCTCCTGTTTTAAATCAAAATAGTAGTCGTCATGTATAAATAAATTGCGACGTTGCCGTCTTTCATGTTCGCGTGTACAGTGTGTTTCTTTTACATGTCAATTTAAAATTTTTATTGAATATTTTCTTATTGGAAAAAATTTTAAAACATTTTGTTTTCGAATGGAAATATTTTTTTTAGCATGTATGTATGCTATACTACTTCGGGTTAACGGGAACGCCCTCTGTTAGTTAACATACTGTATAATTAACGCAAAACCTCGTATACCCAATAAATAGTATTGAGCTAAAAACATAAGCGCCCATGGTGGTGGTTAATATGGCAATAGTCTCACCCCTATTAGATGATAATTGCCTAAAAGTGAGTGTGCTTCGGGAGCACCTCTGCTCGACCCTTCAAAGAAACAAAGCGTGAAGTAAAAATATGTAATTCAATTATTACAATTCCGTACGCTGCGACTCGTGGTTTCATCCGCGTAGGTTCCGTTCCGTTCAGCCGTGTGGTAACAAACTTAAAATAGTACCAACCCATATCCTCCCGTAGCTATCGTAAGGACCAAGGAACTAGGGACTAAGGGAACTCTCACCAGGGAATTGGGCAGCAGCGCTTCTCCTGTGGAATAACAAATTACTGCGATCCCCAACTCGCCTGCTAAGCGTGGGAATTATAGCAATGCCCCCCAATGGAACAGAAGCCTTTGTCCAGCAGAAGACCTCTATAGGCTGGGAAGAAGAAGAAGAAAAGCATAATACATTGACCATAATCATTTTTTAAGCTGACTTGTGTTCTTTTTTTGCCGATGGGAAATCATCAAATGCCTGCTCTGGGTGGAACAGAACCTTTCGTGTTCATTCACTTGCCTTTATTTTTGCCGGGGGGAAACCTTCAAAAGGCACTCGATCGGTCGGGGGGTGTGGGATTTTTACCTCACTAAAACCACCCCGGTGATCATCATCTGCGCATATGGGTGATCCCGGTTCCTCTTAAAAAACCAATTACGGAAACTCCCCTAAGCAACGCCTGTAAAGGCATATCTTTTTCCTTCACTTGCCTGTGCGCCAGCCATAACAATCGACGGTGTGTCGTGTTTCACGCGCGCCTCAAAGGGATGTCAGCACATCGTGAGGGATTCCACGAAGACCGATGCCTCCTGGGCCAGGGTTGCGGGTTGGTTAAACAAGAAACCGTGGCCCTGGGCGTCGCACAGGGAAGTGAAGAAACACGGGTGGGTTTTAGTCAGTAAAAGTCTGACACGCCCTTCCGCTCCGCTTAGAGCGGAAGAAGTCATTTGATGATTTCCCATCCCAAAAAAAGGGGGGCTAACACAACAACCCGCGGCTCCGAAGCAGGCCTGGGCCTGTGTTTTGAGACCTATTGTTTCAGCCAAATTTGAACGGGTGGCAGACCAAGTCGTAATTGATGTTTGGTGTCTTCATTTCGTATACGAGTTCGTTCGTACTAAATTTTTTTGTCCTCAGCTTTCACAATAGAAACAAACTTATAATTTTGGATTTTCCATTTGCAACACGGAGATGTTTCATCACATCGGTCATGGTGATTCCAAATTGTGGTATATTATCAACACGCTTGTTATCTTTGTTGGGTAAGCAGTAATCAGATACTTAACTCATCGTGGAATTGTGTGGGAGATTAGTGGTATTTGTTTAACTTGTGAAGTAATCGTTCATAAGTGCGTAATGACTTGTTCAGACTATTAGTTACCAAGCAATATCTTATTACCCACTGACTAGGTTCTGGAGGTCAGATTGGGAGCCTCCTTCATATAATATTACTCCATATATCCGGTTAAACTGGAAGATGACGCCAGCATAGTTTGGAAAAATGCAGGCAGGTCATGTTGATGGTTGGTTTGGCAAGGGTTTGTGATCACTTGTGTTTAATGTTCATTTTCTTCAATGACAATGAAACCGTTTGAAGCAGAGGGCTGGTCGCAGAATAATCTTGAACTTATGAAATGACCTCTCCCACACGGGGCGAAACGGAAGGGCCTGTCAGACTTTTACTGACTAAAACCCACCCGTGTTCCTACACGGGGAGATTCTATTCTATATGATACTAAGCACAGGCAAGTGAAGGATCAATAGAATCCCTTAATGACCTTTGCTTTAACGATAAAGTAGAAAATATGTATATTAAAGACATTTGGCAATTTGTATTAACTTTATGTCCCGTACAGCTATAAAACACACACAATTTCTGATGATCTTATCCTCAAGTTACCTTAGAACTGGCGACCATTTACCGGTCAGGAACTACATATGAAACGGTAGCGGTTTTAACAGCTTTTAACAGCAGCGGTTTTAACAGCTTTTTACAGCAGTGGTTTTAAATGCTGCAACGAGTTTAACTGCTGTGCCTCAAAGAGATGTCACCATGTCTGTGGTGACATCTCTTTGAGGCACGTTTGAAACACAACTCACCGTCGTCCTGTGCCTGGTCCTTATCGGATGACAGTGCCTGAGAAAATCATGCCATTTTCACTCTAGGAAGTGAGGAAGAGTGTTTTGGGGGACTGTCATATGTAAATTTACATTCGAAAGGTATATTTATAACAATACTTTTGATTTTTTCCAGATCTAGACCATGTCAATGCAAGAAATGTTAAAATTTTGACTTGCATGATAACTGCAGCTATACCCCATTCTCTGATCGCGATTTCATTTTATTGCACTAGTTGTACGTCGCACTGCGCCACTTGTACCTGACCTGCAGCACCTTAGTTGCGTAATACACTATTAATATCAATTGGAATAATTTTGAAGCATATTTGCTAATCCATTGCTCTCTGTGTTTGCAAAGTGAGTCTTTTCAATAACGTAAATAACGCAATGAATGTTGTTCAACTGTTAAAATCAAAAGTTATTTATTCAAATTAGGCTGAGAATCAGCACGTTTTGAACATCAATATTATAGTATAAGACAGTCCCCCAAAACGCCCACCCATCGCCACTTCCTAGTGCTTTCTTTTTTTTTTATAATTTTAAACTAGTGCTTGACTGCAATCCCGCCTGATGGTAAGCAGTGATACAATCGTTGATGGTAAAGCGCACTAGTTTATTAAGCCTATTCACTTAAAAAACATAGGAATAGGAAGGATGACGGCAGTTGAGCGAGGTGATGCAATGTTAAACCCAAGGCCAACACGACCAAACGATGCTGCGCCAGAGGGTGATTGATCTGGAGACTCTCCACGACCAAACTCCCGACACAACAACATTTGGCGCATCGTACCCGGCACACATCGCAACACAACTGCTCAGACCCGTCCTCCGTACGTCTTCAGCAGACATCATGCCGGAACACGACGAATCGCTTGGCGGCAAGACTTTGTCTGGTGGGTGGTAACTTCTGCCGGCAGCTGATGTTATGGCCTACCACCGAGTAAAAACTTTCTTTCGCTGGGAAGAAGAAGTGGCGGAAGAAACTCCCCAGCAGCACAGCTGTCTCTTCATTTAAAAAAACTTGACAAAATGGAACCCGTTGCTACTGATAGTGTGTTACGCAATTACCCTTTTTGTTTTCGGGGGGAAACCTTCAAAAGGCACCCGTCCTCCGAGGAATGAGGTCGGGTAGAGTGGTATTTTTACCTCACTAAAACAACCCCGGTGATCACCAACTGCGCATAGGGGTGGTACCGGTTTCTCTTAAAAGAACAACTCCGTAAAACAACAACCCCCTCAATTCAATAATAATCACAGGGAGAACAAACTATTTAGAACTAGCTTTCCGCCCGCGGCTTCGCCCGCGTGGAGTTCAGTTTTATCGCGCTTTTTAGATTTCTCAGTGTTTCTCTACTATATTATGCATTTATTATACATACAAACCTTCCTTAAGAATCACTCTATCTATTAAAAAAAACCGCGTCAAAATTCGTTGCGTAGTTTTAAAGATCTAAGCATACATACGGACATACAGCGAAAGCGACTTTGTTTTATACTATGTATTGATGAGCACGTTATTTAGAATGAGCACGTTATTACTATGAATGATATACTGAATAAAAGTTCAGTGCCACAGAAGAAGAATTTAAGTTTAATCCTGTCAAACTAACTAATTGACTAATTTGACACCACAAAACTAATACATTACCACAATAATGTGTCATTATTATTATCGTCAGGCGCTGACTGATTTGACAGGACTAAACTTAGGCGTTACCACAATGACGTGTGATTCTAATTAACGTTAGGCACGGACTAATTTGACAGGACTAAATTAATAAGTTACCACAATGACGTGTAACTAAACACTAAATTAATTTGACAAAACTAAACTAATACGTGGCAGTGGGCGAGGCACATTGCTCGTAGAACCGATCCCGATGGGGCAGTAAGTTTCTGGAGTGGCGACCACGTACCGGAAGACGCAGCGTAGAGAGGCCCCCAACAAGGTGGACCGATGACCTGGTGAATGTCGCGGGAAGCTGATGGATGCGGGCAGCACAAGACCGGTCATCGTGGAAAGCCTTGGGGAGACCTTTGTCCAGCAGTGGACCTCTATAGACTGAAGAAGAAGAAAAACTAATACGTTACAACAATGATGATAAACTTAGTTATTTAGAATAGAATAGAATACTCTTTATTATGTACACCATATAGATTACAAAAACATGAATATAAAATTTTTACAAAGGGTGACACAATGGGCGGTCTTATCGCTAAGAGCGATCTTTTACAGACAACCTTTGGATGGAATAGTAAGGGGAAGGAGAGAGAAATAATGTAGGTAGTCTACAGTGTACTATTTACAATTTTACATAGTTTATATAATAAATATACACGTTAAGTGTGTCATACTAGTACAATAAATACTTATATACATATAATTAATAAAAATCATACAAAAGCAAATAAAAAATAATGACATGTTTAAAGAGAGAGTAAATGCTTTTTTACAATGGTTTTAAAAGTGGACGGAGTTTGCACAGACACGGGCAAGTCATTCCATAGCCGAACTGCTTGTACAGTAAAGGATTTATCGTAAAAACTAGTGGAATGCATCGGCATGTCTAATATCAGGTTTTCCGATGACCTCAGATAGCTATTATGTGTGTCATGAAGGAACTTGAATCGTTCTTTAAGATAAGTGGGGGTTTTAGGATTAAACAAAGTGCTGTAGAGCTGAAATAGGATATGAGAATTCCGGCGAAGACGTATGAGAAGCCACTTAAGCTTTGTACGAAATTCAGATATGTGATCATATTTGCGCAGGCCAAATATAAATCTTATGCAGAAGTTTTGAAGTCGCTCAAGTTTGTCTAGTTGTGCCTCAGTAAGATCTGGATAACTGACATCTGCGTAGTCAAGGATGGGAAGTAATGGGATTATTTCTTCTGTCCTTTTCTTAATTAAATAGAAAGAAAAAAATGCACTGGCCTTTCATTTAAGCGCAACACACAGGGGACGGGTTCGGGTCGGGCGCGGGTCTATTCTGTATAATTATATGGACAACAACACACGGAAGGCGTGCGCGGGTCGGGTGACGTCCATATAATTATAAGAGCATTCCCCGACTGTACTGTACCGGTCCTTCCCGCCTTGCGGCATACGGACCATTGTACAGTCTAGTGGTTTGTCCGCCTGCTCATGCTAGTTCTCCCGACTGGGATGTGCAACGACACAATACGTGACTTCGCACCCGAGCAGCTAGTCCCAAAGTAAATTTGCAGCCGCATCAGCACTATGCCTAGCCGGTCTCACGCTCTGCACTAAGCTCCAACTCCTTCCTTTTACTGTGCCTTAATTTGTGAGCAATGAAATTTGCGCCAATAATAGGTTGTTTCTCTTGTTTGCAGGTGAGCGACGTCGCGGAGCAGCTGGTCGCGCGGCCGCCCTGCGCCGGGCTCCTTCTGATTCTGACTGCTCAGGCGAGACGGCCTCCCTGTCGGCCGACAGCGGGGACCGCGCGGTGCGCCCCCCGCCGCAACCGCAACGCGTGGGCAAGAACAGGGGGTAAGAAAGACTAGCATTAAATTAACCTTCAGGGTAATTAGCCAGTGAAGCGGTACCTACAAACCGCCACATGCGAACAACGCGTCAACTGACGTTGAACCTGAATTCTACATCTCGCAATCAGAGTTTACCGTGCAATTAGCATACATACAACTTCTCAATTTCAAGCATTGGGCAAGTACCCGCCAGAAACAACACGCGTCTGGTCGGACGATCCTCCTTTTTCTATAGAGGATGAGTGAACTTTACTCTCTGTTCCTCATGCCTCCACATCAGTATTAATTAATTAACCAGTAGGATTGGGAATATTTGACAGTTTTGGGTAACTTGACCTACTGTCGTCTGTACAATTAAAAAAGCCTCACCAAGTGGCTTAGTTATAATTAAACGAGTCAACTTGTCCATTCCACTGTAACCTACTTCCATAACTAATCAATGTAATTGCTTAATTATAGTTTACAGTCTGATTTAAACAACGACACACACTTTGGTATTATTGTAACCAAAAAAGAAAAGAAAAAAGAACAGCCAAGTGCGAACAGGACTCGCGCACAAAGAGTTCCGTACCATCCATACTAATATTATAAATGCGAAAGTAACTCTGTCTGTCTGTCTGTCTGTTACGCTTTCCCGCTTAAACCTCTCAACCGATTTTGATGAAATTTGGCACAGACAATCTTTAGACCCTGAGAAAGGACATAGGCTACCTTTTATCCCGGAAAAAATTGATGTTCCCGAGGGAAACCTAAACAGCGCGATATAACCGAACTCCACGCGGGCGAAGCCGCGGGCGAAAAGCTAGTTTTCTTTATAAACGGCAAAAAAATCACGATTTTTCAATTCGTAATTATTTAATTTTAATATACAGCGTGGCGCCATAATGGTGACATTAAATTAACACACGAGTAGTGCTAGTGCCCATTAATCATATGACATTTGATATTTTAAAATAACTCGAAAAAAGAAAAAAAAATTTTTTCAAACAAAATAAATAATATAAAAGTAACCAAAATTGGGATCACCCTTGCAAAAATTCATTCATGCAATTACTTACCTCGGAGGTGCTCGGAGCTAGAACGCGTCGCTTCGCGTACAGACCTAGTTAGCGGGCTAGCACACAAGCGTAAATCGTACGGACGACAGCACATCAAGCTAAGGTTACAATCAGTCAGATGTCTTTATCCGATTTTCAACTTTATCACTAAAGCATTAAGGCTCAAGGTTGATTGATAATATCTGACGGTTTCGGGCGGCTTGACCTGCTGTCGTCCGTACCTACGTATTCGTAATCGGTAATAAGATTCTTTGTCGGCTTTTATCAATGAATCCGGCGGCGCGCGCGCTGTTTGCTCTAATGGTACCTACAGCGGAACTAGTTATAGTCAAACACTAATCACATCCCACTTAACTGTTATTATTACTTATAAGTAACTATCATCAGTTCATCACTAGTCACTGCTTTTATTTTAAATTTTCTTATGTTCAATGAGTTCACCTTGTTGGCGGACACAGAGAGCTAAACGACGTTTCATGTTTTCCCGCAAGTTTGATAATAAATTATCGTGTAAAGCCATTTCCCTCACTTTTTCAAACGCGATTGTTATTCGATGGCGTAATTGTTCGACCGAATCCACGTTCTCCGCGTAAACATGGTCTTTGATGCACCCCCACAAAAAAAAATCGAGTGGCGTGAGGTCTGGCGATCTTGCTGGCCACCTACGAGGTCCGAATCTGCCGATCCATTGGGCGCCAAACGTGTTATTTAGCCACTGCCTGGCTGCTGTTACGGAGTGGGCTGGCGCGCCATCTAATTGATACCACATTCGTTGGTATTGACGGACGCTTAAGTTGTTGGTGTATTCTGACACCGTATCATTTAATAAATTAACAAACCTTTCGCCGTTTAAAGTCCCATCAATGAACACGGGTCCGATGATGTTATCACCGTGAATAGCTGCCCAAACATTTACTGAAAATCTGTACTGATGGGCTGTCTCCCGCCAAACGCGTGGGTTTTGGCTTTTGGGTGCCCAATGGTGCAGATTGTGCTGGTTCCACATGCCGTTTCTCGTAAACGTGCTTTCGTCAGTCCAACAAATTTGGGAAAGAAAGTCACTGTCCTCTTCAACTTTACGCAGTAACCACTGACAATATTCCACTCTAATTAATTTATCACGCGATAATAGAGAATGCACTTTTCGAAATTTAAACGGGTGCCACTTTTCCCGCTTTAAAACCCGGTGTATGGTTCTGTGATGAACCTGAAAATGCCTAGCGCTCTGGCGAAGGCTAGTTTTTGGTTGGTTTTCAAAATGTTGTAGCACATTTTCAGTTAGTCGAATCGGGGTTTGACGTGTAGGCGGCCGATCAGGGCGTTGAGACCTAGGATCCACTGGCCGGTTTTCACGGATGCGCTGAAGAGCTCCTACAATAGTGCGAGGATTAGTAGGGCATTGTCTGGAATTGCCATATCTCTCGCGATATGTTCTTATTGCAAGGGCGGAATTTTGATGACATTCTCCGTAAATTAGAATCATGTCCGCATATTCAGCTGCTGTATAGTTGGGATGTGTACTCGCCATCCTAGACACAAGTTTACACAAGTACTAATAAATAAGATAACACAAATAACGTTCGTAACACGAGAAATAAAACGACCGAACTAAAATAAAACAAAGCGTCTTTATCGCGGTACCATAATCTAATTACTATTCTAATTACACAAAAATAATTAATAAAACAATAGACTAAGCGTCTTTTCCACAAAAACATTCACAGAACTTGTATTTAACGAAATTATGCACAGCCGGTATTATGCGTGTCAAGGACACGCAGACACGCGTTCGTCTAGCATACTAAGGAAGTAAGGAACAAAAAATAAATATTTAATAATTTGCGGAGGCGCGGTAGGGTGGGTCGAGGGGAGGTGGGCCGCATGTCGCTTGCGCGAGCGTCGTCGACAAAGATAATGTTTTGCATCTCTCTTCCGCACGAATGTACCTGTAACCTATGATCCATGACCTCGGCAAATGACCGCTGCGCGACAGCTGACGCTCTCTAAATACAGGTTGCTCTAAATGGTAGTTTCTAAAAATTTAAGTAACCTCGTTAATAATAACATTTTATGAAAATAAAATCTCTTCATGACGCCAAAATGTAACAAATTATATGTGTTTTTAGTTAATGTCGCCATTATCGCGCCACGTTGTATAACCAAATATTCTGTGAACATTTCTAGTGTTTATTTCCGTTATTAATATAGAGCATAAAACGGAAAAAAAATCACGTTTGTTGTATGGGAGCCCCCTTAAATATTTTATTTTTTAGTATTTGTTGTTACAGCGGCAACAGAAATACATAATCTCTGAAAATTTCAAGTGTCTAGCTATTACGGTTCATGAGATACAGCCTGGTGTGACAGATAGACGGACAGCGAAGTCTCATGAATAGGGTTCCGTTTTAACTTTTAGGTACGGATCCCTAAAAAAAATGTTTCAAGCTAAGCTCAAATTACTGCAGTTCAACAACATTCATTGCGCTATTTACGTTGCTGGGTATAAACAGTTTTGGAATGTATGAAGCAATGAATTAACAAATATCCTTGAATGAGATTAATAGTGAGTTAGGAAATTAGTTTGCGGGTCGTGGCGTATTGCAATAAATCACCCTTACGTTGTTGACACCACTACGATCCGGACGAAGCGTTTCGCCTCGTCTTTTATACAGCGTACATCGAGGGACTGGAACAGTTATCCTGCGGCGGTCTTGCTGTCTGACTTCATTTAAGTGTCTTCAAGGCTAGAGTAAGTAGTACGGTCGCAGGTTCGATAACCGCACTGAAAAATTTTTTTTTTTTTGTTTACGTATTATAAACCAGCGCTTGACCGCAATCCTGCCTGATGGTAAGCAGTGACGCAATCGTTGATGGTAAAGCGCACTAGTTGATGGTCTACATGTAGTTGTTCCGTTGTTGTGTTTGTATATGTGAGATAAATGTTTATAAACGCACTCACGATACAAGAGTAATTCCTAGTGTGGGGCAAAGTGTTTTTTAAATAAAAAAATAAATAATCCCTTGCATCACTGATTACCATCAGGCGGGATTGCGGTCAAGCACTAGTTTATAATTATAAAATAACTAGCTGCGCCAAGCGGTTTCACCCGCCTAGGTTTCGATATGCTCGATATAGGGTTCGATATGATCGATATAGCGTGATATTATTATCACGCTGCGACCAAAAGGAGCGGAGCATATCGAAGCCTAGACCAAGGCTTTAGACTATATAAATAGTATAAAGCCTTTCTGGTTCCAGGGGCTATCCAACGCAAAAAGAATTTTTGAAATCGGACCAGTAGTTCCTGAGATTAGCGCGTTCAAACAAACAAACTCTTCAGCTTTATATATTAAGTATAGATAAATATATAAATGATTAACATCGGGGTGATGAGGGATTAAAAATATGTTATTACTTTTAATCCCTCATCCCCCCGGGATCGAAACGTATAAGTGTGAAACCGCGGGACGCTATTACAAAAATGTACGGAAGTGATTTGGGTGCATTATTGCAATGTAATGGCGGTCCGTCCAGATAGCGCTAGCCTTGATATTATATTGTTACAAATGGACCTTATGTCGACGGCATAAGGTTCAATATCGTGTGACATGCAGTGAGTCACTTTTAAGCCCTATGCCGCTAGATCTAGACATTTCCTAGGTACAATAATAAAACGCATTGCTAGACTTAGGACGGCCTATCGAATGGTACAGGTCTCAACAGTTTTGTCAACAAAGTGTCGACATCGAAATTTCTAGAAACCCGTTTCCGGGAATTACCGTAGGTACTTCCGAGTGACCTCGAACTTATGTGCTATTATTATTACGCCTAGAGGATTCTGGAATGTTCGATCAGCTGGCCTATATAAAGCGCCGCAACGCCGACGCACGGTCAGTCTACACTCGACTAGCGATACGAAAACAGCGACAGTTAAGAAGCGATCTTAAAGAAGATCTACTGCGACAATTGTAACGAGAACTTCTAGTACTACGTGAAGTAACATCTGTAGTGTTATTGTGTGCTTACAACACGGACTTCGTGGACCTAAGGGAAGACTTCGGTGCGACATCAGCAACGTTCTACTTGTCATTGCCTACAATCGATTGTACCTTCGTTGCTAATAAACTTCGTAACCCTTAACCGGCGTTTAAGTACCCCTAGCCCGTAACAATATTTTTTAATAAGAACTGGTGCCAAACAGACAAGTCTATACACCGTAAGACAGAAAAAAAAGGTCTTAAACTAACTCAGGTCCATAACAAATCAATGTTCGATTTTTTACAGTTTACAGTCTTAATTTAAACATGACGCCGATTGCCTAGTTCTCTCTCCTTATTGTCTTGTTCTGATTATTTTGTCGGTGGTAGGCCATAACATCGGTTGCCGGCAGAAGTTACCTCCCACCAGACGAAAGTCTTGACAAGCGATTCGTTTTGTTCCGGCATGATGTCTGGTGAAGCCATACGGAGGACGGGTTTGTGCAGTTATTTTGCGATGTGTGCCGGGTACGATGCGCCAAATGTTGTTAAGTTTGGTCGTGAAGGATAGATCAATCTCTCTGGCGCAGCATCGTTGGTAGTGTTGTTGGGTTTAACATTGCATCACCTCGCTCAACTGCCGTCTTCCTTCCTATTCACTCAGTTTTTTTTCAGTGAATAGGCTCTTAATAAACTAGCGCGGTTTACCATCAACGATTGCATCACAGCTTCATTCACAGCAAAGTTAAAAAAAAAAAAGAATAGTATTTAATGCGATTCAACAGAAAGATCATAAAACTTTATGGAGCCCTATAAATAGCTTCCATATACGACCCTTATCAATCTGCGAATTAAAAAAGGACAGAACATGTAAATATTAGACAGTTCTAAGTGAAGTGTGGAAACCTAAAAAGGTCACATTATGATATGGTTATTTTAGGATTAGATTTATAAAGTTTATTAAGAGCCTATTGACTCTAGCTAGAAGACGCTTAAATTGTAGTCAGACCGAAAGACTAACGCTGGCAAATTGTTCCAGTCCTTCTATGTACGCAATATAAAAGACGAGGTGAAATGCTTCGTCCAGATCGTAGTGGCGTCGACAACAATAATTTCTTCAAATGTTAAAACCGGGACCCTAATCTATACTAATATATAAAGCTGAAGAGTTTGAATGCGCTAATCTCAGGAACTACTGGTCCGATTTGAAAAATTCTTTTTGCGTTGGATAGCCCATTAATCCAGAAAGTTTTTAGACTATAACATCGCGCTGCGACCAATAGGAGCGAAGCATATCGAAACCTACGCGGGTGCAACCGCTTGGCGCAGCTAGTACTACATATATGTATGTATTGTATCTCATAAACCGTGATAATTAGGCAGTTAACATTTACATAGATGATGAAGGTATTTCTGTTTCAGCCGCCTCAGACTAAGCTAGTTAATTTTGTAGAGGTATGAGAAATAGCGTGTAAAGTTCACTCATTCTCCATAGAATAGGGAGGATCCTCCGACCAGACTGGTATTGTCTGGCGGACAGTTGACCACCAGTTGATGTCGCGAACTTGTATGCGTGCTAGATGCACAGAAAACTGCTTGTGAGATGCAGGATTTGTGTGACGTCAGCATGACGCGTAGTTCGCATAAAGCGTTGTAGGTATCCTAAATTTTTTTTTATAAATTATATGACATTCGAAACTTACCCATTAAACAATTTAAAACCTTTATAAAGGCGCAAAAAGGGGTATAATAAAATGACTGATTATTTAGAAGACAATAAAGCTTGGGGCTAAGCTGCTCGTTCTGCTAAGCATTGCTATTAAGCAATATGCGTAATTATGACATTTCAAACACTATTTTTTTAAATCACGTAAATTATTGTAAACGTTTTCAATTTTAATGTCTGGACTTGAAAAAAGACGATGATCCCTGAGTTTGTTTCGGCTATTTCTATTCAGAGGTAGTCAGTTAGGAAATGCCGGCTCTATTTAGTTTAAAAAAATATGACGTGTAAAAGTGTCAGTGATCCTACTTGCTTAATTAATAAACGATTTCATTTCACTTGTGCTTTACCGCAACCTAGCCTGATTGTAAGCAATGATGCAATCGTTGATGGTAAAGCGTGCTAGTTTATTAAGAGCCTATTCACTCTAGCCTTGAAAATACTTAAATTGTAGGTGTTGTATTTACGAGTGTATTTATACTGATATTCTTTGTTTTTGTTAGCAGTCGTCGTCGAGGAAGTGAATGGGAGGTGTTAGAGGGACTCAAAGACGGCCAGAGATTTGAGAAGAGGCCTGACGTCTTCAACGGTTACCTGCACAAGAAGAGGAAATGGCCTCTAAAGGGGTGGCACAAGGTAAATTAAGAAAGAATGAATGGAATACACCGATCCCTGACTGGTTAATCCAGACTGGATTAATCTAATGAACTTCAAGATTCGCATTAGCACTTGTAGCCTTAGGTTTTCAGTTTACAGAGACTACGAAAAAAAGAATGAATGTATGAAATACATCGCTGTGAAGTTAAACCTGACTGGATTAATCGAATGAACCCCAAGATTCGCACCAGCCTTTATAGCCCCATGTTTCATTGTGCTACATAGGCCATTACATATCAAGGAGTAGACCTTGGCAGTATTTATAGAGAAGACGTGCGCTTAGGAAACATTTAAACATTACACTGTTATTAAAGGCAAAAGTTTCGAGTGAGTGTGTGTGTTTGTTCGTTACTTCTTCTCGCTCAAACGGCTGGACGGGTTACAATTAAATTTGGTATGGACGTAGCTGATACCCTGGATTTGCACGTATCGAATCTTGTGACGGTGATGTTACTGCAGGGCGCAGCTAGTGTAAATAAACATATAATTCTCGTTTCTTAACAAAAGAAATTTTGTTTCGAGACCCTATAATTGGTTATTTTGATCAATAAATTAATGTACGATAATTCTTGGCCTAACAATGGACAAACATGGAAATTCACTGTCTGAAGGGTCTGTCCGGGCTTAGAATAGTACCAATCCATGTCCTCTGGTGGGTGTCTAGAGAGAGGTGACTATGGGAACTCTCACCAGGGAAGCGGGCAGCAGCGCTTCTCCTGTGAAATAACAAATTACTGCGATCCCCAACAGTTCACAATTCAAGTGCTCACGCTCATACCATTTTCCTTGTTTTTCCAGCGTTTCTTTGTAGTAGACGGCGGTATACTCGTGTACGCGCGTTCTCCTACGGATGTAGCTCGGGGCCGCCTGCACGGCTCCGTAGATGTTGGCCTCTCTGTCATATCGGCGAAGGCGAGACGAAGACGAATCGATATAGATGCCGACGAGTTCATTTACCACCTGCGAGCGAAGACGCCCGAAGTCTTCCGAACGTGGCTTAACGTTCTCAAAGCTCATAGGTCAGTATTTTGACAGATAATGCTCGAATCTCCGAAGACATACGAAGATTTCCGACTGTCCGCTATCGAAAATTCATACAAGCCATCTCAAACTGTTTTATAGTATTGCATTTTTTTGATAAACCCCCTGATTGGTTCAACTAAAACAGACATTAATTATGTTAAGAATTGATGTTAAACCTAACATTTTGAACCTTATACGTAAGCAACTAAAGTTGACCTCTAATTGTTATCATATATTTTAAATACAAAATTATTTTTTGTTAATGCGAAACCCGAAACACGTATCCAGTATTTTTAAGTAAAGAATCTATGTACATAATATCAAAAAGATATCATAAAAAACCACAAAGTTATGAACTTGCTATTCTACTTGGTTGTCCCAACAATAATATGGTCAAACGACCGCTCGTGCGAGCGAGCGCGGTTCGTTGACCTCTAGCGTCAGCTGTTGCGCACGCGAGTACTATGATCTATCAAAAAGCTGTGTACGCAACAATTTCTAATTGTATTTGAGAAAAAATATAACATGGTGTAAAATTATTGGAATCGATTTAGTTACTTATTCTGAACAAACTATATTCAGGTTTCGAATAAATAAAAAAAAAAATGGTTGCCTGTAAAGTCGGTATACGGGCGAAAGTTTTACGTGACAACGACTTTGAGTGGTAAAATAATTTTAATGTGAATATTCATTCGTATAGTAGGAAGAAGGATGAAATAATAGTAACAATTTAAAACATTTATTTATACAAAAAATTATATTTAAAACATTAATTTATACAAAGAATCTCGCACTGAATTTCATATTAACAAAATTTTATTTTTACCTTTACACATACATACGTATTTATATACAAATATACATACAATAACTTGCAATACATTTGCGTACAATGAAACAGCGTTTACTACAACTTAACTTGTTCCTATCTGTCTCTCTCGCTCTTAGGCGGGCTAACCATGCCCGAGTGGAAGGGACGCGTGCCTCTCACTCGCTCTCATTGTGAGCGCATAACGTGAGCGCAGCGTAACGCAGTTTCTTGAAGTGTCACCCGGCAAACCAATTTATAAGACGTCACGTCAAAATAATATTGTATAACTATATTTCTCCAGGTTATACCGCCAACACTTGCTAACATTCGGTGCGCGGGAGTCAGTGCCAAAAATCCACCCTCCGCTCGACGACCTACCCGCCACAGATAACTCTTCTCGTAAGTTTACTATTGTTTACTATAATAATAGTCTTTTTATCTGATTATTATTTGCAGTGCAGCATGCGCACGATAGGATAGAGATGTTTTTATTAATGTTTTTGGAGGGTAGTTTGATATGATTGAGTGGATTTTTGTAAGTGTGTAAAGAATGTGTGTAGATCCTACTTTTTATCCCGAACTACTAACTTTAGTTTCAGACTTAACCGTTGAGTCAGTACTTGTATTTCGAACTTTATTGAGGTTAAGTTCTTAATACAAGTGACAGCTTAGTACCGAAATAAGCTGTTATTTTTGTATAAACAACTGCATTTCTATGATAGTTAGGTTCATGATTCAATAACCCATTTTGATGGTTTAAATAAAATCCATGTTTTGTAATAAGTGAGTTAGTGTACGGACGACAGCAGGTCAAGCTACCCAAAATTGTCAAATATTCCCAATCAACCTTGAGGCTTAATACTTTAGCCATAAAGTTGAAGATCTAATAAAGTAATTTGACACATTGTAGTAGCTTGATGTGCTGTCGTCTGTACAACATAATATTGTAGTGTAGGCCTCTTTCGAAGTCTGAGAACAGGTCTTACCTTAGTAACACTCCCTCTTATTGGGTACTACGATACCCCTTAGGGTATCGTAGTACCCAATAAGAGGGAGTGTAGAGTTCAGATAGGTCGCCTTTGTATGTCTTCTGAACGAAGAAAATGACCAATATCACAGTTCAATAATCCCTTCTTTTTTACCTAGTATCCTTCCTTATCACACAC
Source organism: Sesamia nonagrioides (assembly GCA_017933935.1). Lineage (NCBI taxonomy): Eukaryota > Metazoa > Arthropoda > Insecta > Lepidoptera > Noctuidae > Sesamia > Sesamia nonagrioides. The sequence continues at coordinate 618,123 of JADWQK010001879.1, forward strand.
CTCCTTTCTCCCAAAGGTTCGTCCCACAACAGCATCGTAACGTCCACATTAAGTTCAAGCGACGAATTACCCTTCCCGTACCCCACGAAAAATCCTACCTACGAATTATGTAACAACAGGTTCTGTTTCTACAAACCCACATGCAACACGCCCGAAGACGCCTGTCCCCCAAAAAAACCAAAAATATATAACGTAAAAGATATGCTAAATAACCACCGAAGTCTGTGCTCTATGAATTGTGTAGCTAGATTTACAAAAGAAGATTTGAAATTAAAGACATCTCCAACCGTTACTCCCGGTAGTACGGACGCTGAGAAACAAATACATAGCACCGATCTCGATATCAATTCTATACGAACAATAGAAACTGTTAAAGAGGACGAAGTTGTGGTCAATAGCGAGTGCTCCCCCGTCCGATATTCACCCGTATCGCCCGACGCAAAAAGACCAGTATTCCTTGACAAGATCGACACCGCTTATTTCTTTTTCTCGCGCAACAAATCGATCACAAGCCGAATCACTGTAATGAAAAAGAGCAAGAAGTCAACGAATTTAGTGAAGTATAGGAACGAATTTGCCGAACCTACTTTGAAACGGCCTTTAAGCAAATGTATGTTGCTAGGCAAATCTAATATGAAACTGTCTCGAAATGCCGTCACTGAGAACAGCACAGATTGCTCGGTTGCCTGTGACCCTATACAGCGGGTAAGTAACGAAGTTCAAGTCACGATCTTGCATAACAAGGTGCTACAGGACGCCACCACAACTTCTGACAGTGATAACATCACTGAAAAACTCCTATTGTCGTTATTCCAAAATCACACAAACATTCCCACTAATAATGCGGAGTATTACATTAAACAAGTAATCAAAGATTTATACGACTCGAAGTTAAAAGACGTGCATCCAGTGAAGGCACTGTTTAGGAGTCTACTTGAGTTTTGGCTAAAGAATACTTCCGTTGAACCAGTCAAAATCGCCATGAAACAGTCCCAGTCCATCGATATACAGTCGAATAATTACTTCACAAAAGATCAAAATCTATCCAGTGTCTACTTCAGTAACGTCACTAAACAAACTCAGTTTCACGGGATTAGCGAGATGCTGGTGCAGTACAAGAAACAGCATCCCATTTCGGAAAATTCAACACTTGTCTTCAAAGATAAGAGCGACGGTCCTCGTTTAAACCAAAGCACTACACGGCGCACAGACAGCTACTTGAAAGAGCGGAGGATACAAGAACTCGAACGATTACTTAAAAACACTGTCTACATGTGCGGGACGATCAGGAATGATCCTAGCAAACTAAAAGATATCAAAACAACAAAAACTTTGATCAATAACATAGGGAAGGCATCTCAAAGGTCAGGTATAGAAAATTCATCTGTAATAAACAATGATAACTCTAATTCTTCTACTGAAAATATACAAGATACCATAAACCATCTTATAAGTGAGACTTCAATACCTCCTGACTTTGCCAAGGAATTCTTGGGCGCGTATTTGGACGTACTGCTTAAAGATGAGAGTAAAAGTACCAACACGAGCTCAATCTCCAGTGACCATTCGAACTTGTCTAAAGTTTTTAAAGAAGACCTCTCGTGCGAAGTTCAAACTGAAGCTGTAGTTAGAAGAGTTTCAAAGAGCATCACTACTGTCAAGTTTACAGAGCCCGAGGTAAAGTCAGACGAAGCCGCAAAACCTATAGACCCAGGGCAGATGTATCTGAAAGATATTCTGGAGAAAATAACAACTATTTTCTCTAAAGTGAAGCAATTAGATGAGAAAAATAGAGAAGATGACAAATCTAACGCTAACAAAACATCTGGTGTTTTAAAAAGGAAAGAACAAAAAGATGAATTGGGCAGACCCGTGAAGGAATACGCTGGGAAGAATCTCATATACGAGAACTTTGACGAGAATACAGTTGTGATAGATCTGACTAAATTTGATTTGGAGCATATATCCATGTTTAGTGATCCTGCCATTCAAGGCATTATGTCCATAACTATAAAACTTAAGGAGAAACCTCCTACTATTGGCGAAACTAAACGCCCACACCTAAGCTTACACTTCGCAGATTCACAACGTCTGAAAAAGGAATCTAAAAAAGAATATGCCGTTGATGATAACTGGATCCAGTATATTCACCCGACAGACCCTAAATCTAATGAGATATTTCAAAAGAAAAAAAATCCAAAGAATCCTAATAATTCTTTCAGTGATAATCCAAAACAGTTTGATTTAAAACCCTACTCCAGCAGCAGCGATGCCACTTCAAAGGCATACAAGGTGACACATGAAAGCGAACACTCCTTGGACCTATCATTTAACAGTAGTAACTCCATTCGAGACGACTTAAATATAAGGCAGTCTTTTGAAAATAAGGGCACCCAATCATGTTACATGATGTCATTCAAAAAAGAAGGGATGTCCTCTAAATTTCAGTCGAGGAAGAAAATAAAACTTAAGGAGTGTAGCGGTATACTGCTGCCGCAGAGGGTGCTTTCCCCACGGCGATCACCTATCAGAAACAAAGAGATGTCAGTATTCGAAAAGCCCGCCCCGAGGGTGATTGATGAAAAATTTATACTATTATTATTAGAAAATTTATCACTACTATCGAAAAATGTACCTAGTTTGCACAAGGAAATCAATAACTTGTACATGAAACTGAGAAAAAAGCACGAGAAAATTTTGAGGACCTGTGTTAATATACATGGGTTGAGTCTATTAGGCAAGATTTACGACGAAGAATCCGGTACTGCCTGCAAAAAAGACGCGAGGACTCAATGTGTCGTCGTGCCGTCTCTCGAAGCTTATAAAGAAAACAGTGATGAGAAAGCGGTGAACACATGCCATAGTGCAAATATAAATGAGAAAGGCTTGAAAGACGCGAACATCAGCGCCATAGATTTGACACTGCTAATGAACTCTGAAGTCCAAACGATGTCCCAACCTGAGCACTTATTGATGAAACCCCATTGTAGAGCACCGTCGTGCACAGACACATCTCTAATGACGAATATGGCGGAAAGGGGTTCAATAAACAGCCTGGAATTGTCAGATGTACGAACTATCGACAATTCCACCTCAAACCCCAACTGGTTTCGCAAAATCTGCACCAAGGAATGCTCCATGTCTACGATCATAAAGCGTATAATGGATACTAAGAAACAAATTCCTCGTGTCCAAACACCAGCAAAAGAGCAGATGGTAAAAAAGAAAAAACCTTTAAAAATTATACAAGATATTGATTATGCAATCTCGCTGTTATCCCCTGCGTTTAAGGTCTCAACTCAATCGCAGACGGATAGGAAGGTGATACGCTTTGCGAGAGAAAAGGTGTTGTATAATGACCTCAATGTGAACCAGCTGTATTTTAGCAAGAAGTTCAATATTACGAGGTCAAGCTCTTTGACTGAATCGAACGTAGAAATGAACCCTAGTGATGAGTTGAAGACCTTGTATCGCTGCACAAGTGACCCGTCATATTGTTCCGGTTAGACTGTTTTGTCCAAAATGTATTCTTAAATAGAAAATTCTTAGAAATTTATTATACCTATACAACGTTTTTTTTGATTATGCGAAACCCGAAACACGTGTCCAGTATTTTAGTAAAGAATCTATGTACAAAATTTCAAAAAGATATCATGAAAAACCACAAAGTTATGAGCTTGTTATCTTTCTTGGTTGTCCCGACAAAAATATGGTTAACGCACTGTTCGCCCGCCCGTGCCTGAAGCAGCACGGCGCGGGGGGTTCCTAGTACTATGATCTACCGTCAGCTGTGTTCAAGCGCACTCGGTAACCACACTGCAACAATTTCTAAATGTATTTGGGAAAAAATATAACATGGTGTAACAATGATTGGAATCGATCCAGTTGCTTATTTTAAACAAACTGTATTCAGGTTTCGTATAAAGTACAAAATAACGTTGTATAGGCTGTATTAGAATGATGTATTCAAAGTTAAGGAGGGTAGTGTACATACCATGAAACTGAACGATTCTTCTCCATGAGACCGACGGGTTAATCGTGAAACGCGAAGACTGCACACTTCTGATACACAAGATTAGATTTATACTCCATCAGTGTAGTTAGTTAACTAAATGTAAACAAAAAAAACACGGCTTAGTTAACCGACTAAATTTAATACCAGTCAAGTTCGGTTGTCAAGCTACGTCACAGTGTACTCTTTAATTTAGCAGGGTTATAATTCGTTAATAACGTTGCTAAATTAAAGAAAACAACGTTGACATACACAAGATCTAGATTTAGACTCCATTAGTGTAGTTAGTTAACTAAGTGTAAACAAAAAAAAAACACGTGATTTAGTTGACCGACTAAACGTAATACCACTGTCACTTCAGTTGTCAAGCTACGTCTTCAATTTAGTAAGGTTATATAATTCGTTAATAAAGTTGCTAAATTAAAGAAAACAACTTTGACATACCATCTAAACTGATGGAGTATGCTTCGAATAGTCGATGGTATGCAAACGGTAGTGTAGTCATTTGTCTTTTATTGGCTTGTTGCTAAAGCTTTTGATTGGTCCAATTAAAAAAAAAATATGCTTAGAAAATAAAATATATGCAGTAAATATGTAGAGGAAACTATCTTAGAAAATGTTATAGATAATTTAGTTGGTGTATATACTAACTAGTTTGCCAATCAGTTGACATTTTAGTTGGTATATAACACCAGTTAGCATAGTGTGATTCTTCGTAGTATTTGTATGGGTTTTATTTTATTTTTTTTTCTTTTTTGTGTAGTAGGATATTGTCTTTGAAATTGTTTTAGACAATATATTTGGTACATATTATACCGGCAGTTATTCATAGATCCTCATAGTGTAATTATTTTTCTCAGTATTTGCATGAGTTTTTATTGATTTTTTTTTTCTTTTGTGTGTTGAATAACTAACAGTACTTACTGATGGCTTCTAAAAAAAGAAAATCCTTTGATACGGGGATTAATAGATTACTCATTTTCATTTCTTAATACAGAACGATTATTATTTTTTTTTTTTTTTTAAACCGTGTACGCACGGAAAACGTAGAGAATATCCAACACTGTCCGCACGTGTGCACGACTAACGAACACAGAGTTTAACATTTGTTAGAGGCAAGTACGTGCGCACAGAACCATCGCTATTCGTTTCACCATATTTTTGCTGGTTCGGGCGTAGGCTTTACAATACATTCTTTGAATCTTATACGATGCATTCTGGTGAGTGTGCAAGAGAATTGTATGATTTGATTCCCCCATCTCCGTTCCACCATCGGTCGACCCGTCGTACGGCGACTTTCCACCCTTACGTTGTTAACACCACTACGATCCTGACGAAACGTTTCGCTTCTTCTTTTATACCGCGTACATCGAGGGACTGGAACAATTTGCCGGCGGCGGTGTTTCCGTCACACTACAATTTGAGTCTTCAAGGCTAGAGTAAATAGGCTCTTAATAAACTAGCGCGCTTAACCATAAACGATCGCATCACTGCTTACCATCAGGCGGGATTGCGGTCAAGCGCTAGTTTATAAATTATAAAAAAGAACTTATTTATTTTCTATCAAATACAACAATTCTGAAAGCGGCCGCCTTTTTGTTGGGTGGTTAATAATCAAATCTCTCCCGCTCTCTGCTTAACGTAAGGGCGTGTCATAGCCCGCAACCCAGGGTACACCGTTCCAACGTACGGCCTTCCTCCCGGACGTTACCATAAGGAAATTCCAGTCCACGGGCACATGGGACGGTTTGCTGTCCAAGCACCCTAAAGTTGCCACATCATCATCCCTTCATCATCAACCTTTTTATCATCCCACTGCTGGGCACAGGTCTCCTCCCAACAGAGAAGGATTGAGCGTAATCACCACGCTTGCTCAATGCGGGTTGGCGATTTCAGACTTAAAGTCCAGATCACCTCAAGATGTTTTCCTTCACCTTTTAATCAATCATTGGTGTCCAAGATATACTTAGAAAGTACATATATCTTAGAAAAGTTACATTGGTACTTGCCTGACCTGGAATCGATCCCGCTGGTGTTTTAACCACTAGGCCACCACGACTAAACTGCCACACTTAAATGAACTTGGGTTGGATATTTGATCAATATGCTAAACTGGCGATATGGAGCGACGACATCAAAAAGGTGGCTGGTAGTGGCTGGCGGAGAACTGCTCAGGATCGAGCTTGTTGGCGTGCCATGAAGGAGGCCTATGTCCAGCAGTGGACGAGTAAAGGATGATGATGATGATGATGCTAAACTTACAACCCAATGGGTCCGCGGCAGGCGGAGACAGCCGGAAAAGCCGGACACCTTTGATAAAGATTAGTCCTTAGTAGCTCTGGACAGAGAGGTGAAAGGAAAGTAGGGAGGTGTTTGCCCAGCTGTGGGATAATACTGGCATAAAAGAACAATAACACTTTCAAATTCTTGAAACGAAAAATCATAAGAACAAAAATCTATTAAACGCAGTTAGTACCGATATATTATTAAAATTAGTCAAAACATCGTTATCATAAGTCACATTTCATATCTATCTATATCAAGGATTCATTTATACAATTTCCTGAATGGGATAATCTAATCGATCGAGTCTCTGATATAATGTTATTGAATCACAAAAATAATCGCCTAATATTATATAAATTACAACTATGTAAGTACATACATACCTTGATAGCATTTGGAAATATAGAAATTGAGGATTTTAAGACGCCTCTTTTATACTGCGTACGTTGAGTAGCCAGCCTTTCGGTGTTCTATAGGATGCATTTCGGGGAGTGTGCGAGGGAATTGCATGATTTAATTCCCCCATCTCCATTCCACCAGCGGACGACCCGTCGTACGGCTGGTTTCCACCCTTACGTTGTTAACACCACTACGATCCGGACGAAGCGTTTCGCCTCCTCCTTTATACCGCGTACATCGAGGGACTGGAACAATTTGCCAGCGGCGGTGTTTCTGTTGGACTACAATTTAAGTGTCTTCAAGGCTAGAGTGAATAGGCACTTAATGAACTATGTGCGCTTTACCATCAACGATTGCGTCAGTGGTTACCATCAGGCAGGATTGCGGTCATGCACTAGTTTATAATTAATTTAAAAAAGACTACTTATAGGTCACACAAATATTTATTCCGTTTGGGAATCGAACTTGCGACACGGAGCCGATTCGAAGTACTGTTAGTCATTCATACAGTTTAACTCATGCACCTTCCCAAGCAAGTGTGTGATTGCAGTGTTATGGAATATATTGGCAAAAAAAAAATCCAAAATACTAAGAGAGTAAAAAAATTCACCACCTACCGAACATGGCTTTGGACTAGAAAAAATAACACGAGAATGCAACCAGGCCTTGCAAAGCTGATAGGTGGATAGCGGCTTTTTTACAATCCAATGTCAATTGAAATTCATTTAACATTTTTCACGTTTTGATCAACAAACAGTGTTATACTGATCTGCATAAACAACGTACGTAAATTTGAATTTAATTGGCATTTACTAATAAAAAAGGAAAAGTGACTTACAAAAAAAAAACAATTTCTCGTCTGTTCAGTTCTTTTTCATCTTCAAAAGCATTCTAGTCCAAATCCCCTATTAGTTATTTTGGCATCGAATCAAACAATTTAAATTTCCCTTTTATATGTAACTAGCGGCCGCCCGCGACTTCGTTCGCGTGGAGTTAGTTATTTGAACATTTTATCTTAACCCCAGAATATACAGCATACCTACATTTTAAATTTTTGTTACGCTTCACTCCTTTTGGTCGTAGCGTGATGTTATATATATGTAACCTTCCTGCATTAATGGGCTATCCAAAGCAAAAACTATTTTTCAAATCGGACTAGTAGTTCCTGAGATTAGCGCGTTCAAACAAACAAACTGTACAGCTTTATATATTAGTATAGATAATAACGCGACATATTCGCCAACAAAGTTAACAAATGTGAGGTTATGGAAAAAGTAACTTTAATTCCTACACAAAAATTCAGTCACTTTAAAATCAACTTAATTACCATTAAGATAAAGTTGGTATTTGTGTTAACTTGAAATAACGTGATAAAATTTGATATGAAGTATGCACTTCTACATTCGCTGTAGCCTTGTCAAATAAACATAACAATTTACGACTGACTTTTCTCATATTATATTCCCCAATAGCGTATAGAGAGTTCTACAATAAACTCAGTTATATGGCATACTAGCTTTCCGCCCGCCGTTTATCCCGCGTGGATTTCGGTTATGTCGCGCTTTTTAAATTTTCCTTGAGAATATAAATTTTTTTCCGGGATAAACAGTACCTACCCTATTATTTAATCTGGACTCCTAACTTTACGTCTGCAAAATTTCAAAGCAATCGGTGTGAAAGCAAAACAAACTCACTTTCCAATTTATAATATTAGGTAGTAAGGATTGCTGTATTAATATTTGCTCAATATATTCCAAAACGCTGGAGCCCTGTCCCCCACATTGACATGTCTGGTCTGTAGGGCTGTTGAGTCCCAGCGCAGGACCGATCAGGGGTCCTCAAGCAGGCTTCGTGTCGGGCACGCCGGGCGGACGTCTCGCCGGATGGATCATAGGTATGTAGCACCTCATGTTCTAAACCTGCGTATTTAAAGGACATCAGGCAATTACCATTCATTGTCGGTCTAAAAAAATTAAAATAACTAAAAAAATTAAAATTATTTCCAATATCTAGACCATATTAACACCTTTAAAAAAATATATGACTTAACCCTGTAGCTGCATATTCTGAGTAGGGTTGTAACGGAGGCTTGTTAGCGGAGGCGGAGGCGACGAGTCTCGGATGCGGAGGTTAACGGAGGCGGAGGTGAAAGTAGATATAGAAAAAATTTAAATTTATGGTTAATTAAAACAAAGTTTTTATTTTAAATACGTACATTAATAGTAGTATACTTGGTAAAAAAAATATTACCTTCTTGTAATGAAAATTAAGGAGAAACAAATTGTGTTTGCCGCATTCCCGCCTCGCACTAGTTGATTCTTGACCATTTCGCGCTCAAACGCGGCCGGACGGTTGTCGAGCGTCGCAGTTTGCGCGTTATTTATTTTTTAAATACGTAAATAAACCTCCGCTATAACTCCGCAAAAAAATGTGCGGAGGCGGAGGCGGAAGCGAAGATACGATTTCTTGCGGAACTTCCGCAGTAACGGAAGCGGAGGCGAAGCTCCGTTACAACCCTAATTCTGAGTACTTATGGCACTTTCCATACATTGTTGGTCCAAAAAAAATTGCGCGGACCTGAGTAGCTTCCGTACACTTTCCGTATGGAAAGTGCCATAACTACTCAGGTCATAATAAGGTCTAGATATTGGAAATAATCCTAGGTTTGTCATTTTTTTTTACCAGAATGCCTGATGTCCTTTGGACTCTAGGAACGAAAAATTCTGCTATATAGTTTATATATTTATTTAATAGAAATATCTGGAACCGTAAGTTAAACCGTAAAAGTTTCGAAAAAAAAACAAATCTAATCAAAAGCCTTTACAGAAGCTTTGTACTCAAACCCTATCATAATCAGGCTATAATTAAAAGTACTCAATCCGTAGCTTCTACGAATTCCTACTAAAATATGGAACCAGGAATCCAAAAGTCCAACATTTCTTTATTACAATATCTCGGTGTCTTACTTAGCTCGTCAATGTACGGAGGACAGCAGGTCATGCTATCCTGTCAAATACTCACAATCAACCTTGAGCTTTAATGCTTTAGAGATAAAGTTGAAAATCAAATAAAGCAATCTGACAGATTGTAGTAGGTTGATGTGCTGTCGTCGGTAAAGTCAATGTTAATATCACTTTTCCTGTTCATACCAATAGTCATCTGAAGACATGTATCATGAATGGTTTTTGTGTAGATTATTTTGACTGTGAAGCATGGTTTTGATAGGTAGTTTGCATGTCAGCCTAGCACATGCTTATAGGAAATAGTAAAAGCGATCTTGCTTGCCTTTACACAAGTACTAAATTACTTTGAATGAAATAGGCTTGTAACAACTTTTGTTCTGGCTTTGCGCGAGCGATTCATACGATTATGAACCTTCTTGTCTTTTCTATAATGGTCATAGTTGGGTGAGTAAATATTAGCAAGCTTTCCATATGATTATGGACATTAATGAATTAAAAATAAAGCTCATATTCGTATGAGGCACTTACTTAAAAGTAAAATCAAGGTGCAGTGTATGACGATAATGACCTTAGTTCCATACTTTTACATTTTTCTATTAGAATGCTTCATATGAGCTTTGCACTTCGCCTGAAAACCCCGACGGGTATAGGCAGAGTACCTATTATTATACATCCTGGCCAGCCTTATTACCTACCATCACCTGGGTACGAATCCAGGCTCTGGGCTGCTGAAAAACCAAATAATAATTTACCTGACCAGGCAGTCGAACCCTGGACCTCAGGTGTTTGCGACCACTAGATCATCGATACAGGCCCTAGATTAGTAAATAAATACATAATTACAGGGTAGGATAGTTAGGCGTGTGTTAAAAATATTATACAATATGTAAAGAAAACCCTGTCCGATCCTTGAAGGTATTGTTAGGTATCGATAACTGATTCTACTAATGCCTACAAAGCCGGGCTAAACTTAAGGAGATAACTTACATGGTAATACATGCGCGGGCGGAGGGGGGCAGGGCACGCGGTCGCATCGCTCATAATAATACCGTCAAAAATGGTGTTGTCACTTTTTAACATTTTACCTAATTTTGGAGAAGTTGGAATTAATTCGCGGAAATAATGATTATTTCAAAATTCATTAGTATTGTTACTATGATGATTAAGTAAAATTTCATATTTTATTTGGTCATGTGTTTACCTAACCTTTATTATCATTTTGGGTCGGACGGGGTATCTCTATTTTCTCCTATAAAAAGTTCTTTGATCACCAGAGCCACTTGTCAAACCCGCGACACGAAGCGCAACTGTCGATCGCTCAACCGTTGTGCCAACCGTGTCATCAAATATAGCCATTGGCCCCGATTCTCTTGTTCACAAACTAAACTAAATTTAAGTTCAATCCATCTTTTTCTATCTATTTCATTAAGAAAAGGATAGAAGATAAAATGTCAGTTTAGATCTCTGACGTAAATTGAAGTATTTTTGGTCGCCATGTTTATAATCGCGTCTAAACTGTCTATGGAGTATCTTAATTTGACAGGTACAAACTAAAATGTTATCTTCTATCCTTTTCTTAATAAAACGGAAAGAAAAAGATGCACTTAACTTAAAATTAGGTTAGTTTGTGAACATGAAAATCGGCGCCATTGTCTTTACAAACCCCTTTATTCATAAACGAAGTTTAAAGTTAACTAGTGATTAGACGACTGACTTAACTTTAATCATCGTTTATGAATAAACCCCTTAAACACTGGTGTCTTTATACTTAAACGATGATTAAAGTTAAATGCTCTGCAATCGTCTAAAATGTATAAAGAATATGTGTATGTAATGTATAAAGAGTATGGTTAAAGAATCGCTAATCATTAGTTAACTTTAAACATCGTTTATGAATAAGAGGGTTAATGTTTATGGACCGATCTCGTCACCTCTGAAAGTTCTTTTAGTCACCAAATGGATGAAAATATCCAACTTTATCGATCTTCCTCTAAATTTAACGCTATCCTCATCCCACAGAGTCAGGTGGGCCACTGGATACGGTGTCCCGAGAGCTGGGGCAGGCGCAGTTGTCCGTGCAGCAGCTGCAGCGGCTGCTGGATGCGCTGGAGTTGCAGCAGCAGTTGCATCACGATACAGATGTAAGTACTCGATTTTGGGTAGAGAGGTAGGTCACTCACCTATCCGCGGACTGACCTCGACAAGCGTTGCTTAACCTAGAAATACGACCCGTCCGTTTGCTTTTATTTAGTCTTGAGGCGCTCTCAATAATACTAAGGAATTATAGAAAAAATGCGCAGTGCTGCACACCCCAACTTTTTTTAAGTTATACAATTATGAAATTTATTTCCATGATATTTAAGTTGATTTCAGAATGGCTAGTTTTATTGAAACAAATGTTTGAAGTTGCAGCGTAAATTAAACTTTATTTTTTGAGAAAGTTATTTTTCCATTAACTTTTTGTTCATACCTTTGGCGAATAACGGTCATGACACTTAAACGACTCTGCTCCAACACCGCCCTAAAGTAAGACGACTGCTCTCAGTCCACGCGCTGCCAGCTAGCATACGCCCAGCTATCCACCCGCCGACTGCTCTCGCTTTTCGCGATAGACACAGTTCCTGACTCACAACGCGCGAACTAGCTATTGTTGCTATTGCACTTGAGGATGAAGAGAAAAGCCCAAGAAATAACAGATGAAGATTTTGGGTTCATAAAATGCTGAAAGCAACCGACCGAGCGGCGACTGCTAGCATTGAGCGCACGGACACCTCACCGACCGCGGACTGCGAGGGGTCAACTACAGAGCAGTCAGGCGGCGGTAAGCTCGCTGACAGCGAGCTGTCTGCTAATTTATGATGCTAATGTAAAATATATCTAATGAGCAGTATTTAAAGCCCTTATTTAAATTATATTCTTTTTGTCGGGTGGGTGCAGAGTCGTGTAATTGGGCTATTATGACGTTATTTTTTGTTTATGTGAAACCGAATCGGCGGACACATTTTTGTCCAATGATGCGACTAGTTGGGATCAGTTGGGATCGTTCGGACCGCCCTTTGGTCCGTTCGGTCCAAACGATTCCAACTAATCGCAATCATTTGACAAAAATGTGTTCGCCGATTAGGGGGCTGAATATAGTTTGTTCAGAATAAGCAACTGAATCGATTCCAATCATTTTTACACCATGTTATATTTTTTCCCAAATGCATTTAGAAATTGGTGCAGAGTGGTTACCGAACTCTGTTACCGCGCTCGCCTGCCCGCCGGAGCTTTGACCTTATTTTTGTTGGGACAACCAAGTAGAATAGCAAGCTCATAATTTTGTGGCTTTTCATGATATCTTTTTGAAATTTTGTACATAGATTCTTTACTTAAAAATAATGGACACGAGTTTCGGGGTTCGCATAAACAAAAAATAACGTTGTATATGAGCTATTTGAATTTCTCACTTAATTCTAAGGAACTAAGTGAGAAATTCAAATAGCTCCTAGTATTGGATTTAGAGATATGAAAATAGTTTCAATATTATATATACCTATAGTATTTAATTTCACAGGTCCGTGTACGTTTAACAAATGGTGAATGTGGAAGTTAAAATTGATGTCCTATTTGTGTTGAAGTCCATGAAACATTACATAAAGAATGAACTCATTTCCTTACTGTTAGTAACCCTATTTATTGTTCGAAACACCTGTTATATGGAAATTTTGTATCCCCTTTGACCGACGTTATGATAGATCATTAATATCTGGCAAATAATCCTCATGTAAATTTTTTTATTACGGGACTGAATCGTCGTCAAGGGCGATGGAAAGAGCTATGCTCGAAGTTTCTCTGTGCGATCGAATCAGAGATGAAGAGATCCGCAGAAGAACCAAAATCATAACTCATAGATTCGTATTCCAGAAAGAAACTCGAGCATTGATCTCTGTCAGGTTGTCTGTAAAAGATCGTTCTTAGCGATAAGACCGCCCATTGTGTCACCCTTTGTAAAATCTTTATATTTATGTTTTTTTAATCTATATGGTGTACATTATAAAGAGTATTCTATTCTATTCTACTTAAAACTAGTTTCAACCAATCAAAAGGCTTCAAACGAGACTTAAGTAAAGCTTGAGTTTTGAGTGACGTTCTGTAATACGCACCTTAGAGTCGCTAAACGTAACTGGCGGTGGGCGGAGCACATTGCACGTAAAACCGATGGCCGATTGGGCAGTACGTGGAGTGACTGGGGACTGGAGTGACGACCATGTACCGGAAACTTATTTCTACGCCTGTTAAATTTTTCACAGCTATAATGTAATTCTGTTGTCGCTGCATTCTCTGTAGAAAGCCATAACATCAGCTGCCCGCAGAAGTTACCACCCACCAGACAAAGTCTTGCCGCCAAGCGATTCGTCGTGTTCCGGCATGATGTCAGGGGAAGCCGTACGGAGGACGGGTCTGAGCAGTTGTGTTGCGATGTGTGCCGGGTACGATGCGCCAAATGTTGTTGTGTCGGGAGTTTGGTCGTGGAGGGTCTCTAGATCAATCTCCCTCTGGCACAACATCGTTGGTCGTGTTGTTGGGTTTAACGTTGCACCACCTCGCTCAACTGCCGTCTTCCTTCCTATTCACTAAGTTTTTCTTTTAAGTGAATAGGCTTAATATACTAGCACGCTTTACCATCAACGATTGCATCACTGGTTACCATCAGGCGGGATTGCAGTCAAGCACTAGTTTAAAATAATAATAGAAAAATACTAATATTTTTTTTATTTAATAAATAACGTGCATAAAATGAAAAGTCGGTTATTCAAATTAAGCTGAGACACCGCACTTTTTGAACGTCAATATTTCATAAGACAGTCCCCCAAAACGCCTGCCCTTCGCCACTTCCTAGTGCTTTCGCTGGGAAGAAAAATAGCTAATGGTACTGTGTCTGGTAGTCTCGCACTTGCCCGGTTTTAATCCATCGTTGTGTATTCTCCAGGTATCATTGGAAGGTGCCTCTCCAAATGTGAAGAAGGACCGGCGCAAGTTCGGCCTTAGGAAGAAGAAGTCAAACAGCAAGTGTGCGTCAGTAGAACTACAAGCATCGCACACACACATAGACCCGTCCAGCTCGCACATGGTGAGTCGACCATCTCATCATCATCAACCTTTTATCGTCCCACTGCTGGGCACAGGTCTCCTCTCATACAGATAAGGATTGAGCGTAATCACCACGCTTACTCAATGCGGTTTGGCGATTTCAGACTTAAAGTCCAGGTTTCCTCAAGATGTTTTCCTTCACCTTGTAATCCGTCATTGGTGTCCAAGATATACTTAGAAAGTACGTACAACTTTAGAAAAGTTATACTGGTACTTGCCTGACCTGGAATCGAACCCGCAGACTCATACTTGAGAGGCTGGTGTTTTAACCACTAGGCCACCACAACTATTAGGTAGGACTGTAGGTTTAAGAGAAGTAAAATATTTTAATTTTTCCCTTATCTTACCCCAGGCATTATCAGCTCTGACGGCGCCCCCCTCCCCAGGCGGCGGTGCGTCCTCGATGCCCAACTCTGCCGCCTCCCTGCCGATAGGTAAGACGCATTACAGTATATAACTATATGGTTTATTTATGTATATGTAATATGTGTACATGTGTGAGTGTTAGAACTGTGCGTGTGTGTGTTAGTCGCTTATTCATGCTTATTGATTGAGGGTATGGCCAGTTAAAGTACTGTAATAAATGACTAGGAAGTGTCGATGGGTGGGCGTTTTGGGGAACTTGTCTTATGTAATACTAGCGGCCGCCAGCGACTTCGTTCGCGTGGAGTTAGTTATGCTCAGCTCCTATTGGTCGCAGCGTGATGTTATATAGCCCAAAACCTTCCTGGATTAATGGGCTATCCAATGCATAAATAATTTTTCATATCGGACTAGTAGTTCCTGAGCGCGCTAAGCGTTCAAACAAACAAACAAACTCTTCAGCTTTATATATTAGTACAGAAATATAGATTGACGTTCAAAAAGTGCTGATTCTCAGCCTCATTTGAATAAATGATTTTTGATTTTGACTGAAATAATAAAATCTTCAAAGTAAATATGTCTTAATTAATTAGATTTTTTTAACTCAGCCTGTCACAGTTGAGTCATTTAAAAAAAAGTCTAAATGTTAAAAGAAACCGCATCCGTTGCGTAATTTTAGAGATTTAATCATACAAAGGGACATAGGGAAAACTAAGTGACACTGTTTTATAATATGTAGTGATTAAAATAAAATATCTAGTGATAACCTTGATCGCCACACTACATTATGGGCAAAGTAATGCTGTGTACTTGCTGATATTTTGAGAAAAAGAACAGACAACGATAAAAACCTGTCTTTTGCTGTGCATATCCTCAAACAAATAACTTTAAAGGTCATAGCACACTTAAACGCTGCTCCAACACCGCCCTAAACTAAGACGATTGCTCGCAGTCCACACGGCGACAGCTAACAGGCACCCAGCAGTCCACGCGGAAACTGCTAGCAGACGGCCAGTTGCCCACCCGTCGACCGCTCTAGCTTTTCGCGATTGACACAACTAGTGATCGGTTTTTATTGAAGCAACTCGACTTTTTTGGTATGTCCCGATTCACAAAGCGCGAACTAGCAATTATTGCTATTGAAGAAGCAAGAAATAATAGTCGCAAGATTGTGGGTCGACCAGCGGCGACTGCTAACAGTCTACGCGCGGACGCCGCGCCGCCCGCTCGGCTACAACGAGCGGCCAGCGAGGTGTCAAGCGGTAAACTCGCTGATAGCGAGCTGTGTGCTAATTTATGATGCCAATGTAAAATATATCTAAACTGCAATATTTAAAGCCTATATTTGAATTATATTCTTTTTGCCGGGTGGTAGCAGAGTCGTATAAGTGTGCTATGACATTAAGTCTGATCAAACATTTTACTTTTAGGAATCACAATGAACCCCACTCCTTGTTTCTCCCTAACCGAAAAATGTCAAGAGAATAATCAAAAATATTTACTAACTATGTACATACCTAGCTATATTGTATATGTAAACACAATCATGTTATTTTATTAATTTATTGTGAAGTAAATTATTCAAATAAAATTACTTTTATTTTGTTCACAAAAACAATAATTATTTTAAAACTTATGTCTTTGCAAGGATTTTACGAAATTGGTAAGTTGTCAACTGACGCGCCGCCTTGGCATGGCTCTGAAAAAAAAAAAGAAATCAAAATGGCGCCTTTCACTTGCACGTTGACATTGACATTTGCTAGGCATGTCAGCCTCTCCCCGTAGTTGGTGCTACATGCATTTCATTTCAGTTTAATGACGAAAATATTACAGTTGCCTTGTACCACAAGTCACTATAGGCCAACCTCTGTGTGGATACCATGAGTTTTCATCGATATCGAGCGCGTTTGACTGATCGATTGGCCCGCTTCAAGGTTGTGAGAACTCTCAAACAATGAGAGCGCCAAACGCAGTCGATATCGACGATCGAGTCTCGTAATGAAAACTCATGGTAACCACATTGTAGAGACGTTGCTTGAGGTAGCCGCGCGATGCGGGAGGGGTAATGCTTGACACAAATTGACGAATAGGGTACTTATTTGACTAAAAAAAACTAATTAGTCCGTCAGTTAGATTTCCAATAAATAATAATAATTTTCTTTTTTCATATAAACAAAAAATTAAGACGACACAGTGCGTTGAAATCTCGTGTGACGTCACTGCACGCTACACTTTTTAGCGGCCAGTGACGTCACCAGCCACCAATCCTGATCTTTGATGCCTTTTATATTTGTCAATTGTTATTGACAAATATAAAAGGCAAGGACACCTCTCCCGCACCGCGTTGCTACCTCAGACAATGGCCCTGATTATGTTATTCTTAAACTAAACTAAATTTAATGGTAGTATTGACGACAGCATATCAAGCTACTACAATCTGTCAGATTTTTTATTAGATTTTCAACTTTATCGCTAAAGCATTAAGACTCAATATCATCATCAACCTTTTCATCGTCCCACTACTGGGCATAGGTCTCCTCTCATACTGAGAAGAATTGAGCGGCGCTCAATGCCGGTTGGCGATTTTCAGACTGAAAGTCCAGCCCCCTAATCGGCGAACACATTTTTGTCAAATGATTGCGACTAGTTGGGATCAGTTGGTATCGTTCGGTCCAAACGATCCTATCAAGTCGCAATCATTTGACAAAAATGAGTTCGCCGATTAGGGGGCAGGTTTCCTCAAGATGTTTTTCTTTACCTTTGAATCAGTCATTGCTGTTCAAGATATACTTAGAAAGTACATATAACTTTAGAAAAGTTACATTGGTACTTGCCTGACCTGGAATTGAACCCGCGCACTCATACTTGAGAGGCTGGTGTTTTAACCACTACGCCACCACGACTTACTCAAGAACTAAGGTCCGTATTACAGAACGTCACTCAAAACTCAAGCTCTACTTAAGTCTCGTTTCAAGCCATTTGATTGGTTGAAACTAGTTGAGTAATGTTTAAGTAGAGATCAATGCTTGAGTTTCCTTCTGGAATACGAACCTTAGCCTATGAGATTTAAGACTCAGTATTGATATTTGACAGTTTCGGGTAGCTTGACCTGCTTTTCCTTTCTATTTCATTACGAAAAGGACAGAAGATAATATTACTTTTGTTCTGTTAAATAACGATATTCTGTTAACGTCCTCTGTGGCGCAGCGGTCGACACGCCTGCATGCGACGTGGAAGCCCCGGTTTCTACCCCAGGCCAGGTCATGATGGAAAAACGATATTTTCCTGATTGGCCTGGGTCTTGGATCTTTATCTATATATTGTTACGGGCTAGGGGTACTAAAATGCCGGTTAATGGTTACGAAGTTTATTGGCAACGAAGGTACAGTCGATTGTAGGCAATGACAAGTAGAATGTCGCTGACGTTGCACCGAAGTCTTCCCTTATGTCCACGAAGCCCGTGTTGGAAACACACAATAACACTACAGATGTTACTTCACGTAGTACTCGAAGTTCTCGTTATAATTGTCGCAGTAGGTCTTCTTTAAGATCGCTTCTTAACTGTCGCTTGTTCTCATAACGCTAGTCGAATTCAGACTGACTGTGCGCTATAGTATATGGGTCAGCTGATCGAACATTCCAGATAAGTCTAGACGTAATAATAATACCGCATAACTTCGAGGACACCGACCGAGTAAGTACCTACGGTAATAGGCTATTTGACAGATTTATAATTTTTATCTTGAATTACTTGGTTGCGGTTAAGAAGTTCACCGAAAGTATTGATTTTAATTTTAAATACGTATTTCGTAAGAAATATGCAAATAAAAATTCAAAATTCAAATAAGCCGCGAAAACGATATATATATAGCAATATGGCGTCGCGCTTTAGTGACGTCACAAGCGGTTTTCGGTTCTCAGTGGTGTTTGTTTTTATTTATTATTTGTTGTTGTTATCTAATAAAATGGTTTACAAGTGGTGTGCTGTACTGGGTTGTACAAAGAAATCGATTAAAACCCCCCGAAAAACAGTTTATAAGTTTGCCGAAAATAAACGTTGACGCGCGTATGACGTCATAGTGACATTAGCCAATCCGGATCGTTTCACAATGTGTGGCGCGATATACAAAAAGCCAATCATATTTTTGTGTTTTGGATATATTAATTGTTATTATTTTTTTATTAAAACTCATGTAAATGACATAAAGAACCCTCATTTTATGCAATTAAAGCAAAAAATCACAAAAAATTGAATACTGTCAAATAGCCTATTTCCGGAAACGGGTTTCTACAAATTTCGATGTCGACACTTTGTTGACAAAACTTTTGAGACCTGTACCATTCGATAGGCCATCCTAAGTCTAGCAATGCGTTTTATTTTGTACATTTAAAATGTCTAGATCTGGAAATATAGGGCTTAAAAGTTACACACTACATGTCATGCGATATTGAACCTTATGCCATCGACATAAGGTCCATTCGTAACAATATGTATCTATTTCAAATATAGTATCGTTGAGTTGGTATCCCATAACACAAGTCTCGAACTTACTTTGGGGCTAGCCCAATATGTGTGATTTGTTCGTATTTATTTATTTATCTGTAGACAGTTTAGATGTGATTAAAAACAAGGCGACCAAAAATACGTCAGGCGCTGTCTAATTTGACAGGACCTAACATTTTGTCTTCTGTCCTTTTCTTAATATAATAGAAACAAAGAGATGCACTGAAATTAAATTTAGTTTAGTTTGTGATCGTCACCGATGTCTCAGTTAAGCGGTTGGACTATAAAGACATACAGCGTGGCGCCATAATGGTGACATTAAATTAACACACGAGTAGTGCTAGTGCCCATTAATCATATGACATTTGCTATTTTAAAATAACTCGAAAAAAAAAAATTTTTTTTCAAACAAAATAAATAATATATTATTTATTTTGTTTGAAAAAAAAATTTTTTTTTTCGAGTTATTTTAAAATAGCAAATGTCATATGATTAATGGGCACTAGCACTACTCGTGTCTTAATTTAATGTCACCATTATGGCGCCACGCTGTATAGCGCGAAAGGAATTTAAAACATCGTCCTGTTTCTATCAATCGTTTGAAGATGAAAGAGACAGAAGAGGTTTTAAATAAATACTTTTCTCGTTAAATGCATTACAGTTATTATTGTAGGTATAATGCAAGTGACCAAATGATAATTATAAATGCTAGAATAGCTAGAATAATAACTTTTATACAGCAAAGAATGGAAAATTCGTTCATTTTACGATTAGCCTGCAAGCAGCTATTTCGCTGATTTGCTTATCTTGAACTAAAACATGGAAATATGAGTCAAAATTAATAAGCAATAGTGAAAAATTACTAATTACGTTACTGTGTAAAGAATTTAAGAACTTGGTCAACTTATGTGCGGACGACAGCAAGTCAAGCTACCTGAAACTGTCAAATAGTCACAATCGACCTTAACACGTTAGAGATAAAGTTGAAAATCTAATAATAAAAAAAAAAAACTGGCAGATTATAGTAGCTTGATGAGCTGTCGTCTGTCGGAAAATGTTACTTCAGATTTTTCGTCGCAGCTTTAATTTGCCCCATTAGGTTATACCTAGGTACATAACCAACATGGGCGTACCCAGGTGGGGTCAGGGGGAGGCAGCTGCCCCCCTCTGGAAACCTCGCAGAACATATATGAACTCCCCTAATTACTAAACAAAGTATAAACGAGGACTTATCTCTAACTTTTATACAATATGTTAAGAAAACCCTGTCCGACCCATAAGGATAATAAAGGTTAGGTAAACACTTGACTAAATATAATATAAAATTTTACATAATCATCATAGTAACAATACTAATGAATTTTGAAATAATCCTTTTTTCCGGGGAATTAATTCCAATTTCCCCGAAATTTTGTAATTTTTAAAAAAGTGACAACACCGGTATTATTATAAGCGAATAGCGACGCGACCACGTCACAGGTGCCGCGTGCCCTCGCCGCCCGCGGAATGGGGTTGCTTACCGCACATGTATTAAGTTACCTCTTTTTGCGAAATAATATTTATTTTTTAGGGGGATTTTTTTTTAAGTTTTGCCTGTCTTTGTGGGCATTATTAGAATCAGTTATCGATACCTGACAATACCTTCACGGATCGGACAGGGTTTTCTTTACATATTGTATAAACCACGCAGTAGACACTGACAAAATGTACGGTTTAATAGGCTATTTGACAGTATGAATATTTTTGTGATTATTTGCTTTAAATGCATGCGTCATAAAATGAGGGTTCTTTATGTCATTTACATGAGTTTTAATGAAAATAATAACAATTAATATATCCAAAAACACAAAAATATGTTCGGCATTTTGTTTTTCGCGCCACATATTTTGAAACGATCCGGATTGGCTAATGTCACGATGACGTCATACGTTCATAAACACTTGTTGTCGTTCTGTGTTCTCAGGCGTTTTAGCGTTTTTAGAAGATTTTTAACGATATTTGGAGCGATTTATGGTATTTTTTTGTTTTCTGACTGACAAATAACAGATAAACACGAACACCACTGCGGAATCGTTTGTTGAAAGTTTGTGACGTCACTTACAAAGCGCGACGCCATATTGCTGAATAAAGCGTTTCGGCGGCTTATTTGAATTTTTATTTGCATGTTTCTTACGAAATACGTACTTAAAATTAAAAAAAAGCTTTTGGTAAACTTCTTAACCGCAACCAAGTAATTCAAGATAGAAATTATAAATCTGTCAAATAGCCTATTGCCAAAAAAACTGCGTGCGACTACAGCGCCCCCAAGTCCAGAAGCTGGGTCCGCCCATGATAACCAAGTATTCAGAAATCACACTTCCCAGAAGACAACATAATAAATTCTCTTCTCTTCTCGTTCCAGCGTTTCTTTCAACATTTCTGGCATCCACCTTAGTTCGTAAGACTGTTTTTTTTTTTTTAGTTTTCGACCCCCTTCCTAATCGAGCGCATCGCATTGTCTGTATCATACAACGCTCACTTCGCTAGATAATTAAAAAATTGTAAAAAGACACATCACATAGCCGTTATGTAATCTGTATATCAAATTGTCACATTTTTGCTTGGATACAACTTTTAGTAATAATTAATATACATTTTGGTGAGTGTGCGAGGGAATTGCATGGTTTAATTCCCCCATCTCCGTTCCACCATCGGACGACCCGTCGTACGGCGAGTTTCCACCCTTACGTTGTTGAACACCACTACGATCCGGACGAAGCGTTTCGCCTCCTCTTTTATCGAGGGACTGGAACAATTTGCCAGCGGCGGTGATTCTGTCGGACTACAATTTAAGTGTCTTCAAGGCTAGAGTGAATAGCTCTTAATAAACTAGTGCGCTTTACCATCAACGATTGCATCACTGCTTACCATCAGGCGGGATTGCGGTCAAGCACTAGTTTATGATTAATAATTAAAAAAAAACATTTAAATGGCAGAGCGAACAGCGAACATTGTGTTCATTTGAACATGCAACGGCCCACTTGAGTTTATTCAGAAGTAATTTACTGTATTATTTGTGAATAAAAATTTTATGTGGCCATGAAACCCATCAGCTCTTGCATTTTACGTTACAAATTAGTGTTTGACCGCATTCCCGCCTGATGGTAAGCAGTTCTATGGTAAAGCGCACTAGTTCCACAGTGGGTAGTAGGTTAGGTAGTTGCGTATTAGTTAGTTGATGCCTCTGAATAGACGGAATGGTTTCCAGGTATGCACCACAAGTGATTCGGCTTCGTGACGCCGAATCGTCCTTTTACACCCACTATAGTGCATACTGCATGGTTTTAGCAAATGGAGCTATGGATGTGCCCACATATTATATGAAACTAGCGGCCGCCCTTACTGCGTTTGGGTGGAGTTAGTTATTTGAACACTTTATTTTAACCCCAAAAGAGTCGATTTCTATAGATACATTCCTACACTTCTAGATCATAATATACAGCATACATTTTAAATTTTTGATACACCCTACTCTTATTGGTCGCAGCGTGATGTTATATAGCCTAAAGCCTTCCTGGATTAATGAGCTATCCAACTCAAAAAGAATTTTTCAAATCGGACCGGTAGTTTCTGAGATTAGCGCGTTCCAACAAACAAACTCTTCATATATCCATATAGATATGGTCGTTGAAGGGAGAAAATAATGAAAAATTCATTAAGTTAAAAAGAATAATGCCGCGTCTTGACCGAATTGATTGGTTGCACTAATATTCGATTTTCGTTTGTCACTTATTTATTCGAAAAGCGCCCTCTGTCGGCGTCACTACGTGTTAAATCAACGCGACTGTCGCATCTTTGGACGACAGCGTTTTAGGTAGGACGACACAATTTCTTAAATTATGCTATTACTAATTGCGACCCGCGTCCGACAGAATATTCGGTTTCGATTTCATTTTCGGCTGAGTTTCGGTAAAAACACGGGTTTCGTTTTCGGCAGCAAACTTGCCGAAACCGAATGTGAATTCAAGAGTTTTCGCGTTCAGTCATGTTCGGCAACACACATACATAAATGCAAGGAACTTTTATCTAAACTGGAATGTGAACTATCGATCAAAACGCGGTCCGAGGGAGATAGCTTCACAGTAGCCCTCTGTCCTTGTTGTGTAGGCTGACTATTATAATGGAATTTATAAGGAATTTACGTATTTTTTTTTTCACTTATATTACCTGAGTTTTAATGAACATTTAGGCATTGATGCGAACTTTTTAAATTCATTATTGAATTTTAAAAATGGATGAATAAATTGATGATGTACGGACGACAGCAGGTCAATCTATCCGAAACTGTACCTTTAGATAACAAGAAAGCAGAATTTAATGTCATTGTAAATACTCAATAATAGTCACTTACTTATTATGCACACAATGACTAAGTGCACATTTATTAACTATTCCGATTCCGAAATTTATGGTCACCCTACATACACCCTTTTTCACCATGTTTTTTCTAATCGAAATTGTTGGTTTCAAACAAAATCACAAAAAATAAATACGGGTAACACTTAGAAAGAGACAGAGGGCTACTGGGACGCTTTCTCCCTCGGACCTCTTCAACTAAAGTTTATTTCCGATCGACCTTATTGCTCTTGCAATAGAGTCTTCTTTTAAATAAGAGACTTATGCAAGTTCACATTCCAGTTTAGATAGAATTTCCTTGCATAAATGTGAACTTTACCATAGGTAATGAAAACGTTTTGGCAGAGATTAAAGATTACTATAGACTAGTCAATATATCTCAGCTTGCCCTTCAAAGTTATACAAATGACATAATAAAATTTCTACCAATTTTAGACCTTATGTCTTAGTATCTACGATTCAGTCTATAATTTTAATCGAATAACCTTGACACTTATCTCTGTCTTTCCTTTATCACAGATAAACAGAATGTAAGATTATCAATGATCTGAATAATACAACATCCTAGTACATATTAAGCGCTGAATTTTGAACTTTATGTGTGAAAGAAAGAGTATACTTTCGAGTGAAGTTTAATAAAATCTAAATGGATCTCTTCGTCATCACAATACAACAGTACGTTCCGTAGTGTTAAAACAATGATATCGAAATCAATATTGTGTAACTTTGCTTTTTACTAAAAAAAAAAAACATTATCAGTCATTAATTCTTATTACATTTAAAAGATTGTGTGTATTAAATTGAACCATTTAATCGTTTAAAAAAAGAACGAAATTCGAGAGAACTTTTATTATTATAACATCTTAGTGAGCATCTGGTGGATAATGGGGGCCTTAGTGTCCCCCAAAGTGTTAAATACTTAACATTACCTGTATAACTAAAGTGAAAACGCAGAATGTCTAAGGAAAGTGGCGGTATATTTGTGCCTCTAGCCCGAATCATCTGCAAATACATTCGGCAAGTTATAAGGGAAGAGATGCATCGCTACTGTGAGTCTATTTTGTTATTCATCTTGCTAGGATTTAGATCATGTCGTAGATCTTTGACCTTCACATCATCATCATCATCAACAACCCTTTCATCGTCCCACTGCTGGGCACAGGTCTCCTCTCATACAGAGAAGGATTGAGCGTAATCACCACGCTTGCTCAACGCGGGTTGGCGATTTCAGACTTAAAGCCCAGATTTCCTCAAGATGTTTTCCTTCACCTTCAGTCATTGATGTCCAAGATATACTTAGAAAGTACATATAACTTTAGAAAAGTTACATTGGTACTTGCCTGATCTGGAATCGAACCCGCGCACTCATACTTTAGAGGCTGGTGTTTTAACCACTAGGCCACCATGAACGTAACGTCTTGACCTTACATGTAGTCAAAATCTTAAAAGTCTTACCAAAAGATATCATGTTATCCAGTCATTGGATTGTGAAGGTGATTGGGGTTGCCAGACGTCCGGTATTTAAGCGTACAGTCCGGTATTTCCGTAAAAAAATAAATGGCCATACCGGACAGAACAATGTCCGGTATTTTGAAGAAAATCGGTACTACTGGTCACTAGCGCCTACGGTCCCGGTTGCCATACCAACATCTAGTGGCAGTCGTTACGGGTTGTTGGAGCCCTCAAAAATCCAACAATTGGTCTAACTGCAATGCTTCGATGTCGCCTTCGGGTTGTGGAGGTCAGACGGCAATCGCTTCACGGAAAATGTCGAAGTTTAGCCAAAATCAGCAGTTAGACTGGTAAAGCGGACCCCAGATTCCAAAGCTGAAAAGCTATGGATGTGACTGGGATTGACGCTGAGATGATGATGATGACTAGCGCCTACAGAGGTAGGCATATGAAATTCTTCTGGGTACGCCTATGCACTCGTACTCGTTACCTGTGTCCACTCCCACACCCGCGCATGTCCGGTGTATTTTGTTTACCTAGTCGATAATGGGCACATTGCTCGTAGAACCGATGGCCGATGGGGCAGCAAGGTTCTGGAGTGGCGGCCACGTACTGGAAGACGCAGCGTAGGGAGACCCCCAACAAGGTGGACCGATGACCTGGTGAAGGTCGCGGGAAGCCGATGGATGCGGGCAGCACAAGACCGGTCATCGTGGAAAGCCTTGGGGGAGGCCTTTATCCAGCAGTGGACATCTATAGGCTGAGGAAGAAGAAGAAGAAGAAGAAGAAGTCGATAATAATTAGACTACGAGACGTTCGGCAGCGTAAACTTAGTTGATCCAAGGCTTCGAGCAAGACAGGGAAGTTTTTGTTCTCCCTGTGTTGCTCGAAGATCGAATGACTTAATCTTTGAAAGTAGAAACGTTGTTGTGTACACCCGCCCCAACAAAAGAACCCCCAGCCCCTGGACCCTTTTTCTAAAACTTAACATACATAATCAGCCTATAATGTTGGGAACTCCTGGGATACAGGCGTCTCGGTGAGGAGTGGGTCGTAATAAACGTTGGCCCAGTGCGGGTTGGTAGATGTCACGTTTTCGAAGTTTTGCCTCTAGGAAATGCCGTTTCCTTACGATGTTATCGTTCTGTTTCTATTTCTAATACAGATCAATAACTTTTATAGGACCAACCGTCATTGAAGTACTCAAAAAGTTACAATCGCCAAAACGTTACCTACCCTTTATAAGTGACTGCTGACCATATAAAATTGAGTAGATATTATTACTTAGCAATTTCGATTCACTTCGGATGCAACATGCTAAGAGATTCAATATTATTTCTTGTTTATGCGAAACCTGAAAAACCACAAAGTTATGAGCTTTCCATGAGTTATCCTACTTGGCTGTCCCAACTAAAATAAGGACCACGCTCCGCTCGGCCGGACGAGCGATACGTTGACCTTTGGCGTCAGCTGTTGCGCGGGCGTGCGCAGTACTATGATCTATCGTAAGCTGCGTGGCGCGCTCGGTAACCACACTGCAACAATTTCTAAATGTATTTGGGAAAAAATATACATGGTGTCTAAAAGGATTAAAGAAACAACATAGTCTTCATACTTACACACACATACTGCACACATACATACATGCAAACCACGAGCATACAGTCCACTATTAAAATTGTAAGTTTAGTGCATAATAAATAGCATTCGAGAACAGACGTAGCAAGAGTTTTATTTCAACTAAATCACCAAACAAAGAGATATAGACCTTATTGCCGTGAACATATGGTCCAAATCGAGCCGGATTCATCGAGTAACAACGGGCGAACGAGCACCGTCACTGAGAATAAAGAGCGGATTATTTGCTACCTACCTTCGAGCTTCATATCAAACCATTAGCAAATAATTATTCAAAAGCTGTATTTATTTGTTTGGATTTTGAGTTACTACGTTTCATACACTATTGTGCACCATGGAGGGGCTTTTAGCCTATCAGAAAGAAACACTGGAGAACTTAAAGAAAACCGAGAAAAATTACAAGAAGACACCCAAAGATCGGATCAAAAAACCCTACTTGGAAACCAGATTGGATAATTTGGAGCAGTTGTGGACAGCTTTCAAGGAGGGACACAAAGCCATAACAGGCAAAGCGACTCAAAAGGAAAGGCAGGATACCTACTTTACTGAGGATATGTACGAGGAGTTCGAAGAAGCCTATGTGTCATACAAGACTTTATTGAAGGAAGCCCTGCAGCCCTATCTTGCGTCACCGAGTGGAACTTCGTCCGTAACCCCGAAATCTAGTGCTGGACACGTGATAAGTGAGTGCGACATTAAGTTACCTCGTATTCAATTACCGACATTCAGTGGAAAATATGTGGAGTGGCAAACGTTTTATGATATGTTCGTTTCAATGATTCATAACAATAATAATTTAACACCAGTGCAAAAATTGCATTATCTTAAAAGCAACTTGTCGGGTGAACCAGAATGTTTGTTACGTAATTTTTCTACAACTAATGACAATTACGAAGAGGCTTGGAAACAGTTACTAAAGCGTTACGATAATAAGCGTTATAATTGCAATGCACTTATGAGATTATTGTTTACGCAAAAACCAGTTACGAGTGAATCTGCAAGTGCCATTAGACAATTATTAGATACAAGTACAACTTGTTTACAATCCTTACGTAATATGGGCATTAGTTCTGAGCGACTTAATGATGTGTTTGTTATCTATTTAGTGGTTTCTAAGTTAGATCCTGAATCCGTAAAGCAGTGGGAATATCATTTAGGTATACTTAGCGACGACCTACCCACATGGGCTCAATTATCTGAGTTTTTACAATCAAAGTTTAGGTCGTTAGAAATGATAAATATTAATAAGGTACGTACCACCGACACTAATACAAAGTCAAAGACATTTCATGGGTCTGTTGATAATAATAAGAGTAATTCTAACGTGACTATCAAATGTAATAGGTGTAAAGGGGAACACTATTTATATCAATGCAAGGAATTTAGTCAGCTAAATGTTAAAGATAGGCAAGATTATGTTCAAAAAAACAACCTTTGTTTTAATTGTTTCTCTCCGTCTCATCCAGTTAAGAAATGCCATAATTCTGTGAGTTGTAAGCGATGTGGCAGGAGGCATCACTCATTACTACATTTCGAAAAGGAGCTGAGCAGCGATAGTGAGGATGTTCCTGCGCAGCGTGAGTCAGACAAAACCGTGAGTTCTATTTCAAGTAATTTCTCGAGTAAAGGATTAGAACCGAATCAAGTTTTGTTAGCAACTGTGTCTGTTTTTGCATACAATGATCACGGTTACAGACAACAATTGAGAGGATTGTTGGATCAAGGCTCGCAGGCATCTTTTGTTAGTGAATCGGTAGTTCAATTGCTTAGACTTTCTCGTAAACGCGTTAGTGGTACGGTTTCGGGTCTAGGCAGTGA
Organism: Sesamia nonagrioides; assembly: GCA_017933935.1. Taxonomy (NCBI): domain Eukaryota; kingdom Metazoa; phylum Arthropoda; class Insecta; order Lepidoptera; family Noctuidae; genus Sesamia; species Sesamia nonagrioides. Next base: position 647,086 of record JADWQK010001879.1, read on the forward strand.
TAGCCACACAAGTGTAAAGCACATGGTTTCTTTCCGAGTGGTTTCACGTCATGACCCTGAAGTATCTATCCAAGTAAATGCATATGTATTGGGATCTGTTACATCATTACTTCCTTCAACCGAGTTACACACACCCGATTGGTTACATTTAGAAAAAATACCACTAGCTGATCCAGGGTATGCCAAACCAAGTAAAATTGATATTCTTCTTGGAGCAGAAGTTTATAGTGAGATTTTATTGGACGGCATTGTACGTCATAATAATATATTGGCACAAAACACTACCTTAGGTTGGGTATTATCAGGGAGGGTGTCACAAAACTCAACTTCTACTGTCAATAGAATGATCACCATGCATTTACACTTAAGTGGAGAAGAGCTACTTAAGAAGTTTTGGGAAATAGAAAATGAGCCCAACTTGATACAACAAAGAATGACAGAATCAGAACAACGATGTGAAGAATTTTATAACAGTACAACTACCCGAGATGAAGAAGGGAGATATATTGTTAAACTACCTTTCAACAAAGAGGAACCAGAGTGTCAATATGGAAACTCAATACTTATAGCTACAAAAAGATACGAGTTTTTAGAGAAGAAACTGCAGAGAAACACTACGTTAAAAGAAGAATACCACAAAGTTTTGCATGAATACCTTACTATGAATCACATGACATCAATACAAAATGAAGACATAGACAATCCCAAGGCGATTTATCTTCCGCACCATGCTGTAGTTCGAGAGGATAAGGAAACGACCAAAGTCCGAGTAGTTTTCGATGGTTCATGTAAAGGTCTTAACAATTTTTCACTTAATGATAACCTCATGGTTGGTCCTAAATTACAACAAGATTTGAGACATATCCTCATGCGATGGAGAAGTCACAGAATTTGCATAGTAGCAGACATTATCAAGATGTTCAGAATGGTTAAGGTCAGTCCGGAGGATACAGACTACCAAAGAATTGTTTGGAGGCCACAAATTGACGAGAAATTAAGACATTATAAACTATTGCGAGTGACTTTTGGTACTGCGTGTGCTCCATATTTGGCTGTAAAAACTCTTCAAAGATTAGCTGATGAAGAACAAACAAAATTTCCGACAGCAGCAACAATATCAAAAAAAGACTTTTATATGGATGACCTTTTGACTGGCTGTGACACTCTACCGGAGGCCATACACATCTATAGTGAGATGAATAAATTAATGAACTGCGGTGGTTTTGAACTACAGAAATGGAGTAGCAATAATGAAGACTTACTGACACACATAGAAGGGAACAGCCACAGTAGAAATGATTCATTAAAATTAAAAACTACTGCTATTATGAAAGTACTTGGCTTAAAATGGCATAGAAATATGGATTGTTTTCAGTATACACTTGATTTACCAGACATTAAACAACCTATTACTAAACGGCAAGTATTATCGGAAGTAGCCAGGCTGTATGACCCATTAGGGTGGATTGCGCCTGTGATAATTACAGCAAAAATATTCATCCAAAAATTATGGAAATCGAAGCTTGATTGGGATGAGGTTCTGGGTACAGACTTAACAAGAGAATGGTTACAATTTAGAACAAGTTTAATACATTTAGAGAAAATAAACATACCCCGATGGTATTATTTCAGTCCAGGTTCAAAGGTCGAATTACATACATTTGCTGATGCTTCCAAATTGGCATATGGTGCTGCTGTATACATCCGCGTTACCAATAATGACAACGAAATTTATGTGAGTCTGGTATCAGCAAAAAGCAAAGTTGCCCCAATTGAGAAGGAGATATCTATACCAAGACTAGAATTGTGCGGTGCAGTTCTAGCAGCAAAGTTAATATTTGAGGTATCACAAATAATGAACATACCAAAGGAAAACTTGTATGCATGGTCCGATTCTACAATAGTTCTAGCCTGGCTGAGAGGAGGGTCCAGTCGCTGGACTACTTTTGTGAGCAATCGTGTGTCTGAAATTCTCAATATTTTAGAATATGATCAATGGAGGCATGTTACAACTGATTCAAATCCTGCTGATTGTGTCTCAAGGGGCATAGCTACACAAGATTTACTTGATCATTCCTTATGGTGGGCAGGACCATCTTGGTTTTCACAATCCACTACAGAGTTAAATAGCCCTAATGATTGTATTGAAGATACTCATGAAGAAGAAAGACTTACATCTTTAACTGTTGTACCTGTATTGAAGAATAAATTTTTTTGGACTATGTTTTCATCACTGTCTAAAACCTTAAAGGCCATATCATATTGGAGACGAGTTTTACAGAATTTAAGATTACCAAGTGAGAAACGGATTTTATATTCCAACATAATTACACCTGAAGAGCTAAATATGAGTTTAATAATATGCATCAAACAGATTCAAGACGAGTATTTTCGTGATGAAATAGAACAGCTAAAGATGAAGAAGTTCGTCCCGAAAAAAAGTAAACTCCGCAGCCTTTATCCCTTTTTTGATGAAAATGGAATACTAAGAGTTGGCGGTCGTATTAATGAGTCAGAAGTCACATACGATACAAAGCATCCTATACTTATGCCAGCTAAGAGTCATCTTACCAAGCTCATAATTGGTGATGCTCATATCAAAACCTGTCACGGCGGACCACAAGCTATGTTGTGCTATTTAACCACTAAATATTGGATTATACGAGCAAAGGAGATGGTTAAGGGTCATTACAGAGCGTGTGTTAAGTGCTTGAGGTATTCCAAGTCTAAACCTAATCAACTCATGGGTCAAATTCCAGAACATAGGTTGAAACCGACTCGACCTTTTAAATCATCTGGTTGTGATTACTTAGGCCCTATTAGTGTGAGATTTTCTCCTGGAAGAGGAGCGAAATCCTACAAGGGATATATTTGTTTATTTATCTGTCTGGTTACTCGAGCCATCCATTTGGAAGTGGTAACTGATTTAACATCAAAAGCGTTCATTGCGGCATTCAAGCGTTTCACAGCACGACGAGGTCACTGTCAAGACTTATTTAGTGACAATGGCACTAACTTCGTTGGGGCTAACAAGCAACTTCGTCAAATGTTTGATCGAGCTAGATCCGCTGTGCCACGGGAAATTGAAGAATTGTTAAGTTTGGAGAACACCACATGGCATTTTATACCCCCACACGCACCTAATTTCGGAGGTCTCTGGGAGGCCGGTGTACGTAGTGTTAAAACACATTTATATAAGGTAATTGGGAATAGCACACTTACCTATGAAGAGTTGTCTACTGTTCTAGCACAGATCGAGGCTTGCCTCAACTCCCGGCCAATGACAGTAGTGAGTGATGACCCTAGCGAACCTCAAGCTTTAACACCAGGTCATTTTCTTGTAGGTGAACCATTAATAAATATTCCCGATGAAGATAATTCAAATCAAAATGTTGTAGGTCTTGATAGATGGAGATTAACACAAAATATGGTTAATAATTTTTGGAAGCGATGGTATAGGGAGTATTTGGTAAACCTTAATAAACGATATAAATGGAACACCCAGAAATCTGAGCCTGACATTGGTGATATCGTAATTTTGAGAGATGATAATATCCCACCTGCTAAATGGATTTTAGGAAAAATAACAAAAAAAATACTTAGGACCTGACAATATTGCACGGGTTGTATCTGTTAAATGTAAGAATGGCGAATTTAAACGTCCTATCAGTAAATTATGTATTTTACCTAAGTAAATACTACCTAAGTTAATTAATTGTTTACTTATACTTTATATGGTTTATTAAAGCACTGCGTGCTTTGGTGGGCGGTATGTCTAAAAGGATTAAAGAAACAACATAGTCTTCATACTTACACACACATACTGCACACATACATACATGCAAACCACGAGCATACAGTCCACTATTAAAATTGTAAGTTTAGTGCATAATAAATAGCATTCGAGAACAGACGTAGCAAGAGTTTTATTTCAACTAAATCACCAAACAAAGAGATATAGACCTTATTGCCGTGAACACATGGTGTAAAAATGATTGGAATAGATTCAGTTGCTTATTCTGAACAAACTGTGTTCAGGTTTTGCATATTTTTTTTTTTTCTAAATTATGAACTAGCGCTTGACCGCAATCCCGCCTGATGGTAAGCAGTGACGCAATCTACGCTAGCTACGTTTGCTTAGATTCGAGCCCCGTTCTATGTGTGTTCTTATTGACCTGCGTACGAGTTCAAAAAACATGAAGCCGAAAATTTGGTATCAATTGTTAGAGTATCTTATTTCGAGATGAAACCCTTCCAATATCGCTTGATATCAACGAAACAAGCCGTGCCCTTGATATGTATATACCCTTTACGTTACACGTTGGATAAGTATCAGCTACATATCTGTTAAAGGCAATCTTTGCTAGCACTCATTAAAAATGTATGTGCTCTGTATTATGAACCTAAAGATTCAGAATTGATATCACGTCTAATATCAAGATTTCTAACGCATAGGAATTTAAAAAGATGTTGGATTTATAGATCACTAAAATCCACACTAGAAGTTAAACCCATTTCATTTCTTCAATCTGTATATTTAAATACAAGATCACAGTTCGGACACCTCCATTTCAAAACCTTGTTGGCGCATGTGGTGCTTCATGATTCAAAGATATACTTCAACAGCAAATAAGTTAGCATTTCTCAAGTACCTGTACATGTAATATACTACATTCTAGATTCACTTTTGCGTATTTTAGCCTCACATTACTTTAGTACTTTAAAGTAATACCATTTACCCCATTCTTATTTAATAAATACTTGACTAGAGTAATTGCGTAAAGCACTAACAGTGCCCTAATTTTGACAGTTCAAAACATCCATTACGTTTTTGAGCAGACAAATTTTTTAGACATATACAACGCTATTTTTTGTATATATGCGAAACCCGAAACACGTGTATTTATAAGTAAAAAATATAAATTTCAAAAAGATATCATGAATAACCACAAAGTTATGAGCTAGTTATCTTATTTGATTGTCCCAACAAAAATATGGTCAATGCACCGCTTGCTCGCCCGCGCCTACAGCTGCGCGACCCGGCAGCCCTATCTCACTACGCGCTATACTATGATCTACCGTAAGCTGCGTGGCGCGCTCGGTAACCACACTACAGCAATTTTTTTTTTATGTATATGGGAAAAAATATAAAATGGCGTAAAATATTTTGGTATCGATTCAGTTGCTTATTCTGAACAAACTATATTCAGGTTTCTTATAAAGAAAAAATAACATTGTATATGAAGAAATGTATTAGTATCTAATATCCTTCAAAATTATTCAAATCGGGATTGAAAGTGCGTTACGCAATTCAGGTGCTGTAAAAAAATACTTCAATTGCTGTGCTGTGCAATTTTGAGTCATAGTTGTTTGAGCAGAAATTGTGCTTTACGCAAAAATAAACTGAACAAACGCATGTGCCAAACTTCATCTGGCGAACAACGCGTAAAGGTAGTTTTTGCGCAAACATGAATGACCTTTCTTCACTGAGCCACAGTGCGACACAACATAAGCAGCACTTTACAAAAACCCTTTTCTAGCTATCACGACACAGCCCACAAACAAATCCATACAAAATTCAAAAACTTCGCTCAATTCATTCAACCATTCCATCACCATCAAGTTCACCTCCTCTTGACTTACAGCTTGCGCGGCAGCTCGGCCTCAGTCTCTTCCCGGTGCTGAAACCCTAAACACTGCACCAGGACCTGCTTCCTTGACCAGTCTGACGCCTGATCATCAGCTGAGGGAGGACTTCACGGTTCTGGCTAAAGATTTAGTAGGGAATTTGAAGACTGTTGTCTCTACTCTGGTGAGTTTCTACTGCTAAAACTTTGAACTTTGATTCATTAATATGTATAAGTATAACAATGAATTGCAATTGCATGATTTAATTCCCCATCTCCGTTCCACCAGCGGACGACCCGTCGTACGGCTGGTTTCCACCCTTACGTTGTTAACACCACTACGATCCGGACGAAGCGCTTCGCCTCCTCCTTTATACCGCGTACATCGAGGGACTGGAACAATTTGCCCGCGGCGGTGTTTCCGTCGGACTACAATTTGAGTGTCTTCAAGGCTAGAGTGAATAGGCTCTTAATAAACTAGTGCGCTTTACCATCAACGATTGCGTCACTGCTTACCATCAGGCAGGATTGCGGTCAAGCGCTGGTTTATAATTTATAAAAAAAAAAATCAAACTCCGAAGCATTTATCCATACTAATATTATAAATTCGAAAGTAACTGTCTGTCTGTCTGTTACGCTTTCCCGCTTAAATCTCTTAACCGATTTTGATGAAATTTAGCACAGACAATCTTTAGACCCCGAGAAAGAACATAGGCTTCCTATTATCCCGGAAAAATTTGATATTCCCGAGGGAAATCTAAAAAGCGCGATATAACCGAACTCCACGCGGGCGAAGCCGCGGGCGGAATGCTAGTTTCAAATATACCAAATTACTGACCTGAAATCTGGTGACCTGGTGAAGATTGCGGGAAGCCGATGGATGCAGGTAGCACAAGATCGGTAATTGTGGAAAGCATTGGCATGATGTCTGGTGAAGCCGTACGGAGGACGGGTCTGAGTAGTTGTGTAGCGATCTGTGCCGACTACAATGCGCCAAATGTTGTGTCTGGAGACCCGTCCGGATCCCGGAAGTAGATTGGACCCTCCACGACCAAACTGGTCGTGGAGGGTTCAATCTCCCTCTGGAGCAGTATCGTTGGTCGTGTTGTTGGGTTTAACATTGCATCACTTCGCTCAACTCCTTCCCTTTCACTCAGTTTTTTTTTTTTTTTACATCTGGTGAGACTGGAAATCGACCCACGTCGTTGTATTCACGTCATCCATCATCGTCTTCCCACAGATATGTGAGCGTGGTCGTCTCCGCGCCGCGATGGACGCGGCGGAGACGGCGTCGACACCGGGCGCTGTGATGGCAGCCTTACGGACCAACCTTAGCACCGCGCTGCAGCAAAATTCCGGTGAGACTGCATTATACGTAACGTAGATAAGTTTTATTACTAACTAACAACACGATGGATGCTGAATGGCAATAGATGGATAGAATCTACTTAATCTTTAAAGAGTTTACAGCTGATCAATTCTGTGAAAAATTTAATTTAGTGATAGATGTCAATAGTTTCTTGTAATTTAAAACATGCAACTTATAGTCTGTTTTTTTTTTTGTGTGGATGGGAAATCAAATGACCTCTCCTACTCTGGGCGGAGCGGAAGGGCGTGTCAGACTTTTACTGACTAAAACCCACCCGTGTTACTTCGCTTGCCTGTGCCCCAGGGCCACGGTTTCTCTTCCAACCTACCAACTTACCAGCAACCCCGACCCAGGCATCGGTCTTCGTGGACCCCGTCACTTAGTGCTGACATCTCTTTGCGTTACGCGTGAAACATTTTTTTTTTGCGCCGACGACTCGGGCCTGGTCCTTACCGGGCGGCGAGCTGTTCACTGCTCACCGCCCGCTGGTCCGCGCCTTCGGTGTTCTGGAGATGGATGTTGTCTCCCTCCCGGGCGTCTCCTGCGGCGACTAGAGGCGTGAGGGCGCTGGAATTCCCACTCCCTAGTCGCAATTTCATCTTGATCACAAAGAAATGTCAAAAACCTGTCAATATAGAGAAACTCCCAGTTATTTTTGACAGATTTTCTAAACGTTCTATAAACTACGAGTTAGAACTAGTAAGGAAGGAAGTAAGTCAAAATCATTTATTAAGAATCAGCACTTTTTGAACTCCCCAGGCAACGCAGGAAAGCCCTCCAAAACGCCCGCCCTTCGCTACTTCCTAGTGCTTTCGCTGGGAACTAGATGTGGCGGAACAAACTCCCCAGCAGCGCAGTTGTCTGTTCATTTTAAAAAAAAAAACACTGAACTGAAACGTGGTCGCTCACAATGGGCCTCATACGAAGGCTCAGAGTCACACAAAGGGCAATGGAAAGAGCTATGCTCTGAGTTTCCGCAGAAGAACCAAAGTCACCGACATAGCTCTTCGCGTCGCACCGACATAGCTCTTCGCGTCGCTAAACTTAAGTGGCAGTGGGCAGGGCACATTGCTCGTAGAACCGATGGCCGATGGGGCAGTAAGGTTCTGGAGTGGCGGCCACGTACTGGAAGACGCAGCGTAGGGAGGCCTCCAACAAGGTGGACCGATGACCTGGTGAAGGTCGCGGGTAGCCGATGGATGCGGGCAGCACAAGGCCGGTCAGCGTGGAAAGCCTTGGGGGAGGCCGTTGTCAAGCAGTGGATATCTATAGGCTGAAGAAGAACACAAATATCTTTAGCCGCTGGTTTGATAATTAATCACAATTGAACGTAAATAATGACGAGTGAAGTATTCGGCACAGAGTTACGCACGCGGCTGTCGCGGATTCACGACGCGTCGGACCTCGCTGAGATCTCGTCCGTCGGAGCCAACTCGGATCCTGTAAGTTTACTTATCAATTTGCTTTAAACTTTTTATTTTATTGCTAACTAGCTTTATGCCCGCGGCTTTGCCCCCGTGGAATTCAGTTATATCGCGCTTTTTAGATTTCCCTCGGGAATATCAAATTTTTTCCAGATAAAAAGTACCCTATTATTTAATCCGGACTTCTAACTTTACGCCTACTATTAATTTCAAAGCAATCGGTTCAGTAGTTACGGCGTGAAAGTGGAACAAACAAACAAACCAACTCACTTTCTGATTTATTAAATTAAGTAAGGATAGTATCCCTAGCACCCTTCGCATGCGAGTCTATGCAGCATTTTTTTTAAACTTTGACTAATTACTTCACCCCAAGCGAATTCAGAATCATAAGCTGTCCCTTTGTTCACAAACTAAACTAAATTCAAGTTCAAAAAACTTATGCTCAGCTCCTATCGGTCGCAGCGTGATGTTATAGCCTAAAGCCTTCCTGGATTAATGGGCTATCCAACCCAAAAAGAATTTTTCAAATCGGCCCAGTAGTTCCTGAGATTAGCGCGTTCAAACAAATTCTTCAGCTTTATATATTAGTATAGATAAATATTATCAAAATGATTCTTGTTACAGCTTACCCCTATGTCTCCTCGGCAGGTCAACAACCGTCCTTTTCAGCAGTCATTGAGCTACAGTTCCTCTTGCGTGTCCGCCTCCGAGTTCTTCGATGCTGAAGAGCATGAGGACTTGAAGCCCGCGGAGATTATTGCGGCTGATGAGGTTAGATTTTCGTGTGTATTACTTAACTAGCTACGCTCTGCGGTTTCACTCGCATGCGTTCAAACCCCGTGGGAATATCGGGATAAAAAGTAGCCTATGGTTTATTCCTGGTTATAAAACTATTTGTGAAATTTCATCCAAATCCGTTGTTTTTAGGGTTCCGTACCTAAGAGGTACAACGGAACCCTATTCATGAGACTTCGCTGTCCGTCTGTCACCAGGCTGTGTCTCATGAACCGTAATAGCTAGACAAACCCGCCACATATTATCCCACCCACTGCAACTCCTGAAAGCCAGAATCAACAGTGGAGACCGCCAGAAAAACGCCGAGCAATGAAGCTCGACGAGTCCCGGAGAAACGATTCAACTGTCTTCTATACAATATGTAAAGAAAACCCTGTCCGATCCGTGAAGGTGTTGTTAGGTATCGATAACTGATTCTACTAAAGCCTACAAAACCGGGCTAAGCTTAAAAAAAAAAACCCCTAAAAAAATAAATATTATTTCGTAAAAAGAGGTAACTTAAAACATGTGCTGTAGATCATACAGGCGCGGGCGAAGAGGGGCAGGGCACGCGGCACGCGGGCGAAGAGGGGAAGGGCACGCGGCACGCGGTCGCATCGCTATTCGCTCAGAATTATACCGTCAAAAATAATGTTGTCACTTTTTAAAAATTACCAAATTTTGGGGAAGTTGGAATTCATTCGCGGGGAAAAAAGATTATTTCAAAATTCAATAGTATTGTTACTATGATGATTATGTAAAATTTCATATTTTATTTGGTCATATGTTTACCTAACCTTTACTATCTTTACGGGTCGGACAGGGTTTTCTTAACATATTGTATAACTTGGTGTAATAGCTAGACAGTTGACATTTTCGGAGGTTATGTATTTCTGTTGCCGCTATAACAACAAATACTAAAAATAAATATTTATATATTTAAGGGGGCTGGCTCCCATACAACAAACGTGATTTTTTTGCAATTTTTTGTTCCATATTAATAACGGAAATAGATAGACGTCTTGACTTGACGTCCTCCGCGGCGCAGCGGTCAACACGCCTGCCTGCGACGTGGTGGCCCCGAGTTCGATCCCCGGCCAGGTCATGATGGAAAAACGATCTTTTCCTGATTGTCCTGGGTCTTGGATGTTTATCAATATATGTATCTATTATAAATATAGTATCGTTGAGTTAGTATCCCATAACACAAGTCTCGAGCTTACTTTGGGGCTAGCTCAATCTGTGTGATTTTTCCGTATATATTTGTTTATTTATTTATAGCCGCTTGAAATGTTCACAAAATATTTGGTTATAGATAATGGTACTGAACCTTTCGTGCGCGAGTCCGACTCGGAGTTGACTGGTCTTTTTGTGCGTGATACAGTAACATCCATTTCGTACTTACAGTCCGGGGTCATCGAGCTAGAAGGCGACTCCTCGTCGGAAGCCGGCTCCCTCAGCAGTGAGGAAGGCTCAGCCAGCTCCGACAACTCTGATGGTGCGAGTGAGTTTGTATTTGTGTGTGTGTAGCTTCACTAATTGTTCGTGTATTAATAGCAAGCGAGCGTTCCAACGGAAATCGTGAGTAAAGCTGTAGATGACCTCTCGATCTCGATATCTAGAATTAGATTTTTTTTTCTTCTTTATTAACCCTACAAATAAAGGTAATGTATGTTTTAGACGCCTTATCCTGCACTTTGTTTATAAGTACATATACAAGGTCATTTTTTGTATATCCGAAACCCAAAACACGTGTCCAGTATTTTTAAGTAAAGAATCTGTGTACAAAATTTCAAAAAAATATTATGAAAGCTCACAAAGTTATGAGCTTGTTATCTTACCTACCCCCTAATCAGCGAACACATTTTTATCAAATGATTTGTAGTGATCATTGACAGCTTACTTTAGCTAGCTTTTTACGGTGAGATTGTACGGACGACAGAGCAGGTCAAGCTACCCGAAACTGTCAAATAAACCGCCTTCTGCAAAAATGATCCAACCCACAAACTCGACATTTTTATATTTTGTGACGTATGAACGTAGGTATACTTTGTCATATATGACAAAATATACCTTATTTGGAGTCATCACAAAAAGACATGAAACAACAGACAAGTCATGACATGAAAGACAGTGTCTTTGATATGACGAAATATACCTTATTTGGAGTGCATACGTCACACAATATCGAAAATGTCGAGTTTTTGGGTTGGATCAGTGTTGCAGAAAGCGGCCCAAATATTCTCAATCAACTTTGAGCCTTTGCCCTTATACTTTAGGGGATAAAGTTGAAAATCTAATAAAGAAATCTGACAGATTGTCGTAACTTGATGTGCTGTCGTCTGTATATGATCCTTAATACCCTTACTTTTGTTTTTTTCTTTCGCTGTGGAAATCCTCATTGATTCCCCCTTCGTTGTGGGGGACGTTTACCAGCTAAAACCACCACCTATTTTCGGAGGTGCTAGATTCCCATAAGCATTCACCGCTTCCCCGACAGGCCGCGATCCGCTGTCCATCAGCAGGTCCCCCTCCCCGTGCGGCCACTCCCACAATGTGGGACCACCTAGGGAGAATGTTTGATCGGACGGGGTAATCTTTTGTAGGTTTACCTTATCTAAATTCATTTATCCATAGTCCTTCTCTACTGATCTTGGAAGTCAATGTAAATATACTACGTATATTTTCTTTCTTATCCCTTTTCTTCTAATAACGTCAGGCACTAATTGTCTGGCATTTTTCCTGAACTGGGCCTTCTTGATGCAGCCGCGCTGTACTCTTCGCTATTTTCTTCATCAGTCTTCATACTTACTGTAGTGGATGCGTTTAATCATTCGACACTGACACAGACCAGCACTGTCTCGAGCGCACCACGTTATTCTTATGAGAGCCACAGGCGAGAGTGGACGTGTCGGTAGTCTGTCCGTTAAGTGCGTGTCCGAGCCTGTGATATCCAACCATGGGAAGGGTATTACACTATTTCGTTTTTATTTGACGCTATCTGATGTATATATCAGCACCCTAATTCTGTAACACACAATTACTATAAAAAATTGAATAGTTTTAAAGCATATTGCTGATCCATTGATACATATGTTCATAAAATATGTCTGCTGTATAACTAAACAACGCAATGTATCTTGTCGAACTGTCATAATGAACCATATCGCTACTGTGTGTTACGCAATTATCCTCCTGGTGTATTGTGTATCTTTTAGTTTGTGATGAATGTATTTAATTCCTTTCTAATAAATCTTCTCTCTTCATTATAATGTGCAATCCCACAAACCTTTTGGATGTAAATATACATAGTTACCTGTTCCCTTAATATGGGGTGTTTGACGATAGTTTTTAAAGTGGCGTTATGCAAAAACTTTATAATAACTCAAAAAAAAAACTATTATGTAAACTTTCAATTTTATCGTATTTTGTCATAATCATTTTTTCAAAAACAGAGCCTAGTGACAATAAACTCACATTTAAAAAATACCGAACAGAAAAATGGTATTTAAGAATTCAAACCTACACAAAAATAATATAAATGTAATAATAATTATTGTTTATTACCACAAAGATTCTGAATATGAAAGTAATAATAATTATTATTATTACCACAAAGATTCTGTCTTTCAACTATTTTAACCGATGTCAAACACCCTCTCCCATCTTCATCGAAAAAAAAACGATAATATTTACTCACAACATCATCCGCCAGTAGTGTCCGCGGAGCAAGTGACCCTCCGGGCGGCGGAGTCCAACCCCCCCGCGGGCTGGTCGCGCCGCACTCGCCTGCCATCCCCGCGGCCCACGCCCGGGGGACCCAGTCTGTGGAACCTGCTCTACAAGAATATCGGCAAGGATTTGAGTCAGATATCCATGCCGGTTACTATAAATGAGCCGTTGAATATGCTACAGGTGAGAATAGTGCATTATTTTTATAATAAAGAATTTTCTTTTTTTTTTAATAAAATAAAAAATATCTTCCCACACTAAGAGTTTTTCCTCTATCTTGGGTGTGTTTACAAACATTTGAATGCCCATACACGTCAAAAATATGTTACAATTTTTGTTATGGTTTGAAAAAAAAACACCTGTATACAATAAAGAAAATAAAGGAGTGTTATTTTTTTTTTTTTTTACTGTTTTCGGTTAAAATAGACCTATTTGCAGAACTGGTATTTGAAGGGTTCAAATATTTGTGTTGTCTACAAATAAACCGGTTGTGGCTCTCAGTGTTCATCAAAAACTTACTTCAGGCACCAGTTTCTCAATGGTAGAATATAAGTAAAAATATTGTTAAATATTAAGGAAACCAATGTTATGAAGAGAGAAATAATAATAATACTTTAAAAAGACTGAAGTCTTCGACCAGTGTGTGTTGCCAGTGATGACTTACGGAACTGAAACGTGGTCGCTCACAATGGGCCTCATACGAAGGCTCAGAGCCACACAAAGGGCAATGGAAAGAGCTATACTCGGAGTTTCTCTGCGTGATCGAATCAGAAATGAGGAGATCCGCAGAAGAACCAAAGTCACCAACATAGCTCTGCGAGTCGCTAAACTTAACTGGCAGTGGGCAGGGCACATTGCTCGTAGAACCGATTGCCGATGAGGCAGTAAGGCTCTGGAGTGGCGACCACGTACTGAAAGACGCAGCGTAGGGAGGCCCCCAACAAGGTTGACCGATGACCTGGTGAAGGTCGCGGAAAGCCTATATGGATGCGGGCAGCACAAGATCGGTCAGCGTGGAAAGCCTTGGGGGAGGCCTTTGTCCAGCAGTGGACATCTATAGGCTGAAGAAGAAGAAGAATAGTTTAAATGTTTGTAAACGCACCCACTATACAGGAGTATAGCCTAGTATGGGGCAACGTTTTAAAAATAACAATTTTAATACAATTCTCTTTCCCGCAGAGACTGTGCGAAGAACTAGAATACTCTGAGTTGCTAGACTCGGCATCGGAGTGCAAGAACGCAATAGAACGCATGGCGCTGGTCGCGGCGTTCGCGGTCAGTGCGTACGCGTCGTCGGCTCACCGCGCCGCCTCCAAGCCGTTCAACCCGCTGCTCGCCGAGACCTACGAGTGTGTGCGAGATGATAAGGGATTCCGGTTCATTGCGGAGCAGGTCACTCACCAAACTATATTCTAGATTTGTTTCTCAGGAGATTTAGAAAATATTTTTATTAGCACCGTCCGATACCATGGGGTAGTCAGAAGAATGAAACATGTTTGGAAATTATGGTAAATGAAACAAAAATATTAATAATAATATTTTTGTGGGTTTTTGAGAGTGATATATAGATATCAGCTCTCAAAAACCCACACTTTTTATCAAATATTTTTATTGTCATCGATTCTTCAAGGTTTCATTTATTGCAAAATTGGGTAATCGTAATCAGATAATTAACAAGGATACATAAGATAGCTAGTCATTTCCTAAATCCGCCTGAAGACATGCAAATTTAGTATTTGTGTCTACTAATTATACATAATTACGTCGTGTAAGTCGGTTACGAAGTAACATGCATAAATATGCCTATAATAAAAGCATATTAAAAATACTATACGCGGCAGACCACGACGAAGGGGACGTGAGGATTAGCCCCGTAATCGGCGAACGCATTTTTGTCAAATGATTGCGACTAGTTGGGATCGTTTGGACCTAACGGACCAATGGGCGGTCCAAACGATCCCAACTGATCCCAACTAGTCGCAATCATTTGACAAAAATGTGTTCGCTGATTACGGGGCTGGTAACGTTCGCAGGGCCAGCATGACCAGAAATAGCACAGAACAGGGAGGTTTGAAAGGAAAAAGGGGAATCCTTTGTCTAGCATTGGGACACTAAATAGGCGACAAAAATCTTAGTGTAGTAAACTCTAATATTAATAACCAATATGTTTTCTTCTAGGTGTCCCACCACCCACCAATCTCAGCGTGCCACGCTGAGTCGAGTCGTTGGTGCTTCTGGCAGGAGGCCCGCATCAAGACCAAGTTCTGGGGCAAGTCTATGGAGTTCCAGCCCACTGGCCGCGTTCATGTCCGGCTACTCACCACTGGAGACCATTACAGCTGGAATAAGGTATGTGTTAAACCTTCGGCCTTCGTGTGGGTTTTCGGGTACTCGCTCAGGTTGCAGGCTGGTTGAACGAACTGCTGATGGGTCATGCGAATCCTCGAGCTTCATGAGGGTTTTGTAATTCTCGTTCACGTCGCAAGCTGGTAGAACGAACTTCTGATGATATAGGTGATGTGAATTTTTCCGCTTGGTAGATGACGGCCCACTCCCTCTCACCGAGAGGAGGCCTGTGTCCCATTATATTCTGTTATAACTTATTTTTGTTAAAGTTGACAATGAACTACTTTAATGAAAATGAAATCTGTATCATACAGAGACAAGCAGTGTAACCATAGATTATAACACCACAGATGATATTAGGTTGATTATTTGATGTTGCCAGTTGTGAATATACATATTTTCCAACAAAACTATTGTGTAAAAGTGTATGTACAAGTTCATTGAATTGTATACAGGTGACGACATGCGTACACAACTTGTTCGGCGGTCAGCGATGGGTGGACCAGTACGGGGACATGCACATCACCTGTCACGGAACTGACATCACCTGCAAACTTAATTTTATTAAGGTAAGGCATTCTAACACAGCTTTAATAAACCTAGCGCGGGTATCTCGCTAATTTAACATGATTCTCTATTTAATATAAAATACGTTGTTTATGACCTTATTTATATTTTTAGTCACACATACACCTAGTTATTAATTAGGCAAAAACAATGTACCATATCCCGATATAGCCCGAAGAATTGCAACACTTAAGTGGCAGTAGGCTGGGCACTTTGCCCGTAGGACCGATGCCGGAGGGGGCCAACGGGTTCTCGAGTGGCGACCACGCACCGGAAGACACAGCGTGGGTAGGCCCCCCAACAAGGTGGACCTACGACCTGCTGAAGGTCTTAAAAGGTTTTAACCGGTTTAAAATAATAAATGAATTACTAAAATCGGTGCACGCAATCCAAAATTAGCACCGAATATTCAACATGCATAACCCTTCTAATTTATTTAAATTAGTAACCCAATTGCCCGAGAGATGGCGCTATACTTTGGGCTACTTCGCGCTGTTAACACTTCCTGAGTTGATGAAGTCGGGACGGGTATGAGCTATGACTGTATAACTTTGGGCTACTTCGCGCTGTTAACGCTTTTCCGGAGTTGATGATGTCGGGATGGGTATGAGCTATTTAATAGCTGAAATGACTGTATAACTTTGGGCTACTTCGCGCTGTTAAGACTTTTCCTGAGTTGATGAAGTCGGGACGGGTATGAGCTATTTAATACTTGGAATGATTAAATAACTTTGGGCTACTTCGCGCTGTTAAGACTTTTCCTGAGTTGATGAAGTCGGGACGGGTATGAGCTATTTAATAGTTGGAATGACTATAAAGGGTGTATCTGACATCGACGCACAAACGAGTACCAGTGGATCCAGTACATGATTCTGAACCCCCCAGTGGTGGAATTTTTCGTCGGCTTTTTCATGATTTAAAAACAATAAATGTAGTTTTTTTTTCACTTCAGACCATTCACAATTGCTATACTATTATGATCCAATAATATTTTAAATTCAAAATTAAATTATTCGCTAATTACATAAAAAAGCGCAATGAAAACAAAACCCGAAAAACGATCTTATTTGCTCATTTAATAGAGTTCACATCAGGGATCAACGTCATACCTACAAACTCGCACGGCGGCACGCTTGCAACGTTCAAAAACCGAGCCGACACATTTTTTTAAACACTGTGTATTCTGTAACCGTTCATTAACGACATAAATGACTATCATAATTATATTAGTGGCATGCGGTCTAGCCTTTTCGCGAAGTTTGCGTTACGATGTCAGATACACCCTGTATAACTTTGGGATACTTCGCGCTGTTAAGACTTTTCCTGGGTTGATGACGTCGGGACGGGTATGAGCTATTTAATAGTTGAAATGACTGTATAACTTTGGGCTACTTCGCGCTGTTAAGACTTTTCCCGAGTTGATGAAGTCGGGACGGGTATGAGCTATTTAATAGTTGAAATGACTGTATAACCACAGTCTAAAAAAATCATACAGTCGTCCGACGAAGACGTCTAGACAGAGCAATCATGCGGGGTGTGAGGGGCGAGGCGCGGGTAAGCGGCACCCGACTTGCGAACAAATTTTGTTCGTATCTCGGTATCTATCAATAAGGGCTGACGCGTGTTTGTTTTTTTTATTTGTTTATTAAAAATGGTGCATACGACGTGTGTAGTGAGTGATTGCAAGTCTTCATCTTATATAAATTAAGAACTGCGGTTTCATCAGCTTCCACACACAGAAGAAAGGTAAATAAATCTGTTTTGATATTGTAGAGTGCATAAATAATTTTATTTAAAATGTCGTGCCACATTGATAACTCCAATAAAATGGCCGACCGGCGCACGGTAAAAAAATAAATTAATTAATAGGTTATTGCATAGAGCATGTGTTTGGAAATCCTACTACTTAATATTATAAATGTGAAAGTGTTTGTTAGTATGTTCCGTGTCAAGATGGTGGACTTTTTATCTATTATGGGTGAATTTCGAGATGGTGGATGTAATTTTTTTAAATTAAAAAGTTAAGATCTCAATTTTGAGTTTAATTGTAAGCACTCTAATTATATATTATAATCTGATATGGGTGTCAATTTTGAGTATAATTGAGGTGCTTGTTACGAAAAAGTTATCCTTATTGAAATCCAGGTTGGCGGACATTATTTTTTATAATTTAAAATGGGTGTCAATTGGTGCTTGTTACGAAAAAGCCATCCTTTTTGACATCCAAGATGGCGAACGTAATTTTTTTATACTTTAAAATGGGTGTCAATTTTAAGTATAATTGGGGTGCTTGTTACGAAAAAGCCATCCTTTTTGACATCCAAGATGGCGGACGTCATTTTTTACCCGACTACGGCAAAGCAAAAGGAGGGTTATGATTTTGACAGGCTATGTATGTATGTATGTATGTTCATCTGTTCCCTCGTAACTTCTAAACTACTTATTCGAATTCGATAAATGACATATCATTAGAAGCGTCTTAATTGTCCGCTGGTTATAGGCTATATGGAGTTTCACAAAATCTGATGTGGCGCCCTCTAGCGGACAAAATATACAGAGTAAAAAAAAAAGTTAAGATAAATATGCCTTGTTTGGTATCATTTAAAAGGGCTTTACTTTTACATTTTGAATATATATATATTACTAGCATTTGCTTGTGACTTTACCTGTGTTCATCGGCTGATTGCATATAATTCACATCTTTTCGTTCATAGATAGCTTCTTTACTACTTATCAGAATAAGACTACTGCAGAACCATTAGAAGGGCCTTGATATTCTGTTGGTTATGAGCTATAAAGCTTGTCACCAAATTTAGTATTACGCCCTCTAGCGGACAAAAAGTTCAATGTTAATCTAAAATTATAAATATACCGTATTTGTCATCTGAAAGAGCTTCACGAGTACTTTATGTTTGTACATAATCCCTAGTAATGCTTCGTAGAAATTTGAATGTAAACCAGGGTTTGGTAAACGGAGCGATGGGAGTGGTGAAGGCCTTCGAATGGGCTGCTCTTCGGCGCGATCAGTTGGAACAGGAGAACAGCCAAGCGCTGTTCTCATACAATTTGACGACGCATCCATAAAAGCAGATATTAACGGACTTATCAAAATCGAGCCTTCCCTCACTGAATTTGACGGCTTGAGGGGTTCTGGGCAAATTCAGCGTAAAATGCTCTCGCTGATTCTTTCTTGGGGTTGTACTGTACATAAATTACAAGGTTGTACTCTAGATAAAAAAGTTACAGATCTAGGAAATTCATTGTTTGCTAAAGGACAGGCCTATGTCGCTCTCAGTAGTGTCAAAATCATAGAGGGATTATTTATAAGTGCCTTGGATCATAATACATTACTTAAAAGTCCACATGACAGTCGATCGTTAGCAGAATTAGATAGATTAAGAAATCTTCCCAGGTCCTCTTAATATATGTTTTTTTTTTAATAATTATAAACTAGTGTTTGACTACAATCCCGCCTGATGGTAAGCAGTGACGCAATCGTTGATGGTAAAGCGCACTAGTTTATTAAGCCTATTCACTTAAAAAACTTAGGAATAGCAAGGATGACGGCAGTTGACCCAGGTGATGCAATGTTAAACCCAAGACCAACACGACCAACGATGCTGCGCCAGAGGGAGATTGATCTGGAGACTCTCCACGACCATACTCCCGACACAACAACATTTGGCGCATCGTACTCGCCACACAACGCAACACAAAGTGCTCAGACGCGTCCTCCGTACGGCTTCACCAGACATCATGCTGGAACACGACGAATCGCTTGGCGGCAAGACTTTGTCTGGTGGGTGGTAACTTCTGCCGCCAGCCGATGTTATGGCCTACCACCGTTAGAAAAACATCCAATCTATTTATACTAACGACCTCATCCACTAATTCATGACCCATTCGGTGCCATCGACGCAAATGTGCGTCGCTACTACGAAAAACCGAGAGCTTCATACGAGGAAACCGTTGCTATACGCGCTACGATCCAAGCGCTACGAAATAGTAAAATAGGACATCTCTCCATATTACTATGCGCCGAAACATAAGTCAAAAGAGATGTCGTATGTTAACTACCTAGTTTTTAGTTCGTCAATTTAACTTTTGTTAATATTATGTGCCACAAATACACTTTAACACCAAAATAGTACAAATAATAAAAAAAAAAAAACTAAAACCCAACTACGACAAAAAACGACGCTGAAAAAGTATAAAACAAGATTTTCAGAATACTGAACTGAACAAAGTTGCTAATGTAGTTGCAAGTAAATGGACACAGTAGACTCTACTTCAAGATGCAATATTCACTATGTAGAGATAAATTTTCATGTTTGGAAAGGCGTAGTCACACGTTACATATATACCTACCGTACCGTAGCACTACCATATACCTGCCTACCGTAGCACTTTGATAACGTGTGACTGCGGTTTTCCAAACATGAAAATTTATCTCTACATAGTGAATATTGCATACTTCAGAATAGTATTACATTGTAAGACATTATTGTCAATTTACAACGAAGGCATCTTGGTAGAGTCTACTGTGTCCATTTACTTGCAACTATATTAGCAACTTTGTTCAGTTCAGTATTCTGAAAATCTTGTTTTATACTTTTTCAGCGTCGTTTTTTGTCGTAGTTGGGTTTTAGTTTTTTTTACTTTTTATTATTTATACTTTAAAATGGGTGTCTCATCATCATCATCCCAGCGTTAATCCCAGTCGCATCCGAAGCCTTTTCAGCTTTGGAGTCTGGGGTCCGCTATACCAGTCCAACTGCTGACATGACTAAACTTCGACATTTTCCGTGAAGCGACTGCCGTCTGACCTCCACAACCCGAAGGCGACATCGAAGCATTGCAGTTAGACCAATTGTTGGACTTTTGAGGGCTCCAAGAACCCGTAACGACTGTCACTAGATGTTTGTATGGCAACCGGGACCAACGGCTTAACGTGCTTTCCGAGGCACGACCAGACCAGTGCAAATATTCATATTCATGCATACAAATACTTGCACTGTGCGGGGATCGAACCCGCGCCACCTCGCGCAGCGGCCGCGTCCGCTACCGCTATGCCACGGAGGCTGTCAAAATGGGTGTCTATTTTAAGTAAATATAATTTGGGTGCTTGTTACGAAAAAGCTATCCTTTTTGAAATCAAAGATGGCGGACACCAATTTTAATGTATTTACAATATGATATGGGTGTTAATTAAAAAACTAGTTATCAAGTCTGTATCAGTTCAATTTTTAAATCTCTTTATATACGCCCCAACTGCATTTTTTATTGTCATACTAAACTCCTTAATAATACACACAGTAAAGAGCGGGTTAAAAATTGTTTCCATTATTATATTAATATGTAATATTCTTTTATTTATAATACAGCTTTCAATGTACATCTGCAATAAATAAATAATTTCGTAAATATTGTTTATTTGTGACAACCCTGGCCGATGCTTTACTGTCTAGACGATGTCGGCATTTTACACGAGATCAAAGGCGTCGGCCTACTGTATGAATTTTTATACTGTGCTATAGCTTTAGGCTACTTCGCGCTGTTAAAACTTTTCCTGAGTTGTTGAAGTCGGGACGGGTATGAGCTATTTAATAGTTAAAAGTCTGTATAGCTCTTTCTTTAGTTATTTATCAACGTTCTTTGTGGGTCCGTTTTTAGGATTTCATACTTAGTATGTCAACTCAATATAATAAATAGCCAATATTTTTTTATCTCTTGTTCTACTATTAAATGGGGTCACTTATATCGACGGACGGAAAACTACGGAATTCAGCACTGTGCGTGGTTCGAGACGCTCGTTGCTGGCTTTTTTTAAACCATCATAAATATGACTTCTCTAGGTCTTGACGGAACAGAAAGGCGTGTCGGGGGTTTATGGCTAATTGAAACCCACCCGTGTTTATTTCATTTGCCCGTAACAGGGGTCACGGTTCTCCTTGAATTGAATTTAACAAAGTGTACTTACTATGCCCTCAGGCCAGTTCGTGGTCGAGCAGCCGGCACGAGGTACGCGGCTGGGTGTCTGGTGGTGGGTCGCGCCTGCGTCTGTCAGGGCGCTGGTCCGAGGCACTGCACGCCGGCGACCCGCCCGCCGCGCGCTGTCTGTGGAGACCTGGTGAGTGCACTCTACTCACTGCACATACAATAAAATAACATAAAAGTACTTGTGTTTACATCATCATCATCATCAGCCTCTACTCGTCCACTGCTAGACACAGGCCCCTTCCATGGCACACCAACAAGCTCGATCCTGAGCAGTTCTCCGCCAGCCACTACCAGCCACCTTTTTGATGTCGGCGCTCCATCTCGCCCAAGGGCGTCCTACGCTACGTTTGCCGAGATGCGATCTCCATTCCGGACTCGTTTACCCCAACGGTTGTCGATCCTGCGGCATATGTGACCGGCACATTGCCACTTCAGCTTGCTAATCCTCTCAGCTATGTCGGTGACTTTGGTCCTCTGTCGGATTACCTCATTTCTGATGCGGTCCTATAGAGAGACGCCTAACTTAGCCCGCTCCATAGCGGCTTCAAATTATGGACTAGTCTGACCGTTAGTGTCCACGTCTCGGCTTCGTTAGTCATGACGGGTAGGACGCACTGGTTGAAGATTTTAGTCTTCAAACATTGGGGTATGGGCGACGAAAATACCCGACGAAGCTTACCAAATGCTGCCCATCCCAGCTGAATCCTTCTATTTGGCTACTTCTCGAAGTTGTTTTTCCCTAATTGCAACGTTTGCCCGAGGTATACATATTCTGAAACAACTTCGAGCGGCATTCCGTTTACGGCAACCGGTCCCGGAGTGACCCGTTCATTGAACATAAATTTGGTCTTGTCGAAGTTCATCCGGAGACCGATGCGTTGGGAGGATTCAGCTAAGTTGGTCAGCATTTGTTCCAGCTCTTGCTGCGTTTCCGCCATGATGACGATATCGTTCGCAAATCGCAAGTGTGAGATGTCGGGGCATTAACGTCAATGTTACTCACCATTGACGTTAATGCTGACGTTGTCCTGCCAATCCAGCGCATTAAACATATCCTCGAGGGCATTGGGGAACAATTTGGGGGGAATAACGTCCCCTTGTCTCACTCCTCGCTTAAGAGGGATATGTTTATTCTGCTGGTTCTGGACTTGGACGTACATTGTGGCGGCATCGTAAAGACATCTCATCACTTGGATATATCGCCAATCGACTTGGCATCGCTGCAAAGATTCCAGAATAGATCAGTTTTCGATGGAGTCAAAGGCCTTTTCATAGTCCACAAATGCTAGACACAGGGGCTGATTATACTCTTCGGTCTTCTGTATAATCTCACTGTGTGTATGTGGTCTATGGTACTAAATCCTCCTCGAAGCCCGGCCTGCTCAGGGGGCTGGAATTCGTCGAGTCTGCGCGCTAGTAGGTTCGTGAGCACTCTCGAAAACAGCTTGTAGACATGATTCAAAAGCGAAATGGGTCTATAGTTCTTTAGTAGGGTTTTATCACCTTTCTTGAAAAACAGAACCACTACGCTTCTATGCCTTAGGAGTTCTCCCCGAAAAAAGAGCAGAATTAAATATACGCTGAAGCTCTTTTAGCACAGGCGTACCTGCAGCATTCAAGAGCTCCGAGGTCTTCTCCTGGGTCCTTCTCATTTTTAAGCTGTCCAAGAACCACCACGATCTCGGCTAGGCTGATCTCAGGGAGGTCTTCGGAGTAGTGCCGTGTTAGGCGTTTGCGAGGTATACAGCTGACTATAGAAGGTTTCAACTTCCGCAAGTACCTCCGGCCTCAAAGTAACGACTCTCCCATCCGATGTCGTCAGCTTCGTCAGATGGCTCCTCCCAAGCTATTGTACGAAGACTTTCGACCCCCGGTTTAGTTCTATCGCTTCTTCTATGGAGCGTATGTTGAGGTTGCGGAGGTCTCGCCTTACCGCTTTTGAGATGTTCTTATTGAGGGCCCTGAGTTATCATGAGGTTGATGGTGGGTTTTCTCGTCAATCCTTCATAAGCTGGAGAGTCTCCTGCAAAATTTTAGATCTTCTGCCAGTTCGTTTCATCCCGCCATCATCATTTCGCCTTTACTTTGTTAACACCACTACGACCCGGACGAAGCGTTTCGCCTCCTCCTTCATACCGCGTACATCGAGGGACTGGAACAATTTGCCAGCGGCGGTGTTTCCGTCGGACTACAATTTGAGTGTCTTCAAGGCTAGAGTGAATAGGCTCTTAATAAACTAGTGCGCTTTACCATCAACGATTGCGTCACTGCTTACCATCAGGCAGGATTGCGGTCAAGCGCTGGTTTATAGTGTGAAAAAAAAAAAAGAAAAAAACTTATATAATAATATGGGATATTTTACAGGTGCGATGCCCCCGGAACATGAGATGTACTACGGGTTCACGCGATTCGCGATGGAGCTGAATGAAATGGAGCCCTCCATGAGAGAAATACTGCCACACACAGACACCAGACACAGGTAAGCATTGTCTTGCGATCTTTCGCGTCCGGCCCTAGTCCAGGCCGTAGTCCGGAGCGAAAGTGGCATGACAGGCTGTCACCTCCTGCGAAGCAGTGATACTAGCAAAGGAGGAGACACCCTGATCGGGAGACAACATCGAACTCCCGGACACCGTAGGCGCGGGCCTGAGGGCGGTGAGCAGTGGACAGTTCGCCGCCCGGTAAGGACCAGGCCCGAGTCGACGACGCAACGTGTTTCAGGGGCAACGCACAGAAGTGTCAGAACTAAGTGACGGGGTCCACGAAGACCCATGCCTGGGTCAGGGTTGCGGGTTGGTCAAAAGAGAAACCGTGGCCCTGGCGCACAGGCAAGCGAAATAACACGGGTGGGTTTTAGTCAGTAAAAGTCGGACACGTATTTCCCATCCACAAAAAAAAAAGCATTGTCTTTGCTTAAAACTGACGTTTTGGGGGACTAAAGGAAAGAAAGAAAAAATCTGGGTGTGGAAATCATATAGTCATAATTTAGTTATCAATCCTAAAAATCAAATGATTTTATAACTTTTTTTAACAGTACAAAATTCCAAGCAGTAAGTCTCCAGTTAACTAAGTTGCCATATATGTTTAGGCCGGACCAGCGTGCGTTAGAAGAAGGTGACGTGGACGCGGCAGAACAGTTGAAGCACCAACTGGAACAGTCACAAAGAGACAGACGTCGGGACAGCACGCCGCATCACCCTGCTTGGTTCCGGTACGCATCTTTTTTTTTATAATGATAAACTAGTACACGCGTCAATCGTCGAATCCAACTCGGCTGGGCTACTTTCGGGAAGCTACGTAAGATCTTCGCGTCCGAAATACTGCAGTGTCTCAAGACAAATGTCTTCGACCAGTGTGTGTTGCCAGTGATGACTTATGGAATTGAGACGTGGTCGCTAACAATGGGCCTTATAATAAGGCTCAAAGTCTCTCAAAGGGTATTGGAGAGGAGTATGCTTGGGGTTTCACTACGCGATCGAATCAGGAATGAGGAGATCCGCAGAAGAACAAGAGTAACCGACATAGCCCGAAGAATTGCGACACTAAAGTGGCAGTGGGCTGGACATATTGCCCGTAGGACCGATGCCCGATGGGGCCGATGGTTCTCGAGTGGCGACCACGCACCGGAAGACGTAGCGTGGGTAGGCCCCCGACACGGTGGACCGATGACCTGTTGAAGGTCGCGGGAGGCGCAGGACCTGTCGGCGTTGAGAACCTAGGGGGAGGCCTATGTCCAGCAGTGGACTTCTTTCGGCTGAAATGATGATGATGATGAGACGCACCGGAAGACGCAGCGTGAGTAGGCCCCCGACAAGGTGGACCGACGACCTGGTGAAGGTGGCGGGAATCCGCTGGATGCGGGAGGCGCAAGACCGATTGTCATGGAAAACCTTGGGGGAGACCTACGTCATTCAATTGACTGCAATCCCGCCTGATGGTAACCAGTTGTGCAATCGCTAGTTTATTAAGAGCCTATTCACTCAAACTTGAGTGTATAGAAAGGAAGACGGCAGTTGAGCGATGTGATGCAATGTAAAACCCATCAACACGACCAACGATGCAGCGCCAGAGGGAGCTTGATCTGGAGACTCTCCACGACCAAACTCCCGACACAATAACATTTGGTGCATCGTACCCGGCACACGTCGCAACACAATCGCTCAGACTCGTCCTCCGTACGGCTTCACCAGACATCATGCCGGAACACGACGAAGCGCTTGGCGGCAATACTTTGTCTGGTGGGTGGTAACTTCTGCCGGCAGCCGATGTTGTGGCCTACCACCGAGTAATAAAAATTGATTTTTGTTTAACCTAAAATGGGATGGGAGTGTGGAGTACTGCAAACTTTTACAGGATTCTTCTTTATGTATTTTGTACAGAAAAACCCAAGAAGGCGGCGAGGAGACGTGGGTCTTCAACGGGGAGTACTGGAAGGCGCGGGAGGCAGGCTTCCCTGATGATATCGCGCCCGCGATCTGGTGACCACGTCTACTCATACTTGTAAGCAACAAAATTATGTATATCCATTATTAAATTAGGACATTAAAAGGCAATTTTGATTGTCCAAGTCCTATCCCACTATCATCAAAAACATGAAAGTTTGTATGGATGTATGTTTTTTAGTCTTTCACGCAAAAACTTCTGAACGGATTTGCAAGAATTTTGGCAGAGAATTGGTTTATAACCAGTGGCTTAATCGGCGAACACATTTTTGTTGGGCTGCTACACTAACATACAATAGTAACCAAGAGACTTGAGTGTAAAAAAATGTTTTTGATGTGACTCGTACAAGAAGATCGTATAAGTAACTAGCTTTCCGCCCGCGGCTTCGCCCGCGTGGAGTTCGGTTATATCGCGCTTTTTAGATTTCCCTCGGGAACATCAAATTTTTCCGGGATAAGAGGTAGCCTATGTTCTTTCTCAGGGTCTAAAGATTGTCTGTGCCAAATTTCATCAAAATCGGTTGAGAGGTTTAAGCGGGAAAGCGTAACAGACAGACAGAGTTACTTTCGCATTTATAATATTAGTATGGATTTTAAAGACATTTAAAAAAAAACAGGAAACTTAATCAGAAATTCCTAGATTCCCGAGGCCAAAAGGCTCTATGGGCTTTTTGTTAATCAATATAAAATGATTTTTTAAATAAATAACTAATATTGCCAATATTTTCTCTTCCAGCGTATACCGCAGTGCGAATGGCTCTGCTAGATGGTTGTGTCTCGCTTCCCGCTTAGCGTTAACTAGAGTTTTAATATTATAGCCTTTAATCTCTGTTTGTTGTGAGGGCTAACTAGAGTTAAATTTTAATCACAGGTTACATGTTTTACTGGTGGCGCATATAAAATTATTACGGAGGACTTTACTATGAATCAAGAGCTTTTAAAAATTAGTGAAAGGTTTAAATTGGACCTGCAAAGCGCTGTCTTGGAAAATCCCGAATACTATTTAACGATGACATTGAGACCACGCTATATCATAACGATGCGCTAGAAAGAGAGATAATATGAATTTTTTTATTGCTAAATAATGTAACTACCCTCATGTATCTGAAAGCTTATGCCGTCTTCTGTCAAATTTCGTGTGAACTCCTGTGATAGGTTCGTTTTCAGCCAATAAGCTTTCAGATACAAGTAAATAGCCTTCTGTAATAGAGTATCAAGGGCGGATCCAGGGGGGGGGTCATGGGGGTCATGACCCCCCCCCCCTGGGCTGGGTCCAGGAGTACCTAGCACAGGAGGATTTTATTTAAGTACCTTCATTAATTAATCAATTTATATAATTCATACTTTGTTTGCCGCCAAACGCATTATTCGGGAACGCATTCAACTTTTGAATGCGTTGGGCATTCAAGTTAAATTTTGCCGCGCTACCGCCGTCACGGCCGCCAATATTCAAATGTCACATTTTTATGTCACATTTCATTTTAGTTGCGCGCACTTTGTATAATAATCAGTTTCTTCATTATGCATTGAACACACACACACACACTGTGTGTGTTCAAACTCAAATATTATGGTTGTAATGTTCTTAAAGTACCTCGTAGGTAGATAAGTAAGTAGGTGCCTACTTACTGAAAGAGGGGGATTTATATACGGACGACAGCAGTTCAAGCTATCGGAAACTGTCAAATGTTCCCAATCAACTTTGAGCCTTCATAGTTTAGCAATAAGGTTGACGTCTGTACATTCTTCTTCTTCTTCCTGTACCTCTTCAATCCTGAAGGTTGGCCGTCAGCTTCTTGTATTCGGTCTTGTCAACCGCGAGACGGAGCAGTTTTTCAACTCTCTCTTCTACTGTCCACTCCCTGATGTTTCGCAGCCACGACTTTTTCTTTCGTCCAGCGCGCCTTTTTACTTCTACCTTGCCCATCATAATGAGTTGGAGTAGCGTATATCTATTGTGTCGGAGCATCTGGCCGAGATAATCTATTTTGCGTTTCTTTATGGTGGGCAACAACTTTCGAGGCATTAGAACGCGCTGAAGGACGGTGTCAGCTTTGACCTTTTGGGTCCAGCTTATGCGCAGCATACGACGGTAGCACCACATTTCAAAAGCCTGCAATCGTCGAGTAGTGTCCTCTTTCAGAATCCATGCTTCGCAGCGGGACATGACGAACGACAGGCCATACGTAGTACATCAGTAATCTCACTCGGAGTTTTATGTGGAGTTTACGACAGCACAGAACTTTCTTCATTTTGTTAAAAGATGCTCGGGCAAGTTCTATTCGGGTCTTAATTTCTTTGTCGGACTCCCATGCTTCATTTACCTAAGCACCGAGATACTTATCCTGTCGTACCCGCTCAAGTTGTTTGCCTGCCACCGATATGCTAGGACATAAGTCTGGGTTTCTAGAGACCACCATAAATATTGTCTTGCTGATGTTCATCGACAGACCGGCCTTCTCGCTGCACTCATTGATTTTATCTACAATGGTTTGCAAATCTTGTTCAGAGGCTGCAATGAGAACAGTGTCGTCCACATAACGCAGGTTATTAACGACCTTGCCATTGATCTTCACTCCGGCTTCCAGACCTTCAAGAGCCTCCGACATCACTGCCTCGGAATAAATATTGAAGAGCAACGGAGACACAGCCTTGCAGAGCTCCACGACAGATCTTGATTTCCTCGGTCTCCTCATTTTTAACTTTGATTGTAGCTACTTGGTTCTCGTACAGATTACGGATAATCCTGACGTCTTTGCTATCGAGTTCAATATCTGTTAATACCTAGACCCAGGAGGTGCTGGTGCTTAACCCGGTCGAATGCCTGTTCGTAATCTATAAAGCACAGCAGTGCATATCCCTGCATTTTTTACGAGGACGTTGAGGGCAAAAAGAGCTTCACGAATACCGACACCAGAGCGAAATCCGAATTGACTGTTTGTTCGTCACATTTCGGTCTTACCCTGTTCTGTATGATGTTTAAGAACACTTCGTCTGTACATACCTACGTTTTTTTTTTTGGTGAGGGAAATTGAAGGTCCTAAGCTTCGTAAGTCTAAGGTCTAAGCGTTTTTTTTTTCTTTCCTGGTTGGAAAATCCTCATGCATGTCCGTCGCCCTGGGGTGGGTGACAGGGTCTGTCAGACACCTACTCACTAAAAACCACCCCGGTGTTCCATGTCGCACCTACACCGGGGTTGCGAGAACGAAGACTGCTTCCGCAACCCCCGATTGGTGCTGGCCCACCACTGTGGGCCTCCTCGGCTGAATGATGTGTACGACTCCCCCCATGACGTCTAAGAGTGGCGCGTGTGGAACACTTCGTGCCGCCACCCCGGGTCCTGATGTTTGGGGGGCGACAGATGTCCCCGAGTGTGTCGCCCCTGGACCCGTTTAGGGTGGCTGAAAGAGGGCGTTATCCGCCCTCCGACGACGCCCGGTGCGCCTGCTGTGGGTCGGGTGAGAGGACGAGATCTCCCTCTCCCTGTCCACAGCCTCTGCGAGACCAGTGTTTCGCAGAAGGAAACCACCGCATCCTAGGACTCATCACTGCCGACCATCGACTCGATTACGGCAGTGACAGCTCCCTGCCGGCTGAGATGAAGGCACGGCGCAGCTCCTCCGCGCGTGGCATACTCTGCCAGCGTATCCTGCTCCCGGCAGTTGATGCAGTAGTGCTACCGGGCGTCCAGCTCCATGTTTATGCGACACAGGTACTTTCCGAAGCAACCATGCCCCGAAAGTACCTGTGCAATCCGAAACATCAGGGAGCCCTGCCTTCTCCCAAGCCAGTCCGCCAGTACCGGCCGGATCGCCTCGATGGTGGTGAGGCCTGCGGTAGGGCACGAAAGCCTGTCCCGCCATCCTGCCACCAGGACCTCTCGGAGCTGCGACCGACGCTGCTCGAGCTGACGCAGTGAGTCGGGTGGCGGCGCCCGCCGGAGACCATGAAACCATGGCCTCCGACTTGTTGAGCGCCACCTCCAGGCCTAGGCGACGTATGCGGCCCACCACCTGTGATACCGCAGCCGTCGCTAGCAACATTGTTTCCCTGTGCGAGCTCCCCCGGGCGGTGACCAGCGTGTCGTCCGCTTAATTCGTCAGATCTCCCCCCAGTCTGAGCTCGCCTCTCAGCACCCAGTGGTACGTCGTCTACGTTACGAAAAATCAAAGCATGGGAAAGAGCTTCAATGATTGAAGAACGTCTAACCGGACTGGCACTTCTCCACGTCCATAAAAACGTACCCATTGAAATAGATGAAGTGATAAAACATTTCGGCAGGAGACGTAAAAGAAAAATTGATTTCGTTATTTAATTAGGTATTTTTATGTTCAGTAGGTACTTATTAATAAAATACCTTCTTTTTAATTGTAGGTATCTATTATTATCAAAGTTTAATTAAAACTTCTTCTGACTTGACCACGACTATGTGACCCCCCCCTGGCGCCAAAGCTGGATCCGCCCTTGTAGAGTATCTGACTAAAAAAAAACTAATTAGTCCGTCAGTTAGATTTCCAAAAAATACTAGACACGTATATTTTGTTTTATCAAATAAATAAAAATTGACAAATATAAAAGGCATCAAAGAACAGGAGTGGTGGCGGGTGACGTCACTGGCCGCTAAAAAGTGTAGCGTGCAGTGACGTCACACGAGTTTTCAACGCGCTGTGTCGTCTTCATTTTTTGTTTATATGAAAAAAGAAAAAAATACTTGTCTAGACACGTATGTTTTTCTTTTTATATTTTTTTGGAAATCTGACTGACGGACTAATTAGTTTTTTTTAGTCAAATACCCTATTAATTGGTCGTGATTGTGTGATCAAAAATGGGTAAATATTTACTACATACATAGCTAATTAATTGACAATTGTTTTAGGGTGGAAGTCTGGTATGGTAGAAAACTGTGCGGGAAATTAAAATATGTAAAATGTTACATAACAATAATTACTTTATTTAACTATGTATCTAATGACTCGTAGGTATGTAATTAACTAGCGGCCGCCAGCGACTACGTTCGCGTGGAGTTAGATATGCTCCGCTCCTATTGTTCGGATGTATCCAAGGTATGAAAATCAAAAAAATAATTAGTCCATCTTATAGAGACCGCGTGGAATTCGGTTATATCGCGCTTTTTAGATTTCCCTCGGGAACATCAAATTTTTCCGGGATAAAAGGTAGCCTATGTTCTTTCTCAGGGTCTAAAGATTGTCTGTGCCAAATTTCATCAAAATCGGTCGAGAGGTTTAAGCGGGAAAGCGCAACAGGCAGACAGAGTTACTTTCGCATTTATAATATTAGTATGGATAAAAAAAAATTAAGACCCCTATTTTTTATCTTTAGTATTAAAATTACGGAGTGGGGGCTAATTACGTCACGCCATGGTATATTTTGTACCACGGCGTAACGTCATGCGACATTTAAAATCAATATATCTTCCTAAGTATTTAAATTTAAAAAAAAAAATACGTGTTCAATATTTTTTATAAATCTATCTGATGGACATTAAAGCTAGCAAGATATATATAGAGATATATATATGGAACAATAGAATTCATGAGAAAGTAATAATTTGAGTCTATGGACTTTGGGGTCTCCACAGGCCATAGACTCAAATTATTACTTTCTACTTTCAGACGAATCAGTTATAGGAGTGTTTCCAATTTTAAATATTTCTCGCGCAATTTCCTCACACATACCTGCTCTAATGAGTAATAAAGGAGTTGGTTAGTAAAAATTACTATTAAGTATGATAATTATTCGAAATGTTACAAAAATATGCGTCAGGTACCTGTAATCTGTTCAAAGGTATATTTATAAAAGTTTTCACTGACAATTTTCTCCCATCGAACCATAGAAAAACACGTAACACGAAACACGTGTCCAGCTTGAAGTGCTGTCGACGGTATGGACGACAGCAGGTCAAGCTACCCGAAACTGCCAGATTTTCCCAATCAATCTTGAGCCTTAATACTTCAGAGATAAAGTTGAAAATCTAATAAGGAAATCTGACAGATTGTAGTAGCTTAATGTGCTGTCGTCTGTAGATCACACCCCTAATGACACATCCATTAGGTACATGAATAAAAAGACAATGCTCTTCACCATAAATATTGAAATTCGTCAGAAATATGCGACATTAGTACAAAAGAAATCTTAAAAAATATATATATAACTTTGACAGAAGATTTGAATTATATTGTACAGACTGCAGCATGTCAAGCTACCCGAAAATGTCAAATAATCCAAAAATCTACTAAAAATCTACTGAAAATCTACTAAAGAAGTTTGACGGATTGTTGTAAGCTTGATGCGCTGTCGTCTGTACATTGTGAGACAGTTATTTTTTTATAAGAACAATGTATTATAACCCGCGCAGATCTGTAAATGGCGTCCGCTCGCATGCATTCTCACTCACTCTCTATCGCTGTCTATACTCACACAGTGATGTAAGCGCTGCAAAAAAAAATCATCGATCAGGAATTCAGGATTCGCTTTCCAAGCTACTTTGATGCACTCAGAGTTATCGTTAATTTCGTTCCGCTAAAGTCTGTTATTTTGCTTTTTTTTTTGTTCATATTGTTATTTTTGTTGAGTTTGAACAATCAAAACAACAATAAAATTAAACACAACAACAAAGAAGTAAAATGTGAAATTTACGTTGTAAATAACAATATTTACAACGTAAATTTGACATTTTAATATCTTAGCATTTGGTTTGTGATTAAACAATGGCATGTTTCATCAGCCGTACCATAAGTATCCGCCGCCATTTTCAGATCTTTTCTTTATCTGCGCGGGTTATAGGAACAGAAACGAGTCGGTATTATTATCAGTCCTTATACGATATTTTACAAAGAAGTTGTTGTATTATTTTTTTATTCTGTTGTTATTATTTTCGGGTACCTAAAAGGTACGTTTTATATTTAAAATATCGGGTTATTTTCTCCTCGAGAGTAAGGATAGGATGATTAATGATTATTGGACTTTTAGCTGCTACACCAACCTTAGTTGAGTTGCGCTTTATAATCTACCTCGCAAACCATGCGACTGCAACAGGTCGACGACTTGACCGACAATTTTTATACAACGTGTAACATAAAGGGTATATACATAACAAAGGCATGGCATCTTTACATGATATCAAACCATATTGCGAGGGTTTTTTAATCCTATCTCTTTATGTTAGGAAGTTATGAGGGAAAACACCGCCTGTGATAGGCTACTATCATACTAGTCACACAGAGATATTGAAGACATTTATCGGATTTTGGCAAGTAACGTGACGGGTAACGAGTAGTTATTAACGTATGTAGTGTGCTGCCACGTTTGTTATGATTTGATTTTAAGAAACACACGAAACCGAAAATTTTGTACCAATTTTTTGAGAATTTTATTTTGAGTTGAAACCCTTCCGATATCGTTTGATATCGTCTAAAGATGCCATGCCCTTGGTATGTATATACCCTTTTTGTTACACGTTGTATATGCAACGTATTTTTTGTTTATACCAAACCCGAAATACGTGTGCAGTATTTTAAAGTAAAGAATCTATGTACAAAATTTCAAAAAGCTATCTTGAAAAACCATAAAGTTATGAGCTTGTCATCTTACTTGGTTGTCCCAACAAAAATATAGTCAACGAACCGCGGCGCGGCGTGGGGGGCATGTCTCACGCCCCTAGTACTAGTGATCTACCGTCAGCTGTATTTTGGACTCGGTAACCACACTGCAACAATTTCAAAATGTATTTGGGAAAAATATAACTTGGTGTAAAAATTATTGGAATCGATTCAGTTACTAATTTTGAACAAACTGTATTCAGGTTATTTCAAATTAGGGTGAGAATCGGCACTTTATGAAGGTCAATATTACATAAGACGCTCTCCCAAAACGGTCGCCTTTCGCCACTTCCTAGTACTTTCGCTGGGAAGAAGAGGTGGCGGAACAAACTCCCCAGCAGCCCAGCAGCGCAGCCATCTGTTCAAACCGCTGTATAATCTGCATCAAGTTCTTAATGACGGGCTAGAGGAGTCGCACGTGCATCATCATCATTTCAGCCGAAAGACGTCCACTGCTGGACATAGCCGGTCCTGCGCCTCCCGCATCCAGTGGTTTTCCACGACCTTCACCAGGTCGTCGGTCCAATTTGTCAAGGGCACGTTGCGTCTTCCGGTGCGTGGTCGCCCCTCGAGAACCCGTCGGCCCCATCGAGCATCGGCACGCGCATGCCCGACGACAATCGCGTGCGACAGGTTTAATTAAGGTCTTGTCGTCAACCTGTCACAGTTGCATAGTATATAAAAAAGTAGTAAAGCAGAGTAATTGCGTAACACATTAATCAGTAGTAATAATTTGACAGTTCAACAACATTCATTGCGTTATTTACATTGTTGAGCAAACACATTTAACAAACATATGGAGCAATGGATTAGCAATTTGCTTAAAAATTATTCCAACTGATAGTAATAGTGTGTTACGCAGATGCAGTTCAAGTCGAGGATATCCGTATTCTTAAACTAAAATAAACGGACAAGATAAACACTTTAAAAGGAAATCAAATTGACACGCTTCGAAAACATTATTGGCTGTGAAAAGTTTCTATTTCCAAATTATTATTACCGTTTTTCGTTATTTTATACTATGTTAACCCCACGATGATAAATGTTTTTTTTTTATTATAATGAACTAACATAATTTATAAAAATTATATAGTCAAAAGTCACAAATTAAAACAGTCGAATAATCATGCTTTTACTAAAAAAAAAACAACGAAGGAATGGCGCCCATGAGCAACTTAGTTGCCCGGCAACTTTCTTTTGTCTCAGTCGCTGTCTCCTCGCCGAGACTTGAACGACACACACAGGAGTTTGCGAAACGCAACTTCTTTTTGTTAAATTAGCCATTGAGCGGCAACTTTTTTGTCGCCGTGCACGGCCAACAGACGGGCAACAGTTGCGTCCAAACCCAGGGAAAAAATGTCTCCCCGCTGCCTCGCTGGTACAAGCGTGTTGTACCGGCGCGACACCAGGGAGTTATTTCACTACAAACCTGTAGACTTGATATGAGGTACAAAAGTTGCTTGTGGACACCTTTCCTAACTAAAACCCTCTTAGTTAATTTCTCGTCAATTAATATATAGAGTGAAGTATGATTGCTCATAACGGAGATGATTTATGTATTAACGAAAATAAATTTTAAAAACGTGTGGTTGGGCTATTACGGGTATGCGAAATGTAAAAGACAAAATCTGTTTTGTTTTTTTTTTTTAACTTTAAATCGTGGTGGAGTTGCCCGTTGGTAAAA
This sequence comes from Sesamia nonagrioides, assembly GCA_017933935.1. Taxonomy (NCBI): domain Eukaryota; kingdom Metazoa; phylum Arthropoda; class Insecta; order Lepidoptera; family Noctuidae; genus Sesamia; species Sesamia nonagrioides. Next base: position 682,670 of record JADWQK010001879.1, read on the forward strand.
ATATAGTAAAACTAAAAAACATGCTTTTAAAAAATATCAAACTAAAAAGTTAAAAATAATTTTTAAAAAAGCGTGAGGCGCTTTGTGCCATAATTTTTGTACATTAAGCGCCTCACGCTTTTTAAAAAAAAATTTTAACTTTTTAGTTTAATATTTTTTAAAGCATGTTTTTTTAGTTTTTTAAACTATATTTATTTTCAACTTTTTAGTTCGATATTCTTTAAAAAAAAAACGAACGAACAAACGTATTGAAAACGGTGCGACATTTTACAGTAATGAGCCGCTCACTCGTAGTCCAAAGAGTTAGAGACGGACAAACAAACAAACAAACAAGCAAGCAAGCAAACATACAAGTGAAGCTAATAAAAATCATGTAAAAATAGGACAAAAATTTCGAAACAAAGAATAGTTACCATAATAATGCAATTAATTAACTTTAATTCAGATAACCTAGATTCCCAGATGCCATCTTCACCACGGGAGTCCTACGTGATCCAATACGTTGTATAAATTATAAAGAGTTATGTCTAAGATAGCGCTTGTTGTAACATTAATGCATGTCTTCGTGAGCTGTATGTCATTGGCTTGTGTTAGACGTACTTGTATATAGATGAAATTATATATTTGGCTGTGTAAGCCCAACTAAACACTGCGGCTGATTACCGCGCAGTGGATTTTCTACTCTCTGTATTAAGCTGAGAATTGAAAATCCAACGGAGAACGATGTAACAAGACAAAAAATTTGCCATTGGATTTTCAACTCTCGCCGCTATGCATTGCGTTCAAAATTCAGTGCGCAGAAAATATCGGCCGTGGGTTCGAGGGATTTAGGCTTTCTGAAGTGTTCACTTCAGAAATCCTAAATCCCTGCGAGGCCCGTAGAGCCTGTAAGACCCGCGCGAGGTGAAAATAAACCTTTTTGTTTATATTTCTAATTGTAGCCAATGGGGTCATACATTGTTGAGGTCTAGTACAAAGAAGGTCACTATTTGTCGTTAATTCCGAAATGCTTTTGTGTCATATAAATTTTGTGACTTTTATATTTTCACTGATTAAGGCAGAGAAGGATTGGGCGTAACCACCACGCTTGCTTAATGCGGGTTGGCGATTTCAGACTTTTAAGTCTGAAATCGCCAACAACACAACAAACACCAAACACAAACAAACCAAACACCCAACCAAACAAACAAACAAACAAAACCAAACATCTCAAACATCTCAAGATGTTTTCCTTCACCTTGTAATCGGTCATTGTTGTTCAAGACATACATTAGAAAATAATTACAGTAAGGGTCAAAAGTGGTAATGCACTTAGTACTTGCCTGACCGGGAATCGAACCCGGACACTCATACTTGAGAGTATGGTTTTTTACCACTAGAATATGAAAGAAAAATTATGTGACACAAAAGTATGTTCCCTATTAATTAAATATTTTAGTTGTAATACGGGTGTTTTGGTTGTTATTTAATTATAACAGTACCCAGGTCACAGTGTTATCTAAAGAATTCGTGGAAATGGTTTATAGTGTTAGCTTTAATGTTTGTGGTCGGCTTGCACCACATCCTGTAAATTAATTTAGCTAATAAGATCGATACGATAGATGTAAACGTCTGTTTTGCAGTGATTTTAACAAATTACATAACAGTGAACCAATTGAAATTTAAACCAATGAAATTAACAAATTGAATTTGTAGGTATACAACATTGTTTTTTTGGAAGCGAAACCCGAAACACGTGTCCAGTGTATTTAAGTAAAGCATCTATGTACAAAATTTGAAAAAGATATCATGGTAAATCACTAAGTTATGAGCTTGTTATCCTACTTGGTTGTGGGCGAGCCGGGTGCATTGACCTGTGGCGTCAGCTGAGCGCGGGAATGCGCACGCGTAAGCTGCGTAGCGCGCTCAGTAATCATACTGTAATAATTTCTAAATGTATTTCTAAAAAAATATTACATGGTGTAAAATGATTCAGTTGGTTATTCTGAACAAAATATATTCAGGTTTCGCAGAAACAAAATAACGTTCTATATGTATGTTTCATTTGTTAATTTTCATAATGATAGCTTGGATGTACACCAGCAAGTAAATTAAATAAAACATCGTATAGTGAAAATATTTAACAGTTACAAAAAATCTTTATCAAAAGAATTTTTTGGTGTAGATATATCTACAATTACTGTTATTGACTGTACGGTTAGTGCAGTGGTTAAGCTATTAACTCCAACGCTGCGTTTCGCAGGTTCGATCCCCGGAAGAAATATTTGTATGACCTACAAGTAGATGTTCAGGGTCTGGCTGTTTGTGTATGTGAGTTAATTAATATGTTTGTAAACGCACCCACGGTACAGGAGGAATTCCTAGTGTGGGGAGAAGTTTAAAAAAAGTTACAAAAATAACTGTAACTATTGGTATTGCAATGCAAAATTGAGTGTTTCGGTTCTTCTGCATAGGAGACGACCAATTGAGCCCGTGCCTAGCTTTTGCCGTTTCATATGTGCCCATGTAGATTTACGTAAAATAAACTATTTAAATTTTGAGTATTAGGAAACAACTTTAGCATCGAAGTCGTTTCGAAGAGGTAGCTTCTACTATATTAATAATTAGATTATTAATATATTTACCTCGTGGTATTTAATTATTAGTGAATTATTGTACTTTTTAAAGTGTACTTTGAAGAGAGGTAGGTATTTAATTGTGTCTAACGCCGGTCAAATATTAAGTAAGTAATTAATGATTTGAATAAGTGTGAAACATGTTTTCTTATGAATAAAAATTCCAGTAAGTGCATGCAGGTTTAAAAAATCCGTAAATACAGAAACACTGTGAACCATTTTCAAACAAAAAAATAACAAATTGACAATAAAAATAATAATGTTTTTGTGTATAAATATTGTTAATGTTAAATGTTACTATTAAATTTTAACATAACGAAATTACGACACTCGCCAATATTTCCTGTTCTGTTTTAACGCAAAAGTGTACATTATTTTTAGCTTAGTTTAAATAAGCTTAAACTAACCCACTATTTGCTAATTTTGGGGATATAAGTATATATACTTAAAAATGCCCGCAAAGAAATAAGTATTTTATAAGATATCTAACAATTAATTATTTACAAATTAGTTTTAAAAGGTTTTTTAGTTTTAACCATTGTAACTAAAACTATATGACATACTTAACTATAAGACATATGTTAGGGTTATTCAAAGGTTAATAAAACCTCTTGCTTCCAAACCATTTCGGGATAATTCATCAAACATGGCTACAGTCCGTTCACATTTCTTTTGACTCTTAACCTCAGCAATCGAATTTCAACCTATAAGTAACGAGAATAGAGATCACAATGATTTTAAAGGACAACAATAGACATCACTGATTTGGACAGTGATGCAAAATCAGAGCTAAAATTAATGTGGCAAGACCGAATGGGGAACTTGACAACCGAATGACGTCAACAGGGGGCGCTGTTCACAAACATTTGTATTGATAAATCAAAATGGCGGCGCTAATTCCAATTTTGGCCGCAAGATTCTTGTAGAGTCACGAGCAAAAGTATGAATACACTCGGTTTTATTCAAAGCAATTTTCTGTTGTTGTGTTTTACAGAAATTTTATGTTGTTAAGGCCATAACATCGGCTGCCAGCAAAAGTTAGCACCCACCAGACAAAGTCTTGCCGCCAAACGATTCGTCGTGTTCTGGCATGATGTCTGGTGAAGCCGTACGGAGGACGGGTCTGAGCAGTTGTGTTGCGATGTGTACCGGGTACGATGTGCCAAATGTTGTTGTGTCGGGAGTTCGGTCGTGGAGGGTCTCCAGATCAATCTCCTTCTGGCGCAGCAACGTTGGTCGTGTTGTTGGGTTTAACTTCGCTCAACTGCCGTCTTCCTTCCTATTCAATCAGTTTTTTTTTTTTTGTTGAGTGAATAGGCTTTTAATAAACTAGCGCGCTTTACCATCAATGAGTGCATCACTGCTTGACATCAGGCGGGATTGCGGTCAAGAACTAGTTTATAATTATAAAATTCAACGTTACATTCGATATTTCACCAAAAAATCGTAGTTAGTGTTGACATATTGATGCTCGTGACAGTACAGATTACTTTTATTATACCACAAACAGCTGTGATCAGTATTTTCTTGACCATACAAGTGTTTAAACCTAATACTAAATAACACTATGTTGTCTCAAGAAAATACAGAATTATGCAGCGGTAATATAATAATTAGACATACTGACTGGGAAAAGGGACTTTAACATGAATGTGATAAAGTCAAAATTTTTTCGGCAAGTAAAAATTCCCTCTTTTTTTTTAAGGAAAGTTTAAAAAAAGAACATTATTTGTAGTTAAGAATTATGTACTAACAAATGTGAATAATAAAATCGTGGCTAGTGAATTTGTGTATAGAGAGCTAGAAGTACAATTTGAAATTTTCTTGTTTTTCTTCTCTTTTGGTTTTTAAAATATATTTTTTGTTGTTATTGTTTTGGTGGTACACGCTTTTGTAATGTATGGTACCACTGATTTCTATAATTACCACTGGATAGGCTGTTCCGTAAGTTGGACAGCTATATTTTTGTGCCTATTTGAAGCGCCACCATTGAGTGTCCACGGAACTAATTTGACGTATATTGTAAATAGGGACACGGTATCGAATAGAAAGTATCGATACTTTACTCATGAGGAGTATCGATAAAAAAGTATCGTACTCGTAAAAGTATCGGTACAAAAGCATCGATACCTCAAAGTATTGAGTACTTTTCTCAAGCAGGGGTCTACGCCATAGGTACGTTAGTAGGGACACGGCATCAAATAGAAAGTACCGATCAAGAGTTATCGATATATTTTGTTCGCTGATGTCGACATCACTAGTTTTAGTACCACGGACACTCGTTTCGTTCAACAGCGCCAAAATGGCGATTATCAAACGGGGACAAAAACACTTTGACAGTCGCCTGTCCAGTGGTAAATAATAGAGGTCAGTGTATGGTACAGTCAGCTGCGTAAATATGTTAGCAGTGCTAGACTCTTGAGTCCACACTCAAGAACCTGCATCAGTATCTAAGACATAAGAATACACGTGATATTCACATAGTTGTATGTGAATATCACAAATGTGGACACTATTATTTCATTGTCAGCTATAAAATAAATATTTTACAAAATTAAATACTTTGCTGTTTTCGGAAAATATTTTTCACTAAGAAAAATTCGTCTCAAATAACATATTTATGCCGCTTTCTGCTAAATCGTACGTTTGTTTTTAAACTTAATCACTCTTGCCTCTTGGTATTTCGTAATGTACTTAAATTTTAGTTAATCATATTTATTTAATTATTTTGCTTTTTTATGGTGCGTGCTCCTTTATTTTGTTAAAATAAAAATTGTAAAATCTCGTGCAAATGTTAATAAAATTTAGTTGTATGTTATGAGTATTGTTTTTTCTTTTACTTTATTTTGTACTGGTTTATACCAGTTATTAGAACAGTAAGAAATTTCGTAGTTAAAATATTTATAATAGAATACACATGTGACTGTATTAGTTTCGGCGTTTTTAGAGTATAAAAGTTTTTTTACAGTAATATTTTATAAATTATTACACAGTATAAGTGCCTTTGTCTGCCGTTTAAGTTTAAAAGACAGTGTGACAGATGCATTTAGAAAAAAAAACAATTCTCTATAGTTTTTTAGAACAGCGGTGGCCACTTAGCGACCGCCATGACAGGTTACATGAAAATAATGACAGCGGGGTCTAACTTACGGTGTCAAAAACGCTCTCAAGGAGAAAACTCCAGTTTATTTTTGTGACGTCATTGACTTCTAAATTGCGTACGCTATGTGACGGCCATCGCTCTTTTAGGAAACAGTGTGGCTACCGTGAGTTTTCATTACGAGACTCTATCATACGCATCGACCGTGTTTGGCGCTCTCATTGGTTGAGAGTTCTTACAACCTAGAAGCGGGACAATCGATGAGTCAAACGCGGTCGACATCGACGATCAAATCTTCGTAATGAAAATTCATGGCAGCCACACAGAAGCTTAGTGGATTACAAAGCTTAATTTACGACATACATATTGACACTTTGAATGTTGTCAAGTTTATGAAAAAATAAACGTCCATAAATGTCGTAATAACAAAAATAAAATATATTAATTATGCAAACTATTTAAATAAGAAAAAGTTACTTACATTTGTTTTACATTAACCCCTCTCTTCATAAACATTGCTTAAAGTCAACTAGTCATTGGCGGCTTTGGCCATACGTTTTTGACGTTTTAACGTCACTTTAACCATCGTTTATGAATAAACACGATAGTGTTTAGGGGTTTATGCATAAACGATGATTAAAGTTAAGTGACGTGCAAACTTCAAAAATGTATTGTTTAACAGTCTCTAATGGTTTATGAATAAAGGGGTAAATGTTCATAGTAGTGTAGGTAGGTGTTGAAATTAGTTTTCTAAAAAAGTACAAGTAATAAACTACGTCTATTTGCAGCTAACTGTAAAACGGGTATGTAACATGTGTTTGTCAATATGTATGTCAAATATTGCGATCTCAAGGGATTGTAAAATATTTTATAACCTAGATACGTTACGGTCGGCACAGTAATTAAACTATTGACTGCTGCATCGCGTCTCGAGGGGCATTCCCGCACAAAATAAATATTTGTATAACCGACAGGTTTATATACATTACGGGTCTGGCTGTGATATATTTGTAAACACACCCACGGTACAATGGAAATTCCTAATGTGGATTGTGGAGTCATCATCATCTCAGCGTTATACCCAGTCGCATCCGAAGCTTTTTCAGCTTTGGAGTCTGGGCTCCGCTTTACCAGTTTAAATGCTGATTTTGGCTAAACGTTTACAAAACAATAAAAATAAAGATGGCAACTCTTTTCGATTTAAAAAAAATCGCAATATCCTATTAAAAACTCTCATGAAATCGCTTGAATCCAATCTGAAGAACGTTTAATATTTCGCAGGTTACCCTTTCTTTTTTGTTGGGAGGCGTAAGGCTACCCTGACAATGTTTTTTTCACTTCTTCTAAGTAGTATTCTTCTTCTCCCATATGGAAAGGCAACGGTACATCACTTCTTCTAATTTAAACTAGGCGGCCATGTTTTTCTACCTCGATGTTGCCAGATTCTTATTTTTGTAACAGATAACAGTTTCTTGAGATCGCAGAAACAATAAAAATATTTTTTCTATTAAATATGAATATAAGTTGCGGTGTAGTGACCTTAAATTACATTTAAATGTTAAGCCATCTATAACTGTAAAGAGGCGCTTCCATAATTAAATTATAAGTAAAGTACATTACTTAAGTTATTAATAATTATTATTAATTGTTTTGTTCGAGACTATTCTTAAGACTGTCTCGAGTATTTGGGACTTTGTAATGGAAGTCTAAATAAAATGTTTCCGTTAAAAGCCGATTTTCTCTTTACAGTTATTCTGAATTTATAATAAAAATTGGGTATACGGCTCGATGGACCGCCAAACGATGAATGAACGTGTTATTTTCTACTTACTCATCGCCGTATACAATGTAAAATAATAAAATATTCAAATAATTTACTCTACAAATAGTGATCATCAATATTGTACAATATAACTTGTTTGACGCTGATTGTACATATTTTTACCACTCACATTTTACCGACTTCCATTACATGCTAAAATGAACTTAATTTCTTAAAAGGTAAGGTCTTTTTTCAACCAGGCTTGCTGCACCGCAATACAGGCAGTCAACATAAATTCTAAAGTTTATATTAATAATTAATTAAATAAAGCTTGTTAGTAAATTGTAAGCTAACGCGCGTTAAAGTGCTATGATTGACATTTGTTATGTGGTTCTGGTCTGTAGCTGGTAATGAAATGAAATTATTAAAGGAAAATTCAATTTAATTATATTGTTTTTCTGAATAAATCCTATTTACCTAATTCCTTCATTGTTGTTCGAATGACAGCTCGATATGGATTAACTTCAGAACCTTGCGCCCAACCCGCTAGCGACTTGGCATGTATCACATCCTTTAGTGACGAAAATGTGACGCACATTTTAATATTCGTTATAATTTGTGACGGCCTTGGTCTGGTCGATATTGCTTGTTGAAGCAATGGGTGTTTACACCTTGCACCCACCAGTTTTCTTAAGATTATTAAGTAATTACTTAGGTGCAGTGGCGGCGTAGCATAGGTTGGCACCCGGGGCGACTTTCTATCGAGCACCCTCAAAATAAAGACAAATATTAGACGTGTTTACGTGACTTTATTTTGCTAAAATACTCAATGACATTATCAAAATTTACTTTACTCTAATAATCGACAACATGGATAGACTGGAAAGTCGTGTTTGGCTCATTGTAGATACTAAGTAAGATTTTATTAACTTTAATATTGAGAAACTTCTTTCGCAAGTAGCCACCGAAACACAAACAGTTAAAAAAAAATGTTAGACATAGAGCTAGACTTGGAACAGAATCAGAATAGATCCATTTTACAATAAATTTCAGAAGCATGAGGGTAGTCCATTGGATCGCTTTTTGAAGAGAAATGCTGGCGGCTTCCAATTGGCGTCTCAGCCATAAAATCTCCAAAATAATGTCCTCTGCAGAAAATTCAACAAATATTTTTGTAGGATTTGGAACTATATCACGAAGTTCTTCTGTTGACGTAAGTAGAGTTTCAGACTGAACAACACCAAATGTTATGAGAATGTCATCCATTGCTTTGTAGCGGTGCTCTTCTACAAAGAAAAGAGAGAAAGAAGAAGAGAAGATAGAAGAAGAAGAATAGATGAAAAAAAAATGAATAGATGAATGATGAATAGAAAAGTAGATGTCTACTGTTGGACGAAGGCCTCCCCCAAGGCTTTCCACGATGACCGGTCTTGTGTTTCCCGCATCCATCGGCTTCCCGCGACCTTCACCAGGTCATTGGTTGTTGGGGGCCTCCCTACGCTGCGTCTTCCGGTACGTGGCCGCCACTCCAGAACCTTACTGCCCCATCGGCCATCGGTTCTACGAGCAATGTACCCTACCCACTGCCACTTAATTTTAGCGACTCGAAGAGCTATGTCGGTGACTTTGAGAAACTTCGAGCATAGCTCTTTCCATTGCCCTTTGTGTGACTCTGAGCCTTCGTATGAGGCCCATTATGAGCGACCACGTTTCAGTTCCGTAAGTCATCACTGGCAACACACACTGGTGAAAGACTTTAGTCTTGAGACACTGGTATCTTGGGCGACGAGAAGATGTAGCGTAACTTCCCGAACGCTGTTTTTGTTTTCGGAATTTTCTCCTTCCTCTTCTTTCAACGGATTTCCGTTGAAACCGTAACCGTCGTAGGGTAGGAAATAGCTCTTTCCACTATTTGGATACGTTGATTTTGAAGAAAAATTTTTAGGGCTTTGATTTTTATAACACACTTTTCCAGCGATAGCCCAGATGTTTGGATATACTTTTGTGTCTGGTTAACTTCTTCTAGAATTTCACACCAAAAAGAGAAGTAGCACAAATAACCGAAGTCACGCAAAGCTGGTAAGAGTGTGGATGCTGCTTCTGTTGTATCGACGTTTTTTCTGCTGCTTCTGGGATCACACATGTCTTCGAATGTTGATCCAAGTTTCTCAAAATTATTCTTCAGTGACTTAACAGCATCGTGATGCGCACTCCATCTTGTCTCTACTAGTCATTTAACCGATACGCCTACACTTTGCATTAGAATTTCCCATCTATGTGTGGAAGACGAAAAGAACGTGTAAACTCTTTCTACTGTTCTGAAAAATGTTACACTTGAACTAACACTCCCAAAAGAGTACACCCCACCTATGTGGGGTGTACTCTTTTGGGAGTGTTAGTGTGTGCTAATCATTCGCTAAGTCTATACTTAGCGAATGATTAGCACAAGGCATAAACAAAGCTTTAGGTTTATGTTCCTTAATTATAGATTGTACACCACCATGAACTCCTGCCATGGTTGCAGCGTTATCATATCCTTGAGCCCGACAAAGATGAATGTCCAAGTTATCACTGCGCGACAGAGTTGGCATTTCTTTGTCACCGTGTTGTCACCCCTTGATGCTTGGCACCCGGGGCGGACCGCCCCCACCGCCCCCCCTTTACGCCGCCACTGCTTAGGTGCGGTTTCTCGTTTCTTGTTACGATAGCTAAACGCATTCGTGACTCCACCATAACTTTTTTAAATGACAGTAACGAAGTCTTAATGCTCGTAGCACTAATGTCACAAATCCGTCACTGCAGAATAATCAAAGTTTCAAACTCTTTGGTCCAGCCATTGTCGAGATACACGGTGGGCGTAACGTTCATAATATGAACCCTGCGCCCTCCTCATATTTCGACAACCTGAGATCTTACAGGGTTGAAACCTGAATTTTATATTAGTGACGAATGCGTTTAGCTATCGTGACAAGAAACGAGAAACCGAAACTAAATAATTACTTAATAATCATAAGAAAACTGGTGGGCGCAAGGTGTAAACAGCCATTGCTTCAACAAGCAATATCGACCAGACCCGCGCTGCCCGCTGGGTGATGGCCCTTTGGGGCGCCCGAAGAGCGGTGACGTTCTCCCTCCTATGGAGAGAGTCCGCCCAAATGGGGGCCCCATAAAGGGTCATACTCCTCAGTATGCCGGCGTGTAGCCGCCGGCACCGCGTGCTCGGCCCTTCCATGTTCGGCATGAGCCATGAAAGGGCGTCCGCTGCCTTCATCAGGCGCGTCGACAGCCCGTTGAAATGCGGGCCGAAGCGCCACCTGTTGTCCAACATGAGGCCCAGATACTTCATCTGGGCCCCAAATCTGACGCCCTCCACGAAAATGGGGGCATCAGGTGGGGGGCGCTGCCCGGGGCCGTGAAAGACCAAGGCCTCCGTTTTGTGCAGCACCATCCTCAAGCCCAGGCGGCAGATCCTTCCCGCCACTAAGGATCCGCCCGCCGACGCCAAACTGGCCGCCTCCCGGAAGGTGCTTCCGCGGGAAGTGAGGAGAGTATCATCCGCATAGCAAATGACACTCGTACCTCGAAGGAGGGTTCCCCGCAGGAGTCGGTCGGAACCGACGTTCCACAGAAGAGACCCTAGAACGGACCCCTGTGGAAGGCCGGTTTCGACAGGGTATCGCCGCAGCTGGCCAGCCCCGTCTACGAGGAGGATAGCACGGCCCTCCAAGTAGCTGGCCAGAAGGCCCCGCAAGTACAGGGGCACTCCGTGGAACCGGAGCGCTTCCAGGATATTGGAGTGGGGGACGGAATTGAAGGCGTTGGCAATGTCGAATGACACAGCCAACACTCCATCCCCCACTCCCACCGCCTCTGTCACCTGGCCCTTTAAACGGGCCAGGGCGTCCACTGTTGAACGACCAGCTCGAAATCCAAACTGGGCGTCCGACAGATCCGGTCCCACACTCCGCAGATGCCGCTTGAGACGGCCGGCGATGATCCCCTCGAACATCTTACCCGTACGAGTCCGCCGGCCGTCCCTCCTTCCGGAGGAGGCATAGTTGGCTTTCCCGCCAAGGTTTCGGGAACCTGCCCGACGCGAAGCACGCGCTGAAGAGGTCCCGAAACCTTCCCTCCATTTCGGTGGCCGCGATGGCCACCACCCGAGCGGGAATGCCGTCCGGGCCGGGAGCCGTCTTTTTGGCGCGGAGACGAAGAATCGACACTATAAATAATTTAAAAGTCCGATGAAGAATGAGCGTGGCACTCATCTTAGCTTCCCGCCAAAAACCTCCACTCGTACTTACTAAGATTTAGTATTGCCCTACTTTTAAAATTGTTACTTCATGAAATATCCATTTTCACGACTCTCAGGTGCGTATTACAGAACGTCACTCAAAACTTAAGCTTTACTTAAGTCTCGTTTGAAGCCTTTTGATTGGTTGAAACTAGTTTTAAGTAATGCTTAAGCAGAGATCAATGCTTCAGTTTCCTTCTGTAATACGGACCTCAATAATTCTGCGTAAGACTAAGGTCCGTATTACAGAACGTCACTCAAAACTCAAGCTCTACTTAAGTCTCGATTCAAGCCATTTGATTGGTTGAAAGTAATGCTTAAGCAGAGATCAATGCTTGAGTTTCGTTCTGTAATAAGCACCGTAGAGTGCAAAGAAACTTTCTTCTCTTCGTTCCAAAACAAGGACTTATTGACGAGGCCTTGATTTCACAAAATATTATCTTGATTCAAATTTTATCAACAATTTTTACACTCAAAGAAATTATCTATATACATCATTACTATTTGAAATAATAAAAACTAAATATTATGCCATACATTTTAATTATCACTACTTTTTGATGACGTTTCACTTGATTACAGAACGAAAAGATCCAATGATTTGGCAAGTTGGAGTTACAAGAAAATGCTGCTATCACTTTCTTTGTAACGAAAGTAAACAATAAACCGCTTGTAATTAAACAAGTAAAAACTTTCACAAAATTTAATCACAATCAAATGTATCTCTGACGATAAAACATCTCTCAAAATAAGTGAACGTGACAAACGGTGAGTGTTTTTAAAAGTTAGCGGTCGTCCGCTCGAAAACCTTGTTTGTATTGTATATTGACATGTTTTAGTATTATATAAGATATCATGCTGTTGCTAAGAGTATTTAATACGTATACAAGTGTAATTAAGCATCCTACTTATGTGGCAGGTGAATAAACTAAACATTTTTAATAATTTATTTGTCGTATTTTTAGACATATTATTAATTTTCTGTGATTGTTTTGGGAACTGACACAGACACCACGTTTACGTTTGCCGAATGCAAGTGCTTAAAACTTGGTTAACCGTCCCTAATGTAGGCTGTCATTATTTGCACATATAGATGTTGTGAATGTTTGACAACAATATTTTTAATTGATGTCAAAGGGCATCTGCTATCGAGACTGACTTATCAAAACCATTTATTCCACTCAACAAACACAACAAACCCAGTTTATTAATAGAAATTACCTTCTTGTATACAATTGATTGATTATAACCTACTTGCATATAAAACAATTTAAAAAAAATAAACTGGTGACTTCTGAACTAATATTATTCTTCTTCTTAACTTTTGAAAAATAATTTATTTTGAAGTAGCAAATACAACCTAAAAAACATTTAAAAATGTATTGAATATAAAGAATTCTATTTATCATTTCATAAACTCTAGATTTTTTAACAATATAATTATGTTTGATATAATTACACACTTTAAACTTAGAAATCAAGTATTTTTCTTATATTCTTACCAAGATCATGATTAATAGTAACCGTAAATGATGCAAAAAACAATAACTACTAGCAAATCTGAATGACTGCCAAAACCGCCTCACATAAAGAGGGTTAAGATAGGTACAGACGATAGCACATCAAGCTACTACAATCTGTCAAATTTCTTGAATAGATTTCAACTTTATCACTAAAGCATTAAGGCTCAAGGTAGATTGGGAATATTTGACAGTTTTGGGTAGCTTGACCTGCTGTTGTCCGTACAATAGAGAGGGCATGTAAAGAAATATAATTGGAAACCCGTGATTCCATGTCTCAGTGACACCATCTAGCATAATATAACAAAATTAGTGGCAATTGGAAACATCAATTAGTAAATATTAATTCAATTTACTAAAATATACTCAATTATTGGTCAGTGTTGTCTGATTTTCAATCTGTGGATTAAGCCTGAAAACCCTTGTATAGGGAAACCCTAAACCCTAGTACTGGTATAGTGAAACCAGGTAAAAAAAAATTTAATACTAAACCAATTAATTAAAACTAGTCTTGTGTATGAAATGCACTAAAAAAAATACATGAGAAATTTTTAGACATTTGCATGTCACTTAACTTTAATCATCACTTATGAATAAACCCCTTAAACTCTGTGATGTTTATTCATAAAGGATAATTAAAGTTAAGTAACATGCAAACGTCTAAAATGTAAGTTTAAATAATCGCTAATAACTTGTTAACTTTAAGCAGCGTTTATGATAAAGGGGGATAATACGTCAATATTACTTTATTATTTTTCCATAGCCAATAACAAATTGCCGTAGCAACACCATCAATACCTACGTCGTAAAGATATAGGTTTATGTCCTTTAAAGCATGTATTGTCTGTTATGTATTTTAATAGCTTTCTTATCATGCTGCTAATGTTTTTTAACAAAGATGTCGTTACAGTGAAGTGATTACAAAGAGAGGTCTGTATCCTGTGTAGTTAATTCTTATTAGGTTAATAGGTTATTCGTGTTAAACATTTGCGCAGTATTCACTTCCTGCTCGTGTGGTTTGTTAAGCTGATTAATTTTGCCGCGCGGATCCCGTGGGAATATATTGGCTTAATAAATGGTTTGACATTAATTATTTCTCAAAATTGGGGTGTTAAATTACCCCGTGCATCGCCTTTGAGGTGCGCCCCTGGCACTCGGGCGCGCCTCCGCCTCGGGGTCCATCAGATAGGGGGCGGGGACTTCTCGTGTCCCTCGCCGCTGGACCCATTCATGGGGGCCGGAAGAGGGCGTTGTCCGCTCTTCCTCGGCGCCTGGTGCATCTTCTGCGGCCCGGGAAGGGAGTTGAGATCTCCCTCTCCCGTTCCGCAGCTTCCTTCTGCGAAATCATGTCCTCGCAGAAGGACACCACCGCGTGGATCATATTGTCCTTTTTTTTTTGTCGCTGTGGAAATGCATTTACGCACCATACCCCGAAGGGCGTGTGTGGGACTCGCCCAGCCGAAGCCGGGAATACCCACTAAAACCACAGCGGCACAACGACATCGCCTGAGCGGCGGGGTTATAGGAAATAGCAAAATAGCAGAGCCTTTCTACCAATCTCCCGCCGGCGATTCCCGGCTAAAAGGCGGGCCTACAATGGTCTCCCCATACGGAGGGGCCGGGCTAGGTACGTCTTCTTGTGCGAGAAGACGCAGCAGCCAAGGGTTTTTTAGCGAGGTGTCCTTCCTCTTAGCCCCACTCGTTTGGCCGGAAGAAAACGGGGCTCCCAGATCCTCTCAATGAGGAGACCGGGTTGCCCGACGGTGACCCGGAGTTCGGGTCACGTCAGCCACCTGGAGTGGTGGCCGACCCGCCGCAAGTGTGACCGCCGAACGGTCCTGTTACGACAAAACGCTGCAATCTGGAAAACGTCATTTTGAGAAATACGTATTTAAAAGTTTAAATCTTTAACTCGTTACCAAATTTAATCCAATATAGATAACAATTTGTTTTTTTTTTTTTTTTTGGCAAATTTGGCATAGCATTTACTATTATTTTCACTTTAACATAATTTAATCGTTTATGCTATAGATACCTAATTTCATTACAGCAATCGTTTTTTTCGTTCGATTCAACCTAAGCTTACAATGTTTTACCAAAATACAAACACGTGCGCGGCTCACCCGCACGTCTCGCTACCCTCTTACTTGTCACGGGAAAAACGCTGCAATCTGGAATGCCGCGTTTTGTCAGAACATTTACTGGAACTCTGGGTTACAATAAAGTGTAAAATTGAGTTTTTTTGTAACTGGAAGCCATTATTGAACTGTAAATCAAACCTGTACCAAGCTAACATCGCGTAGATTATTTAACGATGTATTACCATAAAACGATGTAACCCGGGTTGCATTGTTTTGTCATAACAGGGTCGCGAAGCGGTCCCCACTTCCGGTTTTGGTCCGCGCCGGTAAACCGGTAACCCCCATATCCGGGGGGCGTTCCCCTATCCGCTCCTAGGGACGCGTCTGATGGCAGGCCAGAAACTGCACACGGATGGATCATAGTGTCCTAGGGCAACAGGCGCGGGCGGACGACGGCTCGTTGAACATATTTTTGTAGGGACAACCAGGTAACATAACAAGTTAGTTAATAACTTTGTGATTTAGCTTTTTGAAATATTGTACATAAATGTTCTGGACACGTGTTTCAGGTTTCACATATACAAAAAAAAAAAACGGTGTATATACAGTATTTGATAGACGTAAAACAAAAATGAATCCTTTTTATTGTCCGCAGTTCGCACAATGTCCAACGCTTCGGTGAGCATAAAGTTCCGAAGCGGTTTGACCCCTTCAGACCCTGAACAGCAGCCGGTGCTCATAGTAGGACAGGCTGCCCACCTCAGTGCCTTAAACTGGGATGATGTACGGTGCAAGTTGGAGCCGAGAGTCAGTGAGGAGGTAAGGGTTATTTTTTGTTGGGATGGGAAATCATCAACTTTTACTGACTAACACCCACCCGTGTTTCTTCACTTGCCTGTGCGACGGCCAGGGCCACGATTTCTTGTTTAACCAACCAGCAACCCTGGCCCAGGAGGCATCGGTCTTCGTGGACCCCGTCACGATGTGCTGACATCTTATTGAAACGCACGTGAAACACAACGCGCCGACGTCTCGGGCCTGGTCCTTACCGGGCGGCGAGCTGCCCACTGCTCACCGCCCACAGGCCCGCGCCTACGGTGGCCGTGAGCTTGATGTTGTCTCCCTCCCGGGTGTCTCCTGAGGCGGCTAGTGGCGTGGGGGCGCTGGGATTCCCGCTCCCTTACGCGCTCCGCCTCCTCCTTTGCCAGCATCACTGCTTCGCAGAATGAGGTGAAGGCCTGCCATCGTCAAATCAGCTTTTTAACAAGCACCAAACCCCCAGGCGTGGCGCCGTGGTCTCCAGTGCGTGACCTCCTCCCCCGGCGACACGTGCGAGCTGTGGCCCCGCGCGGTCTCCCTGGCGTCGCTACCAGCTCGACGCTCGCGACACGCTGCACCTGCCAGGGGCCATGCCCTTGCCAAGATAGTGAGGTCTACGCAGCGCTCCAGTGATGAGACCATCGTGGTAAGAATCCCTTCAAAAGCAGTCGAGACAGCTGTCCGTTCAATTAGAATAATAGATTGCATCACTGCTTACCATCAGGCGGGATTGCGGTCAAGCACTAGATTATAAAAATAATAAAAGCTATCATGCTATAATGTTCATATTATTTTATTATCATAATGGCGCTGATTTTGTTGTTCACAAACTAAACTAATTTTAAGGTAAGTACATCTTTTCCTTTCCATTTCATTAAGAAAAAGATAGAAGATAACATTTTAGTTTAATCCTGTCAAATTAAGATACTCCATAGACAGTTTAGACGCGATTATAAACATGGCGACTAAACATACGCCAGTTTACGTCAAGAGCGCACTAATTTGACAGGTCTTAACTGACATTTTATCTTCTGTCCTTTTCTTAATGAAATTTTGTTTTAGTTTGAGAACAAAGGAATCGGGGCCATTGTCTTATTATTTTATTTTTTTAATATTATAAAGCAATGCTTGACCTAAATCCAGCCTGATGGTAAGCACTGATGCAATCGTTAATGGTAAAGCGCACTAGTTTATTAAGAGCCTATTCACTCTAGCGTTGAAGACACTTAAATTGTAATCGCACGCGGAGATTGTCTCAGGCAAATTGTTCCAGTCCTTCGATGTACGCGGTACAAAAGACGAAGCGAATGCTTCGTCTGGATTTTAGTGATGGCAATAATATGTATAAAAGTGGATTCTCACCGTTAACAAATTACAAAATTACTCATTACGCAATATCCTCTGACAGCTGGTATGCCGCAAACGTGACACTTTAGCCTCAGCTGTCAGCATCGCGCGCTCGTAC
This sequence comes from Sesamia nonagrioides, assembly GCA_017933935.1. Lineage (NCBI taxonomy): Eukaryota > Metazoa > Arthropoda > Insecta > Lepidoptera > Noctuidae > Sesamia > Sesamia nonagrioides. The sequence goes on from JADWQK010001879.1 coordinate 700,326, forward strand.
CCGCTTTTCCATGCTCGCTCCGCCGCCGCGCCGCTCAGCACCGCTCCAGCTCCGCAAAGCACCAAAGCTGTAACCGTCGAGATACATCTGCTCAAGGAGGACAACCAGGGTGAGTTACTTCACAAGCTCGTTCTGGTCCACTTCCTCTTTTCATTTCTATCTTATTCAGTACTAGCTGTTGCCCGCGACTCCACGTCCACGTGTTGATATAAAATAAGCGCCTGTTAAAATAATGGGTGCAATATGTACGTCCGCGTTTGCCCTCGTTTTCACAACATTTTTTATTACTGCTCTGCTACTATTGGTCATAGCGGGGTTTTATATAGCCTATGTCCTTTTTCAGGCTCTAGACTACCTAAGCACCAAATTTCGTTACAATCGGTTCAGTAGTTTTGTTGTAAAAGCCGGACAGACAAACAGAGATACTTTCGCATAGTATAGATTGACATCCATTCTCTTGTTCACAAACTAATTTTATATTCAGTGCATCTTCTTCTTTCCGATTTATTAAGAAAAGGACAAAACATATACAATATGTAAAGAAAACCCTGTCCGACCCATAAGGATAATAAAGGTTAGGTAAACACTTGACCAAATATAATATAAAATTTTACATAGTCATCATAGTAACAATACTAATGAATTTTGAAATAATCCTTTTTTCCCGCGAATTAATTCCAATTTCCCCAAAATTTGGTAATTTTTAAAAAAGTGGCAACACCGGTATTATTATAAGCCGAATAGCGACGCGACCACGTCACAGGTGCGGCGTGCCCTGCCCCCCGCCGCCCGCGGAAGGGGTTGCTTACAGCACATGTATTAAGTTACCTCTTTTTGCGAAATAATATTTATTTTTTTAGGGGGATTTTTTTTAAGTTTAGCCTGTCTTTGTGGGCATTAGTAGAATCAGTTATCGATACCTAACAATACCTTCACGGATCGGACAGGGTTTTCTTTACATATTATATACGTATTAGTTTAGTCCTGTCATATTTAGATATTTAATTACGTTATCATTATTAATTTTATTAGGATCATATTGCTAATCCATTGCTCCATATGTGGTAAAAATGTGTTTGCTCAAAAACCTAAATAAAGCAAATAGTCCGGGAGGCAGCGGCTATTTTGATTAGTGTTTTTATGCCGATCTTTACTTCACAATACTAGTGAAGAAGCTGTTCCTAATAACGAAAGTGAAGGTCAGCTGACGCACCTGCGGGGGCGCTTGCTATGAAAACCCATAGAATACATAAAAAAAAATAATCTGAAAAATATTTTATACCACATGAAATTTTTTTCACGTGTTATTGACATTGATTACAATTAAAAGAAAGTAGTCAGCTGCACGACTGAGGGTGGATTATGCGTCAGCTGAGCGTACGAACTAGCCAAAAAAAAATTAAAAAATATTTTATGCCGATTGAAATTTTTTGACATGATTTTAGAAATTTACAGAAACTCGATATTGATAATCAGCTGCATATACAGTGGGGGAAAACACGTCAGCTAGAGCAGGAATGTATGACTGCGGCGTCAGTCGGAGCATTGAAAATTCCGCGGGTCACAAAGATATATGCGCGCAGTCATACATTCCTGCTCTAGCTGACGTGTTTTCCCCCACTGTATATGCAGCTGATTATCAATATCGAGTTTCTGTAAATGTCTAAAATCATGTCAAAAAATTTCAATCAGCATAAAATATTTTTAATTTTTTTTGGCTAGTTCGTACGCTCAGCTGACGCATAATCCACCCTCAGTCGTGCAGCTGACTACTTTCTTTTAATTGTAATCAATGTCAATAACACATCAAAAAAAAAATGATGTGGTATAAAATATTTTTCAGATTTTTATTTTTTAATGTATTGCGCAGCTTCCCAATCTCGCATCCACCGCAACTGGACCAGCTGACGATCGATTTCGTCACAAGCCACATGCATTCTGTTTTCTATATTAATATCAGCCGGCATAAAATGACTTGTTTAAAAAGCCGCTGCCTCCCGGACTAAAAGAATGTAGTTGAATTGTCAAAATGAAACCCATTGTTACTCATAGTAGCTTACGCAATTACCCTGCTGTTTTTTTACGGACTTATGATGTTTTCCCTCGCTTTTTGAGAGCAGTTATGATGAAAAGTCGCGACCATTACTACTGTTCTCGGATTATTATCCTCTGTGGAAGCATGAGGAACGGGGAGTAAAGTTCACTCATCCTCAATAGAAAAGGGAGGATCCTCCGACCAGATGGGTGTTGTCTGGCGGGTACTTGTCCAACCAACGGTTGATTTTGGGAAGTTGTATACAACGCTATTTTATGTATATGCGAAACCCGAAACACGTGTCAAGTATTTTTATGTAAAGAATTTACCTACAAAATTTCAAAAAGCATGTAAAATCACAGAGTTATGAGCTTGTTATTTTTCCGGGTTGTACCTACCTACAAAAATATGGTCAACGCGCCGCTCGCCCGCTCGCGCCTGCAGCGGTGCGGGTTCGGCGGAAGCCCTAGGACACTGATCCGCTGTGCTCCGGCCACATGGTCGGCCGGATATCCGGTATCCGGCCAAACTGCTATCCGTCACATCTCTAATCATCATTCATCCCAGATGCTACTAGTTTCTTATGAACGCCGTCTTTCAGACGGCGAATCAGAAGACGAAGGCATTGGTCCCCTGGACCCTGCGTTATGTGATAACACGTTATCAGCCGAAGAGGTGCAAACGCTACAAGACGCAGCCGAAGCGACCAGGCTGGCTGCCAAGATCACGGATACACCCGCCAATTATATGAACGTAGATGCGTTTATTGAGGTGAGTGCTATGTGTCTATATTTTGTACAGAGTGTACAAAAGTACAGTACATCAAGCTACTACAATCTCTGAAACTTTATTAGATTTTCAACTTTATCGCTAAATCATTAGGATTCGAAGTTATTCACATCATGTAGTACAAGTATAGCAAAACTGTAGTTACATGACGAAAAAAAATGCTATCATAATTTTAATTATGTAATCATTTATTCTCTCTTCACAAAGTCGATTTATATTAGTGTATAAAAAAAAGTCAGCTGAATTCTACCTTTGTGATGTTGAGTTCGTGCTTTTTAATCAAAACGATTTCATGAGAGTAAAAGTATATTGTCGGATAAAAACAGCAAAATTATAATATAACAATTAAGATTTTTAAAAAGAATTTAGTGGCCTTCCTAATAGAAAAGTGTTATTATTCTGTAATAGACTATTTAAATGACGATGACATTTGAATTGTGCAATTTAATGTATCTAATTTTATTAACTAACGGACCAAATTACTCAATTTTAGTTTTTTTTATCATATTTGACATACCTAATGATTTAAATTTTTCTTTGACATAACCTTATGACTAAATTGTTTTCTTTGACAGAGTTGTAATGACGTATTAATTTTATTTCTTTTTCCTGGATTCATTGATTATTATAATTCTTTTTTCTCATTGTTGTTTGTTGTTATGCTTTTAATGTTTTTGTATCAATTAATTTTAGTAAATTTTAATACTTATGTAAGATAATTCTAACCATGAACTATTTATTATTTATTATTCTCATTGTTGTTTGCATGCCTAATATCAGGTTAGATTGTACAAGGCTCGCTCTATTATTGTAACATCCTATTTAATGTACCTACAATCTTAGCAAATAAATTTTTTACTTACTTACTAACAGACAAACGTAACTAGGCAACCATATATCATACATAGATAAATAAAAAAGTTTTCAAAAAAGAGTTCCAAGAGCATAAACTCTAACATATGAGAGACTGGTGCCTGATATAGGTATTTGGGGAAAACCCTGTGTTACAGGTCACCAGGCTAGAATTAGCTTTTACGGAGATACCGTGGAAGAGTCGAAGACAAATAATAGGCATAACAAAATAAAAGTTAAAAGTTATAGATAATAAGCATGACAAAGTAAGTGTTAGTAGACAATATGCCTGTGGTGATGTTGTGTGGAGTGTCAGTTGCAGTAATAGGACATGTGATTGAGTAAATAAGATCAGCAGTGCGCGAGTGAAGGTGATTTTTGTAATGTGTTAGCTGCGGAATAATTCTTTATTTTTTTTTTTATTATCAAAGTCACGTGTTGTGATTTTTAGGAACTATTTATATGTTTCTTTCATCTTTGGCTTCGCATGGTTTGTGCCAGTGTTACGTAATGAATAAATTCATGTAGAAAAAGACGGCAACGTGAACCGTCTACGAGGGTGGTTTGAGGCAAAGTGATGAGGCCTCTATGCTGCTATATCTCAATGTTTTTTTATGAATTTACTGAATGCACTTTTTGCTTCATAAATCACGCACTTTTATTTAGTAAACAACACTATAAATAATTTAAAAGTCCAACGAAAAATGAGCGGGACATTCAGCTTGACTTGCCCGCCAAAAACTCCGTAAAGCTATTAGCTCGAATTAAATATTTTATTCCAATTAATTAATAAATTAATATTGTTTAATTTTTTTTTTTTTGTTATTGTTATCAGGTCGCCTGCAAAGTAGCAAAGGAGCTAGACATCCCGGAGCCGACGATCATCCGCGGCGAGGAACTGAAGGCGCGTGGTATGGGCGGGTTGTACGGAGTGGGACGTGCCGCGGAGGCGCCGCCCGCGCTCGTGGCGCTGTCGTGGCGCGCGCGCGGCGCCAGCGAGACTGTCGCCTGGGTCGGGAAGGGCATCGTCTACGACACCGGGGGACTCAGCATTAAGGCAAGGGTGAGTTGACAGGAATTTTCATACTTTTTGCTGTCATACATTGACAGTCTCCATGTCCGTGACATAGCGGACAAACTGCATAACGGTCGCCTACGCTGGTACGGTCACGTCTTACGAAAACCGGCATGTTACGTGGGTAACAAATGTCTTGCCATGGCGCCTCCGCCGGGCCGATACAAGCGAGGTAGACCAAAGAAGTGCTGGCTTGACGTTGTAAGAGATGACATGCGTGCCAACAATCTCACACCACGGGAGCTAAAGATCGCGCAAAATGGAGGAAATTGAGCAAGAAAGCGGACCCGGGGCTCCAACGCGAAAGCCGCGGATGCAACCGGGATAAACGCGATGATGATGACATTGTCAGGGGTTGTAATACTTCGATATCGCCTTCGGGTTGTGCAGATCAGACGGCAGTCGCTTCACGGAAAATGTCTGTTTTGCCAAAATCAGCAGTTAGACTAGTAAAGCGGACGCCAGACTCCAAAGCTGGAAAAGCTTCGGATACGACTGGGATTAACGCTTTCAGATGATGATGAAATTGACAGGGGTTGTCGTTTACTGGGATGTGAGAAAGAAGGCCAATCATTTTACACTCATGTGTTTGCTTTTTGTCAAAATACACCAATATCCATCAATTCCAACTCAATTGTATCAGTTTTACTTATACTTTTCACCATACTAATACTTTTTCTTGCGGATGGTCTCATCAAATGACCTCTCCCGCTCTGAGCAAAAGAAAAGGGCGTATCAGACTTTTACTTGAGTAAACGTACCATCAAGGACACGCAATACAGATTATAAAATTAAATTCAAGAACTTTTGAATGGCGGTGGGCTGGTTGGAATAAAATCTAAATCAATCAAAAGTCATATATTCGAACTAGCGACCGCCCGCCACTTCGTTCCCGCGGAGTTACATAGATATTTGAACATTTTATTTTAACACCAATGTATACAGCATACATTTTAAATTCTTGTTACGCCCCGCTCCTGTTGGATGCAGCGTGATGTTATATAGCCCAAAGCCTTCCTGGATTAATGGGCTATCCAATGCAAAAATAATTTTTCAAATCCGACCAGTAGCTCCTGAGTTTAGCGCGTTCAAACAAACAAACTCTTCAGCTTTATATCATCACTAGCTGTGCCCAGCGGTTTCATCCGCGTAAGCTGCTAGCCAAATGAGCTCAGTTTATATGAAATAAGCGCCTGTTAAAATAATGGGAGCAATATGTAGTACCTCCACGTTTGCTCCCGTTTCCGCAACATTTTTTGTTCCTGCTCTTCTCCTATTGGTCATAGCGGGATGCTTTGTAGTCTATGTCCTTACTCAGGCTCTAGACTATCTCTGTACCAAATTTCATTACAATCGGTACAGTAGTTTTGGCGTGAAAGCCGGACAAACAGACAGACAGAGATACTTTCGCATTTATAATATTAGTATGGATTATCAACCTTTTTATCGTCCCACTGCTGGGCACAGGTCTCCTCTCATACAGAAAAGGATTGAGCGTAATCACCACGCTTGCTCAATGCGGGTTGGCGATTTCAGACTTAAAGTCCAGGTTTCCTCAAGATGTTTTCCTTCACCTTCAGTCATTGGTGTCTAAGATATATTTAGTAAGTACACATAACTTTAAAAAAGTTACATTGGTACTTGCCTGGAATCGAACCCGCGCACTTCAAACTTTACGTCTACAAAATTTCAAAGAAAACGATTTAGTAGTTACGGCGTGAAAGCGGAACAAACAAACTCACTTTTAACGTGGCGCAGCGGTCAACACGCCTGCCTGCGACGTGGAGGTCCCGGGTTCGATTCCCGACTAGGTCATGATAGAAAACGATCTTTTCCTGATTGGCCTGGGTCTTGGATGTTTATCTGTTATAAATATAGTATTGTTGAGTTAGTATCCACGGAGATCTACGGAGAGTTATACACAGCAACACACGCACCTGTTGTAAGCCTGGCTAATGATCCTAGAGCCAGACTAACCCGACACTACACCGACGATATCCCGGACGTCAGCCTGTACGAGATTGGTATGGCCCTGAAACAGCTCAAGAACGATAAGGCGGCTGGAGATGATGGAATTACGGCTGAGCTTCTGAAAGCGGGTGGCAAACCGGTTCTTAAAGCGCTTCAGAAGCTATTTAATTCCGTCATTCTTAAAGGCGAAACGCCTAAGGCGTGGCACAGGAGCCTGGTGGTTTTGTTTTTCAAAAAAGGTGACAATACCCTCCTGAAAAACTACAGGCCGATATCCCTCCTGAGCCATGTCTACAAGCTGTTTTCTAGGGTCATCACGAATCGTCTCGCTCGCAGGTTTGACGACTTCCAGCCTCCCGAACAAGCAGGCTTCCGAAAAGGCTTTAGCACCATAGACCACATTCATACGCTGCGGCAAGTTATACAGAAGTCCGAGGAGTATAACAAACCACTATGCTTGGCGTTTGTGGACTATGAGAAGGCCTTCGATTCGATTGAGACTTGGGCGGTGCTACAGTCTCTCCAGCGGTGCCAAATTGACCATTGATACATTGAGGTGATAAAGTGTTTGTACAAAAACGCCACCATGTCAGTCCGTCTCCAGGATCAGGACTCGAAACCGATCCAACTGCAGCGTGGAGTGAGACAAGGAGATGTCATATCTCCTAAATTGTTCACTGCTGCGTTGGAAGATATCTTCAAGCTCCTGGACTGGAAAGGACTTGGCATCAACATCAACGGCGAGTACATCACTAATCTCCGTTTCGCAGATGATATCGTGGTCATGGCTGAGACCCTGGAAGACTTGGGCAAAATGCTCAATGACCTCAGCAGAGCTTCCCAACAAGTGGGTCTAAAAATGAACATGGATAAGACGAAGATCATGTCGAACTCTCATGTCGCACCCACTCCAATTGTAGTTGGTTGCTCTGCACTCGAAGTTGTTGACGAGTATATATACCTGGGACAGAAAGTCCAACTAGGTAGGTCCAACTTCGAGAAAGAGGTGTCTCGGCGAATCCAGCTCGGTTGGGCAGCGTTCGGGAAGCTACGCTAAATCTTCTCGTCGTCCAAGATACCACAGTGTCTCAAGACGAAAGTCTTTGACCAGTGTGTGTTGCCAGTGATGACTTACGGAACTGAAACGTGGTCGCTCACAATGGGCCTCATACGAAGGCTCAGAGTCACACAAAGCGCAATGGAAAGAGCTATGCTAGGAGTTTCTCTGCGTGATCGAATCAGAAATGAGGAGATCCGCAGAAGAACCAAAGTCACCGACATAGCTCTGCGAGTCGCTAAACTTAAGTGGCAGTGGGCAGGGCACATTGCTCGTAGAACCGATGGCCGATGGAGCAGCAAGGTTCTGGAGTGGCGGCCACGTACTGGAAGACGCAGCGTAGGGAGACCCCCAACAAGGTGGACCGATGACCTGGTGAAGGTCGCGGGAAGCCGATGGATGCGGGCAGCACAAGACCGGTCATCGTGGAAAGCCTTGGGGGAGGCCTTTGTCCAGCAGTGGACATCTATAGGCTGAGGAAGAAGAAGAAGAAGAAGAGTTAGTATCCCATAACACAAGTCTCGAACTTTTTTTTTTTTTATGAGTTTGGCCCCATCGATGACCGATGATTCTGCCAACGTCAAGGGAGAAATAAACTAATTTAATATTATTATACGTAGTGGATATCGACTGTTGATCGGTAGTATTAGCGATGGTTCTTCTTTGGGCTAAAACAAACACAAGACGACACAAATATTAGTAAACATAAAGGTTGGAAAGATTAAATTTTGATTTTGTTTAGGGAAATAAACTTATATAAGATTTTAATAAATGGGGTAACGTTAAAAGGAAAGGTAGGTTGACAGGACGAGGAATATGTTTAGGAAGTAGATCATATAGAGGATGAGATAGTTTAGGACAGGAAAAGAATAAATGTTCTAAAGATCCCCCTTCAAGACCACATTCACAAAGAGAATGGTCCCTGACCCTAATTTTAGCCAAGAATACTGGAGAGCAAACAAAACCAAGACGAATTATAATAGAGGTAGCCAACTTATTGACATATTTATGCTTAAAAAACCACGATTTAGAAGGAATAGAAGGTTGAATAGACCCAAGTCTCGAACTTACTTTGGGGCTAGCTCAACCTGCGTGATGTGTCCGTATATATTTATTTATTTACTATCCGATTTATAATATTAGTAAGGATGTTCGTTTCCCAACAGACGTCCATGGTGGGTATGAAGGGAGACTGTGGCGGTGCGGCGGCAGTGCTGGCCGCGTTCGCCCTCGCTGTCAAGTCCAAGCCGACTGTCAATCTACACGCTGTCTTGTGTCTCGCTGAGAATGCCGTGGGACCTCTGGCTACCAGGTAAGGATGAATCGATGGATTTTTCTGTTCTGTTAGCTGGGAGCTGCGCTGGACTTGTGAGATCGGCCGGGACTAACTAGTTGCAGGTCAAAAGTTCAAACCCCGTCAGTGGCTTTATAACATAGATAACATTCTACCGCGCTGACCCAATGCGGTGATCTACCGCGCTGGCCTATTGCGGGTTGGTAGATGTCATGTCTTCCAAGTTTTTAGCTCTACTTTAAAATTGTAAATTATTTCATCACCATTCGGTCTCATAAACGGTGAAGGAAAATATAGTGAGGAAACCGTCATGTCCTAAAATCAAAAAACATCGAAGAACTGGAGCACAGTTGTAGAGAGATACCTGCCGGATGCTCGGGCTAGTAGGGAATCAATCCCGTCCGAAAGAGAGGCCATGGTTGAGCGAACGAGTGTTGCACTGCAGGCAGTCTCCGAATGGGGCAATGCCAATCTTGTAGCATTCAATGCCGCCAAAACACAGGCGTGTCTTTTCACCGCCAAAAGGAGCCCGTTCACCTTGGCCCCTACTTTTCGGAATGTGTCCTTGGAGTGTACCGACCGCCTTCAGCTTTTGGGAGTTGAGATTTCATTGGACTTTAACTTTGGGCGTTTCATTAAGTCCAAGGCCAGGGTGGCTGCCAGGAAACTTGGCATTATCGCAAAGGTCCGGCAGTACTTCACACCTGGGCAGCTTCTAATGTTGTACAAAGCACAGGTCCGTTCGTTTGTGGAGTACTGCAGCCACATTTGGGCTGGTGCTGCTAAGTGTCACCTGGCCACTTTGGATTCAGTGGAGAGGCGTGCGAAGAGGCTGATTGGTGACCCTGATTTAACTCGAGATGGTCTCCAAAGCCTAGAGCATAGGCGTAGAGTAGTCAGCCTTTCGGTGTTCTATAGGATGCATTTTGGGGAGTGTGCGAGGGAATTGCATGATTTAATTCCCCCATCTCCGTTCCACCATCGGACGACCCGTCGTACGGCTAGTTTCCACCCTTACGTTGTTAACGCCACTACGATCCGGACGAAGCGTTTCGCCTCCTCCTTTATACCGCGTACGTCGCGGGACTGGAACAATTTGCCAGCGGCGGTGTTTCCGTCGGACTACAATTTGAGTGTCTTCAAGGCTAGAGTGAATAGGCTCTTAATAAACTAGTGCGCTTTACCATCAACGATTGCGTCACTGCTTACCATCAGGCGGGATTGCGGTCAAGCACTAGTATATAATTTATATAAAAATATATATATATATATTTATTTCAATTTACAGACCTGATGACATCCACACGCTGTATTCGGGACGCACTGTGGAAATCAACAACACGGACGCTGAAGGTAAGCAAATTCACTTTATATAAACTTGTTCACCGGTCTGTCTTTTTAGCATGGCATGACAACCATATCGAAATACTTTGGATGAAAGCGTCAGGGTAGCGAAAACAAAATTTCTTTTTTTCTTTCTATGTTTTGCAACTTCCAGGTCTTATTAAGAAAGGATAAGCGTTTATTTGCAGTAAACATGACGCAACAGTTTACAAAAACATTAGAAATAGTAACTAACGTTACTTACTGACTAATAGTTAGTAACTAAATTTAAGTTCACTGCATCCTTTTCGTTCTATTCCATTAAGAAAAGGACAGAAGATATAATAAAAAAGTTTAGTTCTGTCCAATTATTTAGCGCCAGACGTTAATTGTCGCATTTTTAACTGACTTCAAAAAGGAGGAGGTTACTCAATTCGACCGTATATATGCTTTTTTTTTATGTTAGTTCGCGCATAACTTCGTCGTTTATGAACCGATTTTGATAATTCTTTTTCTGTTGGAAAGAAAACGTTCCCAAGGTGGTCCCATGATAAGGATATCAGGGTTTGATGGTGGAAGACCAGAGAAAACAAGGGGAACTTTCAAAAATTGCAGGGGCGACTAGTGCATTTCGTAGCATTTTCATTAAGTATTTTCAAGCACTACAATTTAATAAAGGTCTGGAGTAGATCTGATGATGGAGACGGGAGACAGTCGAAGGAACTCCTCAACAATTCACAGTAGCTACCTTGTGTTTGGGCTCGATTAATTTGTATTGATAAGAACTTTACACCTAGATTGGTTGTGACTGTCATAAGAGCTCTGATGATGAAGACAAAGGCCAGTTCCGGGAACTCCTCAACGATTTACAGTAGCTACTTTGTGGTTGGACTTCATTCATTTATATTGATGGGACCTTTACACCCATTGGGTTAATATAATGGTCTGCAGTAAATTTGATGATGAAGACCATAGGCAGTTAAGGAAATACTTACGGGTAAAAATTAAAGTAAACAAAATTACGTCGTTTCCCAACTATATTTGCGTCAGCTTCCGGTCTGACCGGATGCAACTGAATACATAGTACTTTTAACAACTAAAAAGTGTAAAATAAAAACTTTTTTACAAAAAAACAACCGACTTCCACTACAAAGTGAAAAATAACTAATTTCGGAAGTCGGTGTCAAAAAACGAATATACAAAACCAAAGACACCGACTTCCGAAATTAGTTATTTTTCACTTTGTAGTGGAAGTCGGTTGTTTTTTTGTAAAAAAGTTTTTTAGACGCCATGTATTTGGTTACGTCTAAAATGTCTATGGTAGGCTATCTATAACATCATCTACCGCCAAAAGTTACCACCCACCAGACAAAGTCTTAACGCCAAGCGATTGGTCTTGTTGCGGCATGATGTCTGGTGATGCCGTACAGAGGACGGGTCCGAGCAGTTGTGTTGCGATTTGTGCCGGGTACGATGCGCAAAATGTTGTCGCGTCAAGTGTTTGGTCGCGGAGGCTGTCCAGATCAATCTCCCTCTGGCGCAGCATCGTTGGTCATGTTGTTGTGTTTAACATTGCATCACGTCGCTGAACTGCCGTCTTCCTTCCCATTCACTCAGTTATTTTAAGTGAATAGGCTCTTAATAAACTAGCACGCTTTACCATCAACGATTGCATCACTACTTACCATCAGGCGGGATTGCGGTCAAGGACTTGTTCATAATTATAAAAAATAAAGACCCCTAATAACAGTCACAACTCATCTATACCAACACCAAGCACGATAAAGAATAGAGGTAAACAAACCAATTTAGGTTTGTCACAACTCACGTTTTACAAATCACCTATTACATATTTACATGATTATTGCCTTTTACATGCTAACTATTTATTAATAATTCCTATTGCAGCATATTTCAATAGAATCACTAAAATAACATGCATATTAACTTGGTATTTCGAAAAACTATTAAAACGTCGACATTAATTTTACATATAGCCCTAAAATAAAAGAAACATTGATGAAATCCAGGTATAAAACACATTTTGTGGAATTCAGTCAATGAATAAAGTTGAGGCATTTGTTAATACAATTTTGCGTATTTTAATTACTCTCAAATCAACTGCATAACACATGCATTGTAATACTTTCAAGTATTGACTAAGTATAATATATATGTATCATAAAATTCAACCTATTAGGAAATTAGCATACATGTGTGTCATATCTCATTCAAATCGGTTAAGAGTTCCATGCAAATCATAAATATCTAAACATAAATAAACTGTTTACATTAGTAGGATTATTACTTTTATGAAAATCATCTATCTAGAAAAGCTTGTTAGCATCTTTCTTTTAAGGGTAAACAACTCGTTGCCTAGCAACGGTTTGTTTACCTCTATTCTTTATCCAATTTGGCTTTTATACAATATGTAATGAAAACCCTGTCCGACCCATAAGGATAATAAAGGTTGGTTGTAAACACATGACCAAATATAATATAAAATTTTACATAATCATCATTGTAACAATACTAATGAATTTTAAAATAATCTTTTTTTCCCGCGAATTAATTCCGACTTCCCCGAAATTTGGTAATTTTTAAAAAGTGACAACACCATTTTGACGGTACGCTTATGCGATTCGACCACGCGTCGCATGCCCTGCCCCCCGTCGCCCGTGGAAGGGTGTCCTACCGCACATGTATTAAGTTACCTCTTTTTGCAAAATAATATTTATTTTTTTAGGGGGATTTTTTTTTAAACTTTATTCCGGCTTTGACAGGGTTTTCTTTACATATTGTATACGTGTAAAAATCCAATATGATGTGTGACTCTTCCGTGAATGTCGACACTCTTGACAGCTGACTCAAAGCTAACTTTAGCCATATTTTAACAGCAAGATTTTTATCGGCTGCAAATTGCAAAAAAGAAAACATAATTATAATAGGCTATTTGAAAGTATGAATATTTTTGTGATTATTTGCTTTAAATGCATTAAATGAGGGTTCTTTATGTCATTCGCACGAGTTTTAATGAAAGTAATAACAATATATCCAAAAACACAAAAATATGTTTGGCATTTTGTTTCTCGCGCCACATATTGTGAAACGATCCGGATTGGCTAATGTCACGATGACGTCATACGCTCATAAACACTTGTTGTCGTTCGATGTGTTCTCAGGCGTTTTAGCGTTTTTAGAAGATTTTTAACGCTATTTGGAGCGATTTGTGGTATTTTTTTGTTTTCTCACTGACAACAGATAAACACGAACACCACTGCGGAACCGAAAATAGTTTATAAGATTGTAACGTCACTTACAAAGCGCGACGCCATATTGGTGAATAAAGTGTTTCGGCGGCTTATTTGAGTTTTGAATTTTTATTTGCATGTTTCTTACAAAATACATACTTAAAATTAAAAAAAAAACTTTTTCTGAACTTCTTAACCGCAACCAAGTAATTCAAGATAGAAATTATAATTCTATCAAATAGCCTATTTCGAAGCCTCATAATGCGTCCTCTGTAATGTTGTTTTAATTTCTGCTACAGGTCGTTTGGTCCTCAGCGACGGCGTGGTGTATGCGTCTAGAGATCTGAAAGCTGATACGATTGTAGATGTCGCCACTTTGACCGGGGCTCAGGTATGTGGCCTTCATGGAAATAATTACGATGCGCCAAATGTTATTGTGTCGGGGGTTTGATCGTGGAGGGTCTCCAAATTAATCTTCTTCTGGCGCAGTATCGTTGGTCGTGTTGTTAAGTTTAACATTACATCACCTCGCTCAACTGCCGTCTTCCTTCCTACTCACTAAGACTTTTAAGTGAATAGGCTTAATAAACTTGCGCGCATTGACATCAACGATTCCATCACTGCTTACCATAAGGCGGGATTGCAGTCAAGCACTAGCTCATAATTAAAAAAAAAAAAAACAAATTAGATTTTAGACAAGGCGTTAAGAGTACTTTAAGAAATTTAATGTTAATTTGTTTTCAAGAAAAAAGAAAAATATAGTTTTGATTAATCCATACTAATATTATAAATGCGAAAGTAACTCTGTCTGTCTGTCTGTTACGCTTTCCCGCCTAAACCTCTTAACCGATTTTGATGAAATTTGGCACAGACAATCTTTGGACCCTGAGAAAAAACATAGGCTACCTGTTATCCCGGAAAAAATTGATATTCCCGAGGGAAATCTAAAAAGCGCGATACAACCGAACACCCCGCGGGCGAGGACGCGGGCGGAAAGCACACAATCGTTAGACCCTGAGAAAGGACATAGGCTACCTTCTATCCCGGAAAAATTTGATGTTCCCGAGGGAAATCTAAAAAGCGCGATATAACCGAAATTTACGCGGGCGAAGCCGCGGGCGGAAAGCTAGTATTGTATAATAACCATTCTGAGGCTTTTGGTAAACCAGTGAAAATTTCTTTAGCGAGTTTGAGCACTGTTGTTATATGGGGAAAAGCATTAAACTCACGTGAGCCTGCCCGACCCGACACCGTGATAGATTTTTACTTTTAGTGTATTTTTGTTGGATGGGGAAGAGCATTCAACTCACGTGAGCCTGACCGTACCGACACCGTGATAGCTTTTTACTTTTAGTGTATTTTTGTTGGATGGAGAGAGCATTGAACTCACCTGAGCCTGCCCGACCCGACACCGTAATAGATTTTTACTTTTAGTGTATTTTTGTTGGATGGGGAAGAGCATTCAACTCACGTGAGCCTGACCGTACCGACACCGTGATAGCTTTTTACTTTTAGTGTATTTTTGTTGGATGGAGAGAGCATTGAACTCACCTGAGCCTGCCCGACCCGACACCGTAATAGATTTTTACTTTTAGTGTATTTTTGTTGGATGGAGAGAGCATTGAACTCACCTGAGCCTGACCGAATCGACACCGTCATAGATTTTCACTTTTACTGTTTTTTTGTTGGATGGGAAAGAGCATTGAACTCACGTGAGCCTGCCCGACCCGACACCGTAATAGATTTTTACCGTCAATAGATTTTTACTTTTAGTGTATTTTCGTTGGATGGGGAAGAGCATTTAACTCACGTGAGGCTGACCGTACCGACATTGTGATAGATTTTCGACTGCGATAATCGACTGCTGCGCTATGTGACGCGAGTTCGATTTCCGCACGGAACAAATCGTTCTATTTTGTACATGCTTTTTATTAGCTTCACTTGTATGTTTGCTTGCTTGTTTGTTTGTTTATCCGTCTCTAAACTCTTTGGACTACGAGTGAGCGGCTGATTACTGTAAAATTTATTTATTTAATATCTCACCGTTTTCAATACGTTAGTTCGTTCGGTTTAAAAAAAAAAAGAATATCGAACTAAAAAGTTGAAAATAAATATAGTTTAAAAAACTAAAAATTAAATTAAAGCGCTTTGTGCCATAATTTTTGTATATTAAGCGCCTCACGCTTTTTAAAAATATTTTTAACTTTTTAGTTTGATATTCTTTAAAAGCATGTTTTTTTTTTTTGTTTTTTAAACTATATTTATTTTTAAATAATTTATATATATTTTTTAATAATTATAAATTAGTGTTTGACCGCAATTCCGCAAGATGGCAAGCAGTGACGCAATCTTTGATGGAATCGAATAATGGAATATCGTTGTTGAATGTTATGGTCTATAGGTAGTTTTTTTTTTCCCGCACTAGGAAGGAATTACTCCTGTATCGTGGTCCGTGGGTGCATTTACAAACTGTTAAAGTCACATACACAAACAGCCAGCCCCGGAACAACTACCTATAGATCATAGAAATATTTGTTCCGTGTGGAAATCGAACCCGCGATACATAGCATAAAATTGATCATTGGCTCTTATTTTTTTTTTCTTTCTTTTTTGGCTTCGCACGGTTTGTGCATTTAGCCAATTTCACGTAATGAATTTTCATTAAGTCGAAAAAGACGACCACGTGAACCGTCTACGAGGGAGGTTTGAGGCAGTCATGATGAGGCCACTATGCTGCGATATCTCAATGTATCAGTCAATGTGTCAATCACTTTTATTTTGTAAATAACACTATAAATAATTTAAAAGTCCAATATACTTATACATTCCCATTTTGGCTCTTGGACTAAGTGATGTGTGTGTGGTACAGGGCACGGCGACGGGCAAGTACCACGCGGCTATAGTGTCCAACCGGTCCCGTCTGGAGGCGCAGTGTGTGTGTGCCGGGCTCCGCTCCGGGGACCTCGCACACGCGCTGCCCTTCGCGCCCGAGCTTCACTTCTCAGAGTTCACCAGCGCCGTCGCCGACATGAAGAACAGCGTAGCGGTAAGAACACATGCGAACAAACCTCAATATGCCACTTGCCAATATTCAATCACTATTTTAACCCCACTTTAATTATCTTAACCCTAAACTCTACTAAAAAAGAAGAGATATTCAAATTTATGCTTTAACAGAAACTTTGGTTAGAAGGAATATCCTGTGGTTGTCTTAAGTAAAACTTAAAAACAGGCAGAGGCGAAAAATAACACGTGTATATTATATTCTAAGAATGCGTTATTTCAGGACCGCAACAATGCGGCGTCATCTTGCGCGGGCCTGTTCATCCTGTCGCACCTTGGGTTTGACTTCCCTGGAAACTGGTTGCACGTCGACATGGCTGCGCCGGCGCACTGTGTAAGTTACCTTTCATATATACAAAGTGGTGATGACAATACGACAATAAATTAAACATCGTGTACCTCAACACATTCTTAGTCTACCCATAAAAAATCATATAAATATATCCATTAGTTTAGTCACAGGAAATTATTTTACATTTTTCACATTTTCTACATGATGTACATGTTTAAGCGCTTACAGCCCTTACAGGTTGATGACCGCCGCATCCAGCGGTACTAAATTTTAATAATAATGGCGAGAAAAAAAGCAAGTCCTTACAGGACCGCGCTCTGAGGTCAGTGAACAAATATTTTAAAGGATTCTATGCCGTTTTAAATTTTATGCGATTTAGTTTGAAATTTTCATTTTTTTTTTTTTTTGTTTTGATGCTAGGTATTTTTTCTATGGTTTAGGATTATTCCTATGAACCAACATTGTCCGTGTATTTATTGTCGTATTATCAGCACCACTCTGTATATATTTTTATTTTAGATTCACCAACAGCTGCTACAGATATTTTACACATTACAAATGCATACAAATTATTGTCTTAAATCTAACTGCACAACCCATTACAGGCAAACACCACATGCTAAGTGCTCTTTTTTTTTTTTTTTTTTTTTTTTTTTTTTTTTTTTTTTTTTTTTTTTTTTTTTTTTTTTTTTTTTTTTTTTGATATGGCATCTCGTAGGTAGGCTACTTTAGAGACCGTTACTACTTAATCGAACTTTCCTGTGAATGCCTTAAAATTAAGGCCTCCAGCCAGGGCATAAAACTACTTAAAACTAAGCGACTACGCACTAAGGGCACCCCCTGTGGGGTACGGACCTCGGCTTAGGGCGTCGCTGGAGAGGACAGCAAGGGACGGCTGGATCGAAAGTTATACTTGTTGGTTTGATGACCACGGCGTTTCCTAGTACTAGCTCTGAGAAGAAACGCCGAAACAAACTCAGAGGTCATTGTTGGGACATTATTGTAATTACTGGCTCAGCTGCGGCGCGGGCTGGCCTTCATCGGACAAGGGACGGGGAAGGGGACTACTACGTGGAGCGCGTCGCGATGGACCTCGGCGGCGAGGTCGGTAGGTCGGTCTGTGTTTATGTAGTGTGCTGGTGGCCCTATTGGCCTCTTGGAGGAGGGTAATGGGGTCATCGGGGTCTGAGAGAGCATGCCGAGGGCGGCGAAGGCGGGAGATGGTGGAGGGAGTGTAATTAGCAGCCGCTGCTATGAGAGGATTGCGGTGCTTGGCAGCAGTGTCAAAGAAACGCTTGGAGAGGCGTTTCATGAACTGCTGGATGGTGGGGATTTTGAGATCGAGATGGAGGATCTCATTACGGACGAACCAAGGGGCGTTTGTGGCTTTACGGAGGAATCGGTTTTGGACTACTTGCATCCTATGGATATAACGTGGCTTGGCATGTGCGAACACTGGACAAGCGTAAGTCATAATCGGGCGTATGCAAGCTGTGTACAAGCGCATTTTGCACCTGAGCGATAGCTTGCTACGCGGGTTGAGGAGGGGGTGGAGTCGACCTAGAGCGAAGGCGGCGCGAGCGCGGACCGTCTTAATGTGCTCTGAAAATTTAAGGCTTTGATCGAGAATGACACCAAGGTACTTGGCTTGCTTCTCCCAAGGGATCGGCTTGCCGTCCATGGTGATGGGACGTGGAAGGGTGACGCTGACCCGCGGTTTCCTGTAAAGAACCGCTTGGCTCTTAAGGGGGTTGACTTCGATCCTCCATTTCTTAAACCAGGCAGCTAGAAAATTGACTGCTCTTTGAAGATGGAAGCGAATCTGATCTGGGCTGCGTCCCGAGCAGTAGATGGCTGTGTCGTCTGCGAACAGAGCGAGGTGAGCCTTGCTTTCGGGATGTCGCTAGTGAATAGCGTGAAAATGAGGGGGGCTAACACGGAGCCCTGGGGGACACCTGCACGGATGGGGCGGGGGGAGGAGAGCGCTCCTTCGATTTTGTAGCGAAAGGTGCGGTTTGACAGAAAGTCCCGTAGGATGAGAACGAGACGGTCAGGCACACCGAGTTGGTACAGCTTATAGATTAAGCCGTTGTGCCAGACTTTGTCAAACGCCTTCGCTATATCGAAGTAAACTACGCCTGTGTACATACCACGCAGGGCTCTTTTTAGTTCTCAATGTATGCTTATATACTGACTAGACTGGATTCTAAATAACTAATACAGTAATGACGTCTGACAAATGTCGATATTGAGTCAGCGTGGATGTCAACCAGGTCGCTTGTTCGTTTACCAGTTTGCGAGGTACAGTTGAATTAGCACCAGACAAGACATGGCGACGAGCAAGAGGACAATTGGTCTAACTGCAATGCTTCGATATCGCCTTCGGATTGTGGGTGTCAAACGACAGTCGCTTTACGGAAATTATCGAAGTTTAGCCAAAATCAGCAGTTAGACTGGTAAAGCGGACCTCAGACTCCAAAGCTGAAAACCCTTCGGATGCGACTGGGATTAACGCTGAGATGATGATGACTGTATGGCGAAGTGATGAAGATGAGTTTACGAGGTGGTCTACGTGGTACTAAGTTGAACCTACATACCAATTGCGGGAAATCAATGGCGTAATAGTTTATATGAGAATCTCAAATCCAAGAGTTCCCTTCGAACTTCCAGGGTACTCATTTTGTAGGAGCCTAATTTGTCAAGGTAGGAGAGATAAACCTTTTTTGAACTCTTTCTATCCACAGCCAGTGGGTTGCGTAGTAAGGCCTCCATGTCACACTGCAGTATTCCAGGATGCTTTTTATAAGGCTATTGTAGAGAACTAATTTAGTATGTGGGCGTTGAAATACCTTCCCATTACTAATGACAAATCCAAGCATTCTTTGGGATCGACAGATTATATTCTCAATATGTGGCACAAATGTGAGCTTAGAATCCATGATAACTCCCAGATCTCGCTCCACGTCCACCTCGCACAAGTTCACTCCGTTTATTAGGTACGCCGAATTAACTTTGCTGGTGAATTTTATGTGCCTACATTTCGAACTGTTCAACAAGATTTTATTATGATAACACCATGCAGATAATCGATCGATATCTTCTTGCATTAGGTTTACGTCCTGTTGCGACCTAATGGCTCTTGAAATTTTCAAGTCGTTTGCAAAAAGAAATATGCTAGTATTGCGAAAGCACGATGTCACGTCATTAATATTTACTATGAATAATACTGGGCCCAGATGAGTACCTTGGAGGACCCCCGAAGAAACTGCATACCTGCCTGACCGGAACCCATTGATAACCACATAAAACTCCCGACCAGCCAGATAAGAACCAAACCACTTTTGGAAGACTACTAACCTCCTTGGTTGCTTATGTATGCTGGCATATCTGTGCGCATAGGCGGTGACATGGTCGAGTGCACAGACCAGTTTAAATACTTGGGGTCTGTACTTCACGCGTCTGGCGACATTGATTGCGACGTCAGGGCACGTATTTCCGCAGCTTGGGCAAAATGGCGTGAGGTGACCGGTGTCATTTGTGACCCCAAGTGTTAAGTTTAATGGGCAGGTCTATAAGACCATCATTAGACCTGCCCCCTAATCGGCGAACCCATTTTTGTCAAATGATTGCGACTAGTTGGGATCAGTTGGGATCGTTCGGACCGCCCATTGGTCCATTTGGTCCAAACGATCCCAACTAGTCGCAATCATTTGACAACAATGTGTTCGCCGATTAGGGGGCTGTTCTCCTGTATGGCAGTGAGGCGTGGCCTGTGCTTGAGCGACACAAGCAGGAGCTGCGCGTCATGGAGGTGAATATGCTGCGGTGGATGTGTGGAGTTACGCGGAAGGACCGCATCAGGAACTCCCGCATCCGTGGCAGTCTTCATGTCCGTGACATAGCGGACAAACTGCAGGAGGGTCGCCTACGTTGGTACGGTCACGTCTTACGAAAACCGGCATGTTACGTGGGTAACAAATGTCTTGCCATGGCGCCTCCGCCGGGCCGGAACAAGCGGGGTAGACCAAAAAAGTGCTGGCTTGACGTTGTAAGAGATGACATACATGCCAACAATCTCACACCACATGATGCTAAAGATCGCGCGAAATGGAGGAAATTGAGTAAGAAAGCGGACCCCGGGCTCCAACGCGAAAGCCGCGGATGCAACCGGGATAAACGCTGAGATGATGATGATGACCGATGACGCCGTAGGTAGCTAGTTTGTTAACAAGCAGTTTATGCGAAACTTTATCAAATGCTTTGCTAAAATCCGTATAAACGGCGTCATCATGTATACCTACATCCATCTTTTAACAATGGTTTATGGCCAGTTAATGGGTTGTGGATGTCAATTATATTCCCGCCAAGCTCCATAAAGAATACAGGTAAACAAACCAATTTAGGGTTATCACAACTCACGTTTTACAAATCTCCTGTTATTTACATGATTATCGACTTTTAAATGCTAACTATTTATTAACAATCCCTATTGCAGCATATTTCAATAGAATCACTAAAATAACATGCATAATAACTTGGTATTTCAAAAAACCATTAAAAAGTCGACATTAATTTTACGTGATAGCCCTACAAAAAAAGAAAGATGGTTGAAATCCAGATATAAAACACATTTTGTGGAATTCAACCAATGAATAAAGTTGAGGCATTTGTCAATACAATTTTGCGTATTTTAATTACTTTTAAATCAACTACATAACACGTGCATTGTAATATTTTCAAAAATGGACTTATTATAATATACAGTATGTTAACTAACAGAGGGCGTTCCCGTTAACCCGAAATAGTATAGCATACATACATGCTAAAAAAAATATTTCCATTCGAAAACAAATTTTTTTTTAAATTTTTCCAATAAGAAAATATTCAATAAAAATTTTAAATTGACATGTAAAAGAAACACACTGTACACGCGAACTTGAAAGACGGCAAGGTCGCAATTTGTTTATGATACTACGCTACTATTTTGATTTAAAACAGGAGGTTTCAAATTTATTTCCAATTAGAATTCTTTTTTATTCGGATTTTTTTATGCTTATTTTTCTATGCTGATATTTTTATTTTAATCTATTAATGATATATATTAACGAGTTTAAGGGAACGCCCTCTGTTATTTAACATACTGTATATGTATCAAAAAATTTAACTTATTAGGAAATTAGCTTACTTGTATGTCATATTTCATTTAAATAAGTTAAGCGTTCTATGCAAATCATAAATATCTAAACATAAATAAACTGTTTAGATTAGTAGGAAGTAGGATTATTACTTTTATGAAAGTCATGTATGTAGAAAAGGTTGTTAACATCTGTCTTTTAGGCGTAAACTACTCGTTGCCTAGCAACGGTTTGTTTACCTCTATTCTTTATCGAATTTGGCTCAACAGTAGTTAGGTTGGTATTCAGCTCCATCAGGTAAGACCAGAATATAGTTCGTCAAGAGACTAGGTAGATGATAAAATGTTGTTTATTTGATTGATTTATCTCTCCGCAGGGCGAGCGTGCGACAGGTTACGGCGTGGCGCTACTGTGCGTACTGTTCGGTGCTCACACGCAGGCCCGACTGCTGCGCGCACTGGCGCCCGACACGGTGCTGTGACACACACACTCTCACGTACCTATATATTTTATTTATTAGTCGTTAGGCCTAGTGGTTAAAACACCAGCCTCTCAAGTATGAGTGCGCGGGTTCGATTCCAGGTCAGGCAAGTACCAATGTAACTTTTCTAAAGTTATAGTATGTACTTTCTAAGTATATCTTGGACACCAATGACTGAAGGTGAAGGAAAACATCTTGAGGAAACCTGGACTTTAAGTCTGAAATCGCCAACCCGCATTGAGCAAGTGTGGTGATTACGCTCAATCCTTTTCTGTATGAGAGGAGACCTGTGCCCAGCAGTAGGACGATAAAAAGGTTGATGATGATGAACGAAGCTTACCATAGTTGCATATATAAGACATATTTAAAAAAAAATTGAGTCTGTAATTCTGTCTGTCCCGCTTGGTAGATTACGGCCCACTCCCTCTCAGCGAGAGGAGGCCTGTGTCCCAGGGGCCAGGAGTGGGAACATTATAGGCCGTTTGTTTTTTTTGTTTCCTATCTAACCATCCGTGACAAGAAATGGGTCAAAATGTCTTTTGAAGTCCTCAGATTTCTTTGTAAGATCGTGTGGATGACCATGTAAATGAATATTATCTTGACACATGTTAATGTCTATACCATAATTGGCAAACCCGCTAACTCCATGTCAACAATTTTTCAGGAGATGCTTAAAACTGTATATTTTTATACATCACGAGGGACTGGAACAATTTGCCAGCGACGGTGTTTCCGTCGGACTACAATTTGAGTGTCTTCAAGGCTAGAGTGAATAGGCTCTTAATAAACTAGTGCGCTTTACCATCAACGATTGCGTCACTGCTTACCATCAGGCGGGATTGCGGTCAAGCGCTAGTTTATAATTTATAAAAAAAAAATACCTTTGTTAGATAATATAGTAAGCTAGTGTTTTGATAATGTAGACTCCTTTATAACTATTAATTGAAATACTATCGTGGTTTTAGAAGTTAAACAAAAATAATAATAAAAAGTAAAAAAACTAAAACCCAATAGATAGTAAGAATACTGCTAACGTGTGACTACGCCTTTCCAAACATGAAAACTAGCAACTTTGTTTAGTGCAGTATTCTGAAAATCTTGTTTTATACTTTTTCAGCGTCGTTTTTGTCGTAGTTGGGTTTTAGTTTTTTTACTTTTTATTATTTGTACTATTTTGGTGTTAGTGTATTTGTGGCGCATAATATTAACAAAAGCTAAATTGATGAACTAAAAAGCATTCCTGTAATTATGTACCAACATAAAGTACTCGTGAAGCTCTTTCAATTGATGCCAAACACGGTATATTTATTTTAATTTTATATTTACATATAACTTATTGTCCGCTAGAGGGCGCAATACTAAATTAGGTGACAAGCTTTATAGCTCATAACCAACAGAATATTAAGGCCCTTCTAATGGTACTGCAGTGGTCTTATTCTGATAAGTAGTAAAGAAGCTATGAACGAAAAGATGTAAATTATATGCAATCAGCCCATGAATACAGGTAAAGTCACAAGCAAATGCTAGTAATATATATATATATATATTTAAAATGTACAAGTAAAACGCTTTAAAATGATACCAAACACGGCATATTTATCTTAACTTTATTTTTTTACTCTGTATGTTTTGTCCGATAGAGGGCGCCACATTAGATTTTGTGAAACCCCATATAGCCTTTAACCAGCGGACAATTAAGACGCTTCTAATGATATGTCATTTGTCGAATTCTGATAAGTAGTTTAGAAGTTACGAGGGAACAGATGAACATACATACATACATAGCCTGTGAAAATCATAACCCTCCTTTTGCTTTGCCGTAGTCGGGTAAACATAATGCCATGTTAGCCGATTTGCGAATTAAGGTATCGAGATATACATCTATGGAAAGATAATTTCACAAAACCTAACATTAGAAAGTATGGTTTCCATACTCAACATTGAACAAAGTTGGAATTAAATAAATAAATATATACGGACAAATCACACAGATTGAGCTAGCCCCAAAGTAAGTTCAAGAATTGTGTTATGGGATACTAACTCAATGATACTATATTTATAATAGATACATATATAGATAAACATCCAAGACCCAGGCCTATCAGGAAAAGATCGTTTTCCATCATGACCTGGCCGGGGATCGAACCCGGGGCCTCCACGTCGCAGGCAGGCGTGTTGACCGCTGCGCCACGGAGGTCGTCAATTAATGAATTATATTAAACGTAGTTATGTTCAACATAATTCCAACTATGTTCTAAACACACCAATTTTACCTCAGTATGTCTGTCTGTGTGTAGTAAAAAATGACAAAATAAAATAAATATATTTTTTTATTCCACAGATATAAGACCAGTGTCCACTAAACCGGAGATGGAATTGATTCAAAAATCAAGAAGAATCTATTCAATATTTTCTGTTGGTGGATGTCCTGCCTTTAAAACAGCCTTTATATGAGTTACATTTTGGTAAATATTATCTACAATAGCAATAGTTAATTGCTAGGTGAAACGTAGCCAGGGACCTCGAATATATTAGACGATGTTTTGTTAGAAATCAATGGAATTTTATTAAAATAATTGAAAAAAAAAAACATACAATTGTTGTTGCCCGGAGGATGTGTAAGAGAAGACAGTTCTTTATCCTAACAAAGATTGAATTAACAAGTTAAGGTTCGAAGTACAAGATAAGGAATATACGGAAACAAAAACATAGATTTGTTAAGAAACTTAATAGTTATTTAAAAAAAAATCCTTGCGCCCACTAGGAATTAGGCCTCCTGTATCGTGGATGCGTACAAACGCTTAATCTCTATACACAAACATCCACACCCGGATTCTTTTTTTTTTTTTTTATTTCTTTTGATAACATCCAAGTTTTTTACTGAACTACAATATGTAACAAAGACCCTGTTGTTCCTTCTGCCTACGTTTTAAGAATCGGTATACGGATGTAATAACACATATCATTTATAAAAATTTGTTCAACAAAAATTATAATTAAAATAAATATTTAATTATTAATATTTGTAATCTTTAACTAATTTCTTACCTTTGCAATTCTGCATGAAGAAGACATTAGTAGAACGTTCCCGGCAATCTCTTTAACTTATAAAATCAGATATTCTAAACATTTTATCGAATGTGCCGATTTTAATAGTTATTTGATGTTGACCCCTCGACTAGACAATAATTACTTTTTAAAATTAAAATTTCATTAATGATGTGCTTGTAAGTAAATATATATATCCCTGAATGGAACAACAGGGTTTTTGTTACATAGTGTATATGACGACTCCGATTACTCTTATCTCCTTTGGCGACTGTACAAGATCTTATGGCTTCTGAACATATAAATCAAGTCAGCTTACAACAACACAACATCCTGTAATCCGTCATTCGCATCCAATCTGCCCCGGTGTAGTTTTGTTAGGGGGGCTGGTCCCTTACTCCAACAATGGATTGACCAACACACCTAAATGGATTTTTTTTTTGACAAATGGAACTACATTTAATATTGGCAAGCATTGGCCCGTA
This sequence comes from Sesamia nonagrioides, assembly GCA_017933935.1. NCBI lineage: Eukaryota > Metazoa > Arthropoda > Insecta > Lepidoptera > Noctuidae > Sesamia > Sesamia nonagrioides. The sequence continues at coordinate 726,477 of JADWQK010001879.1, forward strand.
GTTACATATCTTTGACAATCAATGTCCTGATGCCTTAAATAAATGAATCTTTACTAATATTATAAATCGGAAAGTGTTTGTTTGTTTGTTCCGCTTTCACGCCGTAACTCCTGAACCGATTGCTTTAAAATTTCGCAGACGTAAAGTTAGAAGTCAGGATTAAATAATAGGGTACTTTTTATCCGGGAAAAATTTGATATTCCGGAGCGAAAACAAAAATATTGTAAGCTTCATACCAGTTCGATTATAGATGGCGCTGTGTGTCGTTTAAAACAAGGTAATATATTGCAAACAAATATGCACATGTAAACTTAGAAGCTAAATGATACGATAAGTAATCCCCGAAAATGAGGAATTTAAAAGCGCGATATAACCGAATTCCACGCGGGCGAAGCCGTGGCCAGAAAGCTAGTAAATAAATAAATTAAAGTATTTTTTGACTGATTGACATTATAATTAGATTGCGATTTTTTTTAAACTACTGACTATTAATTAACCATCTTTAACATTATTAATCTGGTTGCCTCCTGCGGTTTGCACGCAGAAGCTTCAATCCCATAGGACTATTAGTATAATAACCCTCCTGGCAGTCGGGTAATAAGTCTTAAGCGTTAATCCAGAGTGTCAGCTATATCTATAGCGAATTTCATCTAAATTATGCAGCCGTTTAAGCATTGAGAAGCAACAAACATACACACACTCGCTCGCAAACTTGTATTTATAATATTAGTGAGATTAACGAAGATTTTTGTGTGTTGGAAGCCATGAAATTACCATAATAATAATGTGCTTTAACGCGTATTAGAACCGGGCGGGAGTTTAAAGTTTTCTTATGTTTAGAAGGCTAATTAAATAACACATTATAGTACATTATTTGGCAGCTACCTTTGTAATTGCCATTAATATAATCCGCCGCGTCGCGAATGTGATACATAGGGTATCTGAAGTCGATTGGAGAGGGATATTAGCCAAGTAAGTTAACCTGCCCTTCAATTCTTTCAGCAGGCGTAAGTCTGCATAATGCACTGTAACTTCTGATGTTACCCTCGGGGACACCACATCTTCTATAATAATCGTTCAAATCCTCGCCTGGTTTTCGATCAACGGTCTTCAAGTCTTCCATCTCATTACTCAATAGCAATGATGCACTCCCACTCAATTCTTCAAAATCAAGCCTTCCACCCAGTAGCTGCGGTAAATGCGTCCGCAGGGATGCTAGATACGGCGCGATCATTAACGATTCTTGGCCAAAATCGTTGTGCTTGTCGTAGTTCTCTGGAATAATCTCATTCGGATTTTGTACAACATCGTCTCGCCAGATAGCCCCCGGAAATGGGCAATTGTTGTGAAAACGTCGACGAACGTCAACTGGCGCGTTCGGGTCAGCCAAGAATACAACTGCAGCACGGAGATTGCTTAAAATGATGTTCTCCGGTCTTGGAGAAGAATTAGCAGCGATGGCAGGAACATATATTTTCTCCTCGCGCTCCACCCAGCCAATTGCGTTGACAATCTTCCTTATTGGTTCCGGGACTATAGGTACTAATTTTGCGACATCTAACATATGGTTGGTCACTCCTAAAGTTTGAGTATGTTCTGTAAGACGAGGAACGACTGGCGGATCAGTCTTAATCGCTTCGAGCTTACACTCGAGCAAACCGAGAAACACTCGGTACATCGCGTAGATATTCGGAATTCTGATCGTATCGTAATAGGAACTCATGTGAATTAGATGACAAATTCCAAAGCCAATTCCACGAGTCGTGATTGACAGCATTATCGCTAGCTTCTGTTGATCTCTGTCGTCTCGAAGATTCTGAACAGTGGCGTCGCCGCCACGATGGCTGGATGAAGCATTATGTTCGGAAAAGTTCATCTTGGTATTGTGATCTGGTGGGTCTGCAATCATGTCACCATTTTTAATTAAACAAGATTTGTACAAACACTGTCTTATGCAAGTGTGCTTATAATTCTACACCCTTTATAATTAATAACCCTCTTAGAAAATTAAGAATAATTTTTAGGTAATATCAAAGAATTCTAAATTTTTTTTTCGTATTTTTCGTTTGTCTAAATGAGTTTTTTTTTCTTGAGTGTAGGATAGAAAATCTAGATTTAAATACTAAAACTGTTGTCTAGGAAAATAATTTTGAAATATGATTGAATATACTAGTGTTAATATTGTGGCTACCTACTAATACTGCCCTGTACAAGATTGTATACCTTTTATAACCGAATAATAGACCTTATTAACTAGAAATAATATTGTTATAATAAAGGTAAACAAAAACAAACACATGACTTAGTTAACTGACTAAACGTAATACCTTGATCATTGCCAACAAAACGTGGTATACTAAACACCTTTTAAACACGACATTATTACAGTAGGACCCCGATTATCTGGACTAATTGTTGGCGGTAGGCATCCGGATAATCCAATGTATGAAGAAAGGCAGGCTTTTTCTATACATATTTATTATGTACATACATATGTAAAGTCAAGTGTTTTATAAAAAAAAGGACCGGGCCCTGGCGTTACGTTTAATTGGTCAACAAAGTCAAGGTTCTTTTTTGTATCCCTTTAGTTTATTACCATAAAAAAATGAGTATAGGAGTAATTTAGTTAGACTTTAAATTTACCTAACATGGGTGGGGTTGTCAAAAATCTGGTTTGAGTACATATCGATGCTTGAAAGGCAATCATATCTAAGCGACAAAAATTCGTAAATTGAGTTATATACACCAAACGACGCAGAAAAATCTGCCGGTTCGAATGGTGTATATAATTCAATTTACGATTTTTTGTCGCTTAGATATGATTGCCTTTCAAGCGTCGATATGAATGATAGGGAAGTGATGTAGCGGTATCTACTAACGCTTCATACTGACAGCACACAAATCTCGCAAGCAGAGTTTGCCGTGCAGCTGCCATGTATACATCAACCGTGGGGCAAGTGCCCGACAGACACAACACCCGTCTGGACGGAGGATCCTCCCTTTTCTACGGAGAATGAGTGAACTTATACCCTGTTCCTCATCCGTACTAATATTATAATTGCGAAAGTAACTCTGTCTGTTACGCTTTCCCACTTAAACCTCTCAACCGATTTTGATGAAAATTCGCACAGACAATCTTTAGACCCTGAGAAAGGACATAGGCTACCTTTTATTGAACAATTTGATATTCCCGAGGGAAATCTAAAAAGCGCGATATAACCGAATTCCACGCGGGCGGAAAGCTAGTCCCATAAAGTAATAGAAGAAGCAATATTTTTAAAATTGATTCTAATTTAAACTGATTGCGGGTTGAGCAATCAAGGTGTTGTATATTCTCTCCTCTTTGCATGGAATCCCCAGTATTTTGGATTTTGACAACCCTTGGCCATGTTGTGAGTGTAACAAATGCTAGATCTTAACAGAAGCAATAATATAATGTACAACAATAAATGTTAGAACTAATGTTATCTGTTACAGAGAAATAGACAATGGCGCCGATTCTGTTGTTCACAAACTAATTTTAAGTTAAGTGCATCTTTTTCTTTCAATTTCGTTAAGAAAAGGATAGAAGATAACATTTTAGTTTAATCCTGTCAAATTAAGATACTTCATAGAGAGTTTAGACTCGATTATTAACATGGCAACTTAAATTGCATTTGCATGATTTAATTCCCCCATCTCCGTTCCACCAGCGGACGACCCGTCGTACGGCTGGTTTCCACCCTTACGTTGTTAACACCACTACGATCCGGACGAAGCGCTTGGCCCCCTCCTTTATACCGCGTACATCGAGGGACTGGAACAATTTGCCGGCGGCGGTGTTTCCGTCGGACTACAATTTGAGTGTCTTCAAGGCTAGAGTGAATAGGCTCTTAATAAACTAGTGCGCTTTACCATCAACGATTGCGTCACTGCTTACCATCAGGCAGGATTGCGGTCAAGCGCTGGTTTATAATATGTAAAAAAAAAAGGCCTTTACCTTTGAGAGGTCTAAACTAACATTTTATCCTCTATACTTTTGAAATTAAATTAAATTTAGTTCGTGAACAAGGGAATCGGGGCCAATGGCGCCAAATTCGTCGTTGACTAAACAAAATTTAAGTTCAGTGCATCTCATTCTTTATATTTCCATAAGAAAAGGATAGAAGATAAATTAGTTTAGTCCTGTCAAATTATTCCACGCCTGACGTAACTTGATATATTTCAGACGCCATGTTTTTTTATCACGTCTAAACTGTCTATGGAGTTTTTGGCGGGAAAATCAAGCTAAGTGTCACTCTCATTTTTCATTGGTCTTTTAAAATTATTTATAGTGTTGTTTACTAAAAAAAAAGTGCGTGATTTATGTAGTAAAAACTTTTTAAATGTGTTTTTTTTAGGACTTTTAAAATTATTTATAGTGTTGTTTACTAAATAAAAGTGTGTGATTTATATAGTAAAAAGTGCATTCAGTAAATAATTCATAAAGAACAGTGAAATATCGCAGCATAGTGGCCTCATCATGACTTTGTCTAGTGCCCCTGGCTGGAGGCTTTAATTTTAATTAAGGCATCCACAGGAAAGTCCGGTTAAGTAGTTACGGCCTACGAGATGCCATATAAAAAAAAATGACTTTGTCTCAAACCTCCCTCGTAAGACGGTTCACGCGGCCATTTTTTTCGACATGAATAATTCATTACGATTGGTTAAATGCACAGAACGTGCGAAGCCAAAAAAGAAAGAACTGTCTATGAAACATCTGACAGGACCAATAATTTTATCTTCTGTCTTTTTCTCAATGGAATAGAGAGGAAAAAGCGCACTAAGCTTAAATTTAGTTTAATTTGTGAACCAGGGAATTAGTGCCAACCTGCCAATATTATAGTAATATTTTTCATACCGTCCGCTATAGAGTTCGTTGGCAAGAGCATAACTTGATAACGGCTAGACCAATTTGACTATTTAATCATAAGAAGGTTTAAAAAAAATGTTTTTGGTAATTTGGCCGAAGAGATAATCTTATTTTTTTTTATGTTTTTGACTATTAAATAAATAAATATCAATAAAACTTCAAATAAATTTTTACAACAATCATTTTATAAACATGCTAGTATTCTAAAAAACATTTAGCAATAAGTTATAAATGTGTTCGTTCTGAGCCAAAATATAAGCCATAATATTTTTATACTACATAATGTAATATTTAGTTTCAATATGCAATAATAATACTAACTTGTAGGTTTTTTTTAAATTTTGAAGCAAATAAAATGTCAATAGAATGTATTCGTAAGCGAAAGTGTTTACTTTTTTTTAATAAACTTTTATTTGAATGGAATGGTTTTTTACTGTTTTCCTACTTTGCACATATAAATTACCCATGATTTAGTGCTGCAGCTGGTGTGCGGAGGGCGGTATACTATTTCATTTGTATAACCCGCGCGGATAGAGAAAAGATCTGAAAATGGCGGCGGATACTTATGGTACGGTTGACAAAACATGCTATTGTTCAATCACAAACTAAATGCTAAGATAATAAAATGTCAAATTTACGTTGTAAATATTGTTATTTACAACGAAAATTTGACATTTTACTTGTTTGTTGTTGTGTTTGTTTTTATTGTTGTTTTTGTTGAGTTTCATTGGTCAAAAACAACAAAATAACAGAGACTTTGGAGGAACGAAATTAACGATAACTCGGAGTGCATTAAAGTAGCTTGGAAAGCGAATCCTGAATTCCTGATCGATGATATTTTTTTTTGCAGCGCATACTTCACTGTGTGAGTATAGACAGCGATAGAGAGTGAGTGAGAAGATAGAGAGTGAGTGAGAACGCATGCGAGCAGACGCCATTTACAAATCTTTTCTTTATCTGCGCGGGTTATACTTAAATCTTTTTTTTTCTTTGCTATTATTTTGGCGTGGCTAGCTGGCATATGGTAAATAATTTCATTGTTGTTGTGTTTTCTTCTGTTCATTAATATACATAGTATTGTATAAAGTCGTGTTTTTTTTTAAATGAACAGACAGCTGTGCTGCTGGGGAGTTTGTTCCGCCACTTCCCAGCGAAAGCACAATGAAGCGGTGAAGGGCGGGCGTTATTTAATCTATGAAATTAATTATTCTTTGATTATTGCTTTGCCATTGACTAAGAGAATACTAAACCCAAAAAAGGAATAGATTCTTTTTTTAAAGGAACACTTCTCGTTGCAATATAACGAAGCCGAAAGAGATAGTACAACACCAGACCGAGATGCACCAACACCAGGCCGATCTGATGCAGGTTTACCAACACAAGATCAATCTGATTCATGAAGAAGCAAGTTAAGACCAAAATCTACAAAAAGTGTGTATGAAGAGGCACTTCAAAGCTTAAATGAGTATTTCAAAATGTCCGAGGGTTACGGAAAATCGTTTTGAAGTATTTGGACGAAGTGTAGGCATGAAATTACAAAAACAGCTGAGGTTTATTGCAGAAAAAAATATTAATAAGATATTGTTCTTAGCCGAAATGAATGATTTAACTACCTCTAAATTATTTATAGTGTTGTTTATTAAATAAAAGTGCGTGATTTATGTAGTAAAAAGTGCACTTCATGAAAGAACATTGAGATATCGCAGCATAGTGGCCTCATCATCACTTTGCCTCAAACCTCCCTCGTAGACGGTTCACGTGGCTCTCTTTATTACTTGACATTGACTAAATGCACAAACCATGCGAAGCCAAAGAAATAAATAAATAATCAACTATACGCTCAGCCACACTCCGTAGCATCCAACTAAACGCTAAAAAAAAAGATGACAAAAGAAAATATATAGACACAGTGGGAAAAAAGCGACCCAAGCCATTGCCGCAAAAGAAAAAGCGGAAAAAAAGGAATTGGCAGAAAAATAAGAATTCTTGCCACGCAAAAAACCTTATCACCCACATGCTCAGACTCGCGACTCTAGCGGCTACTTCATATATAAATAGTTTTGGTCCTGATTGATTACTGCATTTTATTATTAAGATTGCCTCCTTTATACCGCGTACATCGAGGGACTGGAACAATTTGCCAGCGGCGGTGTCTTCAAGGCTAGAGTGAATAGGCTCATAATAAACTAGTGCGCTTTACCATCAACGATTGTGATTGCGATCAGTTAAGCGCTAGTTTATAAAATAAAATAAAAAATCTTGAATCATCATATTCGATAATTATTTCTTTCTTATGAAATCACAATCAAAAGTCATTTATTCAAATTAGGCTGAGAGTCAGCACTTTTTGAACGTCAATCCATACTAATATTATAAATGCGAAAATGACTCTGTCTGTCTGTTGTTACGCTTTCCCCGCTTAGACCTCTGAACCGATTTTGATGAAATTTGGCACAGACAATCTTTAGACCCTGAGAAAGGACATAGGCTACCTTTTATTGAAAAATTTGATATTCTAGAGGGAAATCTAAAAAGCGCGATATAACCGAATACCACGCGGACGGAAAGTTAGTATTACATAAGACAGTCCCCCCAAAACGCCCGCCCTTCACCACTTCATATTAGTGCTTTCGCTGGGTAGAAGTATAAACTCCCCAGAAGCACAGTTGTCTGTTCACTTAAAAAACCGGCCAAGTGCGTGTCAGACTCACGCACAAAGGGCTCCGTAGTCCGTACCATTGATTTATGAAATTAAAGGATTTAAGTTATTTGTATGAAAGATTACGCAGTAATAAGCGGTTTACGATTTCCGAGGTATTAAAAAAAGAACTACTTACTAAATCTCGTTCAAAACAATTTTTGTTGGTAGTTTTTATAGTAATGTACGTCATATATTTTTCATTTTCTTATTTTAGAAGTTAGAGGGGGGGTGCAACTTTTTTGCACTTTGGAAGCTTCTGTCACGCAAACTGGTTTAGAAAAGAAGTGTTTTAGAAACCTCGATATCATTTTTGAAGACCTATCCATAGCAATCCCACACGTGTTTGATGAAAAAAAAAATTTTTGTAGTTTCAGTTCTAAGTATGGAGAGACCCCAATATTTATTATTATTTTTTTATTTTTGCATCAAAATGTTAATGCGGTTCACAGAGTACATCTACCTACCAAGTTTAACAGTATACCTAGCTCATATAGTTTCGGAACACAATGGCTGTGACATACGGACGGACAGACAGACATGACGAATCTATAAGGGTTCCATTTTTTGCCATTTGGCAACGGAACCCTAAAAAACAAATGACTATACAATATTATGTATACCTAGTAATGAACACAAGAAAACACAACAACAATGAAATTATGTATCATATGCCAGCTAGCCACGTCAAAATCAGCAAAGCAAAAACTAAATACAAAATATCATTACAATGGAAATTATAAATAAGTAAAAACTTATTACCTAAATAAAAGCCCCAGGTATAAAGGGAGTGACAGCTCACATATTTTATTGCTTTACAAAAACATTATAAGAACTCATCTAACATGTCAGTAAGCTAATTCTGGAGAATGAACACAAACATGGTCTTCTGTTAATCAAAGCGCCCAGCTATTCTTATCATTTAAATAGTCAGTAACGGATACAAAATAATACATGACTTTGAAGAAAGCTTGGATTTTATATGATTTATTTAATAAAAACTACATACAATCACAACTGTGTTTTCTTCTTATCATCACATCCCCCCGCCCCATCCATGCAGGTGTCCCCCAGGGCTCTGTATTAGCCCCCCTCATTTTCACGCTTTTCACCAGCGATATCCCGAAAAGCAGTAAGGCACAACTCGCTCTGTTCGCAGACGACACAGCCATCTACTGCTCTGGACTCAATCCAGACCGGATTCGCCTCCATCTTCAAAGAGCGGTCAACTACCTTGCTGACTGGTTTAAGAAGTGGAGGATCCAAGTCAACCCCCAAAAAAGCCAAGCGGTACTCTACATGAAACCGCGACGCAAAGTCACCCTTCCACGGCCCATCACCATGGACGGCAAGCCGTTCCCTTGGGAGAAGCAAGCCAAATACCTAGGTGTGATTCTCGACCAACACCTCAACTTCTCAGAGCACATTAAGGCGGTCCGCTCACGCGCCGCCTTCGCTCTGGGTCGACTCCACCCCCTCCTCAACCCGCGTAGCAAACTGTCGCTCAGGTGCAAAATGCGCTTGTACACAGCATGCATACGCCCGATTATGACATACGCTTGTCCAGTCTTCGCACATGCCAAGCCGCGTCATATCCATAGGATGCAAGTAGTCCAAAACCGATTCCTCCGTAAAGCCACAAACGCCCCTTGGTTCGTCCGTAATGAGATCCTCCATCTTGATCTCAAAATCCCCACCATCCAGCAGTTCATGAAACGCCTCTCCAAGCGTTTCTTTGACACTGCTGCCAAGCACCGCAATCCTCTTATAGCAGCGGCTGCTAACTACACTCCCTCCACCATCTCCCGCCTTCCCCGTCCACGGCATGCCCTCACAGACCCCGATGACCCCATAACCCTCCTCCAAGAGGCCAATAGGGCCACCAGCACAATACACAAGAAAAGACCGACCTACCGACCTCGCCGCCGAGGTCCATCGCGACGCGTTCAACGTAGTAGCCCCCTCCCCCGTCCCTTGTCCGATGACGGCCAGCCCGCGCCGCAGCTGAGCCAGTAAATATAAACTCCCAACTATGACCTCTGAGTTTGTTTCGGACGTTTCTTCTCAGAGCTAGTACTAGGAAACGCCGCGGTCATCAAACCGAATCAAATATAAGAAATCGATCCAGCCGTCCCTTGCTGTTTTTCTAGTGACACCCTAAGCCGAGGTTCGTACCCCACTATGGGGTGCCCTTAGCGTAGTCGCTTAGCTTTTAATAGCCCTGGCTGGAGGCTTTAAATTCATTTAAGGCAGCCACAGGATAGCCCGGTTAAATAGTGACGACCTCTCTAGGTCAACTATGAGATGCCATATCAAAAAAAAAAAAAAAAATTATCATCACAGATTAGTAATAAAGTGCTAGCATCATTGATATAATATTTTAATATTATATCAATGGCTAGCATCTACATCATTAAAAATGTTTTCTAATAGTTAGGTAGCTCCTTATATAAGATAGTAAATAAATTATTACACACGTGACACTCCTGGCAAAAGCTTAATGTTACTTTTCGTTAAATCGTTAAAAGCTTTTGTAGCAAGTTTTACAAAAAAAAAAAAATACATTTTTTAAGGGAACTGCTAGATATTTTTAGCTTTATTCAGAAGATATAGGTAAAATCCTAAAGATTTAGTAAAATTAAACATATTTCTATATAACTTACTTATAATATTTACACATTATGCAAAACTTACCTTGAAATTAATAACCTTTAAACAACGTGTAACTTAAAGGGTATAATGCACAGAGCAAGTAATCACTAGGTACGTTTTAAACTTTTAATATACATAACAAAGACATGGCATCTTTACATGATATAAAACGATATTGGAAGGATTTTTTAATCCTATCTCTTTATAGTCCGGGAGGCAGCGGCTTTTTAAACAAGTCATTTTATGCCGGCTGATGTTAATATAGAAAACAGAATACATGTGGCTTATGACGAAATCGATCGTCAGCTGGTCCAGTTGCGGTGGATGCGAGATTGGGAAGCTGCGCAATACGTTAAAAAATAAAAATCTGAAAAATATTTTATACCACATGAAATTTTTTTCACGTGTTATTGACATTGATTACAACTAAAAGAAAGTAGTCAGCTGCACGACTGAGGGTGGATTATGCGTCAGCTGAGCGTGCGAACTAGCCAAAAATAAAATAAAATTATTTTATGCCGATTCAATTTTTTTTTACATGATTTTAGACATTTATAGAAACTTGATATTGATAATCAGCTGCATATACAGTGGGGGAAAACACGTCAGCTAGAGCAGGAATGTATGACTGCGCGCATATATCTCTATGACTCATGGAATTTTCAATGCTCCGACTGACGCCTTTCCCCCCAACGGACAATCAGCTGACGAATATTTTCTTGTCGTCAAACATTTCATGTCGTCTTTTAAAAATTTACCCAAGATTCATGGGAGTGATGCGGTAACATCATTAATATGATTTCTATTAGTTTGTAATATTCGGATTAATTGAAACGTATTTTTATTCGATTATTTTTATTCCAATTAACATTAAAATCGTAATATACATCAAACAAATATCTTTTTTATGAATCATCTTCGTTTGCATCACTGTCGTCATCACAGTTATCGATGCTTATGTCACACACTCCATCGTTCTCGGTTTCGTCATCCTCTGTAAAAATATCAGTCAATTAATTAACAAAATCATGTAGGTAAATATTATTTGCCAGAAATCAAAAGAAGATATTTTCTTTTCATACCATGTGGGTTCATGTCGCGATTAGTGATGCTAGTGATGGATAGCGGCAATTGATCACCCATAAGGGTCATAAACAAAACGGTAAATTAAAATTGAAAAAAATAAAATTATCTTCTTTTTTGTGAAAAATCAGCATTTATTATGTGAAATAGTAAAATAATCATACTGTCCACAAAATCAGAGATCAAAACTTCATTTTCATGAAAATATGTGACATTTTGGTTTTTATGTGTCCACCGAAAAGACCAAATAATCCACAGAAAAGTTTAAAATAGACCTTTTAATCAAAAAAATGAACTCTTAACGCTTGTAACCTTAAGAACAAAAAGAAATACGTTGTGCTTTACTTCTTCATATTAAAAATAAAACAAAAGGTCCAAAATAATCAATCCAATAAAATAAAACTTTTACGTCCACCGAAATGACGTCTTTTCCGTTATCATAATTACTGTATCGTTGGCGTTAATGTTGGACTTTTCGAAGTTTTATTAGAGACTGAAAAATGTAATCAGTTGATTAGGAACTAAAATTAACACTTATGTTATCGTTTTTAAATTATTCAGACAGAACACAAAAGTGTGTATTGAATTTCTTTTATAATTGTGTCCTGTGAAAAAAATGTCTCTATATTGAATTTACAAGATTCTGCACTACCTTTTAAATGCAATTTAGGAAAGTTTTTTTTGCCTACGATATTCATATAAAGATCAAGATAAAAACTAGTAGCAAAATAAAAGATGGTGCTTACGTAGCACTTGAAAATGTGGATTCTTCATCTTCACTGTATGTGTAAAGATTCATGAACGGTTTCTTAGGTTGTTACTGAAAGAGAACCAAGTCATAGTCGTCTTACATATCGCAGAGGAAATATATTATCTGAATCATCCGAATTTGAATTAATGGAATCTGAAGCGAGTCTCAATCTCTTGTAAGGACGAGCAGAGAAATTTTGGAAAACTCCTTCTTCTGGTGTGACTTGAATTGACCTTTATGATTCTGTAGAAGCATTATGGCTTAAGCAGTGGGGCTATATTTCGGGAGTGCTTGGTCTCCCAGGTTGAACATTTATTTGTCTGATTTCAAAATAAGGGCTAATTATCGTTGGTGCGCAAGACAGACAACTTAGTCTTCTTGCATTTAAAGTATTTATTCATTCTCTGCCTATGAAATTGGAAATAAAATGAAACATTTATGTATTACGGTACTGAGTTGTTGGTCCATCGCTTAATATAGTAGGTATGTAACTCTGACAAGTTTGGACTTATTTCTTCGATTTTTTGTAAGACAGGTCTAAGATGAGCACATATTATTACAGGTATAATTTGAAGAAAGAAGGGGGTGAAAGTAAGGCTATTGATCCATGTTCTCCTAGACAACAGCGTCAAATTAGGAAAATATGGCGACATGACTCTATAATTATATATGTTCATCTTAATCCTGTATTTCTGTTTTTTATATTTCTGTCTTTCTTGCATATCTCTTCAATAGCAGCATCGCTCAGCTTTGCAGTTTTTTTTTTTGTTCTTGACTTTATTCTTTTCTTCATCAGTTAGATGCCCAATTTTACTTGTTCTAGGCGAAATTGCTGAAATTGAAATCATAACCCACATATATGTACCTACATGTACCAATTTCAGCATTAACAAGCGAGTAGCAAGCAAGCAAGAACAAAATAATAAGTATTTTTTTTAAATGTAACTTAATAGATCATATGTTTGTCAAAAATAAGTATAAATACTATTTAGCGTCAAAGCGGGAGTGCAGACGATGCATAAGTACCAAGCTAAACCTAGCAGCACAAGTTTTTTAATGTTGATAGTGTCATAAAAAGTATAAGTCGGAATAGGGGGTCACTTCCGTGGACGTGGTCTATTCCGTGGACATTGTGTCCACCGAAAAGTTTGTCCACGGAAGGGTTAAATTAACTAAAATTATCATCCAAACCTCAGACTTGTGAGGTTACAATATGCCGCTCGTGGTTTTTGCAAATAGCCTCCCATAATTCACCACGTTAATCGATATATGGATGTTTTATGCCAGTACTTACCAAAATATGAATGGAACAGAAAAGGTGCACGATCTTTTACACAAAAGTAAAACAACACTTGTTTATAAATTTTTCAAAAACTTTGCCAAAGGGCGCTGACGGGTGTCACTTAAAATTTTTGCTCGTTTTGATAGCTCGACAATGTTGCCAACCAAAATAAATAAACTAAGGCTGCGTTCAATTTCACATATATTGAATATTCAATTTAGTTGGACCACGGAAGGGGTTGCAAAATTGGTAACAACATGTTTATGTCTTATAATTCATTTGTATTGTTTGCTAATTTTTCATAATAACATAAAATGAGAACTTTAACATGTAAGTAATAAACATATAGGAAAATATATTCACATTTTTAGTTTCAAGTATTTTTAATCTTTAAGCAAACATATGAACCTACGTTGGGCACGGCCCACGGAAGGGGATCTAAGTCTCACTTTACTTTTAATATTTTAATGTAAATATAATATAACTAGGACATTTTATCGTAAATGACTAAAACAAATAAACAGTTAATTTATTACAGTAAAATATTAATGTATAAAGTATGAATTAATATATTTTTTTAAAGGGCACAATTTTTTTGTGTGTTTTGTTTATGACCCATAAACCATTTAAAATAATGTTTTTCATCAGATTCTTCCCATCCATACTCAGTTGACAACAGGTCAGTTGGCATGGAACGGTGAGCATGGCTCCAAAGGTGGCCGATATACAGAGTGGTGCTGACAATACGACCATAAATTAAACATCATGTACTTCAACACATTATCAGTGTACCCATAAAAATTATATAAATATATCCATTAGTTTCGTGATAGAAAATCATTTTTCATTTTTCACATTTTCTACATGATGTACATGTTGATAAGGTAGCGCTTACAGGTTGATGACCGCCGCATCCAGCGGTACTAAACTTTAATAACAATGGCGCGAAAAAGCAAGTCCATACAGTAACGCGCTGTCGCCCGCTGATTGGAGGTCATTGAACCAATATTTTAAAGGATGTTCTATTCCGTTTGCAATTTGAGATTTAGTTTGTTTGAAATTTTCATTTTTTTATTTTTGTTGCTAGGTTTTTTTCTATGGTTCAGGATTATTACTATGAACCAGTATGGTCTGTGTTTTCATTTATTGTCGTATTGTCAGCACCACTCTGTATGTCGTTCGAAGAAAATGTTGTTGCAGTTCAGCTTTACAGGGCGGAAACAACGAACCATCGATTCTTTTTTGCAAGTTCAATGGATTGCAGTCATCGTTATTGCCATACGGACGGCACTTTCGCATCACTCATTGCCAAATCTATAGTTTGACGTATTTATATGTTTTTACACTTCTGCGTTGTATCAGCAGTGAAAATAATCAGTTATGCAGATTTTTTTTTTATTACAAAACACACAAAATGGTTGTATTGAGGTTATTTTATTTTCGAATAACACCACACGTTCTCTTAGTAGAAATGTCTTTTTTTTTTAATAATTATAAACTAGTGCTTGACTGCAATCCCGCCTGATGGTAAGCAGTGATGCAATCGTTGATGGTAAAGCGCATTAGTTTATTAAGCCTATTCACTTAAAAAAACTTAGGAATAGGAAGGATGACGGCAGTTGAGCGAGGTGATGCAATGTTAAACCCAAGACCAACACGACCAAACGATGCTGCGGTAGAGGGAGATTGATCTGGAGATTCTCCACGACCAAACTCCCGAGACAACAACATTTGGCGCATCGTACCCGCCACACATCGCAACACAACTGCTCAGACCCGTCTCCCTCTTACGGAGGACGGGTCTTAGCAGTTGTGGGGTCTGTTGTCTGAGCAGTTGCAGGTGGAGTCTGCGGTCCGCTTTACCAGTCCAACTGCTGATATGGCTAAACTTTGACATTTTCCGTGAAGCGACTGCCGTCTGACCTCCACAACCCGAAGGCGACATCGAAGCATTGCAGTTAGACCAATTGTTGGACTTTTGAGGGCTCCAACAACCCGTAACGACTGCCACTAAATGTTCGTATGGCATCCGGGACCAACGGCTTAACGTGCTTTCCGAGGCACGAACAGACCAGTGCAAATATTCATATTCATGCATACAAATACTTGCACTGTGCGAGGATCGAACCCGCGCCACCTTGCGCAGCGGCCGCGTCCGCTACCGCTACGCCACGGAGGCTGTCAGAATGTCTTACTTCAACTGAATGTCTTACTTCAACTGTTGGGTATCTATGAAGGAACAAAGCCGAAACGCAGCTGTCCCTTTTGGGGAGAGGGACGCAGGAACGCAGGTGTAAAATACCTGTGTACGGAAGACAATAAATCTTGGGTAAATTGTTAAAAGACGACATGAAATGTTTGTTATATTATACTGTTAATATATAGATACAAGAAAATATTCGTCAGCTGACTGTCCGTTGGGGGGAAAGGCGTCAGTCGGAGCATTAAAAACTCCGCGAGTCATGGAGATATATGCGCGCAGTCATACATTCCTGCTCTAGCTGACGTGTTTTCCCCCACTGTATATGCAGCTGATTATCAATATCAAGTTTCTGTAGATGTCTAAAATCATGTAAAAAAAATTTCAATCGGCATAAAATAATTTTATTTTTTTTATTTTTTTGGCTAGTTCGCACGCTCAGCTGACGCATAATCCACCCTCAGCCGTGCAGCTGACTACTTTCTTTTAATTGTAATCAATGTCAATAACACGTGAAAAAAATTTCATGTGGTATAAAATATTTTTCAGATTATTTTTTTTTGACGTGTTCTATGGGGTCTCATAGCAAGCGCCCCCGTAGGTGCGTCAGCTGACCTTCACTTTCGTCATCAGGAACAGCTCCTTCACTAGTATTGTGAAGTAAAGATCGGCATAAAACACTAACCAAAATAGCCGCTGCCTCCCGGACTATTATGTTAGGAAGTTATGAGGAAAAACACCGCCTGTGATAGGCTACTATCATACTAGTCGCACAGAGATATTGAAGACATTTATTGGATTTTGGCAAGTAACATGACGGGTAACGAGTAGTTATTAACTTATGTAGTGTGCTGCCACGTTTGTTATGATTTGATTTTAAGAAACACACGTAACCGAAAATTTGGTACCAATTTTTTGAGTATTTTATTTTGAGTTGAAACCCTTCCGATATCGTTTGATATCATCTAAAGATGCAATGCCCTTGGTATGTATATACCCTTTTTGTTACACGTTGTATAGAGATCTTTGTACAAAGCATCACAAGTTCCAGGAATGATTCGACATCGACAGAGAGCCCATTTTGAATTCAACGTAGTATTTTTTTTATTTTTTTTTATTTAGCAAATCGCTATTTGCGCAATGCCACCAATAAAAACGGGGAGACTTGGTAGAAATTAAATTATGGATATTGGAAAGGATGTTCCATTCATGGATATTATATGGATATAGAGTATCTTATGTCTTTGTGCCAATTTCAAGTAAAAGAAAAATCTTCAAAAGTTCTTCTTTCTTCCTTTTTTGGCTTCGCATGGTTTGTGCACTTAGCCAATGTCACGTAATGCATTATTAATGTCGAAATAGACGGCCACGTGAACCAAGGAGAGGGGACTTACAAGGGAGATTTGAGGGAAATGATGAGGCCACTATGCTGCTATATCTTAATGTGCTTTATGAAATACTAGCTTTCCGCCCGCGGCTTCGCCCGCTTGGAATTCGGTTATATCTTTTTTTTTAAATAAAAGGTAGCCTATGTCCTTTCTCAGGGTCTAAAGATTGTCTGTGCCAAATTTCATCAAAATCGGTTGAGAGGTTTAAGCGGGAAAGCGTAACAGACAGACAGACATACAGACAGAGTTACTTTCGCATTTATAATATTAATAGCTTTCCGCCCGCGTGGAGTTCGGTTATATCGCGCTTTTTAGATTTCCCTCGGGAACATCATTTTTTTCCGGCATAAAAGGTAGCCTATGTTCTTTCTCAGGGTCTAAAGATTGTCCGTGCCAAATTTCATCAAAATCGGTTGAGAGGTTTAATCGGGAAAGCGTAATAGACAGACAGAGTTACTTTCACATTTATAATATTAGTATGGACTAGCTGACCCGGCGAACTTTGTTCCGCCTTAAAGGCAATAAATATCACATGATCTTGTTTTTTAATTTTTAAATTAGGATAATTAGGGTGGCACAAAACTGTAGGAGAAGACGAAACAATGAAGCTCATCATGATCGTCATCAACCTTTTTTTATCGTCCCCCTGCTGGGCATAGCTCTCCTCTCATAAGGAGAAGGATTGAGCGTAATCACCACGCTTGCTCAATACGGGTTGGCGATTTCAGACTTAAAGTCCAGGTTTCCTTAACATGTTTTCCTTCGGCTTTCATCATTAAATCACAATAAATACATAGAAAAAATTTCATTTTCTCTACTTTGTGAAGGTGCAAGATACCAGGGTAGCACAAAAGTATAGGAAAAGCCGAAACAATGAAGCTCATTCATCATTAAACCATAATAATTACATGGAAGAACCTTTATTGTGCCTAGTTTGTATAGGTGCTAAGTACCAGGGTAGCACAAAACTGTAGGAGAAGTCGAAACAATGACGTACGAGTGACCATAATAATTACATGGAAGAACTTTTATATTACAATTGTATGGATTGACAGTATGCACTTTTATTTATAGTCTGTCTATAAATTCGTGAAAATGGCTGTTTCTTAAACTATACTCTGTTTTTTAATCTCGTAGACTAAACTGACATTACGAGTGTTGGCAGTTTATTGCAATTCTTTAAATAGTGCCGAAACTTAGCGTTCATAAAATCAAGTATCGTTTTTTTTACAATAAGTTATCCTGAAATAATGTGTAGGTACTTATTAAAAACGTAATAATACAAAATTAATAATGTAAATTTGACATTTGCATGTGTCAATTTAGTCTACGAGATTAAAAAACAGAGTATAAACATTTTCAAAGTAGGACAACACTATGGTCCGTATTACAGAACGTCACTCAAAACTCAAGCTTTACTTAAGAATCGTTTCAAGCCATTTGATTGGTTGAAACTAGTTTTAAGTAATGCTTAAGCAGAGATCAATGCTTGACTTTCCTTCTGGAATACGGACCTAAATCTTACTAAGTACAAGTACATCGGATGTCATCGAAAGTCATCGAATTGTAACTTTATATCTATTGAAATTTATATTAATTTTCAATTCTATTTAAACCAAACATCAAAGAAATGTGTTAAATATGAGAAAAACAAATCGGAGTGGAGCTCGGGAAATTATTTCTAAAGTTTATCATCCATGTTTGAACAAATTTTATCAAATATGGACGATATTTATGCTGGAACAGTTGCTAATACAGGTATGTAATCATAGTACTGTTTGTTTTCATCTACTAGAAGTTTCAAATTTACTAAGTAAACGATTTTAAGACTAAAATGAGGATTGTTTACATTGCTCATTTGTAGGTTGGATTGGAAATATAAGTAGACCATAGTGTAGCAGTTTTGATAATTTAAGTGATTTAATTTACCGCTGATTTTAAAAATTAATTATATCATGTTCGGAATTAAAAATTAGTGCTATCCATCTTCTGATAAAAATTACATATTATTGTTTTTAATCTTTCAGGAAAATGCCCTTATCAAGATATGTATGAGTTAGTTATTCGCATAGGTGAAGATAGCAGGCTGATGACAGCAGTAGCAGAGACGTTGTTAGTGACGCACCTGACAATGAAAATACTTTTTAACGAAGAATATTTGGAATCAGATGATGAAAGCCATTATTATGTTTTGGAATACTTATCATTGGTAAAAACACGTAAAAAGTTTAAAACATATAATAATAAATATGTATGATTTTTTTTTTTTTTGTTTTACTCATTTTAATTAAACGCCAGGGACTATAGATTCGTGTTTAATTAAAACCAGTTTTGCTTCTAGTACAAAATAATGTGCTAGTATCAAAATGATTTCAGACAAGTCAACAGGGTTGCTACATGCACGACCGCAGGGCACTCATTTATTTTCATGACTTTATAGACTAAATATAGTAAACAACACCTTAAATAATTTAAAAGTCCAATGAAAAATAAGCGTGACACTCAGCTAAGTTTGTGTCATTAATGTCCTTTTTTTTGTTTTTGGGGGGAAACCTTCAAAAGGCACACGACTCCCGAGTAATGAGGTTCGGGTAGTGTGGGATTTTTACCTCACTAACTCCGGTGATCACCATCTGTGCATAGGGGTGGTCCCGTTTCCTCTTAAAAGACCGACTCCGGAACCCCCCCCTGCGCAACGCCTGTAAGGCACATCCCAGTGATCCATCCAGCGCCACCGTCTTGCCTGGGGTCACTTAGTGGGCAGGCAGAGTCCCCGCTCTGCCTGCCCGCGACCCCAAAGGTCCACCTACCTCAATAAGCAGGCGGGTTTCGGCGTATTAAGCGCCAAGGCAGTTGCCTCCCCGACGCCTCCTTCTCCGAGCAGGATCAGCCTTTTCTCGATCCCGTTCGGCGGCTTCCTTCTTGGCCATCACGGTCTCAGAAGGAAGCCACTTCTGTCCAATTTTCTGTCTTTGCCAGCATAGCCCTCACGGCCGGCAGAGACTGTCGTACGACCGGCCTATAGCTAAAAACCTCAGAGTTGCGGTCAATCGTTCATGAGGACTTATTGCTTTTCTCATCACGGTATTGCTTTTTTGTATTAGGGGTGTGACTAAAGACAGGAGGTGTAAGTATATAAGTCTCCTCCATTTAAAAATGTACTACGAGCGCGAGTTAACTGTGCACTTTGCTGGAATGCGACCCCTCTCCCGCCTACCCGCGCGGCGGATCTTTGTTACAATTGTCTCAATAGAGCTTAAATCCCCTAATTTTATAACTGTTGCTGTGGAGTTTTTGCTTTGTCAAGTATTTTTTTATTAAGTTTATTTTTATGTTTTACATTTTCGACGCGTTAGTGAAGCCTGCGGGTTGCACCAACATTATATTTCAGTCCATATGTACAATTTATTTGCAAAACGTCATGAGTAAATCGACCTAGTATTATGACGCTTTATCATCAAAACGACCCTTTATTAACATAAAAAATGTAATTTATATTATTTTAACATAATTATGATTTTTTTGCAAACGGTACCTTCCGAATGACTTCACAGAACAAGGTGCACAGTTAACTCGCGCGAGTAGTACTCTGTGATCTCCTCATTCTACTCAAATGATTGTGCCAGTCTGACTTTCTCTTTACACCATACACTGCGTGATTTTCTTATCTTTTTATACAAAATAAGCTAGGCTAGCGCAAGCGCTTCATCATCTTCCATCGCGAATAACGTGTTTTTCATCTGAATTTCTGCGGACAACTGCCGATTAGGGATGGGCAAAAAATATCGATATATCAAAATATCGATATTTTTTTTAGAAAAATATCGATATATATCGGCGATTTTTTTTCCCGCGATATATCGATTTTCGATATTTATTTTCGGATATCAAAATCGATATATTTTCAAAACTCTGCTGTATTCTCATGCGTCACATCATGTATTTGACCAAACCGATTTCTTAAATTTAGAAAAAAAATAGGTTTGCAGTAGGCTGTATGGTTTTAGTTTCTTTGCTTCAAACACAAACAAAAATTACAGTCTATGCGATACGGGATTTTAGTGCTCTTCTTGGCCCTTTCAAAGAAGCTACTGAGGAAATAAGTGTTGCGAATAATAACGTCAAGCTTAGCCATTCTTCTTACAAATTTAGTGACCCAAGTTACAGATCAAGCAACTCCATCAACCTCTTTAGGATTGATTGTAAAAAAGCTTTACTCAAAAAAGTTGAAGACAAACTGGCTTCTTTAGAAAGAAAGTCTTTTCTCTTAGTAGCTACTATTTTGGACCCTCGGTTCAAGCGTATCCACTTTAACTCGCCAATTGTCGTGTCAAATGCTATATGCAAAATTAGTGCTGAGATTCACGCAGAATTGGCGTAGAGGACAACTTTCTTGGGATTCTGATCAAGCAGCATCAGAGCAAGTGGGTACTCAATCTGGTCCAGACATGAGAAATTATATTATCTGAACATAGCTTCGTCAGAGGTAGCAGTAGCTGTGTCCCCATTGAACTGAAGCAGTATTTGGACCATCCAATTTTAGAACGAAAATCTGATCCAATAAAGTTCTGGGTAAATTGTCAACATTTCATGCCGATTCTCTCGGATATCGGTCTAAAATATTTGATTTGCCAAGCTTCTTCAGTGTCATCTGAAAGGGTAGCTTCAGTGGTAAATTTGGCTGTGCTAAATGGTAGGAGCAGATTAACAGGGGAACACATCAAACAAAGAGTGCTCTTCATGTCAATGTCAGACAAATACTGGATTATTGATGTTATTTTAGTATTGTAGTTTTTTATGTCAAGCAATTTGCACGCCTGATGGCAAGGTGACGCTTGCCATCAGGCGTGCAATATCTGCCCATGGACAGCTGCAGTGTCAAACAGTAGCCAAGAATCACTCAGTTTTATATATATAAACTAGTGCTTGACTGCAATCCCGCCTGATGGTAAGCAGTGATGCAATCGATGGTGGTAAAGCGCACTAGTTTATTAAGCCTATTCACTTAAAATACTTAGGAATATGAAGGATGACGGCAGTTGAGCGAGGTGATGTAATGTTAAACCCAAGACCAACACGACCAAACGATGCTGCGCTAGAGGGAGATTGATCTGGAGACTCTCCGCGACTAAACTCCCGACACAACAACATTTGGCGCATCGTACCCGCTACACATCGCAACACATCTGCTCAGACCCGTCCTCCGCACGGCTTCACCAGACATCATGCCGGAACACGACGAATCGTTTGGCGACAAGACTTTGTCTGGTGGGTGGTAACTTCTGCCGGCAGCCGATGTTATGGCCTACCACCGAGAAACAGTTACTGCTCTAATACTGCCGTGCGTGACAGTTATTAGGTCTCGTATACCCAATAATTACACTGGCAAAGTGTTGTGTTGAAGATGTTGATTTTCCTGGTAAATGAACCTATTTTTTTTATAATATAACTTATATCAAAACAGCCATAGGTGCATTTGCTTTAAAATTTCGAATATTTGGCAATTTTTATTGGCGGTCTCCGTGGCGCAGCAGTCAACACGCCTGCCTGCGACGTGGAGGCCCCGGGTTCGATCCCCGGCCAGGTAATGATGGGAAATGATCTTTTCCTAATTGGCCTGGGTCTTGGATGTTTATGTTTGATATGTGTGTATTATAACATATAGTATCGTTGAGTTAGTATCCCATAACACAAGTCTCGAACTTACTTTGGGGCTAGCTCAATCTGTGTGATTTGTCCGTATATATTTATTTATTTATTTATAATAAATTAATTACAAATTGGGCAAAAAATATCGATATATCGAAATATCGATATTTTTTGGTTGATTATATATATCGATATATTTGAAAAATATCGATACGATAAATATCGATACATTTTTTCCATTTGCCCATCCCTACTGCCGATTGAAATTTAAAAAAGAGAGGAGAGACATTGGAATTAAAAAAAGGTTACCACGTAAAAAACACAACCATATTTAAGATTTTTTTTTATTAATATTTATTTATGACCATAGATACAAGTCTTTCCGTCGCATACATAAATGGATTTTAACATAATTATAGTAATGCGGGATTAACGCTGAGATGATAATGATATAGTAATGCGGTAAGACCGCCCATTGTGTGACATTTCTAAACTCTTCATATTTTTTTTTCTGTAATTTATACGGTGTACATAATAATTTTTTTTTATAATGTGGCATCTCGTAGTTGACCTTGAGAGGTCGGTACTACTTAACCGGACTATCCTGTGGCTGCCTTAAGTGAATTTAAAGCCTCCCGCCAGGGCTACTAAAAGCTAAGCGACTACACGCTAAGGGCACCCCCTGTGGGCTACGAACCTCGGCTTAGGGTGTCGCTAGAAGAACAGCAAGGGACGGCTGGATCGAATTTTTATTTTTATTTCGGTTTGATGACCGCGGCGTTTCCTAGTACTAGCTCTGAGAAGAAACGTCCGAAACAAACTCAGAGGTCATAGTTGGGAATTTATATTTACTGGCTCAGCTGCGGCGCGGGCTGGCCTACATCGGACAAGGGACGGGGGGGGCGATTACTACGTTGAACGCGTCGCGTTGGACCTCGGCGGCGAGGTCGGTAGGTCGGTTTTTTGTGTTTTGTACTAGTGGCCCTATTGGCCTCTTGGAGGAGGGTAATGGGGTCATCAGGGTCGGTGAGAACGTGCCTAGGTCGGCGAAGCTTGCTAATTTTGGAGGGGGAGTATTTTACTGCCGCGACAACCAGAGGGTTGTGATGTACAGCGGCTGTGTCAAAGAAACGCTTGGAGAGGCGTTTCATGAATTGCTGGATAGTGGGGATTTTGAGATCTAGATGGAGGATCTCATTTCGGACGAACCAAGGGGCGTTTGTTGCTCTACGAAGAAAGCGGTTTTGGATTGTCTGCATCCTATGGATATGACTGGGCTTGGTGTGTGCGAAGACTACACAGGCGTATGTTATGATGGGGCGTATGCAGGCTGTGTACAGGCGCATTTTGCACTTGAGGGACAGCTTGCTGCGCGGTTTGAGGAGAGAGTGGAGACGAGAGAGTGCGTAGGCGGCGCGCGAGCGTACCGTCCTTATATGCTCTCCGAAGGTGAGGTGTTCGTCTAGGATAACACCTAAGTATTTGGCTCGCTTTTCCCAAGGGATCGGCTTGTCAGACATGATGATTGGTCGGGGAAGGGTGGGTTTGCGTGGCGGTCTCGAGTAGAGTACCGCTTGGCTCTTTTCGGGATTGACTTCTATTCTCCATTTTTTAAACCAGTCAGCAAGAGCGTTGACAGCGGTTTGGAGATTTAGTTTTATTTGATTGGGGTTGGTTCCTGAGCAGTAAATGGCTGTGTCGTCTGCGAAGAGAGCGAGGTGAGCCTTTTTACTTTTGGGGATGTCGCTGGTGAATAGCGTGAAGATCAGAGGGGCCAATACGGAGCCCTGGGGGACTCCGGCCCGGATGAGGTGGGAGGGGGAGACAGCTCCTTCGGTCTTGTAGCGGAAAGTTCGGTTTGACAGGAAGCCTCGCAGGATGAGCATGAGACGGTCAGGCACGCCGAGTTGGTACAGCTTGTATATTAAGCCGTTGTGCCAGACTTTGTCAAAGGCTTTCGCTATATCGAAGTAGGGTAATTCCATCAAGGGCCGGCACCTCCATCTGTTCTTTCCATCCGTTGGCGATCGGCTGGCTAAGACATGGCTGGAGGTTGACCACTGCGTTGCCCAATTTCTCACAGGTCATGGCAACTTTAAAAGTAAACTGTATTCTTTTAAACTTGTTCCTTCGCCTTTGTGTCAGTGTTCTACATCGAACTGTGAATTTGAACAGTCCGCACATCACATCTTCTGGGAGTGTATTCTTTGGCAGAATGAACGCAATATTATGTTGGATAGTGTACAAGTTACATCCGGAGTTGTTTATTATACGGACCTTGTTGAAACTAGAACTAATTTCCGTGCGTTCAGGCGCTTTTGCCATACCTATTATTGGAATCAATTGTAACAGCAAATACCTACTTAGGACCCATTAACTTGATCAAATGTTATTCCGTGGTGCTTGGCAATCTGAGCTTCTCCCAGTTGCAATAATGTCCCTTTGTGCCGATTGGCCTAGTTCTATTCTGTCTCCTGCTTATTATGGAGGGAAGTGGAAAAAATATCTTTTTTCTTACTCCTCCGCTATTCTTTTCTGATTAATTTCGTTGCGGGACCCAAGACAGTTGAAACGTTTCTCCGGGACTCGTCGAGCTTCATTGCTCGGCGTTTTTCTGGCGGTCTCCACTGTTGATTCTGGCTTTCAGGAGTTGCAGTGGGTTGGGAACAGTGTGGCGGGATTTGTCACATTAAAAAAAAAAAAAAATATCGAAGTAGGTGTATATAATAAAGAGTTTTCTATTCTATTTAAGTCATTATGTGTAGTCCACAAAGAAATATAGAGCAACAGTAAGCTAAGTTTTTTTTTTAAATACTATTAGTGTCGCGACACATCTGCGGAACGTACGGCGCCGAAAGCTCAACGGCTGAAGTGTCAGTCGCAATATTCAGCTGTTATGACAAACCAAACGGTCAAAACGCAGCGTCTTGTTCAGCGCGCTACGCGACGGAAAGTTACGTGGCGTCATCGTCAGTCTGTCTGTGTCGGCACTTTATGGTGTGCGGTTTTTGTGACGTACCTGAATTGGATTTAATGGATTTAATTAGTATATTAGCTATTATAGAGGGCTTAAAAGGCGTTGCCGCTCTTCGCTACCACCACGCACGCGATGCACACCACACGCCGAACGTTCCGTAGATGTGTCGCGACACTTATTCATCATCATCTCAGCGTTAATCCCAGTCGCATCCGTAGCTTTTCAGCTTTGGAGTGTGTGTTCCGCTTTACCAGTCTAACTGCTATTTTTTGGCTAAACTTCGATATTTTCCGTGAAGCGACTGCCATCTGACCTCCACAACCCGAAGGCGATATCTAAGCATTGCAGTTAGACCAATTGTTAGACTTTAGAAGGCTCCAACAACCCGTAACGATTGCCACTAGATGTTCGTATGGCAACCGGGACCAACGGCTTAACGTGCTTTCCGAGGCACGACCAGACCAATGCAAATACTCATATTCATGCATACAAATATTTGCACTGTGCGGGGATCGAACCCACGCCTCTTTGCGCAACGGCCGCGTTCGATACCGCTACGCCACGGAGGCTGTCGCGACACTTATTGTGTTGGATTTATCTGTGTAGGGGTAGATAAATAAAACAAACTATAATCGTTTGGTTAATGTATGTATTTACTTCAATTCGTTTACCAATGTTGGGTAAAAACACTAGTCAATGTATATAAAAGCCAGTTTAAAATCCAAATACTTTTGTATAATACATTGTAAAATTTCGTCTCAGTAAAATACGGGTAGACAAAAAAATAAATGCACTTAACGCGCCCTATACATGGCAACATTCACTTAAGATTTTTTGGCAAATCCTTACGATACATTATCGAATATAAATTGCACAATGACTTTAAAAAAATAAATTATGAAATTTTACAATTTCCCTAAATAAAAAATAAGTTCCAATATTAATTTTGTAAAAAAATAAATAGGTATTTTTTGACCGAAACATCATAAAATGACTCATTGCAAAACTTAATCACATCAATATAAAAAAAAATTAAAATAAAGCGCATCCCTACTTATAGAAAAATTAATTTTGGGCCTGATGGTGGCCTATAATCAATAAAAAGGTACCATAACTTTGATTGTAAAGATTATATCTTTCACTCGCATGTTTTTGCTACAAGTAAAGGAGACGGGCAATAAAATCAAAGTACTGATATGTTTTTGGATAAAGGCGGATATTATTAATGTGCAATTCATAAATCCCTAACTCCTGTCCCATAGTTTGCTCCTCCTGCCCTATTCAAGGCGTCTTTGAATTGATCGATGTCTATTTCGGATTGATTTTCCAATTGTAACTCCACTGCAAAATTCTGTAAAAGAAAAAGAATTGTTGTATTATAATTTATTAATATTGCTCCGATACTGTATGTTGTACACTATTGATTACTTGAGTGTAGAAATGTACAAAATTAACGTAGTGAAACCGCACCGCAAGTGTCAGAAAACGGAACTTAAAATGAAACGTCAAATGTCATTGTATTGTACGACCGCCAAAATCACAGAGCAAGTAATCACTACAACTGTCAAAATAAAGTGAACGACGGAAATAGAAGGTTGTTGTTAAAATCTGAAAAATAATAGAAAATGGAAGAATTACTAAATAAAGTGCCGTGTAGAGAAGAGCAGTTGAATGTCTTGTTTAATTTACTCGGCGAAGGTGACGAATGTTTACCTTGTTCTATATTTATTAGTGGCAGTATGGCAACGGGAAAAACTTTATGCGTTAACTCTGCATTACAAAGTTTAAACTATAAGCATGTTGTTATTGACTGTATCGAGTGTTATACACCTAAAGTAATGTTCGAGAGTATCCTATCGGGGTTGGAAGATGAGGAAATCGACGTTAAATGTGAAACATTGATGGATTTAACAAACGGTTTGAATAGGCTACAAGAGACACAAATAGGTTATGAGCCGGTAATAGTAGTCTTCGACAGGGCTGAGAGGCTACGTAGCATGGACCACAACATAATGAGCTCATTTTTAAGACTTCAAGAGCTTTGCAAACTCAACATTTGTACTATATTTATAACACAATTGGTTTATGAAAACTTCTACTTCAAAATGGGTGTCCGAGAGCCTATCAAGCTGTATTTCCCGAATTATAATAAAGAAGAACTGTTCAAAATAATCTTCCTGCATCAAAAACTGTTTATACACCACCTACTTGCAACGTATGAAGTAGATGATGATATTAAAGAAGAATTGGAGAAGCCAGAGTTATTTGCAAACTTTCTCAATGCATTTTTGAGCGTATTTTATAGACCGTGTCGCGATCTGATTGAATTACAGCACATGGCATGCGTCAACTTTATGAAATATTGTGAGCCAATCATTGAAAACGAAATAAATGCTTCCGATTTATCAAAACTCTGGCGTCACATATCACCCATCCTCAAATCAAGTTTAGAACTACTTTATTTACGTATAAGTAACTCCAAACCTACCAAACCATCACCCGGAAAAGAAAATAGTGATGCGGACAATATACCAACGCACAACTTTGAAAATACATTAAAAGAAGAGTTAATATCTACAAAGACATTTGCACAGAGTTTCGAGTTACCTTACTATGCTAAATTCCTACTTATTGCCTCTTACTTAGCCAGTTACAACCCACCAAAGGAGGACAAAAGACTGTTCATGAAGAATCATGGAAAACAAAGAAAGAGGTTGCAACAAGTCAGAGCAAAAGCAAAGATTACTGAGAAGTTAAACACACAACTTGGTCCAAAAGTCTTCACACTGGACCGATTACTAGCCATATTTTATGCCATATTGGAAGAAAAAATTGGTTTGACAAGTAATTTGCTGGCTCAAATAGCCACATTAGTTGAATTGAAGCTGATTGCGGGCAGCAAAGAGAT
Organism: Sesamia nonagrioides; assembly: GCA_017933935.1. Taxonomy (NCBI): domain Eukaryota; kingdom Metazoa; phylum Arthropoda; class Insecta; order Lepidoptera; family Noctuidae; genus Sesamia; species Sesamia nonagrioides. The sequence continues at coordinate 754,956 of JADWQK010001879.1, forward strand.
AGATCTGGATACTGCAAAGTACAAATGTATAGTGGGCTACGATTTCATCTCTGCGGTGGCTCAAACTGTTGGTTTTAATGTTAGGAAGTACTTATATGATTTTATGTGATCTGAATTATGTATTTTGTACTATTTATTGCATTTTTTAAATACAATATTTGTAAATCCTAATGGGTTTTGATGTTTTATTCTTATAAAATATCATCGTCAATTTTGGCGCCAAAACTGTGCATTTTTATTTTATAGACATTGTTTTTTTTTTTTCTCCTTTGGCAAAGAAATTGTTTTGTATAGGTGTACTGACACAATCACGACCAATCAAATGACACCTCACATGTGAAAATCTGTCAAGCCGTTCAGACTGCAAAAGTGTGTGCCATGGTAATAATGTTGTGCCTGTGCATTACACTGAGCAGGCAAAGGTATCTCAGACCATGATAGCCTCGTCTTGAATTATATATTGTTTTCTTTTGTAACTTATCATAACTAATCTAACTCCTTACGTTTCCCGCGTAAGGCCGACAAGTTCGCGTTCTTTATAAATTATTCACTGTATGCACTTTTTACTACATAAATCACGCGCTTTTATTTAGTAAACAACATTATAAATAATTTTAAGTCCAATGAAAAATGAGCGTGACACTCATCTTTACATTCCCGCCAAAACTCCGCCATGGTAATAAATAATGTAAAAATGTAAGGAGGTTACTAATCCTTTTAGTTCCGTATTCCAGAAGGTAACTCAAGCATTGATCTCTGCTTTTATTACTTAAAACTAGTTTCAACAAATCAAATGGCTTGAAACGAGACTTAAGTAGAGCTTGAGTTTTGAGTGACGTTCTGTAATACGGACCATAATGGAATAACTCTACTGGCACCAGCATAACCATATAAGTCCTCAATAAAAGAGGTTAGTCACGTTACCTACCACAGACCTCTCCCTACTGATACAAACGCCTCGTAAATCTGCCTATCCCAATCGTTCCCGGGGTATGAATCATGACGATTCACATTTAATTTATTGCCAAAACAATTTGTATGAATTCCGAATGACACACACATATCTCCGAGACAGTCAATGGCTCTGTGTTAATTGTTAGATTACACGCTGGCAAATGATAAGTCATTCCAATAAGCCATTATTGGTGTACATACTCTCCATTAGGATGGAGTGTCTTCAGGCCGTTTATAGTGAAATTTAAGTACGTGCATCTTTATCTTTTCATTTCGTTATGAAAAGACAGAAATCTGTTTAGTCGTAGTTACATCGTTTTTTAACCATGCGTCCCTCCTTTGCAGGGGTCCACTCAAGCGCGGATCCAGGGGGGGGGTCATGGGGGTCATGACCCCCCCCTGGGCTGGGTCCAGGAGGACCCAGCACAGGAGGATTTTATTTAAGTACTTTCAATATTTCATCAGTTTATATAATACATACTTTGTTTGACGCAAACGCATTATTCGAGAATGAACGCATCCAAAATATGAATTTTACCGCGCTACCTCCGCCTCGGCCGCCAACATTCAAATGTCACATTTCGTATGACACTTGCGCGCGGTCTGTTTATTAATCAGTAATTTTTTCATTATGCCAGTGTGTCTGTGTTCAAACTCAAATATTATTGTTGTATCGAAACCGGCTCAGTTGCCAAAGAAAAAAAAAAAAATGTTGTAATGTTCTTAAAGTAACTCGTAGGTAAATAAGTAGGTGCCTACTTACTGAAAGAGGGGGATTAATATATGGACGATAGCAGGTCAAGCTACCGGAACCTGACTAATAATCCCAATCAATCTTCAACCTTCCCAGTTTAGCAATAAGGTTGAAAATCTAATGAAGAAATTTGATAGTTTTTAGTAGCTTGATGTGCTGTCGTCTGTACATACCTACGTATTTTGTTATTGGGCGAGGGAGTTTGAAGTTACTTTTTTCCGAAGGTGGAAAAACCATGAACTATCCTCCGCTCGGAGACGCGGAGGGGTGTGCCGGCTAAAAAACCACCCAAGCGTTCGTCATCTGCCTTTCCGGAGTTCTGGGTTCTCCTAATTCTACGGTAGTCTTAAGCTCACTTTTTTGTTTTTGTTTCCGGGGTGGAAAATCCTCATGAATGTCCGCCGCCCTGGGGTGGGCCGCGGTGTCTGTCAGACTATTACTGACTAAAAACCACCCCAGTATTCCATCTCACAGGTCTACACCAGGGGTTGCGAGAACAAACACTGCTTCCGCAACCGCCGATTGGTGCTGGCCCGCCACTGTAGGCCTCCTTCGGTCAAGGAGGGGAGTGAGGTGTATGACTCCCCCCTGACGTCTAAGAGTGGTGCGCGTGGAACACTTCGCGCCGCCACCTCGGGTCCTGATGATTGGGGGCGACAAATGTTCCCGAGTCTATCGCCCCTGGACCCATTTAAGGGGGTTGAAAGAGGGAGCCATCCATCCTCCACTGACGCCCGGTGCGTCTGCTGCGGGCCGGGTGAGAAGACGAGATCTCCCTCTCCCTTTCCGCAGCCTCCTTCTGCGAGACGACTGTATCGCAGAAGGAAACCACCGCATCCCAGGACTCTTCGCTGCCGACCATCGACTCGATTACGGCCGATAGCGACAGGTCACTGCCTACTTCAGAGATGAGGTCACGGCGCAGCTCCACCCAAGCGGCACACTCTGGCCGCGCCGTGTCCTCCCGGCTGACGACGAAGTGGTGACACCGGGCGTTCGGTTCCCTGTTTATGTGACACAGGTACTTCCCGAAGCAACCGTGCCCCGAAAGTACCTGTGTCATCCGAAACGTCAGGTAGCCGTGCCTTCTCCCGAGCCAGTCCGCCAGTACCGGCCGCATAGCCTCGATGGTGGTGAGGCGTGGTAGGGCGTGAAAGCCTGTTACGCCCTTCCGACGCTGCTCGAGCTGACAAAGCATCAGCCGTTAGCCCCGCTCCCGAGCCTCCTCACGCTACCGGAACAGTGACACGAGGACCTTCGCCATTCACTCCAGGTCCCAAGGCGCGGATCCAGCCAGTAGGCAGGCCGCCTCATAGGAGATCGTGCATAATTCATGATCATGTATAACTCTGATGGCCATCGCTCTCTGCGGTTGTTGCAGTACAGCGATGCTGCCGGCCGTCAGGTCAGAGGCCCACTTCGGGGCCTCATACAGGGCCATCGATCGCACAAATCCCATGAAGAGCCGCTCATGAAAGTGCCCCAGCTAACCGCGAGCGCCAGCCGCCGGAAGTGGGGGCCGAAATCCCACCGGCTGTTGAGCACCAGTCCCAAGTACTTCAACACCATGGCCTCCGACTTGTTAAGGGCCACCTTCAGGCCTATTCGACGTATGCGGCCCACCACCTGTGATACCGCAGCCATCGCCAGCAACGTTGCTTCCCTGTGCGAGCTCCCCCGGGCGGTGACCAGCGTGTCGTCCGCAAAACATGTCAGGTCTACCCCCGGTCTGAGCTAACCTCAGCATCCAGTCGTACGTCGTCGACGTTACGATAAATCAAAGCATGGTAAAGAGCTTCAATGGTTGAAGAACGTCTAAGCGGACTGGCACTTCTCCACGTCCATAAAAACGTACCTATCCATTGAAGTAGATGAAGTGATAAGACGTTTCGGAAGAAGACGTGAAAAAAAAAAGATTTCGTTATTTAATTAGGTATTTATAAGTTCAGTACTTATTAATTAAATATCTTCTCTTTAATTATCCCTATTATCAAAGTTTTATTAAAACTTCTTATGACTTGACCACGACGATGTGACCCTCCCCTGGCGCCAAAGCTGGATCCGCCCTTGGGTCCACTGCACTGCACGTTGCATTTTCTGCCCTGAGAGCGCCGAATTTTAGTTACGTAGACAAGTGTTGAATGTGCCAAAAATACACTCGGTCTCCGCGCAATCTGCAGCTCCAGTAGTGTCACTCAAAACGTAAACAGTTTCACTGTGACTTGTCCGGCCAAACTCAATCATGTTTTGCTTGCACAGTCGCACAGATCGTTTTTGTTAGATGTTCATGTTAGTTTTGTCAGATGTTAGTTCAGTACCTACAGGACTGTGCCGTGCCGATTGAAACTATAAAATTTAGCGAATATTTTATCGATAAGTCATTGATAAAATATTAATATTATATCAATGCGATAAGTGCTATAAAATCTGTTTGAAGTTGCCATCGATACCGACTAGACAAAAAAATAAACGTTAGTGTGTGCATCAAGTTTTAATATCGTAAACTTATCATATTTAATATTTTTAATATTATATCAATGGGTCCAGATAAAAAGTCACTCAACATGTAATATTAAATTATCAGCACCTAAACTATATTATCATAGCATAGTATCTTTAAAATGTAATAAACTGTATATTTTTTTACACTACGTCTATATAATTTAAATGAACATTTTGATAATGATAACTACAAAAGCGGGTTGATATTCGTCCACTTTAGGGTTTAGGATTTCATTGCTGAACTTCCTTTAATGTCGGCCAAATTCAACAAACCGTTGCTTGGCAACGAGTAGTTTACGCCTAAAAGGCAGGTAGTAACAACCTTTTCTAGTTAGATGATTTTCATAAAAGTAATAATTCTATTTCCTACTAATGTAAACAGTTTATTTGTTTCGATATTTATGATTTGCATAGAACGCTTTACCGATTTGAATGAATTATGACACACATGTAAGCTAATTTCCTCATAGGTTATTTTTTTTTTAAACTTAAATATTATACTTAGGCCATACTTGAAAGTATTACAATGCATGTGTTATGCAGTTGATTTGAAAGTAATTAAATACGCAAAATTGTATTGACAAATGCCTCAACCTTGAGTATTCATTGGTTGAATTCCACAAAATGTTTTCAATACCTGGATTTCATCCATCTTTCTTTTTTTGTAGGGCTATCACGTAATTTTAATGTCGTCTTTTTAATGGTTTTTCGAAATACCAAGTTATTATGCATGTTATTTTAGTGATTCTATTGAAATATACTACAATAGGAATTGTTAATAAATAGTTAGCATGTAAAAGTAGTTAATCATGTAAATAACATGAGATTTGTAAAACGTGAGTTGTCTAAAACAAATATAATACAATTTCAAACATACAAATCGAATACAATAAATAATCTAGACATCCAATACAAAGTCTCTTACTTAACTACTGTGGATAATTGTGTATTTTTGGGTATAACAGTTGACAAAAATTGCAACTGGAAACCACATATTGACAAAGTTGTTGTAAAAATTGATCGTTTTGTCTATGTGCTAAAAAGGATTCGACAAACAACTAATCATGATACGGCAATGCTTGCATACCATGGCTATGTATCATCCGTACTTCGATACGGTCTAATAATTTGGGGGAACTCAGTGGAGGTTGATAGAGCATTTAAATCCCAAAAAAAATGCATCCGAGCAATCTGTGGAGCTCATTTTTTAGACAGCTCTAAGCCATTGTTTCAAAGATTAAACATCCTGCCTTTACCATGTCTATACATTTTTGAAACATGCACTTTTGTAAAAAGAAATTACAATTTATTTGAAACTCTGGAAGACAGGCCAAATAGCCGAACACGACATAAAAACAAACTTCGTTTACCACAAATAAAATTAAAATTATTTAAGAAAAATGTATATTGTATGTGCATAATCATTTATAATAAATTACCAAATAGTTTACAAGAATTACCTTTGACATTATTTAAGAAAATGCTATTTAAATTTTTGTTGTCAAAAAATTATTATAGGATTAAGGACTATTTAGAAGACAAATTGATGGAATTTAGATAACGTAATTTTACTAATAAATTTGCACGCCATATATGGCAGGATACGCTGGAAAAAATGCATTGTAACACCCTTTGTACCGTATTTTAGCAAATAAACATTTTTGATTTGATTTGATTTTTAACCCTAAATTGGTTTGTTTACCTCTATTCTTTATGGAGCTTGGCGAGAATGTGGAAGAAAACGCAAAGTTATTTGCAGATGTCGCTGATGGCGTTTGACTCATAACAATATTAGCTGTCAGTCGTATGACGTATCACGTTTTATGTTGAGCTTTTATTGTGTTTGACGAGTTTTTTTAGGTAAAGCAGAGCAATGTATTGTACATGGACTGTTTCAAGTTAAAAAAGGAGTTAAAAGTCTACAGGAGCTTCAGTAAAAGGACGAAAACCTGATCTAATTACCAGGCAAATAACAATGCCCAGACTTTAAACTAAATGCAGACTTATTAGTGTTTTAAGTTACATTAATTTTGTATTATGTTTAATGTTTCTTTAGTTATTAAATATAACTAAAGTTAGTTAGTAAATATTAATGTACTTATTATTGCCATATTTTGAAAGTTTCAGCCCTAATAACCTAAAATTATTATCCAGACTTGAATCGTATGACCGAAATTTTAACTTCGAGGTTCATCAAGAACAAGGAATTCAAGAGAAAAAAATTGATTTACCGCCCCCAGAAAGCTATAGAGACATCAACATAATCTTTACTGAAATCTATTTATACATACATATATTCTGTTCTAAATTGAAATGCATATCTTTAGGGAAAGAGTGATTTCCATTATTATTGCAAGAAATTGCTACACAACGCGCCATATTTTAATTTTTTTTATAAAAAACGTAAACTCGTACAAATTACTATGGGTTTTGACAGTTTATTTGGGTCAAACGATGTCAGCGCCTCTAGTGGCGAGATTTGTCAGTTTTCTTCCCCATTATAAATCTATGCGTCCACTTGGCACACGCGTGTACGTCAAAAATGGCGATAAATATACTCAAACCAAAAAAAAAAATGATTCAAATTACAACATGGCCTTGACTTATGTGAAATAAAAAATGAATTCGAAATCGAAAATCGATGCGAGCTGGTTCACTCGTCGATATTTTTTTGATTTAAGTTCCTCGACTCTAATTGCCGACCACACAAACATCACTCTGCCTTCCCCCGTCAAGGTTTATAGGCGTAATATAAATAGTGGGTTAAATTGGTGATATAAAGAGATATACTTACAGAGATGATGTCTTTAATGATGGCTTTATCGGTGGACATCTTGGCCCGGTTGATGACCGACACGTTCGGCCCCACCCACGTGACGAACAGGAACTTCTTACGTTTTGACATCTCGTCGCCCATCTGCAACCTGGATTAAATATTATATTATTTACTCGATCTAGAACGCAGCTGGAATAAAGAAAAACTGGACAAGAGCGAGTCGGATTTAAGCAAAGAAACACATGACACTAAACGTTACAAGTACCAAAATTCAGAATCTTACGTTGTAACAGATTTCGAATTGAAAAAGTGACGTTATAATATAATTAATGTACAGACGACAGCACATCAAGCTACTACACTCTCTTAGATTTCCTTATTAGATTTACAACTTTATCTGTAAAGCATTAAGGCTTAAGGTTGATTGGGAATATCTGACAGTTTGGGGTAGCTTGTCCGTACCGTTTTATTGAACAAGTTACTTCCGTGTTCTCCTATTTCTTAGCTTTTTAAATAATTGATCATTGATTCTAGTATTGTGGCAGATAAATCCCTTTAAATCTCATAAACAAATATGTAGAAATATCATGCCTTCATAATCGTATTGTGCTTTAAGCCAATTGGAGGAGTTAGAAAACCCGGTTTTCAACGCATGGTGTTTTTAAGATATTAGTAGTTGGGCTGTGGGCAGTTGCCTCAGACACAACCGACTGATTGGAGGATCCTCTGTTTTCTGTGAAGGTGAGTGAACTTTACACCCTGCCTGCCTGATCGCGGAACATATTATAAATTTGAATCTTGTCTTGTTCTAGAGGTTGTCGTAAAAGATCGCTTTTAGCGATAAACCGCCCATTGTGTCACTCTTTGTAAAATCTTTATATTATGTTCTGTCCTTGTCCGATGAAGGCCAGCCCGCATCGCAGCAGAGCCAGTAAATATAAATTCCCGAGTATGACCTCTGAGTTTGTTTCGGTCGTTTCTTCTCAGAGCTAGTATTAGGAAACGCCGCGGTCATCAAACTGCCGTCCCTTGCTGTGCTCTCCAGCGACACCCTAAGCCGAGGTTCGTACCCCACAGGGGGTGCCCTTAGCGTGTAGTCGCTTAGTGTTTAGATGCCCTGGCTGGAGGCTTTAAATTCATTTAAGGTAGCCACAGGATAGTCCGGTTAAGCAGTCACGCGATCACGACCTCTCAAAAGTCAACTACGAGATGCCATATTAAAAAAAAATATGTGCGGTGGTAGGCCATAACCTCGGCTACCGGCAGAAGTTACCACCCACCAGACAAGGTCTTGCCGCCAAGTTATTCGTCGTGTTCCGGCATGATGTCTGGTGAAGCTGTACGGAGAACGGGTCTGAGCAGTTGTGTTGCGATGTGTGCCGGGTACGATACGCCAAATGTTGTTGTGTCGGGAGTTTGGTCGTGGAGAGTCTCCAGATCAATCTCCCTCTGGCGCAGCATCTTTGGTCGTTTTGGTCTTGGGTTTAACATTGCATCAACTCACTCAACTGCCGTCATCCTTCCTATTCCTAAGTTTTTTAAGTGAATAGGCTTAATAAACTAGTGCGCTTTAGCATCAACGATTGCATCACTGCTTACCATCAGCCGGCATTGCAGTCAAGCACTAGTTTATAATTATTATAAAAAAAATTATATGGTGTACATAATAAAGAGTAATCTATTCTATTGTATTAGAATCATTTTGAAGCATATTGCTAATCTAATCCATTCCTCCATATATTCGGAAAATGTATCTCCTCAATAACATAAATCACGCAATGAATGTTGTCGAACTGTAATACCTGCTGTTCCTCATACTACTTACTAACAAATCTAGTAGACTGCTAGGCACTTTACTAATGTCTACAATTGTGTCATCAGCACCGTCACGGCTGGTGGGCCGGTCACCACTTACTAGTGATTTAATCGCGTTACAACTCTTGCCTCACCTGTTACTAAACGTAATTGCTTGATTAGGCCACCAAATAACTTCAGACAATTTCAGGTACTGAATGTTTTTCAGCAATGTTATTGCAACGGGCGTCGGCCGGGTTTCCTGACAGAGGCGCATTTGATTTTAAGAAGCTTTGCCTGCGTTTAGCGTCAGCGTCGATAGATCTGCGCGCCAGGTAGTGGGTTTTTTTTTGAGGATGGGAAATCATCAAATGACCTCTCCTGCTTTGGGCGGACCGGGAGGGCGTGTCAGTCTTTTACTGACTAAAACCTATCCGTTGTTCCTTTACTTGCCTGTGCGCTACGGGATCTCTCACGAACAACCCACGGTTTTCTCGGTGGTAGGCCATAACATAGGCTGCTGGCAGAAGTTACCATCCACCAGACAAAGTCTTGCCGCCAAACGATTCGTCGTGTTTCGGCATGATGTCTGGTGAAGCCGTACGGAGGACGGGTCTGAGCAGTTGTGTTGCGATGTGTGCCGGGTACGATGCGTCAAATGTTGTTGTGCCGGGAGTTTGGTCGTGGAGGGTCTCCACATGAATCTCCCTCTGGCGCAGCATCGTTGGTCGTGTTATTGGGTCTAGCATTGCACCACCTCGGTCATCTGCAGTCTTCCTTCCTATTCACTAAGATTTTTTAAGTGAATGGACTTAATAAACTAGCGCGCTTTACCATCGACGATTGCATCACTGCTTACCATCAGGCGGGATTGCAGTCAAGCGCTAGTTTATAATTATAAAAAAAAACGGCCCTGGCAGAGATAGTGGGTGTCTGGAATCGAATTCCTGTTTGAGGGTCACTACTGCGCTTTCTACTTCCTATTCTGCCCTCTGTGTCGCAAAACACGGAGTTGAAGTGACCCCTGTGCCGTCACTAAAGATACAGTAGAAGTGACAAAGGTCAACAAGACATAAAACTCAATCATGCCAGCGGCACAAAGTAGAAGCAATATTATTTGCACCGGTGGTAGGTACTAGTCACACAAAAGGCAATGGAAAGAGCTATGCTCGGAGTTTCTCTGCGTGATCGAATCAGAAATGAGGAGATCCACAGGACAACCAAAGTCACCGACATAGCTATGCGAGTCGCTAAACATAAGTGACAGTGGGCGGGGCACATTACTCGTAGAACCGATGGCCGATGGGGCAGTAAGGTTCTGGAGTGGCGGCCACGTACTGGAAGACGCAGCGTAGGGAGGCCCCCAACAAAGTGGACCGATGACCTGGTGAAGGTCACGGGAAGCCGATGGATGCAGGCAGCACAAGACCGGTCGGCGTGGAAAGCCTTGGGAGAGGCCTTTGTCCAGCAGTGGACATCTGTAGGCTGAAGAAGAAGAGGTACTAGTACCAAAAGGAATGATCCTCCGACCAGATGGGTGTTATGTCTTGCGGGCCCTTGACCGATAGTTGAAATTGGCAAGTTGTATGTATGCTAGTTGCACGGTAAACTCTGATTGCGAGATGTAGAATTCGTGTGACGTCAGTATGACGTGTTATTTCTTTGTGGCGTTTATAGGTACCGCTACAGGGGCCATTATCAACTAACCTGAGATATCCGAAGGCGCGGTCGTCATCAGAGAACTGGGTGCGGAACTCTGTGAAGTCTGAGCCGCGCGCAGAACACACGATGCGGGCACCGTCGAATTTGAACACTGCCCTGCGGAATTAATATGGGACATTACTTTTATACATACATCGTCATTGACTAATTTTAAGTTAAGTGCATCGATCACTTATACACTAGATACGATAAGAATAAGAAAAATTTGTCTGAAGCATCGCTTATTTCCATCCCTAAAGAATTTATAGCGTGGGTAAGCGTTACATGCAGATGATATTGGAGTCAAAAATGTTTACAAAGAGCATTATTGAGTCAACTTATTATTTATGTTTTTATAATAGGTGACTCAAGAAATCAGAATGAGAGTGACATCACTAAATTCATTTATTATCTGTAGGTACAGTTCATTCATACATTCATTCATTTTACCGCTGACAGCAGTTTTCTAACAGAAACACTATTCAAATGAAAATAAAAATCATTGTGATACTGGCACGCAATGGCCGACTGATTTCGTATTGCTGTCAATTTGACAGTAGGTACACAAATCAGAGGTAAACAACTGTGAATGGACTGTACACAGCTATCAGCTATATTATATCTTTTGGCGCTCGAATGGCGTTGACAGGGAGGCACTCTCATCACCAACCTTTTTATCGTCCCACTGCTGGGCACAGGTCTCCTCTCATACAGAGAAGGATTGGCCCCAGGCCCTGTTGATAAACATTTGTGCAATTCTTTTGAGAAAAATAAAATGGCGGCATTAGTTTCCGATTTCGTTCACATGCGAAAAGAATCTTGGGGTCACTTTGTATCGCGATTTTGAGTGATATAAATACAAAGATATATTGTTACTATTAATTCTCACGTTTGCACGTCATCATCATCATCATCGTCATTTCAGCCGAAAGACGTACACTGCCGGACATAGGCCTCCCTCAACGTTCTCCACGACCGCGACGACCGGTCCTTCGCCTCCCGCATCCAGCGGTTTCCCGCGACCTTCACCAGGTCGTCGGTCCACCTTGTCCCACGCTACGTCTCCCGGTGCGTGGTCGCCACTCGAGAATCCGTCGGCCCCATCGGGCATCGGTCCTACGTGCAAAGTGTCCAGCCCACTGCCACTTTAGTGTTGCAATTCTTCGGGCTATGTCGGTTACTCTCGTTCTTCTGCGGATCTCCTTATTCCTGATTCGATCGCGCAGTGAAACCCTAAGCATAGCCAATTGCCCTTTGAGTGACTTTGAGCCTTCTTATAAGGCCCATTGTTAGCGACCACGTCTCAATTCCGTTCGCACGTGTAATTTCCAAAATTGTGGTGTCTCTTCCACAAGGGCCATTGATCAAGAATAGAAGTTGAATAATCTTGTTGTGTCTGTCATTACCATTAGATACATGTATTTAATAAACTTACCACTCAGTGGGCGATGTGTCAGATCTTACGTCATCGTAGGCAGCCCGTATCGTATCCCTATCCAGTCCAGTCGTCATTGTCACCTAAAACAATAGAACAACGATATTCAGTTACAGACATGATCATAGATGAAGCTGGTGAAATGTTGAGTGGTTCCCAATGCATATAAACATGTACATAGCACATCAAGGTACTACAATCTGTAAAGTCTTTATTAGATTTTCAACTTTATCAGTAAAGTATTAATGCTCAATGTTGATTAGGATTATTTGACAGACAGCTTAGTTATTTCATCATCACACATCGCCCTTGGTGCGCGACTCGCACTTTGCCGGTTCTTATGGCCCAGTGGATTATAACTCTTATCGAGCCAGAGAATTGAGAATCCTTAGCCAACAAAGCGCACTCAGGCGCAAAAAAAAAACCACAGATTTGACTCTCAGTCAAACAGTGACAGTGTGACAGTGCAGTCGACAGTACATTAAAAATCACTTGAGAAAAATTACCCGTGACTACCCAGGGTTGAATTAAAAACATTTGTTACACAGAAAATAGCAAGGACATTGACGAATATACGTACAATTTCTTATCTTACTGCACCTTTATTGCATAACACACACCATAATTAGAATTTTTGTCAACATAATAACATTTAGCATTGTACCTAAGTAGTTGATTACATATTATTTATAGTATTATTAAGTTCTTAGGTTAATACTAGCGGCCACCAGCGACTTCGTTGCTCGTGGAGTTGGGTATGCTCCGCTCCTATTGGTCGCAGCGTGATGTTATATAGCTTTAGCCTTCCTGGATTAATGGGCTATCCGACGCAAAAATATTTTTCTAATCGGTCCAGCAGTTCCTGAGATTAGCGCGTTCAAACAAACAAACTATTCAGCTTTATTTATTAGTAGTAGATAGTAAATAAATCATATTAGAAATCCATTGCTTCATATTTATGCTCCATTTTTTTTTCTCCTAAACAACATACCTACCTTATTTTTTATGTGGATGGGTTATCATGAAATAACCTCTCCCGCTCTGGGCGGAGCAGAAGGGGGTGTCAGACTTTTACTGATTAAAACCCACCCGTTTTCCTTCACTTGCCTATGCGCCAGTGCCACGGTTTATTTTTTGACCAACCCGCCAACCAACGTCATTATCATCATCAACATCATCATCAGCCTCTATTCGTCCAGTACTGGACATAGGCCTCTTCCATGGCACGCCAACAAGCTCGATCCTGAGCAGATCTCCGCCAACCACTACCAGCCACCTTTTTGATGTCGTCGCTCCATCTCGCCCAAGGGCGTCCTCCTACGCTACGTTTGCCGAGACGCGGTCTCCACTCAAAATAAAAAAATCAAAGCATTTATTTCAAATAAACCAGTTACAGGCACTTTTGAATTGTCAGAAGGTCGGTCAGTGAATAAGATGAAGCTAGTCGCCCATTCCAAAGAGTGGGCACGAAACTCCATGGACACTCTTTTATCGAGGACTCGTTTACCCCAACGGTTGTGGCAAACAACGTACCTACCTAAAATACCAAAATAACGCAATGAATGTTGTTGAACTGTCAAAAAACCACTCCCACCATTAGTGGGTCACACATTCACCCCGTGATTGTAAAACTCACTTATTGAATTAAATTGGAGTGTCAACGATACCGGAATAAGTGAAAGACTGAGCGTTACTATGAAATGATTACAGTAATAAACTTATTTATCTACATATTTGAGGAAAATAAATCGAAAATACGATAAAGTTTATTGAGGATGATTAATGGTTTACAAAATTACGTCATCATATCGAAGGAAAGGGGAATCCGTCATCGACTGAAATAACGCGGGGCGTGCCAGAAGCACTGCACTTACAGTGCTGCACTGGCAGTGCAGTGTTGCAGGCGCGGTCCGCGTACTCCAATGAAGGTCAGCCCGCGCCGCAGCTTTTATTTTTTTAATAATTATAAACTAGTGCTTGACTGCAATCCCGCCTGATGGTAAGCAGTGATGCGATCGTTGGTGGTAAAGCGCACTAGTTTATTAAGCCTATTCACTTCAAAAACTTAGGAATAGGAAGGATGACGACAGTTGAACGAGCACGACCAACGATGCTGCGCCAGAGGGATATTGATCTGGAGACTCTTCACGACCAAACCTCCGACACAACAACATTTGGCGCATCGTACCCGGCACACATCGCAACACAACTGCTCAGACCCGTCCTCAGTACGGAATCACCAGACATTATGCCGGAACACGACGAATCGCTTGGCGGCAAGACTGTCTGCGTGTTGGCGGCAGCTGCCGCAAAGATTTAAGCATACATAAGGATATAGGGAAAGAGAAAGCGGCTTTGTTTTATACTATGTAGTGATTACTCACTGGGTTGGGTCGGATCAGACTGCAAACCAACCCAATATAGTTGGGAATAGGCTGGGCAGATGAAGGGGAAGTATAAATGATACATACACAAGACACAGGCCTAATGTCGGTGAGAGGTAGTGGGCCGTAATCTGCCACGCGGGACCAGCGCGGGTTGGTAGATATCACATGTCTTCGAAGTTTTAGCCTCTAGGACATGCCGGTTTCCTCACAATATTTTCCTTCACTGTTTTGAGAGCAGTGGTGATGAAATAATTTACACAAAGTAAAGCGCCTGACCGGCTTCGAACCTACGGCCTACAACTTGAAGTCGCGGCCGATATCGCTTGGCCACCACTGCTTTTTCAGATTATAATTTATTAAGTATAGATAACATATATTTTTTTTATATTTAACTTTCTGAAGTTTAGTGCTATCTATAGATGCCTACTTTTGGCTTAGATTATTTACGGTTTAGGCTCACACTGGAATCCCCGCTGCTATCTTGCTGACTAACACACAAGGTCAAATTAAATTATCTAGCGAAACTGCAGGCGTAATGGTTAAGTGCAGATATCAGCACGCTAATTGCGTAATTGCTATTATTCTAAATTTGAATTATTGTGAATCATGTTGCTAGTCCATTGCTCCATATGTTCAAAAAGTAAGTTTGCTCAACAACGTAAATAACGCAATGAATGTTGTTGAACTGTCAAAATTAAACCCATTGCTACTGATAGTGCGTTACGTAATTATCCTGCTGAACATGATAAAATTTTAATTTAAAATATTTTAAATTGTATTTTTTTTATACGGACAAATCACACAGATTGCGCTAGCCCCAAAGTAAGTTCAAGACTTGTGTTATGGGATACAAACTCAACGATATTATATTTATTATACCTAGATACACATCCAAGACCCAGGGCAATCAGGAAAAGATCGTTTTCCGTCGGGACCTAGCCGGGGATCGAACCCGGGGCCTCCACATCGCAGGCAGGCGTGTTGACCGCTGCAGCACGGAGGTCGGCGATAAAATAAAAAGGTCTTATGTTACTTTTGAAGGGTAGGAACGACCGCTGTCAGTGTTATCACTCACAGTAGGAGTTGAAAAAAAAATATATGTAGAAAAATAAAAAATTACACATAAAAATAAAAAGAAGACAAACACAAACAAACTGAGCGTATTTGAAAAAAACAAAAAAAAAAAAAAACTGAGCGGTATTTGGCACACAGATGATGTCTCACCAAATGTGATGTGATGATGATATGATCAGATGTGTGGGCATACACATATATGTAGGTTAGTTTTTATTCTCACTGGAACGAAACTTATCCGGGTAAAACCGCGGGAAGCAGCTAGTATTCTCATAATGTTCGAGTAAAAAAAAGATAGAACTAGAAGCATTCTTCGTAAACAAACAACAACAACCGAAAAACGTGGACATTTGAAAACAATCTCTGGATTAAAAAGTCCTTGTTTCCTGAAAAGACCGCTTTTGCAATCCATCTAAAACGTACTGGCCATTTTTTGTTGGAGAAAAAGTAAAAAAAAAAAAACAAACAAACCGTTGACAGCCGTAGTCCAATTCTGCGGACAATGGCGCTTATCTAATAGTTTCATAATAATGAATGGCAACATTGAGTTACGTTCTGCAATATTCCAATTAATACTGAAAGTAGGTTAGGCGGGAGGATAAACTAGACGTTTTATAGATATCTGTAGAATTGGTACACAATAATAATAGCTCTACAGGTTAAGCTACGCTGGACACAGTTTGGTCTGTGATGGCTGCCTCGGAACTCACGTTAAGAGCGTCGCAACACTCGCAACATCGCATATTAGGGTCATGTTTCGTGGTTTTCAATTTTTATTATTAAACTGGAGCTATATTTTAAAGATATGTTGTATTATCTTTTTAGAATTAGGTGAATAGTGGATAAAAACCGGCCAAGTGCGTGTAGGACTCACGTACAAAGGGTTCCGTACCATTAATTTATGAAAGGATTTATTTGTATGAAAGATTACGCGGTAATAAGCGGTTTTTTATTTACGAGGTACTAAAACAAAAAAATACTTACTAGATCTCGTTCAAAACAATTTTCGTTGGTAGTTTTTATAGTAATGTACTACATCATATGTTTTTTTTTATTTTTGATTTTCTTATTTTAGTAGTTAGAGGGGGGGACCAAGGTATTTCCACTTTGGAAACGTCTGTCACACAAACTATTCGGTTTAGAAGAAAAATATTTTGGAAACCTCGATATGATTTTTGAAGACCTATCCATAGATACCGCACACGTATGTGCCTGAAGAAAAAAAAAATGAGTTTAAGTTCGAAGTAAGGGGAGCCCCCAATATTTATTATTATTTTTTTTATTTTTGCATCAAAATCTTAATTCGGTTCACAAAATACATCTACTTACCAAGTTTCAACAGTATCAACATATATTATTTCTCCAAGGGTCTGAAACCGTTTTCTCCCTTTTTCTCTCTTTCTATCGAACCAATCTGAACGTCCGACCCACCAATCGACAGATATTCGTCCCTGGTACCATGGAATACTGTTTTCAAATTATTCCGCTTCACTGTTTATTTATAAAAACGACTTAAAAATTCTATTTAGTATAGTGCGAATTTTTCGCACGGGTCAGCTAGTAGCTGTTATAGTTTCGGAAAAAAATGGCTGTGACATACGGACGGACAGACGAACAGACAGGCATGACGAATCTATAAGGGCTCCGTTTTTTGCCATTTGGCTACGGAACCCTAAAAAGAAGTAACCGTAATTTTTACAGTTATTTTACTATGAAAAAGCAAGTTTCAATGCATTATTTGCATATACTTAAATAAAACTATAAACGCAATGATTTCTTACCACATATACACACTTTTCACCTAATTCTTTTTTTAATACAAGTTATAAATTAGTACTTGACCGCAATCCCGCCTGATGGTAACCAATGATGCAAACGTTGATGGTAAAGCGCGTTAGTTTATAGCGATATAAGAGCCTCACTCTAGCCTTGAAGACACTTAAATTGTAGTCCCGACGGAAACACCGCCGCTGGCAAATTGTTCCAGTCCCTCGAAAACGTTTTTAAAATATAGCTCCGATTAAATAATAAAACATTGTAAACCACGAAATATGACACAAAATTGCGACGTTGCCGTTCGTCCCCGCTGTCAATCGTAGATCTTCGACAGTCGTTACAGATAGTCAGAATCTTTGAAAGTTGAGTTTTGACGAGAAAGTAGCTGAGTGTCACGCGCATTTTTCATTGGTCTTTTAAAACTATATTTATAGTGTCGTTTACTAAATAAATGCGCGTGATTTATGTAGTAAAAAGTGCATTCAGTAAATAATTCATTTAAGAACATTGAAATATCGCAGCACAGTGGCCACATCATGACTTTGCCTCAAACCTCCCTCATAGACGGTTCACGCGGCCGTCTTTTTCGACATGAATAATTCATTACGTGACATTGGTTAAATGTACAAGCCGTGCATAGCCAAAAAAGAAAGAAAGAAAAGAAAGATGGAACAATGGAAAAAAGCGCGGGAAACCTTGAACGTAGCGGGCGAATTTTTTCTGGTTCTCTAAGTTTTTATTATGACAAAGGTACAAACCGTGCGAGCCAAATAAAAAAAAGTCTAACATCCAGTCTTACCAAGGGGTATCAGATATGATACCTACTGGTAATTACCCAGTAACTGGATTGTGGAGGTCAGATAGGCCGTCGCTCCATGTAAATAAAATTCTGGTATTCAGGTATATTCGGTAAAACTGGAATAAGACCTCAACATAGTTGGCAAAAAAGCTAGGCAGATGATGGGAATATTTGGGCAGTTCACCGCCCGGTACAGAATATTTGGGCAGCTTGCCGCCCGGTAAGGAAGATGTGGGCAGCTTGCCGCCCGGTAAAGAATATGTGGGCAGCTCGCCGCCCGGCAAGGAATACGTGGGCAGCTCGCCGCCCGGTAAGGAATACGTGGGCAGCTCGCCGCCCGGTAAGGAATACGTGGGCAGCTCGCCGCCCGGTAAAGAATATGTGGGCAGCTCGCCGCCCGGTAAGGAATATGTGGGCAGCTCGCCGCCCGGTAAAGAATATATAAGGAACAGACCCGAGTCTACGCGACGGCGCGGTGTGTTTCACGCGCGCCTCAAAGAGATTTCAGTACTAAGTGGCGGGGTCCACTATGGGGCCGTCGATCCGAGCTTGGTCTAAAGTGTAAAGGTTGAAGAAAACAGGCCCTCTGTACTGACATCGACAGAATCTAATCAAGGTATAATTGTGAAACCACCCAGCCTTTAAGTGTAAATTGAATTACTAATACTAAATTATAATGTCCAAATCAACGACTCACTTTAATAAGAGCTTTAAAATCCATGAAATTGGTTTTCATTTTGATCGTTTCAATAAATTGATATGGACTTTCATGTACCGTCTACACAAATATAGGTTTCTACGTTATTTTGTAATATGATATAGAACCGTCTCGCTCTCAGTCTCAGACTTGTCTCGATAAATGAAAGACATCGATTATATTATAAACCGTTGAACCATTTTTTGTACGTAATTGGACTCTGTTCATATCTTGTTCGAGTTTAATCGATTCGATCTTTTTCATTTTCTTAATGAATTGACGGGAATCGATGTTATTTTTGACGTAATTAGACCGAGAAGTCAAGTTGTTTTATTTGTTTATCTACTTTATTTCAATTGATGTGATTGATGTGATGGATGTGGATCGGTTAAAATATCTCCATGAGGTACAGACGACAGCACATCAAGCTACTACAATCTGTTAAACTGTATTAAATTTTCTTTTTGATTGGCAATATTTGACAGTTTTGGGAGCTTGATCCATTGTCGTCTGTACTAGCTACAGATGAAATTTTAGAACGTATCAATCCAATGAAATACTTGGCATTTCGCCAGTCTGGTTTTGCTCATCAGGTCAGCGCTACAATCCCGCAATCTCATGTTGAAAACCAGCTAGAATAACCTACCAGCGATCTACAGTTAGATTCACAAACATAAGCTCACTAACCAATGAGTATCAGGACCAATTAAAACTAGCCAGAGTACAGCATCTATCTACAACTTCTACTGCCTCGAAACCAGACCGAACTATTTTATCTATTCTATGCCAGTACCTTAGAAGAGCAGGAAAATCCTGAATGACATGATTCAGCGTCATCTGCGTGTATCTCCTGTCCCTCCGCATCAATACTCAAGTCTTCCTCTTTCCCATCCTTCACAATCGTATACAGCTCACCTATCCGGTTTTTCAAGGTCTTGATCTCAGACATGAGCTTCTTACCGTCAGTAGAAACCTCTTCTAGTGCTAAAATTTTCTCCGAGAACTGGGTCAGAGTTTTTCGCAGGTCGTCCACATTCTTGTTCAAAACTTTGAATCTGCCAATGATCTGGTTCTGGTTTTCTGTCAACTTGTTTATGTGTTCCTGCAATATCTCATAGCTGACTTCTACATGGTGAGTCTCCTCTCCGTCCATTTTCAACTTGAGGGTTCAGAATTTGTACATTTTAAACGATTAGTTTTTCCGGTTTTACGTTTCGGAGATTTTGTCATATTTGACACTTGGGTTTAATATTATTTTTTTATTTATTTTTGCTTTTATTTGCGCCAGTAGCGTTACTCATTTGGGACCCAGAACCTTTATGGTTTGTGTTTTTTTTTAAGTTGTCAAGCGATTCAGTTATGCCTAAGTTTTACATTTATATAAACACTGGACTGGACGAAGAAGGATGAAGGGAATATCGACGGGAAACCCTAATATGTAGGTCGTCGTCGTCTTTCTTTCCGCCATCCAATGGTAAAAACCATATATCTTTACACGGTTGATGCATACTAAGTACACACACAGATACAAAAAAAGTTGATCTCTTTTGGATCAAAGCTCACGCAGGACTCGAGGGCAATGAGAGAGCAGACTAACTGGCCAAGGACGCAGCTCCTAACTTGAAAAGAAGGCCAGACTACGACCAATGCCCGGTATCATTCGTCAAGCGACAGATCCGTAGGGACACGCTTGACGAGTGCAATCAGAGATATAAATCCAAGGACACAGCTGGCAAAATTATTCTTCTCGGATGCCATCGAAGCTTTTGGTCAAATCAGAAACAAAAAACCGACAGGACTACTGACCCAAATAATGACAGGATACGGTGAGTTCTCAGAGTACCTAAACAGGTTCAAGGATATTCCATCGTGTTTATGCGACTCTGACAAACAAGAAACGGTAGTACACATTCTGACAGATTGCCCCGTTTACGGTCTGGAGAGGTACAATACTGAGCAAGAATTGGGAATGGAGATAACGATGGCAAATATTAATGTGCTTATAAGGAATAAGGACACTAGGGACAAGTTTATTGGGTTTTGCATAAGAGTAGCCTCAAAGACCACTAGTAGGAACAAGTAAACGACGATAAGTTAGCATAATAAGAATAAAGGTCGATGAAAATGTCTGACACCCCTTGTAAGCCCAATGACGTAGTCTAAAATCTGTGATATTATTTGATATGGATAGTATAAGCTAACTTAGAGCTTGTAAGGAAATGTAATTTTAATTGAAACAATTTGTAGAGCAAAGAGCTCTGATTATGTCAGAGGACACGTGTTAGGCAGAAGTGTGGTTTTAGCGGTAAGAGTCCGGCACTGGCCAGACTGGCTCACTAGTGAGACAGCTTGGGCGTCCATGAGGATTTCCCACTCCTGCCAAAACAAAAAAAAAACTTGCACACACACACAGACGACAAACACAACAAGCTACACATCAAGCTACTACAATCTGTCAAATTTCTTTATTAGATCTTCAGCTATATGAGCAAAGTATTAAAGCTCAAGATTGAATGGGAATATCTGACAGTATCGGCTAGCTTGGGCCTGTTGTCGATCGTACATTACTAAAATAAAAGTTCGTTTACCGTAACAGAATAGTCGCAAGCTATATCAAGAAAGATAAACAATCTATTTTTGCAACAACGCCCTCAGAACGCTAACTACACATGAGAGAGCATTGACCAAAGTCATCCATCTCACTTCAAAAACATGACTGACATCGTCTTTCTAATAATAATTATACAGCAAAAACACGTTTATTTGTATATGGAGGCATCCTTGAAAATATCTAACTACTTTATTTTGAGAAAGCTTGGTGATCATTATTGGTCGTATCTTCTTCAAAACAGCGGAAGAAGTATGTTCACGATGTCGGCGTGAACCTATGTATGTAGTTCACGATGACCTGCCGAAAGCTAAAA
Source organism: Sesamia nonagrioides (assembly GCA_017933935.1). NCBI lineage: Eukaryota > Metazoa > Arthropoda > Insecta > Lepidoptera > Noctuidae > Sesamia > Sesamia nonagrioides. The sequence continues at coordinate 776,529 of JADWQK010001879.1, forward strand.
AAAACCGGCCAAGTGCGAGTCGGACTCGTGCACAAACGGTTCGGTACCATTACCTTTAAAAACGGAAAAAAATGTTTAATATCTTTTTGACAGCTCACGCGATAATGCGGTAATAAGATAAATTTATCGTATTATCGAAATACGGTCCTAAAGACGAAAGTACGACAAATCTCAGTACCAAAAAACGGCAAAAAAAAAAAATCACGTTTGTTGTATGGGAGCCCCCGTTAAATATTTTTTTACTTTTATTTTTAGTATTTATTGTAATAGCGGCAGCAGAAATAATAACTCTGAACATTTCACCTGTCTAGCTATTACGGTTCATGAGACATAGCCTGGTGACAGACGGGCGGACGGACAGACGGACAGCGAAGTCTCATGAATAGGATTCCGTTTTACCTAAGCCCCTAAAAAGTGCCAAATACAATACAGCTTAGTTCAGTATGGCTACCATGAGTTTTTAATACGAGACTCGATCGTCGATATCGAGCGCGTTTGGCGCTCTCATTGGTTGAGAGTTCTTACAACCTTGACGCGAGCCAATCGATGAGTCGAACGCGCTCGATATCGACGATTGATTCTCGTAGTGTAAACTCATAGTAGCCACCTAGCCACACCGTACAAAGTTGTCACTTTTCTATTAAGAACTTTAAGTTAACCTCAATAAAGTTCGAAATAAAAATTCTGACTCATGGTTAAATCAAGAACTAAAAATAGATTTCATTTTAGTATAAGGGGGTAAATGTCTATCTATTACGGTTCCAGTGTAAGACTGACATTGGAGCTTTAGTAAATAGGGCTTTCTTTGACACTCTTTTGGGTACTGAACCCTAAAAAGAACAAAAACTTTCATTGCATTACCGTTGCACACATTCCGACGCTGTCTTGCGGACAAGCGCGGGAAAAAACTGTTATTTTTGCAAAAAAAAGGTTTATCAATCACAGCACGGCACGGGCGACCGAGCGCAACGCTACACGGCAAGATCGCGGATCACTTTCATTTGAGCGAAAACACCTCAGAAACTGGAGCAAACGTGAGCTGGTGCAAGCTAAAAGAGTGAAAGAAATGGTACATTAAAAACCGGCCAAGTGCGAGTCAGACTCGCGCACGAAGGGTTCCGTACCATTATCTTTAAAAATTAATATAGCTGCTATGATACTTAATAGGTTTGATCATAAAACTAAAAATCATCTTATATTTACGTAAGTTATTGTTCTTGGGACCCGTCGATTTATTTTAATTTAATTATTTATTTTAATTTTATAATATAACCAAATATACTGTGAGCATTTTAAGTGTCTATCTATTTCCGTTATTAATAGGGAGCAAAAAATGGCAAAAAAATCACGTTTGTTGTATGGAAGCCCCCCTTAAATACCTATTTTATTTTTAGTATTTGTTGTTATAGAGGCAACAAAAATACATAATCTCTGAAAATTTCAACTGTCTAGCTATTACGGTTCATGAGATATAGCCTGGTGACAGACGGACGGACAGACGGACAGCGAAGTCTCATGAATAGGGTTCCGTTTTACCTTTTAGGTACGGAACCCTAAAAACCTCCCAACGATAGTTCTAGTTTATTTGAATTTGTTCAAATAATTATCATAATTCGTGCCGTCTACAATTCTACACTAACAGTAGGCAGTGGTTTTAATTTTGACAGTTCAACAACATTCACTGCGTTATTTACATAGCTGGGCAGACAAATTTTTCGAACATACCGAGCAATAGATTAACAATATGCTTCAAAATTCTGATATCTGTGTTCAAAGTCCTCACCGGCTAACGCAGTTCCTTCACCAGGTCGTCGGTCCACCTTGTCGGGGGCCTACCCTCGCTGCGTCTTCCGGTGCGTGGTCGCCACTCGAGAACCTGTCAGCCCCATCGGGAATCGGTCCTACGGGCAATGTGAAATACGACCTGGTGAAGGTTGCGGGAAACCGCTGGATGCGGGAGGCGCAGAACCGGTCTTCGTGGAGATCCTTGGGGAGGCCTATGCCCACAGTGGACGTCTTTCGGCTGAAATCATGATGATGATGATGAATCAGGATTGTAGAATGTAAACCGCTCCACGCTTTAAACTTGAACCACGTGTAAGTATCAGTAAACGACAATTTACGGAAATATTTTTATCTCTTATATTTGCTCAACAGTTTATTTGCTCGATTAACGTTTATTTTACAAAAGAAAGTTGACGGTAATGTATGGTTTAATCGCTGGAGTGTGTTTTAAGTGGTAATCAATTGTTCGTTTCTTTCCGCATGTTTCGTAATATGCTAGGTTATTGGGGATGTCCGGATGTCAGAGGGAATGGCCGCACTATCGTCTTGATACAGACAGCTGCGTTACTGTGAAGTTTGATACGTCTTCTTTTTTCCTCGTGCTGCCCGCATCCATCGGCTTCCCGCGACCTTCACCAGGTCATCGGTCCACCTTGGTGGGGGCCTCCGTATGGGGAGTCCCGTACACGTAAATTGGGGAGTGTTTTTTTTCGTTTCTACCTTGGATAGGTATTTAAAAATGAATAGGTGTTTACTAAAATCCTTTTATTTATTTATTAACTATGAACAACTTACAGCTCAAACAAACAGAATAAGAAAATGTATGTCAGACTGACAGCCAATTATAAGTCATCACCTCATCACATATAAAAAACAGGTTAAACAGAGATAGTGTGAACAACACAACACAGCTACCTAGCATATAATACATAAAAAAAAATCGTTTATTTGCACCTTAAAGTAAAGAAACACACAAAACATATATATATACAATATGTTAAGAAAACCCTGTCCGACCCATAAGGATAATAAAGGTTAGGTAAACACATGGCCAAATAAAATATGAAATTTTACCTAATCATCATAGTAACAATATTAATGAATTTTGAATTAATCTTTATTTCCCGCGAATTAACTCAAACTAAGGTAAAATTTTAAAATGTGACAACACCATTTTCGGCGGTATCATCGTTTGATTCTTTGTTGGATATTATAATGCATAAATTAATGCTCGATGTTTGGCGGTGCTCGTCTGTGAAGTCCCGCGCGGCGGCTTGTCGGCGTACTCAAAGAAAAAACTAGTGATGTACTAATTTTTGCGTAATAACGTTTTTTTATCGCTATTAATCGAAACTTGTACCTGCAGCCTAATAGGCGAACACATTTTTGTCAAATGATTGTGACTAGTTGGGATCGTTTGGATCGCAGTTGATATAAATAACTAATGATGAGATGATGATGATGTTGATTAATTTATTATTGTACTAAATGTTTCAATGTACTGTAACATTTGATGCAAATAAATTATTATTATTATTAATTATAGTGTAAAACAATGCAGGTTGAATGATTTATTGTAAAAACAGATTACCTAATGGTAAATGTACTTTCGTTTCATTATCGATAAATTACTAATAACAATATTATAACAGATAGACCTATTAGCACAGATTACAGAATACTACATATTAGTAAACAGAAAGGAGAGGGTCTTATGAAATACTTTTTAGTAAAGTATTATAAACATTTTAACGGTCAATATCATCGACATTCAGACAGAAACTGTAATTAAAACTTTGGAATGTTATTGAGTTTTGTGAAATATTGAATCCATGCATGAGATTCTGCAATACTAAATCGATACCATAATAGTTACAAATAAATTGTATCAATAGATCTGTCGATATTTTGAGTACTTTCTTACACATCACTACTCAATGAACACCGCCAGCGCACCTGTGTACCTATTAAGTATTTTTATGAAATAAAAATCATAAATCATTTTACATTTACTTCGAATAAATTGGAATTATTATCAGTTTCGCGTAAACTTTCCTTCCGTAAAGACGTTTAGTGTTTTGTGTGATCAATTCGTTTTCTAACGTAATTTAAAATGCGATGTGTGTGTTTGGATGTGAGTGAGGCTCGTAGAGACTATGAGATCCGTTTTGTACCCCGGTCCCGTGTGATTGTGCGTTATAACGTCTGTAAAATCGCGACTACGTAACCCGCAGTGTTATTGAAGCTCATGGTGTAGGAAGACCACGCATCCACGATCCGGATATTGAAAAGTAGGTGCTCGAATTATTCAACGAGGACCCCACTGTGACACGAGAGCTAGGTACTTACTAACCATATGCAAGTGTGGAAGGTCATGCATGAGGTCAAGTGAGTTCATGACCTATCGGCACCGCTACGGTTAAGCGCGTGCCCGCGTGACCTCCCTCGTCGCCCGCGCTGCCCAGTGTTGCCTTGTAAGCTACCTGTTTTTGCGAAATAATATTTAATTTTTTAGGGGGTATTTTTTTTTAGGTTTAGCCAGGTTTTGTATGCATTAGTACAATCAGTTATCGATACCTAACAACACCTTCACGGATCGGACAGGGTTTTCTTAACATATTGTATATATAATAATAATAAATACATAAATTTTTTGATATTGTTATTTTTGGCAAATAATCGCTCCAAGTGGAAAAGAAATGCCCTTAAACTTTTGAACCATAAGTTTCAAAAAAAGTAAAGCTTTAAAAAGATTTCTAGAATTGTTTTGAGCTTAAATAAATTTTTGAAAATTTGTCAAAATGTTTTCTTTGTAATTTAATTGTAAGTTGATATCTGTAACTCTTTCTATAGTTATCAACGTCCTTCGTGGGTCCGTTTTTAGAATTCCGTACTTAGTATGTCAACTCAAGGTCACAAAGAGCCCATTTTTTAACGCTTACCTATGTAGGGTAGGGACATTTATTGTCACGAATGGGAAACTACGGAACCCTACAGTAAGCGTGGCCCGACTCGCTATTGACCTTTTTTTTTTTTTGCTTTACACTTTGCGCAGGGCTAGGTCTTAAAAAAAAGGAAAATGTGACTCAGGGTGTATTGTTTTTAGTATGAGTCAATGATACTCGAATTAAATTGTTTTTTTATTTGGGCAGGAAAAGATCTTAGGCCGTACCGCCTAGTTATCACTATTATATTTTTCTTTCCCACAATCTTCTTTGGTGCTCGAATGACGTTGATATGAGAGTTGGTTGACATTTGCGCAAGAGTTTTGCGGAAAGTATGTATTTTTTAAAAAAGGAAAAATAAAAAAAAAGGAAGGCGGTGTTAGTTCCGAATTTAGCCACGCGCCACCATAATCTCGCGTGCTATAACCATAGACAAACAGGAAAGGAGTTATATTTACCAGAGACAAACTTATTAATATATGACACGTTAAGTAGGTTCATAGAATTATTAGCAATCAGGATTTCCTCTTCATATTTACGCTAATGAAAATCAATCATCATTTATTCAAATTAGGCTGAGAATCCTGACGCATAAAAGTACTCTATTATATCAATATAACATAAGACAGTCACTCTAAACGCCCGCCCTTCGCCACTTCCTAGTGCTTTCGCTGGGAACAAGAAGTGGCGGAACTAACTCCTCAGGAGTACAGCTGATCTCATTTTAAATCGGAGTGGGTACAAGTATGTACATTATACATACGAACCCCCGTGGCGTACAGCGGTAGCGAACGCCGCCGCTGCGTAAGAAGGCATGGGATCGACCCCCGCGCACTGCAAATATTTCTATGCATGAATAAGAATATTTTCATTGGTCTGGTCGTGCCTCGGAAAGCACGTTAAGCCATTAGTCCCGGTTGCCATACGAACATCTAGTGGCAGTCGTTACGGGTTGTTGGAGCCTTCAAAAGTCCAACAATTAGTATAACTGCAGTGCTTCGATATCGCCTTCGGGTTGTGGGGGTCAAACGGCAGTCGCTTCACGGAAAATATCGAAGTTTAGCCAAAATCAGCAGTTAGACTGGTAAAGCGGACCCCAGACTTCAAAGCAGAAAAGCTTCGGATGCAACTGGGATGATGATGATGATTCTATCATTTTAAAAGCGTCTATTAAATACTACTTACTCATAATCAATAATACATTGGCCTTAATATATCACGATCTGAGAAGCATTATGATTGTGATTGATAAATACTTAGGTATCTATTATACTTCCGAAATACCGCAAACAGAACAAAAGTTCTGAACCTAACGGTCATCCATCGAATAACTGGCCGGATTAAAGTACGCTTGACCTCATAGAAAGTAGATGAAATGGCTATATTAGGTTAGGTAGGCAGTGAGAGCTGAGGAAAAATCCTGTATTTTCAGATAAGTAACGAACGACAGCAGGTCAAGCTAGCCGAATCTGTCAAATATTCCCATTGAAACTTGAGTCTTAATGCTTTGCAAATAAGGTTCAAAATCTACCCAAAAAAATCTGACAGATTGTAGTAGATTTAGCTCAAAACTATCTCTATCTACTGTCTATAGGATGCATTTTGGAGAGTGTACGAGGGAATTGCTAATTTAATTCCCTCATCTTCGTTCCATCATTGGACGACACGTCGTACATCGATTATCCACCCTTACGTTGTTGACACCACTACGATCCGGACGAAGCGTTTCGTCTCCTCTTTTTGACTGCGTACATCGAGGGACTGGAACAACTGCTAGCGGCGGTCTTTCCGCCGGACTATAATTTAAGTGTCTTTGAGGCTAGAGTGAATAGGCTCTATATACAAGCGTGCTTTACCATCAACGATTGCATCACTGTTTACCATCAGGCGGGATTGTGGTCAAACACTAATTTATAATTTATAAAAAAAAAAACGGTGAAGAAAGCTTCGTGAGGAAATCGGCATGTCCTAGAGGCAAAACTTCGAAGACATGTGACATCTACCAACCCGCACTGGGCCCGCGTGGTAGATTACGGCCCACTCCCTCTCACCGAGAGGTGGGCTTTCCAGGAGTGGGAATATGTAAGTAATTATGTAAGCTCCAAATTCCCTTTTGCCGTTGATTGGGCATAAATCCAGATATTCCAGACTCCGGGCAGGGTTAAAAACTGGATGGAATAATCCAATAACACTTAAACCCAATACTCTGCAGTCAATCAATCCACCAATGAGGAAGCTTTATTATAAGCTTTAGTTGATTCTAATTTTGTATTCAGCCAGTCATTGTAACGATTGTAACACATCTAGCAAGCTAAATATTATTTAAAAAAAAATGAATAATATTTTCCTTGTAAACTGTTTACAGTTCGTCTTAAGGTTTTATACAGGCGGGCAACTTTACATCGCAAGCTGGCGACAAAAAGTTGCTAGAAATCAAAATTTTAAATGGTTGAGCACCTACTTCAGTAGTTACATTTATCAACAATAATGTATCAACAAAATGAAAAAAAGTTTTCAATATTTATAAATTAACCTATTTTGTAAGGCCTACAGCACATCAAGATACTAAAATCTGTCAGACTTCTTTATTAGATTCTTAACTTTATCTCTAAAGCATTAAGGCTCAGGTTGCTTGGGAATATTTGATAGTAGCCGGGTAGCTGACCTGCTGCAGTTCGTTTGAGTGAAGGCTCTTAATAAACTAGCACGCTTTACCATCAACAATTGCATCACTGCTCACAATCAGGCGGGATTGCGGTCAAGCACTAGTTCAGTGTTTACTATTTATTATATTATACACGTGAATCTAAAATGATTTAAATAATGGTGTAACCCACACCCTAATTGTATAACACACTATTATTATCAATCGAAATCATATTGCTAATCCAATGTTCGATAAATGCTAAAAGTGCCTGTGGCCAGAACCAACCTACTGGCGAAAGCACCCCTCACCCGTGCAATCCGTATGGTGAACGAAGTCCATGATAGACTGGACATATTCTCGTGTTCTTTAAGTGAACTCGCAAGAGTTTTATTAAATATTGTTACTTATGTTTAAGAATTAGTGTATGTATATAATTATTTGTATTAGTGGATAATTGCACTGTCGCATTAGGGTAAAACCTGTAAGGACAGCTGTAAACTGATAAATAAATAAATGTGTCTGTTCAACAAGGTAAATAACGTAATGAATGCATTTAAACTGTCAAAATTAAACCTATTGCTACCAGGCGCGTGCGCTCCATAGTCTTGTTACTGGTAGTCTGTTACGCAATTACCATGCAGTATTAAAACCCATTGTGGAGCGTAGAATAACAACGCTGTCACAAACAGACTAGAAAAGCGAATTGAATTTATTGTATGTATCTGAGGTCATCGTAAAACCTGATATTAAAGATGTCGATGCATTCCACTAGATTCTATAATAAATCCTTTACTGTTCAAGCAGTTCGGCTATGGAATGCCTTATCCGTGTCCGTAAGGCGTGCTCAAACTCTGTCCACTTTTAAAACTATGATAAAGCACTTTCGCTCTCTTTAAACATATCATTATATTTTATTTGCTCTTGTAAGGTGTTTATTAATTAGATGTATATATTTATTTAAACTAGTATGATACACTTTACTTATTTACTACACTTTATTTATTGTATAATCTACACACATCAAAAGTGTCTAGGGATCAAGCATTTTTATGCGGATTTCTTGAGATTGAGATGTGGCTTTGTAATAAATTTATGATTTTATAAATTTATATGGATCCTTTTTGGTGCATTTCATAATTTGAATCAGGAACTGTGAATCAAATTCGAGTAAAAGATGAAAATCAGCTGTCAATATTTTCCTATAAAAACATACAACGCATTGAAGACATTATTAGTGCTACTGTTTCCCTACTACTGATTAAAACCAACGTTATTATGGAGCGGCGACGTCATTTAAGCAGGGAAGAAATGCTCAGAGCCGTGAGAATGATAGAAGCTGGTTCCCGGCAACGTACTGTGGCTTTAGCTCTGAATACAAGTCAGAGTGTTATCAGTCGACTTTGGACACGTTACCGAAGCACTGGTACCGTGGCTGAGCGCCATGGAGGACGGTATCGCTGCACCACACGGAGACAAGACCGATACATTCAAATCTTAACTCGAAGAGCTCCAACAATAACCGCCATGATGTTAGCCGTGAGGCTTCATCACTCTTCAGGGAACTTAATTAGCGACCAAACAGTCAGAAACCGCTTGCATGAAGTGAACCTTCATTCCCGAAGACCGCTACGGGTACCACCTATAGCAATGCACAATCGTAGGATTCGATATCAATGGGCTCTTGAACACAGAAATTGGGCAGAAGAACAATGGCGTTTCGTGTGCTTTTCTGATGAGTCTCGTTTTGGTATGAGACCGGATACAAGACGTATACGACACTGGAGAACCCCTGGACGCCAACAGCGATTAAAATCCTGCCAGGAAGTCCATCCTTATAGTGGTGGAACCATCATGGTATGGGCGGGTATTTGGATCGGCGGAAGAACTGAGTTGATTTGGATCAGAGGCAACCTCAACGCTCAAATTTATGCTGAAACGATTGTATCAGACGTCATCGTTCCTCTACAAGTGCAAATCGGTCCCTTATTTCAGTTAATGCATGATAATGCACGACCGCACACCGCAAGAGTTGTAAGACAGACTCTCGCCGCAGCTAACATCAATGTCCTGCCCTGGCCTGCTCAGTCGCCAGACTTGAACCCGATTGAGCATGCATGGGATATGCTACAGAGAAGAGCTCTGCCGAATATGGAGGGTATCCAGTCGCAAGAAGACCTTTTTTGTTGTTGCAACGAACATGGGCGGCCATTCCACAGCGTGATTTGGATGAACTCATTTTGAGTATGCCAAACCGATGTTCTTGTGTTGTTAGTGTTCGCGGTAGAAACACGGATTATTAATTGTTTAAGTTACCCAATAAAATTTTAGAGAAAACTGTTATTTCAGTCTTTTTTTCGAACTTTTGTGTTAGTGGTTCAAATGTCAAATATCCCTTTATTAGGAAAATGGCAAATTTCTTTATTAATGCAAAGGTGACTTGGTTTATCGTTACTGTGACAAACGAAAACACTTTATTTGATGAATCCTTAAAGAAAATTTTAATTAATATCAATCAGGAGAAAAGTTATTGCAAAAATATATGTTGATCCCTAGACACTTTTGATGTGTGTATGTAAATAGTACAATGTAGACCACCTACATCATTTCTCTCTCCTTCTCCTTAGTATTCCATCCATAGGTTGTCTGTAAAAGATTGCTCTTAGCGATAAGACCGCCTATATTGTCACCCTTTATAAAATATTTATGTTCTGTAATCTACACAACATTACTTTTTGTTTATGCGAAACCCTAAACACGTGTCCACTATTTTTAAGTAAAGAATCTATGTACAAAATTTCAAAAAGATATCATGAATAACCACAAAATTAAGAGCTTGCTATCCTAGTTGGTTGTCCCAACAAAATATGGTCAACGCTTCACTCGGGCGGGCGAGCGGTGCTTTGACCTCTGGCGTCAGCTGTTGCGCTACCATACTGCAACAATTTCTAAATGTACATATTTGGGAAAAAACATAACATTTTGAAATTGTGAAACATAAGATGGTGAATCGATTCCAATAATTTTTAATGATTGGAATCGATTCAGTTGCTTATTCTAAACAAACTATATTCAGGTTTCGTATAAAGAAAATCATACGTTCTATATGGTAGGCACTACACATAATAAAGAGTATTCTATTCTACTCTAGGTATAGATAGATACAGCAGTTACAATGTATAAGGACGTTACTCATCTTTTACTCATTAAAAAGTCGCTCACCAACTGACACGTGCATTCTCAGTATCCCGTCTACAACGAACCTAAGTTCGGTCGTTCGTTCAACTCCGGCGCATGCGTCATTGACTTTATTTAGATCCGTAGAGTGTTGACCTTGGTCCAGTGTCATCTCCCGATGGGCATGCGTTGTAGTCTGGACTGGACTGGGTCTTTATATGATGTAGTGGAGTAAATAATAGAATAGAATAGAACACCACACCATATAGATAGAACACCATATAGATTACAAAACTTTTTTTGAAGAGATTTGATTGGTGGATTAATTAATAATATGTTAACATGACATAGCGACCTCACGTCACAGGCAGGCTTGTGGCGCAACGGTCCACAAGCCTGCCTGTGACGTGGAGGCCCCGGGTTCGATTCCCGGCCAGGTAATGATGGAAAACGATCTTTTCCTGATTGGCCTGGGTCTTGGATGTTTATCTATTATGTATCTATTATAAATATAGTATCGTTGAGTTAGTATCCCATAAAACAAGTCTCGATCTTACTTTGGGGCTAGCTCAATCTGTGTGGTCTGTGCGTATATATTTATTTTATACGCACGTATTTAATACGATTTATATAGTATGTTATGCTATAGTTGTCGTGGCCTAGTAGTTAAAACACCAGCCTCTCAAGTATAAGTGTGCGGGTTCGATTCCAGGTCAGTCAAGTACCAATGTAAATTTTCTAAGTAATATGTACTTTATAAGTATATCTTAGACATCAATAACTGATTAAAAGGTGAAGGAAAACATCTTGAGGAAATTTGGGCTTTAAGTCTGAAATCGCCAACTCGCATTGAGCAAGCGTGGTGATTACGTTCAATCCTTCTCTGTATGAGAGGAGACCTGTGCAAAGCAGTGGGACGGTAAAAAGTTTGATGATGATGATGATACCCTCGGGCTTCGTAAGGGGTTTTTTTTTATAATTATAAACTAGGGACCGTAAACCCGTCTGATGGTAAGCAGTGTTGCAATTGTTGATGGTAAAGAGCGCAATTTTATAAGAGCCTATTCACTCTAGCCTAAAAAACACAGAATGCATAGGAAGGAAGACGACAGTTGAACGAGGTGATGCAATGTTAAACCACACATCGCAGGTCTCCTCTAATACAGAGAAGGATTGAGCGTTATCACCACGCTTGCTCAATGAGGATTGGCGATTTCAGACTTAAAGTCCAGGTTTCCTCAAGCCCGAAGGTATAACAACCGGTATTTCCACAGATCATGTCACTTTCGTTTATCGCAAGTCACACACACACACACACACACACATACACACATACTCCACAATCATTCGTGTTTCATATCTTATCTGTGGTACTTTATGTCATTTAACTCTATATTAAAGCTATCAACGCGATTGGTTACTGAGAAATTGAAACGGAATGCATTTGTTTGTGGTGCCACGCCTTTGTCAATGGATGAGGACTGTAGGATGGCAGGTTTTAAGTGATAATTTCTTTAGTAGATTTGAGTGATGTTTTGAAGCGCATAATCTTATGGTTTCGCAACCTCGATACTCATTTTAACAGTATCTAAACTTTTTTACCTAGCTCCACATTAGGAAAATTACTAATGTATCATGGGGTGCGTTCAAAAACATTTACTCTCACAGCCAGACCTGGACCTACCTTTAAGCAATATTTGTTTCGTGCGGGAATCGAACCCGCGACACGCAGCACAGCAGTCGATCGCTAGGCTACTGCGCCAATCCTGTAGTCAAACATTATACCTACAGCTTATGAGATCATTATCATAAGCTGTAGGTCGCTGTAGGTAGGTAGCTGTAGGTGCTTTCACTGCTATCTAAGCGCAAGCACGATGACGTTTTTGCGCTTATATAGCAGTGAAAGGACACTTATACATTTCTCGACCTTAGAAGCATTAAGGCGTCTGTCGCATATATAGTTCGACTTTAGAAGCATTAAGTCGTATGTATTTCTCGACTTTAGAAGCATTAAGTCGTATGTGTAGCTCGACCTTAGAAGCATTAAGTCATATGTCTAGCTCAACCTTAGAAGCATTAAGTCGTAAGTATAGCTCGACTTTTGAAGCATTAAGTCGTATGTATACTATATATAGCTCGACTTTAGAAGCATTAAGTCGTATGTGTAGCTCAACCTTAGAAGCATTAAGTCGTATGTATAGCTCGACCTTAGAAGCATTAAGTCGTATGTATAGCTCGACCTTAGAAGCATTAAGTCGTATGTATAGCTCGACTTTAGAAGCATTAAGTCGTATGTATACTATATTTAGCTCGACTTTAGAAGCATTAAGTCGTATGTGTAGCTCAACCTTAGAAGCATTAAGTCGTATGTATAGCTCGACCTTAGAAGCATTAAGTCGTATGTATAGTTCGACCTTAGAAGCATTAAGTCGTATGTATAGCTCGACTTTAGAAGCATTAAGTCGTATGTATAGATCGACCTTAGAAGCATTAAGTCGTATGTATAATTCGACCTTAGAAGCATTAAATCGTATGTATAGCTCGACCTTAGAAGCATTCGGTCGAGATTTACAAGTTTAAAATTTTTACTTCTTCAATAGTTCCTGTGGCTATAAATTTGTTCACATCTTGTATTGACAAATCACATTACCTATTCGCAAAACATTAGCGCTGATTCTGTTGTTCACAAACTAAAGTAATTTTAAATTAACTGCATCTTTTGCTTCCTATTTCATTAAGAAGAGGACAGAAGATAAAATGTCAGTTTAGACCTGTCAAATTAAGATACTCCATAGACAGTTTATAAAGACATACGCGAAAAATGCGCCAGTTTACGTCAGGAGCGCACTAATTTGATGATCTTTTGTCCTTTTAAGAAAAAGATGCAATTAACTCAAAATTAGTTTGTGAACTAAACAATCGGCGCCATTATTTGGTTTAATAGTTTTCTTTTCATCAGGAACTCCCGCATCCGTGGCAGGCTTCGTGTCCGTGACATAGCAGACAAACTGCAAGAGTTTGAGAGAGAGACCGTACCAGCGTAGGCCACGCTGGTACGGTCACGTCATACGAAAACCGGCATGTTACGTAGGTAACAAATCTCTTGCCATGGCGCCTCCGCCGGGCCGGAGCAAGCGGGGTAGACCAAAGAAGTGTTGGCTTGACGTTGTAAGAGATGAATGACATGCGTGCCAACAATCTCACACAACGGGATGCCAGAGATCGTGCGAAATGGAGGCGTAATTGTAGGAAAGCGGACCCTGGGCTCCAACGCGAAAGCCGCGGATGCAACGGGGATTATACGAAAAAGATTCACGGAACTTAAAATTACTTCAGTTTATGAACAAGTGTATCGAGGCCAATATTTCTCAATAAGTCCTTCAATAAAAAATAATATGTATTTATAAAAGATTAACAAACAAAACCAAGCTGACCCTTTGACAGCAGCCTAATTGCGCTTCCAACAACAACGATAGGAAAATTACATTAATTCTGTCTAATATTAAAGAATTCTCATGTATCAAATATTTTTATCAACCACTCATTACACTCTGACTTGTAACAATTACACAACAATTATAAATAACTACAATAATAGTAATACTAGGTACATACTAACAACAGTTCATTAAGTAAAACAGAATGATTATTTAATTAATGTTTATAATTTCTTAATTAGTCACTCAGTATTTTCCAAACACAGATATTCCATTGATTACTTACCTAATATTAATATAGAAAACCGCTAGTGAATAGGTATGAAATCGAATAAAATTAAGAGTTGATAATAAACAGTCACTTTTCTTTCGTTAGAAAACGGCTCTTGATAAGGAGTAGAGCGCGTGGAAATGACAATAAAATTTAAATGACGACCTCCGTGGCGCAGTGGTCAACACGCCTGCCTGCGAGGTTATGATGGAAAACGATCTTTTCCTGATTGGCCTGGGTCTTGGATGTTTATCTATATACGTATCTAATATGTATAGGTAGTATCGTTGAGTTAGTATCCCATAACACAAGTCTCAAACTTACTTTGGGGCTAGCTCAATATGTGTGATTTGTCCGTATATATTTATTTATTTAAATTCAGAATGTTCTAAAAATGTGTCTCCTCAACAACTTAAATAACGCAATGAATGTTGTTGAACTGTCAAAATGAAACCCATTGCGAAATATTAATTCTAAGATATGCAAATGAAAACGAAGAAATGGCACAAAAGCCAAGAAGCTATACCTATATGCTATTTTTTTTTAAATTTAGATTTGTGGCATAGACAAAAGTAAATTTAAAAAAATATATAAAACATTCGAATTTTGAACCTGTGAATAGGTATTATTTTTGAGGACTTCTACTGTAACATTGGCGTCGATTCTGTTGTTCACAAACTAAACTAAATTTAAGTTTAGTGCATCTTTTTCTTTCTATTTCACTATGAAAAGGACGGAAGATAAAATGTCAGTTTAGACCTGTCAAATTAGTGCACTCCTGACGTAAACTTGCGTATTATTAATCGACATGTTTATAATCGTGTCTAAACTTTCTATGGAACATCTTAATTTGACAGGATTAAACTAAAATGTTATCTTCTATCATGTTCTTAACGAAATGGAAGGAAAGAGATGCACATAACTTAAAATTAGTTTAGTTAGTGAACAACAGAATCGGCGCCATTGATTGTTTTTCGATACTGTACGGAAGTGTATCGAGTAAATGCTATGCGGAAGTGCCAATTAGGTCCTGCGGTACTGATAGTGTTTAGCTATCTGCAGATTGGCATTGCCCTCAACGAACAATACCTGTCGTATATAATTATATAGATGGAGTTTAAATTAATACAAAAAAAGAATGGTGAAATAAACAGACTTTCTGCAGGTTTTTCTTTTTGGAAGGACTGTCAAATAATTCAAAATGATTTCTAGAATGCAATTAATTATATGTACTAAAAATACCATCGGAAAAATGTAAAGAGAGATTTATGAAGACGAAATATAAATTCTAAGATATACAAATGAAAAACGAAGAAATGGCACAAAAGCCAAGGAGCTATACCTATATTCTATTTTTATTTTTAATTTAGTTTTGTGGCATACACAAAAGTAAATTTAAAAAATATATAAAACATTCGAATTTTGAACTTGTGAATAGGTACTATTTTTGAGAATCTATCTTCTACTGTAACATTGATTGCTTTTCGATACTGTACGGAAGTGTATCGAGTAAATGCTATGCGGAAGTGCCAATTAGGTCCTGCGGTACTAAACTTTAGTCGGTATGACATTTATCAGGCTATTTTAGCTAATCCGATCTCGTCTGTTTGCCAATAAAGTCACGTGTATCATATTATATACTACTAGTAGCTGAGAACCGCTGCTTCAGTTTTTTTGAGTGAATAGGCTCTTAATAAACTAGCGCGCTTTACCATCCACGATTGCATCATTGCTTACCATCAGGCGGGATTGCGGTGAAGCACTAGTGTACGGTTATAAAAAAATGTTTTGTATTTGATATTTCAGCATTTGTTTAATCGTGACTTTGATTTCTTTACTCACGATGACGTCAAGAGTCAGCGATCTTTAACAATGAAATAAAAATCTTTCATTCTTTGAATTTCTTTTCCATTCAGAAAGAAATTAGTGCAAACTTTCTATTATCTGTTTAACAATAAATTAATTATTGTTTTCTCTCATAACGTTATATTATAACTTTTATTATTAATTTATGTTTTCCTGTTAACGGTAATGAGCGAAACTTCTCATAATGACTTGAAATATGTATTGTTGGATGTTAGGCCGTCCACGTGCGTACGACTTAACAGATTTCTATGCGATGAGTAAGGTAGGCTTAGGTACCTAAGAGTTCCTAGTGCTTATCTATACGAATATATAAAGCTGAAGAGTTTGTTTGTTTGAACGCGCTAATCTCAGGAACTAGTGGACCGATTTGAAAAATTATTTTTGTGTTGGATATTCCATCAATCCAGGAAGGCTTTAGGCTATATAACATCACGCTGCGACTAATAGGAGCGGGGCATAACCAACTCCACGCGAACGAAGTCGCTGGCGGATTGTATTACGTTATAAATTTTATGTTATTTCTTTGATGAATTCCGTTATGTAGTGTAAAAGTGTTATTGAATACGTCAGTCACAGTGCCATTCTGCAGCCATCTTATGGCAAGTCAGATTTTTAGGATCGAATCATCCGCGGCTATTTTGTACACAAGCAATTAGGTATTTGTAGTGTAGTGTGTATGGCAATTAGGCGCAAATGATCCTCTATAAGGTCCGTATTACAGAACGTTACTCAAGCATTGATCTCTGCTTAAGCATTACTTAAAACTAGTTTCAACCAATCAAAAGGCTTGAAACGAGATTTAAGTAGAGCTTGAGTTTGAGTGACGTTCTGTAATACGGACCCAAGTCACCGTTTGTAATTTAATTAGTAATTAGGGGAGTTCATACATGTGAGATATCCGTGGGCAGCTGACCCCACCTGCCCCCCATCCCCCTGGATACGCCCATGCCAATCACAGTGCCATTTTGCAACCATGTGATAACTTAGTGTAGAAGTAAGCGTGGAATGTGCACCCATTCCTACTAATAGTATTGAAACTATTGACAGCCCACTCAAAATTCACTTCAACTAACATTTCATGGGGAGATTAAAAGAAATGTTACAATTCTTCGGGTTATGTGACCTTGAGTTTTCTAATAATGGTGACCACGCATCGGAAGACGCAGCGTGGGTAGGCGTCCGACAAGGTAGACCGACGATCGCGGGCAACCGCTGAATGCAGGAGGCGCAGGTCAGATCGTCGCGGAGATCATAGGAGGAGGCCTATGTCCAGCAGTGGAAGTCTTTCGGCTGAAATGATGATGATTAACAGAACCAATCGGCAGATAAGGTCAGTCATTCAGAAAGGCTGCGTAATCGCTATTATTCATTGACAGAAGTCGCAAATGGACAAACCATTTATTAGTAGTAGTATTTAAAAATAACACAGTCGGGCAAAATTTTATTGATTTGGCAACACTCGAGGAAATAAATAGGTTAAGCCACCACACGCGTAGTTGTAAGCATAGTTGTATCAATTTAAGTAAATGAGTTGCAGTTTGTAGTGAACGGTAGCACTTGTAGGTGGTGTTTAGGATTAACAAGTGGCGACAGCAGGTCAAGTCAACTATCAAATATTCCTATCAATCTTGAGCCTTAACGTTTTATTGATAAAGTTGAAAATCTAATAAAAACGTCTGACAGATTGTAGTAGCTTGATGTGCTGTCGCTACCTACATACATTCTTTTCTTTTCATTTCACGGATTGAACTTGTACAGACGACAGTACATCAAGCTACATACAATTTGTTAAATTCCTTCATTACATTTTCAACTTTATCACTAAAGGACTAAGGCTCAAGGTTCAGTGACACAGTTATATGTGATAATTTCGGATAGCTTGACTTGCTGTCGTCCGTACATTAGGAAACAAGATTATGGTCAGTTCTTGTAAATTGTTTTCCTTTTAATTTACATTAACTAACCATTGCATTATGACTTGCAATCCATACTAATATTATAAATGCGAAAGTAACTCTGTCTGTCTGTCTGTCTGTCTGTTACGCTTTCCCGCTTAAACCTCTCAACCGATTTTGATGAAATTTGGCACAGACAATCTTTAGACCCTGAGAAAGAACATAGGCTACCATTTATCCCGGAAAAATTTGATGTTCCCGAGGGAAATCTAAAAAGCGCGATATAACCGAACTCCACGCGGGCGAAGCCGCGGGCGGAAAGCTAGTACAAAATAAAATCTTTATCAAAATAAAATCTTTGTCTTTATGTATATTATAATTTAATGTGTCAAGACAATTTTTCGTGACTTTTTTTTAAAATCTAATACCTGTGAGGATGATGACCCACGACACACTTTAAAATTTAAAAAAAGTACACTTTTGTACTTGTTTAACTTATGATACCGAAGTTCCATCTGACAGTGACCCTACTAATGTCATGTCACCTGATTAAATGTAGTGATTTGTCGCATCGTGCTTTTTTCCTTTTTTTAGGGTTCCGTACCTCAAAAGGAAAAAACGGAACCCTTATAGGATCACTTTGTTGTCCGTCTGTCTGTCTGTCTGTCTGTCTGTCTGTCTGTCACCACCCTTTATCTCAAGAACGCGTGGACGTATCAAACTGAAATTCACATGAAATACTCGGGTCTATTGTCCCTTTAAGTTGTAAAAATATCAAACTTATAAGCCAAGCCAATCAAAAGATACAGCCGATTATGTCGATATTTTCAACAAATTTTCGACACTCGCAAAGGAATCAAAACCTACAGGATACTTCCTGTAAACTCAGAATCTTGAAAATTGGCATGAAGCATTGTCATATAATGAAAATATAGAAAAAATTGCGAAAATCACATTTTTTAGTTATATAATATAATAAACATATTTTAATAAAATGGAACTTACTACCTCATTTCTCACGAACGAATAAAGTTATAAAATTGAAATTTATACCAAATACCTAAGTCTATTGTCCCTTTAAGCTGTGAAAATATCAAACTTCTAAGCCAAGCCAATCAAAAGATACAGCCGATATGTCGATATTTTCAACAAATTTTCGACACTCGCAAAGGAATCAAAACCTACAGGATACTTCCCGTAAACTCAGAATCTTGAAATTTGGCATGAAAGATTGTCATATAATGCAAATATAGGGAAAATTGCGAAAATCACATTTTTTCAGTTATATAATATAATAAACATATTTTAATAAAATGGAACTTACTACCTTATTTCTCACGAACGAATAAAGTTATCAAATTGAAATTTATACCAAATACCTAGGTCTATTGTCCCTTTAAGCTGTTAAAATATCAAACTTCTAAGCCAAGCCAATCAAAAGATACAGCCGATATGTCGATATTTTCAACAAATTTTCGACACTCGCAAAGGAATCAAAACCTACAGGATACTTCCCGTAAACTCAGAATCTTGAAATTTGGCATGAAGGATATTATTATTATATAATGCAAATATAGGAAAAATTACGAAAATCACATTTTTTTAGTTATATAATATAATAAACATATTTTAATAAAATGAAACTTACTACCTTATTTCTCACGAACTAATAAAGGTATCAAATTGAAATTTATACCAAATACCTAAGTCTATTGTCCCTTTAAGCAGTGAAAAAATGGAAAGGAATTCTCATATCCTATTTCAGCTCTACAGCACTTTGTTTAATCCTAAAACCCCCACTTATCTTAAAGAACGATTCAAGTTCCTTCATGACACACATAATAGATATTTGAGGTCATCGGAAAACCTGATATTAGACATGCCGATGCATTCCACTAGTTTTTACGATAAATCCTTTACTGTACAAGCAGTTCGGCTATGGAATGACTTGCCCGTGTCTGTAAGGCGTGCTCAAACTCCGTCCACTTTTAAAACCATGGTAAAAAGCATTTCCTCTCTCTTTAAACATGTCATTATTTTTTATTTGCTTTTGTATGATTTTTATTAATTATATGTATATAAGTATTTATTGTACTAGTATGATACACTTAACGTGTATATTTATTATATAAACTATGTAAAATTGTAAATAGTACACTGTAGACTACCTACATTATTTCTCTCTCCTTCCCCTTACTATTCCATCCAAAGGTTGTCTGTAAAAGATCGCTCTTAGCGATAAGACCGCCAATTGTGTCACCCTTTGTAAAATTTTTATATTTATGTTTTTGTAATCTATATGGTGTACATAATAAAGAGTATTCTATTCTATTCTATTCTATTCTATTCTATTCTAAAAAATCAAACTTCTAAGTTAAAGCGATCAAAAGATACAGCAGTTTATACCGACACCTTAGACGAATTTCCGTCACACGCTAGGGAATCAAAACCTACAAGCAAAGACATTAAAATTATATTTATAATAGACAGGACATCACGAACAAAATCGTAAGCCAATACTTTTATCGACTTGTTTAAAAGTCGCTCAGTCTAGTCTGCGCGTCAAGACGTAATTTGTGTCCACCAAGAATAAACATTTTCTAAGGAAATATGCCATGTTGCGCTTTGTGTTACTGTACATCTCGTTATAGTAAAACGACTGGACCTAACTTCGGAATGTTTTTCTATGAATTATTTATATTTCGTCTGCAATTCAAATTTAAAAAAATCTTAGTTCTAGAAAATTTTCCATTATTGTAATAAGCGCCCTCTATTGTTGAGTAGTTTTACTATTTTCTTGTAGAGATGTAGTAATGTTGTTTATCGATTTAGTTATCGATAATACTTATTAAGATGAATATATTTTGTTGTATTTTATTGACATTTAAAATATAGCTAAATAAACTTAAAATATTACTATATTTGAAGTTTATTTATTATTAACTCTATTTAAACATAATCATATCATATTAATAAACAAAATTGAATGAACAATTACTATTCATTTATCTAGGTTTTTGTTATTTTTTGTTTCCGAATAAAAATAATGTCGTAGGGAAAAAGTGGATACGATTTGTCCAGATAGACCGTAGAGAAGAAAATTGGCTTCCGTCTCATTCGTCGAAATTATGCTCAATGCATTTTAAAAGAGAAGTTATCTACTTTGGAAAGACTTGTCGATCAAATTAAAAAAAAAAGAATCGGTACCTTGTATTAGAAATGAAATAGTAAGTTATTAATTTCAGTACTTTTTTACTTAACCGTAAAAAATGGAATAAAATTTACGGTTAAGTGGATAAGTACATAGATTACATAACTTATTTATAATGAAATATATTCATAAAATATGTACTACGTATATGTAGTACAATGATTGCGAGCTACTTTGTGATTTTGAGGATTCCGTACCTAAAAGGTAAAACGAACCCTATTCATGAGACTTCTCTGTTCGCCTGTCCGTCTGTCACCAGGCTGTATCTCATAAACCATAATAGCGAGACAGTTGTAATTTCCAGAGACTGTGTTAGTATTTCTGTTGCCGCTATAACAACAAGTACTAAGAATAAAAATAATAAAATATTTAAGGGGGCTCTCATACAACAAACGTGAATTTTTGCCGTTTTTTGCTCCATATTAATAACGGAAACAGATAGACGCTTAAAATGTTCACAGAATATTTGGTTATATATTCAAATTACAAATAAATAATTAAAATAAAATAAATCCTGAAGGCGGGCTCCCATACAATAACCGTGATTTTTTTGCCGTTTTTAAAGATAATGGTGTACGAATCTTGTAAAGGTCTTGCTCCAGCAGACTACCATTTTTGTCGTGATTTGGACAATTAACTACGTGACAAGAAGCTTTCTTCCCAGGAGGCAGTTCTGCTTTCACACAGTTTGTGCAGTCTAGATCCTCAGAGTTCTATCACAAAGGCATAAACGACCTTCCTATATATTGATAATAAATGAATTATTTAAAAATTAAAAAATAAACAATTATTTAGATTTTCAGTACTAATCGGCAATTTTAAACTTTAACGCCTATTATTAAAAGAATTATATAAATAAGAAACTTGTAAACTTGAAATTACCCATAATTATTCTGCTTCCTAATTTTTTGTTTCAAGCTATCATAATGCGAAAAAACATCGTCGTAGTAACTTCTTTGAATATTATTGATAACTTTATATCGAAATGATACAAACCCTACCACAGTTTTTTGCATTGCCATTTAAAAATATTTGCAAACAAACGTGTAAAAAGAATAATTTTGCTAAAAACGAAATGCAAACGAAAATTGCAAAACAAAATGCGCTTTATGGCCTAAAAGGTCTATTACACTCAAAATCGCAATAAACTGAGCGTTAAAATAATTCGTAAGCATAAAACATCTAAAATGCCAATAGACGGTGTCACGGTAAATGAATAGTAGCGAATAAAATTCTAAAACAGTTTTTGTTTGTACAAGACAAGTTTCACTTAATTTATTTACTTTTCAATATTTATTTACCCGATTTGAACTATACTAGGGTATTAAATCGGATCTGGCAACATAGACCACACTGGCTACCTACCGGGCAATAGCTGAATATATTTTATATAAACTTATTTCATTTTTACTATTTGATGTCTCCAATTGTCGATCTAATTTTGCTATATTGTACTAGATGGCGGAACTGAGCCATGGGATCACAGTTTTTCTATGCCATTTTGACACATGCCCTCTCTATATATCTTAAATCTCTTTGCCTACAAGGTACTTCCTGTGAACTCAGAATCTTGAAATTCGGCACGAAGCAACGTTATATTATAGTACAGACAGATAAAGGAAAAATTGTGAAAATGATAAATTTGAAGTTACATAAAATATTAAAATATTATTTTTGCTTACATGACATAAAATGTTTTTTTAATAATTATAAACTTACTACCTACCCTTTTTCACATGAACGCGTAGAGATATTAAAGTTGAA
This sequence comes from Sesamia nonagrioides, assembly GCA_017933935.1. Lineage (NCBI taxonomy): Eukaryota > Metazoa > Arthropoda > Insecta > Lepidoptera > Noctuidae > Sesamia > Sesamia nonagrioides. The sequence goes on from JADWQK010001879.1 coordinate 799,524, forward strand.
ATTCATATCAAACACTTCTTAAATCTAATTGCCTCTAAACTGTGAAAAATTCTAAATCAATGCTAGTATTATAAATGCGAAAATAACTCTGTCTGTCTGTTACGCTTTCCCGCCTAAACCTCTCAACCGATTTTGATGAAGTTTGGCACAGACAATCTTTAGACCCTGAGAAAGAACATAGGCTACCTTTTATCCCGGAAAAATTTGATGTTCCCGAGGGGAATTTAAACAGCGCGATATAACCGAACTCCACGCGGGCGAAGCCGCTGGCGGAAAGCTAGTACGTCATAAATTGTAAACCGCTACGTTTGTACGGCGGAACCCTCGGTGTGCGAGTCCGACTCGCATTTGGCCGGTTTTTTTTATTTTCCTAATTAATCGCCCGCGTGTAGCAGCCCCAACGCACCGCACGAGAAAATACTCTCCCGACGCGGAACGCACGACGCTTTCCAATTTTCAAATAGCTACAGATCATTGTTTACCTGCTGCGATATTTATTAATTGCTTAATTTCATTAGTAATTACTGATATGTTCAGCTTGAATTAGTAATTAATGCTCAACATGCAGGAGCACTTTAAAAGATGAAGAAAAACTTCGAGAAGAAATCGAAATGTCAAAGAAGGATATAATCGAAGATATTAATTTATGAGAATACCAGCTTTCCGCCCGCGGCTTCGCCCGCGTGGAGTTCGGTTATGTCACGCTAATAATATTTTTGTCTTCACTCGGGAATTTCAATTTCTTTCGGGATAAAAAGTACCCTATTATTAAATCCTGACTTCTCAATTTACGTTTGCAAAGTTTCAAAGCAATCGGTTCAGTAGTAGTTTCCGATTTATAATATTAGTAATGATAATGATACACTGTCATGGTCTAGCAGGTCTAGTGATATGATCCTCTGTCATACCACAGATTACAGAATATTACGCTATAGGTAGGTTCCCATACAGTCTTACCAACACTCAAAACTAGTTACCTATTCAAGTACCCATTTATAAATACATTTAAAAACCAGAATGACAGTTTATCCTCAAACCGAATGATCCATAACAATGATTTTTATTCTCGGTTCATTGCACTGGCTTGTCACTCCTCTATGTGTGGCCGTAACTGGCTACAACAAGCTGATGATACAATGTTGGCTTTGTACAACCACACATGTGCCTCGGCCATCACTTCCGGATAGTTTTTATTTTGCTTTTAAACGGGGCTTCGATTTTTGAATCTTGTTTGTAATGAATTGGTTCGTTGTTTATCTATGGCAGTGTTTTTATTTTATTATTATTTTCTATATGTGGGGTCGCCAGCATCGATATACTAATGGACATGCGTACGCGTATAATTACAGTAATTTTTTGGTTTGTAATGAGTCGGAGAAATGGCCTATGCTTTCGGTCTAGCTGTCTAGCACTATCTCTTTTCTCATAGATGATTGATGATTTTGAGAGAGATAAAGATAGACGAAATTTCGTTTCCTCTCTTTCGTTCGGAGTGCCACAAATCTCATCTCTAAGGCATGTCCATAAGTATAATATGCCGATGGCGCTGTCAATGTGCATTCCATTACCATGCTCTTGTGTCCCGCTGATATCGAATAAATCCCTTATTTAATCAATCTGATCTTTTTTCATAAAATTCGCCAGTATACAAGTTCGGAATTTATAATTTACAGCTAGTTCCTAGCAAACTCCCCTACTACGATCATTCAATAACGTTTTTCTTCAAAACACAAATAAATAAATACCAATGAACATACCGTGCCCAACAAAATACTTCCACACCATTTCTATCCCGCCATATTTTTCACGGTCATAAAAGCCAATCTTCGTTCTCTGTTTACTTCTACTTAACGTGTCTCTCATTCCACATTGGAAATACGCACCGAATTCCCCTAAAGTGATCCTTTAATAACTTTTCTAATAATAAGTCGGTGTTGGCGGGTGTCCAAATGCAGTGTAGTTCGGGGTCACAACGCTAAAAAGGCGTCAGCTTAAGTAAAGCTGCGGCGAAATATGGAATTAAACTCAAAATGTATTGAACTTGACAGGTCTTTGACATTTTCCTTGACAATCAACGCCACCCCGAAGTATCACAAGTGCACGTACGTACGAACGACAGCAGGCCAATCTACCCGAAACTGCCAAATGTTCCCAATCAACCTTAGCCATGCTTTAGCGATAAAGTTGAAAATGTAATAAAGTAATTAGAATATCGAGAAAGAGGTCAATCGTCGAATCCAACTCGGCTGGGCTGCTTTCGGGAAGCTACGTAAAATCTTCTCGTCCGAAATACCGCAGTGTCTCAAGACAAAAGTCTTCGGCCAGTGTGTGTTGCCAGTGATGACTTATGGAATTGAGACGTGGTCGCTAACAGTGGGCCTTATAAGAAGGCTCAAAGTCACTCAAAGGGCAATGGGGAGGGTTATGCTTGGGGTTTCACTGTGCGCTCGAATCAGGAATGAGGAAATCCGCAGAAGAACGAGAGTAACCGACATAGCCTGAAGAATTGCAACACTAAAGTGGCAGTGGGCTGGGCACATTGCCCGTAGGACCGATGGCCGATAGGGCCGACGGGTTCTCGAGTGGCGACCACGCACCGGAAGACGCAGCGTGGGTAGACTCCCGACAAGGTGGACCGACGACCTGGTGAAGGTCGCGGGAAACCGCTGGATGCGGGATACGCAGGACCGGTCGTCGTGGAGACACTTGGAGGAGGCCTATGTCCAGCAGTGAACGTCTTTCGGCTGAAATGATGATGTTGATGATGAATTAGAATATTAAAATTAGAAATAGGTACTGCAGATATGATGAAAGAAAAAAAAAACAATACATTTGTTTTAATTCGTGTGGACGCTTAAAGACGTCAATTTGTGTTCGAAATGACATTTTAAAAATGCTATTAACACAGAGCTGCTGTTGATAACTGTTGAAGATATTGATATGGACCTCATAGGGATTCTACTGCACAGGGGGGAGAACATGGTTCCAGTGTCAGACAAAGATAAAGCTATACAGGATGAATAGCGTTGTTCCTTTTTGAGCACGTTATCAGGTACAACAGTATCGTTTCAGATACTAAAAGTACCACACGAGTTAATCATGGGCAGTGCGGTACGTTGAATAAATTGCCGTTGATGTTTGTTTGCCCTTTAGCATTTCTAAAAAAGTGCAGAACGGGCAAGCAATAACAGCTGTCCAAATACAGAGCGTTTTTTGACACCGTAGTGTCATATAGTGTCATATATTTGTAAAAATAACTGATTATCTTTTCGGCTGTTATAAACGTAACCACTCTTTTAGGGCTGTAATTTTATACATGATTCGCGTTAGCAGGCAGAAGTTAATAATGGTTGTTTTTGGAGTACCTACACTTCGTAATAATAGTACAATATATGTATGTTATGCTTTTTACAAGTGGGCATCTCTGTTTCTATGTCCTCTTTTGTCTAAATTTAACGCAAATGCATTATATATAGATGGTATGCAATTGAATATCGAATATCAACGTAGCTAGACCGCACTCGGCTTCAGTGAAACCATAGACAATAATAGAAGACTTTTGATACCTACTGAAACGTATGGCAACTCGAGTAAGATGACTGGCACATAAAAAACGAGTAGGTAGATGGTATAAAAAAGCAATTCGCAATGAATTACACAAAGAAAGTTGAAAGAAATATTCAAGACAATGACCCTGAAAATCTTCAAGTCATCAAGTCTTTGTTGTCAGTTTAAAAATACTATTAATAATAATATAAATCCTGATTTTGGTACTTTGCCACTTATTACAAAGCAAATTTTCGCGCCAATTTGACGAAAATAGGCGTCCTGCACAATGATTTTTAATGTTTAACCAACTATCTGGATATATCAACAACAAATAAAATAATTTTGCGTTAGCCTTGGGGGCCGGTTGCCCAATTATGGGAATCTTTAAGGCTATCTCCTTACCTTTTGGGCAACCTTATTTGGGAGCAGAATTATCTTGCATTGTTGCGCAAAGCGGTCAAGAGCAAAATCACATTTTACTCTTATAAAAAAAGGCAAGAACGAATCTAATGTCATCAAGTATAAATTATTCGATTTGTTGTTTCTAGTGGTAATAAACCCCCTTTTTTATAAATTATAAACTAGCGCTTGACCGCAATCCCGCTTGCTGATAAGCAGTGACACAATCGATGATGGTAAAGCGCACTAGTTTATTAAGAGCCTATTATGCCCTTTATGGGTAAGTTAGACGAAAACCACTTCCCGATGGCTACCAAAAGTTTTTTTACAGATAATTACAACGCTACTCTAACTGGCCCAGTTAGTGAAAGGCGGCCCAAGTATTGGCTGGGTCCCCAATCTTGGCTCCACGCTAAAGAATCCAAGCAACAAATACATCAAAACAGCAGATGAGCGAAATGGTTATTAAAAAATCGACCACTAAGCTACTCGAACAAAGCTCCCTAACATACCACAATCTCTGCTTACACTTAGTAACAGAACAAACATAAACATACATCCCTAACAAGCAAGTTAACTGAAGATTAATAGCATGGCTTTACTCCACGGTTATTTTTAACTACTACGCGGGGAACAGTCGTGTTTAACTACGAGTTAAATTGAGTTAGTTACTTGTCCATTTGTAAGTAAGTAATATTTTTCATGAATGTTGTAATTATCGGATTCCCGAACGCTTTCCTCTTTCCGCCTCGTAAGTCATTGACAATGCAAGTATTGTGATTTTGCAGTCAACAGCAACTGGCCAGTGGCCATATTAATTTTTAACACATATAAAATGCCCTTCTCTTTTTAAAAAAATATTTGGATTGTGACAGTGACAGCTTGGGTCAATCTTAAGCCCTTAATGTAAATTTTACACGATTGGCGATATCCGCCATTATTGTGAAATGAAATTTTCAAAGAATTTCTATAATTTGTTACACATGTTATTGGCAAAATTCTGGTATCTACTCCACAGAAGCCATTGATCAAGAGTTGAGGTTGAATCTCACCTTAAAAAAAAAAGTAAATTTTACACAAGGTTATATTTCAAATATATGAAAAATGAAAATTAAAAAAAATGTTCTGTTTAGGACTTGAATTTTTTTTTTTTTGCGAAATTGACATATGTTTAAAGTAAAAAAAATCTAAATTTCATTCATAAAAATGTATTTAATAATCCTAATGCAGATAGCGAAACGGTTATTCGATCTATTATAAAAAGTGCCGAAAAGATAAATAAAATACGCGAATATGGAGATGTGTGTATCGAGCCGAGATACATTCCAACGTGTCGATTGACACGCGTCAAACGCACATACCTACTACGCGCGTAAAACGAAAGTTAGTAGATATTAAACACAATTTCAATAAATTGCTATTGTAATACATTTATAGCTTCAATAACAGGATAAAGTATTATCTCAATTCTTAATAACTCCCTATGACACAGTTGCGATGACAAATATTTATGTAAACAGGCAAAGTTTGTTAAAACCTTGTTATTTATAATGGCGTTTAAAATGGCGCCGATTCTCGTGTTCACAAACTAATTTTAAGTCAAGTGTATCTTTTCCTTTCTTTTTCATTAAGAAAAGGATAGAAGATAACATTTTAGTTAAATCCTGTCAAATTAAGATATTCCATAGACAGTCTTGACGCGATTATAAACATGGCGACCATTACGCTAGTAATATACACACATCAAAAGTGTCTAGGGATCAACATATATTTTTGCAATAACTTTTCTCCTGATTGATATTAATTAAAATTTTCTTTAAGGATTCATCAAATAAAGTGTTTTCGTTTGTCACAGTAACGATAAACCAAGTCACCTTTGCATTAATAAAGAAATTTGCCATTTTCCTAATAAAGGGATATTTGACATTTGAACCACTAACACAAAAGTTCGAAAAAAAGACTGAAATAACAGTTTTCTCTAAAATTTTATTGGGTAACTTAAACAATTAATAATCCGTGTTTCTACCGCGAACACTAACAACACAAGAACATCGGTTTGGCATACTCAAAATGAGTTCATCCAAATCACGCTGTGGAATGGCCGCCCATGTTCGTTGCAACAACAAAAAAAGGTCTTCTTGCGACTGGATACCCTCCATATTCGGCAGAGCTCTTCTCTGTAGCATATCCCATGCATGCTCAATCGGGTTCAAGTCTGGCGACTGAGCAGGCCAGGGCAGGACATTGATGTTAGCTGCGGCGAGAGTCTGTCTTACAACTCTTGCGGTGTGCGGTCGTGCATTATCATGCATTAACTGAAATAAGGGACCGATTTGCACTTGTAGAGGAACGATGACGTCTGATACAATCGTTTCAGCATAAATTTGAGCGTTGAGGTTGCCTCTGATCCAAATCAACTCAGTTCTTCCGCCGATCCAAATACCCGCCCATACCATGATGGTTCCACCACTATAAGGATGGACTTCCTGGCAGGATTTTAATCGCTGTTGGCGTCCAGGGGTTCTCCAGTGTCGTATACGTCTTGTATCCGGTCTCATACCAAAACGAGACTCATCAGAAAAGCACACGAAACGCCATTGTTCTTCTGCCCAATTTCTGTGTTCAAGAGCCCATTGATATCGAATCCTACGATTGTGCATTGCTATAGGTGGTACCCGTAGCGGTCTTCGGGAATGAAGGTTCACTTCATGCAAGCGGTTTCTGACTGTTTGGTCGCTAATTAAGTTCCCTGAAGAGTGATGAAGCCTCACGGTTAACATCATGGCGGTTATTGTTGGAGCTCTTCGAGTTAAGATTTGTATGTATCGGTCTTGTCTCCGTGTGGTGCAGCGATACCGTCCTCCATGGCGCTCAGCCACGGTACCAGTGCTTCGGTAACGTGTCCAAAGTCGACTGATAACACTCTGACTTGTATTCAGAGCTAAAGCCACAGTATGTTGCCGGGAACCAGCTTCTATCATTCCCACGGCTCTGAGCATTTCTTCCCTGCTTAAATGACGTCGCCGCTCCATAATAACGTTGGTTTTAATCAGTAGTAGGGAAACAGTAGCACTAATAATGTCTTCAATGCGTTGTATGTTTTTATAGGGAAAATATTGACAGCTGATTTTCATCTTTTACTCGAATTTGATTCACAGTTCCTGATTCAAATTATGAAATGCACCAAAAAGGATCCATATAAATTTATAAAATCATAAATTTATTACAAAGCCACATCTCAATCTCAAGAAATCCGCATAAAAATGCTTGATCCCTAGACACTTTTGATGTGTGTAGTTCAATGGCGACCATAGACATATATTGATGGCCACCAAAATTGCGTCCATTTACGTCAGGAGCGGACTAATTTCATCATCATCATCATCCCAGCGTTAATCTCAGTCGTATCCGAAGCCTTTTTCAGCTTTGGAGTCTGAGGTCCGCTTTACCAGTCCAACTGCTGATATGGCTAAACTTCGACATTTTCCGTGAAGCGACTGCCGTCTGACCTCCACAACCCGAAGGCGACATCGAAGCATTGCAGTTAGACCAATTGAAGGACTTTTGAGGGCTCCAACAACCCGTAACGACTGCCACTAGATGTTCGTATGGCAACCGGAACCAACGGCTTAACGTGCTTTCCGAGGCACGACCAGACCAATGAAAATATTCATATTCATGTACACAAATACTTGCACTGTGCGGGGATCGAACCCGCGCCTCCTTGCGCAGCGGCCGCATCCGCTACAGCTACGCTACGGAGGCTGTCGAAGGAGTGCACTAATTTGACAGGTCTAAATTAACATTTTATCTTCTGTCCTTTTCTTAATAAAAACGAAAGAAATATATGCACAGAGCTTAAATTTAACTTTAGTTTGTGGACAAGGGAGTCGGGGCCATAGTTTTACACAGCTGAATTCTAGATGGAACTGCCTATTGCCACACTTCTACAGCTCAGTCACTGGGTAATAATTGAAGATCACGAGAACCTCGTCAAAGCCGAGAAAGATAAACAAATCTAGTATCTTGCCTTGGCTTGCGAGATTGCCCACATGTGGGAGGTGGATTCAGCAACCATTGTATCGATAGTCGTTACAGCTAATGGCTTAATAGCCAAGAGTCTCGACCAACACCTCAGAGGCTCAGCTAAACCAAGGACTTGATTCAGAAAACGGTACGTGTGGCACGCACAGCGCACTGTCAGGAGGTTCCTCTATCTGGAGCCCTGACCGCCGGTAGCTTGGACCCTGTTCCCGATACCGGTGGGCTACCTACTATTTTTTTATATTTTTAAATGATTTTATATTTCTTTATATTAATATTTAAAAATTTAATTTATATGTAAATATGTATGTTGAAATAAAGGAAATAATAATAATCCTTTGATAAGACTAGTTACGACTTTCAGGTTGATGTTTTTTTTTGTTGCATTTCTCTATTACTAGTTACCACCATCAACGATTTGATACAAGATTTTATTTGGCTAATATTTAACTAGGTATTCTTAAATTAGTTGGGTAAAAATATCGATGCATTAACAGATATCGATTACACATAAAATAAAATTTACCAGCTGATTGGGTTCCGTGTCTAGTACTTAGACTGTTCTTTTTTAATTTATCTACTTAGCACCTCTATCTCTCCAATGATTATACTGGCCACTGGCCAGTAAGAAACTCTTTTAACAGTAGGTACTGAAGCATAGTCAAAACGAAAGCAAAAGTGGTTTTACTACATTTTTTGTTAAATTCTAAACAAAAAGTTATTTCGTTTTATGTTCAAAATTACAACTTAAAAAGATGCTTGAAATTCATTTGTAAGGTGGGTTGGTTTTTAAACTACAACAATTTAATTGTACACTTTTTAATTGTATAATTTTTGTTTTTTAAATTTGTCTCTTGTTTTGCAAATCGCTGTATCGTACGTACGTAAAGAAATGATGTTTTTGTATCTAGATATACATATACAGTATGTTAAATAACAGAGGGCGTTCCCTTAAACTCGTTAATATATATCATTAATAGATTAAAATAAAAATATCAGCATAAAAAAATAAGCATAAAATAATCCGGATAAAAAGAAATTATAATTGAAAATAAATTTGAAACCTCCTGTTTTAAATCAAAATAGTAGCGCGGAATAGTATCTACCTAACGTTGCATTGCCCAACACACATCAACCAACACACATCAATCAATTAGATCTTAGATCGCCGCCGCATACGCGGCTCGTCATTCATAAATAAATTGCGACGTTGCCATCTTTCATGTTCGCGTGTACAGTGTGTTTCTTTTACATGTCAATTTAAAAATTTTATTGAATATTTTCATATTGAAAAAATTTTAAAACATTTTGTTTTCGCATGGAAATATTTTTTTGCATGTATGTATGCTATACTATTTCGGGTTAACGGGAACGCCCCCTGTTAGTTAACATACTGTATATATATATATGTAGAAGCTTGTAATTAGCAATTTGTGTTGTAAATAATGAAGTTTATTGTAATATTAGTCTGTAAGCTTTCTGTAATAGTAAAATAAATAAATAAGTATTATGTTTTCCTTCTCTGTATGAGAGGAGACATGTGCCAAGCAGTGAGACGATAAAAAGGTTGATGATGATGATGTTTTACGGGTACAAGAGTGCAATATATTCTTATAACATCAGTCTGTCTCAGTGTTTCTTCAAAGTGCTATTTATTGGTTATTTATTTGTTTAAATCGCCTGAAGATTAACCTCTTCTGGCGATTTAAAGAAACAGCACTTATTGTGTAAAACACTATCAAGATAAATCTGAGGAGTATTTTTAATATATTTATAACACACTATCACACACTATAATATTCATTGCGTTATTTACTTTGTTGAAGAAACTGGTAATAACCTTCAAAATTGATTTAGATTGTATTGATAGTGATATGCTGAATGATTTTGAAGAATTACTGCTATGGATGCTCGAAAAAAACATTATTATAGTACTTTGTGGAAATTCAATTAAAAAAAAAGAATTTGCATGACCTGCTGATCACAGAAAAGTCTTATATAATCCTAATCATGTTCAAGATCTCAAAATTAAATAAGAAAAGCGTAAAGATTAGATAATTTAACCAACGTTAAGAGCCATAATAACAATTTAAATAGTATCATAATAAAAACGACTGAACCGTATTTAATTATACTTTCATTTTAAGTTATTAAAGGTGCCAAAGTAAAGAAATGTGATTATTATCATGTAGTTATTAAGATTATATAATAAAGTAGAGCTTCAGTAGCTCAGCATTACCTAGATATTTTAACATAGCTATGCTTTTTTGGGTTGGAAATCATACAATGACCTCTCCCGCTCTGGGCGGAGCGGAAGGACGTGTCCGACTTTTACTGACTTAAACCCACCCGTGTTCCTTCACTTGCCTGTGCACCAGGGATCTCTTTCGAACAACAGGCGGTCCAGCCATGCGTCGGTCAAGTGGACTTCGTCATTCCAAGGCTTACCATGTGGCTGATTTACACAAATTAGTTGAGAGCTTTTTAAATTTAACAACCAATTAATTACAGTTTAAATAAACATTTCAATTGGAGTAGTGACAGGCCATTTCATAGTCACAATTAGCTTTGGCAGGAAGCTTATCTAAGGATATTTAGAACAATGACAGTCCTTATACACCACCAACAGCTCCGTGAAACCTATTCATATGACGTCACAAACGCATGGCAGCAAGTGGCGCCATCTCGTTTTTAACTAAATTACTGCAATCACCAAAAAAAGGAGTTTTGGTGGGAAAGTCAAGCGGAGTGTCACGCTCATTTTTCATTGGACTTTTAAAATTATTTATAGCGCTGTTTACTAAATAAAAGTGCGTAATTTATGTAGTAAAAAGTGCATTCAGTAAATAATTCATAGAGAACAGTGAAATATCGCAGCATAGTGGCCACATCATGACTTTGCCTCAAACCCTCGTAAAACGGTTAATGCGGCCGTCTTTTTCGACATGAACATTACGTGCCATTGGCTAAACGCAAACCGTGCGAAACCAAAAAAAAAAAAGAAAGAAAACAGAATCACCAAAAAGGTCGGATAGGAGTGTTGCTGGCTGGTGGCAATCATTCTAGAAGAGCGTCACATGGATGGGAGCTGGCTGTGTTTTCAAGACAGATAATTTGGGGATACTTCATAAATCTAGCTGTTACTGGACTTTACGGCAGCCAATTTCGTAGCAAGCCCACGACGAACTGCTAAATTCCAGCACAATTCTTCCTCGGTGGTAGGCCATTACATCAGCTGCCGGCAAAAAGTTACCGCCCACTAGACAAAGTCTTGCCGCTTAGCGATTCGTTGTATTCCGGCATTATGTCTGATGAAGTTGTACGAAGGACGGGTCTGAGCAGTTGTGTTGCGTGTGTGGAGTTTGGTCGTGGAGGGTCTCCAGATCAATCTCCCTCTGGCGCAGCATCGTTGGTCGTATTGTTGGGTTTAACATTGCCTCGCCTCGCTCTACTGCCATCTTCCTTCCTATTCACTCAGTTTTTTTTTTTTGTGAATAGGCTCTTAATAAACTAACGCGCTTTACCATCAACAATTGTATGACTGTTTACCATCAGGCGGGATTGCGGTCAAGTGATAGTTCATAATTATAAAAAAAAAAGTATATCCTGCACTCAATTGTATAAACTGTGCTGGTGGTACAGCCCCATACTGGAGCATTGGATACACCTACATGCCACTGTGGGGTGGTAGTGGTATGTAGGTTTTGTTATTTTTCTGGTAGATGTAAGTACTAACATTAGTTTCTAAGTAGTATGTATACTCATCATTATCTCAGAGTTTATCCCGGTTGCATCCGCGGCTTTCGCGTTGGAGCCCGGGGTCCACTTTCCTGCACATTCTCCTCCATTTCGCACGATCTTTAGCATCCTGTGGTAAGAGCTTGTTGGCACGCATGTCATCTCTTACAACGTCAAGCCAGCACTTCTTTGGTCTACCCCGCTTGTTCCGGCCCGGCGGAGGTGCCATAGCAAGACATTTGTTACCCACGTAACATGCCGGTTTGCGTAAGACGTGGCCGTACCAGGCTACGAGCGTAGGCAGCCCTCCTGCAGTTTGTCTGCAATGTCACGGACACGAAGGCTGCCCCGGATGCGGGAGTTCCTGATGCGGTTTCCGCGTAAACCACACATCCACCGCAGCATATTCATCTCCGTGACACGCAGCTCCTGCTTGTGTCGCTCAAGCACAGGCCACGCCTCACTGCCATACAGGAGAACAGGTCTAATGATGGTTTTATAGACCTGCCCCTTAAGCTTAACCGGCATTTTGGGGTCACAAATTACACTTGTCACCTCACGCCATTTCGCCCAAGCTGCGGAAATACGTGCCCTGACGTCGCAATCAATGTCGCCGGACGCGTGGAGTACAGACCCCAAGTATTTAAACTGTGTGTAAGTAGTATGTATACTATTACTAACCAAATAGACTACACGGATAAGTCCAAAATACATGATTTTCATTGATTTGCTTTTGATAATAAATTTTGAATCATTTTGAATCATATTGCTAATCCATTACTGCATCGATTCGGAAAATGTGTTTGCTCAACAACCTAGAAAACGCAATGATTGGTGTGGAACTGTCAAAATGAAACCCAATGCGCGTTGCGCAACGTCCCTGCTGCTTAGTCATTAAGATAGTGTTATATTGATCTGCGATATTGCATATCTAGGCGTTGATATAGTAAAGATAATATTGCTGATGTGTTTGATGACTCATTTAGTCTACCTACCTAATAAAACCGCTTTTATTTTTCTATGATGACTAGTTGCCGCCAGAGACTTCGCTCGCGTGGAGTTAGTTATGCTCCGTTCCTATTGGTCGCAGCGTGATGTTATATAGCCTAAAGCCTTCCTGGATTAATGGACTATCCAACGCAAAAAGAATTTTTCAAATCGGACCAGTAGTACCCGAGATTAGCGCGAACAAACAAACAAACATACAAACAAACTCTTCAGCTTTATATATTAGTATAGAAGTATAGGTACGGGCAGAGAAATGCTAGGTGCATGTGCACGATTCTACAACGTTATTTTCTCTTTACACGAATGCTGAATATAGGTTGTTCAAAACAAGCAACTAAATCGATTTCAATATTTTTTACACCATGTTATATTTTTTCCCAAATATTTAAAAAATGTTGCAGTGTGGTGACCTAGCGCATATTACAGTTCGTGCCGTGTTGCAGGCGCGAGCGGGAGAGCGCCGCGTTAACCATATTTTTGTAGGGACAACCAGGTAAGATAACAAGCTCATAACTTTGTGATTTTTCATGATATATTTTTGAAATTTTGTACATAAATTATTTATTATTAATCCAGGAAGGCTTTAGGCTACACAACATCACCCTGAGACCAATAGGAGCGGAGCATATAAAAAAAAAACCGGCCAAGTGCGAGTCGGACTCGCACACCAAGGGTTCCGCCGTACAAACGTAGCGGTCTCCAAAGCCTGGAGCACAGGCGTAGAGTAGCCAGCCTTTCGGTCTTCTATAGGATGCATTCTGGTGAGTGTGCAAGGGAATTGCATGATTTAATTCCCCCATCTCCGTTCCACCATCGGACGTTGTTGACACCACTGCGATCCGGACGAAGCGTTTCGCTTCCTCTTTTATACCGCCTACATCGAGGGACTGGAACAATTTGCCAGCGATGCTGTTTCCGTCACATTACAATTTGAGTGTCTTCAAGGCTAGAGTGAATATGCTCATAATAAACTAGCGCGCTTTACCATCAACGATCGCATCACTGCTTACCATCAGGCGGGATTGCGGTCAAGCGCTAGTTTATAACTTATAAAAAAAAAGCGGTTTATTGATAAACAAAGTAGAAGTAAACAAAATCAACGAAAAATTGTCGCAAATTTTACTAATTTCGGTACACGTGCGAACAGCATCTAAGCGCTCGTGCGTATGGCGCACGGCTGCCGCTCGCTGTGCCGCGATACCCCTTCCCTTGACCAACCGCCTTCGCGCCAGCGGGCGGCTAGTTCTTGCGCGTTCGTTCGTTACTACTTACTCCCCCCCGTCCCGCTTCGCCAGTAGGAAGCAAGCTGTCTGATATTCATTGACAACAATAGGAAATTACAATTAATGTCTTTGAATATATTTATAAGTACTAAGTATAACAGCAGTTAGGACGCATTTAGGTTATATACAGAACTACATTCACCAAAATATTTAGATTGAATGACGATTGTGTTGGTCTTTGTTTTGGTTTAACTAGTTACTGTGCCTAAAAATTTTAAAAGGTTTCGGGTTTTTCTGTTAGGTTAGGTTAGGTTAGAAAATAGACCTAGGTATTTCGTATAAATTTCAATTTGATACCTTTATTCGTTCGTGAGAAATAAGGTAGTAAGTTTCATTTTATTAAAATATTTTTATTATATTATATAACTTAAAAAATGTGATTTTCGCAATTTTTCCTATATTTGCATTATATGACAATGCTTCATGCCAAATTTCAAGATTCTGAGTTTACGGGAAGTATCCTGTAGGTTTTGATTCCTTTGCGAGTGTCGAAAATTTGTTGAAAATATCGACATAATCGGCTGTATCTTTTGGTTGGCTTGGCTTAGAAGTTTGATATTTTCACAGCTTAAAGGGACAATAGACCTGAGTATTTCATGTGAATTTCAGCTTGATACGCGGTCTTGACAGACAGACAGACAGACAGACAGACGGACAACAAAGTGATCCTATAAGGGTTCCGTTATTTCCTTTTGAGGTACGGAACCCTAAAAACGATATCTACGCGGGTGAAACCGCGCGGTGCAGCTAGTGTTGTATAAGCGGCGACAAGAGTGATTGATTAAAAAGGTTTTTTTTTATTTTATTTGTGAAGCATTGTTATGTATGAAAGAGAGAACAGTATTTGGCACTGAAATACGCGTAAACAAAGGAGATGTTTCAGAAATGTATGGAGCCTGGGCCAGCACATTGTACACTTAATGCTAGGTACAGTTACGCTATACTTAACTGTTTTTAATGTTAATTTCCTATATTTTGGCTTGGTTTTTATACAGATTCAATTTAACTCGGCTAAGGAGTGCAACACAACTACTAACAAATGTGGTGGTCAGCAATAAGCAAATTAAGATTTTGACAGTGACATTTGATTGACGTGTCATGTATCAAAGGCTATCGTATCTATATTATCTACCATATGACTGCGAAAAAAATAAAACATGAATTCCGAACATACGGCCCATTAAATAAACACAATCAATTGAAATCAACACTCGACACGAATACAACGGGAAAATAGAACTGTCAAAGTCGCAAATCAAACGTCATAAGCGCTGTCATGGCTACCATAAAAAAGAGTCATCATCATCATCCCAGCGTTAATCCCAGTCGCATCCGAAGCCTTTTCAGCTCTGGAGTCAGGGGTCCGCTATTTTAAAAAAAGAGTGAACTCACTAAAAAACGTTACAAATAAATAATTATATATACTTGTATTTTTATTCAAATTAATTTAGTAGTATTTTTTTGAAAATCTTCTATTTTTTTCCTTTTTATCTATATTGCGTACATAGTAGTCGCCCAAAATGAAACATCTCCTTTAAAAAGTTAAGTGACTTAAATAAAAATTGAATTTCTTTAAAAAAATGTTTAAACAAGAAAATGCAAAATTGAAAAATGCATAATTTATAAACGTAAAACCGTCACGTGTTTACTGAACCCTAAATATACCGGATTTGTTAGTTCAATAGGTGGTGATACGTAGGTGGGAATCATCGACCTTCGTGTGTCTAGGATTCTATTATAGACCAAAGAGTATAATGTACGTACTTATGTCATAGACTAATCATGGAGTTTGGCGGGAAAGTCAGGCTGAGTGTCACGATCGTTTATAATGGACTTTTAAAAGTATTTATAGTGTTGTTTACTATATAAAAGTGCTTGATTTATGTAGTCAAAAGTGCATTTAGTTAATAATTCATAAAGAACAGTGAAATATCGCAGCATCGTGGCCACATCATGACTTTGTCCCAAACCTCCCTCGTAAGACGGGTCACGCGGCCGTCTTTTTCGCCATGAATCATCATCATCATCAAGCTTTTTATCGACCCACTGCTGGGTACAGGTCTCCTCTCATACAGAGAAGGATTGAGCGTAATCACCACGCTTGCTCAATGCGGGTTGGCGATTTCAGACTTAAAGTCAAGATGTTTTCCATCACCTTCAGTCATTGGTGTCCAAGATACTTAGAAAGTACAAATAACTTTAGAAAAGTTACATTGGTACTTGCCTGACCTGGAATCGAACCCGCGCACTCATACTTGAGAGGCTGGTGTTTTAACCACTAGGCCACCACGACTACTAATCGTGGACTAATCTCTATGCTCGCCATGAATAATCTATCTAATAATTTATATTATTAAATGAATAATCTACTAATATATGTATAAAGCTGAAGAGTTTGTTTGTTTGTTTGTGCGCGCTAATCTCAGGAACTACTGGTCCGATTTGAAAAATTCTTTTTGCGTTGGATAGCCCATTAATCCAGGAAGGCTATATAACATCACGCTGCGACCAATAGGAGTGGAGCATAATTAATTCCACGCGTACGAAGTCGCTGGCGGCTGCTAGTAATTCATAATTACGTGACAATTGGCTAAATACACAAACCGTGCGAAGCCAAAAATAAACAAAGAAATAGACTAATAAAGAAAAAATTCGTACGAATCGATTAGTTGTAATTGCAATTAGTAGTCATTGCGC
Source organism: Sesamia nonagrioides (assembly GCA_017933935.1). NCBI lineage: Eukaryota > Metazoa > Arthropoda > Insecta > Lepidoptera > Noctuidae > Sesamia > Sesamia nonagrioides. Next base: position 816,242 of record JADWQK010001879.1, read on the forward strand.
TTCATATACGATGTGTATCTACTGATAAGTGCTTTCAATTACTGATAACGTATCCGGTGAAAAGGTTGTAAAACTACATACGTTGTTGCTATAATCCATCCGTACTAATATTCTAAATGCGAAAGTAACTCTGTCTGTCTGTTACGCTTTCCCGCTTAAACCTCTCAACCGATTTTGATGAAATTTGGCACAGACAATCTTTGGACCCTGAGAAAGGACATAGGCTACCTTTTTTTTTGAAAAAAAAAAAAATGATGTTTCCGAGGGAAATCTAAAAAGCGCGATATAGCCTAATTCCACGCGGGCGAAGCCGCGGGCGGAAAGCTAGTTTGGAATAAGATATAGAGATAGCCCCCCTTATTCATAAACGCTGCTTAAAGTTAACTGGTAATTAGCGATTTTTTGACCATACATTTTTGACCTTCTATGTTGTTCTATGTTATTGGTTTGGTTTCCGCACTCAGTCCCTCCAGCGGACCATTGTGCGTCATTTTTGACCTTTTAACTACACTTAACTTAAATAATCTTTAAGAATAAATAGTACAGTGTTTAAGGAGTTTATTCATAAACGATGACTAAAGTTAAGTGACGCTAAAAGTTCAAAAATGTATGGTTAAAGAATCGCTAATCTAATCAATACATAGTATAAAACAAAGTCGCTTTCGCTGTATGTCCGTATGTATGCTTAGATCTTTAAAACTACGCAACGGATTTTGACGCGGTTTTTTTTAATAGATAGAGTGATTCTTAAGGAAGGTTTGTATGTATAATAAATGCATAATATAGTAGAGAAACACTGAGAAATTTAAAAAGCGCGATCAAACTGAACTCCACGCGGGCGAAGCCGCGGGCGGATAGCTAGAAAATAATAAAGGGAAATGAATAGACAGGTATAGAACTCCTTTTTACAATCCGTTAAACCGATTTTCACTTAGCCCTCACTATGGGTTAGACACGAGAATAAAATGTCTGCTATAGCCGTACGGAGGACGGGCCTGAGCAGTTGTGTTGCGATGTGTGCCGGGTACGATGCGCGAAATGTTGTTGTGGGAGTTTGGTCGTGGAGGGTTTCCAGATCAATCTCCCTCTGGCGCAGCATCGTTGGTCGTGTTGTTAGGTTTAACATTGCATCACCTCGCTTAACTGCAGTCTTCCTTCCTATTTATTCAGTTTTTTGGAATAGGCTAAATAAACTTGCGCGCTTTACCATCAGCAATTGCACCTCTGCTTAACATCAGGTGGGATTGCGGTCAAACACTAATTTATAATTATTAAAAAAAAAAAAACGTCTTACAGCACATCGAGCTACTACAAGCTGTCAGATTTCTTATAATATGTTTCGATTGTTTAGATTTTCAACTCTGTTGTCAGGCTCAAGGTTGATTGGCAATATTTGTCAGTTTCTAGCAGCTTGACCTGCTGTCGCCCGTATAAATTCAGATTCCAGATTGCTACTGAGAAACTCATCATTGAATACTCTATCTCTAGACCAATAACATTTAGGTGCGTATTCCAGAAGGAAACTCAAGCATTGATCTCTGCTTAAACATTACTTAAAACTAGTTTCAACCAATCAAATGGCTTGAAACGAGACTTCAGTAGAGCTTGAGTTTTGAGTGACCTTCTGTAATAAGGACCTTAGTCTGGTTTAGAAAAAAAAAAATCAGGGACCGTATGCTTACCGTTCGTCTTTCGGTCTTTCTGATTACTAAGCTAACTTGAAGGTAATAAACTTACTACAACAATAACGTTATTATGTAATATTTCTCAGGAGCGCACGCACCGACCCGCAACGATCGGCAGCGGGTGGACTGACCTCGATAATTAAACACATTCCTGATTACATTTAAATAAACACTTAGCGGTACTCAATGGTTTTTTTTTATCTCTGGGACAGAAGCTTCTTTCTTTGACAGCCTCCGTCGCGTAGCGGTAGCGAACGCGGCCGTTGCGCAAGGAGGCGCGGGTTCGATCCCCGCACAGTGAAAGTATTTGTATGCATGAATATGAATATTTGCACTGGTCTGGTCGTGCCTCGGAAAGCACGTTAAGCCGTTGGTTCCGGCTGCCATACGGTCATCTAGTGGCAGTCGTTACGGGTTGTTCGATCCCTCAAAAGTCTAACAATTGGTCTAACTGCAATGCTTAGATATCGCCTTCGCGTTGTGGAGGTCAGACGGCAGTCGCTTCACGGAAAATATCGAAGTTTAGCCATATCAACAGTTAGACTGGTAAAGCGGACCCCAGACTCCAAAACTGAAAAAGCTGCGGATGCGACTGGGATTAACGCGGAGATGATGATGATGACAGAAGCTTCTTTCTTGATGTTGGTGTACCATGTGCCTTGGCAGACGGCAGTTAAAAACTGTTTCTTAAGGCTCATTTAGACGCTATTAAGTAGCAAGAGTGCAAGTTTCAAGTGATTAGTAAAATCACCACAGTGTCTCAAGACTAAAGTCTTTGACCAGTGTGTGTTGCCAGTGATGACTTACGGAACTGAAACGTGGTCGCTCACAATGGGCCTCATACGAAGGCTCAGAGTCACACAAAGGGCAATGGAAAGAGCTATGCTAGGAGTTTCTCTGCGTGATCGAATCAGAAATGAGGAGATCCGCAGAAGAACCAAAGTCACCGACATGGCTCTGCGAGTCGCTAAACTTAAGTGGCAGTGGGCAGGGCACATTGCTCGTAGAACCGATGGCCGATGGGGCGGCAAGGTTCTGGAGTGGCGGCCACGTACTGGAAGACGCAGCGTAGGGAGACCCCCAACAAGGTGGACCGATGACCTGGTGAAGGTCGCGGGAAGCCGATGGATGCGGGCAGCACAAGACCGGTCATCGTGGAAAGCCTTGGGGGAGGCCTTTGTCCAGCAGTGGACATCTATAGGCTGAGGAAGAAGAAGAAGAAGAAGTAAAATCAACGTGTAAACGGTCGCGCTGTTAAGTGATTAGTCTCAAGTGGGGAGAAAAATGATTAACATGCAACTTTATTTTTGCTGTTAAGTAGCTTCCCCGCACTCCCGCGGTACCCCCGCACTCGCAACGTCGCCCGTCCTAAACACCGTGTAAACAGTTTTGCTTTAACAAGTGCATAGCGTACATACTTTGGACTTAACAAGAATCGCTAAACACCGTCTGAACTATTAGTTAACACTTGACACTTAACATTGGCCCAGAATACCTTGTTCACAAACTAAATTAGATTTAAGTTCTGTGCATATTTTTCCTTCTATTTCATTTAAAAAGGACAGAAGATAAAATGTCAGTTAAGACCTGTCAAATTAGTGCACTCCTGAGGTAAACTGGCGTATTTTTAGTCGCCATGTTTATAATCGCGTCTAAACTGTCTTTCTTCTTTTCTTTAGAGTGAATACTACTTCAACTCTTCAATGGCCTCTGTGGTTAGATACCACAATTTTCCCAATAACACGTGTAACGAATTATAGAAATTCTTTAAAAAATTATTTCACAATAATGGCGGATATCGCCAATGAGAGTTGAAAAAAACGGCTGCGTGCGCCGACTAAGAGGAGATTTGATGCTAAGCCATTATGTGGCCACTATGCTGCGATATTTCAATGTTCTTTATGCATTATTTACTGAATGCACTATTTACTACATAAATCACGCACTTTTATTTAGTAAACGACACTATAAATAATTTTAAAAGTCCAATGAAAAATGCGAGTGACACTCACCTTAGCTTCCCGTCAAAATCCTCTTGCATATTCACCGTCTAAACTGTCTATGAAGTATCTTAATATGACAGGATTAAATTAAAATATTATCTTCTATCCTTTTCTTAACGAAATGGCAAGAAAAAGATGTACATAACTTAAAATTAGTATAGTTTGTGAACAAGGGAATCGGCGCCAATGTCAACTTATCGCTTCACACCCGCACTTGCTACTTATCAGCGTGTAAATGAGCCTTTAGGTACATACAGGATTCACACAGCGTGTACAGTTGGTAATCACAAATGAAAAGCATATCGCTTAGTGAGAGAATACTGTTGAGTTGTAATTCCTTTCTTCTTACTGAGTATTTCTGTCTGTCAACAGTATATTTATCTCACTAAGCGAAATGCTTTTCATTTGTAAACCCTCAAGGGTATAATAGGGCTATAATATTTAAGAATAATTCATAAAGAACATTAAGATATCGCAGCATAGTGGCTTCATCATGACTTTGCCTCAAACCTCCCTCGTAGACGGTTCACGCGGCCGTCTTTTTCGACATGAATGAAAATTCATTAGGTACGTGACATTGGCTAAATGCACAAACCGTGCGAAGCCAAAGATGATAAATAAATAAATACTCTTTGATTGAGATCAAATAGTATACCTAATATAAAAATATTGTGATCAATGAAAATAAGCATGTCGTATTTTTACCCGACTACGGCAAAGCAAAAGGAGGGTTATGATTTTAGTAGTCTGTGAACCGTGAGCATATCATAATAAAATTATCAATGAAGAGGTGCGTGCGTTGCCCTCGAACATGACCCCACTTAACCACTTACAGTTATTATAAAACATTGTAAAACACTTTAATGAATTATGAATTAAGACAATCCTGGCTTCTTTTTTTTATATAAATTACTAGCTTTCCGCCCGCGGCTTCGCCCGCGTGGAGTTCGCTTATATCGCGCTTTTTAGATTTCCCTCGGGAACATCAAATTTTTCCGGGATAAAAGGTAGCCTATGTTTTTTCTCAGGGTCTAAAGATTGTCTGTGCCAAATTTCATCAAAATCGGTTGAGAGGTTTAAGCGGGAAAGCGTAACAGACAGACAGACAGACAGACAGACCGACAGACAGACAGACAGAGTTACTTTCGCATTTATAATATTAGTGGATTAGTGGATAAACTACATAGCGCTTAACCGCAATCCCGCCTGATGGTAAGCAGTGATGCGATCGTTGTTGGTAAAGCGCGCTAGTTTATTAAGAGCCTATTCACTCTAACCTTGAAGACACTTAAATTGTAGTGTGACGGAAACACCCCCGCCGGCAAATTGTTCCAGTCCCTCGATGTACCGGTACAAAAGAAGAAGCGAAACGCTTCGTCCGGATCGCAGTGGTGTCAACAACGTAAGGGTGGAAAGTCGCCGTACGACGGGTCGTCCGATGGTGGAACGGAGATGGGGGCATTAAATCATGCAATTCCCTTACAAACTCGCCAGAATGTATCCTATAGATTCTATAGACGTATGCTACATGGGTGATTCCTTGTCTTGTGCTATCGATAACTACTCAGCTCTATCCGCCTCTTATCATCATTTCAGCTGAAACAGGTCCACTGCTAGACCAGTTCCACCCAATTCGACCTGTTCCAGCTTAGCAGCGGATTCCTTAGTTCTCCACACGGTCGTCGGTTCACCTTATGAGGCCTTCAACCATTGCGTCCCCCGGTTCACGGTCGCCAGAATCTTTGGGCCCCATGGGCCATCAATTCTGCAAGCAATAGGGGGCTATCCAGCCCTTAGTTACCTCGGCTCTCCTCCTTCTTCTCATATCCCAATTCGACAAGATTAAGTACTCATGCGCTTGCGCAGTTAAAATCTACTTTTTGACCTGTCCCAGTTACCAGTGAGTCAACGCCGGTAAGATCTCACGTTTATTTTAATACCGTTACTAACTAACATTATGTGGGAGGTTACCTCAAAATATAAGACAGTAGACTGTTATATGAGTCTATGATTTGCTCAGGTTCCGCCTGAGTTCTGTCGTGATTTTGATACGCGAGTTTTACGATGGTTTTATGCCCCTAACTGAATAAATGGAAGTGTAAAGTTTTTTGTTATACACACATGTATACTGAGCCTCCGTGGCGTAGCGGTAGCAAACGCGGCCGCTGCGCAAGGAGGCGCTGGTTCAACCCCCGCGCGGTGAAAATATTTGTATGCATGAATATGAATATTAGCACTGGTCTGGTCGTGCCTCTGAAAGCACGAATATCTAACGTCAGTCGTTACGGGTTGTTGGAGCCCTCAAACTCCAACAATTGGTCTAACTGCATTGCTTCGACATAGCCTTCGGGTTGTGAAGGTCAGATGGCAGTCGCATCATGGAAAATGTCGAAGTTTAGCCAAAATCTGCAGTTAGACTGGTAAAGCGGACCCCAGACTCCAAAGCTAAAAAAGCTTCGGATGTGACTGGGATTAACGCTGAGATGATGATGATGACATTTATACTACACTGATATTATAATGCTGAAGAATTAATGTGTTTGAACTCGCTATTCCCAGAAACTAACATCACGCTGCGACCAATGGGAGCGAAGAATCAGTGAAGAATGCGGAAAAGCGGGGAAAAAGCATCTTTGAGGGCTTCTGTTGCGTGCGCTGCGTAAACGGTTTCAAGTTACTCAAACATGATATAAAACTTCTTAATCGCCGCTCATAATAACAGAAATTCAAATCACAATAACAGAGACAACGGCAACAGCTAGATAAAATATAATAACTGATTTCTACAATGCAACGGACCGTTATAGGTTAAAATTATGACTTTTACATCTTTACCAACAATTATGCAAATATCTCAAATTAGATCTATCTAAGTTAGCTTTTTTTTTTTTGGTTCGTTTCTTTCCGTTCGGGCGAATGGAAAAGGCAAAGGCATAGTACGCCATACAGCCAAGTCTTCAGTAATTTTTTTTCATTAAATATCTATCCTAACTTATCCTAACATAACTTAACCTAAACTAACTCCTTTCGTTTTACGCGTTTGGACGATAAGGAGCGGTTTAGCGTAAAGACATGATGAGGCCACTATGCTACAATATTTCACTGTTCTTTTTGAATTATTCACTGAATGCACTTTTTACTACATAAATCACGCGTTTTTATTTAGTAAACGACACTATAAATAATTATAAAAGTCCAATGAAAAATGAGCGTGACACTCATCTTGACATTCCCGCCAAACTCCCTAAATTAGCTTACGAATATAAACTTTTGACAATAAAAATGTTATCTATGGTTAGCAAAACGATTCGTTTATGTCTATAGGAACCTAGCAAAAGTATAATACAGGTAGGTAGATCAATGTTTTAAATAAGAAAATAAGCAATAATTATAAAATATGGTTTTTAGTCGAACTGGAAGCAAGTGGAAGCCGCATCTTGACAATGCTAGGAGTCCAAGAGGATAATGTTTTTATTTACAGTTTGAAATAAATAAAAAATAGGTCACTAAAGTTTTCCAGATGCGGCTATTGCCTCGCATTTTCTATCCAACCATAAAGGCGAAAGGAAATGAGTACAACATTCTATTTTCAAAACATAACAACATGGCATGTTGTAAAAAATATTTAAGCGCGTAATTTATTTATGTCATTAAAAAAATAAAACACCGCCCACGTTCCTTTTCAGGGAATGTCTAATTTGGGTTAATTAGCAAAGTCCATGTGATGGAGGTAAACATGTGATGAGTGTGACATTTTTGTAATGGTGGTCTGTTTTCATGGTGACAGTTGAAAAGGGTTGGGTTATAATATGAATAATTTCTTACGGTTTAGGATAAGAACATATCATATCTCCGAATTGTTTCTGCTGTAGAGAGATAGAGCATCAATTCGAGGTTACACCAGCGTGCGCCCGCTTGACTACCAACTATAAAACTTTTATAAATACATTTTTTTTAATAATTATAAACTAGCGCTTGACTGCAATCCCGCCTGATGGTAAGCAGTGATGCAATCGTTGCTGGTAAAGCGCGTTAGTTTATTAAGCCTATTCACTTAAAAACTTAGTGAATATGAAGAAAGATGGCAGTTGAGCGAGGTGGTGCTATGTTAAACCCAACAACACGACCAACAATGCTACGCCAGAGGGAGATTGATGTGGAGACCCTCCCCGATCAAACTCCCGACACAACAAACTTTTGGCGTTGAACAACAGCATTGTACCCGGCACATATCGCAAAACAACTGCTCAGATCCGTCCTCCGTACGGCTTCATCAGACATCATGCCGGAACACGACAAATCGTAACTTCTGCCGACAGCCAAAGTTATGGCCTAACCACCGTTAAAAGAAAGTCTAGAACTAAAGTCAGATTTCGTTTTGTAATACGGGGAACTAACTTTACCTCTTTGTAACATCAGTGTAGTGGTACGGACGACAGCAAGTACAGGTACCCCAAACTGCCAAATATTCCCAATTAACCTTGAGCCTTAATGCTTTAGGGATAAAGTTGAAAATCTAATGAAGAAATCTCAGACTGTAGTAGCTTGATGTGCTGTCGTCTTTACATTAGAGTACAGGAATGCAATCTACTCCAAAAATTGAACCGCTAAAAGTTAAAGTCTTTCGAAATCAAATACAATTCCAAACAGGTTCCAAATGCATTGCGATTACAAGGATGCTATCCCATCTTTCACGGGGAACCTGTTTAAAGTCGGTACTAAGGACCGTGTTACAGAACCTTACTTAAGATTTAAGCATTGCTTAAAACTAGTTTCAATCAATCAAATGGCTTTTTTTTGTTGGGATGGGAAATCATCAAATGACTTCTCCCGCTCTGGGCGGAGCGGAAGGGCGTGTCAGACTTTTACTGACTAAAACCCACCCGTGTTTCTTCACTTGCCTGTGCCATGACCACGCTGCGTGCTGTGGCCACGGTTTCTTGTTTAACCAACCAGCAAACCCTGGCCCAGGAGGCATCGGTCTTCGTGGACTTCTCTTTGAGGCGCGCGTGAAACACAACGCGCCGCAGGCCCGCGCCTATGGTGGCTGGGAGTTCGGTGTCGTCTCCCGACCAGGGCGTCTCCTGCGGCGGCTAGTGGCGTGAGGGCGCTGGGATTCCCGCTGCCTCACGCGCTCCGCCTCCTCCTTTGCCAGCATCACTGCTTCGCAGAAGGAGGTGACGGCCTGCCATGCACTCTCGCTCCGGACCATGGCCTGGACCAGGGTTGGACGCGAGAGATCGCCGCCGATCTGCCGGTACGAGGACACCACGGTGCTCTACCCAAGCCGGGCAGACCTCCACCGTATGCTCCACCGTGTCCTCAGGGCGATCCACACAATGGTGACACTCTGGCGCTTCCTCCCGCCTTATACGGAACAGGAACCTCCCGAAACAACCGTGTCCGGTGAGGACCTGCGTCAGGCGGAAGGTGAGGGCGACGTGGCGCCGCTCTAGCCACTCCTCAAAGAGGGGACTTACCGCCGCTATTGTGACGTGCCCATCAAATGGCTTGAAACGAGATTTAAGTAAAGCTTGAGTTTTGAGTGAGGTTCACGTTCCTAAGTCGACCATGCTGCTGATATTCTACATCCTATAGAATGATTACTGGCAGTCAGAATTACGTAACATAGTAGCAATGGGTTTCATTTTGACAATTCAACAACTTTCATTGCGTTATTGACGTTGTTGAGCAGACACACTTTCCGAACATATGGAGCAATGGCATATCAATTGGCTTTAGGATAGTAATAGCGGACAGACCATCGACAATATTATCTGGACAACGAGTCTGGCTTGACCTGGCGAGACAGCGATATTTTTAAAAAAGGTACATAAGTAGCGTGCTTTTTGTTCTGCTCATATTTAATAAAAAAATTATCAAAGGTTATTTCAGTCATTACTGCTTAATTATATGGAGTTACGGTTTTGACATACTCAGGCATTTTAAATCAAATTAGGCATCCTATTAGTTTATTGATTATTTAATTAAGTTCTGTCAAAAGTAATGTTGGTTCGACCTTCAATTAATTACGTTAAAGAAGTCTTTACTTTATTCTGAGGTAAAATCATGCGGAATTACTCCCTTTACAGGACTATGAGAGCATCCATCCGTGTATTGGCATAACTTTATGCAATTGAGAAGATAAACCGACCAATATACAACAGCAATAAACATCCTCGATATTTTTATATGCCCGGATCACACATAATGCCATAATAGTCTATTGATATTTTGTTTATATCCATTATGTTGGCACTCGCATCATGTAGGCTTTATTATCATTCCGATAGTCTATGCTTCTATTGTGTTAATTGTACCTACATAATTAGACCTACTTGCTCTTATAGATAATAATAATAATATAGCTCACGAGATATGAAAATGGTGAGAATTCTTTGTTTTTGAAATATTGGTACTACAATAAATTCATGTATAGGTACTATGTTACCTACCTATACAGCCTATACTTAGGTAGGTACTTTACTCTTTGCTATACAGCCTACATTTGTAACCCAGTATCTAAAGCTTAGAGTTAGTTATTAATGTGTCTGTCTGAATAATACCAAAAGAAAATAAATGTTCTGAGAATGGGGTTCCCTGCTTATTAATAAAATCATAATCGTATTGTCTACAGTTATTAATTAAAAGACAAATAGGCGTATCACGGTACGGTTTAAGTACGTCATGTCACCGAATTTATTAGATTTTGAAAACAGAACAACATATTATATTATGTACATTCATTAGAGTTCTGATTTTTCTTTAAAAATATACATTTGTTTATGAACCTAGCATTCAAACCTTTTTAATGGTTTCATTTTTAATTTTCCGCTCCTTTCGCCGCGTAAGTATGTAGGTAGGTAGAATAGACACAATAGGAAAAGAAAAGGGTGCGGAAAACGACACAATTTCATTTTTAATTATCGAGCTAGCGCTAATTACAATGAATTTAATTAAATATCTCATTGTCTAATAGGATTCTATTTAGACTTCCAATATTAGGTTCATGAGAGGCGCATTATTTTATTGTTTGTTCCTAATATTTTAAACATAAATATTTTATGTCTTTTTACTATAACGCGTATACAATCAATTTTACATCCAAACAAACAGAATGTAATAAAACCTATTACATCAAAAAATAAAAATTGACGACCGAGATAATCATATTTATTAAACAATAAAATGTTTTATTATTGTATAGGGTTCCTTAACGAATTATATCCGCATATCCAAATTCCGTCCCACGTAATTTCCCGCCAACGTTTTAGCTTATAACAGGAACGCAGGAAATCGCATCAGCCGGCATTTCGAGACGGCTGCGTCCTATAACTACGAAAATGCACCCAGACATTTCTATAGGACACTGCCTCCCCCCATTCGAACCTAACGATATATATAACTTAGGCACGCTTGCCATGACTAAGAGGCACAACATTGTTCTTCCATGCTATGAATGAAATTTAAAAAAAAAAGAGCACTTACTTTTCTTGGTCCATTCTGCACAATGGTCTCATATTCTAAACCCTCGGACATCATTCTCACAATTTATTTAAAAGTCACAATTGAACACTAAAATTATAATTTTTGGTATGTTTACCGGTTTTAACACACTACGGTATTATAGTTTCATGTAGGGCTAGCGGAGCGTTCGGACGTCGTACCGGCACTAAATCTTACAGAGATAAATCACTGTTCCATTTAAGTATTTGATGGGAATTATTGTATGAATGAAATTATAACGTGATGCCGGCGGTCGGCCCGGGTGCAGCAACCAATATCACGCCCACAGCCTCCCTCGCTCTCCAGTGAGTGAATACATACAGATATATAGCCATAGAAAGTAGATAGACATCCCAATACCTACCTACGTGTTAAATGTAAGGTGCGGCTTGTATACGATGATCTTCGTTTTCAGTTTTTTCCACGTTCCGTTTTAAGGAGGTGGATTTTGCTCCGAAACCTATCATTGTGATTAATTTAACAAGATTGAGTCGAGATATACACCGGAGAGTAAAATAAATTTGAGGTCGGTTCGGAAACCAAATATTTTCAAGTTTTTCTTATATTTGTAGATTTATATAGAACAAACGAAGAAACTAAAAGTAACTTGTCAAAAATCACCACTGACAGTGACAGCGACAATCAGCTGTCAGAAATTTTAATCATGCCGTGTTTATGATGTGTAGCTGAAACTTCTGAAAATCAACAAACCAAGTCGCCACTCATATATTGGAGATTAAATTGTAAAAAGTGGTATTTAGGAGTGTTTTTATTTACAAATGCTATTTGCATAACATACATTATATTTGGTAGAGTGCGGTTTGAGAGAAAGCAGACCATTGTGTTTAACATGGGAGATGACTTGAAAAACCTGAAAATACTAAAACAGGGTGCCGAAGGAAAGCTGTATATTTGCAACTATCTTGGAAGGCCGACATTGATAAAAGAGAGATTCAAAAAAAAGTATCGACATCCAGATTTGGATGAAAATATAACCAAAGAACGGATGAAAAACGAGGCGCGTTCCATAGTCCGATGCAAAGCTGCTTCGGTAAGAACTCCAGCATTATACTTAGTTGATTTTCATAGATCCCGAATTTACATGGAACATTTGGAAAAAAGTATCACTGTAAAAGATTTTATAATAAATAACGTAAAAGGTGAATCAGACAAAACCAAATTACACTCGATAAGTAAATTGATTGGGCATGCTGTGAGGAAAATGCATGAATCCAATATTATTCATGGAGATTTGACTACATCTAACATCTTACTTGTTCCAAAAGCAGATAATGATGATGAAAAATGGCTGGATCAGGAATTGGACATAGTAATGATTGATTTTGGTTTGTCTTTCATTGGTTCAAGTGCAGAGGATAAAGGAGTAGACCTGTATGTTCTTGAAAGAGCAATCATTAGCACTCATAATGACTACCCACATCTGTTTGGAGATATTTTTGAAGCTTATAAGAAGCAAAACAAGAAGCAAATAAGTGAAACAATCAGTAAGTTTGAGGAAGTCAGAGCACGAGGGAGGAAAAGAACCATGGTTGGATAGTTATAAGAAATAAACTTTTTAAATATAAACTATGTTTTATTTAATCCAGGGGTTTGCGTCGATCGATGTACACCATTGAATCATTTTGAAGCTTATTGCTTATATTGTTTGCTCATTTGCTCTATACAATATGTAAAGAAAACCCCGTCCGACCCATAAGGATAATAAAGTTTAGGTAAATACATGGCCAAATAAAATATTAAATTTTACATAATCATCATAGTAACAATACTCATGAATTTTAAGATAACCTTAGTTTCCGCGAATTAAATCCCACTTCCCCAAAATTTGGTAATTTTTAAAAAGTGAACTCCATTTTTGACGGTATTATGTATTAAGGCTCCTACACACAGTGGCGGCGGCAAGGCCGCCGGGTAAGCCGCCGGCCAAGCCGTCGTGCACCCGGCGGCATACAAAGGCCGGCTTTGCCGCATAAAGGAGGCGCCGGGGTGTACTGGCGCGGCGGGTTACGCGGCTTGTCGGCGTCAGTTCGTGCCTGGCATTCGAGCGGTAGTGGTGTGCGGTTTGTGTGTATTCAACAAATTAAAAAACGAAATTGTGTAGCTATTAATTGAAAAATTTCATGAAAATAATATATAATGGAATCCCAGAAATGCAGACTATGCGGGACTGTGACACACACACACCGACACTGCGGCGGCAGTGCTGATGATTTTCGTATTCATTGTAACATTTGTAACCAACCAACCAAATAAAATTTCACTTCACTAGCGTTCTATGTGACTGTCACAACCGGAATGATGCTTGACGTTGACGGCTTTGTGCGGCTTGTGCCGGCGGCTCGTATTGCCGGCGGCATAGCTGCTCGGCATGAACCCGGCGGCATTACCGCCGGGATGTGTGTAGTAGTCTTTAGGAATGAGCGAAACGACCGCGTGCCCTGCTCCCATGGCCACCTTCGACAGCGCATGTATTGCCTAACGCACATATATTAAATTACCTCGTTTTGTTTATATTATAATATAATATTTAGTTTTTAGGGGCAATTTTTTTTAGCCCGGCTTTGTAGGCATTATTAGGATCAGTTAACGATACCTGACAATACCTTCACGGATCGGACAGGTTTTCTTTAGATATTGCTATATTTGAAAAATGTATATGGCTAACAACATAGACAATGCAATGGATGGTGTTGAACTATCAAAATGAAACTCATCGCCGGACGCCGCTGATAGTGTTTTACGCAATTACCCTGCTGGTAACGCTTGCCAAGGTTGGTCCGTGGATAGGTGAGCATCTTCACAAATTAAAATTTAGTAGATTTTCAACTTTATTATTAAGAGTTTTAGGTCTTAGGTGCATAAGAAAAAAATTACAGTTTCGGGTAGATTGGCCTGCTAGGAATTGTAAGTACTGTATACAACGCCTACAATGCTCAAGTTTTAACATGCGTCTTTTGTCGTACCTGCTTACAAATAAATGCTGAATCCAGATTACTACTGAAATTGCATATGCTATGCCTAGGCATGTTATAATTCGTGGACTCTCTCAAAACGTTGACGTTTCGCTGTAAACAGAGCGCGCATGTAGTTTGCTTTATCACGACAATGCATCCGTAGCATAAAAGATTCACTTAACCAGTCACGCGCCGTCATATATATTTTCATGATAATAATTACCTATTAAGGATTTAGAAAATACATACCTGTTATTTGTTGTTATTTAAGTCGTGGTGCCCTTGTGGTTAAAATACCAGCATCTCAAGTATGAGTGCGCGGGTTCGATTCCAGGTCAGGCAAGTACCAATGTAACTTTTCTAAGTTATATGTACTTTCTAAGTATACCTTGGATACCAATGACTGAATCACAATAGACAGAGAACAGTAAAACATCTTCATATAAACGAGCGGCTCTCGGTTTGAATGTATGCGTACGCGCCGAGCGCCGTGTCGGTACGCGATTTCGCGCACACGCTGGCATAATATAGGATGGTATAGGATGGTGGCAATACGGGCTGTGCCGCGTGACTGTGAGCACGCGCGTAAATTACATGACCGCTCGCGTTCGTCAATTCTCGCCGGCCACTTACCATAATATTAATTATTACGAGTATCATGACTTCAAAAGGGGGAAAAAAATATTGTAGTGTTTTCGGGTGCCTCAATAATGATTTCGCAAATCCGGACTTATCATTCTTCATACTTCCTATTGAACCAGAAATGTAATGAAAACAACTTAAATCTTATTAGAAAATGTGATATATGTATTGTTTGTTTCACAGTTTACTTGCTTTATTAAGAGCGTACCCGAGTCGCATTTTTCCATATAATTGTATTCCCAGATTTACTTCCTGACTACTATGTTTAAAGTAAAGTTTAATTTAAAAAGCCCAGTTTTACTATAAAACAGAGGATTGAGTACGAAATATCGTTTAAGTAAACGTATTTGTCGAGTATAGTGTAATAAGGACAATTTCACAATAATCAATGTTGCAAATTACTATTATTATTTTTTCTATTGTCTTATGTGTTGTTTGATCCAAATATGGCGTCTTAATCATAATATTAAGTTAATAAAATTATAGTAAAATGTGACCGACTAACGCTTAGGGTTGCGTAAAATTTTATTTATAACATTATAACCTTTAATCCCTCCGACGGCGCCTTTGTTGCATTTGAGCTAGCTGTTGCTATCCGATTATATAAACAAACATTACACAGTACCCATATAAACAATCATTATAATTGTACCTCAGAAACTAATGAGGCTAAAAAGGTTTTGCGGTTTTATTAAAGTAAGGTATCATTTGTTAAATATGCGCTACACATACATAATCTTAGCTTTACAAATGTCTACTTTTTCATAAGAACTACATATTTATTGTTTACGTTCTCATGTTTTATATCATTTAAGCATTAGTTATTAGCTTGTGAATATTATTGTGTTAGTGTTACATTTAAGTACTCATCACTTACAATCTTCTCTGATAAGAACCAGTTATATCGATTTCCCATATCACACATCACTTAAAATTTATCATTATTTACGAGCTTTAGAATATAATTTAGTGTTACACTTAAGTAGTCTTAAAATTTTTGTCGGTATCAAATTTGTAACTTAATATAATAAATGTTATGTGAATAAAGGCTTTTTATTTTTACTAAATTTATAAATTGGTAAAATATTCAATCATAATATGCTTTTTATTCTATAAATTTAGATCAAAGTGACAACCCTAGGGTTCAACGCAAGAGTAGGCAAATAACTCTGCGGGCGGCCTTAGATAATCTACTGTTCTCTGTCTACTGTGACTGAATAGAAGGTGAAGGAAAACATCTTGAGGAAACCTGGACTTTAGTCTGAAATCGCCAACCCGCATTGAGCAAGCGTAAGGATTACGCTCAATCCTTCTCTGTATGTGAGGAGACCTGTGCCCAGCAGTGGGACGATAAAAAGGTTGATGATGATGATGATAGCTGTTATTTTGAGACACACACCAGTACCATTTCAATTAATTGTCAGTACAAATAGATGAAAATGAATCCAACAACAAGCCAATCATTTATAATAAATAATTATTAAAATACGCACGACTTTCGATTCCTTGCTCAAAATTATAAAATACGCCAATGAGAAACGTGTGGAACGCAACTGTCAAACTTATATCTCATCATGATCATCTGCGGATAACCTGAAAATATTCCCCGATTTATTGTTTAAATATTGCATTTATTTTTCAAAATGAGGCGCCAAATTTTATGTTTATCAACAAAAGTTACACAAAATAGCTGCACAAAAGCATTGCCATTGACTAGTAAGTAATAAGTCTCATAATGTAAGTCAACATTCAACTTTATTTTTACGACGGAATAAATATTTGTTCTTACGTTACTTTCTAGGATTCCTCAGTACCCAAGAGGCGATAGACCGACGTTATCACCTTTTCACGTTAGAAAAGAAACGCCAAATGGATAATGTCGGCAGAATTGAGAAAATCGAAGTTCAGTACAAAGGTGTACCAAATGATTGCACCTTGGTAATGAACAGGGGTATTTCTACGCCTTACGACTGTGCAAGACGTAAGTTCAATGTGTAATTATAACATGACATCACGCCTGTTATCCTCGAGGGGTTAGGTAGAGGTGTAATAATCCATCCATAACTTGCAAACAAATCCAGACCGTGGACTGCTACTGAGACATTCCTGATGGAAAACTTTATAATAGCTTGCGTGATCTGGGTATTCTATACTAGTATAGGACCTCATGCTCACCAGTAGTGCTTGCAAACAGTAGAAAAATGAGGCAGCCCATATGTTTAAAAAAAATAGTTATACTATTATAGCTACATTGTCGCTGCACGGTAGAAAGACAGAGGGATAATACTTCCTCTTTTACATTTTACTCCACATCTTACTAATTTTTGACAGGTCACATGCGCCGATGCGAATTTAACATATTTTATTTATCCCAAAAAAACTCCACTACATTGCTAAAAAAATGTTCACTTCAAAAATAGGTATTATAAGCCCTATGCTAAGACTAATACCTTTTCTGCTTACTGCTGGTGGCCATTTCCAGCAGATTGGCAGGCAATTTGGCAGAGTCTACTGCTGGTCAAAGGCCTCCCTTAAGATTGCCCGCATCCATCGGCTTCCGGCGACCTTCACCAGCTCATCGGTCCACCTTGTTGTCAGTTTAGGAAACAATAATGTATACTTACTCTATTTGCAGATCTAAGTGAATGGCATACTGAGAGTAGTGCCCTGGCTCTGCTTGATGGCACAGTCTACTGGGACATGCACAGACCACTTACAGAAAACTGCACATTAGAAGTAAGTATATACATAACTGATGCGCCTCGCATGTTCACCTGCAAATGTTTTGATTCCAAGGAAATACCAGGGCAAGAAGTGTTCTATGTTCTCTTGTACCAACTATTATACGAATCTGTTCAGCTATTTTAGTGTGCGTTCAGACTATATGGCCCAGAGGGTGCAGTCCGCATTAATCTATTTTGCTTGGGTAGGTAGCGGGCCTCTTAAGCGTTTTTATAAACAACTAGCTTTCCGCCCCGCGGCTTCGCCCGCGAGGTGTTCGGTTATATCGCGCTTTTTATATTTCCCTCGGGAACATCAATTTTTTCCGGGATAAAAGTTAGCCTATGTTCTTTCTCAGGGTCTAAAGATTGTCTGTGCCAAATTTCATTAAAATCGGTTGAGAGGTTTAAGCGGGAAAGCGTAACAGACAGACAGAGTTACTTTCGCATTTATAATATTAGTATGGATTTTGTGGTAGCAAGGGTTGGCTGCCTTATCATACAAGTTTATGTGGTAACGGACCATATGTTAGGTATGTTCTCATACAGAGTGAAAGATGAACGAACAAATCTACTGAAATGTGATCCTTTTTTCTTTGCATGTGCTACTCCATCAAAATCAAAAGTCATTTATTCAAATTAGGCTCAGAATCAGCACTTTTTGAACGTCAATATTCCATAAGACATTATTACTTAAGACAGTCCCCCAAAAGGCCCACCCATCGCTTGCATCAGTTTAGGCAGTTAACTAATTGACCTAAGGTCTTTGTTACCAGGTCATAAAATTCCAAAAAAAAAAAAAAGCAGTTAACTAAAGGTAAACAAAAAACTAGTTTTTGTTTTAATGGTATAAACTAGTGCTTGACCCCGATCCTGCCCGATGATAAGCAGTGATGCTAACAATGAGAGTAAAGCGCACTTGTTTATTACAAGTTTATTTACTCAAAAACCTAGCCTTGAAGACAAATTGTAATCAGAGGGCAAAACCACCTGAGGCAAGTTGTTCCAGTTCTTCAGTGTATAAAAGATGAGTCTGTTTTTCTTTTTTTTTTAAAACTCCTATCCTACTACGACTACGACTCCTGTATCGTGTGTGCGTTTACAAACATATAAACACACATACACAAACAGCCAGACCTGCCCCCTAATCGGCGAACACATTTTTGTCAAATGATTGCGACTAGTTGGGATCAGTTGGTATCGTTCGGGCCGCCCATTGGTCCGTTCCGTCCAAACGATCCCAACTAGTCGCAATCATTTGACAAAAATGTGTTCGTTGATTAGGGGGCTAGAACAACTACCTGTAGGCCGTACAAATATCCGTTCCGCCCGGCAATCGAACCCGCGACACGCGACGCAGTACCCCATGATGCTGTCGTATGCTAGTTGTATTCTTCAATTGTATTCGACTAGCTTCATCTTATTGACTGACCGACCTTCTGACATTTCAAAAGTGCCTGTAACTGGTTTATTTGAAATAAATGATTTGATTTGATTTGAATTTAGCAACACTAGATGACTCTCGAGGATCTAGTATAGGTCGAGGGCGGGATTTGAAAAATCCTTGATTCTAAATCGTAAATTTTCGAAAAACGACTGAAATGTGAGTAATTTGTATATTTTCCGGAATAGAGGTCCAAAAAAGCTTTAAAATGATGCCTCATTTATGTATATTGATAAAGTATGAAGGGAGTTATAACGTACTGACAAAAATAGCCATTGAGAAATAATATACGTCGAAATTATATGAAGAAATGTTGCTCATTTGATTTATGTAGCAGAGGGGCAAACGCTTGTGACGTTATTTTGTGATGGCGGCACATGGACAGAGTAGCTTTGGAAAGTGGGGTTTGTCGAACGGTAACTTTACATCGAGACGCGGACCACGGCACTTCTCTGAACCGAAACTGTCGGTTTGCCTATTTAAATTGTGATTGTCAAGATTTGAGGCTATATTAACACGTCGTGCTTTAATTCAAAACCAAGATGCTGTCGACCCTACCGCGTTGCCGTCGCTGTCTACGACAGTATCATTTTTTTTTTTTAATTTCACACAATTGAACACTGTCTTTGGCAATGTAAAATTTTGTGTCGCCTTTCTTACTTTTTTCTTTATGCTCAGCTCTTAAGGTGCGTATTCCAGAAGGAAACTCAAGCATTGATCTCTGCTTAAGCATTACTTAAAACTAGTTTCAACCAATCAAATGGCTTGAAACGAGACTTAAGTAGAGCTTGAGTTTTGAGTGACGTTCTGTAATACGGACCTACGAGTCTTAGCATGGTATTAAATATCCCTTCTAAAGGTATCAGGCTACCAATAGCAAAAACATTTTTTTTTTCCAAATCATATTGATAATTTTGGAGATAAGCGTGTTTAAATATTAAACAAAAAGAAAAACAAACTGTCTCTTGTGCTATATCAGTATATTATAAGTACATTATGTAAAAACACCCTGTCCGATCCGTGAAGGTATTGTTAGCTATCGTTAACTGATTCTAATAATGCCTACAAAGCCGGGTTAAACTTAAAAAAAAAACCCTAAAAAAAATATTATTTCGTAAAAGCGAGGTAACTTAATGAATGTGCGGTAGGCTACACGATAGCCATACATGCGCGGATGAAGGGGGGCATCGCACGCGGCACGTGGTCGCATCGCTTTTCGCTCCGTCACAAATGGTGATGTCACTTTTTTAACAATTACCAAATTTTGGGGAAGTTGAAATTATTTCGCGGGAAAAAAATCATTATTTCTAAATTCATTAGTATTGTCACTATAATGATTATGTAAAATTTCATATTTTATTTGGTCATGTGTATACCTAACAAACCTAACCTAACAATTATTATCCTTTTGGGTCGGAC
The DNA here is from genome assembly GCA_017933935.1 of Sesamia nonagrioides. Lineage (NCBI taxonomy): Eukaryota > Metazoa > Arthropoda > Insecta > Lepidoptera > Noctuidae > Sesamia > Sesamia nonagrioides. Next base: position 836,636 of record JADWQK010001879.1, read on the forward strand.
GGGGTTTTCTTTACATATTGTATATTAGTTTGGAATTGTTTATGTTATTCTGAAAGCATTGTTCTTAAGAGCTTAAGCTCTTTTAATCTGATGCTAATAATGGCGCCAAATCCCTTGTACGCAAACTAAACTAAATTTATTATAAGTTCAGTGCGTCTATTCCTCTCTACTTCATCAAGAAAAGGATAGAAGATCAAACATTAGTTTAGTTCAGTCTAATTAAGGTACAGACGACAGCACATCACGCTACTACAGACTGTCACATTCCTTTATTAGATTTTCAACTTCTCTAAAGCATTAAAGCAAACTGTTGAATGGGAATATTTGAGTTTTGGGTAGCTTCACTTGCTACAGTCCGTACTCCATAGACAGTTTAGATGTGATTAAAAATATGGCGTCTAAAAATACGTCAATTTAGGTGAGGCCCGGACTAATTATACTGGACTAAATTAATACTTCTGTTCTTTTCACAATGAACTAGAAAGGGAAAAACAAGGGACTAGGGGTCAAAATTTTATTTCGTCCATCTTGTCCTTGACAGCTTCAAAACTTTAAAATAGCTGAGCCCCAGCAAGTCAACAGGGCGTTCTGGAGAACATGCTCATTCATGCTTGGTGCCTGCGCTACAGTCGCCTTCAAAGACACCGTGTCAGTCAAACTACACAGTTTTCCTGGACCTAATAGTAAGAAATCTATAAATAAATGCTTGACACGCTCTAATTATAAGATTTCAGGCTTTTGAGCTGATATACAAACTTGAACACTGATTGGTATCTACTGTCAATCGGGGCCAATTTTAATAGAACCTCAAATAAATCAGTATTACTATCTATGTATTTCAAATTTATAGTAGATGGATGGTAAAAATACCCTTTTTTTTTAAATCATCGAATGACTTCTCCCACTCTGGGCGGAATGGAAGGGCGTGTCAGACTTTTACTGACTAAAACCCATCCGTGTTTCTTCACTTGCCTGTGCGATGGCCAGGGCCACGGTTTCTTGTTTAACCAACCCGCAACCCTGACCTAGGAGGCATCGGTCTTCGTGGACCCCGTCACGATGTGCTGACATGTCTTTGAGGCGCGCGTGAAACACGACGCGCCGTCGACTGGGGCCTGGTCCTTGCCGAGCGGCGAGCTTCCCACTGCTCACCGCCCTTAGGCCTGCGCCTACGGTAGCTGGGAGTTTAGTGTCATATCCCGACCAGGGCGTCTCCTGCGGCTGCTAGTGGCATGAGGTCGCTGGGATTCCCGTTGCCTCACGCGCTCTGCCTTCTCCTTTGCCAGCATCGCTGCTTCGCATAAGGAGGTGACGGCCTGCCATGCACTCTCGCTCCGGATCATGGCGCGAGGGATCGCCGCCGATCGCCGCTACGAGGACACGGCGGTGCTCTACCCAAGCCGGGCAGACCTCCACCGTATCCTCAGGGCGATCCACACAATGGTGACACCCTGGTGTTTCCTCCCGCCTTATACGGAACAGGAACCTCCCGAAACAACCGTGTCCGGTGAGGACCTGCGTCAGGCGGAAGGTGAGGGCGCCGTGGCGCCTCTCTAGCCACTCCTCAAAGAGGGGACTTACCGCCGCTATTGTGGCGTGCCCATGGTAAAAATACCTTGAGTGAGACCTTTGTCCAGCAGTGGGCCTCTATAAGCTGAGAAAAAAAAATGGTAAAAACTGAAATAAACAGTAAAAATGAGAAACTTAAAAATATGGCTGTTTCCCTTGTTCAAAAATATGGCTGTTTCCCTTGTTCAAAAACTAAACTAAATTTAAGTTCATTGCATTTTTTTCTTTCTATTTTATTAAGAAAAGGACACAAGATAAAATATTATTATTACTCCATATACCTACAGTTTACACGTGATTAAAAACATGGCGACGAAAAGTATGTCAATTTACGTCAGGCGCGGACTAATTTGATTTTGACAGGACTAAACTAATATTATCTTCTGTCCTTTTCTTAATGAGAGAGAAAGAATAAGATGCACTGTGTTATATGGTATTATGTCACTGGCAAGACTGCCTCTAGTGACTTTGGTTTTTCCATTAGCAATTTTGAGACTAATTCGTCGAAAGATATATCATCTATGTTGACGTTAAATGAGTAGAATATTGCTAATGCTTCTGTACTGATGAAATGCAGTAGTATTGCAACTTTTCTTCTGTTTGTCTCTGTTTCTAAGTTGTAAACCCGTAAGTAGATCGTAAAATTTGTTAACCAATTTTTCCATGCCACTGACATATTACCACTTTTAAAGTCTAATGTTTTTAATGAAGAGCTTATTACGTTGTTACTCTCGCGGCATTTTACAGATTTTCCTAATTTGTCGTCGTCGACCATTTTGATAGTTTGGTTGCGCGTGCCTTACCTTTTGCTAGCCCTTTTCCTTTTTGTTTTTACTATCAGATCAGTTCTGACACCATGTCGTGGTCTTGCGGGTTCTTCTGATAGTTTGGGGCAAGCAGCGACACATTTATATTTGTGAAGACATTTATTAATCAACATAGAATGCTTACATAGATTTGACAACATGCAGCCATCGCAGGCGGCGGGCAGAAACAGGAGGCAGTGTTGCCAGTGACATAATACCATATAACACACTGAAACTTAAATTTTAAATTTAGTCCAATCTTCCTATCTGATGAAGTGACCAATCTTTTAACCAACACAAAACTTAGTCCGCAGCGGATCGTTCATCTACGATGTGGACCTCCCAACCCTGGACAACTGGAAACCGACCCCCCAGGAGATGCTTACCCTGAGCGCGGAATACGTGAAGCTGTTGCGTCAGAATGAGCACATTGAGAGGCTGGAGGTTGGTGAGGAACTGGCTCTGGAGATGTTTGTGGAGAATGAACATAAAACCAGACAGATTCCTAGTATTGCGAGGAATAATGGTGAGTATTATTTGTATAGCCTACAGGTAATTATTCTGGGTCTGGCAGTTTGTGTATTTGAGTTTGAATGTATGTAAACATACCCGAGCTGGCTGATGGTTTATGTCGTGGTGGCGTGGTGGGTGGTCTTGGTGTTTTCCTTAATTTTTTAATCAGTCATTGGTGTCCAAGATATACCTACTTAGAAAAGTTACATTGGTACTTGCCTTACCTGGAATCGAACCTGTACACTCGTACTTGAGAGGTGTTTTAACCAGGGATGTTACGGAGCTTCGACTTACGGAACTTCCGATTATTATCATACCTTCGGTTCCGAGACTTTTAAATCGGAGGTTTTAATCGGAAGTTATTAAAGCATACCATAGCGGCGGCGGCCTGTCGACTGTTATGAACATCAGGGTAATTGCGTAACACAATATCAGTAGCAATGGGTCTCATTTCAACAACATTCATTGCGTTATTTACGTTGTTGAGTACACACATCTACTGAACATATGGAGCAATGGACTAGCAATATATCGACGCTTGAAAGGCAATCATATCTAAGCGACAAAAATCCGTAAATTGTATACACCATTCGAACCGCCAGATTTTTCTGCGTCGTTTGGTGTATACAGTATGTTAAATAACAGAGGGCGTTCCCTTAAACTCGTTAATATATATCATTAATAGATTAAAAGAAAAATATCAGCATAGAAAAATAAGCATAAAATAATCCAAATAAAAAGAAATTATAATTGAAAATAATTTGAAACCTCCTGTTTTAAATCAAAATAGTAGCGCGGAATAGTATCTACCTAACGTTGCATTGCCCAACACACATCAATCAATTAGATCTTAGATCGCCGCCGCATACGCGGCTCGTCATTCATAAATAAATTGCGACGTTGCCGTCTTTCATGTTCGCGTGTACAGTGTTTCTTTTACATGTCAATTTAAAATTTTTATTGAATATTATCATATTGAAAAAAATTTATAACATTTTGTTTTCGAATGGAAATATTTTTTTTTAGCATGTATGTATGCTATACTATTTCGAGTTAACGGGAACGCCCTCTGTTAGTTAACATACTGTATAACTCAATTTACGAATTTTTGTCGTTTAGATATGATTGCCTTTCAAGCGTCGATATGTACTTCAAAACGATTCCAATTAATAGTAATAGTGCGTTACACGATTGTGATGCAGGTTCATACATATAACGCGGGGAATTCCCTCACTCCTGCTACGTGTTTTGATTTTTCGCTAGTTTTGAAGTCAACACATTTGACTTAATTTGTTTCAAAGCTTTCGTTCATTTAATGTCATATAGTAATGCTACTTTGGGTTTTAATTAACTTCATTTAATTCCTTGTTCATTCACAGAGAAACATGACAATTTTCTTTTCACTATTTGTGTTTAATTCTACCATAAAAAATTTAAATAAAAAAATTGACCATGCCTATAATGTTTTTTTGTGTTTAAATAAAAAATCTCTCTCCTACCACCACTTTAGACCCTGCCTCCGATTCCGATTCCGGTTTCGATATAACTACCTCCGTTACATCCCTAGTTTTAACCACTAAGCCACCACGACTCGAAATCACCTCAATTTCATAGAAATAAAGATGTTATTTGTTTAAATGCTATCGTCTACTGAACCGATAATGCAGTCGACCACATTCTATACAATTTTTTGTTTCACAGGTAAAGTAACGCTATACAAAGTGGGCAAGCACATAGATATCTCAAAGGGGCCCATGATTAGTAACACCAAACAGATCGGAAGGGTAGCTGTTGTTGCCGTGCACAAATTAACAGGTAAGATACGAAAAACATAATACTTTTTTTTGTTTGTTTGTGAAATGTGACCTGGCTACTTTGGATTCAGTGGAGAGGCGTGCGAAGAGGCTAATTGGTGACCCTTTTTTTTTTTTTTGTTCCGGGTGGAAAATCCTCATGGATGTCCGCCGCCCTGGGGCGGGCGACGGGGTCTGTCAGACTCTTACTGACTAAAAACCACCCGGTTGTTCCTTCTCACACCTACACCGGGGGCTGCGAGAACTAATACTGCTTCCGCAACCCCCGATTGGTGCTGGCCCACCACCGTAGGCCTCCTCGGGTCAAGGGGGGGAGTGAGGTGTAGGACTCCCTCCGTGACGTCTAAGAGTAGCGCGCGTGGAACACTTCGCGCCGCCACCTCGGGTCCTGATGTTTGGGGGGCGACAGATGTCCCCTAGTCTATCGCCCCTGAACCCATTTAGGGGGGCTGGAAGAGGGCGTTATCCGCCCTCCGACGACGCCCGGTACGCCTGCTGCGGGTCGGGTGAGAGGACGAGATCTCCCTCTCCCTTTCCGCAGCCTCCTTCCGCGAGACAACTGTTTCGCAGAAGGAAACCACCGCATCCCAGGACTCTTCGCTGCCGACCATCGACTTGATTACGGCCGGCAGCGACAAGTCACTGCCTATTTCAGAGATGAGGACACGGCGCAGCTCCTCCCAAGCGGCACACTCTGACAGCGTATGCTGCACCGTATCCTCCCGGCAGTCGACGCAGTGGTGACACCGGGCGTCCGGCTCCCTGTTTATGCGACACAGGTACTTTCCGAAGCAACCATGCCCCGAGAGCACCTGTGTCACCCGAAACGTCAGGGAGCCATGCCTTCTCCCGAGCCAGTCCGCCAGTACCGGCCGGATGGCCTCGATGGTGGTGAGGCCGGCGGTAGGGCGTGAAAGCCTGTCCCGCCATTCCGCCACCAGGACCTTGCTGAGCTGCGACCGACGCTGCGCAAGCTGACGCTGCATCGGCCGTTCGCCCCGTTCTCGCGCCTGCTCACGCCACCGGTACAGAGACGCGAGGACCCTCGCCTCCAGGACCCAGGGCGGGGTTCCAGCTAGTAGGCAGGCCGCCTCATAGGAGATCGTGCGATACCCATGTATGACTCTGACGGCCATCACTCTCTGCGGTATTCGCAGTACAGCGATGCTGCCGGCCGTCAGGTCAAAAGCCCACACCGGGGCCCCATACAGGGCCATCGATCGCACGATTCCCATGTAGAGCCGCCTGCAAGCGGCGCTCGGTCCCCCCAGGTTGGGAAGCAACGTTGAAAGCGCCCTAGCCGCCCCCAACAACTTGGGCGCCAGCCGCCGGAAGTGGGGGCCGAAGTCCCACCGGCTGTCGAGCACCAATCCTAGGTACTTCATAGTGGACTCGACAGCGATCCGAATCCCCCCGATCACGATATGTGAGCTGAGTGGCGGCGCCCGCCGGGGACCATGAAACACCATGGCCTCCGACTTGTTGAGGGCTACCTCCAGGCCTAGGCGACGTATACGGCCCACCACCTGTGATGCCGCAGCCGTCGCCAGCAACGTTGCTTCCCTATGCGAGCTCCCCCGAGCGGTGACCAGCGTGTCGTCCGCATAACACGTCAGGTCTACCCCCGGTCTGAGCTCGCCTCTCAGCACCCAGTCGTAACAGATGTTCCACAGGAGCGGACCAAGGACCGAACCCTGTGGAACACCGCACGACATGCGGCGCTGGTGTCCGCCATCACGTCCCATGTAAGTGACATATCTCTCGGACAGATAAGCCCCAACTATTTGACGGAGGTAGGGAGGCACTTGATGATACCGCAGTGCCTCCCGAATACAACTCCAGGGTAGGGTGTTAAAAGCGTTGGAGATGTCCAAAGACACCGCCAACATCACCCCGCCCCGGGACACCGCTTCCTCCGCCAGGGCTCTCACGCGCGTCAAAGCATGTATGGTGGAGCGCCCATGCCGAAACACAAACGGACTGTCGTCCAAGTCCGGCCCCTCTCTGCGCAAGTGGCTGACGAGGCGGGCGGCAATGATTCGCTCAAACAACTTACCCACCTCGTCTAGTAGCACTATGGGCCGGTACGCGGACGACGAGTCCGCAGGGCGCCAGGCCTTCCTGAGCAGGACCAGACGACCGGATTTCCACAAAGTGGGAAACTGGCTCCGCTCAAGGCACGCTGTATAGAGCCCTCTAAGTTGGGGCTCGAGTTCCTGCAGAGCGAGGGCTAACACGCAGCCGTGGATCCCGTCGGGCCCCGGAGCCACATTCTTGGCCCGGAGCCGCATCACGGCCGCCCTCATCTCTGCCTGTGTCACTTCTGGGACGCTGATGGCGTTCTCCTCTGTAGACTCTGTGGCTGTGGACAGAGCCATCGACGGTGGCGTATGCTCCGCTCTGGCCGGGAAGAGTGCTGCGACCACCTCCTCCAGCAGCTCCGGTTGAAGACTCTCCGTAAGTGGGGGCGCCGTGGCTCGAAGTTTCCCTCGGACCGCGCGATATGGACGCCCCCACGGATCCCTGTTTAGAGTCTCCAACATCTCCTCCCTGGCTCGCGTCTTCGCTTCGTAGATGGCCAGCCACAGAGCCTTCTTTGCCGCGCGGTACACCTCATACAGCGCGGCTTCTTCGTCAGGGACCCGACGACGTCTCCTCCGGTATCGGGTGTACCGGCGTCGAACCGCCACGCACTCAACACGTAGCTGCGCGATCTCGGCGGTCCACCAGTACACCTGGCGCCTTGCCGAGTGCACGTGGATCCGGGGCATGGACGCATCGCATATTTGCGTCATTGCCCCGCGAAACCACAGGGCCTCCTGTTCGACGTCGACGGGTCCGTAGGATGCCGACTCCCGGATCCAGGCCTGGACAATAGCGGCCTCCTCGAGAAGCTCCCTGTCGATGCGCTTACGCGCCCAGCGCGGACCGTCTGCTCGCGGGGCTGATGATCCGCGGCCGCCAGCGGTCTGGGCGGAGACGTCGAAACGGATGTATCGATGATCCGACAATGTCTCCACCTCCGCGGCGACATGCCAGTCGCGGACACGGCTTGCGAGAGCGGGGCTAGCAAACGAGACGTCCACTATAGACCCGCCCCGCTGACGCACACACGTGTGAACCGAGCCCCGATTTAGGACGGTCAAGCCAGTCGTGACCAACCACTCCTCAAGTACCTCGCCTCTATTGTCGGTCACAGGGGACCCCCACGCCGCAGACTTGGCGTTGAGATCCCCCAGTAGCAGCACCGGGCGAGGGTGGAGTTGGGCCACAACGGCACCCAACTCGACAAGGAACGTCTCGAAGTCAACGAGACTCTTGTTGGGCGAGAAATACGCCCCAACCGTACCAATACCGTCCGCGAGGGCGGCCACCTAGCCGTGACCTCGGGACGGGTTGACAAGAGCCCCGCCAATGATGGCCACCAAACCGTCCAGATCTCCGACCCAGTTATCCCTGGGCGGGATAAAATACGGTTCAGCGACCACAGCCACGTGAATCGACCACTCTGCCATGCTCTGAAGTAAAAGATCCTGAGCTCTGGCACAGTGGTTGATATTGCCCTGGAGAAAATGGTAGAGCGCCGTTATGCGCAATCCATTCCCTCCGCACCATTCTTAGGCCGGGAGTCGGCCGAAGGGTTGCCAGGCTGTGGGGGGTGTAAAGAGCCCCCGGCAGCCTTGACAACCCTTCTCTTCGATTTTCGGGTGGGCGCGCCACAGGCCTTCCCGCCCATTCTGTGCCCAGCAGGCCTCCCTGCATCTGTACAGAGGCTGCAGTTTGGCGCCGCGGAGCACTGGGCCGCCTTGTGGCCGGCCTGGCCGCAGCGATAGCACAGTTCGCTGCGGTCTACTTCAGCAGTGCACCGTACCCTGATATGTCCAATATCAAGGCAACGGTAGCACCGCAAGGCCCTGGGATGCAACAGCTTCACCCTCGCTGCAACCCACCCTACCAACAGACGCTTAGTGGCGGCGATTCTGTTGGCCACCGCCACCGGACATCGCAACCAGATCGCGCCAAGTCCGGAAGCATCGGCGCGGATCTCGCCCGTCCGCACGTCCTCGGGCGGACATCCACCAACTCTGGCAACAGCCGCCACAACCTCATCTGGAGTCGTTGCATCGTCCAGTCCGTCTATCCGCAAATCAGCGGTCTTCGTCGGCCTGGATACCCGAACGTCCTCCGCGTTGAGGACCTCCCTCAATCTGGTGGCCAGGGTGTCTGCCTTCTCGGCGCTAGAGGCACCCGACACCTCGAGTAACCGCGCCCCCGTCATTGTCGGCCTCATTTTAAGGCCGGTCTGTGTGCCAAGATCTGGGAGCGCGACTTTTGATCTAGCCTCCATCAGGACCGCCTTGTAAGTCAAGCCCTTTTTAATGGCTCCGGGCTGCAGTGTAATGACTACAGCCGAGGAGCGAGGCACTTTGGCCCTAGGTGGTCCCTGCGCCTTCTTGGGTGCCGTTGCTTTCTTGCGGCGGCCCTTCTTGACGACAGTTGTCCACGTCTCCGTGGGTGCGGTCGCCGGAGGTGCAGTCGTCTGGGAAGTTGACGCGTTCTGCGCAGGTTTTTTGGGCCTCCCCATAGACTTATAAGCTCCTTTACCGGCTGCGGATGCCGGGACCGACTTAGCAGGCTCCTCCTTTCTACGCCTGTCTGCAGCCAGCGGCGGGCGGAGATTTTCCGCCGGAAGGAGCCTCGTCTCCAAGGCCTGCAGGCGGGCATTTATGCTGCGGACGATTCCCTGAACATCCTTATCCGCAGACAGGGCAGGGGCAGGGGCCGGTGACGGAGCCGATAATGGCGGGGTCACAATGGGAGCGGACACAATGGCAGCAGGACGCCTCTGCTGCCATTCCGCTCTCTGCTCGGCAAGCTCCCGTTTGAGGTCCTCGAGCTCAGATCTGAGACGGCTATTCTCCTCCCACAGCTTCGCTGTTTCCTCCGAGCTTGTGCGATTAATGAGGACCCCAACCACCTCCTTGATGTCCTCAGCCGCCTCCTTTAGAGCGCGTGCGAATGTGCCCTTCAGGTTGCCCGATTTGGTGGCAACCTTAAGGATGATGTCCACACCGTCCAAAGCTTGGCGACTGAGCTCCACCGCCGATGGGCTCTCTCCAGAGGCCGCCTGAGCAGAGCGTCGTTCTCAGGCCAGTCGAGCCATCTCGCTGACCTCGTCAGCCGCCACCGCCTTTCGTTGCGCCCGCTTTGCGGCGTTCGTCTCCGCCCTGTTCGACCTTAGCAAGGACGGCATCGAGGAAGAGGAGTCCTCACTCAGGTCCATTGTAGGAGGTCCGGGATCGCTCTCCACGCTTCCTGCTGGACGTTCTGTGGAAGCTGGTGTAACGGGCTGAGAAGACGCCACAAACCGACTCACACGGTCACGGCCCGGCAATCGAGCGGGGGCTTTCCCCGCCACCGTGCGGGTCCGCCCTCTTTGTGCCGTTGGCACTTTGGGGGGTGGCAGGTTCTCCTCGCTGGAAGAGAGGCCCGACCCCAAGTTGGTGCTTCTCAGGCGCTTCCTCCAGAATTTAGAAGTGCACCCTCGCAATCCTAGGTCCCCATCGGGACAGGCACCTTCCTTATCCATGATCGCATCGCTTCCAGTAGCAATAACGGCAGCAGGGGCCTGGTCGCCTACCCCTGCGCGTTCATCGGTAACCAATTTATCACTCGCAGGCCCGGATACCTGCGAGCGCCGGGCGTCAGCCGGATCGCACGACAAATCGCATTTCTCATTACTCGACATTTTCATTTTTTACGATAGGTATTACGCACAGCGCTTTCCCCTTTACAACTAATCTAATAACTTTTCCCGCTCTCCGGTGCGAGTTTTTTTTTTGTAATTATACAATACGTAAAGAAAACCCTGTCCGATCCATGAAGGTATTGTTAGGTATCGATAACTGATTCTATTATGGCCTACAAAGCCGGGCTAAAATTTAAAAAAAAATCCCCCTAAAAAATAAATATTATTTCGCAAAAAGAGGTAACTTAAAACATGTGCGATAGGCCATCCAGACGCGGGCGAAGAGAGGCAGGGCACGCGGTCGTATCGCTATTCGCTCAGAATTATCAAATTTCGAATTAGTCAAAAATAATGTTGTCACTTTTTAAAAATTACCAAGTTTTGGGGAAGTTGGAATTAATTCGCGGGCAAAAAAGATTATTCCGAAATTCGCTAGTATTGTTACTATGTTGATTATGTAAAATTTCATATGTTATTTGGTTTTTCATAACATATTGTATAACTAGTTCTTCAATAAAATTGATAATATGTAATAGTATGTTACGCAATTAGGGTACTGTTATACTATGTTTTGAGCAAATGAACGAAACCGGTCGTTTGAAGCAAGGAATCTTTAATTTTTTTATTTAATATTTTAAACTTGTTCTTTAACGCCATCCCGCCTGATGGTAAGCAGTGATGCAATCTTTGATGCTAAAGCGCGCTAGTTTATTAAGAGCCGATACACTCAAGAAACCTGAGTTTATACTATAAACTCAGGTTATTCGGGTATTATAAACTTTATAGGAAGGAAGACGGCAGTTGAGCGTAGGGATGCATTGTTAAACCCAACACGACCAACGATGCTGCCCAGAGGGCGATTGATTTGGAGATCCTCCACGACCAAACTCCCGACACAACAACATTTGACGCATCGTACCCGGCACATAGCAACACAAGTTCTCAGAACCGTCCTCCGTACGGCTTCACCAGACATCATGCCGGATCACGACGAATTGTTTGGCGGCTTTGTCTGGTCGGTGGTAACATCCCACAGGAGAAGTGTTGCTGCCCGCACCCACGGAAGGACATGGGTTGGTATCTACTATTCTATGCTCGGTACCACACGGATCTATGACACGGCCTTTAATGGCGACCCTCCAGTAATTTTAATAACGACCCCCCTGACGTTTCGATGGCAACCTTCTCGTCGTTTCGTCATGATATAAACAAAGCTGTTTCTTTCAGGCTCAGCAGAGAGCGGTATTAAGCAGCTCTATAGGTTCCAGGGCGTCGCGTTACCGACGGGCGTTATCATCAACCATTTCACCTTCTCCATACTCACTGAAAGAGCTAAGAAACTGGTAAGCATCTTATTTTGTGTTTATAACTCGACTACGCCACTCCAAAGATGAGAAAGGGTTATGTTTTTTCCACTTGTTATGTAAAAAATCGGTTAAGTGCTATTCAGAATCGTACACAAAGGGTTTCATACCATTAGTTATTAAAAAAAAAGTTTTGGTATTTATGTTGTTATAGCGGCAACAGATATAGGTAAATCATTCCTGGAAATTTCAACTGTCTAGCTGGCGAAGCATGGTAGCATGGTTGGCAAAGTGGCTGACCGAATGTCCCACACAGAACAAATATTTGAAAATCAAAATCAAAAGTCATTAGCTGCAACAAATATAAATCATTCCTGGAAATTTCAACTGTCTAGCTGGGGAAGCATGGTAGCGTGGTTGGCAAAGTAGCTGACCGAGTGTCCCACACAGAACAAATATTTGAAAATCAAAATCAAAAGTCATTTACTCAAACTAGCCTGAGAATCAGCACTTTTTGAACGCCAATATTACAGAAGACAGTCCTCCAAAACGCCCGCCCTTCGACACTTCCTAGTGCTTTCGCTGGGAGGAAGTAGTGGTGGAACAAACTACACAGCAGCACAGCTGTCTGTTCAATAAAAAAAATAAACACTTGGCTTTATACAATCTATGTACAGTAGTGAACACAACAACAGTGAAATTATTTACCATATGCCAGCTAGCCACGCCAAAATAACAGCAAAGCAAAAACAAAATTTGTATGACCTAAAGGTAGTTGTTCGGGGGATCTGGCTGCTTGTGTATGTGAGTTTAGATGTTTGTAAACTCGACGCGATACAGGAGAAGCTCCTAGTGTGGGGCAACGTTTTTTGCAACATCCTATAATTATAAATGTAACACTTTAATTTTCGGGTATAAAATGACATTTGAATCCTTGCAACAGCTAAATTAAATTTGAATTATCAAATGTGGGCCATAATATCCATCACGCGGGCCCAGGATACTAGTTTTGTCCAACTCATGCCTCTCTCATAGAGCCTCATAGAGCAGTGTGCTAAATTGAACCAGAATTTCTTCTTATCGAGGTTATGGACCTATGTTTTAGCACTTGATATTTGAATGTAATGTTTCATTCCAGAATTCCGCCAAATCACCCATCCCAAAACCAATGGAAAGCGAGGAGTCAGAGAACTTAGCTATGAAGATGAAGGCGTGAACACAATAGTACCTTTAATTAGTTCGTAATTATAGTTTAGCTAACTCTAAGTCAATAAAACGTGCTAAGAAATTATTTTACTGTTTCTCTATATTGTATCTGCCTAGCATTTTATTAACTATGAACATGACAGGAGGGTCGCCATTGAAACGACGGGAGTGTCGCCATTGAAACGACGGGAGTGTCGCCATTGAAACGACGGGAGTGTCGCCATTGAAACGACGGGAGTGTCGCCATTGAAACGACGGGAGTGTCGTCATTGAAACGACGGGAGTGTCGCCATTGAAACGACGGGAGTGTCGCCATTGAAACGACGGGAGTGTCGCCATTGAAACGACGGGAGTGTCGCCATTGAAACGATGGAAGGGTCGCCATTGAAACGACGGGAGTGTCGAACAAAAAAGGGTTCGTTTTAGGTCGACTAGGGTCGTCGTTACGGTGACCAGATACGACTTAGATTTTAGTGATAGTACGGCGATAGAAGCCCTAACTTTTTTTTTTTTTCGGTGTGGAAATCCTCATAGGATGTCCGCCGCCCTAGGGTGGGCGACGGGGTCTGTCAGACTTTTACTGACTAAAACCACCCCGGTGTCTCTTCTGTCACGAGCGCGCGTGGGGCCGCGGGAGTCTAAATTCTTCCGCAGCCCCACACTCTCGTGCTGTCCTCCGCCTCCGCCTCGGGGTCCATCGAATAGGGGGCGGGGACTTCCCCATGTCCCTCGTCCCTGGACCCATTCATGGGGGGCGGAAGAGGGCGTTATCCGCCCTTCTTCAGCGCCCGGTGCGTCTTCTGCGGCCCGGGAAGGGAGTTGAGATCTCTCTCTCCCGTTCCGCAGCTTCCTTCTGCGACATCACGTCCTCGCAGAAGGACACCACCGCGTCCCACGACTCTGCGCTGCCGGCCATCCTCCGCACTACTGCCGGCAGCGTCAGGTCCTACTTCATTTGTGAGGACACGGCGCTGCTCCTCCCAAGCTATACACTCGGAGAGCGTGTGCTGCGCCGTGTCCTCCCCGCATTGGACGCAGTGGTGGCACCGAGCGTCCGGCTCCCTGCCTAGGCGACACAGGTACTTGCCAAAGCAGCCGTGCCCCGACAGCCGTCCTTCTCCCGAGCCAGTCGTCGAGTACTGGCCGGATCGCCTCGACGGTAGCGAGTAGTGGTAGCTCGGCGGTAGGGCGCATAAGCCTCTGCCGCCAGTCCGCCACCAGGACCTGACGGAGCTCCTCTCGGCGCAGCTCGATCTGCCGTTGCGCCGGACTGGAGCCCCGTGTCCGCCCTTCCTCGCGCCATCGGTATAATGACGCGAGTACTTTCGCCTCTAGGTCCCAGGGCGGGGATCCGGCCAGGACACAAGCCGCCTCGTAGGAAATCGTGCGATACCCGCGGACGACCCTGACGGCCATCGCCCTCTGCGGCTTGCGCAGAATGGCGAGTGTTCCGGCCGTCAGGTCCATCGCCCACACAGGGCCATGGACCACACGATTCCCACGTATAACCGCCTACAGGCGGCGCTCGGGCCCCCCATGTTGAGAAGCAACGTTGACAGCGCGCCTGCTGCACCCATCAGCTTGGGCGCCAGCCGCCGGAAATGGGGTCCGAATTCCCATCGGCTGTCGAACACCAATCCCAGATACTTCATGGTGGACTCGACAGCTATCCGGGCACCACTGACCACGATATGTGATCCCGGCGCCGGCGCACGCCGGGGGCCATGGAAAACCATGGCCTCCGACTTGTCAAGGCCACCTCCAGGCCCAGGCGCCGGATGCGGGTCACCACCTGTGACACCGCAGCCGTGGCTATCAACGTCGCTTCCCTGTGCGAGCTCCCCCGGGCAGTGACAAGCGTGTCGTCCGCATAACACGTCAAGTCGGCCCCCGACGGGAGTTCGCCTCTCAGCACCCAGTCGTAGCCGATGTTCCACAGGGATCGGTCTTGGGACCGCTCCTGTGGAACACCGCACGACATTTGGTGCCGACCGGCACCGTCACGTCCCCGATAGATGACGCATCTATCCTCCAGATAAGCCCCTACTATGCGGCGGAGGTAGGGAGGCACCCGATGGTATTTCAGGGCCTCCCTAATACAGCTCCAGGGTAGGGTGTTGAAGGCGTTGGAAATGTCTAAAGACACCGCCAACACCACCCCACCCCGGGCCGTATCCTCCGCCAGGGCTCTCACGCGCATGATTGCGTCTATGGTGGAACGCCCCCGACGAAAACCGAACTGGTTGTCGTCCAGGTTCGGCCCGTCTCCGCACAAGTGGCCGACGAGGCGATCTGTGATTATACGCTCAAAAAGTTTGCCCGCCTCGTCGAGCAGCACTATGGGCCGATACGCGGACGGCGAGTCCGCGGGGCGGGGCTCCTTCCTGAGCAGGACCAGCTTCCCCTCCTTCCACACACTGGGAAACTGACCCTGCCCGAAGCATGCCGTGAAGAGCCCCCTCAGCTGGATAGAAGCCCTAACTACCCTAAACTGTCAAATATCTCCAATCAACCTTGAGCCTTGATGTTTTAGTAATAAAGTTGAAAATCTAATAAAGAAATTTGACAGATATGCTGTCGTCTGTACATCGTCCAAATGTTTGCTAAAGCCACCCGTGCTATGCGACGAGAGCGAGAAAGTGTGATAATATTATATTAGCCGTTATTTTAGGATTTGTAATTTCAAATATGAAATAAAACAACGCATAGTAGAATTAAAATTTTATTTCTTAAATAATATTTACAGATGACTGAAGTCAATAAAAATCTATTACAATAGGTATTATTATTTCTTTATTAGTAACAAGATATTTTGAAAATGCTTTTTTAATACATAATTTTTATTTTACAAAATTAGCTACTGTAGTCCCGCCTACAAAAGAATGCATTATTGACATCTGTCAATTATCGCACTGACAGGTGTCAGAAAGGCATAATTATGATCGAATCAGAAATGAGGAGATCCGCAGAAGAACCAAAGTCAAATAGGTCTTCGAGTCGTTAAACTTAAGCGGCAGTGGGCGGGGCACATTGTTCGTAGAACCGATGACCGATGGGGCAGTAAGGTTCTGGAGTGGCAGCCACAGACTGGAAGACGCAGCGTAGGGAGGCCCCCAACAATATGGACCGATGACCTGGTGAAGGTCGCGGGAAGCCGATGGATGCGGGCAGCACAAGACCGGTCAGAGTGGAAAGCCTTGGGGGAGGCCTTTGTCCAGCTGTGAACATCTATAGGCTGAAGAAGAAGAAGAAGTTGCTGCAGTTGCTGGCTAATTTTGGCACAGAACGTGATCAAAAAGTCTAAATGCACCAGAATAATTGATTTCTGAAGTTCTAAAGGGAGAATACTTATACTATTTTAGTATTTATGAAGACTTGGATTTTTTAGGGTCAGACGGCCCATCTTCCTCAGCTCCAGTCTGAAAAATAGGCTGCGGCTGAGTTTTCTTATAAGCTGGAGCCACCCAAAACGGATTCTCTTCTGCATCCTTTGCATACTTCAAGATAGCTTCTCTTGGATCCTGTTCATCATCCACCCTCTTGCTGAGACCTAGATTCCTGATGACGAAGGAGCTGAGGGTACTGCCCGAAGCAGCTACCCTTCCTCCTTGTCCAGAGGTGATTGGAAGGTCAGGTCGGTGGGACTTGACAGGGTCTAGCCGGTCTTTCTCCATCTTTTTCTTACTTGTCCTGAGTTTCTCCTGCCTAAACAGAGGTAAAGCATGTGGAGTAATAATCTGCTGAGCGCTTACAACTTCAACGGAATGTTTCTTTCGATGCGTTTTGACAATGCAGAGTTTTGCGCCGCGCAAACTCCTCTTCTGGTCAAAATAGCATTTGACAACACCATTTCCGCATCCAACGAAAATCTGGTTCAATTTCGCATGCCATATGCCTTTAATGACATGGGATTTCGTGACATCTATATGCGTGGTTTGTTCAAACGTCTTTGTATTATAAAATAATAGTCTTCCTGTATCCTGGCCTTTCTGTAAGGACTCTCCAGTGAAGACCAAAGTGTCATCTGGGCTGAAAGCGCAATCCGTTTGCTCATACCTTGAAAACAAGTTGTCAAAAACGTGCAGCGGTTTTTTGAAGTTCCTTAAGTCCCAAATTTTCATCGTGTCATCATTACCTCTGCTGGCTAAGTAGGAGCCGAGGTAGGAGTATGCTATGCTGGAAATTTCTGACTGCTTTTGATGACAATCTCTGACACAAGCTGTTGTATTGACGAAATTCTTACGATGGTCCCACATTTGTATCGACCCGTCATAACATCCGCATGCTACGGTGTTGCCATCTCTAGAAAAAGTGCAAGCAGTTGGTTTGGCCTTTAGGCCTCCTTGCTGCCGAGGTTTGATAACGGCCTTGTGTTGTTTAGGGTTTTCTGTGAGCCAGAGCCGTAGGGTCCCGTCTTGGGAACATGTCATGAACTCTTCGCGTATTTGTGGGTGCCAGCATCCACTGTTTAGGGCTGCTGTGTGGCCTTTTGTTCTGAAAGAGAAAAAAAAAAATTTTTGGTCACCTTAACTACTCTTCACAACATTTTAATAATTATAAACTAGTGCTTGACCGCAATCCCGCCTGATGGTAAGTAGTGATGCAATCGTTGCTGGTAAAGTGCGTTAGTTTATTAAGAGCCTATTTAGTCAAAAAACTGAGTCAATAGGAAGATACAATGTTAAACCCAACAACACGAACAACGATGCTCCGCCAGAGGTAGATTGATATGGGGACCCTCCACGACCAAACTCCCCACCACAACCTTTGACGCATCGTATCCGGCACACATCGAAACACAACTGCTCAGACCCGTACTCCGTACGGCTTCACCAGGCATCATGCCGCAACACGACGAATCGCTTGGATTTTGTCTAGTGGGTGGTAACTTCTGCCGGCAGCCTCGGTCTACCACCGAGAATTTACCAGTAATAAATATAAATACAAAAGAATTAATACAAAACTAAAGACAATAACTTACTTAGCCATATCTGTGATATACTGGTCTCCCTTCACGCACTCTAGCACTTCAAAGCCATCTCTGTCCAGGACTTTGGCCTGTGCCGACCCACTGACCACCAGGATCGAGTCCCCGGTGTTGGAATACTGCAGCGCTTTGATAGGGTGGTTCTCACACGGTTGGAGCGTGCGGAACGAACGCAATGATGAGTCCATACCTGGGAAGCAAATTGATATCTAAATGTTTTGTTAAGGAAACTAAAAGTTTGTTTGCAAACATACACTCTCAAATAGCACATTAGCCTCCGTGGCGTAGCGGTAGCGGACGCGGCCGCTGCGCAAGGTGGCGCGGGTTCGATCCCCGCACAGTGCAAGTATTTGTATGCATGAATATGAATATTTGCACTGGTCTGGTCGTGCCTCGGAAAGCACGTTAAGCCGTTGGTCCTGGTTGCCCTACGAACATCTAGTGGCAGTCGTTACGGGTTGTTGGAGCCCTCAAAAAGTCCAACAATTGGTCTAACTGCAATGCTTCGATGTCGCCTTCGGGTTGTGGAGGTCAGACGGCAGTCGCTTCACGGAAAATGTCGAAGTATGGCCATATCAGCGGTTGTACTGGTAAAGCGGACCCCAAACTCCAAAGCTGAAAAGGCTTCGGATGCGACTGGGATTAACGCTGGGATGATGATGATGACTCTCAAATAGCACATTAACCTTTTGAACGCCAATCACTTCTATACAAGTTCGAGATTTTCGTGCCCTCAGCGCCACTACTTGATTAGAAGTAATCACAGTATAAAATAAATTTACGACTTTTACAAGACCTTTTATTTTGTTTTTATGGAAATTTGCCCTGTTATCAACCATATTTTTAACTTTTTCACGCATAATAAGTTCTTATTTGTTTAATTTTCAATAGAAACAAAAACGCCAGAAAATATTTTAATGCCTCCAGCGCCAATTACTTGATATCAAGTAAGCCAGTGATGGGACACGACGAAGACCTCGCTATATTTCATCTCGTCGAAATGATCATAAATACTATTATTGCAAGAAAATGACGTAAATATATAATATTTTATACATATTGTACACTTTAAACTAGGTTTTATTCACCTTAATCAAGAATTAATAGGTTTTCTAATCATTGTCGATAGTGAAACCCCGTTTGAAAAAACCATCCCTACAAAGTTAGTTAGTTAGCGGTCCGTACGCGCCACCGACGTGTATAGAAGGAAATCTGTGACGTCATAAGCGGACGGGTTTCAAGGTCATAGTGACCTTGTGCATTTTAGTGTAGTGCAATGTTTACATCTTGAGTTGGCGCACGTGTCCTTAAAAAAAAAATTGTGACTGTGAATATGACGAATTATTGCGAGTTGTTCAAGTCTGAATCAGAATTTTGAAATAGTCGTCGTCTTGACATTCCGTTAAGTCGTCAACTTCCGTTTCAGGAATTTTCTTCAGTTTTCTATTAGTTTCTACAAACCAGAAAAATAATTGCGAGTATTTAGCGACACCATTAAAAAAAAGGTCTTGTGTAAAACAGACACTTACCCTCCATTTTATTTTATTTTTTAAAACGTAGAAAACCACGTATTTAGCTTCTATTAATTGTATTTGTTGTAAGTAAATGAAATAAATTATGCAGGAATCGGTTGAGTTTATGCACGTGTAACTCGACCACAGTGAATATAAAATATATACCATAGAAATCTAGACATCCCTAGAACAGAAAGGATTTTGACGTGCCTCGAGCGCCAACTACTTGATATGAAGTAGAAGGACTACATTTGGAGACAAATAGGGATGTGCCTTGTAGAACACACGTCTAATAAATTTAAAATTCTTTTCTTTATTGTATTTATATATCCAGGTTTTCATATTGTTTTTTTTTTATGAAATAAAATAAAATATGAAATTACGATTACAGTTTTTATTTAGCTTCGTAAATTGGTGAATAAACATTATTTTAAATGTATAATATTATTTGTCGATAGGACACTAATCCCATCCCTACGTTTTACTATACATACGTTATACATTTGTAGTGTGGCGCAGGAGGACACATCGCGTATTATATAGATGGGCGTTCAAAAGGTTAAAACCTATCTTACAATACAAAGGTACTAAACTATGTAATCTGATAAAGAGTTTATGGAAAAATAACTGTAAATCCTACGCAACGAATTTCAGTTTACGCTATCCTCTTTCAACTGTATTGCCATTACAAAAAGTGTATATTTGTTTAATTAATTTGAAATAATATAATTTTGAAGAGTTAACCTATAGTTATTGGAAGCAAGTCGTGAACGCAGATTAGATGCCTACACTATGTATATCTTATCCTAACATCTTATTTATGTATATAACATCATCAGCCTATAATGTGTATAAAGTCTTCTGGGACACAGGCCTCCTCTCGATGAGACGAAGTGGCCCGTGATCTACCACGCGGGCCCAGTGAACTGTGAACGTTGGTAGATGTCACGGGAATTTGAAGTTTTGGTTATAGGACATGCCGGTTTCCTCACGACGTTTTCGTTCACCGTTTTGAGAGGAGTGGTGATGAAATAATTTACACAAAGTAAAGCGCCTGGTGGGGTTCGAAGGTACGGCCTACAACTTGTAAGTCGCGGCAGATACCAATAGGCCACTCTTGTTCTCGAGAGTGTGTTTTCACAGTGTACTAATAATAATAATAATAAATAATAATAAATTTTATTTGCATTGTTAGTAGGTACACAATAAAGATGTTCAGTTATTCGACGATCCATTACTAACTACCTTAAATTAGGTATGCAAAACAGATTTTAAATTAATGTCGATAATATACAAAAATAATGTCATTAAAATTAAAAGGATGTCATCAAAAAAATATCATGTCAGGTGAAATAAAATTACAAAAAAAATAGAAAAAACAAAACAAAAAAAAAAAAAAGTACAGAAAAATTAAAAATGAAAAAGTCAGGATCACAACTTCTCATCGTTTATGTATTCGTCAATGGAATAGTAACATTTATTAATTAATAAATTCGACAATCTCTTTTTAAAAAGCGGAAGTGTCTCATTTTTTATTTCACTGGGTATTTTATTATAAATTGTCGGGCCCATACATACAACACTTTTTTTAAATAGGGCAGTATTATGAGTACCAAGACGTAACATATTTTGATACTGTTGTCTTATAGGTCCCGGTCCTCTTTTGCTTTCTGACATTTTGTTAAAAAGATGCAAATTTATCTTTACAAAAACGGCAATTTCAAAAATGTATAGGGCTGGAAATGTTAGCACTTTTAATGATTTAAAAAAAGGAACACAGCTATCCGTTACTTTCAGATTGCACATTGCCCTTACACAGCGTTTTTGGGCCTTGAATACCTGTTCCCTGAAGATATTATTCCCCCAGAAAATGATACCAAATCTCAAAACCGACGCGACTAAACCATGATATGCAACCAGTCTTGCGGCCATATTCACCTTCTTGGATAAGTTAAAGAGCACATATGCAGCTGCACTTAACTTTTTTGTTACTTCCTCCACATGAGGCTTCCAGGTTAACTGACTGTCTATCATTATTCCTAGAAACCTTGCGACTGGTACTTGGTTCACTTTATGCCCATCATAATGTAAATTTAACGCTTGCGGTGGTATACGTTGGTAAAAATGCATAACATTAGTCTTGGGCACATTAATAATTAAATTGTTATGGTCAAGCCAGTGTATAATGTCAATTAGTGTATTATTTATGTCCTGTTCATATGTTCTTACGTCAATACATTTAATCAAGGCCGTGCTATCGTCAGCAAATAAGATCATGGGATGGTTAATGCAACGGGGCAAGTCATTTATATACAGCAGAAACAACAAAGGGCCTAGCACGCTACCCTGTGGAACGCCATACCTGATGATTCTGCCCTCAGATAAATATTTCTTTTCACGCTTAGTTTTTAAACATATTCTAGTTATTTCTGTATATTGCTTACGGTTTCGAAGATATGATTTTATAAGCTGTAATATGTTTCCTCTGATACCTATATTGCTTAACTTATTAATGAGAGTTTCATGATCAACACAATCGAAGGCCCTTGTCATGTCAGTCAAAATTGCGCAGACTGGTACTTTTTTATCGACATTACTAATGATAATATTAATTAGGTCATAAATAGCTCTGTTTATACCCCTATTTTTTCTAAAACCCTTTTGTTCTTCGTTCAGGATGTGATGTTTTGTTAAGAACTTGTCAATTGAGCGGTAAATAATTTTTTCTATGACTTTTGAAAAAATTGGTATCAAAGCAATTGGTCTATAGTTACCTAGATTTTCTTTATCGCTTTTTTTATAAATTGGCTTAACTATTACAGTTTTTAATCTGTCTGGAAATACTCCAGAGCAAATGCATAAATTCAATATATGACTTAAATGTGAGGCTATGTCATATGCTACGTACTTCACTACAGCCGTCGATATGCCATCATATCCTGTGCTATTTGTATTTTTTAAGGATTTTATCGCCATTACGACATCTTGGGCTAAAGTTGGTTGCATAAACATTGACTTTGGGTTATTTAAGAGTGTGGTGGTATTCGGTGTTGAGTTTACTGTCATATTATTTTGAGTCTGGTCAATAAAAAAAACTATTAAAAGCATTTGCAATTTCCATCGGATCAGTAATAATGTCATTTTGCATTTTAATCTTAGTTATAGGGTCGGGAATTCGTACTTTATTATTTATTACCTGCCAGGATGCCTTAGATTTATTGTTTGCGGTGTTAATGTAATAATTATTTTGTACTCTTTGCGTCAATCGGATTATTTTACGAAATCTGCGCGAATAATTCTTGAAATTATTTATATTAAATTTATACTAAATATTCATTATGATGAGATAGGAGGCTTTTTTGCCATACAGTTTTTTTTTTTAATATTTTTAGTTTTAAATACTCCTCCTTTACTATTTGTATGTGTGTCCCAAATATTATTTTTCTGTCCCTCAAAATCAAAAGTCAATTATTCAAATTACGCTGAGAGTCAGCAATTTTTGAACGTCAATTTAACATAAGACAAGTCCCTCCAAAACGCCGAAGAAAAAGGGGCGGTACAAACTCCCCAGCAGCACAGCTGTCTGTTCATTTAAAAAAACACATGACTTTACCAGGGAAGGATTTTTGATAATCTGTATGGGCTATGATTGCTCCATTTTTTTGCCGATGGGAAATCTTATTGAGTGCAGAGATGTTTGACTTACCAGCAAAATCCCAGAAAGAGACATCATAATCTATTGACCCGGTTGCCAGCCGAGCTCCTGACGGGTCGACTGCCAGTGCCACCACGGCTTTATTGCCATGCAGCATCTCCACCTAAAACAAAATCTTCACCTGTATAGTCTTTTCCCATAAATGTTGGGGTCGGCTTTCGTTATTTATTTATATTCTTCTCACAAAGAAATGTACTAAAAAAGGCAGACTTAATGCCTTAGTATAACTAGATACAAGCTCAATACCAATATTTTACATGGCGTGAGGGCCTCCGATCTATGTTACGAGTCTGGTTTCTGACTTAATCAGGGTGTCTCCTGTGCGCTCGAAGAGCACATGCGCAAGGATTTCGTCACTCTCCATGTTTTTTTTTTACCAGTGCTTGACCGTAATCCCACCTAATGGTGAGCAGTGATGCAATCGTTGATGGTAAAGCGCGCTAGTTTACTAGAGAGCCTATTCACTAAGAAAAAAACTGAGTGAATAGAAAGGAAGACGGCAGTTGCGTGGTGTGCGGTGCGTGGCAGGTGATGCAATGTTAAACTCAACAACACGATCAACGATGCTGCGCCAGAGGCAGATTGATCTGGAGACCCTCCACGACCAAACTCCCGACACGATAACATTTTGCGTATCGTACCCGGCACACATCGCAACATAACTGCTCAGACCCGTCCTTCGTACGGCTGCACCAGACGTCATCACCGAACACGACGAATCGCTTGGCGGCAAGTACCTACATAGGCCCTTACGTTTGCTACTAGAGGACGATAGCATGAATGAACGATTTACGCATAATATCAATAACTGCTCGCCTTTCGACACTAGGGGTGCTGTTCCATCAATGAATCATTGTTAATAATTGGGAGTGGATGCCGTAATTATCACTTTTGGACGCCAGAGGCGCTACTTTATCAATGAATCAAAATAAATGACAGTATTTATTAGTGAAAGTTGTAGTTGATCGCCTCTCGGCACTAGAGGCAGCATGGTAGAAACAGTTCGAATGTTCCAGAACCGGAAGTTAGATTAAAAGAGCGAGCTAATTCCGCCCACATTTTATTGTAAAGTTCTGTTCGCCTCCAGACGCCAAAGAGTGCAGGTGCATTAGTCTTAGTCTCGTAAATTGTAACCGCATTTAGATAGAAAGATTGTACCATAGGTATACTTGGCCGAATTCAGGAATTGTAATAGTTTCAAACCTGTGGAATACTGACAATAAATCTGGTAGTAGTGTTCGCAAGTTTTTCATTACTATTGGAGAAGTCCCCTGTTATCAACATAAATAAATTTATTATTGTTAAATTGTGATACAAGTACAGGTTCACATTTTAAGGATAGAGCTAATAAGCCTGAAGCGCAGACGAAAAGTAGCCAGCCTGTCTGTCTGTGTTCCATATGATGTATTTTGGAGAGTGTGCGAGGGAATTGCATCAATTGCATGACTTAATTCATCATTGCTTACTATCAGGCCGGGTTGTGGTCAAGCAGTACTATATAATTCTATATTTAAATGGATGATGCAGTAAAAATGGGTCTTAATTAGGTCTTCTATGAAACATTTGATAGATACCTATGCATTTCAGGAGATTTATGTCAAGATATTTAGTTTGTATGAGATATGTATACTTGTTTCCACTTATGGGTCTGGTTAACACTTGTGTATAATGTATGGAACACAGTATACTTATGCCACTAATTCATGAGGCAGCGAAAAAAGAGTTCTTTAATTTACTATATATTTTCAGCCAAGATTTATACGGAATACTACTTCTAATAGTAAATCAACAGTTCTCAACCTTTGAAGCATTAGGTCATACAGATAGAACTGATGCTCTATACTTATGAGTTATGACTTAATGCTTATTCTAGGGTTGTAGTCAAGCACTAATTTGTACTAAAATTAATGTATAATCTTACCTCATGACTATTTGGTATCCTTTTCTCTATAGGTAGATCCTCATCATCGGAGCCACTCAACTCGTCATAACTGTCTTCACCATCACCTTTACTTTTCTTAGTTTTATTGTACTTATTCAGTAGGTCTGGGGGTATTGGTGGGCCAATTTCATCTTCATCATCGGCATTTTTTGATGCCTCTATTGGCAATGGACCAATCACATCTCCATCACTTTCTTCATCTTTTTTTGCCTCTGGTTTTGGCATTGCAGCTTCAGCTTCTAACCTCTTTTTGTTTGCTTCTTGCGCATTTAACTTTGCTTGCTCAACCAACTCAATAACATCAAAGTTTTTAGCTTTTTTACCGAAGTTTCTTATGCCCATGACTTGCTGAACGTGCTGGTTCTCTAAATCTTCAGCTATTTCTTCAATTTCTTTGTGTTCTTGAATAGGTGTTCGCCCGAAAGTGCCGAAACCAGATGTGTTTGCTTCATTTTTATTGCTGTTTTCACCTGTTTTGCTGGCGTTAAACTTGATTTTCCCGAAGGAAATTGGTTTCTTGTGCATCTTTGGAGACTTGATAGATCTTGTATTTGCTTTATTTGTTTATTAAATCAGTTTCAAATTGATACTTAATACGGCACTGTTATTGTTTGATACAATCACGGTATTTAAATTATATCCTCAAATGTAATACAGAAAGTTATTTTAAATAATAATGAATATCTAGAATTTCTATCCTAGTATTATTTATCGTATAAAATCGCAAATTCTGATTCACAATAAATTGATTTGTTTTCCAAATGTCAATTGTCAAACAGTTTTGTCGCCTGTCGTGGAAAACATTACAACCCTAATATTTCAATTATTTTGCAATTTTTATATCAGTCTGTCTTTGTCTCACTCGAACCGAAAAGTGTGAGTGACTGTGATAGAACATCACCTTGATTCGTCAAAATACAATGCAGTTTCAAACCGTCAAACGTCAAACATTGTCATTTTTTTTAATAGTTTTATGTTTATGGCGTGGCTCCTTGGTCTTTATGCCAATGTCACTGAAAAAGGTGAATCAAAGTTATTGCGTTTTGTTTATTTTTGAGGAGTTGATTCTTAAGTTTCCTTCCTCAGCCTATAGATGTCCACTGCTGGACAAAGGCATCCCCCAAGACTGTCCACGCTGACCGGTCTTGTGCTGCCCGCATCCATCGGCTTCCCACGACTTTCACCAGGTCATCGGTCCACCTTGTTGGGGGCCTCCCTACGCTGCGTCTTCCAGTACGTTTACGTATTCTTAAGTTTAGCATTTTATATTAGGCATTTTAAAAACCTTTTGCTAATTATAAATTAGAATAACACTTTAACAATCTAGTTAATTACTGCATAAAGTATTTTGAATGGAACAGCGTTTTATTGTCAGGTAGACATGTTCTTTCTACGCGCATACTTTGACATATGTCATATTTCAAGCATAGCATCAAATATCAATTCTGAAATTACATTTGTCAACAAATCCTGTTATAATTTAAATTCTTTATTAGAACAATTTATTATAAAGGCAGAGAAATAAAAATTCGGTGAGGATACTTATGTAACATAGATACCAGCGTTATATTACAATTCAAGACATCATAATAAAAAAAAAATGTTTCCAAAATACTCAGAATTTAAAATAATTAAAATCATTTAATATATATCTGAGTCAGGTATAAAATATATGACAATAACATGTGTAAAGGCTTTATGTGCTTAATGCTAACATTGTGAGATTTTCGCTAACCAGCAATATTTTAAAATCGTCAACGTCATTATTACTCATTCGTGATTCGTTATTCTACCTAGGGCTGCGGTCCTGAGTGGTCACCAAATATGTTTGTGTTGCCGATATTCTGTGTTCTCCTCGGCTCGGCCGTCGGATATATTGATAAGGGTGAGTAAATATTATTTATTTAGAATACTCTTTATATGATAAGACTATTAGCGTCATTATTGACGTTTTAATAATAAGAGGTAATTATATTCTGTTATAAATAGGGTTTTGACTCCTATTATGTTAGGGACATGAGTGTAGCTGTCTTATTATGAATCTGTTCACCACTTCAAACATACATAACGTTGGAAAAAAGATCTATGTTTTTTCTACCTAAATTTTTTTTAAATCAAAACGAATAAGTTTATAATGACATATCTTGTGTTGTTTTGTTTAAATTCCTTAAGCTGATGTAATTTATATGTGAAATCTTGTTTAAGGCAACATAAAACACATAGTTGTGACCTCAACTAGTTTATTTTTCCTGGTGCTTATCTCTTATTGAGTTTTAGTATCAATTTATAGAACAAATGGAGCATGTTTTAATTTTCTGATAACATGGTTATTATTTATTTATGAACATCTGGCTTACTTTAATTATTTTTTTTTTTTTTTTTTTCTCTTTGTTTATTATTGCAATCTGTCTGGGAGACATTCAACAATACTTCAGAAATGATGTATGGTATGTGAGGTACAGGTCCAGTGACAAGCCCTCCAAAATGGTGTTTTAAACAATTAAGTCTTGAGGAACTCTCTTCTTTAGTCTCCTTGCACTTGGAAGTAAATCGTCCATAAGGTGGTGTGCCAATATGTTAGGGTGCTGCTGCAGTCTGTCTTTATATGTTGTGACTCTCTCCTTTATTTCCTCTTTTACACTTTTGATGCCA
The DNA here is from genome assembly GCA_017933935.1 of Sesamia nonagrioides. NCBI lineage: Eukaryota > Metazoa > Arthropoda > Insecta > Lepidoptera > Noctuidae > Sesamia > Sesamia nonagrioides. The sequence continues at coordinate 864,407 of JADWQK010001879.1, forward strand.
AGCTCTCGGTGAAGTCTTTCGTTAGTGACATACCATGGTGCGTCTACTATCATCCTTAGCATTTTTGATTGAAACCTTTGTAGGATTTCCAAATTGGAGTTGGCAGCCGTGCCCCATAGTTGTATTCCGTATGTCCATATTGGCTTTATTATACTCTTGTATAACAAAAGTTTATTTTCCATTGAGAGCTGGCTGTTTCTATTCATCAACCAATACATCTTGCGCACTTGTAGTCCCATTGCTAGGCGTTTGGTAAAAATGTGTTTTCTCCAAGTTAGGCGTCGATCCAGATACATTCCAAGATATTTCGCTTCGTCAGATTGTGGAAGCTGGACAGCATTCAGTGTGACTGGGGGACAAGTCTGTCGCCGGGTAGTAAATGTTACCTGAAGTGATTTTGTTTCATTGGCTTTGATGCGCCAGTCCTTTAGCCATGCCGTGATCTTATCCAGGCTGCTCTGTAATTTGCGAGAAGCTTGAATTGGTGAGTCATCTGATGCCATGATAGCTGTGTCATCAGCAAACGTGCCCATAACAACATTGTCAGATATTGGCAAGTCTGCGGTATAAAGAAGATACAGAGCAGGTCCCATTACACTACCCTGCGGCACTCCCGCTTGAATTTCTTTAAGTTCCGTATTTGCTTCACCGTGACTAACGAAAAAGTGTCTGCCAAGCAGGTAGGATCTTATTAGGCTGTAAAAGTTGGCGGGCAGTGTCTTTTTGATTTTATACAAAAGTCCATCATGCCAGACCCTATCAAAGGCCTGTGATATATCAAGGAAGGAAGCTGTACAATATTCTTTTTGTTCGAATGATTTTGATATACCATCAACGAGTCTATGAATTTGCTCGATTGTACCATGTTTTTCCCTGAATCCAAATTGGTGGTCGGGTATGAGGTTCTTTTCCTTAATAATTGGATTTAACCTTCCAAGGATCAATGTTTCCATTACTTTGGATGTAATTGGGAGTAGGCTAATTGGCCGATATGATTTGGCATCTTCTGGACTCTTGCCTGGTTTCAGGATCATTATAATTTTAGCTACTTTCCATTGTGGAGGTACATATTCCCTTCGAAGAATAGCGTTATATAACTGCGTCAGGAATATAATGCCCCGCTCTGGTAGTTCCTTTAGAATGGTTGATGTAATTAAGTCGTATCCAGGCGCTTTCCCTACTTTCAGTTTTTTGATTACAGATTTGACCTCTCCTTTGCTAAGTTTCTGGATGGGTAACTCTAGTTGATGCGTCTGGTTCAGCAGTTCTACAACCATTTCCGACTTTGTGGAACCAGTATCGGGGTTTGGTTGAAAGACTTCTTGCAGATGCTCCATGAATACGTTGGCTTTCTCGACATCATACCTAGCCCATGAATTATCTGCTTTGAGCAGAGGTGGTTGGTAAGTTATTGGGCGTTTGAGGCCTTTTGTCGCTTTCCACAATGAATAGTCTGTAGATGATGTAGCATCCAGATTTTGCAGGTAAGTTGCGATTTTTTGATTTCTATCATCGCTTAATAGTTGCTTGAGTTGTTTGGCTAATCTATTGTATGTCGTTTTGTCCCCTGGGTACCGAGTGGTTTGCCATCTCTTTCTTGCTTTACGCTTTTCATCTAGTAATTTTCTTATAGATGGTGAGCATTGGAGGCCATCTTGATTTATGGGCTTTGGTGGAGGCGTGGCTTCCCATGCAGCCTGTTGGACTGTGTTGTTAAAATGCTCAACTGCGCTTATAATGTCTTCATCCTCCCGTAGCGGTACTTTGACATCAAGAGATTTAGTTATTAATTCTCGAAAGTATTCCCAGTTGGTTCTATGGGTATGTAGTCGACAAGGTGTTTCCTTTTTCATAATTCTTCGACTCAATAATACTTCTACACAGTGGCGGGCCTACCATATAAGCCCAGATGCCCGGCTTGCCTTCCCTCCCTCAAGCCTCACCCCCAAAAATAAAAAAAAACAGTAAACAGAAGAAAATAGTTTTCAAACTAAATTTACGTAGACGTAATTAAAAATACAACGCATAGCGCCACTCAGTAAACGCGCCCACGGTCGCACAAGGTCACGGCTCAATATCTATCTCACTCGCACTTGCGGGCTCTTACCTAGTGCAAGCCAGGTTTAACCTCGCTTGCAATGCACTCTTCTTTCGTTCCGTAATATGAAGTATCTAGTAACATAAGTATACATATAACTATTGACATTTTATATGGCTGGATTTTGCTCAATAAAGCACGGCTTGCTTACGACGTTGTACACAACGCACTGTTGGATCAGTGTTGCCGTTTTAGTTTGTTGATTTTTTAGTAAGTACGATAATTTTCATTTATTTTAAGTTTGTGGGCTGATGTCACCGAAATAGAATATATTACACGAGGGAGTCCCAGGTATAATAGATTATTAAATTGGCTCATTCATGGACTGAATATAAGTAGTTTTCTTCGTCTTTCACGTTCGTTGATATTAAATATGAATGAGTGATAAAGTTATAGTTAAATACATCGAGTATATACTATACTTACTTAGTATGTATTATACTTTTTCAATAACATTCGCTTTTTGACTCATTCAAGTGAAAAAAAAGGGTTAAGAAATTTCTGTGACAAAAAAAAAATATTTCTTTCATTGTAATTCAAGCGTTTATAAAAAATACCTAGTATAAAACAAAAAACTGGCCGTGTTACACATGTGAAATAGTTTAGCACTTTCTTGCGGGTTTTATTTTTTGTTATATTTTTTTCATATCTGGTAGAATTTTCAGATAATTAAGCGCTTTTAAAATTCATGGAACGGCAACACTGGGTTTGATTTGTATGAACATAGCTACGATTTGAAGAGTTTTTTCGAAGTTTAATTTTGAATTGATTGTGTAAAATGAGTGCAAATCCGTCGGATACCGATAATATTTATGTCCCTTGTGACGATTTCAAGTGTATTTATAGTTTGCTAGGCGGGGGAAAGGTAAATTCTTTAAGTTTTTCAGAGAAAAATAACCTCATATCTTCGCTAAAACCTACGCCGGATTTAAGTATATCTCAAACAAGTAAGTCTCATAATAGGAAATTCAATAGATCCGTTTATAAAACTAATTGGATTGCGGGCTGTTCCCATTCGAACAAACTTTATTGTTGGTATTGCTTATTTTTTTCAAACGAGAAAAATGCCTGGAATTTTTCTGGCTATGACGATCTTATTAACTTATCTCAAGCCATAAAAAGACATCAAAATTCACAAAAACACTTGAGTGCCGTTATTTCATTTTGTAATTTTGGTAAACAGCGTATCGAAACTTCGCTATCACGTCAATTATCTGACGAAATTTCAAAACATAATTCGCGAGTTGAACATAACCGTAGCGTTTTTCAAAGACTTGTTGATGTCGTTTGTCATTTAGCACAACAAGAATTATCTTTTAGAGGACATGATGAGTCCACATCTTCATTAAATAGAGGAAACTTCTTAGAACTTCTTTGTTTACTCTCGAAATATGACCTTGTTTTAGAAAAACATATGCAGCCCCAAGACACCGGCAAACCGGGCCCGAGCTACTTGTCTAATAAAATTCAAAATGATATTATTCATTCTGTTTCTGAAGTAATGAAATCCCACATTGAGTTGCAATTAAAAAATACTGAATTTTGAATAAACTAAAAAATGCCGCCGAGGGTATGTCTTTGCTGGTACGTGTTATTCTTCTGCCTAGCAATATCATGCCTTCAGTGTGCTTTGATTAGCTCGCCGTCGTTAGACCACCGGCTTCTTGAAGCGAAGAATATGGTGATGTGGATCACAAAATCTTGTTTTGTAAAGAACTGTAAGAAAACGTATCATGGGCTTGCGTTATCGGTGGACCCTAGGCACGCCACTGCTTCTACAGGAGAATGGTCAGAGGACAGGTCAGTACTGGAGTTGCAACTGAAGTCGGTGTTGCTAATACCTTTGGTAACACAAAAGTCAATCAGATCTGGCCTCCTATTTCGATCAGTGGGCCAGTATGTAGGTTCTCCTGTTGAGATAACGCCCAGTCGGAGATTGTTTATCGCTAAGAATAACTGTCGGCCTTTTGCATTTATGGTCCGAGAACCCCAGAATGTATGTTTGGCATTAAAGTCACCGCCAGACACAAACCGCTGTCCTAACGTTTTAAGGTATTTTTCGTATTCCTCTTGCTTTATGACGTGCTTTGGAGGGCTATATATTGCTGATACCGTGACTGGTCCCAACCAGTCCTCAATCACAATATTTGAAGCCTGGATTTTTTCAGTACAATAGCTGTGAGCTAAGTGGTGTCTTATGTTGGTCTTAATCAGAACTGCACTTCCTCCATAGCCTTTTCCGTCAGGGTGCATGGTGTGATATAATTTGTATCCTGGTATGTCAAAATAGCTTTTACTTGTAAAGTGTGTTTCCGAGATTAACATGATATCAATGTTGTTTAATTTCATATATTTCTTAACCTCAAGGGTATGTTGTGACAGCCCATTGGCGTTCCAGAGCACCATTTTTATGGAGTCCAGTGTTCAGTTAGTTTGGTCGTAAGATTCAGGATTAGTTTAGTGATTGTTGTTAATTGTTCCATCATCTGTCTCATTGATATCATTAATTCTTTTATGTCGCAGTTTTGGTCACTGTTCGTTGTATTGTCAGGATCATTCGCTTGCAGTGATGTTTTGTTTTGCACTATTTCGGCATATGTTGTTCCAGTTTTTGATGGACCATATAATTGTTTTGTCCTATCATGTGGCTGTTTGGATTTCTGAACTTTAGCGGGTGCTGGAGGGAATTTGATTTTCTGAAGTTCTCTGTAAACTTTGCAGCCTTTATAATTTGCTGGGTGATTGCCTTCACACAGCACGCACTTTACGCTTTCAGATCTAGTTTTTCGTAGACAGTCCACTGACAAATGATCACCAGCACACTTAATACATCGATCTTAGCTGTCAAACAGCTACGCGCGCGGATATGCTGTCGAAAATCACAGTGATTAAGTGTGAAAACAAACGCGAGTTCAACCCGAAACCGTAACTAAAGTGTTCCTTTACGTGCAATAACAGTGTACAAGTGTTTGTGAGCTGAAACAATATGTGATTCAGACTAAAACTTGTGAATTAAATACATAACAATACATTTTTCGCCATAAAAATTTCAACCCACCCTCAAATAAAAAAATAAAAAAAAGCATAATAGAAAAAAAAAAAGTTAAAACTACACCCATTCGGCAAACCCCCGGCGCCTATCAGTGTCCGGGCTGGAAGGTGTGCAATTTGCTACCGAAGACTCCACGCGGGTGGGTACCCAGGCCCCCGTGACAGTAAATGCTACTGGTCAAAACAAAAGATATGTGCAGCAAGCCTTTCACCCAAGTCTTCTCCAAAGGCCAAGAAGTGCCTCAGTTGGAAGCCAAACACATGCTACCAACAGGGAACAACAAAATCCCCAACAATCAACATCCAGTATAGAGATTCTACCAAGCACCAGTATAAATACTGAGGTACATATTATAGAAGATTCTCCTACTGAAGCAACAACCCCAACAAATAACCATGAAAAAGATTGGGTACAAGCCACGAATAAAAAACGGCAGCGAACAAGCCCGGAACCGCCTAAGTCACAAAAGTTGAGCAAACTCGATACATATTGGCTTTCCCAACCCACACCAATCTCAACTTCCAACAGCTTTGCCGTGCTGGAAAGTGATCAGTTGCAGGAAACAAGCAAGCCTCCATCTCTATTAAGACCTAAAACTGATAAGCCACCCCCAATTTTCGTTGATAGAGTTAGTAACATTCAGCCGCTTATAAACCTCTTGGAAATACATGCACACAATAACTTTGATCTAAAAGTACTTCGTAACGAACAAGTAAAAATACAAACTAAATCGTCTGAAGCTTACACCGCTGTGGTCAAAGAATTAGAAAAAAAGAAAACTGAATTTTATACATACAAACAAAAACAAGACAGGAGTTTTAAAGTAGTCCTAAAAACATACACCCTTCCACCAGCATAGAAGATATAAAAGATGCTCTAAATGAGCTTGGTCATGATTGCACTAACATCTGGAACATCAAACAGCGCATCACTAAAAAAGCATTGCCAATGTTTATAGTGGAGTTAAAACAAAAAGAAAATAATAAAACTATTTTTGACATAAAATGTCTTCTCCACTGTAAGGTAGTACTCGAACCACCAAGACCTAAGCGGGAAATCCCCCAATGTGGAAACTGTCTTCAATATGGACATACAAAAACTTACTGTAGGAGAAGCCCAACTTTAATTATAAATGGCTTGTCATGCTATGCTGCTATCGCTACAGATGCTGGCAGAATAATTTACATTGGCTCAGCTGTTGTCAAAAAGGAAAAAACACTATATAGAACATATTGGTTTAAATAAAGAATACTACCAAATCATATCAAAAGTCATTAATTCTTATTACGATGAGAGAGGATCACAACTTTTGAAAATTAGATAAGGCAGTTCATCCAGTCCAAAACACCCATCCAAGTTGTGAAGACTTCCTAGTGCCCAGGAAGAAGAAGTTAGAAGAACTAAATTCTATCTATTATTCAGAAACCTTAACTCAGACATAAACACCCTTATTTATAAACAATGTTTAAATTTAACTCATGATTAGCGATTCTTTAACCATACATTTTTGACCTTTTATCAATGTCACTTTAATCATCATTTATGAATAAACCCCTTAAACACTGTGGTGTTTATTCATAAACTATGATTAAAGTTAAGTGACATTAAATGGTCAAAAATGTATGGTTAAAGAATTGCTGATCATTAGTTAACTTTAAACATGTTTATGAATAAGGGGGAAAAAATTAACTTAAACCTATGTCCTCTCAGTAATTAATCTATGGAATTTAATCATAAACCCTAAAACTTCAAATGTGAAAACTGTTTTCTTATTTTGTAGATGCTCCACCACAATGGAGTCCTGTATACACTGTGAAGGGAACGTTAAACATTCCCTATGCGGAACTGAGAGAACCTTTCTACGCGTGGTAAGTCCTTTAATCCAAGCTTTTGTTTAGTATTAGCTGTACCCCACCTGGGGCCCTAGCCAATGTAACATCCTTCATAACGAAATGATATCGAATACCAAACCAACCATTAACAAGAATGATTGATTGATTGGTTGAATGATTGATTGATTGATTGAATTGTTACCAGGCGATGTAGTGGACTGTATTGTTTTTCGGGGTTCCTGGGTTACAAAACACGTGATGTACTCTTCCATATTCTCGTTTATTTTCGGTCATCCATAGGTGGCTTGCTCGCTGGTTGCTCTTGTACTCTCGACTGTTGTTGACTTCCATTCACTGCTGGCGACTACAGACGACGAAGCGATGATATATATTGGCTACAGGCCCTGCATTGCTACGTTACGTAAATAATGTTTAAAGTGTAAGTGTAGTAAATAAAGTCTGTTTGGCTAATCACTTGTTGCTTCTGGTATAATTGACCTTATTAATATTATAAATCGGAAAGTGAGTTTGTTTGTTCCGCTTTTACGCCGTAACTACTGAACCGATTGCTTTGAAATTTTGCAGACGTAAAGTTAGAAGTCCTGATTAAATAATAGGGTACTTTTTATCCCGGAAAAAAAAATGATTTTCCCGAGGGAAATCTAAAAACCGCGATATAGGCGAAGCCGGGGGCGGGAAGCTAGTTTTCCATTAAATACCTTAAGCATATTCCTTTTTGTTGACACTTTTTCACTAAAGCAAAAAGTTAAAAGCTAAAAAGAAATTATTTATATATTTTTTTGTGGGCTTTAATCATCATGGACTTCCCCAAAACACTACAGTAGTCACCATACCATAGATAAGTTTGTTTTTTTTTAATCATGCAAATACGGTCAAAACCGTTTATGGTGACATCGTTTACAACAACATACCGGTTAAAATTACCAAAATCAACGGTCCTGGCTGAATGCTATATGACCGCGTTATTAAAAATCATTGGTTTTTACGACATTGTTTACTACGACATACCGCATTAAGCGACCACATTTGGTTAATTTTTCGGAGAATTATATCTGTCGAACGACCGGCTCAGCTGTATTTTAAGGAATTTCGATAGGTAACAGTATTCACATCTGGCACATTATAATGGTCAATGGCTATTATCGTAAAAGTAAACAAAGTTTAGGGTCTTTTGCAATTCTTAGAAACAAAGCACATGCATGCCGTAGCCTCAAGGCCCGGTTCGTCATATATCTCTTAAGACAGTTTGTAATTTATCTTTACACAAGACGCACCAAAACATATTTTTGAGGTAACTGTGAAAATTGTAACAAGTCGCAAACAAAAAGAAAACAAATCAATATCGAAGAAAAATCGCGTATTATTTCAAAGCTAGAGAAAGGAATTCCAAACAAAGACCTGGCAAAAGAATAAGGTGTATCACACTCGACAATTTCAACCATTCAGAAAGAAAGGGGGAAAATTCAAATCTTTTATGACAATTTTTTTTGATAATGAAACGAGCCAGAGTAGTGAGTAGCTGTCACTGGTTATTACAACTATCGGTTATTAAGACTAAATATGTGCGGTCCCTTCAATGTCGTTATAACAGATTTTGACGTATTGACTTTAATTTATAAACATACTAGCTTTCTGCCCGCGGCTTCGCCCGCGTGGAGTTCGGTTATATCGCGCTTTTTAGATTTCCCTCGGGAATATCATTTTTTTCCGGGATAAAAGGTAGCCTATGTCCTTTCTCAGGGTCTAAAGATTGTCTGGGCCAAATTTCATCAAAACCGGTTGAGAGGTTTAAGCGGGAAAGCGTAACAGACGGACAGACAGAGTTACTTTCGCATTTATAATATTAGTATGGATAAAAAAACATTCACCTTCTATCTAGCTTTAGAAAAAGCTAGAGGATTTTTAGCACCTTGCATATACCTGTCCTAATGTGAAATAAATGCAAGCATTATACAGTAATTTAAATAAAATCTTGCACCCATCACAGCGGTCATCATTAGATTTTTTTTTCATCTTTTTCCTCAATACCAGTTTAAAATACCTAGCCACTAAAGATTCTTAAAACAAGTTGGCAACTTAACATAATAAGTAATGCATGTTTTGTCCGTATTATTTTCGCAAGCTTGCAATCACAGAAAAATGATTAGCTTTTGTTTTTTTTTTTAATAATGGGCAAAAACATGTGAGCTGTTGCCTGTTTGTTAGTGATGCACTTTGATCTGTTAATCAACTACGTTGTTAGGATTCCCATAGGGTGCTGTAGTGGTATCTACAACCACTATATGCGAACAACAACGTCATATTGATGCCACACAATTCTACATCTCGCAAGCAGAGTTTACCGTGCAACTAGCATACATACAACTTCCCAAAATCAACCGTTGGTCGGGCAAGTGTCCGCTAGACATAACACCCGTCTGGTCAGGGGATCCTCCCTTTTCTATGGAGGATGAGTGAACTTTAGACCCTGTTCATCATGCCTCCATAGGAGCCCACTGGATCCTATCTCTAAGCCTCATCTGTCCGTGAGACTGTTTACGTGTTGTAGGTGCTCATGAAACGTTACAGGTACAAAGTTGAAATAAATCCACCGTCAAAGCCGCAGGCACAATCTGTTTGCGTAACTCCCAGCAAAAACTGTAGCCAGAGCTGAATCCCCGGTCTGTCGTAATCTAAAGGTGCTGAATGCCCTTGTGACGGCCAATCCTGTATGTGACGTGTTTGTGGATGAATGACATAAACTTAAATGGGTGTATTTTAAATCTTCTGTGAAAGAAAGTATGCGAGAGAGTTCACTGTTCCATAAGTTAATTGTTTGTTTCTATGTTAATTAATGTAATATATGTTATATCGTTTTAATCCATCCATACTAATATTATAAATGCGAAAGTAACTCTGTCTGTCTGTCTGTTACGCTTTCCCGCTTTAACCTCTCAACCGATTTAGATGAAATTCGGCACAGACAATCTTTAGACCCTGAGAAAGAACATAGGCTACCTTTTATCCCGAAAAAAAAAAGATGTTCCCGCGGGAAATCTAAAAAGCGCGATATAACCGAACTCCACGCGAGCGAAGCCGCGGGCGGAAAGCTAGTGTGAAATAAATGCAAGCATTACACAGTAATTTAAATAAAACCTTGAACCCATCACAGCGGTCATCAATGGTATTTTTTAAAAATCTTTCCTCAATACCAATTAGAAATACCTAGGCACTAAAGTTTCTTAAAACAAGTAGGCAACTTAACATAATAACTAATGCATGTTTTGTCTGTATTATTTTCGCAACCTTGCAATCATAGAAAAATGATTGGCTTTTGTTTTAATAATAGGCAAAAACATGTGAACAGTTGCCTGCTTGTTAGTGATGCACTTTGATCTGTTAATCAACTACGTTGTTAGGATTCCATACCCGCGAAACTAGAGCGCTTTACCATCAACGATTGCATAAATGTTACCATCAGGCGGGATTGCGGTCAAGCTCAAGTTTCCTAAAAAAAAAAAGTAATAATACATAGTGTAAATTATCTAAAGTCAGTACTTATATTGTATTAAAATTCTGTGTCGGTCTTCACTCTTTGACCTAAAAATAACATTGTGAGTAATTTGCTTAATAATATTGATAAAACAGCTGTGTCAATAAATATCGCTGCTTACTGCACTAACGGACTCATAAACTGCATCAAAGTAATAGACGACTTTGAAATAAATATTTTAACCAAGTATGCAACCTCTAGATTGATTCGTGAACTTTAAAACAGCGTAGGGTCATATCCTTAAGTTTGTGTATTGGAAAGGACCTTAAGACTGTTTTGAAGAAAAGAACAGAAATTTAAGGAAAATTGGTTTAATAAAAAATTGGTTTTAATAATAGTCACAAACTTTATGCAAGGGTTTATTTATGTTTAAATACGGCTTATTACCTCCAAGTGCCCTTATTACGGATTCTAATCGGTTCCGCATATATTTTATTAGGGTTATTAAAAGATTATGCGGAATATTGTCCCATTCTTCTGAAAGTGCTGTTCTTAGTGCTGCCACTGTCGTGGGCACAGGATTTCTCACATATACAGCAGGTTTTAAATTGTCCCAAACATGCTCAATGGGATTAAGATCCGGGCTGCGTGCTGGCCAATTCATTGTACGCATCCCAACCTCTTCGCAATATTGTCGAACTTGTGCAGCAGCGTGCGGCCGGGCATTATCCTGCATTAAAGTAAAATTTTCGCCTATGAATCCCATGTAAGGCACCACCTGGTCTTCTAAGATCTCCTTTATGTAGCGATGTGCAGCCAAACCCCCTCTATTACCGTTTTGACGGACCATGTCTATGAACACAAGTTCTGTTCACTCGTTAATCGATATGTCACCCCAGACCATACACGAACCGCCTCCAAAAGGAACACGCTCCTGAATGCAACTTTGAGCATATCGCTCCCCACATCGACGATAGACTCTTTTGCGACCATCTGCACCATATAAACATGTGCTACACTCGTCCATGAACAATATCTCTCTTTGTCCTGAACTCTTCTGTCCAATTTACATGATCACGCGCAAATCTTAAGCGAGCTTGTCTGTAAGCTATAGACAACTTTAGACCATTTTCTGGTCTAAAAGGGGTGATATGCGCTTCCTTTAGCCTTCTTCTTCTTGCACTCATATTTACTCCACGCACTTCATTAAGCTTTGTTTTGATGTTAACTGACGTGAGGAAACGATTTCGCAAGGAAGTTGTAACAATAAATCGGTCATCACGACCGGTGGTTGCTCGAGTCCTGCCTGTACCACGTCTCCTTCTGTAAGAACCTGTCCCCACAAACCTGTATATTCTAGAAACCCTAGACTGGTTTAAATTTAAATTTCTAGCAATCTTTCGTTGATCCAAGCTCTCCCGCACCAGTGTTACAATTTGAGCCGCTTGTTCGGACGAAGTATCCATATTATGGTTCAAAAACTCCCGATGAGTTAAAAAACAAACCCAACAGTTCTGCTGGTAACAATAATTCAATTGACAAAAGAATAAAAAATCAATGCGAATCAATTTAAAACTTTACTTTAAATAACACGCAAATATGATACTATGAGTAAATTTTCTTCGCCCATCAATATTCATTTGTTTTACTGCTGTTCTATTTTTAAATTTTGCTTTTTTTTAAGATTAAGAGCCAGTCTCTCCATATTTATACAATTTAACCTAAAAAGTTTGCATACTTATTAAAAAAAATCATTTCAAAGTAATCCTGAACTTTGATGCAGCTTATGAGTCCGTCAGTGTAGTTTCAATAAAATATAACCACCTTTTTTTTCCGGAGTGGAAAATCCTCATGGATCCATCATGGTCCACTCACAGTCTGTCAGACTCTTACTGACTAAAAACTACCTCGGTGTTCCATCTCAAACCTACACACGTTCGTTGCGAGAACGAATACTGCTCGCCACTGTGGGCCTCCTTGGGTCAGCGGGGTGTTTGACTCCCCCCGTAGCTTCTAAGAGTGGCGCGGGTTGAACACTTGGCGCCGCGACCTCGGGTCCTGTTGTTTGGGGGGCGACAGACGTGCCCGAGTCTGTCACCCCTGGGCCCATTTAGGGGGGCTGGAAAAGGGCACATTATCTGCTCTCCGCCGACGCCCGGTGCGTGGACGAGATCTACCTCTCCCTTTCCGCAGCCTCCTTTTGTGAGACGACTGTTTCGCAGAAGGAATAACATTTGCAAGGGTAGTTCCCTTGCATATGTTTAGATCCCGAGGGTATATCCAGATGAAAACATGATGAAATTGGGCACAGTGATGGTTTAAACTTATTATAAACCATTTCTCGACCTTAGAAGCATTAGGTCGTATATAGAAGGTTTTTTTTTGTTTATGCGAAACCTGAATTGTGTTTGTTCAGAATAAGCAACTGAATCGATTCCAATCATTTTTACACCATGTTATATTTTTCCCAAATGCATTCAGAAATTGTTGCAGACTGGTAACTGAGCGATTACGATAGATCATAGTACTTGCGCGCGCGCCACAGCTGACGCCAGAGGTCAACGAACCACGGTCGCCCGCCCGAAAGGAGCTTTGACCATATTTTTGTTGGGACAATCAAGTAGCTAGCTCATAACTTTGTGGTTTTTCATTATATCTTTTTCAAATTTTGTATATACATTCTTTACTTGAAAATACTGGTTACATGTTTCGGGTTTCGCATAAATAAAAATAAAGTTTTATAGGTCCGACGAAAAAGATAGACGCTCTAGAAATGTGGTGTTGGAGAAGAATGCTTGGGGTATTATGGACCGAGTTTAGAACAAACGTTTCTATACTCCAAGAACTCGGCATCAAACAGCGTCTTTCAGAAATAGTACAGTCCCGTATACTCGGATTTTTCGGTCACGTATCAAGGCGCAATAGTGACTCCATAGAACGTTTGGTCGTCCAGGGCAGAGTGGAAGGGAACAGACCTCGTGGAAGGTCACCGATGAGCACCGATCAAATCAAGGCGGCAGTGGGGGAACCTGTTAATAAATACTCCAGACTGTCGTCAAACAGGGATAGATGGAGAGAGATCGTGCGGCGTGTAACATCAGCGTCTCGGATTCAGGCATAGTGACCACGACCGTTCTGTCAAGAGCGAAACGAAGAACAAGAAGATAGGTCCGACCACCTACACCTACGTCCTACTGCTTCTAAGGTCCGAGCTATAGATACTATCTAATGCTTCTAAAGTCGAGATTTGTGTGCCAAATTTAACAAATATACATCTACACTTTTGCGTTTATAATATCAGTTTGATCATATTAAATTGTATAATTAAATCGGAGATAGTGTTTACCTGTTTTAGGTAAACATGGATTGCATGCATTGGAGCCAATTCTTTTGCTCACAAACTAGTCTAGAGTTAAGTTGAGTGCATCTTTTTCTTTTATTAATTGCCCTGTCCTGTCAAACTAGTCAGCGTATGACGTAAATTGGCGTATGTTTAGTTGGCATGTTTTTAATCACTGTTGGAGCATTTTAAGTTGTTCATAATGATGATTTCAGTGATCCCTTAAAATATTATCCATTCCTTAAGAGGTTATGCATTGTTGAACCCAACAACACGACCAACGATGCTGCGCCAGAGGGAGATTGATCTGGAGACCCTCCACGACCAATCTCCCCGACACAACATTTGGCGCCAGCCCCGGATCTTCAATTTTTTTTAGGCGGGGCAAAAACTGAAAAATGCCGCCCCGCCTACCTACTTATGTTTATTTTCACCTTTATCTGTACTAATATATAAAGCTGAAGAGTTTGTTTGTTTGTTTGTGCGCGCTAATCTCAGGAACTACTGGTCTGACTTGAATTTTTTTTTTGCATTGGATAGCGCATTAATCCGGGAAGGCTTTAGGCTCTTTAACATCACGCCGCGACCAATAGGAGCGGGGCATATAAAAAAAACGCGGGTGAAACCGTGTGGCGCAGCTAGTCATCCATATAATTTCAGCTGTCAATATGTAGGCTATATATTTAACAGGGTAGGGTTTAAAATAAAAATAAATATGCATAAGTAATAAAAATCAAGTATATTATTAAATTTCTGAATTGAAAATACAATGTTACTCTTCAAGCTTTTTGTTCTGCAAATAAATCTATAGCCTTGTCATAATTTACCTCGTGTGCAATACGATTTTCTATCGCTAAGATTGCATGACCCGATAAGCGTTTCTGGCTCATAGAAGATCGCAAATAATTTTTAATCAGTTTCAGTTTGCTAAAACTTCGCTCGCAGCTTGCGGACGAAGTAGGAAGCGTAGAGTAAGTTCGCAGAGCAATAGAAATATTAGGAAAAGCATCCTGCAAATCATGCGCATAGATCTGTTGCAAGAGGTAAAAACTGTTAGCCTTTTCTATATCACCAAATAAAACCGGAGCTTGCTCTTTAAAAACATGAAGTTCCTGGCAGAATTCAACGGCACTTGAATCTTGCTCGTATTTTCGAGCTAAATCTGCTCCATACTTTTGCAGTTCTTCATTTGACATTTTCAAAATGTTAGTACCATTAAGAAAAGCAAAATTCAAATTCAGCATGGTGGCACAATCAAATCTCTCTTTAATGTCGGATATGATTTGATCAAATACCGACAGACTCCGTGGCGTAGCGGTAGCGGACGCGGCCGCTGCGCAAGGTGGCGCGGGTTCGATCCCCGCACAGTGCAAGTATTTGTATGCATGAATATGAATATTTGCACTGGTCTGGTCGTGCCTCGGAAAGCACGTTAAGCCGTTGGTCCCGGTTGCCATACGAACATCTAGTGGCAGTCGTTACGGGTTGTTGGAGCCCTCAAAAGTCCAACAATTGGTCTAACTGCAATGCTTCGATGTCGCCTTCGGGTTGTGGAGGTCAGACGGCAGTCGCTTCACGGAAAATGTCGAAGTTTAGCCATATCAGCAGTTGGACTGGTAAAGCGGACCCCAGACTCCAAAGCTGAAAAAGGCTTCGGTTGCGACTGGGATTAGCGCTGGGATGATGATGATGATTCGATCAAATACCGTCATTATTTCTTTAGAAAAAAGTTGAACAGGTTGGAGTATTGGCAATTCGTCTTCATACATCTCGTCAAATTTTTTTTTTATGTTTCGGAATTCGTTTGTTAAACATACACATTTTTCAGCTACTTTGCCAGCTTATTTTATCCAATATTCCATTGGATTTTGTCTCATTTTTGCAAAGTTTTGAGCAGACCATCCATTAGTGCGACGGAACGGCCAAGGATAATATCTTTTTCTGAATTTCTACATTCACTCGTTTAATTTCGCAGAGAATATTCGCCCAAATAGTTAAATTAGGAATATATTTAAAATCCCTTATAGCAGTTAAGAGATGACCAGCCTCGAACTTGGCTTCTGGAGCACGAGAAGTTTGCTTAATTGGAGCCGGGCGCGTATTTTGAACTATGCCTACGCGCCTCGCGAATAATAAATGTTCGTGCAGTCGTGCAGCATGTCTCACTCCGCGCTCAGGGTATCGGTCAAGTTGATATGGCCATGAAATTGCTGTACTTGTTCTATTATTTATTCCGTGATCAAAGTAAATAAATGATGAGTTGTCCATTGGTCACTGAAGTGTGAATTTGGCCGCCCCCTGGATTTGCCCCGGATCTAGGGTCCCCCTAGATCCGGGGCTATTTGGCGCATTGTACCCAGCACACATCGCAACACAACCCGTCCTCCGTACGGCTTCACCAGACATCATGTCGGAACAAGACGAATCGCTTGGCGGCAATAGTTTTGTCTGGTGGGTGGTAATTTCTGCTGACAACTCCCGACAACAACATTTGGCGCATCGTACCCGGCACACATCGCAACACAAGTGCTGAGATCCGTTAACGGTACCCCTGAAAGGCAGATGACGAATGCTCAGGTGGGTTTTTTGCCAGAAAGAGTCCGGCACACCCCTCCCCGAGCGGAGGATGGTCCATGAGGATTTTTTCATCTTCGGAAAAAAAAAGAGTAAATCCGTAACACTCTCTCAGTAGCAATGGGTTTCATTTTGACAGTTGAAAAACATTTATTGCGTTATTTAGGTACGTTGTTGAGCAGACCCATTTACGAACACATGGAGCAATGGATTAGCAATATGCTTCGAAATGATTCCAACATTTCCAACTGGTAGTAATAGTGTGTTACGTAATTGGGGTGCCGTCTTCCGTACGGCTTCACCAGTGTATATTCTGTTTATTGTATACTAGCTTTCCGCCCGCGGCTTCGCCCGCGTGGACTTTGTTTATATCGCGCTTTTTAGATTTCCCTCGGGGACATCAAATTTTTCCGGGATAAAAGGTAGCTTATGTTCTTTCTCAGGGTCTAAAGATTGTCTGTGCCAAATTTCATCAAAATCGGTTGAGAGGTTTAAGCGGGAAAGCGTAACAGACAGACAGACAGACAGACAGAGTTACTTTCGTATTTATAATATTAGTATGGACTAGCTTTCCGCCCGCGGCTTCTTCTTCTTTAGCCTGTAGATGTCCACTGCTGGACAAAGGCCTCCCCCAAGGCTTTCCACGCTGACCGGTCTTGTGCTGCCCGCATCCATCGGCTTCTCGCAACCTTCACCAGGTCCTTCTCCCTACGCTGCGTCTTCCAGTACGTGGCTGCCACTCCAGAACCTTACTGCCCCATCGGCCATCGGTTCTACGAGCAATGTGCCCTGCCCACTGACATGTCGGTGACTTTGGTTCTTCTGCGGATCTCCTCATTTCTGATTCGATCACGTAGAGAAACTCCGAGCATAGCTCTTTTCATTGCCCTTTGTGTGGTTCTGAGCCTTCGTATGAAGCCCATTGTGAGCCCGCATTGAATTCGGATATATCGCGCTTTTTAGATTTCCCTCGGGAATATCAAAGTTTTCCGGGATAAAAAAATTTTTTATTTAATCCGGACTTCTAACTTTACGTCTGCAAAATTTCAAAGCAATCGGTTCAGTAGTTACAGCGTGAAAGCGGAACAGACAAACAAACAAACTCACTTTCCGATTTATAATATTAGCATAGATTAGTATAGATTCTGGTTTTAGTATTTCTCGTTATAGTAGGAAAAGAAATGCTACAGCTGTGTAAATTTAAACTGTGTAGCTATCACGGCTCATGAGCCTGATGAAGTGATGTCGATGACCTCATCGTTAATCCCAGTAGCATCCGTAGCTTTTCAGCTTTGGAGTCTCGGGTCCGCTTTACCAGTCTAACTGCTAATTTTGGCTAATCTTCGATATTTTCCGTGAAGCGACTGCCGTCTGACCTCCACAACCCGAAGGCGATATCGAAGCATTGCAGTTAGACCAATTGTTAGACTTTTGAGGGCTCCAACAACCCTTAACGGCTGCCACTAGATGTTCGTATGGCAACCGGGACCAACGGCTTAACGTGCTTTCTGAGGCACGACCAGACCAGTGCAAATATTCATATTCATGCATACAAATATTTGCACTGTGCGGGGTTCGAACCCGGGCCTCCTTGCGCAACGGCCGCGTTCGCTACCGCTACGCCACGGAGGCTGTCATGATGCCAGATAGACATGATAATATTAAATGGGGCGGGGTATGCAGCGCTGCCCATTTTTTTTTACTATAGATTAAACACGTCTTAAAGATTGGCTCTGTCGTCCACCTTCCTGTGTTAAATTTTAACGTCAGAATCCTGATCATATAGCACAATGACCTTGTTAAAGAGATCGTTACCTGATCTCTGTTGTAAGTTAAAGGTTGTCTATCAGTCGCCATTGTTAGTAGCATCAACGGTGTGTGTGTTTTAAAGTTTATAAACAACCAGGCCATAACATCGGCTTTATATGATTTCAATCGGGTTAACATGCTGTATACTCTTTACCCCAATATTCCTATGGGATCGAAATTTATGCGGGTGAAACCACGGGGCAACTAGTGTGGACATATAGGTAGATAGGTCACACAGACCTTATTGGTGACAGTCTTCAAAAAGGTCAGGTGTGTAATGAGTCGCATACGCAACTATGATTCTTTTCCTCTTTACTCAATCATACCTAATATGTAAAGAAAACCCTGTCCGATCCGTGAAGGGATTGTTAGGAATCGATAACTGATTCTACTAATGCCGACAAAGACGGACTAAAGTTTAAAAAAAAAAAACGCCCTAAAAAATTAATATTATTTTGCAAAAGGAGGTAACTTAATACATGTGCGGTAGGACACCCTTCCGCGGGCGACGGAGGGCAGGGCACGCGACGCGTGGTCGAATCGCATAAGCGTACCGTCAAAATGGTGTTGTCACTTTTATAAAAAATACCAAATTTCGGGGAAGTTGGAATTAATTCGCGGGAAAAAAAGATTACTTTAAAATTCATTAGTATTGTTACTATAATGATTACGTAAAATTTTATATTATATTTGGTCATGTGTTTACCTAGCCTTTATTATCCTTATGGGTCGGACAGGATTTTCTTTACATATTGTATATGATTGAGTAGTCAGAGTACAGTGGTAGGTGATAAGGTCATAACTTAAAATGCAATGAGTTCATGGATCCTGTCTGTGATGAGGAGGGAGAAAACGCAAGTGATGATGTGAGTAAAAGAGTGAGGAATATAGATGCTGA
The DNA here is from genome assembly GCA_017933935.1 of Sesamia nonagrioides. Classification (NCBI taxonomy): domain Eukaryota; kingdom Metazoa; phylum Arthropoda; class Insecta; order Lepidoptera; family Noctuidae; genus Sesamia; species Sesamia nonagrioides. Next base: position 883,503 of record JADWQK010001879.1, read on the forward strand.
TGGTTTGAGAGGTAGAGGAAGGCAAGATAAGGTGTAGGGATTTTGTTAGGAAAGATTTGAAAGAGACGCAGTGAATAATTGCGTGACGCGGACGGAGGATGGTAGAGGTACACGTCGTGCGTCAGTCACAAGTAATAATTAAAAACATTGGCAAAAAGAAGAACATGAAATCTTAGTTCATAATCAGTTTCAATTGCACCGAGATAGGCCATAACATCAACTGCCGGCAGAAGTTACCACACACCAGGCAAAGTCTTGCTGCCAAGCGATTCGTCGTGTTCCAGCATGATGTCTGGTGAAGTCATACGAAAGACGGGTCTGAGCAGTTGTGTTGCGATGTGTGCCGGGTACGTTGCGCCAAATGTTATTGTGTCGGGAGTTTGGTCGTGGAGGGTCTCCAGATCAATCTCCCTCTGGCGCAGCATCGTTGGTCGTGCTTTTGGGTTTAACATTGCATCACCTCGCTCAACTGCTTCGTCTTCCTTCCTATTCACTCGTTTTTTTTTTTGAGTGGATAGGTTTAATAAACTAGCGCGTTTTACCATCAATGATTGCATCACTGCTTACCATCAGGAGGGATTGCGGTCAAGCACTACTTTATAATTATTTAAAAAAAAACCTATGATGTTCCCACTACTGCGGCACAGTCTTCTCAATAAGGGAGTGGGTCATACATTACGTGGGCCTAGCGCAGGTTGGTAGATGTCACATGTCTTCGAATATTTAGTTCTGGGACATGTCTGTTACCTTCTTGATATTTTCCTTCACCGTTTTGATTACTAATAGGTATTAAAATTTAATATTCTGTATGAGTTTTATGAAGAGTCAAAGGTAAGCCAAGGAACACATGCCTTTTCTTGTAGCTTCTATTCAAGGCACCAATGTTAGTGCTCGGATGTTTACACCAAGAGTAATTAGTACATGCCCGAGTTTCAGATTTCAGTATGATAGGCATGTTATAACATTCGAATACACAATATCATCGCGTGCATATTATAGTCATGAATCGGCAATTATTTTGGCTGTTTAGATTTTGGCTGCAAGTTTTTTGCAGGCATTGTTGGGTGACGTCATCGGTGCATTCTGCTTGGTTATTGAAAAAAACTACAGTTAGGTCAGCCATTTTATTTTTTGATCTCACAGCGGACTCACTATGTGGCCTCTTGAAAGTTCTTCTGAGAGCCAACGATTGATTTTTCGATGGAATTTTATACTTAGTAGCGGTATCGTACCGATGTCACGCAAATCTTGCATCTCACAAGCAAAGTTTACCGCGCAACTAGCATAGATACAACTTCCCGACATGAACCTTTGGGTGATTGCCCGCCAGACAACACCGATCTGTCTGGTCAGCGGATCCTCCTTTTTTATGGAGTTTGAGTGCACCTATATCTTGTTGAACGATATCAAATTGCATGCCTGTTAGATACAATTTGAGAGATTTTTATATATATCAGAGAAAAATATTCCTTTTGGGATAAGATTACATAAATGAAATTCCTGTTTTACTATCCGTTGTAGGCATAAGGATGGCGTTAAAATATAAACATGGCAGTACCAAATGCAAAAACTCATTATTGCAGTTACCATTTGTCATGTCACCAACTCAATAGAGTTCAAAATAGGTTCAGCTGACTGTAAGTATAAAAGGTTTGTTGACATGTGATCTTATTCGAGTATAATAAACAAGTTTTGACCACAGTGTCTCAAGAGTACAGTGATGTCTTACGGAACTGAAACGTGGTCGCTCACAATGGGCCTCATACGAAGGCTCAGAGTCATACAAAGGGCAATGGAAAGAGCTATGCTCGGAGTTTCTCTGCGTTACCAAGTCAGAAATGAGGAGATCTGCAGAAGAACCAAAGTCACCGACATAGCTCTTCGAGTCGCTGAACTTAAGTGGCAGTGAGCGGGGCACATTGCTCGTAGAACCGATGGCCGATGGGTCGGTAAGATTCTGGAGTGGCGGCCACGTACTGGAAGACGCAGCGTAGGGAGGCTCCCAACAAGGTGGACCGATGACCTGGTGAAGGTCGCAGGAAGCCGATGGATGCGGGCAGCACAAGACCGGTCATCGTGGAAAGCCTTGGGGGAGGCCTTTGTCCAGCAGTGGACGTCTATGTATAGGCTGAAGAAAAGAAGAAGAAACAAGTTTGGATTGATTACTTATTAACTGATTTCGCACGAGTCAGGGCGAGCCAACGTCATGAATCTAGACTCCTAACTGTCGTTGTGAATAACTTCTAGGAATAACTATACATATAACGGTCCTGGGAGCGAACCTAGGTCCCCTTTGGTGACGTTTCTGATACGTTATTGGGTGTTGACCCTATACATAAAAATTGGTTGTCGCACTTACTGTATACTCCAAATACCGGAAACCCGTCATCGATCTAAACATAACATTATCATCATCCCAGCGTTAATCTCAGTCGCATCCGAAGTTTTTTCAGCTTTGGAGTCTGGGGTCCGCTTTACCAGCCTAAAAAAACTTCGATATTTTTCGTGAAGCGACTGCCGTCTGAACTCCACAACCCGAAAGCGATATCGAAAATTGCAGTTAGATCAATTCATGCACTTTTGAGGGCTCCAATAACCCGTAACGACTGCCACTAGATGTTCGTATGGCAACCGGGACCAACAGCTTAACGTGCTTTCCGAGGCACTACCAGACCAGTGCAAATATTCATATTCATGCATACAAATATTTGAACTGCATGCGTTCGCTACAGCTACGCCACGGAGGCTATCATCGATCTAAACATAACATATTATATATTGAGTTATACGAAGTAGTGCACCATCAGCACACGTCTCATTTCCAATTCCAACGTGTTAACATCCACCTACGTATATGTAGAAACTACTACTAGCATAATTGTAATGACCCAGTTAGTACTTAGTAGCAGAAGACTTACGCACGATGTATTAATGGCGAAATGTACAGACGGCAGCGCATCAAGCTACTACAATCTGTCAGATTTCTTTATTAGATTTTAAACTCTATCTCTAAATCACGGCTCAACGTTAATTGGGAATATTTGACAGTTTCGGGTAGCATGACCTGCTGTCGTCCGTACTTTGCTGTGTTTACACTTACAGGATCAACCAATCTGCCTAACCTTTTCGAACAATGTTTGGGGTCAGCTTCTAGTCTTCTTCTTCAGCCTATAGATGTCCATTGCTGGACAAAGGCCTCCCCCAAGGCTTTCCACGATGACCGGTCTTGTGCGACCTTCACCAAGTCATCGGTCCACCTTGTTGGGTGCCTCCCTACGCTGCGCCTTCCAGTACGTGGCCGCCATTCCAGAACCTTACGGCCCCATCAGCCGTCGGTTCTACGAGCAATGTGCCCTGCCTACTGTCACTTAAGTTTAGCGACTCGAAGAGCTATGTCGGTGACTTTGGTCCTTCTGCGGATCTCCTCATTTGTGATTCGATCACGCAGAGAAACTCCGAGCTTCTAGTCTAATCGGATACAATGCAACTATCTAACCTCCTAAATTGAGATGATACCCCTTGGTAGGACGAGTGGTTAGTTTCTGGGAATAAAAGTGTTATGGGCTAAAACTATTTCGCATTTTATGATGAAGTTGGTCAAGGCAGTTACTAGAATTATAGGTACCTACATTAGTGATTATGTTATTTGCGACGGGCGACTGATATGGTGTGACCGCGTATCGGACGACCCGACCTTTAGATAAAGTTCAAAACGTGTAAACATTTATCTAGCCTTTGTCTGTTAACCGTTCTACTTTCTTGTGTTAATCTTGGTTTGAAAGTAAAATTATGTTATAACATTCATGCTTATAGGTTGGTTTTTTTTTTTACTCTTTGTAATGATTGAGTTTCGAGAAGTCTTCTCGGAATGCAATCTTTACTGGGGTTCTTTTTGGGTGTTAACAACGTAAGGGTGGAAAGTCGCCATACGACGGGTCGTCCGATGGTGGAACGGAAATGGGGGAATTAAAACATGCAATTCTCTTGCTCACTCACTAGAATGCATCCTATAGAAGACCGAAAGGCTGGCTACTCTACGCCTGTGCTCTAGGCTTTGGAGACCGTTTTGATTCCGTTTAGTTTCCGCTTCGTTTCGTGCTAAAGTGAATAAGCTCTTAATAAACTAGTTCGCTTTACCATCAACGATTGCATCACTGCTTACCATCAGTCGGAATCGCGGTCAAGCAGTAGCTTATAACGTTTTAAAAACAAAGAGGGATTTAATAATAAAAACTCCATGTTTTGTTCCCAGGTTTGATAGCAAAGCGAGCAAATCCCGTATAGACTACTATGGCGCAATGGTCAAGACGTATCAGCTCTCTGCCTCGGCGTACAAGCCCTATGGCACATCTATCAAGGTCAGTATACTACTATCATTTTCAAGGGTCCATCTCGGCCCTGCGGTAAGGACCTGCGTGGCTACCACGAATTTTCATTACGAAGATTCGATCCTCGATATCGACTGCGTTTGACTCATCGATTGGCCCGCTTCAAGGTTGTAAGAACTCTCAACCAATGAGAGCTCCAAACGCAGTCGATGCGTAGGATCGAGTCTCGTAATGAAAACGCTTTACCCCGTGTAGTGTCGGGCTTATAATAGTAGGTACCAACCCATATCCTCTCGTGGGTGTCGTAAGAGGCGACTAAAGGAACTCTCACCAGGGAAGCGGGCAGCAGCGCTCCTCCTGTGGAATATCAAACCACTGCGATCCCCAACCCGCCTGCCAAGCGTGGGGATTATGGCAAACCCCCTCCCCCATGAAAGCCTTGGGGGAGGCCTTTGTCCCCAGCAGTGGACATCTATAGGCTGAAGAAGAATGAAAACGCTTGGTAGCCACACAGGCTCGGGTCGACAGCGCGTTGTGTTGTTTCCCCATCCAAAAAGAGGGTGCATATGGTCCACAAAGCACAGGTCCGCTCGTGTGTGGAGTACTGCAGCCACATTTGGGCTGGTGCTGCGAAATGTCACCTGGCGACTTTGGATTCAGTGGAGAGGCGTGCGAAGAGGCTGATTGGCGACCCAGACTTAACTCGAAACTGTCTCCAAAGCCTGGAGCACAGGCGTAGAGTAGCCAGCCTTTCGGTCTTCTATAGGTTGCATTCTGGTGAGTGTGCAAGGGAATTGCATAATTTAATTCCCCCATCTCCGTTCCACCCTCGGACGACCCGTCGTACGGCGAGTTTCCACCCTTACATTGTTGACACCACTGCGACCCGGACGAAGCGTTTCGCTTCCTCTTTTATACCGCGTACATCGAGGGACTGGAACAATTTGCCAGCGACGGTGTATCCGTCACATTACAATTTGAGTGTCTTCAAGGCTAGACTGAAGTGTGCTCTTGATGAACTAGCGCGCTTTACCATCAATGATCGCATCACTGCTTACCATCAGGCGGGATTGCGGTCAAGCGCTGGTTTATAACTTATAAAAAAAAAATGGTCGTTGCCCATCGAATATTTCGAGAATATTTTATCTTATTTAATTTTTATATCGTGTGTTCTAGAAGTATCCGTTGAAAGTGTTAACAAATTCCAAGTCTCACATAGCCTACCATGGTCAATACATTTCAACTGGTTATTACGCCGTACAAAACTTATGGTGCATTTATCAAAGCCAGTTTTTTATTACTTTCTCTTTCTAGTCGCCGAAGATATCTTTAGACCAGGATACTCAAATTTGTGCTGATTCCTTTGTTAACAGAGTAAACAGAATTTATCTTTAATGCATCTTTTCCCTAAGAAAACCACTGGTCTGGTAAAAACATAAACTTAGATTATTACTGACTCTGTATCAGTCATCATCATCATCAACCTTTTATCGTCCCACTGCTGGGCACAGGTCTCCTCTCATACAGAGAAGGATTGAGCGTAATCTCCACGCTTGCTCAATGCGGGTTGGCAATTTCAGACTTAAAGTCCAGGTTTCCTCAAGATGTTTTCCTTCACCTTTTAATCAGTCATTAGTATCCAAGATATACTTAGAAAGTACATATAACTTAGAAAAGTTACATTGGTAATTGCCTGACCTGGAATCGAACCCGCGCACTCATACTTGAGAGGCTGGTGTTTTAACCACTAGGCCACCACGACTCGATCAGTAATTATCACATATTTATTTTGTGCAAAAATGTCAAGTTTTGTGCCGGATAAGTGTCATTTGTGGACTTTTGATTTACTTCTTCAATTTGAAGAAACCTGCAGCCGAGGACCATCGATTGCTTGTAGAAGCTTATGGTGAAGCTGCTTTAAGCGAGAGTAGTTGTCGTGAGTGTTTTCTAAAGTTTAGAAACTGTGAAGACAAATAATGTAGTGGAAAACCGAAATCGTACGAAGACACGGAATTGGAAGCATTATTGGAGGAAGGTAGAAGGAAGAGGAAAAACCAGCCCATTCGTACATGGCAAAATTATTCTCCTACATGATATTGCTCGTCCGCATGTTCAAAAACGGCGGAAACTTATTCGTACACTTAATAGAAAAAACAAATTCATTGAATTGTTTAGCTAAGTTTTTGAATAATGGAATCGATGCAATTATCTTGTTTTAAAACTCAAGCTAACATCACTCATTTGTTGTCAACATGAATTGTATAGTGTTGTTGGTAAGCAACACTATATAGACCACCAGTTAGATCGTCGATCTAACTACCTATAAACCCTTAATTAATATAAATGTGGTTATCCCCAGATTGCACCAGTCACGACAGAGGATGTCCTTAACCAAGACACGTGTCTGCAGGTGAACGGTACTAGTGATAACTCCATCGGAATACAAACAGTTCTTCCGGATATGACAGACTTCAAGTTTATCGGTAAGACCTTCGGAATCTCTTTGGTCATGATGCCATTAAAATATGTCGTGAATTACAGCTTAAACAGCCATTTTCGGCTGTTATTACTACTAGCTACTGTCAGTATACCACGTGTAAATTAATTAACGCGCTTCCTGATAATAGTTGGTTTAGAATCTTTTACTGAATCGGTTTATATCATTTTTTTTATACAGCCTGGAGGGGTAAAAACAGTTGGCACTAAAACCATAGGTAGTTTGCTTAGTTATAAAAATGTTTATCTGAATTGAAAAATAAATAAACGACTTTTTCTTTCAAAATTTTTAAAAAGTTTCTGTCCGAGACCGGCCGTAAACTCATAGATACAATGCGCCCGAAGTATGTATCAGTGCAAAGGGTGCTGTCCTCTTGCACTGGCAGTTCGTTTTACCTACCTACGTAAGTTTTAACTAACTAAATTCCAATAAAAACACAATACACATAACCTGTGATGTAACTTTCCCATCAAACTTTTCCTAGGTATTTAAAAGTTAATCACATTTTTATCTACAGTTTCATTAAAAATTACTTGTTAAATTTACGTCGATTGAATAATGTACACTTACATTAACATGAAAAGCGATGGTGGTAACTGTTTTTCCGTATTCGATATTCGTGCCGTATGTGATTTACCCGGCTCCCGTAATGTTCATGAACATAGTAAATACGTAAATTCTTCGGGCCTCGTTCAGGTTATTCCCAGCCACGGCGTAAAGCCGAACCATTTAGGTCCACTGTAGTTTTGTGCACGCCAAAATATTACACTACATAACACACATACATACACGACACACATAAGACAGTTGCACGACAAATATGCGGTGGCGGGCGGACTTCGGACTTCGCGTCGCGAGCTTTTCGCTGCGAGCAAGCGCACGCCTTTTCCATATCGTGGCCGGGCCGAACTGTGGGGAGAGGGCCGGGCGCCGCGCGCGCATCTTGCGTGCGGGTCGTTCACCCTGGCGTGCACGAAACATATGATTTCGCTAGCCGCTAGAGTGAAAATAAGTTCGTGGAAAAGTGGAGATTTTACTAAAAAAAGAGTTTTCTTTTTTCATTGAATTTACGTTTCGAAAGTGAAACGAAACCACTGATTTCATGCGTACTGGTGTTTAGCCCACCAGCCTGTATAGGTAATTTTTTATCCCAAAAATAAAACTACGGAAATATTGTCATATTAACCCTGTTGTTTGTAGACTTTCAAAATCGCAGTTTTACTTGTATTCAAACACATTTAATGATTCAATGCAAAATAAATAAATAAAACCTTATTCTAAGAATGTTAAGGTCTTCGTTCTCCATGAATTGGTATAACTAATTCATTGTATGTATTATGATTATAACATAATATTCTAATTGGGATGTTTGAGGGTGCGTTAATTACATTAGATGTTGTATATTAGCCGCCAACTAGTGTGGATAAAGTAACAAAAAAAAAAAAAGAAAAAAAGTTTAAAATAAATTTATTTTAACTGGTATTGGAAGATCATAATTGAAACTAAACACTTCAAATAAGAAATGTAATGAAAACTATCGTTAATAAAATAGATTCAGAAAGTCGTATATGAGGCAGAAGGGCAATAAGTCAAGGTAATTAAAAAAATATGTAAATAAAAAAATGTGTTTTTATTTCAGGAACAGAAACGATGCAAGACTCTGACGTATCCAAATGGCAGTTTGTTCAGACTATCGGTCAGAAGATGAATAAGTACACCATGTGGGTCAAATACAAGAAGTCTTTGAAAGTCAGAGGCGATTCTGTGGCCATTCCTGTCAGGTAATATACTTATACAACGTTACTTTTTGTTTATGCGAAACCTGAATATAGTTTGTTCAGAATAAGCAACTGATTCGATTCCAATCAGTTTGACACCATGTTATATTTTTTCCCAAAACATTTAGAGTGAGACCGCAGAGTGGTTACCGAGCGGTTACGATACTTACGATAGATCCCAGCTGACGCCAGAGGTCAACGCCCGCGCTAGCCCGCCCGTAGGGTTGTAACGGAGCTTCGCCTCCGCTTCCGTCACTGCGGAAGTTCCGCAAGAAATCGTATCTTCGCTTCCGCCTCCGCCTCCGCACAATTTTTTGCGGAGTTATAACGGAGGTTTATTTACGTATTTAAAAAATAAATAACGCGCAAACTGCAACGCTCGACAACCGCCCGGCCGCGTTTGAGCGCGAAATGGTCAAGAATCAACTAGTGCGAGGCGGGAATGCGACAAACACAATTTGTTTCTCCTTAATTTTCGTTACAAGAAGGTAATATTTTTTTTTACCAAGTATACTACTATTAATGTACGTATTTAAAATAAAAACTTTGTTTTAATTAACCATTTTTTTTTCTATATCTACTTTCACCTCCGCCTCCGCCTCCGTTAACCTCCGCGTCCGCGGAGGTGAGACTCATCGCCTCCGCATCCGCCTCCGCCTCCGCTAACAAGCCTCCGTTACAACCCTACCCGCCCGTACGGACCTTTGACCATATTTTTGTTAGTACAACCAAGTAGAATAGCAAGCTCATAACTTGATGGTTTTTCATGATATCTTTTTGAAATATTGTACATAGATTCTTTACTTGAAAATACTGGACACGTGTTTCGGGCTTCGCATAAGAAAAAAAAAAAAAATATATATATAGATTAATTATTATTAGTTCAGGTGCACATGGGTGGTTTTCAACATTTACACTCAGAGTTAAAACTCCAACTGTGTGTTGTTTTGACGCGTTGGAATACGTTCTATTGGATTCTCAACGTTTGGTTCATCACCGAAAGTAGAAATTCCAGTGCGCCATAATACCATCGTGGCATAATGCGTCCCAGATTTGATTTAGCCCTGGGGAACAGGCAAGTGAAGGAATACGAGTGGGTTTTAGTCAGCAAAAGTCTGACACGCCCTTCCGTTCCGCCCAGAGCGGGAGAGATCGTTTGGTGATTCCCCCATCCGCAATGAAAAGGCATGGAAAAAGCTTTCCAAAAAGGAATTTTCGAGAATGAAATATTTTTGTAAACGGAGTGGTGCTGACAATACACAAAACAGTCCAGAACAATAAACACCAACCATAGAAAACAACCTAGCATCATAAATAAAAAGATTTAGTTTGAAAATGTCAAACTAAATCGCATAAAATTGCAAACGGAATAGAACATACTTTAAAATATTGGTTCACTGACCTCCGGTCGGCGACAGCGCGATCCTGTACCGACTTGCTTTTTTCACGCCATTATTAGGTATTAAATTTTGGCGGTCATTAACCTGTAAGCGCTTCCTTATCAACATGTACATCATGTAGAAAATATGTGAAATGAAAAATAATTTCCTGTGACTAAAGTAATGGACATATTTATATGATTTTTTATGGGTAGACTGAGAATGTGTTGAGGTACACGATGTTTAATTTATTGTCGTATTGTCAGCGCCACTCTGTACAAAATCATCCATGTTGCAGCATTCGCTGTTTGGGGCAAATGTTGTTTATTAAAACAAAAGGAGGGATTATTTTTGTACCGTTTTCTTTTTAATTTCTTAGGTACGAAATGAAAGGCTACAATTCTCTTCTGGGCTCCCACTACGACCACTACTACATTGATTACGTGGACTACGATGTGGAGGATATCGACCCCGCTAACTTTAACATCGATCCTTGTGAGTATCAACATTCATTCTAGAGGTAATGTTCGTTATCATGTACACGACGACACCTCTTACATGTTACAGAGGTATGAGAGACAGAGTTTAAAGGTCCTCCGGCGAAACTGTTGTTGTGTCTGGTCGGATACTGCCCGACGGTTCATGCCAGGACGTTGTACTGTATGCTAGTCGCGCGGTAAATTTTACTTGCGCGATGTAGGATTGTTGCGTAGTTCGCATGTGGCGTTGAAGTTGTCGCCACAGACAAGATATGTCTTAGTCATACAACGCTGCAGAAATAATAATAATAATATGTGTGCATTACATAAGTCACAAAGAGTTAGTAAAAATAACGTTACAATTCGAATTGCAACTTTACTAAATTGAAGAATACGACTCTGGCGTATAATGACAAATAAAGTGACTGGTATTACGTTTAGTTGGTTACCTAAATCACATTCAAGGTGTACGATTTCAAAATTCTTTCTTCAGTGCAGTTTCATGCTTTTAGACTGAGCGGTTTAGGCTGTATGTTAAAAATTTCAACTTAGATTCATCATCATCATATCTGCGTTAATCTCAGTCGCATCCGAAGTTTTTTCGGCTTTGGAGTCTGGGGTCCGCTATACCAATCGCAGCATTGCAGTTAGACTAATCGTTGGACTTTTGAGAGCTCCAACAACCCGTAACGACTGCCACTAGATGTTCGTATGGCCACCGGGACCAACGGCTTACGTATTTTCACCAATGCAAATATTCATATTCATGCATACAAATATTTGCGCTGCGCGGGGTTCGAATCCGCGCCTCCTTCCGCAGCGGCCGCGTTCGCTACCGCTACGCCACGGAGGCTGTCGTGAGTTAATTTAGATTGACCTTGTAAAATTTGTATTCCAGCAATGAAATGTTCCTCGTTCCCTGGTCCCGGCAACCGTCACTACGCGACTTTCAATCCTATGATGGAGTTCATGCATCCCGGCAATGATGACCATGTGCACCATGAGTTTGACAGGTAAGGGCATCACTTTAAGCCTGCGCTTTACAACTAAAAACTTGGATTAGATTTCAGAAATTAAAAAAAAGTTTAGACATAAATAAACAAAAGTGGTTGTAAAATAGTATTTTAGGCACAAATAAGTGGTTGTAGTCTTTTACGCACAAATAAGTGGTTGTAATACAGTGTTTTAGGCACAAATAAGTGGTTGTAAGACAGTGTTTTAGGCACAAATAAGTGGTTTACAGTGTTTTAGGCACAAATAAGTGGTTGTAATGCAGTGTTTTAGACACAAATAAGTAGTTCTTATTTTTTGATTTAGACACATTTGTGGCAAAAAAAATAGAATCAATTCAGCAACAACAATTCGTCAATTTTACAACTACTTATTTAAGTAGTTGTAAAATTGTATTATAAACACAAATGCTTGTGTATTATAGACACTATGCAAATAAGTGTTAGTAAAATTGTGCTCTAGGCATAAATAAGTGGTTGTAATTTTTTGTTTTAGACACAAATAAATGGTAGTAAAATAGCGCTTTTGATATAAATAAGAGGTTGTAAAATAGTATTTTAAACACAAACAAGTGATTGTAAAATAGTGTTTTAGACTTAAGAAGTTTTTGTAAAATAGATGTTTAGACACGAATAAGTGGTAGAAAAATAGTGGTTTTTGTCACAAATAAGTTGTAGAAAAATAGTGTTTTAGACACAAGTAAGTGGTAGTAAAACAGTGTTTTAAACACAAATAAGAGGTTGTGTAGCGTAGACATTAGGTAAATGTATTCACATGACGTAATGTCTCATAGTACCGGTTCGTACCGGATAGAACATAATCTTAACGTAGCGCCTACATTGCGTTTACGTTCTGTGCCCGCTTACGCTTAAGATGCAAAAGCATTTAGGCATGAGATAATGTTGTAGAATAGAATTAAATACTCTTTATTATGTACACCATATAGATTACAGAACATATATATAAAGATTTTACAAAGGGTAACACAATGGGCCGTTTTACTGAACCTGTTATTGCTAATCTGTATTTCCTTTGATTACAGGTTCAAGATGAAGCACAGCAGGCAGTATGCCAGTGAAGTGGAACACGAGAAGAGATTGAACCTCTTCAGACAGAACCTCAGGTAATAATAATAAAATAATAACTTTGTCACTAGAAAATCAAACCATTACGATAGGGAAATATCTGCAACTCATGATTTACGTACCTAATCTGCGTTTTTGATTTACGTACCAAAAATGTAAATAAATAGGAGTTTATATAAAAAAAATGAATTAAATTCCCACACAATGAAGTTCAGGTTTCGCTATAATTACAAAAAAGAATTGTAACTTTTCTAATATTCATAGTTAATCTATACTCTATCTATACTAATATATAAAGCTGAAGAGTTTGTTTGTTTGTTTGTTCACGCTAATCTCGGGAACTAATGGTTCGATTTGAAAAATTCTTTTTGCGTTGGATAGCCCATTAGTCCAGGAAGGCTTTAGGCTATATAACATCACGCTGCGACCAATAGGAGTGGAGCATAACTAATTCCACGCGAACGAAGTCACTAGCGGCCGCTAGTTTTTGATATTTAAAAATTGTTACTTTCATTTTGATTGTATTTCTGATGATTGATATTTAATTTATTTTATGGTCAATTTAAATCGGATCAAGGTATTAAGTTTTATAATCACTTTCATAAGTTGATTCATCTCATAAGTTGATTCATCATTACAGCGATCAATCATTTATTTTAGACATCATCACAATGAAATAGACATTTTTTAAACTTGTAATAACAGTATCATGATCTCCTTCAGACAATGCTAAGCATAGTCTTCCTCTTCTTCCTCCAGTGCCTCTTCAATCCTGAAGGTTGGCTTTCGGCTTTCAGCTACTTTCATTTTGATTGTATTTCTGATGATTGATATTTAATTTATTTTATGGTCAATTTAAATCGGATCAAGGTATTAAGTTTTATAATCACTTTCATAAGTTGATTCATCTCATAAGTTGATTCATCATTACAGCGATCAATCATTTATTTTAGACATCATCACAATGAAATAGACATTTCTTAAACTTGTAATAACAGCATCATGATCTCCTTCAGACAATGCTAAGCATAGTCTTCCTCTTCTTCCTCCAGTGCCTCTTCAATCCTGAAGGTTGGCTTTCGGCTTTCAGCTTCCTGTACTCGGTCTTGTTAACCGCGCGTCGGAATAGTTTTTCGACGGAACACTCCCTGATGTTTCGCAGCCCTCATTTTCTCTTTCGTCCAGCGCGCCTCTTCCCTTTTTCTTTTTCTACCTTGCCCATCATAATCACTTGGAGTAGCGCATATCTATAGTGTCGGAGTACGTGGCCGAGATATTTTATTGTATGTGTTTTTTTTATGGTTGGCAACAACTTCTTTCAAAACATCGTCTTCTTGTCTGTTTAAAAAATGAAAATAGGCAATTTGCGAATTGGATCTTTATTTTCCTGCTATTAAAAGACCTCTCCCGCTTTGGGCGGAGCGGAAGGGCGCGTCATATAACCCAGTCTTATTCTTTCACTTGCCTGTGCGCCAGGATCCATGACGTCTCTTTCGACCAACCTGCATCCTTTCTGACCGACTCTTATTACAACACTAAGTTCCCGTTATTTTATTGAAATAAATTGTTTGAGTTTGAAACATGCCAATCTCGTCCACAGACTGATCTACTCTCACAACCGCGCTCGCCGTAGCTTCACGCTGGCCGTCAACCATCTGACAGACCGCACCGACGAGGAGTTGGCGGCTCTGCGCGGGAGACGTTACTCAGGACCTAATACTGGTGAATAACGCTAAACTTTAAACACCCTTTTCTACATAAGTAAAATAGCACACTATTATTATAATATCTCGTAATGTCACTAACAAAGACAGATTCTAGAAATGTATTGTTACGAATGCACCTTATGTCGATGGCATAATGTTCAATATTGCGTGACATGCAGTTCGTAACTTTTAATACAATATGTAAAGAAAACCCTGTCCAATCCGTGAAGGTATGGTTAAGTATCGATAACTGATTCAACTAATGCCTACAAAGCCGGGCTAAACTTACAAAAAAAAAATCCGCCCAAAAAATATAAATATTGTTTCTTAAAAGGAGGTAAATAAATACATGTGCGGTAGGCAATACATGTGCGGGCGAAACGGGGCAGGGCACGCGTCACGCGGTTGCATCGCTATTCGCTCATAATAATACCGCCAAAAATGGTGTTGTCACTTATTAAAAAATTATCAAATTTTGGGGAAGTTGGAATTAATTGGCGGAATTGAATGGAAAAAGATAGTTTCAAAATTCATTAGTATTGTTACTATGATGATTATGTAAAATTTGATATTTTATTTGGTCATGTGTTTATTTAACCTTTATTATCCTTATGGGTCGGACGGGATTTTCTTTACATATTGTATACACACAATAAAATACATAAGGATTTGTCAAAATTAAGATTTAAGTACAAAGGTGCCGCTTATTTCTTAAGAAATTTCTTCCAGTAGAAAGCCTACTACCTATCTGCGAAAGGAGAAGTGAAACAGAAATGTAGACAATAGTATGTAAAAATAAGGAGAAAAAAAATGTGAATGTGATAAATATAAAAGTAATAATATTAAATAAACCTAAACATATAATCCAAAAATAATTACAGAAATATACTTAAATAAATATGTACATAATACTAAAATATGTATATAATAAACAAATTCTTATATATAATAGACATCCTTTTTGATTCAGGTCTCCCGTTCCCGTACAGCCAATCGGTTATCGAGGACTTAGCAGACAAGCTGCCGTCTGAACATGATTGGAGGCTATTCGGAGCTGTTACACCAGTTAAAGGTAAGATTATGAATCTGTTAACTGCATAAATATGTTCCTAACGGTAGTGGACATTTCATCAACTGCCTAAAGTTCATTTCAGATGATAATCATGCAATAAAGTTTGTTCACCCCTCCTACTAATGTATCCCAATATTCCCACACGATACAAAAACAGTGTACAGGGAAGTGTTGGTAACATGAACAAAAGAAGTGTATCGTGCTAAGAGGCGACAAGGTCGCCGATACCAAAACAATACGATATTGTTATTGTTTTTGTATCGTTCTTGTATCGTGTGGGAATATTGGGATACATTTGTAGGAGGGGTGAACAAGCTTTATCGCATAATCACGCCATAAAGTTTGTTCATTTCAGATGATTATCTGAACTGATGATTAACTTGAAAGAACAGGCTATGTTCTCAACTGTGTTGGAGTCAGCTTCCAGACTAACAATGTTAGGATTATAAGTGGAGTGTCTGTTTATCTGACCTCCACAACGCACTCCCGCAATCCTGCCTGATAGTAGCACTGATGCAATCGTTGATTGTAGAGCGCGCTAGTTTATTAAGTTCCTATTCACTATATATAGCCTTGAAGACTCTTAAATTGTATTCAGACGGGAATACCGCCGGTGGCAAATTGTTGCAATCCCTCGATGTACCCGGTTTAAAAGACGAGGCGAAACGCTTCCTACGGATCGTAGTGCTGCCAATAACGTAAGTAAGGGTGGATATTCGTCGTATGACGGGTCGTCCAATGATGGAATTAAGTCATGCAATTCCCTCACACACTCCAAAATGCATCCTATAGTACACCGATAGGTTGGCTACTCTTCGCCTGTGCTCCAGGCTTTTTGTGCGGTACAATAATAATTATTTTACTACTAGCTTTCCGCCCGCGACTTCGCCCGCGTGGAGTTCGGTTATATCGCGCATTTTAGATTTCCCTCGGGAACATCAAAATTTTCCGGGATAAAAGGTAGCCTATGTTCTTTCTCAGGGTCTAAAGATTGTCTGTACCAAATTTCATCAAAATCGGTGTAGAGGTTTAAGCGGGAAAGCGTAACAGACAGACAGACAGACAGACAGACAGAGTTACTTTCGCATTTATAATATTAGTATGGATACCTAATGTGTATGCTTAAAATATTACTCCTTATAGCATTTATTATCTGCCAGAGAAATAACCGTCAAAATCTGGCTCAGATAAACACACATTCTTTTATTAGATTCTATTACTTTACTGAAATCATCAATCACTTCATCACACACCAGATACAGTCTCGAACAAAACTCGTATCAAAAATGGCGACAAGTATTAAGCAGTCTAAAGTAGTCAAAATAAATATCGTCATCAACCTTTTTATTGTCCCAATGCTGGGCACAGGTCTCCTCTCATACAGAGAAGGATTGAGCGTAATCACCACGCTTGCCCAATCTTAATGCGGGTTGGCGATTTCAGACTTAAAGTCCAGGTTTCCACAAGATGTTTTCCTTCACCTTCGGTCATTGGTGTCCAAGATATAAGTACTTAGAAAGTACATATAACTTTAGAAAAGTTACATTGGTACTTGCCTGACCTGGAATCGAACCCGCGCCCTCATACTTGAGAGGCTGGTATAAATAAATATACCTACATTCATTTAAAATCAGACCAAATTCAACCTTACAGGGATGCATTCAAGTCAGCATTATAAAGTAAGTACTAAATGAAAGAAGCACCCAAGTGCTGTGTTGTGCGCTTGTTCAGTTCAACCATTTTTTTGCGCTGATTGTGAATCTACTGTATAAGTGAGCGATGACTGAAATGAATGTTTGTGTCATTCATAGACAATTGAGGGTACGTCTCGCGAGGAGTAAATATGGAACTATTTATTCAATTTAATGATATTTTACGTATTTATTTATAATGTGTTCCTCTAATTGCACGTGACATTACACCAGACCTTATTAGAATACCAGCGCTGCGACATTTCCTTTTTAAATATCGTAGCGTTACGCTGAGATAGGAGCCTTTTGGCCTCGTGAAGGACTTTCTGATTTATTGTTTCTTTTTTTTTTAATATACATTTTAATGGTTTTATTTTTATTTTTTTCAAGTTATTAAATCTTTTTATTTATTCATAGATCAGTCAGTATGCGGATCATGTTGGTCGTTCGGTACTACGGGTGCAGTGGAAGGTGCGTTGTTCTTGAGCAACGGAGGGAAACTAGAGACTTTGTCGCAACAGGCACTAGTCGACTGCTCTTGGGGGTAAGCGGAAGCATATTCCTACTAATATTATTATAAATAGAAAAGAGTGTGAGGATGTATGCATAGATATTCGTTACTCATACGCAAAAACTGCTCAACGGATTTGCATGCCCCGCGGTTTCATCCGCGTACTTTTCGATTCCGTCGGAATATCTTCTAGCCTAAAGAGGTCCACTGCTGGGCAAAGGCTCAGCACGTCATCGTGGAAAGCCTGGGAGAGCCCAAGGCTTTCCACGATGACATGCTGTAGTATTGTGCTGCCCGTATCCACCGGCTTCCCGCGACCTTCACCAGGTTATCGGTCACCTTGTTGGTAGTCTCCTTACGTTGCGTCTTCCGGTACGTGGTCACAACTCCAGAACCTTACTGCCCCATGCCCCCCCTACCCCATACCCCTGCCCAAAGTTAGTCCAGCCGTTTCGGTGTGAAAATTGACAAACAAACATTCACTTATTCACTCATCCAGTCTGTCACTTATTCACTCACTCACTAATTCTATCACTCACTCATTCGCTCACTCACTCGCTCACTCAATCACCTTTATGATATTAGTGTGGTTATACTTATGATTTATTCTTGTTTCAGTTTCGGCAATAATGGTTGCGACGGCGGTGAAGACTTTAGGGCGTACCAATGGATTATAAAACATGGTCTGCCAACCGAAGAAGCTTATGGAGGCTATTTGGGACAGGTGGGAATACAAACAGTTTGGGCTTAAATAGTTTTAATATAAATAATTTTTTTTTTCTATAAATTCTAAACTAGTGCTTGACCGCAATCCTGCCTGATGGTAAGCAGTGATGCAATCGTTGATGGTAAAGCGCGCTAGTTTATTAAGAGCCTATTCAGTCTAGCCTTGAAGACACTTAAATTGTAGTCAGATGGAAACACCGCTACTGGCAAATTGATCCAGTCCCTGACCAATGACCCTGACAATATGTAAAGAAAACCCTGTCCGAGCTATAAGGATAATAAAGGTAAGGTAAACACATGACCGAATAATTTTTGAAACTTTACATATTAACCATACTGATGAATTTTGAAATAATCTTTTTTTTCCCGCGAATTAATTCCAACTTCCCTAATATTTGCTAAGTTTTTAAAAAGTGATAACTCCATTCTCGGCGGTATTATTGGTGGTATACTTTGAATAAATGAATGTACAATACTGGCGGCATTTTGTTTGACCGCGTGCCCTGCCCCCGTCGCCCGCGCATGTATTGCCATGACCGTTGCCTCCTTTGCGAAATAATATTTATTTTTAGGGGGTATTTTTTTAAGTTTAGCCAGCTTTGTAAGCATTAGTAGAAACAGTTATCGATACCTAACAATACCTTCACGGGTCGGACAGGGTTTTCTTTACATATTGTATAATAATATAAGTATTTTTTTATCTGTAGCTTGTACTTTTACATGTATAAAGGTATGTTGAACAGGGTCTTAAGTTAAATCGTACTCTATAGAAAAGGGAGGATCCTCCGACCAGACGGGCGTTGTAATTGGCGGGCAAACCAATATATACCAGCGCACGCGCCGCTTGAAGGCTTTCTTGTGCATTATTATGTAGTCATTGATATAATATTAAACAGATATGATATGTTCTAACAAACTAACCGAAATAAATGTGCCGTTCGGAGCAGCAGCACACACATGCAAATTTTTTATTCTGCGTACATTTCACACGTTGATACAGTGTGAGTGAGATGGGGCGCAATCTAAAGCATAGAGAAGAAAAAGATGGCTAGTGTGTGTTGTTTGCGCTTAAATGGCACACACGCGCGTATGGAACGTGTGTATCGAGAGTGACTAAAGCGAGGTACTGGACTTACCTTCTTTTGTACGTTTCATTTTCAGTGCGCTAGTGACTTATCTACCTTAGTTTAATATTTTATCAATGTATGTAGTTATAACTTCATTGATGCAATGTTATGATCCGTGATCATGGGAAATGACCCTCGCGCTACAGTTCTTATTTTTTAAATATAAAATCGTTGCCTGCACTAGGAGTTTCTCCTGTATCGTGGGTGCAACATCCAGACCTGAAACAAGTAACTGTAGGCCACACAAATATTTGTTCCGTTCGGGAATCGAACCCGCGACACATTGCTCAGCCACTGCGCTAAACTTGTCGTTGAGTACAAATTGCTCCAAATGTTATTTTATAAAGTCCTACTTCCTACTAATATTGTATATGTGTGTCTGTGTGTGTGTGTGTATGGATGAACATACTCTAGCAACCCTACACCCCCGCTCCACTCACTACACAAACCATACACCCCCCTACATCCCAACTTACATTATTAAAATATTTTGCTTTACAGGATGGTTACTGCCACTTGGAGAATGTGACCATTGCTACAAAGATCAAGGGTTGGGTCAACGTTACCACAAATGACGAGAAAGCACTCAGGGTATGTAATATATAACTTACTAGCTTTCCGACCGCGGCTTCGCCCGCGTGGAATTCGGTTACATCGCGCTTTTTAGATTTCCCTCGGGAATATCAATTTATTTTTCAATAAAAGGTAGCCTATGTCCTTTCTCAGGGTCTAAAGATTGTCTGTGCCAAATTTCATTAAAATCGGTTGAGAGGTTTAAGCGAGAAAGCGTAACAGACAGAGAGACAGAGTTACTTTCGCATTTATAATGGATTAAACAACTATAATTTACAAGATAACACTAAAATAAGCTACGTAGAATCTTCTCATCCGAATTACAATCCGTGTCTCAAGACAAAAGTCTTCGACCAGTGTGTGTTGCCAGTGATGACTTATGGAACTGAGACGTGGTCGCTAACAATGGGCCTTATAAGAAAGCTTAAGGTCACTCAAACGGCAATGTTGAGGGCTATGCTTGGGGTTTCACTGCGCGATCGAATCAGAAATGAGGAGATCCCCAGAAGAACGAGAGTAACCGACATAGCCCAAAGAATTGCAACTTGTGGCAGTGGGCTGGACACATTGCCCTTAGGACTGATGCCCGATGGGGCCGACGGGTTCTCGAGTGGCGTCCACGCACCGGAAGACGCAGCGTGGGTAGGCCTCCGACAAGGTGGACCGATGACCTGGTGAAGGTCGCGGGAAACCGCTGGATGCGGGAGGCGCAGGACCGGTCGTCGTGGCCTTGGGGAGGCCTAAGTCCAGCAGTGGACGTCTTTCGGCTGAAATAATGATGATGAATGTAACGCATTTTTTTTCAATTTAGTTGGCGATCTTCAAACACGGCCCTATATCAGTGGCCATCGATGCGGCGCATAAGACCTTCAGCTTCTACTCCAATGGTGTCTATTATGAGCCTAAATGGTGAGTTTAAGAATGATACTTTTTATTTAAAAAAATTCTTTGATATATTTTTGTGTCTCAAAGTCGCAAAGTTATTTTTTTTCTTAGACTGATAATGGGGCAGATATTCTATAATAAAAAGACATGAAATGACAGCCCCCGTGGCGTAGCGGTAGCGGACGCGGCCGCTGCGCAAGGAGGCGTGGTTTCGATCCCCGCACAATGCATATATTTGTATGCATGAATATGAATGTCCAACAATTGGTCTAGCTGCAATGCTTCGATGTCGCCTTCGGGCTGTGGAGGTCAGACGGCAGTCACTTCACGGAAAATGTCGAAGTTTAGCCATATCAGCAGTTGGACTAGTAAAGGCGGACCCCAGACTCCAAAGCTGAAAAAGGCTTCGGATGCGACTGGGATTAACGCTGAGATGATGATGATTCTATAATAAAAAGATACACTGACCTTAAATTTACATTAGTTAGCGAACATGGAAATTGTATAACATCCGATATCTTTATCCGAAAAACTTTTGAAAGTTCGAGTAACTTTATTCCACAGATTAAGTATGTCTCACATTGGTTAAATAAAGTTCCTAAAGTTGTCAAAAGTATTTATAATATGAAAAGTATATTTTGAGTGATATTAAAATTGTCTTTTAGTAAATCGCAATATGCCACTATCCATTAAAAATATACTTAAATATCCGTCCTATTTAAACATTTCTTGAAAGCAGTAGGTACTAACTCTGCAAAAATAGTTGATATTTTTTTCTTTCAAGGAATGCGACAGACAAATTAATATATGCATCTTCTATTTTCTCCTCTCCTCAGCCACAACAAAGTCGAAGAACTCGACCACGCAGTCCTAGCCGTCGGTTACGGCATTCTCAAGGGTCAGAAGTACTGGCTAATAAAGAACTCCTGGTCTAACATGTGGGGTAACGACGGTTATGTCCTTATGTCGACCAAAGACAACAACTGCGGGGTTCAGTGTGCCCCGACATACGTTTTGATATAGTAGGGTAACACTTGAGTAGGAGGGTAAGTTAGGGTAAACTTCGTTATTTGTCATTATAACTTTTAGATATTGTGATTTTTTTTTAACCTTATGGCGCTTGTTTGGCCGCTATCCCGGCTGATGGTAAGCAGTGATGCAATCGTTGATGGTAAAGAGCACTTTTTCATTAAGAGCCTATTCACTCATGCTTTGAAGACACTTAAATTCTAATCAGACGGGAAGGCCGCCGCAGGGAAATTGTTCCAGTCCCTCGATGTATGCGGTATAAAAGACGAGGCGAAATGCTTCGTCCGGATCGTAGTGGTTTCGACAACGTAAGGGTTTAAAGGTACGATGCGCTAAATGTTGTTGTGTCGGGAGTTTGGTCGTGGAGGGTCTCCAGATCAATCTCCCTCTGGCGCACCATCGTTGGCCGTGTTGTTGGGTTTAACATTGCATCACCTCGCTCAACCGCCGTCTTCCTTCCTATTCACTAAGGTTTTTAAGTGAATAGGCTTAATAAACTAGCGCGCTTTACTATTAATGATTGTATCACTGCTTACCATCAGGCAGGATTGCAAAAAAAGTTTTCTAAAAATCCCTTTGCAATGTTAAGCCTTTGCCATTGTAATTTTGCAATTAAAAAACAAAACAGAGACCTTTAAAGTTACTTGCAAGTTGTTGGAGACCTAATTTTAAAACGGAATTTTATGCTTATTTAATGAAAGTAGTAATGACAAGTAGACTAGGGTAAAAATGGTTATACAGTGTCTACACACTTAAGTATACATTTGTGAAGCAAGTTGAAAGTAGGGTTAAGTTGATTATTAAGTTTTAAACATTCATTATCATTCCGTATAAATCCATTTGATATGGACAGTTTTTACATTTATTAAGCTTTAGAAAGATAATGTTAACAAAAAAAAAAATATTCGAATAATAAAGATCTTTTATTACAAAGATAGTATCATAAAATGGTGTATTTTTCTTTCGATATGTAGGTACAAAAGATAATTAAGTAAAGTGAGTTATGCTTTAAGATAAAAAAAAGCTATTGAAAATTATTATTGTTGCCTTACGTCAAGTTCTAAAATGTTTATATTTAGCAAGAGTTTGTCTATGCCAACAATTAAAAGAAAATATTTTTATCATAGATTTTAAGATTTTAAAACTGGCTGTGTGTTGCCATGCTCTCTGATTTTTTAAAGAAATACACTTTTAAATAAAACTATCTGTCTTTTTTTTATTATTACTAGTAATCCGCCCCTGCTTCGCACGGTTTTACGACTTGACTAAACAAGGAGATTTTTTATCATTTGTATAATTGTAAGTATGAGTTTATTACTACCCCCTTTTCCTTACTATTTTGAGGTTGGATTTGAGTCTTACCAGATGTAGCTGACCAGTATTTTACGTGACTGTCTACTTGACTGCCACTATCCAGCTAAAGGGTAACACTATACCCCTTGGCAAGACTGGCCATGATTGGACGTTCGACTACCTTGTTTTGGTTTCGTGTAAATCCTCATGGACTTATGGAGGTATGAAGAACAGAGACTAAAGTCTATTCATCCTCCATAGAAAAGGGAGGATCCTCCGACCAGACGGATGTTATGTCTGGCAGGCACTTGCCCAATGCTTGTAATTGGGAAGTTGTATCTATGCTAGTTGCACGGTAAACCACTGTGGCGTTTTACCTTCATCATATTTTTTTATACATGTCGGAGTCAGCGACAGCGGTGCGGTAGGGTCGTCCGCATCTTGGCGTTGTGGTAAAGGTGGTCCATTTCGTAGGTGAGTTTTGAATTAAAGCAAGACGTGTAGATATACCCCCCAATCTTGACAATAACAATTTAAATAGGCAAACCGACAGTTTCGCTCCGAAGAAGTGCCTTGGTCCGCGTCTCAATCCGAAGTGACCGTTCGATAGTCCCCGCTTTCCAAAATGACCTGTCCATGTGCTGCCATTACAAAATAACGTCAGCGTTCGCCCCACTACTATTTAACTCAAATGAGCGACTTTTCTTCAAATGATCTTTACGATCCACGACATACATATACATCATCCAAGGGCGGATCCAGCTTTGGCGCCAGGGGGGGGTCACATAGTCGTCGTCAAGTCATAAGAAGTTTTAATTAAACTTTGATAATAATAGATACAATTAAAAAGAAGGTATTTTATTAATAAATAATAATTACAGAACTTAAAAACACCTAATTAAATAAAGAAATAAATTTTTCTTTTACGTCTTCTGCCGAAACGTGTTATCACTTCATCTACTTCAATGGGTAGGTACGTTTTTATGGACGTGGAGAAGTGCTAGTCTAGTTTGACGTTCTTCAACCATTGAAGCTCTTTGCCATGCTTTGATTTTTCGTAACGTAGACGACGTACCACTGGATGCTGAGAGGCGAGCTCAGACTGGGGGGATATCTGACGTGTTATGCGAACCACACGCTGGTTACGCCCAGGGGAGCTCGCACAGGGAAGCAACGTTGCTAGCGACGGGTGTGGTATCACAGGTGGTGGGCCGCATACGTCGCCTAGGCCTGGAGGTGGCTCTCAACAAGTCGGAGGCCATGGTTTTATGGTCCCCGGCGGGCGCCTCCACACAGCTCACACATCATGGTCGGGGGGGTTCGGATCGCTGTCGAGTCCACCATGAAGTACCTGGGATTGGTGCTCGACAGCCGGTGGGACTTCGGTCCCCACTTCCGGCGGCTGGCGCCCAAGTTGTTGAGGGCGGCTGGGGCGCTTTTAACGTTGCTTCCCAATCTGGGGGGCCCGAGCGTCGCCTGCAGGCGGCTCTACATGGGAATCGTGTGATTGATGGCCCTGTATGGGCCTCCGGTGTGGGTCTATGACCTGACGGCCGGCAGTATCGCTGTACTGCGACAACCGCAGAGAGCGATGGCCATCAGAGTCTTACATGGGTATCGCACGATCTCCTATGAGGCGGCCTGCCCACTGGCTGGATCCCCGTCTTGGGAGCTAGAGGCGAAGGTCCTCGCGTCACTGTACCGGTGACGTTTGGAGCCGCGGGTGCGGGGCGAAGGGCCGATGCTGCATCGGCTCGGGCAGCGTCTGTCGCAGCTCCGAGACGTCCTGGTGGCAGGATGGCGAGACAGACTTTCACGCCCTACCGCCGGCCTGGATACAGAACAGCGTAAGACCGAAGTGTGACAAACAACTGGGAAACAGTCAATTCAGATTTCGCTCTGGTGTCGGTACTCATGAAGCTCTTTTTGCCCTCAACGTTCTCGTACAAAAATGCAGGGATATGCAAACCGACGTACTGCTGTGCTTCATACATTATGAAAAGACATGCGACCGGGTTAAGCACTGTCGAATGTCTATTGTCAATTAACAGATATTGGACTCAATGGCAAAGACGTCAGGATTATCCGTAATCTGTACGATAACCAAGTAGCTACAATCAGAGTTGAAAATGAGGAGACCGAGGAAATCGAGATCTGTCGTGAAGTTCGGCAGGGCTGTGTTGTGTCTCCGTTGCTCTTCAATATTTATTCCGAGACAGTGATGTCGGAGGCTCTTGAAGGTCTCGAAGCCGAAGTGAAGACCATCGGCAAGGTCGTTAATAACCTGCGTTATGCGGACGACACTGTTCTCATTGCATCCTCTGAACAAGATTTGCAAACCATTGTAGATAAAGTCAATGAGTGCAGCGAGAAGGCCGGTCTATCGATGAACATCAACAAGACAAAATTTACGGTGGTCTCTCGAAACCCTGACTTACGCCCTAGCATATCGGTGGCAGGCAAACAACTTGAGCGGGTACGACAGTACAAGTATCTCGGTGCTTGGGTAAATGAAGCATGAGAGTCCGAAAAAGAAACGACAAAGAACTTGCCCGAGCATCTCGGTCGCTTCAATCGGTCCCTCCAAGTTGTTGTCGACGGATGCTCATCGGAGCTCATGTCGACCACTGCCGGTGTTCCTCAGGGGTCTGTTCTCTCTGCAACTCTGTTCCTGCTGCATATTAACGATCTGCTGATGCCCGGCATCTATGGGTATGCAGATGACAGCACAGTTGTGGAGAGCGGTACTTCACACCGGGGCAGCTTCTGATGTTGTACAAAGCACAGGTCCGTTCGTGTGTGGAGTACTGCAGCCACATTTGGACTGGTGCTGCGAAATATCACCTGGCTACTTTGGATTCAGTGGAGAGGCGAGCGAAGAGGCTAATTGGTGACCCTGATTTAACTCGAGACGGTCTCCAAAGCCTAGAGCACAGGCGTAGAGTAGCCAGCCTTTCGGTATTCTATAGGATGCATTTTGGGGAGTGTGCGAGGGAATTGCATGATTTAATTCCCCCATCTCCGTTCCACCATCGGACGACCCGTCGTACGGCGAGTTTCCACCCTTACGTTGTTAACACTACTACGATCCAGACGAAGCGTTTCGCCTCCTCCTTTATACCGCGTACATCAAGGGACTGGAACAACTTGCCGGCGGCGGTGTTTCCATCGGACTACAATTTGAGTGTCTTCAAGGCTAGAGTGAATAGGCTCTTAATAAACTAGCGCGCTTTACCATCACCGATCGTATCACTGCTTACCATCAGGCGGGATTGCGGTCAAGCACTGGTTTATAATATACATGTTTATAATATACATGTAAGTATATAAAAAAAAATCTTTTAACAAAATGAAGAAAGTTCTGTGCTGTCGTAAACTTCACATAAAGCTCCGAGTCAAGTTACTGTTGTGCTATGTATGGCCTGTCGTCATGTACGGTTGCAAAGCTAGAATTCTGAAAGAAGACACTACACGACGCTTGCAGGCTTTTGAAATGTGGTGCTACCGTCGTATGCTGCGCATAAGCTGGACCCAAAAGGTCAGGAATGACACCGTCCTTCAGCGCCTCGAAAGTTGTTGCCCACCATAAAGAAACGCAAAATAGACTACTCCAACTCATTATGATGGGCAAGGTAGAAGGAAAGAGGCGCGCTGGACGAAAGAGAAAGTCGTGGCTGCGAAACATCAGTGAGTGGATCAGCAATACTCCCGTCGAAACACTGTTCCGTCTCGCGGTTGACAAGTCCGAATACAAGAAGCTGACGGCCAACCTTCAGGATTAAAAACGCACAGGAACAAGAAGAAGAATGTACGGACGTCAACCTTATTGCTAAACTATGAAGGCTTAAAGTTGATTGGGAATATTTGACAGTTTCCGATAGCTTGACCTGCTGTCGTCCGTATATAATTCCCCCTCTTTCAGTAAGTAGCCACCTACTTAAGAACATTACAACAATAATATTTGAGTTTGAACACACACCCACTGGCGTAATGAAGAAACTGATTAATAAACAAAGTGCACGTAAGTATCATACGAAATGTGACATTTGAATGTTAGAGGCCGTGGCGGCGGTAGCGCGGTATAATTCAAATTTTGGATCCGTTCGTTCCCGAATAATGCGTTTGCCGTCAAGCAAAGTAGGTATGGATTATATAAATTTATTACATATTGAAAGTACTTAAATAAAATCTTCCTGTGCTGGGTCCTCCTGGACCCAGCCCAGGGGGGGGTCATGACCCCCATGACCCCCCCCCTGGATCCGCCCTTGACATCATCATCATCAACCTTTTATCGTCGCACTGCTGGGCACAGGTCTCCTCTCATACAGAGAAGGATTGAGTGTAATCACAACGCTTGCTCAATGCGGGTTGGCGATTTCAGACTTAAAGTCCAGGTTTCCTCAAGATGTTTTCCTTCACCTACAGTCATTGGTGTCCAAGATATACTTAGAAAGTACATATAACTTTAGAAAAGTTACATTGGTACTTGCCTGACTTGTAATCGAACCCGCACACTCATACTTGGGAAGCTGGTGTTTTAACCACTAGGCCACTATTACATATACATAAGGCGGGCAGGCGGGATTGCAGTCAAGCGTTAGTTTATAATTAAAAAAAAAAAACTTTTTTTTATTGCATAGACAAGTCACGTTGCTCTATAAAACTGTTTTACATCCGTCACTTCACATCAGGGTCTGTTGGGGTTGTTGGGTGTGTGGGAATTTTTGTTGAACTGGGCCTTTTTGGTGCAGCCGGGAGGCACACATTCCTGCTAGTTTTCTACATTTGTTTTTTCATATTTTACCTTATATTTTTTACATCGGCGCGAAATATTTAAAAATGTTCTTATATTATTGTAGTTATGCAAATACTATTTTATTGTAGTTGGTGACATGTAATTAATGACTGATTTGTCCCATGACGTATTTAATTATTTTATTGTATTGGATTATTTTATTTTCTCACAATCACAATGAAAAGTAGCGTAACACCCGGCGCTAAAAATCCATTATAACTTCGTTTTATTTTAGCCCCTTGTATTACAATGTCGGGGCAGTGGCCGATGGAATGGGCCTACACGGTTTTTATTCCTCTTCATAAAAAAGGATCGACCAAGAAGTGTAACAACTATCGCCTTATTGCTCTCATAAGCCATGCTAGCAAAATATTGTTACACGTCTTAAACGAACGACTGAAGGCCTACCTTTCGCGGGAGATAGCGCAAGAGCAAGCTGGGTTTGTAAAGGGAAGGGGAACCCGAGAACAAATTCTTATAGTGCGCCAAGTCATCGAGAAAGCTCGGGAATTCAACAAGCCAACCTACATATGCTTTGTTGATTTTTCTAAAGCGTTTGACTCCGTGAAATGGCCAACTTTATGGAAGACGCTTCTTGAAATGGGAACACCAAAACATCTCGTGCATGTACTGAGGGGACTCTACGAGGGGGGAACTGCATCTGTGCGAACGGATGAGCTTCTCTCGGGTGGGTTTCATCCCAGTGCGGGTGTCCGACAGGGATGTATCATATCACCACTCCTGTTCAATATCTACACTGAACTTGCGATGCGAATTACTCTGGAGGACTGGACTGACGGTGTTGCGATCGGCGGTTACAAAATTGCAAACCTGCGCTACGCCGATGACACGACTCTATTTGCGACCAGCGCGGCCTACATGGAAGAGCTGCTCCTCAAGATGGAGCGCGTAAGTCTTACGTTTGGATTAAAAATTAATCGGAGTAAGACGAAAATCATGATCGTCGACCGTGCTGGTAATAGTTCGCCCGAAGTAACACGGATCGCGAATTGTGACGTAGTCGATTCGTATGTCTACCTGGGCGCTCTGGTTTCAAGTAGTGGCGGTAGTGTGGATGAAATCAGACGACGCATGGCCATGACAAGAGGGGCAATGGACAAGCTCAAGAAAATATGGAGGAATCGCGACATAACTAAAGCCACTAAGATCAGGCTCGTCCGAGCACTAATATTCCCCATATTTCTCTACGCAGCTGAAACGTGGACGTTACGGGAATTGGAAAAGAAAAAGATAGACGCTCTAGAAATGTGGTGTTGGAGAAGAATGCTTGGGGTATCATGGACCGAGTTTATAACAAATGTTTCTATACTCCAAGAACTCGGCATCAAACAGCGTCTTTCAGATATAGTACAGTCCCGTATACTCGGATTTTTCGGTCACATATCAAGGCGTAATAGTGACTCTATAGAACGTTTGGTCGTCCAGGGTAGAGTGGAAGGGAACAGACCTCGTGGAAGGTCACCGATGAGGTGGACCGACCAAATCAAGGCGGCAGTGGGGGGACCTGTTAATAAATGCTCCAGACTGTCGTCCAACAGGGATAGATGGAGAGAGATCGTACGGCGTGTAACATCAGCGTCTCGGAGTCAGTCATAGTGACCACGACCGTTCTGTCAAGAGCGAAACGAAGAAGAAGAATTACAATCTACTACACTGGCAATAAAGGTCAAAATAGCTCATACGTCAGATATTTTTTTGGTACAGACGCCATATATCAAACTATCGACATATCTAATGGACATGCCTTAGAGATGACAATTGTGGCACTCCGAAAGAAAAAGGTGAAACGAAATTTTGTTTATTTTTATCCCTCTCAAAATCATCTATGAGGAAAGAGATAGTGCTACACCGAAAGCATAGGCCATCCTTCACACTCTTTTCACTGTTACCAAAATATGTCTATTCGATAGTTTCGGTTGTTTTGATTTTACTGTACCCAGTTTTTTTTTTTTTTGATATGGCATCTCGTAGGTGGCCATTAGAGGCCGTAACTACTTAACCGGACTTTCCTGTGGATGCCTTAATTAAAAATAAAGCCTCCAGCCAGGGGCACTTAAAACTAAATTAAAATTGGGCGACTACGCACTAAGGGCACCCCCTGTGGGGTACGAACCTCGGCTTAGGGCGTCGCTAGAAAGGACAGCAAGGGACGGCTGGATCGAATGTATTCTTAATGGTTTGATGACCACGGCGTTTCCTAGTACTAGCTCTGAGAAGAAACGCCGAAACAAACTCAGAGGTCATTGTTGGGACATTATGATATTACTGGCTCAGCTGCGACGCGGGCTGGCCTTCATCGGACAAGGGACGGGGGAGGGGATTATTACGTGGAGCGCGTCGCGATGGACCTCGGCGGCGAGGTCGGTAGGTCGGTCTGTTTTTGTGTAATGTGCTGGTGGCCCTATTGGCCTCTTGGAGAAGGGTAATGGGGGTCATCGGGGTCTGTGAGGGCATGCCGAGGGCGGCGAAGTCGGGAGATGGTGGAGGGAGTGTAATTGGCAGCCGCTGCTATAAGAGGATTGCGGTGCTTGGCAGCAGTGTCAAAGAATCGCTTGGAAAGACGTTTCATGAACTGCTGGATGGTGGGGATTTTGAGATCAAGATGGAGGATCTCATTTCGAACGAACCAAGAGGCCTTTGTGGCTTTACGGAGGAATCGGTTTTGGACTACTTGCATCCTATGGATATGACGTGGCTTGGCATGTGCGAAAACTGGACAAGCGTAGGTCATAATCGGGCGTAACTATACCCAGATAGCCAACTGGACAGAAAGAATATTTTATGATAATCAACGATAAAAAAAAAAGAAAAGCTCTAAAACCCATTTTTATTATATTTGTAAAACATTCTACAGTGTTATCTATTTCTTTCTACCATAGAGATGCCTTTGACGAGACTTTCGAATAGAATGACGGTGTTTTTTGCTTGACCTCCTCCTAGTTTCGAATGGCTGCGCGCTCCTTCGATGTCCAACGCTGCTGATGCACATGTTGCCAACCTTTATTAAGTTCCCCGGGCATCGGTCTTGGTAGAGAGTTTTATGGTACTGAAAAAAGTTTTAAAAAAGTATGACATTCTGACATACAATGCACAGTAGAAGCGCAGCCGGTCGGCGAAAGGATTTCAACGATCTCCGGCCACCATCTCAGCAACTCTCATCAACCTGCTACAACGAAACCCTTTTACTAAGACTCCGTCTGTCTGTCTGTCACCAGGCTGTATCCGTGAAACCGAACGAACCGTGATGATAGATAGTATTTCTATTGCCAATTAAACAAAAAAAAAAAAAATGTATTGATTATGGTAAGTCCGACTCGCACTTGGCCAGTTCTTTTATCAATTACTTATTTTACGTCAGCTTACCGTCCAATAGTTCCAAAATGGATAACTTGGGTAAATCACTTTGGGATCTTCTTCTTCTTTCGATTTTGGTTGCTGTAACTGGTTCGCAATATGGGGAGGCAAAAACGGGTCGTGTTCCTCGCCAGATTTCTCCCTTAACATCAAGAGCGAATTTTTGCCTAATTCTTTAATCAGTTTTCGGATTCTTGCTTTAGCCTTCTTCTCACGATTCATTTGTTTCGTATTATGTATTAATAATTTTTGAATCTGACGTAACAAGTCTTGCTTCTCCTGGTTTTTTTGAACAAGGATGATAAGATTCTTGCCTGTATGTTCTGGTTGGTTTTGCTCAGACTCAAGGTCTTTTAGGATTGATTTCTCATGTTCTTCAATAGGTTTCTTCACGTGATATCTAGCTAAAGGTTTGAAGATGGTATTCAACTTAGAATCATATTCGTATTCTCCCGTGATGTATCCGTGTGGTACGATCCTCTTGACGAAGACAGGTTCGCCCACTGGTTTTAACAGTGATTGTTCTCTTTTTGCATAGATATCATACCCCGGTATTGCGTGTCTTTGGTTTAGCAGGATTTGTCTTATTCTGGGCAGTACTTCAATGCTTTCCCCGGACTCTAGCTGGTATATCCTGTAGGCTACAATGTTTTGAAAATGGAGAAATAAAAGAATACATAATTTCATATATTCGTACATTTAAAGCAAGTAGCTAAAGGATTGTGTTGAATTGCAATCAGGGAAGGTTCTCATGCATGACGTTAATCTCAAGGCTCATCAACTTTAGTGCCTTTGAAGAAATAAACTGACGTTAAAGAGACGTGTTTCTATGGACTTATGGAAATAATTATTAACAGGTGCTTGTTTTTGGTTTCATTGATTACTAAACTCCATTCTGAATAAGACTAGACAATTAAACAAGACAGCCTCCGTGGCGTAGCGGTAGCGGACGCAGCCGCTGCGCGGGTTCGATCCGTGCACAGTGCAAGTATTTGTATGCATGAATATGAATATTTGTACTGGTCTGGTCGTGCCTCGGAAAGCACGTTAAGCCGTTGGTCCCGGTTGCCCTACGAACATCTAGTGGCAGTCGTTACGGGTTGTTGGAGCCCTCAAAAGTCCTACAATTGCTCTAACTGCAATGCTTCGATGTCGCCTTCGGGTTGTGGAGGTCAGACGGCAGTCGCTTCATGGAAAATGTCGAAGTTTAGCCATATCAGCAGTTGGACTGGTAAAGCGAACCCCAGACTCCAAAGCTGAAAAGGCTTCGGATGCGACTGGGATTAACACTGGGATGATGATGAATTAAACAAGCCTTTTTTATATGGCATGGATGGCATTAAAACAAAAAAAAAAGTGGTTATCCTAACTTTTTACTGCGGTAGGCGTAGGGTAGCCTTTCGGTATTCTTCTTCTTTTATTAGGGTGATATTCAACCTCAACTCTTGATCAATGGCTTCTGTGGAATAGACCCCATAATTTTGCCAATAACATGTGTAACAAATTAGAGAAATTCTTTGAAAATTTTATTTTACAATAAAGGCGGATATCGCCAATGACAGTTAAAAATAAAGAAAAGAGTATCAAACTAAAAAGTTAAAAATAACTTAAAAAAAAGCGTGAGGCGCTTTGTGCCATAATTTTTGTATAAGTATTAAGCGCCTCACGCTTTTTTAAAAGTTATTTTTAACTTTTTAGTTTGATATTCTTTAAAAGCATGTTTTTTTTAGTTTTTTAAACTATATTTATTTTCAACTTTTTAGTTCGAAATTGAAAGTAGTCGTAGCTATTGAAAGAATTAAATTTTAGAATATTTAAATTTAAATTGCATAAGTGTTTGAATGAATATAATTTCTATAGTATTAAGGACTATTTAGAACACTAACGTTGACAACATACACACGCAACGCTTGCACTTACTTGTGCTAAACAATTTTGCATGCTTTATTTTTAAGCTAAACATGAGTGATTTCATTTTTGTATGTAAGACCTTTTATACCGTGTTTTAAGCAAAAGCAAAATAAATAATATATCATTATTCGATATTCTTAAAAAAAAACGGAACGAACGAACGTATTGAAAACGGTGGGACATTTTACAGTAATGAGCCGCTCACTCGTGGTCCAAAGAATTAGAGAAGGACAAACAAACAAACAAGCAAGCAAGCAAGCTAGCAAGCAAACATACAAGTGAAGCTATTAAAAAGCATGTAAAGACGGCCTTTACGCGCTTTTATTTAGTAAACGTTACTATAAATAATTCAAAAGTCCAATGAAAAACACTTTTATACAAACAAAACCGATTGTAAAAAAAAAAGAAGCTCTACAAAGTAAAAAATAACTAATTTCGGAAGTCAATGGCAAAAAACGAATACACATTTATGTTTATGATCATGGTGTCTTTGGTTTTTGTATATTCGTTTTTTCCTCCGACTTCCGAAATTAGTTATTTTTCACTTTGTAGTGTTTTTTTTTGGAAGTCGATAAAAAATAAAACAGAGTACTCCTGCTTTAAACGAGGAGCGTGCTAACCTGCGAGCCAGTATGTTCGCCCTTACCGATACGTGGTACATCCTTCGGCCCAACCCCAGCCTCAAAGATCATTAAATCCGATTTATTGGAGTTGTATACCAAACCATGTGTTCTGCATACTCCTTATATATAACGACCATTTTCCTGAGACCACAGATTGACCCGCTCAGCAGCACCATGTAGTCTTCCTTCTTCCTCAGCCTATAGATGTCCACTGCTGGACAAAGGCCTCCCCCAAGGCTTTCCACGATGACCGGTCTTGTGCTGCCCGCATCCATCGGCTTCCCGCGACCCTCACCAGGTCATCGGTCCACCTTGTTGGGGGTCTCCCTACGCTGCGTCTTCCAGTACGTGGCCGCCACTCCAGAACCTTGCTTGCTTGTACCATGTAGTCTGCATAGCTAATATTGTTAACAAAACATATATCATCAATCCAGCAACCTATCCTTTTTTTTGTTTCCGGGTAGGAAAATCTGAAAATCTTCATGGATGTGCGCCACCCTGGGGCGAGCAACGAGAGTTGTCAGATTCTTACTGACTAAAAACCACACCGGTGTTCCATCTCACACCTACTCCGGGGATTGCGAGAACGAACACTGCTTCCGCAACCCCCGATTGAACAGCAATCTACCCTGGCGCAATTGTGCTCGTCAATTAACCCGTTAATATATAAGTTTTAAGCGTGGGTGAACTTAACCCTCCCTACCTCACCCGCATTCCAACATGTACATTGTACGTGTATGGTCCGTAAACAGTTCCAGTTCCCCTCGTACAATATTGATCTGGTTAGCATACCAATACTTAAAGATATTTATCAACTCTGTTAGCAACTTTATCCTACTCCATCTTTCTCCGTAATAAATCATAAGCACCCTGATCGAAAGCTCTGGATAAGTCGAGGAAGGCAGCATAAATCGGCGTTACACGCTTCGTATAGTATGTGATAGTATGCTTAAGGCACAACACTGCAGATTCCGTTGATTAACTTCGACGAAATCCGAACTCATCATCTCACTAGGCAAGCAACTATGGCTCATACAAAACACATCATACAAAACCTAATAAAATATAATGATATGTTTAAAGAGGGAGGAAGTGCTTTGGGGCCATCCATAAAGTACGTCACACGAATTTCATGATTTTTTGAGCCCTCCCCAGTCCTTGTCACAGGTGTTCACATTTCTGAAACCCCCCTCCCTAGTGTGACGTCACATGTTTTGCAATTTCACATCGAAAAATTATTAAATTAAAACATCGTAAACAAAACAATTTAAACCGTATTGTCCCAAAGATAGAGTTGGATATATTTTTTAGTTTATAATTAATATTTCAAATTACGCGATTACTACCTCTAGGTATATTAGATTTTGAAATGTGATGTCACGAAACTTACTACTTACCCACCCCTTGTCACACCATGTCACACTTTGTCGACACCCCCCTCCCCCCTTTATGTGTGACGTACTTTATGGATGACCCCTTTTATACGTAGTTTATTATCTATTTAAATTAGTTCAAGTGAACAGGATACCTTATTACTGCGTCGTTTGTTGGCATTTTGCCAACGTTGTCATATCTCATGCACAGTTAACATCCTTCAACTAAACACATTGAATTTCGGGTATTTGTATAAAAGGTACCTGTGGCTGATTCATATGTATATTCGGTGTCAATAATTTATTTAAGCTCGTTTATTTATTAGGGCACTTAAATACGTCAGGTTGTTCATTTTTAATTACGTCAGGTTGTTCACTTAATTACGTCAGGTTGTTCACTTAATTACGTCAGGTTGTTCATACTGAATTACGTCAGGTTGTTCATTCTTAATTACGGCAGGTTGTTCATTCTTAATTACGTCAAGTTGTTCACTTAATTACGTCAGGTTGTTCACTTAATTACGTCAGGTTGTTCACTTAATTACGTCAGGTTGTTCGCTTAATTACGTCAGGTTGTTCATTCTTAATTACGTCAGGTTGTTCACTTAATTACGTCAGGTTGTTCATTCTTAATTACGTCAGGTTGTTCATTCTTAATTACGTCAGGTTGTTCACTTAATTACGTCAGGTTGTTCATTCTTCCTTCTTGCATCACCTTTACACATCTTTTCAGGCACCTGTGCCACTTGACACTGGCCTCACGGCTTTTATTTAGTGTTGGTGGAAAATCAACAAATGACCCGCTTTGAGCGGAGCAGAATAAGGGCGTGTTAGACTTTTACTGACTAAAACCCACCCGTGTTTCTTCACTTGCCTTTGCAAGACACAAACAAAAGATAACAAAAAACAAAAGGCTAGAATGACTAGGCTCTTATTAAACTAGCGCGCTGTACCATCAACGATTGCATCACTGCTTATCATCAGTCGGTGAGATCGCAGTCAACCACTAGTTTATAATGTTTAAAAGGAGACTCAAATCAGACACTGAACAATCTTAAAATTACGAATAAACGAAAGGGCAACTTTCGTTTTTCCATTAAATATTTTCAAAAGAAAATGTTTTGAAGTTACACCGACTGTTAACCTTTACAATCCGGTGATTATTCAAGGAATTTCTATTATTAATTCATCCGTCTTCAATTAATCAAATCTAATGAAAAACACGAACATTACACAAAACATCTGAATAATTCAAGTGTCGGCGACTAAACTTCAGGCTTCATAAATTTTCAATGAGATACATAATGTGATTGTGTTTTATCTTAATAGATAGTAAAGTTCTAAAATACAGAAGTACTAGAGCCACTGCTTGCGATTTTATACCTATTATTGAAATGAAATGAAATCGTTTATTAAGCAAGTAGGATCACTGATCACTTTTACACGTCATGTTTATTTATTTTTTTTAACTAGATGAAGCCGGCATTTCCTAACTGACTACCTCTGAGAAGAAATAGCCGAAACAAACTCAGGGATCATCGTCTTTTTTCAAGTTCAGACATTAAAAATGAAAATGTTTACAATAATTTACGTTATAATTACGCATATTGCTTAATAATAATGCTTAACAAAGCGAGCAGCTCAGTCCCAAGCTTTTATTGTGTATAATACTTATTATTGCGTATGATACCTATTATTGCATATGATACCTATTATTGCGTATGATACCTATTATTGCATATGATACTTATTATTGCGTATGATACCTATTATTTTCTCCCACCTGGGACATAGGCCACCTCTCGGTGAAGGAATGGGCTGTAATCTACCACGCGGGCTGAGTGCGGGTTGGTAGATGTCACATGTCTTTGAAATTTTGGCTTTAGGAGATGCTGGTTTCACGATGTTTTCCTTCACCTTTTTTGAGAGCAGTGGTGATAAAAGAATTTACAGAAAGTTCGAACCTACGACCTACAACTTGTAAGTCGCCGCCGTTAACACCAGGCCATCGCTGCTCTTACCTGTCCTCACTATCACGTTGTTTTCGTTCAGAGGAAATATAAACATACGTAAATAATATATCGTATCATATATTTCTTATCATTTTGGTTTACTTTGCATGTCAAGGAGTCTTCCACTTAGGCATATAAATGCCTGTAGTTGAAGGCTCCACTCGGATGGGATATCATCAAATGGTCTCCCGCTCTGGGTGGAGCGGAAAGTTGTCAGAATTTTGCTGACGGAAACCTACTCGTGTTTCTGCATTTGCCTGTGCGCCAGGAACCCGGTATCTGAAATGAAATGAAATGAAATCGTTTATTAACCCTTATGTGAGTGACGAGGTACCCGGGTGCCTATGGCATTTTCAAATTCTAAAAAAAGTATGTTTTACGTCGTAGAGATAGCTGTGACTTCCTGAGAGCTCTTAACTATTTATAAATTACATAGTTTTTAAGGTTTTGACCAAGTCTACTATTTACATTGTTTTGTGGAAACTAAAACATTTCAAACTCACAATCGAGTGACGAGGTACCCGGGTACCTCTTTGTGTTTTGTGTGACTATGAAGAAAATTATTTATATTTCCTACAAAAATTAAATAATAAACATTTGCCAAAGTGTATTATTTATATAAAAACACAAATTCTTTTTCATACAGTATTAGTATAGCTCTTGAAGAGAATTTTACGTCATATTGGACTAGTTACTGCATGTTTATCATAAACTGTTTTTTTGCAGTTAGTGCAAGCTTTTCGAGATTTTCTTTGCTTGCGTTTGAGTTCTCTGTATAGGCAACAACTTCAGACGACTGCAACACACCCTGTAGAATCTCGTCTAGTCCGATTTATGGAAGTTATAGATCCAAAAGAAATTAACGGCCTCAGTTCTCGGCCTGGCACGTCATTAGAGATTAGAGATCCCACATGTAATTTTGATGTCACATTGAATTTTTTGACTTCTATATTTTTAACACACAGTTGTAGACCCGATGGTTTCAAAAACTTTCTACGTTTGTCACTCGAGACCAATTGTGGGTTATGTTCCATGTAAATGATATATGCTGGCAAAGCTGCAATACCAATGATATTGTAAAAAAGGGCTAAAGGCCACTGATTTGTTCTGCGTTTTACGGTATATTCTGCTAACAGCTGATTCATGTTGTCCACTCCACTTTTGATTTTATTATAATATAACATTATTTCTGCCTCGGGACAGCCTCCGTGGCATAGCGGTAGCGGACGCGGCCGCTGCGTAAGGCGGCGCGGGTTCGATCCCCGCACAGTGCAAGTATTTGTATGCATGAATATGAATATTTGTACTGGTCTGGTCGTGCCTCGGAAAGCACGTTAAGCCGTTGGTCCCGGTTGCCCTACGAACATCTAGTGGCAGTCGTTACGGGTTGTTGGAGCCCTCAAAAGTCCTACAATTGGTCTAATTGCAATGCTTCGATGTCGCCTTCGGGTTGTGGAGGTCAGACGGCAGTCGCTTCATGGAAAATGTCGAAGTCTAGCCATATCAGCAGTTGGACTGGTAAAGCGAACCCCAGACTCCAAAGCTGAAAAGGCTTCGGATGCGACTGGGATTAACACTGGGATGATGATGATTATTTCTGCCTCGGCAGTTTCCTTATTACTTTCAATAACTGGTGACATGTGCATTGATGACAACAATACATTGATGATGACAACATTATTACTCCTTAATTGATTTTAGGTACGTAAGAGCACAGTCTCTTCTTTGTTACATAAGAAGTTAGAAGAATAAACAGCCCTCTCCTTGTATGCTTGCATATTTACAGGAACAAACCGTTTATTTTTTCTTACCGCTCCAACTAGTGTCATATTTCACGATTTTAAACACTGAGCCAGTTGAAGCGACGTAAACAAATTATCCGTAGTTACATTCAGCCCTGAATTTTTATATTTAGCCACGGGATCTAATGCAGTGAATTCTCCTACATTTGTTTGGCATAAGCCATCACTTGACTTTCCTGTATATATTTGACCATTTAGGGGGTAGGAATTATTTGCATCACACGCTCAGAATATTTTTATGCCATACTTTTCAGGTTTTGATGGCATGTATTAAGTAAAGCGAGTCCCCCCACGATATCCGTATAGCTGTTCGTCAATGGTAATACATTCACGAATCTTGAAGTTTTGCATTACAACATTTTGAATCTCTCATGAAACATCGCAGCCCGAAATAATGGTAGGTGACTGGATTTCCACAGTTCTTCTGCGCCAATAACCATGTACCGCACTCCATCATTCCTCCGCTTTTATGGTCACATATTGTCAACTGTTAGATTAGGTAAAGTAATAATATTCAAAGTATGTGTAACACAAAAACAGATCTTGATTTGGTTACATTACGTTTAAACTGTATGAAGGTACCCGGGTACCTCGTCACTCTGTTAAAGGTGCTTTATTTGTCACTCACATAAGGGTTAAGCAAGTAGGATCACTGATCACTTTTACACGTCATGTTTATTTTTTTAACTAGATGAAGCCGGCATTTCCTAACTGACTACCTCTGAGAAGAAATAGCCGAAACAAACTCAGGGATCATCGTCTGTTTTCATCGCAAGTCCAGACATTAAAAATGAAAATGTTTACAATAATTTACCTTATAATTACGCATATTGCTTAATAACAATGCTTAACAGAGTGAGCAGCTCAGTCCCAAGCTTTTTTGTCTTCTAAATAATCTGTGATTTTATAATACCCCTTTTTGCAAAGTTTGGCCTTTATATAGTTCTTAAATCGTCTAATGGGTAAGTTTCGAATGTCCATGGGAAGCTTGTTATAAAAGTGTATTCATTGACCCATGAACGAGTTGCCTACTCTGTGGAGACGAGTGTGATGTACAGCAAGATTGTGTTTGTTCCTGGTATGTACATTATGAATATCGCTTATTTTCTTAAAATTCGAGATATTTTTATGAACATACATAAGATTTTCTTGAAATGGCTTATTTATTATTATTTATAAGATTTTCAAATAGATATTGTGAAGCTACAGTCAGAATGTTCACCTCTTTGAACTTTTCTCTAAGAGAATCTCTAGGACCAAGGTTGTAAATGGCTCGAACAGCCCTCTTCTGTAAAACAAAGATGGTATTGATGTCCGCACAAGTTCCCCAGAGTAGAATCCCATAAGTCATAAGACTATGAAAATAACTAAAATAAACAATTCTGTATCCACATCAGTTATCTGCCTAATTTTCTTAACAGCAAAGGCGGCAGAACTGAGTCTACCCGACAGCTTCTCAATGTGAGGACCCCATTGTAACTTGGCGTCAATAGTTAATCCAAGAAAAACTGTCGACTCGACAGGGATCAACTCTACTCCATTTAGTTGAACATTGGTACTTAGCTGCCTGACATTTGGCGTAGAAAATTTAATGACTTTAGTTTTTTTTTTCATTTAAAAAAAGGTTATTTACATTAAACCAATGGGCAACTTTAGAGAGTGCATTGTTAACTTCGTCAAAATTTGTTAGCTGACGCTTGACTTTAAAAATAAGAGAAGTGTCATCCGCGAACAATACTATGTTGTGATTATCCCTCACGTGATGAGGTAAGTCATTAATATAAATTAAAAACAAGAATGGACCTAGAATTGAGCCCTGCGGAACGCCCATGGTGACCACAGATCCTGCAGATCTCTTGCCATTAACATCAACCCTCTGAATTCGATTATTCAGATAAGAAGTCAGAAGGTCGAGAGCTCTGTCCCAGTCTATCTCTATCTCAAAGTCTCATTCGAACAACGCGCAGCTCTGGCAAGTATTGACCAGGCAGTGCTTGGTTCTTACCAGACACTCTTCTCTTCCCTTACATTATAAAAACATAGACTAAAAAAAGAGGAAAAAACCGGCCAAGTGCGTGTCGGACTCACGCAAAAAGGGTTCCGTATCATTGATTTATGAAATTAAAGGATTTAAGTTATTTGTATGAAAAATTACGGGGTACTAAGCGGTTTACGATTTACGAGGTATTAAAAAAAGTTTTATAGTAATGTACATCATATGTTTTTTTTAGATTTTTAATTTTCTTATTTTAGAAGTTAGAGGGGGAGGGGGATTAATCTATTTCCACTTTGGAAGTATCGGTCACGTAAACTATTCGGTTTAGAAAAAAAAGTATTTTAGAAACCTCGATTTCATTTTTGAAGACCTATCCATAGATACCCCACACGCATGTGTTTGATGAAAAATTTTTTTTTGAGTTTCAGTTCTAAGTATGGGGAGCCCCCAATATTTATTTTTTTTTTTTTATTTTTGCATCAAAATCTCAATGCGGTTCACAGAATACATCTACCTACTAAGTTTCAACAGCTCCTATAGTTTGGAAAAAAATGGCTGTGACCTACGAACGGACAGACGGACAGACAGACATGACGAATCTATAAGGGTTCCGTTTT
Source organism: Sesamia nonagrioides (assembly GCA_017933935.1). Lineage (NCBI taxonomy): Eukaryota > Metazoa > Arthropoda > Insecta > Lepidoptera > Noctuidae > Sesamia > Sesamia nonagrioides. The sequence goes on from JADWQK010001879.1 coordinate 925,177, forward strand.
CTGCCATTTGCCTACGGAACCCTAAAAATGAAAGACAACGAAACAAAATGCGATCAATATTATAAGAGCGCGCGCGCGCGCGCGTGTGTTTTGTATACACAACAATTCAAAACTCTTCAAGTCAGACAGTCAGAAGAATCTGAATCTACTAACTGTGCACCTCGCTGGAATGCGACCCCTCTCCTGCTTCCCTGCGCGGCGCCTCGCATTCGCCATAAGCGCGGAGTAGCGATAGCATCTTTGTTACAATGCAGCTGCCCCCTCCTAAACAAGGTATAAACGAGGACTTATCTCTAACTTTCAAATAAATCACGCAGTAGACACTGCCAAAATGTACGGTATAATTGCCAAAAAATCGAGTGCGATCACTCTAAAAATTTGACATTGCCACCCCCTTGATGCTTGCATGCTTGACGTTGTCCATTCGAAAGCGTATGTAGAAAACCTACATATGGAGAAGAACGGATAAGAAATTCCACGGACACTTTTCATTCCATTTCAGGCTAGAACCGTAAAGCATTTTCATTACGTTACATAATGTAATAACATCTAAAACTCTAAACCCAATTTGGTGGCATTTTTAGGTCACAAGTCGGATGGCGGTCGAAATTCAGTTTTGTGTTGCTACAAAAGCTTTTAACCTTAATTTAGAAAGAAATCTCGTAAAATGGCGTCCGTCTATCGGTAATAATGTTATAGTCTGATGAAAAGCGACAGTAAATCGAGACAGGCGGATAATTTCGAAGTATTAAACGTGGGAGAAAACGAGGTAGGAAGTATTATAGTTAAACAAAACACCATCTATCGAATATTTAGAGAATTACTAGGGCTATTTGTCAGAACCAAAGCGAAAGCTATAGCTTCGTTTGGGCATTGTTTTCGAAATTCATAAATATTATATGTCATTGGAAAGTCTGTTGAGTAGCAAAGAAAAATTTAGAGAATTACTAGGCCTATTTGTTAGAACCAAAGCGAAAGCTATAGCTTCGATTGGGCATTGTTTTCGAAATTCATGAATGTTATGTCTCATTGGAAAATATGATAAGTAGCAAAGAAAATGGTGTATAATCCTACATACAGTAAGTTCTTGTATTATTTATCAAAAATGTAAGCTCGGAGTCTGAATTATCTTACGTTGTATCACTACTAAACCGTAGAAAATCAAAATCACAAGTAATTTTTTGAAATGGGGCTGAGAATCAGCACTTTTTAACATCAATATTACACGAGACAGTGTCCCAAAACGCCCGCCCTTCGCCACTTCCTAGTGCTTCCGCTTGGAAGAAGAAATGGCAGAACAAACTCCCCAGCACCACAGCTGTCTGTTCATTAAAAAAAACACATGACTTTACACAATACTAGGTAAGTACCTACAGTAATTAACACAAGAAAACACAGACCATTAAATGAAATTATTTTCCATATGCCAGCTGACCACGCCAAAATGTTAATTAAGTAAAAACCTATTACCTAAATAAAAGCCTCAGACCGGTATAAAGGGCGTGACAACTCACATATATTTTATGCATAAAAAAAAGACAATTATATGAACTCATACTTATAACGTGTCAGTAAGCTAATTCTGGAGAAAGAACACAAACATTGTCTTGACTTAATCAGAGCCACTAGCTATTCTTATCATTTGAATAGTAATTTACAGAATAATATGAACAAAGACTGGATTTTGATTGCGCTTTAAATGCATTGTAAGGCAAGTCTAGCAAAGCAGGGGGTATCTTGTTATAAAAAGTTATACCAAGCCCAACAAAAGAGTGATGAACCTGAAAAGGGAAAAGGGTGAAAAGGGCCTCGTAGTTTGTCCTTATTTTTGGTGTTAACATTGTTACAATTATCCTGTTCCTACATTCATCTCAATATTTTGAACAAATATTTTTGATGATTCTTCTTCTTCTTCAGCCTATACAGGTCCACTGCTGGACAAAGGCCTCCGCTAAGGCTTGCCACAATGACCGGTCTTGTGCTGCCCGCACCTTCACCTGGTCATTGGTCCACCTTTTGAAGGTTCTACCACGTGTGAGATGCACACATGCATCGGCAGTCGATTTCTCCTAATGACCATTAAACAGCCACGAATGACAGCTGGGGCTTTTTTTTTAAATAATTATAAACTAGTGCTTGAATGCAATCCCGACTGATGGTAAGCAGTGATGCAATCGTTGATGGAAAAGTGAGTATTTGGTCTTTAGGTCTTCTGGTAAATGCCCATCTAGTGTGCCCAAATTGACGCTGAATGATAATGAACTCAAGCGGGTAAGTCATTTTAAATATCTGGGACACTATGTTACCGAAGATCTTGATGACCAAATGGACATTGAAAGGGAGCGCAGGGCGCTGGCGGTTAAGAATAACATGCTGGCACGCAGGTTTGCTCGTTGCAACGAGAATGTTAAAATCACTCTTTTTAAAGCGTACTGCCAGACTTTTTACACGAGCAGTCTGTGGTTTTGTTACACACAGAGATCGCTCAGTGCGCTGCGAGTCCAATACAACAACGGTTTCAGGATGTTGCTGGGGTTGCCCCGTTTCTGTAGTGCATCTGGCATGTTCGCAGAAGCCCGTGTTGATGGCTTTCATGCCATTATACGCAAGAGAACCGCTTCCTTGCTACGTAGAGTACGGGGTAGCACTAGCAGCATTTTGAGAGTAGTTGCTGAGGGGATCGACTCCAAAATAATGGAGTGTTTTATGCGGGTCCTAGTCAGACAGCAAGGAGTGTCTGGCTGAGCTCGCAAATAATTTAATATTGTCTTACTTTCTACTTTTTTACTTTTTTATTATTACTAACATAGGCTTAAGATCTTTGTAGTACTAACCAAATATGGATACATACTGTCCGAAATAAATTATTATTATTATTATTAAAACGCACTAGTTTATTAAGCCTATTCACTTAAAAAACTTAGGAATAGGAAGGATGCCGGCAGTTGAGCGAGGTGATGAAATCTTAAACCCAAGACCAACACGACCAACGATGATGCGCTAGAGGGAGATTGATCTGGAGACTCTCCACGACTACACTACACTAGGCCATCTCTACTTCTTGTTAGAATGATAGATGTGAATAAAAACATGGCGGCTATAAACACATCAATTTACGCCAGGCGTTGAATAATATAACAGGATCAATAGTAAATGAAGTCGTGGTGGCCTAGTGGTTAAAACACCAGCCTCTCAAGTATGAGTGCGCGGGTTCGATTCCAGGTCAGGCAAGTACCAATGTAACTTTTCTAAAGTTATATGTACTTTCTAAGTATACCTTGGACACCAATGACTGAAGGTGAAGGAAAACATCTTGAGGAAACCTGGACTTTAAGTCTGAAATCGCCAACCCGCATTGAGCAAGCGTGGTGATTACGCTCAATCCTTCTCTGTATGAGAGGAGACCTGTGCCCAGCAGTGGGACGATAAAAAGGTTGATGATGATGATGGATAGTAAATATTTATTTTCTTTCAAATAACAATAAAAACAATATTTATTTCCTTAAAATATTTATTTGCTTTCCTTTAAATAAAGAATTATCAAAATCGGACCACCCTGTAAGAAGTAATCACGCGTGAACTTGAGAACCTCTTTCGTATTTTTTCGGCGAAAGGGTTTCTTATTAGAATAGGAAGTAAGGTAATATTTTCATACCTTCTTAAAAAAACTGTAAAGGTTTTGTAATCCATACTTAATATTATAAATGCGAATGTAACTCTGTCTGTCTGTCTGTCGGTCTGTCTGTCTGTCTGTCTGTCTGTCTGTCTTTTGATGAAATTTGGCACAGACAATCTTTAGACCCTGAGAAAGAACATAGGCTATCTTTTATCACGGAAAAATTTGATATTCCCGAGGGAAATCTAAAAAGCCCGATATAACCGAACTCCACGCAGGCGAAGCCGCGGGCGGAAAGCTAGTAACTTATAATATTAAAAACGCCTAAATATTCACAATTCCATCCCAAACCCATAACATATCATTTATCCCTTATCTTGGATCATTCCCCCATATAGATACCGGATATCCCGTTCCCATAAAAAACGTTAGTAACATGGAAATAAAAACAAATAACAAGGGGAGTTAGAGCCATCGGGGGTGTTCTGGGTTCCAATAAGTAGGTACCTCATGGATATTGGGTGTTTCAGGCGCTCTACGACATTTTCGTACAGGTTTTCTATTTTTTTAAACATTAAGAAGTAGTGCTTGGCCGCGTTCCCGCCTGATGGTAAGCAATGATGCAGACGTTGATGGTAAAGCGCACTAGTTTCAACATTATCAACCTTTTTTTTATTGTCCAACTGCTGGGCATAGGTCTCCTCTCTTACAGAGAAGGATTGAGCGTAATCACCACGCTTGCTCAATGCGGGTTGGCGATTTCAGACTTAAAGTTCAGGTTTCCTCAAGACGTTTTCCTTCACCTTGTAATCAGTCATTCGTGTCCAAGGTATACTTAGAAAGTACATATAACATTAGAAAAGTTACACTGGCAAGTACCAGTGTAACTTTCTGACCTGACCTGGAAACGAACCCGCACACTCTTACTTGGGAGGCTGGTGTTTTAACCACTAGGCCACCACGACTTCCACTAGACCACCACAACTACTACCTACCACTAGCTTATTAAGAGCCTATTCACTCTAGCCTTGAAAACACTCAAATTGCAGTCAGATGGAAAGACCGTTGCGGCCATTTTGTTTAAACATTGCCCCACACTAAGAACCACCTGTATCTTGGGTGCGTTTACAAACATAAACATCCAGACCCGGAACAACTACTTGTAGGTCATACAAATATTTGTTCCGTGCGGGAGTCAATAGCGTTCTTAAGCTGACTGCCAATAGCTGTCAATAGCTTTCTTGAGCTGGCTTAAGGGACTGCCGAGGAATTTGGAAAATAGGTATTTGAAGAAACTATTGCAGTCGCGCTGTTTCCAACCTCTCCCGGTAAAGTGCGAAAAGGGCATTTGAAACTCCGGCGGATTTTATCTACAAAAACGTTGACCAAAAGACGTTTCGTATTCCGTTGTTTTCTTTTTCAAAACACGACAGGTCTCAATTATTTTTATATCAAAATTTAGAGGAAAAGTATACCTTCGCTTCTATTATTTTCTTTTTTGTCAAAAACTTATCACGTTTGTCTAATAGTCATCTGAACATCGCGGTAAAAATGGGTTATTTTACGCGATTTCGAAGTATCATATTTCTTTTTATTTATTAAAAAAGTTTCGAAAAAATTCAAATGATAGGGGCACGTATAATCACGGTGTAAAATTGTAGGAAAAAAATAATTGCTCTAATAGCTTTATCCACGAAGAAAACAGCGGAATACGTTTGTATAGAGAAAGCACCACTAGAGTTCCCTCTTAACCACTGCGCTAACCATACAGTCATCAATTGTTCCTTATTAGTATTTATTTGTTAAAACACCGTAGATCGCAAACACATATTGCTATTGTAAACATTTTCATTTTTAATGTCTGGACTTGAAAAAAGACGATGATCCCTGAGTTTGTTTCGGCTTTTCTTCTCAGAGGTATATTTAAAAAAAAAATATGACGTGCAAAAGTGATTTTATTTCATTTCGAACATAAGTTTCTATTGACGAGCATGACATCCTGAGCTCCATTCTCTGGTCGAATATGTGTTCTGGAATGTTTCAGTACCAGCCCAGTTGATGAGGATAAGCATGTTTCGAATGTGCCTGTAAACGCAGGAGCTTCTTTATAGACACTGGCGCCGATTCTCTGGTTCACAAACGAAACTAATTTTGAGTTACTTAACTCAAAATTAGTTGCAAGCACTTGCTTGAGTTAAATTTCTTTCTATTTCATTAAGAAAAGGATAGAAGATAACATTTTAGTTTAATCCTGTCAAATTAAGATATTCCATAGACATTTTTTTTTTTTTGGTTAATTTGTTTCCGTTCGGGCGAATGGAAAAGGCAAAGGCATAGTACGCCATACAGCCAAGTCTTCAGTAAATTTTTCTTCATTAAATATCTATCCTAACTTATTCTAATTTATCCTTACTTATCCTAGCATAACTTAACCTAAACTAACTCCTTTCGTTTTACGCGTTTGGACGATAAGGAGCGGTTTAGCGTAAAGACATGATGAGGCCACTATGCTACAATATTTCACTGTTCTTTTTGAATTATTCACTGAATGCACTTTTTACTACATAAATCACGCGTTTTTATTTAGTAAACGACACTATAAATAATTTGAAAAGTCCAATGAAAAATGAGCGTGACACTCATCTTGACATTCCCGCCAAACCCTGACTATTCCATAGACAGTTTAGAGTTTAGACGCGATTATAAACATGGCGACCAAAAATACGCGCGGAATAATTTGACAGGTCTGAACTAACATATTATCTTCTGTCCTTTTCTGAATGAAATATAAAGAAAGTCTGACGTATTCACAGCGTGTTAGTAAACTTGTTTACCAGAAGTTAAGCGCGCGTCAATTAGGGAGATAATAAAAACGTGGCGAGCTAAACAACAGAAACCTCGAGACACCGACTTCTAGAGCCATGACAAAAGTAAAATAATTTTTTCCTTTTAAGTGTTTTTTTGAAGTCGGTTTCTATTTTTGTGTAAAAAGTTTTTATTTCATGCTTTTCAGTGTTTAGTCGAAATTTGAAAATTAGGTACCATAACCCATGTTAGAATAAGTTCTCATCAATACGAAAAAAACCCTTTCTCAAAAACTACGGAACCGATTTTGATGAATATTATAGTATTCCCTAAGTTGAACAATACATAGTAGAAAAAAAAACTTAAATCAGACTAGTAGTTCCGGAAATATTGTGCGCGCACAAACATAAAAACATAAATACACTTGAAATTTGGCTTATATACATACGGGTCGAATTTATAACCTCCTTTTTTTGAAGTCGGTTAAGAATGCTGCACAAACAGGGAGACAAAAATAAATATTTCTAAGAGGTTCCGTATTTCGAGATAACGGATCATCCCCTTCACCCCTAAACAAAGGAATCTGCAAACGCAGAAATTACAGATGTCATAAATTTATTTTTATTCATTTTAAATATTTTTAATGAGCTTGTGATTGTAGTGTTTTTCTTTTGCATGAGGGATTCGACAAAATTGCATTTTATTTTATAAATTATAAACAAGTGCTTGACCGCAATCCCGCCGAAGCCGTACGGAGGACGGGTCTGAGCAGTTGTGTCGCGATGTGTGCCGGGTACGATGCGCCAAATGATGTTGTGTCGGGAGTTTGGTCGTGGAGGGTCTCCAGATCAATCTTCATCTCGCGCTCGTGCTGCATCGCTGGTCGTGTTGTTGGGTTTAACATTGCATCACCTCGCTCAACTGCCGTCTTCCTTCCTATACACTCAGTTTTGGAGTGAATAGGCTTAATAAACTATCGCGCATTACTATCAACGATTGCATCACTGCTTACCATTGTAAGCAGTTATACAATCGTTAATTGTAAAGCGCGCTAGTTTATTAAGAGCCTATTCACTCTAGAGTGAATAGGCTCTTAATAAACTAGCGCTAGGCTAGCCTTGAAGACACTCAAATTGTAGTCCCTCGATATACGCGGTATAAAAGAGGAGGCGAAACGCCTCGTCCGGATAGAAGTGGTGTACACAACGTAAGTGTGGAAACTCGCCGTACGACGGGTCGTCCGATGGTAGAACAGAGATGGGGGAATTAAATCATGCAATTCTCTCGCACACTCTCCAAAATTCATCCTATAGAACACCGAAAGGCTGGCTACTCTACGTCTGTGATTAGTTATGCCTGTGATATGTAGATTATATTACGCAATTGTTATGAATAAAAATTTTAAAACTTTAGCAAAATCGAAGATTTATAACATACTGAGACAGATCAGACTGTGAAGGTTCATAAAATTACTAGAATTGCCTCTCAAACTGCGAATGTACAGCCGATAGCACATCAAGGCCCTACAATCAGTCAGATTTCTTTATTAGATTTTCAACTTTATCGCTAAAGCATTAAGACTTAAGCTTTATTGGGAATATTTTACACTTTCGGGTAGCTTGCCCTACTGTCGTCTGTATTTAAAATTAGTAAAATTGCCGCTCTCATGGCTGTGTCGCATTATAAGGACACAAACGTAAAGATATCGTTGAGTTATCCTAGTGAAACTAAGACCGAGATCTATAAACTTCACTTAGCATGTAATTAGATAGCCTTGTCACTGCCATACAACTGTTAAACCTACCACAAGTGCAAGACACAGACAAGAACACGTGTAAGTCAAAGCATGAACCAGGTACCCTTTACAGATCTCGTCGTCCGGAAATCAAGCAATTTAAGCACGGGCATAGTTAAAAAAAAAAACAATATAACATTATAAAAGTATATTGTCTACATTCTAAAATATGACCATTATTTTTATTTTTCGAAATTACTTTCTTTCAACACAAATGTTATCCATCAGCCCTGTCTTTAAAAGACGGACACTCATCGCCTTTCAAAATTTATCTGCTAAGACTTTAATTACTACCGTCAATTTTAGGAGTATCTGCAGCGTCTTTCACATTGTCAGCAGCATCCTTTGTTTCTGCATTTGATTCAATAGGAAGTGTTTTGTTTTGATTTTCATCAATTTTTGGTTTTTCTATCTCAACTTTTTCTGTAGTATTAGGTGGACTGACTTTTGGATCAACAGGTTTACTTATTTTATCCTTTTTTATAACTTCATTGTCCTTTTTGGGAGCTTCTAGTTCAGCTTTTGAATTGTGGCTTTCATCATTTTCTTCTGGAGAATTCTTGATAATGTTCCCTAATGCATCTATAACAATTTTGGTTCCATTTTCGAGAGTTTGACGCACTTTTATTAATGCTCCTTGGTTTTTTTCTCCTGCACTTTTAGTTTTTTGATCTTTTGAAACTACCAGGTCATCTAAAAGACCGCATTCGGTGCTCACAATTAATACAAATATAATTATGAATGATTTCATGTCTGTGTATAAACGTTTAGAGGCCGCGGAGAATACTTAATATGTCAAATACTAACTATACTATGTATAGTTATTATTTATGAAACTTATCAGCAATAGTTCAGAGATCATTTGAGTGCAGTTGGGAAATAATGTTGCATTCATTTCGTGGTACTTAATAATAATAATTGGTCTTGTGTTTTCAAGCAGGACTGTTCAGCGTGGGATCCTAACTTCGATTCCTAAGTCAGTCAATGTGTTATTTCGTTTTCACTGAACAACTTTCCTACGGGACGACATTGGCGTTAAGTTAGACTACAGATTGTGATATGACTCTTTTTCGTTGCCCATTATCATCACCAGCCAAGTCTTTTTTCAACTATGTTAAGGTCAGCTACCAGTCTGACCGGATTCAGCTGTACATCAGTATTTCACATGGAGCGACTGCCTATCTGACCTCCGCAACCCGGGCACTGGGTAATACGGTACTCCTTGGTAAGACTGGACACAATAAAGGATGAAGAAAAAAAAGCCCGGCGAAATTGTAATGAAACTCTATTGAGTTTTGGCGGGAAAGTCAAGTTGAGTGTCACGCTCATTTTTCATTGGACTTAAAAATCATTTATAGTGTTGTTTACTAAATAAAAGTGCGTGATTTATATAGTAAAAAGTGCATTCAGTAAATAATTTATAAAGAACAGTCAAATATCGCAGCATAGTGGCCACATCATAACTTTGTATCAAACCTCCCTCTTAAGACGGTCCACGCGGCCATCTTTTTCGACTGAATAATTCATTACGTGACATTGGCTAAATGGACAAACCGTGCGAAGCCAAAAAAGAAAGAAAGAAAGAACTCTATGATTATCATCTACTAATTTAAAATTGTCTAAATGCTAATTACTGTGGAGTAATTCTACTAATATTAATAAATGCGAGGGTCCGTGAGTATGTTTTTCTTTCATGTAAAAACAACAGAACGGATTAAGATTAATCTCGGCATTCACATGGTTTATAACTAGGAATACCACATGGGGTAATTTTTATTGCAATATTCCTACGGGATCGAAGCCGACGCAGGTGAAACCGAGGGCCTCAGCTAGTTTTATTACAAAACAGTGCAGATGAACGAGATCCTATATGTAGATAGAGTACAGAATCCTTGCAGTACCTACTCTATCTATAGGATTTCGTTCACATTTGACACTGTCATTCAGGCTCTAAAGGATCTTTCCTTTAAAGCCTGAATGACATTGTCACCTGGTGTTTTTGGTACTTATATCGCTCAACTAGTAATATATCGGGTAGCTGGTACTGCCGACAACAACATTGGCTCTGTAATTAATACTTGTTTAAAAATATGTTTCCCGTATAAATTGTGTTGTATACTAATGCAATAGAGAAAACTTGATAGTGAAAGTGTTGCAATGGATTACCTGAATTACCTACCTAACTAAATGCCCGTGCTATTGTCATTTCATCGTCGGTGTACATAGTGTTGTGCTGTAATTAAAACGACAAAGACTAATTTTGCACTGGAGAACTGGAATTGTCGTAGTCGTGCTTACCTACATATTCACAATAAGTTCGAGTGCTATAATCAGGAAGAACTACAAGTGAGTGACTATAGAAAAAGTTAACTTTAGTGCAAATATACAACTGATGATGCATTCTTGTGATAACAACTTTGTGCAAGAACGGACAAAATAAAGGTAAACCAATAAATAATTAATTCTGGTAAAACTATAAGTGGACATTTAAAGTAAAACAACCTCTGGATTGATTTGTTATTACTACAACACCTAGCGTCATAAAACTTGAATCTTACAACATCATCTCGCATCAAGGATCTGCACTTCTTCATTCATTTCTAACAACGGCGTTAGTACTTATTGTTTGTCATTGATTGAAAATAAGAGGTGTTCTAGTTCCACTATTCGCCGATAGAGGGGGGCACCAGTACAACAACAGTCAATATGGAAGAGTTAAGGAAACTTATTATAGACATGAAATCTGAGTTGCAACAAAGATTTATCACTGTGGAACATTCACTTAGAAATCTAGAAGGAAAAATTACTAATAACGTAAACAATAACAATAATGAAAAGTTCGATAAACTGGATAGCAACTTGAATAGTTTAAATTCACAAATACAAGAGCAAGAGAAAAAACTCGATGAAATAGAGAAGAATATAAAACAAAGAAATGTTGTATTTTTTGGAGTAGAAGAAGGTGAAACGTCATATTTTCAGTTGGCACAAAACATTATACAAATAATACAACAAAAACTAAACATTAGTATACAGGAGTTTGAGGTGGAATCAGTAAGGAGACTTGGAAAAAGGAACAACAACACAAGACCAGTAGTTGTGGCGTTTACAACACTGGGAATGAAAATAAAAGTATTAAGAATTAAGAAAGAACTGGCAGAGTCAAATATGTACATCAAACAGGAATTTCCAACTAAGGTGCTTAAAGTTAGAGAACAGTTAAAACAGCAACTAAAACTTGTAAAAGAAAAAGGAAATGAAGCTTTCATACATTATGACAAACTCATAATTAAGCGCAGCAATGAGAAGCCGAACAATAAAAGGGCACCCTCAGATTCTCCTCCGGAAACTTCCTACAGTAAAAATAACAAAAAGAAACTGAAAGGAAATAATCAAATTATTGGCTACCTGAAACAATGTGATAAAATACTAGATCAAGCAAAAACGTAGACAAATAAGGCATGAAATTCATAAGCTCCCTCCATCATTAAAACACATCATGGAAGTAAAAATATACTAACAAGATCTCCCAGTACGGCTGGTCTCCGTGGGAGTGATAGACTAAAACCACAATAGACAGAGAACTAAAACCCTCCGTGCAAAAATGCATGGAGGAGGCCTTACTCAAAATTGGGTATCCCAAAAATAAAAATAGTTTATAAGTTCTATTTTTTGTATTTATAATATCAATTTCATTTAAAAAAATGTGCTTATACTAATTTATTGAATCAATTGTTACTACATAACTATAAATTTTATTTTATTCTATTTCTTTTGAAACTAACATATTTAATATTTTGTTAATCGATTCACTACAAATGTTACATCATAATATTAGGTATTTCAATACTATAAATTGTCTATTTTAAAATAACTGTCATTTGTTAATTTAAAATAATATACAGGTAAATGAATAACAATTTTACACAATAAATCCATAAAATTATGAATTTATAAATAAGTAACTGTAGTAAACAATTTTCTTTTGTATAATTTAGTATGGTGCTGATTTGTTGCATGCTATTTTATAATATAAGGAATGTAACAAGAGTGAAATATGTTATATTTGGGAATAAAGAGCTTCATCATTATTATTATTATTAGTAATATATCGACACATTTACGTTTTTCACATTTTACAGGATGAAAGATTAAAGTATTTATAAATGTTTGAAATTAATTTATGAGTTAATTTTACTATTTTATACAGATATATTATCTATCATTATTATCGACAGCCTCCGTGGCGTAGCGGCAGCGAACGCGGCCGTTGCGCAAGGAGGTGTGGGTTCGATCCCCGCACAGTGCAAATGTTCGTATTCATGAATACGAATATTTGCACTGGTCTGGTCGTGCCTCGGAAAGCACGTTAAGCCGTTGGTCCCGGTTGCCATACGAAAATCTATTGGCAGTCGTTACGGGTTGTTGGAGCCCTCAAAGTCTAGCAATTGGTCTAACTGCAAAGCTTAGATATCGCTTTCGGGTTGTGGAGGTCAGACGGGCGCTTCACGGAAAATATTGAAGTTTAGCCAAAATCAGCAATTAGACTGGTAAAGCGGACTCCAGACTCCAAAGCTGAAAGCTACGGATGCGACTGGGATTAAAGCTGAGATGATGATATTATCTGTTATTATATTGTGTATTAGTTTTATACTAGTAAAAAACGCAAGAATACATTTTTTTAAATTATTATAATTAAAAAACTAATGCTTGACCGCAATCCCGCCTGATAGTAAGCATAAAAACTAAAGTTAGTAAAAAACTGAGTGAATAGGAAGGAAGACGGCAGTTGAGCGAGGTGATGAAATGTTAATAGCAACAAAACGACCAACGATGCTGCACCACAGGGAGATTGATCTGCCACCACCGGGTTCGAGGTACCTACTAGTATAGACGCTAATAACGTGTACTAATAAACACAGTTTGGAATTTTTTGCAGATGTTCCAATATATTATTATATGGTACGATATTTGTAAATATCATAGGAATGTTGATAAAAACTAAGGCCAGCTTAGTTTCGATTTTGGCTAGACGTTAAAATATTCTTTCCTTATAATATCCTCATTGTAGATTATTTGCGTGAACTTGCCCACTGCTGTCATAAATTTTTAGTCACTCCTTTGGAGACTTTAATACTCGCGGGTTATGTCACTTTATGCATGTTGTCACGTGGCCGGTTCTGTTGCTGGCTCTGTTGATTCAGTTGTAGTTATTTGAAGGTCTAGTATTTCTTTTGAATCAAAATCAACCTCTATGGTCGCACAGGTTCCATCAGGAGTCCTTTCTTTATCTGAACTGCATTCGTTTACTGATAAGGTTGACATTTGTAAGGCAACTTTTGTAGCTCGGTCGTTCTTTAAACGTCTGTCGTTTTGCTTTGCTTTACTTATTTCAATGTGTTTTGACTTGTTTCGATGCAGCTTACTGTTCAATAGTTTCTTTTTACTGGGTTGGGTATTTTCGTCTTCAATTATTGGAATAAAATTTAACACATTATTTGGTACATTTTTAACAACACTTTTTCCACTAGATCTTTGAGAGTTACGGTTCACTTCTTTTTTGATGTCATTTATAGTTGAAGTATTTTCATTATTAATCACTTTGACTGCTCTAATTGCGGGATCCATGAAATGTTCATCAATTGTTACATCATTAGTTATTTTTTCAGCTAATTTTAATGGTTCTACATATTTGAAGTTAAAGATTGAAAAGACACAAATAATCAAGACACCCGTTTTCATTTTACTCTTCACGATATATTAATGTTGAGAGAGATGATAAATAAAAAAATACGTTTAATCATTTGAATGTAAGAACTCACAAGTGACAGATAACACAATGGTCGCCTCCTCTACATCAATTTGTATATCACCATATCTCCAAGTTCATAGTTCATTACAACAACAAGTGACTTCGGTATAAATCAACGTACACTTTTCATAAGACATTCTTTATCTTATCGGTAAAAAACAAGCAGCTACTCAGGGAGACTTCGAGACTTGTGAAGCGGCAAAATAGCTCAGCTGCTGATTCGTATGAGTCTAGCATTTAACTATTCTCATCAAACAGTCCGAAACCTCCGCGACTTTAGCTATAAGATCAAGAAATGACTTACTTATCATCAAATAATCATAATAACTAACAATCGCAAGCTCGTTTATACTTTAAATAATATTTGTAGGTACTGAAGATGGGTAAAATCTGAATGATTTGAGTAGGTATAAATTATCAAAATTGCAGAGGCATTTCTTCTTCTTCTTAGTCTACAGAGGTCAGCTGCTAGACAAAGGGCTCCCCTAAGGCTTTCCATGATAACCGGTCTTGTGCTGCCCGCATCCATCGACTTCCCGCGACCTTCACCAGGTCATCAGTCCACCTTGTTGGGGGCCTCCCCACGCTACATCTTCTGTTTCGTGGCCGCCACTCCAGAACCTTACTGCCCCATCGGCCGTCGGTTCTACGAGCAATGTGCCCCGCCCACTGCCACTCACTTTATATCCGCAAGCTGATCGAATATTCCAGATCTATCTCGAAGTTATGGTTTACAACTAGCAGGTAGTTACAGGTGCTATGCATTTTAGATCGAACCTCTATAATGCATAGGTCTCAAGATATAGGGCTTAAAAGTTACGTAATGCATGTCGCGCTATATTGAACCTTATGACACTGCCATAAGGTGCATTCGTAACATTATGAAGAAGCCCTGAAGAAATTTAAACTGTTTACAATGCAGTCTAGACGCCTGTTGCTTCAAGATTTTGTATACAATAGGTTCACCAGTGTGAATTTAACACTATGAGTTTGTCCGCACTGTAATCCGGTGAGAGGTGTTTGCTATGACTATTTGTCGAACAAATAGGGGAGAGCAAGCGCTGCTTCATAGGTTAGTTGATAAATGCATATACAATATGTAAAGAAAACCCTGTCCGGTCCGTGAAGGTATTGTTAGCTATCGATAACTGATTCTACTAAAGCCTAGAAAGCCGGGCTAAACTTAAAAAAATATCCTCTAAATAAATAAATAAATATTATTTCGCAAAAGGTAACTTACATGACAATACACGTGCGGGCGGCGGGGGCAGGGTACGCGGCACGCGAGCTTCACTCATATAATAATACTATGTAGTATTCTGTATATCTGTGATAATACCGTCAAAATTGGTGTTGTCACTTTTTAAAAAATCAGCAAATTTTGGGGAAGTTGGAAGTAATTCGCGGAACAAAACCTTTATTATCCCTATGGGTAATTTTATGTTACAATGACATAAAATCGGTTATCTGTGGAAATGTCCTTTATTGTTCTTTAACAACATGATATACTTAGTCTACTGAAACAAAATCAAATACTCGAAAATGCGGAAGCCGCGCCATGCCAAATGAAGAAAAAAAAAAACGTGATATGTTCATATTACGTTTGTATTATCTAATGTACTACAATTGCTTGTTTCCTTAATAAATAAAACAATGTGTTATATCAATAATGGTAAAAGTTTGACCTTTAGCTCGATAGATGGCGTTGCGCCGCTAAAAGGCACACTAGTTTAGTTACCGACGAGTCAGTTTATACTGACTCGTCGGTAACTAAACTAGTGTGCCTTTATTTTTGTCTTGTTGTTTTATTTTTGTTTTTTTTTTTTTGATTCCTTATGGAATCAAATCATCATCATCACACAGCGTTAATCCCAGTCATATCCGAAGCCTTTTCAGCTTTGGAGTCTGGGGTCCGCTTTACCAGTCCAACTGCTTATATGGCTAAACATCGACATTTTCCTTGAAGCGACTGCCGTCTGACCTCCACAAGCCGAAGGCGACATCGAAGCATTGCAGTTAGACCAATTATTGGACTTTTGAAGGCTCCAACAATCCGTAACGACTGCCACTAGATGTTTGTATGGCAACCGGGACCAACGGCTTAACGTGCTTTCCGAGGCACGACCAGACCAGTGCAAGTATTAATATTCCTGCATACAAATATGTACTTGCACTGTGCGGGAATTGAACTCGCGTCCGCTACCGCTACGCCACGGAGGCTGTCAATAAGGAATCAAATGTTATTAGTAAAAATTCATTCAAAACCAGTGTCGTCTTGTTTTATTTATGTTTAACACCTAGCAAAGTGAAGCATATCTTAGTGCGACGTTGTTCACAATGGATTATTTTATTAAATAAATTACCAAGTGTCTTCAAGGCTAGAATGAACAGGTTTTTAAACTGGTGCGCTTTACCATCAAAAATTGCATCACTGCTTACGATTAGGCGGGATCGCAGTCAACCACTAGTTTATAACATTTAAAAAAATGAGCCGTCGTTGCCCCATATAAAAAGGTAAAGATAGGCCATAACATCGGCTGCCCGCAGAAGTTACCACCTACCAGACAGTCTTGCCGCCAAGCGATTCCTTGTGTTCCGGCATGATGTCTGGTGAAACCGTACGGAGGACGGGTCAGAGCAGTTGTGTTGCGATCTGTGCCGGGTCATCATCACCATCACCAGCCATTGCTGGACATAGGCCTCCTTCTTGACACGCCAACAAGCTCGATCCTGAGCAGTTCCCCGCCAGCCACTACCAGCCACCTTTTAATGTCGTCGCTCCATCTCGCCCAAGGGCGTCCTACGCTACGTTTGCCGAGACGAGGTCTCCACTCGAGGACTCGTTTACGCTCCATAGCTCGCTGAGCGACTTTAAACTTATGGACTAGTCTGACCGTTAGTGTCCAAGTCTTGACCTGTGCCGGGTACGATGCGCCAAATGCTGTTTGTTGTGTCGGGAGTTTTTTCACGAAGGTCAACAACATCGTTGGTCGTGTTATTGGGTTTAACATTGCATCACAATAATTTTACTCAGTTTTTTTTTTTTGTGAATAGGCTTAATAAATTACCATCAGGCGGGATTGCGGTCAAGCACTAGTATTAGTAGTAGTAAAGTTATTAAAAAAAATGATATCTACTCCATGACTACTAAAGATTGCAATAAGGAAATAAATAAAATGCTAAAACTAAAGACCTACTACTTTTATTTATTTATTACTAGCTTTCCGCCCGCGGCTTCGCCCGCGTGAAGTTCGGTTATATCGCGCTTTTTAGATTTCCCTCGGGAACATCAATTTTTTCCGGGATAAAAGGTAGCCTATGTTCTTTCTCAGGGTCTAAAGATTGCCTGTGCCAAATTTCATCAAAATCGGTTGAGAGGTTTATGCGGGAAAGCATAACAGACAGACAGACAGACAGACAGACCGACAGACAGAGTTACGTTTGCCTTTATAATATTAGTATGGATTATTCTACAAGCGACAATTCTGAGTTGAAAAAATGATACAAACATACGCACTTTCAATCACACACAGACGCTCGCCTAGGATCTCACTTACTTGCACACACATACATACACCCTCATAAACTATTTTATGATGTATCGACAAGGTTTTTCTCCTTTTTTCATTATTTTTTTTTACACCACTTTTACTGTTTTATAATAGCCAGACCTTCTAGCACAGGTATACAATGTTATTTTTTATTTATTTGAAACCTGAATATAGTTTGTTCAGAATAAGCAACTGAATCGATTCCAATCATTTTACACCATGTTATATTTTTCCTAAATACATTTAGAAATTGTTACAGTGTGGTTACCGAGCACACACGGTAGGTACTCCGCGTTCACGCAACAGCTGACGCCAGAGGTCAACGCCTCGCGCTCGCCCAAACGAGCCGACCTTTGACCATATTTTTGCTGATACAACCAAATAGAATAGCAAGCTCATAACCTTGTGGTTTTTCGTTATATCTTTTTAAAATTTTGTATATAGATTCTTTATTTAAAAATACTGGACACGTGTTTCGGGTTTCGCATAAACAAAAAATTATGTTGTATGCACATTGCACATGTTACTTAAAAGTAGGTCCATATTATGTAAGATTTATTGTAAAAGTTTTACAAGTTTCATGAATTAATATAGGTCGGATAATCCCGTGCTTAATAATATGTATGCCACTATTAGTTTAGTTTATAAATATTTTTAAAAATACCACCAGATGGCGTACCTATAACAAGTTATTTCGTCATTTTTGGAGGAAAAAATCATATAGTATTATAAAATATTTTACAAAATTGTTAGTTAAAAAGCGTTTCCATATTATACTTTTGTCGGCGTTTTGTTGAATTCAGGTATGTAAGCGCCTTAATTTCCGATTTTAGTAAACAGGTATACAGGTATGTTATGTTACCTGCTCTATCCTCGTCTTCTTGACGACTAACTTTCAATATTTCAATGTAGCCTTTTTTAAGTTACTAAAACGATTAAAGGCCCCAAGCGGGCCGCAAAATAATTCATAATAGGCAAGGGCATTTAAAATACGTAATCCAGAATGCGTGGATTTAATTAATAATTTTGATTACTCAATTGTCACACTGTATGTTATAAACTAATTCATACAAAAAATATTTAACATGTGCAGATAAACGTCAGAAAACATTATATTTGGCTTGGGATTTGTTACTCAACAGGTACGCAAGTATTATCGGCCGCCCTGTCTGTCCCAGCCGGACAACCTCCCACGAAAGCCGATGAAGTTGAAAAAAGACATAGAACCTTATTGTCTACCGTTACGGTCGATATTTCTGTGCAGGTGTTACCGTTTTCATCTACTATCAATGTCTGGTTGGCTGCGGGGGTAACAATTTCAGGTTTTTCTTCAGTTTCATCTTCATTTATAAGAGCAGTATTATTTTGGAATTCAATTTCTCGTTTATGCATTCTTGATGAATCTTTAGGTATGTAAACGTGACAGATGATGACGCCATCTGTAGTTTTACAGTTGGTGTCAGCTTTTCCATTCTTGTTTCCAGCACCTTCTGCGTTACTGAGTAGGTGTTTTATTTCTTCCATATCTGTAGATTGTGATTTGTTTTTAAATTCAATGTCCCTTTTATATTTTTTTGATGTTTGCTCGTTTGGCACTACGTTATTTATATTAAATTTCCGAGTGACCGTATCATCTTCACTTTCCGAGTGTTTACTAATAAATTTTCTTTTTGCTATTGAACTTTCTTCTATAATGTTTCCTATACGATCAATTTCTTCTTCAGGTAGTTGGCTCGGTTGAAATGTAGGTTCCCATGTATGCATTCCTGGTTGTAAATAATAGTTCTTGTTCATGAGTTCTTCCTCTTGAGTTTTTGTAACATTTAAAATATCAATTGGATCTGTAATTTGAGTATCTAGTCGATTATAATGAGCAGCAAGATTACTCTGTTGCATATCATCATTCAGAACTCTACACTTAGAACTTGCTATACAGCAGATTATTACAATAATGGCCTTCATAGTTCTTAGTTGATTATTTTCTTTATAACACTTTATCCAATACTTTTGCATTCACTATTGGTATCCTCTGCACTTTTAAGTCACTTGTTTTGACTATTGCACCGGTTAGCTTCAATCAGTTTTCTATAATTGTTAATATCAGAAACATTTTCTTCCACTTTGTCAGATACTGCTCGAGATAGATATAGGTATGTTATGTTACTTGCTTTATCCTCGTCTTCTTGACGACTAACTCTCAATATTTAAATGTCAGTGGATCTCACTTTAAATACACATTTAATATTATCATTATGTAGTTCAAGGTTCATATAAACAGAAGTAGATTTGGCTTATTTGGAACAATTTTTATGTTATCAAAATTAAAAACAAAATCAGAATTCAAATGAAGTATTTTGCAGAAAACACTGTCATACAAACTGAGATCAATTAAAATTAAGATAGACACATACCAAGAAAAAATGTTATTAAACATAAATTGCAGTAAGTTTAAACTGCAATATTTCAATTTTTACTTGCTGCAATTTTTATTTAACAACATTTTTTGGTAGGTGCTGGTGTGTCGACTTTTTTATTAACCCATCGCCATCGCCATCGCCATCACCAAAATCGGTTGAGAGGTTTAAGCGGGAAAGCGTAACAGACAGACAGACAGACAGAGTTACTTTCGCATTTATAATATTAGTATGGATTCGTTTCATTTCTCTGCAAAACAAGCCATTAGTGTTGTTAGAAAGCGATCTGTGATTAGCAAAATGTTAGTTTTTTAGAAGAACAATACCACAAAATAGATAATTTCTATATTTATTTTGTTGGCAAGTAAGCCCAGTTGACAAAATAATTACCTATGCTCCAATGAGGTGAAAGGGAAGTTTGCCACTTTAGATGTTTTGAATTTTGCTTTTTCTTTTTTTATACAATATGTAAAGAAAACCCTGTCCGATCCGTGAAGGTATTGTTAGGTATCGATAACTGATACTACTAAAGCCCACAAAGACAGGCTTCTTCTTCTTCTTCAGGCCTCCCCCAAGGCTTTCCAAAGACAGGCTAAACTTAAAAAAAATCCACCTAAAAAAAATATAATATATAATATAATATAAAATAAATAATATTTCGCAAAAAGAGGTAACTTAATACATGTGCGGTAAGCAACCCCTTCCGCGGGCGGCTGGGGCAGGGCACGCGACACCTGTGACGTGGTCGCGTCGCTATTCGCAATAATACCGGTGCTGTCACTTTTTTAAAAATTACCAAATTTCGGGGATATTGGAATTAATTCCCGGGAAAAAAGGATTATTTAAAAATTCATTAGTATTGTTACCATAATGATTATGTAAAATTTTATATTATATTTGGTCAAGTGTTTACCTAACCTTTATTATCCATAAGGGTCGGACAGGGTTTTCTTTACATATTGTATGTAACAAGTTAAGAAATTTACAAGTAAATAATATGATGACGTCAGCGACGGCGGAGCGGTAGGATTGTCACCATCTTGGCATGATGGTAAGGGCTCCATTTCATAGGTGAAATTTTGAATTAAAGCTCAAAGTGTAAATATACCCTCCAATCTCGGCAATAACAATTTAAATAGGCAATCCGACAGTTTCACCCTGGACGGGTCTCAATCCAAAGTGACCGTTCGACAATCCCCACTTTCCAAAACGACTTTGTCCACATGCCGCCATTACAAAATGACCTTTGCCCCACTACTACAGAAATCAAATTAGCAACTTCCATCAAAACGGCACCGCCATCCACGACAAATGTAATAAATTGGTAATCTCATAGCGTCGCATAACCTCGCCAAACAATGATAGTAGAGGCTGGTGGAGAGACCTTGAAAAAATGTTATAAAAATATGCATATGTACCTATAGAACATCTTTTTTATCATCGCAAAACTTTCTGATTGATTGTCCCATGTATATTTTCTTTTTGAGTTCTTATAAATAGATAGATTGAGGACGAGTGTTCGTTTTGCTCCGATCTCCTCTCAGTCTCTCCTTTCTATCTTTACGAAGGTTGAGTCAGATAACCTAAGATGGGACCTAGAGGCGAAAGTAGGTACTCGCATCATTGTACCGATGGCGCGAGGAAGAGCGGACACGGGGCTCCAGTCCGGTGCAGCGGCAGATCGAGATGCGCCGACAGGAGCTCCGTCAGGTACGTAAGTACTCGACGATTGGCTCGGGAGAAGGCACGGCTCCCTGTCGTTCAGGGTGACGCAGGTACTGTCGGGGCACGGCTGCTTCGGCAAGTACCTGCGTCCTTTAGGCAGGGAGCCGGACGCTCGGTGCCACCATTGCGTCCAATGCGGGGAGGACACGGCGCAGCACACGCTCTCCGAGTGTGTAGCTTAGGAGGTGCAGCGCCGTGTCCTCACAAATGAAGTAGGAGGCGACCTGACGCTGCCGGCAGTAGTGCGGAGGATGGTCGGTAGTGCAGAGTCGTGGGACGCGGTGGTGTCCTTCTGCGAGGACGTGATGTCGCAGAAGGAAGCTGCGGAACGGGAGAGGGAGATCTAAACTCCCTTCTCGGGCCGCAGAAGACGCACTGGGCGCCGAGGAAGTTCGGATAACGCCCTCTTCCGCCCCCCATGAATGGGTCCAGGGGCGAGGGACATGGGGAAGTCCTCGCCCACAAATGAAGTAGGAGGCGACCTGACGCTGCCGGCAGTAGTGCGGAGGATGGTCGGTAGTGCAGAGTCGTGGGACGCGGTGGTGTCCTTCTGCGAGGACGTGATGTCGCAGAAGGAAGCTGCGGAACGGGAGAGGGAGATCTAAACTCCCTTCTCGGGCCGCAGAAGACGCACTGGGCGCCGAGGAAGTTCGGATAACGCCCTCTTCCGCCCCCCATGAATGGGTCCAGGGGCGAGGGACATGGGGAAGTCCTCGCCCCCTATTTGATGGACCCCGAGGCGGTGGCGCACGCCCTCACTCGATGGTGGATGACTGAGGCGATGCACGATAGTTTAACACCCCACTACCCCGTGCGGGAGACGAGGCCCCACGCGTGCTCGTGATAGAAGAGACACCAGGCTGGTTTTAGTCAGTAAAAGTCTGAAAGACCCCGTCGCCACCTCAGGGCGGCGGACATCCTTTGAGGATTTCCACACCGTAAAAAACTAAAAAAGAAAAGATAACCTAAGATAAATTTTAGGGCACTTAAATGTAACTGTGATATTTGGATTTTCCTAATTGGATTAACTTATTATAATTATATTATTGTTGCAAGCGTCGTCGGCCCTCGTGAGTTGCAAAAACGACACATACATACGCACTCACACATACACACTCTCACCTTCGAACTCACATATACGCCCTCATCTCATCATCATCATCATTTCAGCATTAATCCCAGTCGCATCCGGCATCCGAAGCTTTTTCAGCTTTGGGGTCTGGGGTCCGCTTTACCAGTCTAACTGTTGATTTTGGCTAAACTTCGATATTTTCCATGAAGTAACTGCCGTCTGATCTCCACAACCCAAGGCAATATCGAAGCATTGCAGTTAGATCAATTGTTGGACTTTTGAGGGCTCCAACAACCCGTAACAGCTGCCATTAGATATTCGTATGGCAACCGAGATTAACGGCTTAACGTGCTTTCTGAGGCAAGACCAGACCAGTACAAATATTCATATTCATCCATATAAATATTTACACTGCGCGGAGATCGAACCCGCAACTCCTTGCGCAGCGGCGGAGTTCGCTACCGCTACGCCACGGATTATGGAAGCTGTCGATATACACCCTCATCTTTTTTTTACAAAACCTATATATTTTCGGTTTTAACGAGAACAAATTTAGAAAAACATCTATTGATTTACTTTCTGGTAATCCTTAACAATGACTGCTTCTTGCTGATATGGTGTTACGTGATTGTGGCAGACCATATCTGGACGGGGCACGCTATCCTGAGTTGGTTTGTGTGACTTTTCATGTTTACTTTTTTCGTTCATTATTTTCTTATTGTCCCTTTCTGTATACGTCCGCTTCTTTATTTCATGTAAAATCAACATGATTCCGTAGTTGTGGATTGAAACGTATAGCTGCTCATCATCATCCCAGCGTTAATCCCAGTCGCATCCGAAGCCTTTTTCAGCTTTGGAGTCTGGGGTCCGCTTTTACCAGTCCAACTGCTGATATGGCTAAACTTCGACATTTTCCGTGAAGCGACTGCCGTCTGACCTCCACAACCCGAAGGCGACATCGAAGCATTGCAGTTAGACCAATTGTTGGACTTTTTGAGGGCTCCAACAACCCGTAACGACTGCCTCTAGATGTTCGTATGGCAACCGGGACCAACGGCTTAACGTGCTTTCCGAGGCACGACCAGACCAGTGCAAATATTCATATTCATGCATACAAATACTTGCACTGTGCGGGGATCGAACCCGCGCCACCTCGCGCAGCGGCCATGTCCGCTACCGCTACGCCACGGAGCCTGTCTGAAACGTATAGCTACTACTTGTCCCAAATAAATAAAATAAAAATAAATCTAAGATCTAATTTACTTGCACACATATACGCACCCTTTCACACACTACTTTAGGATGTATCGCTTAGTTTTTTTTAATTTTTTTTTATTTTACCAAAAACAAAAAAGGTCTCATGTATATATAAATACTAGCTGCGCCACGCGGTTTCATCGGCGTAGGCTTCCATATGTTTTTTTATATGCTCCACTCCCATTGTTCGCAGCGTAATTTTATATAGCGAAAAGCTTTCCTGCATTAATGGGCTATCCAACGCAAAAAGATTTTTTCAAATCGGACCAGTAGTTCCAGGGATTAGCGCATTCAAACAAACAAACAAATTCACTAGCTGCCGCCAGCGACTTCGTTCGCGTGGAGTTAGTTGTGATCCGCTCCTATAGGTCGCGGCGTGATGTTATATAGCCTAAAACCTTCCTGGATTAATAGGCTATCCAACGCAAAAAGAATTTTTCAAATCGGAACAGTAGTTCCTGAGATTAGCGCGTTCAAATAAACTCTTCAGCTTTATATATTAGTACTAGCGGCCGCCAGCGACTTCGTTCGCGTGGTTTAGTTATGCTCCGCTCCTATTGGTCGCAGCGTGATGTCACATAGCCTAAAGCCTTCCTGGATTAATAGGCTATCCATCGCAAAAAGAATTTTTCAAATCGGACCCGTATTTCCTGAGATTAGCGCGCACAAACAAACAAACAAACAAACAAACTAACAAACTCTTCAGCTTCATATATTAGTATAGATATAGATAAAAAAAAAATAACAATTAATATTCTTATCATGTTTGAAAACGAATTTCAGCAACGGTCTCTGTTTCAGGCGAAATAGAAACTTAAATACAAGGTTCATATTTTGAGGGAAACATAAAGAAAACGTTATTATAAATAATCAGTCAGTCTTTATTGTTTTCTCTTTAAATCACATAAGCAGATAAGCAATCATCAACATATTAAGTTTAAAATACGTTACGTTACGTGTTTTCAATAAATTTGATTACCTAATCATCCGTATGGTCCGGGCTTAGAATAGTACCAACCCATATTCTCCCTTAGTTGTCGTAAGACGCGACTAAGAGAACACCAGGGAAGCGGGCAGCAGCGCTTTTCCTGTGGAATATCAAATTACTGCGATCCCCAGCCCAACTGCCAAGTATGGCGTTTATGGCAAACCCCCCCAATGTAATGGAAAACTTTGGGGGAGGGCTTTGTCCAGCAGTGGACCTCTATAGGCTGAAGAAGAAAAGGATTACCTAATCGTCACACCGTGTGTTATAAACTAATTTTCACAAAAAGTATTTAACATATGCACATAGACGTCAGAAAACATTATATTTGGCCTGGGATTTGTTACACAACAGGCACGCAAGTATTATCGTGCGCTCTGTCTGTCCCGGCCGGGCAACCTCCCACGAAAGCCGATGAAAATGATGGTGAAAAAAGACATTCGACTTTATTTTCTACCGTTACGGTCGATATTTCTTCGCAGGTGTTACCGTTTTCATCTACTATTAATGCCGGGTTGGCTGCAGGGGTAACAATGTCAGGTTTTTCTTCAGTTTCATCTTCATTTATAGGAGGAGTATTATTTTGGAATTCAATTTCTCGTTTATGCATTCTTGATGAATCTTTATATCTTTATATATAATCTTTATAGATATTGATCCGACGACGGCCGATGCTGTCAAAAATTTTATTTTAGTTATGAAAAATTATATTTATTCAATTCAAATTACAAAAATTTGTTAATGTTTTGATCATTATAATAATAGATTCTCACCGCGACAGAGGAAGTTCGTGCGCGTTTGATACTCCTAAAATAAAATATGTCGAACATGATAAAATGTAACGAGTGTAACATCGTCATTGACGAAATGTTGTCTTATATACAGAATAAAATTTCTGTGATTGATGAAGAAACTCTGGTGCGCATTTGTAAAACATCATTCACCAGTGAAGAAATTAAAAAATCAAAATCTTTGCTATTTGATTCGATCCCTACGGATAAAAGGAAAATTGTTCGGAAGAATAAAGGAAAGGAGGTAAGAGATTTAGCTGATATCGTAAATGTATTCAAGTCAGTGGATCCAGATACAATTCCAGTGTTTGTGGCCCGTCAATTAGAAAAGTTGCCACCTATAACCTTTGATCATTTGGACTGTACCAAATTATTAAAGGATCTGCTAATAATACAGACCGAGATTAAAGACATAAAGTCAATTTATGCTACAGTCAATCAGTTAAAAGAGATGAAAATGGAGATACTGCAACTAAATAATGATTGCTTGCCCCCTACTCCTGCATGTAATGTGAGCGTGAGACGTGGTGGTTGGGTATTGGATAGTGGACCGACGGAGCTTACAAACAATCACAATGTAACTCTGAACGAATCTGACCCCACTGGGGTGGAGTTTTCTAAGCAACAAGATTGTAAAAATGATCTGCAGCACAGAAAAGTTATTCAGGTAGAAGAAGAAAAAACCTGCAAAACACCTTGTGAGTTGCTTGTGCAGGATTCGTTGCCATCATTTGCAGTAAGAGCGGGTGGTGATAATTCGCGGTCAGTACGTCGCCCGCTGAGCACAGCTGGAGTGTTATCTAACATAACGGAACCGCTAGCAAATAAAGTATTAAATGTACCCACATGCGATATTCAAGGTAAAGATAATGCGAATGAGATTCGAAATAATATTGTAATACCGACGACAGATTATGTCAACCTACAGTCGAGTGATAGCGAATGGCATTTAGTATCCAAACCGGTGAGACGTAATTATACTAAGCAGTATCGTTATCAAGGCAAGTCGGGTACTGCTAGAGATAATGAGTGTAAATTTAAAGCTGCGGAAAGAAAAATTCCAATGTTTATTACGAATGTAAACAAAGAAACGACGCCTGCTGACATCACGTCATATATTCAGTCTAAAACACAGGAGTCGGTGTCTTTGCAAAAGGTACATTTTAAAAAGGATAAAGGTCACTGTGCCTATAAATTTTTCATATCTGAAACAAGGTTATCGATTTATATGGATGAAAAACTGTGGCCTGAGGGTATTGTATTCAGGCGCTTTGTGAACTTTAATCCCGGAGTAACGAATAGAATAAATTCTGTGATCGATACTATTGTGTCAAAATAATGAGCGACTGTCCTTATAATTTCGCCAGTTTTAACTGTAGAAATGTTAAACGCTCCCTAGATGCTGTACGGGAACTATGCCATTCCTGTGATTTAATCGCGTTGCAAGAGACATGGCTGTTGCCTGATGATATACCTTATCTATGCAGCATTGACCGAGATTTTAGTTACACAGGTACGTCAGCAGTGGATACATCGGCGGGAATATTACGGGGGAGGCCTCACGGTGGCGTGGCATTGCTGTGGAAGTGTGAGATATTCCCTCAAGTGACGGTGTTACAGTGTAATAATACGAGGGTATGTGCAATCAAAATTATAACTAGAGACCGCCCTATAATTGTCATGAGTGTGTACATGCCTACGAATGCCAATGTTAATCTACCTGAATTTACAGACTGTCTTGGTACGGTGAGTGCAATAATAACTGAATATGGTGTGGAATCTGTTTTCATCTTGGGTGATTACAACGCTAACCCGTCTGAAATGTTTTTTCAAGAACTGTGTGATTTCTGCGATGAACAATCATGGTCTTGTATAGATATAGATATATTGGGTTTACATTCTGGTACTTATACTTATTTAAGTGATGTATACGGAACGTATAGTTGGTTGGATCACTGCATTGTGACCCAGGCGGCTAAACGCACTGTTTGTAATGTTTATGTTAAATATGACACTACTTGGTCCGATCATTTTCCCCTTGTTGTTCAATGTAATTTAAATTTATTAATACCTACATCGTATGGTGATGTAAATACGAACAAGGGTATTAAATGGAGTGAGAGGAATGAAGCGCAAATAACAGTCTATATTAAAGAATGTCATTTGAGACTGAGCTATATTGACTTTCTTGTGGAATTTTCTCAATGTGCAGATAGTTATTGTGGAGACTTCGGCCACAGACGTATCATTGACAAGTTGTATTCTGATATTACAGCCGCCCTTCGTAATGCATCAGTTGTTAGTGGTATGGGCACGCGTGCCAGGAGTGGAAAGAGGGGCTCATGCATAGCAGGCTGGAATGAACACGTCCGTGGGGCTCACCTAGAGGCCCGCACGAGGTTTCTGGAGTGGGTTATGTGCGGGAGGCCTAGAACTGGGTGTGTATATGATGATATGAATAAAAGCAGAAAAGAATTTAAATCAAGGCTTAAATGGTGTCAGGATCATGAAGTTCAGGTGAAAATGGATGCCATTGTAGAGAAACATAAATCCGGAGACTTCCGGAGTTTCTGGCAATCCACTAACAGCGTTACTCCGAAACCTGGCCGTCCGATGTGCGTCGGTGGGGTGAGTGACTCTAAAGAAATTGCTGACTTATTTGGAAGCCATTTCCGTGTTCGGTCTCCAGTAGATCAAGGAGTTGGGGTGCCCACTGCTGGGATGCCTAGTGGTCTTGTGGGGAATAAATTTAATTCTAAAGAAATTGCTACTTTTATAAAGACGATGACTAAAGGTAAATCCCCCGGCTATGATGGGCTCAGCATTGAGCACCTGCAACACGCAGGCCCGCATATATCGAGAGTGCTAGCAATGTTCTTTTCTCTATGTATGAGCCATTGTTACCTTCCTTCGGATCTAATGAAAACTGTTGTAGTGCCTGTGGTTAAGAACAAGACAGGGGATGCTGCTGACGTGAATAACTACAGACCAATTTCACTCGCAACAGTTATAGCAAAAGTGTTTGATGGCGTGCTTAATAATCGCCTAGGTGAATATCTGTCATTTCATGACAATCAGTTTGGGTTTCGGCCCAAACTGTCCACTGAAACTGCTATTTTGAGTCTTAAGCATGTCGTCAGGTATTATACTGATCACAAAACTCCAGTGTATGCGTGCTTCCTGGATCTTTCCAAAGCCTTCGACCTAGTGTCATATAACATACTGTGGGAGAAACTGAAGAGTATTGGGTTACCCCCGGAACTCTTGAATATATTAAAATATTGGTACAGACACCAGACCAATAGCGTCAGATGGGCGGGTGTAATGTCAGAGCCCTATAAATTGGAGTGTGGGGTGAGACAGGGGGGGTTGACCTCTCCTGCGCTCTTCAACCTCTATATGAACGCCCTGATCGTTAGGCTGAGCAGTCAACATGTTGGTTGCCATGTAGACGGAGTATGCGTTAATAATCTGAGCTATGCTGATGACATGGTGCTGCTGAGCGCATCGGTCTGCGGTCTTAGAAAACTGTTAGGGACCTGTGAAGAGTATGCCTCGATCCATGGGTTGAAATATAATGCAGGTAAAAGTAAATTCATGGTGTTTGGTGCTAGTTTGCTGAAGAGTGTGCCTCCTGTATTTATAGATAAAGCTCCGCTTGAGAAGGTGTTGCAAATTAAATACTTAGGTCACATTCTTACAGCTGACCTGAAAGACGATCTGGACATTGAGCGGGAGCGGAGGGCGTTGTCAGTTAGGGGTAATATGATAGCGCGTAGGTTTGTGCGCTGTTCGAGGGAGGTAAAGATAACGCTCTTTAGAGCTTACTGTACGTCCCTCTACACGTGCAGCCTGTGGGCTGATTATACCCGTGCAGCATATAGCGCCCTCCGCGTCCAGTTCAATAATGCGTTTAGGGCGGTGCTGAGGCTGCCTCGCCACTGCAGCGCCTCGGGCATGTTCGCAGAGGCTCGTACCGACTGCTTTCACGCCACAATGCGTAAGCGGTGCGCGTCTCTGGTGCACAGAGTGCGGGGCAGCGACAACACCGTCCTCGCGATGATTGCCAACCGACTGGATTGTCTGTACATCCAGCAATGCTGCGGCAGACATATTACTGCCGTGTGAGGTTCTTGTTTGTTTTAGTTTATAAGTTTGTGTTTTATTTATAAGTCTCTTTTGTTGTTAACTATGGATATTTTCTGAAATAAATGATTTGATTTGATTTGATTTATGTATGTAAACGTGACAGATGATGACGCCATCTGTAGTTTTACAGTTGGTGTCAGCTTTTCCATTCTTGTTTCCAGCAGCTTCTGCGTTACTGAGTAGGTGTTTTATTTCTTCCATATCTGTAGATTGTGATTTGTTTTTAAATTCAATGTCCCTTTTATATTTATTTGATGTTTGCTCGTTTGGCACTACGTTATTTATATTAAATTTCCGAGTAACCGTATCATATTCACTTTCCGAGTGTTTACTAATAAATTTTCTTTTTGCTATTGAACTTTCTTCTATAATGTTTCCTATACGATCAATTTCTTCTTCAGGTAGTTGGCTCGGTTGAAATGTAGGTTCCCATGTTTGCATTTCTGGTTGTAAATAATAGTTCTTTTTCTTGAGTTCTTCCTCTTGAGTTTTTGTAACATCTAAACTATCAATTGTATCTGTAAGTTGAATATCTAATCGATTATAACGAGCAGCAAGATTACTCTGTTGCATATCATCATTTAGAACTCTACACTTAGAACTTGCTATGCAGCAGATTATTACAATAATGGCCTTCATAGTTCTTAGTTGATTATTTTCTTTATAACACTTTATCCAATACTTTTGCATTCACTATTGGTATCCTCTGCACCTTTAAGTCACTTGTTTTGACTATTGCACTGGTTAGCTTCAAAAAGTTCTCTATAATTGTTAATATCAGAAACACTTTCTTCCACTTTGTCAGATACCACTGGAGATAGTTACAGGTATGTGATGTTACCTACAGTATCCTCGTCTTCATGAAGACTAACTTAAAATATTCCAATATCATTTAATATTATCATTATGTAGTTCAAGGTTCATATATACAGAAGTGGATATGGCTTATTTGGAACAATTTCTATGTTACCAAAATAAAAAAGAACACATAATTCAAGTTAAAAAAAATTGTAAGTTTCTAATTTGTAGGTATCTCGTGAATTGTATCCTTTTTCCGCAACAACCTGTAATAGTAGTAAATGAGTGAATAAATTATTACACTGGTAAAGCGGACCCCAGACTTCAAAGCTGAAAAAAGCTGCGGATGCGACTGGGATTAACGCTGAGATGATGATGATGATTCTGAAACTTGACAAAATTTATCATTATGAGATCCCTGATCTACTATTCTGACATTATTATAATAATAGATCCCTAATAAAAATAGGCCCCTGCGGCCCTAGTCTTTTATTAAAATAGTGTCAGAATTTTAGATAGAACGAAAATGGAGTCAATATGACTTTCCAGTTATCAGTCACGGACACTCCATCAATATTAATAGATGTTCAAATTGAGTAATACTTTTTAGAAAATCACTTCTGCTACCAAATTTATTATTTATTTTATTTATTTATTCATTTAATTCAAGCCACTGGGGCCCATAGAAAATATAATACAAACTATAACATAAAAATACTTATAAACTAATATATAACAAAATATATCACAACAATACAATACTATACTATTAAAACTTAAAAATACTATAAATACACATAACATAACAACTAAAACTACTGTACACGGATCATCGGCGTCGTGTTTCGCTGACTGGTGTCACGCAACCGGCCACGAAACCGGCGGTACACAACACCCTTCGGCCATAGCTCTTCATTTAGGAACTTGTCGAGATCATGCGTCGGAACACGTACCACGAACGACTTGAAGTACGTGCCGTGGCGCGGCTCCAACACCTCGATCCTCACAGTCCATTGAGTCTTGACGCGCAGATACTCCACTATGTCGTCGGCCTTCGTGGAGTGATGCAGTCTGGACACGTATAGCATCGTCGTCGGTACTGCTGGACGCAGCAGCATGTTAGGTCCTGCCAGCGCAGTACCGCACTGGTTCCGACAAGGAGGCTTCATCTTCTTCTTCTCTACCTTGATGAAACCATCCTTATCGCACGTGTCCTTCTCTGGACCCAGTTTATTCGAAACCAGGTTTGGTTTCGACCGGCAATGTCATTCTATCTCATCATTACGAGACGACTGATCGATTATAATTGATCGATCATTATGAATTTAGCAGATTACGGACTTTTCGCACACATTAAGAAATTGGAATCGTGTTGGAATGACATGTCGCAATGATGTCACGGGGAATTAGTGTAACAGAACATATGTTTTGACTTTGAGTGGTAGGCCATAACATCGGCTGCCGGTAGAAGTTACCACCCACCAGACAAAGTATTGCCGCCAAGCGATTCGTCAAGTTCCGGCTTGATGTCTGGTGAAGCCATACGGAGGACGGGTCTGAGCATTTGTGTTGCGATGTGTGCCGGGTACGATGCGCCAAATGTTGTTGTGTCATGAGTTTGGCCGTGGAGAGTCTCCAGATCAATCTCCCTCTAGCGCAGCATCGTTTGCTTGTGTTGGTCTTGGTTTTAACATTGCATCACCTTTTTTTTTTTTTGACGATATGCCTTTACGCACCGTACCCCGAATGGCGTGTGTGGGACTCGCCCAGCCGAAGCCGGAAATACCCACTAAACCCACAGCGGCACTCCGGCATCGCCATAGTGGCGGGGGAGTGGGAAACTAGCGCAGTCTGAGCTACTTCTCCCCCGCCGACGAAACCCGCCTAGCAAGGCGGGCCCTCAATTGCCCCTCTTAAGTGGCTTAATAAAACAGTGCGCTTTACCATCAGCGATTGCATCACTGCTTACCATCAGGCGGGATTGCAGTCAAGCACTAGTTTATAATTATTAAAAAAAAGAGTGCTTATAATTAGATAGATTGAGGACTAGTGTCAGTTATGCCCCGAACTCCTCTCTATATCTTTACGAAGGTTGAGTCAGATAACCTAAGATAAATGTCAGGGCACTTAGCTGTAACCGTGATATTTGGATTTTCCTTAATTGGATTATCTTACGTGCAATTATAAAATTCTCGGTAAAAGAGTACCTATCATTCTATTGACAAACAATTTGGATAAACTTCACAATGATATTGGAAATACCTAGTGGGATTTGTGTGATGGTCCGTGGGGAAGAACTGATTCTTCAATTTATTTTTACACTAGCGGCCGCCAGCGACTTCGTTCGCATGGAGTTAGTATAGTCCACTCCAATTGCCTAAAGCCTTCCTGGATTAATGAGCTATCCAACGCAAGAAGATTTTTTCAAATCAAACCAGGATTTCCTGAGATTAGCGCGTTCAAACAAACAAACTCTCCAGTTTTATATATTAGTATAGATTTAATATTTAAAATTAATTCAGCGACTTCCATAATTTTTAACGTCGTCAGTACGAACTGGTCAGTTCTTTATTGCCATGGCAATAATTGGATTGATTCATTTTTTAAAGGACACTGCCGACCTTCGACTCGATTACGGCCGGCAGTGACAGGCCATTGTTTACTTTAGATATGAGGGCACGGCGCAGCTCCTCCTAAGCAGCACATTCTGCCAGCATATGTCGCGGCGTGTCCTTCCGGCGGCAGTGGACGCAGTGGTGACACCGGGAAGTGTCCGCCAGAATCAACACCCTTCTGGTCTGAGGATCCTCTCTTTTTTATAAATTATAAACTAGTGCTTGCTAGCCTTGAAGACACTCAAATTGTAGTCCCTCGATATACGCGGTATAAAAGAGGAGGCGGAACGTTTAATCCGGATCGTAGGTACACAACGTAAGAGTGGACAGTCGTCGTAGGACTGGAATTATTTAGTTTGTTTTATGACATAGGGCAAAACCCGCCACACATTATCCCACCCACTGCAACTCCCGAAAGCCAGAATCAACAGTGGAGACCGCCAGAAAAACGCCGAGCAGTGAAGCTTGACGAGTCCCGGAGAAACGATTCAACTGTCTTGGGTCCCGCAACAAAATTAATCAGAAAAGAATAGCGGAGGAGTAAGAAAAAAGATATTTTTTCCACTTCCATCCATAACACGCAGGAGACAGAAGCCAATCGAAACAAAGGGACATTATTGTAACTGGGAGAAGCACAGATTGCCAAGCACCATTGAATAAAATTTGATTACGTTAATGGGTCCTAAGTACTTAGATATGTGCTGTTACAAGTGATTTCAATAATAGGTATGGCAAAAGCACCTGAACGCACGGAAATTGGTTCTAGTTTCCGTATAATAAACGACTCGGGATGTAACTTGTAAACTATCCAACATAATATTGCGTTCATTCTGCCAAAGAATACATTCCCACAAGATGTGATGTGCGGACTGTTCAAATTCACAGTTCGATGTAGAACATTGACACAAAGGCGAAGGAACAAGTTTAAAAGAATACAGTTTACTTTTAAAGTTGCCATGACCTGTGAGAAATTGGGCAACGCAGTGGTCAACCTCCAGCCACGTCTTAGCCAGCCGATCGCCAACGGATGGAAAGAATAGATGGAGGTGCGGCGCCCTTGATGGAATTATCCCACCTACATTGCCATCCGGATAAGAGGTCCTCCCAGACGTCAGTCTGAGGTCTAAATAATCTAGAAATTCTATTAAGGTCGCGTTGTGTAATAAAATTAGTGTCCATGGCCTCCCCTCTCGTGGAGTAGTACATTGAAGTCGCTGTACTTAAGTACAGCGACGTGATTCACTGGTACTGGCAGGTGTACTTCCAGTCGATCTTTAAAGATCGACTGGAAGTACACCTGCCAGTACGGGTAAGGCTTCAGTACTGACTGTTCTATACGCCTTGCAGCGGAATCTGTATAGATTTGTCTTATGGCTTATATTCAACAAACTCTACTGTTGCACTAGTTTATAATATAATACTAGCTGTTGCCCGCGACTCCGTCCGCGCGGAATTCAGTTTACAGCGCGCGGTGGTTCCCGTTTCCGTGGGAATGCCATGATAAATGCCTACATTACTGAAAGGTTTCCTCAAAGTCCATTCAGTATTTTTTGCGTGAGCAATAAAGATTCAAACATCTTCACAAATTTTCGCGTTTATAATATTAGTAGGATTTAATTTTACCGGGCAGCAAATCCCGCGCAAAGCAAAGCAAAGCGGGGTTAGCAAAGGAAAGAAACATCAAATATCATACATTTAATTATTTTACGTTGATTGGTGTCTTGGATATGCTTATATGAAAATAAGGGTTAAAAAGTATTATGCTTGACAAAATATGAGCACATTTAAGTAAGTGCGGTTTTATAAACAACGTTTTGCTATCTTTTGCCAAAACATAAGAATTTTCTGGTTTTGATACTACACCTGAGCATGCCACATAGAGTTGCCCATGAGAAAACATGTTGTTTCTAAATGATATCCTGCAACTGTAAGCGTCTGACCTTGGGCTTTCTTAATTGTTGTAGCAAATGCTGCTTTTAGAGGGAACTGTACTCTTTTAAACTGAAATGGTAAATCAGCCGGGATGATGGGAATAAGGGGCAACAAGAATCACATTTTACCCTTTTGCCATTCCAGTCATGATTGTAGCCTTTACAATGTTGTGACCCAAATGTGCTATTTGTAGCCGAGTACCATTACACAGCGTTGGAGCGTCAAGATTTCTCATTAATAGGACAGGAAGATCAACTTTTAGTATCAACTTATGGGATGGCACTCCTGATAATTCTAAAGAATTGAAATTCTCTAAGGTATGATGTAACTTGTTCAGTGTCCATAATATTGTCCACTGAGAGATATTCGACACAATTTCCCTGAACATTTAACATGATTTATAATATTAATATTTAACATTATGTTTAGCCGACCTCCGTGGCGCAGCGGTCAACACGCCTGCCTGCGACGCGGAGGCCCCGGGTTCGATCCCCGGCCAGGTCATGATGGAAAACGATCTTTTCCTGATTCACCTGGGTCTTGGATGTTTATCTATATATGTATTTATTATAAATATAGTGCCCGGCTTGAGAATCGTGGTGAAGTTGTACTCGCATATTCGTTATGAGACAATACTTTTTCACGATTACATTTTCACGAGATGCTTTCAAACAGGCATTTATTTAATCTGCCGGCGTACCCCTAGTAATCACATCAAATTACACTGCTGTAACATTCTTTCGTGCTCAATACTTTTACTAATGTTGCATACTAATTTCCTTATGAGCTAAGTTCAATGGTAACTTTAGAACTGAGTGCGCTGTTCGTCCCCCGCTAAGTAATGTAGCAGCTATTCCCGAAGAAGCAACTGCAACAGCAACTTTTTTATCTTTCCGGATTTGAGTTAACAATAATTTTAAAATATAGGTTTTGCGTGTACCTCCTGGTGCATTGAAAAAGAACCAACCACCTTGGCCACTGGTAACATTTTGAATTATTCAGTTGCTATTAGTAGCTCAGTTGATATTAAGTAAGCGCCTGTTAAAATAATGGGAGCAATATGTACGTCCGCGTTTTCTCCCGTTTTCGCAACATTTTTTCTTACTGCTCTACTCCTATTGGTCTTTGCGGGATGTTATATAGCCTGTGTCCTTTCTTAGACTCTGAGCACCAAATTTCATTACATTCGGTTCAGTAGTTTTGGCGTGAAAACCGGACAGACAGACGGACAGAGATACTTTCGCATTTATAATATTAGTATGGATAAAAGAAAAAATATTGACGTCTAGTCCTTGACTAATAAAGACTGCAAAAAGGTGATAGGAATGGCTAAAATTGAAGACCTATAATGACATTGAATTATTGCTGTAAGCGTCGTCGGCCATCGTGAGTTGATAAAATTATACAAACTTATGTATACGTAGTAGGCGTTGGAAGATGTCTTCAAGCTCCTGGACTGGAAAGGACTTAGCATTAACATCAACGGTGAGTACATCATTAATCTCCATTTTGCAGATGATATCGTGGTCATTGCGGAGACCCTGGAAGACTTAAGCAAAATGCTCAATGACCTCAGCAAAGCTTCCCAACGAGGATGAACATGGATAAGACGAAGATCATGTTGAACTCTCAAGTCGCAAAAACTCCAATTCTAGTTGGTTGCTCTGCACTAGAAGTTGTTGACGAGTATATATACCTGGGACAAACAGTCCAACTAGGTAGGTAGGTAGGGTCCAACTTCAAGAAAGAGGTGTCTCGTCGAATCCAGCTCGGCTGGGTAGCGTTCGGGAAGCTACGCTACATCTTCTCGTCGTCCATGATACAACAGTCTCTCAAGACTAAAGTTTTTGACCAGTGTGTGCTGCCAGTGATGACTTACGGAACTGAAACGTGGTCGCTCACAATGGGCCTCATACGAAGACTCAGTGTCACACAAAGGGCGATGGAAAGAGCTATGCTCGGAGTTTCTCTACGTGATTGAATCAGAAATGAGGAGATCCGCCAAAGTCACCGACATAGCTCTTCGATTCGCTAAAATTAAGTGGCAGTGGGCAGGGCACATTGCTCGTAGAACCGATGGCTGATGGGGCAGTAAGGTTCTGGAGTGGCGGCCACGTACCAAAAGACGTCGCGTAGGAAGGCCCCCAACAAGGTGGACCGATGACCTGGCTAAGGTTGCGGGAAGCCGATGGATGCAGGCAGCACAAGACCGGTTATTGTGGTAAGCCTTGGGGGAGGCCTTTGTCCAGCAGTGGAACTCTATAGGCTGAAGAAGATATGTATACGCACTCTCACCTACGATCACACATATAAACGCTCATCTATTTTTTTACAAATCTAGATATTTTCGCTCTTAACGAGAACAAATTTAGAATAAAAAAAAGTTAAAAAACGACAAAAAACGACGCTGAAAAAGTATAAAACAAGATTTTCAGAATACTGAACTGAACAAAGTTGCTAATGTAGTTGCAAGTAAATGGACACAGTAGTAATGTCATACAATACTATTCTGAAGTATGCAACATTCACTATGTAGAGATAAATTTTCATGTTTGGAGAGGCGTAGTCACACGTTACATATACCTACCTACCGTAGCACCTTGACAACGTGTGACTACGCCTTTCCATACATGAAAATTTATCTCTACATAGTGAATGTTGCATACTTCAGAATAGTATTGTATGACATTACTACTGTGTCCATTTACTTGCAACTACATTAGCAACTTTGTTCAGTTCAGTATTCTGAAAATCTTGTTTTATACTTTTTCAGCGTCGTTTTTTGTCGTAGTTGGGTTTTAGTTTTATAACTTTTTTTTATTTGTACTATTTTGGTGTTAAAGTGTACTTGTGGCGCATATTATTAACAAAAGTTAAACCGATGAACTAAAAACTAGGTACTTGACATATTACATCTACACGCACATATAACAACATAAGCCCGAAGGCATATAGCGCAGAGGCCTTTTTATGGGAGATTTAGCCAGTTATAAAACTGTTTCCGCCTTCACCGCGTGGAGTTACTCCCAGCTTATGTCGTTTTCATTAGTGCATTACATATTCTAATAATGTTCACACTGCTCTACATTGCATAAAGCGATTCACAGTTCCCGTGATCCGCGCTTTACTCTTATCGCTCATATTTAACATCATTAAAGCATTCTTGTAATTATGTAGGTACAAGCATAAAGCACTCGTGAAGCTCTTTCACGTGATATTTATTTTAATTTTATATTAACATAGAACTTTTTGTCCGCTAGAGGGTGCAATACTAAATTTGGTGACAAGCTTTATAGCTCATAACTAACAGAATATCAAGGCCCTTCTAATGGTAATGCAGTGGTCTTATTCTGATCAGTAGTAAAGAAGCTATGAACGAAAAGATGTGAATTATATGCAACCAGCCCATGAATACAGGTAAAGTCACACGCAAATGCTAGCAATATATATATATTCAAAATGTACAAGTAAAGGGCTTTCAAATGATACCAAACACGGCATATTTATCTTAACTTTAGTTTTTTACTCTGTATGTTTTGTCCACTAGAGGGCGCTACAGTAAATTTTGTGAAACCCCATATAGCCTATAACCAGCGGACAATTAAGACGCTTCTAATGATATATCATTTGTCGAATTCTGATAAGTAGTTTAGAAGTTACGAGGGAACAGATGAACATACATACATACATACATACATACATAGCCTGTCAAAATCATAACCCTCCTTTTGCTTTGCCGTAGTCGGGTAAAAATGTATATTTATAAAATACTAGCTTTCCGCCCGCGTTAAGTTCGGTTATATCGCGCTTTTTAGATTTGCCTCGGGAATATAAAATTTTTCCGGGATAAAAGGTAGCCTATGTTCTTTCTCAGGGTCTAAAGGTTGTCTGTGCCAAATTTAATCAAAATCGGTTGAGAGGTTTAACACGTTCGCTGCGTAACCTTTTTCAGTGTACTTTCAGCTGGTGCGTCAAGAGGTGATCTTGGCACATAGAAGACTTTCCTGCAGTGCATCGTGTGGTCTAATTAACCTCAAACGTTTCTGTTTTGATATGGGTTTATTCAGTACCTCATATAGTTATTTTAATATTTTTTTTATATGTAGGTTAAAGACCAATATATAAGCAACTAGCTTTCCGCCCGCGGCTTCGCCCGCGTGGAGTTCGGTTATATCGCGCTTTTTAGATTTCCCTCGGGAACTTCAAACTTTTTCGGGATAAAAGGTAGCCTATGTTCTTTCTCAGGGTCTAAAGATTGTCTGTGCCAAATTTCATCAAAATCGATTGAGAGGTTTAAGCGGGAAAGCGTAACAGACAGACAGACAGACAGACAGATAGACAGACAGAGTTACTTTCGCATTTATAATATTGGTATGGATTTCTTGCTTTAACCGAATGCATCAACGGGTGAGATTTTTTTTTTAAAGATGTACGGTGTATGGTACCAGGATAGCACAAAAGTGTAGGAGAAGTCGAAACAATGAAGCGCATTCATCATTATTAATCTAATATTACATGGATGAAGTTTTATTTTGCCTACTTTGAGGAGGTGCAAGGTACCAGGGTGGCACAAAAATGTAGGAGAAGCCGAAACAATGAAGTTCATTCATTCACACAGGAATGACTGGAACGGGTTAAAAAGGATATCCTATGTCCTTCTCCCAGTTCTTAGCTACCTCCCTACCAATTTTCAGCCAAATCGGTTCAGCCGTTCTTGAGTTATGAATAGTGTAACTAACACGACTTCTTTTATATATATAGATTATCCTAATTTATAAAGTAGTAAATAAGATCATGTCATATTGCTTTTAAGGCGGAACAAAGTTCGCAAGGTCAGCTAGAAGACCCGCTAGCTGACCCGGCGAACTTTGTTCCGCCTTAAAGGCAATAAATATCACATGATCTTATTTTTTACTTTTTAAATTAGGATAATTAGGGCAGCACAAAAGTGTAGGAGAAATCGAAACAATGAAGCTCATCATCATCATCAGCCTTTTTTATCGTCCCCCTGCTGGGGATAGCTAGAGAGGAGAACGACTGAGCGTAATCACCACGCTTGCTCAATGCGGGTTGGCGATTTCAGACTTACAAAAGGCCAGGTTTCCTTAAAATGTTTTCCTTCACTTTGTAATCGGCTTTGCATTCATCATTAAATCACTAATACATAGAAGAAATTTGATTTTCTCTACTTTGTGGAGGTGTAAGGTACCAGGGCAGCACAAAAGTGTAGGAGAAGCCGAAACAGTGAAGCTCATTCATCATTAAACCATAATAATTACATCAAAGAACTTTTATTGTGCCTAGTTTGTAGAGGTGCTATGTACCAGGGTAGCACAAAAGTGTCCCGGCGAACTTTGTTCCGCCCTAAAGGCAATATGACATGATCTTATTTACTACTACTATTTTAAATTAGGATAATCTGTATATATATAGAAGAAAGTCGTGTTAGTTACACTATTTATAACTTAGAACGGCTGAACCGATTTGGCTGAAAATTGGTAGGGAGGTAGCTAAGAACTGGGAGAAGGATATAGGA
The DNA here is from genome assembly GCA_017933935.1 of Sesamia nonagrioides. NCBI lineage: Eukaryota > Metazoa > Arthropoda > Insecta > Lepidoptera > Noctuidae > Sesamia > Sesamia nonagrioides. Next base: position 966,030 of record JADWQK010001879.1, read on the forward strand.
TATCCTTTTTATCCCGTTCCCGTTGTTCCTGTGCGAATGAATGAACTTCATTGTTTCGACTTCTCCTACACTTTTTTGCGATCCTGGTACCTTGCAACACCTCAAAGTAGGCAAAATAACTTCATCGATGTAATATTAGATTTAATAATGATGAATGAGCTTTATTGTTTCGACTCTACACTTTTGTGCTACCCTGGTACCATACACCGTACATAAAAAAAAAGTCTCATCCGTTGATGCATTCGTTTAAAGCAAGAAATACTCTCTGACGGTTTAAAGTAGAAACTTTAAACCGTCAGTCTTTGTGGCTTTTTATTAGAAAATAAAAAGCCACAAAGCCAACTTCAACTTCAAACTAATATTGTATTGTTGTGACATTTATCATTGCCATTCTCCCATTGCTCTTGTGAGTTTTATTTTGTCTCCTTTTTGGAGGTGCAGGGTACCAGGGTAGCACTAAAGTGTAGAGAAGAAGTAAAAACAATGAAGCTCATACATCATTATTTTTAAATCATTTTTCCTTACTTTCTCACCGTTTAGACCTACCCTGGACTACGACAAACATTTAAAAACCAAAATCAGCTCAATCGGCCCATCCGTTCTCGAGTTTTAGCGAGACTAACGAACAGCAATTCATTTTTATATATATAGATATATAACCAGCTGCGTTTTTAGTTCGCTCTTTGCGTCTGTGCTACAGAAGAGAAATAATTTATGAATTCATTTTGACCACACAACGCACTAAATATAACAAAAAACTAGTGATGGGAGGCACGGGGCACCTAATTACTATCGAGAATATTATCTAACGATAACAGTAAAAAAATCCTTAATTTGAATAATAGAGAAAAATTTTAAAAACAAATTTGTTCTATTATAATATTTTTACGTACTGAGAATATAAATATAATATTTAATATAAACTTGATCACTTTCTATTTACATACCGAATACATTTGTAGAATATGTGAAAAAGTTTAATGCAAATAAAACTCTTGATTCTTGTTTGTTCATTTTTATTATTCAAAAAATAAATTATATAATTACTTGTGTTCTTCATTGAAACATGGCAAACATAAATGATTTTGACATTGTCTGCAGAGAGTAGGCACTTTTTTTACTTTTTTCCCTGCTTCAATACTAGAAAGCCTTAATCTTAATTTATTGTAACAGCCAGTGCATCTTGTAAATATAACATAAATTTGGTCGTCGCGGATGACGACGTGGCACACCACTAACGTCACAAAATGGCGCCCGCGCATCATCTAGTGCGGATATGGGGTGCGGGGAGCGCGTGGTCATATTGACCACACACCGCACCAGATTTAAATATTTTTTTTTAAGTGCGGGTGAGGTCAAATTGGTTCACGAGTTTTGAAAAATGTTGAGTTGTTCACGTTCTAGCGACAATAACAACGGTATATGTATCTCTTTTCTACGATAGCAGCACCCCAAGTTATGCCTTCCGCACCAGGGTGAGTAAACGCTATTTTGCGGTGCGCACTGAATGAAAGTTAGCTATGAGCCAATATGACCACACAACGCAGCGAACGTGTTAAGCGGGAAAGCGTAACAGACAGACAGACAGAGTTACTTTCTCATTTATAATATTAGTATGGATCTCGGTGTGGGTTATGTGTTTTTACTACTGTACCTTAGCCTACTATTAATATTTTAACGTATAACTGTTTTTGTCCCAAAAAAAAATAAAACAAAACTAAGATCTCAATTACTTGTGGAATAGGAATAAAACAGTTCATCATCCGAAAATGATTTCACGCAATAGTCGTCGATGGCCTGTTTCGTTGTTTTATAATTTTGTTAATTTGTCTTGTCATTTTTGAGATGCATAATCCAGACTTGAAAGTTCTACGCCGCCACTACTTGAAGTAGAAGTCGGCTTTGAACTCGACGGCTTCTTATTGAACGCTGAATTAAAAAAATATACCGAGAGGCATAAAATTTAAAGAAAGATTACTTTTGGGATTATCAAAACCACCTTCACAGCAAAATATGCCAATTCGTAGTCGAGTAGGTCGCTGTGCATCGATATGTAGTGACCATCAGGTGACAGTGTGCCCACAATGCAACGGTAATGTATAAGATTATATGCTCACTTTGATTGGTTGATTAAAATAGATATTGAAAAATTCATTAGACCTTAAATTATTAACAAGAATTTTAAAATAAGGCTGATTAATCCCATACCATCCTAATATTGTAATTTTTTTATTATTTTACGTGTAGTGTAAAATTATTAACAAAAAGACCTCAGATTAAAAGCATAGTGTCATTTAATGAGAAATATAATAAATGATTTAAAATAACTGGCGTTTTATTCATTTATCAACCTTTTTGAAAATCAAAAATAATTGTCATTCAAAAGGGCTGCACATGTAGCCCGCGCGAGCGTTTTCGAAATACTTTAGGGTGCGAGCACTCTAGTGTTATGGTATGTAAACTTGACAGATGATGATACCATCAGCTATAGTTTTACAGTTGATGTCAGCTTTTCCGTTCTTATTTCCAGCAGCTTCTGTGTTACTGAGTAGGTGTTTTATTTCTTCCATATCTGTAGATTGTGATCTGTTTTTAAATTCAATGTCTCTTTTATATTTTTTTGATGTTTGCTCGTTTTGCACAACATTATTTATATTAAATTTCCGAGTAACCGTATCATCTTCACTTTCCGAGTATTTACTAATAAATTTTCCTTTTGCTATTGAACTTTCTTCTATAATGTTTCCTATACGATCAATTTCTTCTGCAGATTGTTGGCTAGGTTGAAATGTAGATTCCCATTTACGCATTCCTGGTTGTATATAATAGTTCTTATTCTTGAGTTCTTCCTCTTGAGTTTCTGTGACTTTGAAAGTATCAATTAAATCTGTAAGTTGAGTATCTAAGCGATTATAATATGCTGCAAGATTACTCTGTTGAATATTGTCATTCAGAACTCTACACTTATAACTTGCTATACAGAAGATTATTAAGATAATGGACTTCATGGTTCTTAATAGATTATTTTTTTTATAACACTTTATTCAATACTTTTGCATTCACTATTGGTATACTCTGCACCTTTGAGTCACTTGTTTTGACAATTGCACTGGTTAGCTTCAATCAGTTCTCTATAATTGTTAATATCAGAAACACTTTCTTCCACTTTGTCAGATACCACTGGAGATAGTTACAGGTATGTGATGTTACCTACAGTATCCTCGTCTTTTTGAAGACTAATTTACAATATTCCAATATCAGCGGATGTCTCTTTAAATACGCATTTAATATTATCATCATGTAGTTCAAGGTTCATTTAAACAGAAGTAGATTTGGCTTATTTGGAACAATTTTTGTGTTAGCAAAATATATAAAAATCACAATGCGAATCAATTATTTTGCAGAAAACACTACCACACAGATTGAGATTCGTTAAAATTAAGATAGACAAATACCAAAGAAAAAAAATGTTGTTAAATAAAAATTTCAGTAAGTAAAAATTACAATATTTTCATCTCGTTACAAAATAAGCTACTTGTTTATAGGCCAAAAATATATTGACAAATCAGTTTTATCTTACTAAATAAGCGCTTACTTAGCCGCTACAACTTTAAACGTTTTATTTCTCTGCAAAACGAGCGATGTATTCGTTTTTTAGAAGCACAATACCACAGAATATTATGGAACACTGGCAACTAATTCTAACTGACAAAATGACCTATGGTCCAATGAAGTGAAAGGGTTGTCACTTTTGGGCAAGCCACAATAGCGGCGATAAGTCCCCTCTTTGAGGAGAGCCTAGAGACACGCCACGGCGCCCTCACCTTCTGCCTGACGCAGGTCCTCACCGGACACGGCTGTTTCGGGAGTTTCCTGTTCCGTATAAGGTGGGAGGAAACGCCAGGGTGTTACCACTATGTGGATCGCCCTGAGGACACGGTGTAGCATACGGTGGAGCTCTGCCGGCTTGGGTAGAGCACCGCTGTGTCCTCATGGCGGCGATCGGCGATGATCTCTCGCATCCGACCCTGGCCCAGGCCATGGTCCGGAGCGAGAGTGCATGGTAGGCCATCACCTCCTTCTGCGAAGCAGTGATGCAAGCAAAGGAGGAGGCGGAGCGCGTAAAGGAGCGGGAATCCCAGCGCCCACACGCCTCTAGTTGCCGTAGGAGACGCCCTGGTCGGGAGACAACATTGAAATCCCGGCCACCGTAGGCACGGGCTTGAGAGCGGAGAGCAGTAGGCAGCTCGCCGCCCGGCAAGGACCAGGCCCGGGTCGACGGCGCGTTATGTTTCACGCGCGCCTTAAGGAGATGTCAGCACATCGTGACGGAGTCCACGAAGACCGATGCCTCCTGAGTCAGGGTTGCGGGTTGGTTAAAAAAGAAACCGCGGCCCTGGCACACAGGAAAGTGAAGGAACACGGGTGGGGTTAGGCAGTAAAAGTCTGACACGCCCTTCCGCTTTGCCCAGAGCGGGAGAGGTCATTTGATGATTTCCCATCCCAAACAATTCCCGCTCCCTCACGCGGAATATATTTTTTTTCAATAAAAGGTAGCCAATGTTCTTTCTCAGGGTCTAAAGATTGTCTGTGCCAAATTTCATGAAAATCGGTTGGGAGGTTTAAGCATTTATAATATTAAGTATGGATTTATAAATGTAAATTATATGTATGTAAAATAAATAAACGAAATAATAGGTTTAATAATAAGGTTTTATTATGATTTGTAATAATAAGGCTTGCCTTAGGTATTATTAAAATTTCTGCGGTTTGAATAAACAAAAGTTTAAGCCAGCTCTTGGCATATTCTTCTTTCTTAACATAAAAGCGTTAAACTAATTTGTAAGAGACAGTTGGTAACCCGTGTGTATATTCCACCGCCAGGAATAACTTTAGCGGCAAAATGGAGCCACTAAGACAGCGGGTATTTTTATTATAACTAGAAATCGGAAATCACGGCGCTTATAATGACGACCTTCGTGGCGCAGCGGTCGACATGCCTGCCTGCGATGTGGAGGCCCCGGGTTCGATCCCCGGCTATGTCATGATGGAAAACGATATTTTCCTGATTGGCCTGGGTCTTAGAGGTTTATCTATACAATATGTAAAGAAAACCCTGTCCGACCCATAAGGATAATAAAGGTTAGGTAAACACTTGACCAAATATAATATAAAATTTTACATAATCATCATAGAACCAATAGTAATGAATTTTGAAATAATCCTTTTTCCCCGGAATTAATTCCAATTTCCCCGAAATTTGGTAATTTTTAAAAAAGTGACAACACCGGTATTATTATAAGCGAATAGCGACGCGACCACGTCACAGGTGCCGCGTGCCCTGCCCCCCGCCGCCCGCGGAAGGGGTTGCTTATCGCACATGTATTAAGTTACCTCTTTTTGCGAAATAATATTTATTTTTTTAGGGGGATTTTTTTTTTAAAGTTTAGCCTGTCTTTGTGGGCATTAGTAGAATCAGTTATCGATACCTAACAATACCTTCACGGATCCGACAGGGTTTTCTTTACATATTATATACGTATCTATTATAAATATAGTATCGTTGAGTTAGCATCCCATAACACAAGTCTCGAACTTACTGTGGGACTAGCTCAATATGTGTGATTTATATTAAAAAAAATATTTGGGACACTATGTTACCGAAGATCTTGATGACTAAATGGACATTGAAAGGGAGCGCAGGGCACTGGCGGTTAAGAATAACATGCTGGCACGCAGGTTTGCTCGTTGCAACGAGAATGTTAAAATCTCTCTTTTTAAAGCGTACTGCCAGACCTTTTACACGAGCAGTCTGTGGTTTTGTTACACACAGAGATCGCTCAGTGCGCTGCGAGTCCAATACAACAACGGTTTTAGGATGTTGCTGGGGTTGCCCCGTTTCTGTAGTGCACCTGGCATGTTCGCGGAAGCCCGTGTTGATGACTTTCATGCCATCTTTCTGGTAAAAGGGTAAAAAACGGGACTCTATCTCTAAGAGTCCACTGTCTGTATGTCTCTCTGTACGTCACCAGGCAGTAGCTTACGTGACCGCGATAGTTAGATAGGTGATTTTTTTAAAGATAATATATAATTCTATTGCCACTATAAGAACAAATACTATAACAGAAGTTTTTTTTTTATTTGTATTTTGCTTAGATAATGGTACACTTGGCAGATTTTATTGCTACCAGAACTTTATGGCATAACACTATTTTTGGGGTGGTCTGGTCGTGCCTCGGAAAACACGTTAAGCCGTTGGTCCCGGTTGCCATACGAACATCTAATGTCAGTCGTTACGGGTTGTTGGAGCCTTCAAAAGTTCAACAATTGGTCTAACTGCAATTCTTCAATATCGCCTTCGGGTTGTGGAGGTCAGGCGGCAGTGGCTTCATGGAAAATATAGAAGTTTAGCCAAATCAGCAGTTAGACTGGTAAAGCGGACCCCAGACTCCAAAACTGAAAAGGCTTCGGATGCGACTGGGATTAACGCTGGGATGATGATGACTAGTTTTGGGGTTTCACCGTGTGATTAAATCAGATATCCGCAGAAGACTTTTGTTTTTTTTTTTTTGTGAAAATCAAATGACCTCACCGCTCTGGGTGTAGCGGAAGGGCGCGTCTGATTTTTACTGACTAAAACCCACCTGTGTTCCTTCACTTGCCTGTGCGTCAGGGGCACGGTATCTCTTTCGAACAACCCGCGACAGATCAATAGCCTACATACGCTGTTCTCATGGCCCCACACCGAAGTAACACCGTGAGTAGAAACTATTCAGACGTCGCGTGTATTAAACTTACCCGACTGAGGCGGTGACGCTGTGGTGTTATGTGTGCGCTCATGAGCCATAACAGTTTGTATTAATGTACCCAGTTTAGTAGGCCGGTAGAGTGTGCAGAATTAATTGTTAAATTTGGATAATCAAAACCAAAATTCATTTATTGAAAATAGCCTAAGAATCAGCACTTTTTGAACGTCAATCTACACTAATATATAAAGCGGAAGAGTTTGTTTGTTTGAACGCGCTAATCTCAGGAACTACTGCTCCGATTTGAGAAATTCTTTTTGCGTTGGATAGCCCATTAGTCCAGGAAGGCTTTAGGCTATATAACATCATACTGCGATCAATAGGAGCGGAACATAACTAAACCACTTAATATAACACTTATCATCATCATCCCGGTGCTAATCCCAGTCGCATCCGAAGCTTTTTCAGCTTTTGTAGTCTGGAGTCCGCTTTACCAGTCTAACTTCTGATTATGGCCAAACTTCGATATTTTCCGTGAAGCGACTGCCGTCTGACCTCCACAACCCCAAGGCGATATCGCAGCATTGCAGTTAGACTAATTGTTGGGCTTTTGAGGGCTCCAACAACCCGTAACGACTGCCGTTAGATGTTCGTGACTGCATATAAAGTCTCCAGAAAATCCTGTGTCCAGTATACAGGGTTTGCTGTAGAGTTAAAAATCAGTCCCCTAAGTTTTGCTCTCCAATAAATTCCATAAATAATATCCCACAATGTTTTTGCCAATCCTACCTCCAGTCAGCTAACTTAGTTACATTTGCATGCATCGATACTGTTAGCCGTACATTGAATGTTACAACTTGACGTCACCTAAGCTAGGATAGAATTATGTCATAACTAGCTGCTCCCCGTGGTTTCACCCTCATAAGTTTGGGTCATGTTGGAATATAGGGATAAAAATTATACTATGTATTATTACAGGTTATAAACCAAAAACTACTAAACAAATTTGGATGAAATTTGGCATACAGTTAGTATGCCAAATTTCATCCAAATTTGTTTAGTAGTTTTTGCGTGAAAGAATCACAAACATCCATCTATAACATAACAACATGTTTATGTGTTTTAGTCAAAGCCAGTATTACACACAATGTAGCCAAGCATATTGTACGTTAAGGAATTGCATCGTTGACAGGGGTGTTCGGCACTTGTACAGCTACACAGGAGCTAAACTTAGTATTCGGGAACACTGTTGGAGCTGCTGAACCTTGGACAAAACTATCTTTGCATTGTGTAGATTCAATTTCTTAGTATTGTATAATTGCATGGCACACGTGTGAGCACAATGTAGGTACTTGCTGTAAAGCATCTATTTGTTGGGTTAGCCTTTTTTATTGACTTGACTGTGCTCTGGCTGTTGAGAGTATGTCATGCTCACTCAAATGTCACGCTGGTGGTGGCGTGTGTGTTGGGTCATTAGGTTCCCTTCAATATGGTTGAGCTGAATGATGCTGATCCATATGTCATGTTCGTGAACGGACGCCGTCAGAGGGGACTGGTCATCCCTTAGCTGCCACGGCGTATTTTAATTTCTGAATTATTGTTTTATTTTTATGTTTTCCATAATGGACGCTCCCAGCGTAGAATATATTTCTGCATCGTTCTCACACAGTTGATTTCAACATGAATGATGTAATCAAATATTTGTATCAATAGCTTGATAATTTAAAAGAGTGTCCATGGAGTTTCTTGCCCGTTCTTCTCCATAGGTACCTACTCTTTGGAATGGGCGACTAGCTTCATCATACTGACTGACCGACCTTCTGACAATTCAAAAGTGCCTGTAACTGGTTTATCTATACTAATATATAAAGCTGAAGAGTTTGTTTGTTTGTTTGTGCGCACTAATCTCAGAAATTACTGGTCCGATTTGAAAAAATCTTTTTGCGTTGGATAGCCCATTAATCCAGGAAAGCTTTAGGCCATATAACATCACGCTGCGACCAATAGGAGCGGAGCATAACTAATTCTACGCGAACGAAGTCGCTGGCGGCCGCTAGTTTGAAATAAATGCTTTGATTTTTGATTTTTTTTTTAAACCATAATCAGCTTATAATGTTCCCACTTCGAGGACACAAACCTCCTCTCGGTGAGAGGGAGTTCAGGTAGTAAAGGGTGATTACAATCCTGTGATAATTCAAGGAATTTCTATTATTAATTCATCCGTCTTTAATTAATCATATCTAATGAAAAACACGAACATTACACAAAACATCTGAATAATTCAAGTGTCGGCGACTAAACTTCGGGGTTCATAAATTTTCAATGAGATACAAAATGTGATTTTGTGTTATCTTAATAGAATGCGTCGATACTCTTGCGCCATCCCTTCTTTCTGGATCGACGTGCTGTGCTGGCGTTGCTGCTGCGGCTGCAGAAAACCTCAAACGGCAAAAATATAACAACCTTATCGGAAAAAATACTTTCGAGCCGTTTAGGATTGAAACCCTCGGGCCGTGGGGTCCGAGTGCCCATTGCCTTTTTAATGAACTGTCACTTCCCGTGACCCAAGGGCTGGCTTTTGCCTTGGCCAGAGGCTAAGTATTGCCATTCAACGCGGCAATGCTGCCAGTCTCTTGGGTACATTACCAGTCGACAGCGATGATGAAGAATTTTTTGATGCTGTATTGTAATTTATTAATAGTTTTAATTAGGGTAATAGCTTTATTTGAAGGTGAAGGAAAACATCTTGAGGAAACCTTGACTTTAAGTCTGAAATCGCAAACCCGCATTGAGCAAGCGTGGTGATTACGCTCAATCCTTCTCTGTGTGAGAGGAGACCTGTGCCCAGCAGTGGAACGATAAAAAGGTTGATGATGAATAGCTTTATTTAGTAACTTGTATTTATTTAGTTTTATAAGTTTGTATGTGTCATAAACCGATTCCATTACTACAAAATAAAGATACTTAATTAATAGAATGGAAAGTTCCAAAGTATAGGTATAAAATCGCTAGCAGTGTAGCCCCTGCTAGCGATTTTATGCTTATTATTCTCGTACGATACTTATTATTCTCCCCCACCTGGGACACAGGCCTCCTCTCGCTGAGAGGAAGTGGGCCGTAATCTACTACGCTGGCCCAGTTTGGGTTGGTAGATGTCACACGTCTTCTAAGTTTTTCCCTCTAGGACATGCAGGTTTCCTCATGATGTTTTCCTTCACTGTTTTGAGAGCAGTGGTGATGAAATAATGTACACAAAGTAAAGCGCCTGATAGGGTTCGAACCTATGACCGAAAACTTGTAAGTTGCGGCCGATACCACTAGGCTACCACTGCTCTGTAAGCCAAACTTCATCCAAATTCCTTTAGCAGTTTTTGCGAGAAAGGGTAACAAAATTTCATCAAGAGACACAAACTTTCGCATTCATATAATACTAGCAGCGCCGTGCGGTTTTACCCACGTAGGTTTCGATATGTATTGTTCGCAGCGTGATGTTTTGTAGTCTAAAGCCTTCCTGGATTAATGGGTTACCCAACGCAAAAAGAATTTTTCAAATCGGACCAGTGCTTCCTGAGAAACAAACAAACAAACTCTTCAGCATTATATATTAGTATAGATACATACATCAGTAATTAGAGGAGTTCATACATGTTTGCGAGTTGGGGGGTGCTCCTGTGGCTTATAACCGCTCAAGCGTCCGGGCCAACAAAGTTGCCTAAAAATTTTTGGCGTTAAGTGTTCAGGCAACCATGGTGGCCTCACCGACATGTACACTTTAAACAAGTTTTTATTTATGATATGTATCAAACAGCTTCATGAACTTCTCACTAGATGGTTCTGTATTAAACAACAATTCTAGGATGGATAAATCAGTGCCCCATCTGACAGATAACATCGGAAAAAAAAGTTTGTATATAAACGGTGAGTGCAGTTTTGTACAGTGGCAGTGAGTTCTGCGATTAAAATGAGAGTAATAAATTATTTTATTATCGGACTCCTATTAGTGTTACATATTAAAATAATTATCGAGATTTATTCCTTCTGAATATGTAGAAATACTTTGTGTTCAATATCTGATAAGTTGTCTATACGAGTGTTAAAGTGGACGATGAAATTATTGCTCATTGTGTGCCGGATTTTCGTCAAGTTTATGTTTGATATAATATCTTAAAATATGACAAAATAATCCCTGCACGAAAAATAGTTCATATTTAGTAATTAAATAGATTTCTGCTAAAAACAAGAAGAAAATAACGAGGATTCTACGAGGGCTCCGCGTGGCCTGATACCGATCGCGCTCTAACATACAACGCATTCCCAGCTCTCACATTGGGATGTTCAAGTGGGTAACATATAGGATATTATATGACGGGTGCATCTGAATAAATATAGTTTAAACCATGCTTTTTAAAAAATATCATACTAAAAAGTAAAAAAGAAAAGGCGTGAGGCGCTTTGTGTCATAATTTTGTATATTATCGCCTCACGCCTTTTTTATTTACTTTTTAACTTTTCAGTTTGATATTTTTTAAAAGCATGGTTTTTTAGTTTTTAAACTATATTTATTTTCAACTTTAGTTCGATATTTAAAAGAAAAAACGAACGAACGAACATATTGAAAACGGTGGGACATTTTACAGTAATGAGCACTCGTAGTCCAAGGAGTTAAAGACGGACAAACGAACAAGCAAACAAGCAAACATACAAGTGAAGTTAATAAAAAGCATGTAATAACTATAAAGAGAAAAACTGTTTGAATTATACCTCCTTTATGAAAACAAATAAACTGCGTTAAACATAGTCCATTGAATCCAAACATGACTTACACCTTCATAAAAAGGCAAAAAGACTCAACACAATAGAGTTGATAAAACCGTCCCTATTGTATCGGATTGATCCGTCACTAGGCAGAACATTGAATCAATCAACCTGATTCTATTTGATTGATTCACAAATTCTGTGAAGCAAGCGATAAAATGGGAGGCCTACTTATCCTCAAAGCCTTTTTTGAAGTATCTTTGTGATCAGGTGCCGCTGAAAGGGATGAATATTATGTATGAGAAAATACGGGTGCTTTTCTACATTTTCCTATTCGCCACCCTAAGGGTACGTGCCGGTACCATCAAGACCAAAAGTCGAGTTACAATCTCACAAAACTATGGCCAAGCAATACTAGTTGTAGTTACGACCTTCTTCTATAATAAAGTTTGATATACACTCATACACTTTGACAACTTGCTGCCCGCTTATGATTGTTAGGTACTACTTACTAATTTCAACGTCCACAGTAAGTGTTTCAATGGCCTAACGGTTTTCGCCTTGATAGGCGTTCAAGGTGGTTCGAGTTCAAATCTAATAACTTACAAAATATTTTTTAAATGTTTATTGGTGAGTTATGAATACTGACAACAAAAATATCTAAAAATACCGATCCGCAACTTAAAGATGATACTTTCTTTTAAGATTTTTTCTATATTAGAGTCATTATAAAAAGATGACGGTAGACTTGAAAGAATCTGAATCACTCCTTCACAAAAAATATTCCGCTACCTACAATAACTATTATTAGCTACAATAACTCAAACAATATTACTTAGCTGTTGTTGGTTGGTGAACATATAGTTACGAGTTTGTGTTATTAGTTTTACTTTTTTAATCAATATGCAGGCATATGCAGCAATATATCTCAAATATCATAATATGAAACCGGCTTTTGTGTAAGTTGTTTTTATTATTATTTGGGTAAGGTGCAAACCAATCGCTTGTTGCAAGTGTGTAATAAAATTGTTATTGTTTTAGAGAAATACTGTAAGCCAAAGTCAAGAGGTTGGAGGACGAAGGTGGCTTATGTGTCGAGACAAGTGGAACGATACAACAATATTAACCGTTGAATAAACTTTTAAATCATGCGAAGAAGGGAGGTTGCATTTGTGGTTTAAAAATAAACTGGCGAGAATGGTGGACACTTATCGAGCTAAACAAAAAAAAAATCAATTTATAACAATCACAGTGCAGAAGTGTCCTACAGAGTGGTTTAAACAGATGTCGCCTTTTGCAATTTCAATACAAATTACTTTTGGTAAATTATAAAAACAATAATTTCGGAATTCGATAAGAAATAAGTTCGTTTACTTTTGAACTAAGAAAGCGCTTGAAGATTATAATCTCATGCCTTCAAACTCTGAAAAATGGGCACTGCAGGATGGCATGCTATACACGCAAAAAAATTGTATATGTAATAAGCACTGTTTTGTGTTCTAAGTATAGATTATTTTATGATTGTAATAATATTCAGGTTAAGCTCCTCCCCCCCCCCCCTCCCCCCTCCCTCCCTCTTTTCTTTAAGAAAATGAATAATTAAGTTATAACCTCTTTAATGATAACATATATTATTATCATACCTCAAAACCAAAAAAAAATTACCTTAATAATATCATAAGTTTGTCAGGGATTATATAAAATATTACAATGCTGCCATATCAACGTTTGTTTCATTTATTAGTATAAGTATATCTACACCTAATAATATATAACTTTATAATATATTGCATTATTATATGTTATTATGTTACACTTATAGTAAACTAAAACATATAATAAGAACCTCTTTTGGTTTAAATATTCAATACATTTTCCTATACGTTTAAATATTATTTTTAACTTTAAAATAAAAATCAATTATCATAATTTTACATTATATGAAACAACAAAAAGACTTTGTTTTAATGAGGATTAGTACCCACAATCGCACGCATTTGATAGCATCTTTCGTAAGTGCGGCCGCTAACTTAACTTCAGCTGAAGTAACGAAATTTAGCATTACTTTAAAGAATAATGAAGACTGCGATAAAAAACGGTTTGCTAATATTGTTTTCCTTGTCTAGCATAGACTACATCTTTATTTTTTCGTAGAGATATTACACAGCATGCGGTTGATTGGTTGGAATATGACACACACGGAAATAAAATAATGCGTTAGTGTGCCGTGGCCGGTTTAGCGCAGGCGACAGTAGTCTTTTAAGGTGGAAGGGGACTTCTACATGTGATAGTACGTATGGGCGCGTTTTTTTTTTGAGCACCAGATTTTAAACGTTCTGCTTAGCGCCAAAAGTTGATAAACCAAGTAACTGTCTGTTAGGGGGGCGTGAAAGTCCATGTGCTTGACGAGAATATCCTTGAGTAGACTCCGACGTCCAAGATGTGGACATGGACCTCCACGATAGCAAGGATACGTTAGAAATAATAAAAACGCACATTAAGGGTTGAAAAGGTAATTAATGAATAAACAGACAAACTGAGAAAGTTTCGCAGTTATACATACTAGTTTCTGCTCGCGAGAATCTCGTCCCACGACGCATAATGACACATAGCATCGCCTATCATCATCATCATCTCAGCGTTAATCCCAGTCGCATCCGTAGCTTTTTCAGCTTTGGAGTCTGGGGTCCGCTTTACCAGTCTAACTGTTGATTTTGTGCTAAACTTCGATATTTTCCGTGAAGCCACTGCCGTCTGACCTCCACGAAGGCGATATCTAAGCATTGCAGTTAGACCAATTGTTTGACTTTTGAGGGCTCCAACATCCCGTAACGACCGCCATTAGATGTCCGTATGACAACCGGGACCAACGGCTTAACGTGCTTTCCGAAGCACGACCCGACCAGTGCAAATATTCATATTCATGCATACAAATATTTGCACTGTGCGGGGATCGAACCCGCGCCTCCTTGCGCAACGGCCGCATTCGCTACCGCTACGCCACGGAGGCTGTCACATAGTATCGTCTATCCACGCTATTATTTTGACTTCCGCTAAGCGTTATAATCTCTTTGCTACCATGGTTTATGTTAATTTAATATTTGAATTGTTTTTTCTATCATCTATGTAATGTGCATACTCAACATTATTTGCATTCAATCCTGCAGGTCAGAACAAGCATTCCATTACTGTTAGTCGCTGTTCTGATTATCTTTCACGGCACCAGACCAAGTTACTAATCCACAATTAGTTCACAGACAGAGCTCTCAACTTTAACGTAAAGTTACGGCGACTTAGTGACATCTCAGCGTTGGGAACTGTACCTACGCTGAATGATAATGCTTTATCGGTCTAAGCACAATCTAGACACGCGGTAGTGTGTCAGCCAAGTTCATGTTTTGTTTCGTTTTAGTAATTAAAACTAGTGCTTGACTGCAATCCGGCCCGATGGTAAGCAGCGATGTCGTTGATGGTAAAGCGCGCTAGTTTATTAAGCTTATTCACAAAAAAAAAAAAAAAAATAGTGAATAGGAAGGAAGACGGCAGTTGAGCGAGGTGATGCAATGTTAAACCCAACGAGACCAACAATACTTCGCCCATCGTACCCGGAACACATCGCAACACAATTGCTCAGACCCATCCTCTGTAAGGCTTCACCAGACGTCATGCCGGAACACCACGAATTGCTTGGCGGCAAGATTTTATCTGGTGGATGGTAACTTCTGCCGGCAGCCGATATTATTGCCTACCTCCGACTACCCAGAGAGTCAAGTTGGCGAACAGCACCGTGTATAATATCACACGAACTATTTGGAGTCATTTTTGATCCCTTTCTAATCAAAATCTATTGAAGTTAAACGTTATATTTTGAGAACCATCTAAAAAAAAAAAAAAATGACAAGAATTACATTTTAAATTTAATTAAAAAATTACACATTGTTATAAATATATTTTAGGATTATCTACAGAACTTGGCACCCATTTTGATTTCAATTATTTCGGCGGTGAAGTCGACAACCACACCATATCCATAATATTGAACTTGGCTCCTATATTTTTCTTTAGGGTGAAAAGGAGGAAGTGCCAAATGCGAACTAACAAGAACCGTTGCGGTAAAGCTCCTGTGGGACCCGAAGTCTACTTGCGTGCCGCAAAGCCTAATACACCGGTGTACATCTCTCGCCTACACTAGACCACTAAGGCAGAGGACATCGTAGAGTACGTACGCCAGAAAACGAGAAACAGGGTACAGGGTGATCACATGGTGGGATCAGGGTGTCTACCGAGGGTACAGTTACTAGGTGTGGGTCGTTACGCCTTTTTCAAGAAACGTAACGTAACCAGTTACTTGGTCAGCATCACCGAAAACGAAAAAAAAAAATTATTTATTTTTGTAGCTAAGTTATTTTCATTCAGCTACTGTGATTGTTTACATAATTATACGTCCACCCAACTATAGTTACTCATGAAACGAAACTAAATTAAATCCCTTTCTTGAGTGTGTAGCTATACAGTTAAATCAATAAATTATGCCGGTGTGATGCATGATACGGCTACGGATAACGTGCGTATGAAATAACACATTTACAAAAATAATTACTTCTTAATTTGACTCGTAACTAGGGATTCAGTTACACATCGCGTCACTGGTTATTGTAACTAGTTACGTGAAATAACGACCATGTTTAGCAGTTACTGGAGTCGCGCCGCAACTCACAAATTATATTTTCGGTTTGAACGTCAACGGCGAGCGCACCACGTATGCGACGATTCGCTTTGGTTCCGAATAATCTTGTGCCCTATTGTTTTAAAACTGATTAAAAGTGATAGACCAAGTGATTTTCTAATTACTGGTGAATGTATTTTAGTGAATTTCTGCAAAGAAGATGTTTTGTGAGATTAAATAACTTTTGATTGTGATTTTAGTGATATCTACCCAAAGACTTTAAAATTTTTATCTTAAATCTCTTTGTATCTACCACATTATAATTTATTGAAGACATGGCTGATTCTGACGATGAAGGGCATCCGCCCAGAAATAAATAAATATTTTACATTTATGTTTTTGTGGGTACTTTTCTCTCATTGTGTCAACACAACAGCGTGGTAGATTACGGCCCGCTCCCTGTCACCGAGAGGAGGCCTGTGTCCCAACAATGGGAATTTTATAGACTGATTATGTGAAAGCTCCCTTCGCCAGCCTCCGAGGCGCTGATCCTTCCCTGCTGTCCAAAAGTAAAAATATTTTGTAAATCTGGCTGATATTTTTAGTGAAAAGCCATCAAAAATATGCAATTCATCTTCGTTATCAACAGATTGGCGTGTTTAAATATAGGTAGAGTTTTGGCGAGAAAGTCAAGCTGAGTGTCACTCTCGTGTTTCATTGGACTTTTAAAATAATTTATAGCGTTGTGCGTAGTGCGTGATTTATGTAGTAAAAAGTACAGTGAAAAATCGCGGCATAGTGGCCAGATCATGACTTTGTCCCAAACCTCCCTCGTAAGACGAGTCACGCGGCCGTCTTTTTCGCCATGAATAATAATTCATAATTAGGTGACATTGGCTAAATGCACAAACCGTGCGAAGCCAAAAAATAAAGAAACAAAAAAATATAGGTATTACAAATACATTTTTGACGTGTATTTATAGCAAGCCTTCTGAATATTATAAATCAAAGGTTATCGATAGAACTGAGCCTAAATAAGGAACACAAATTGTCAGAAAATATTACGAAATGTCCGACATTCAATTATTCACAACAAAGGTTCGGTGTAAGTGTGCCTAAATTATTCAAATTTCCGATTATTCAGGTATTCTGAGGTGATATTCTGTAACCGTGAAAACTTCATGGAGTAAGGTTGAACTGAGTGCGCCGCCTGATAAGGACCAGGCCCGGGTCTATAACTAGCGCTTGACCTCAATCCCGCCTGATGGAAAGCAGTGATGCAATCGTTGATGGTACATTGGTACAGCGCACTAGTTTATTAAGAGCCTATTCACTCAGTGTTTTTGAGAGAGAAGGAAGACAGTAGTTGAGCGAGGTTATGCAATGTTAACCCAACAACACGAACAACAATGCTGCGCCAGAGGGAGATTGATCTGGAGACCCTCCCCGACCAAACTCACGACACAACAACATTTGGCGCATCGTACCCGGCACACATCGTAACACAACTGCTCAGACCCGACCTCCGTCCTGCTTCACCAGGCATCATGCCTATTCTGCGCGCGCCTCAAAGAGATGTCAGCACGTCGTGACGGCGTCCACAAAAACCCTGCCAACGGGCTGCGGGTTGTTCGAAATAGATGTCGAAGCCGTAGCACACAGGCAACTGACGGAACTCGGGTGGTGGTCAGTAAAAGTCTGCCATTCCCGCTCCTTGTATAGCGGAAGTATAACGGTGTAGAAAGCGGTGCGCGTCTCTGGGGCGCAGGCTCCGTACCACCTCCAACACTATCCTGAACGTATTTGTGAATAGGTTTGATTGTCAGTATATTAACCATTGTTATATGATTAATGTACTGACAAACAAACACACGACTCAGGGGCAGGCGTACTACTAAATGTTCTCTTTTATTTCTTTATTTTTGACATTTTAAATTATGCATAATATATTTGTTTATGTAGTTGATTATTAATTGTATTTCTGGATTTATTTTAATACTTTATTGTTTGTGTTGTATGGGCTGTAATGCCTGAAATGGATGTATAAATAAATAAATAAAATAGCGGGAGCGGTCATTCGATGATTTCCCATCCACAAAAAAAAAAAAGATTGAGTGAGCTGCCAATCTCTTGCTGTATTTTTTTTTAGATTTCATTGATGCGTTGTTATGATAATTGGCTGCGGAAAATTACCCCTGAGCTTTTAATTATTTAAATACAGGTTATTCCAAGGTGTGATTTGTGAAGCTGAAGAGTTTGTTTGTATGTTTGTCTGTTTGTTTGAACGCGCTAATCTCAGGAGCTACTGGTCCGATTTGAAAAATTCTTTTTACGTTGGATAGCCCATTAATCCAGAAAGACTTTAGGCTATATAAGATCACGCCGCGATCAATAGGAGTAGGGCATTTAAAAAAAGCGGCTGAAACCGTGTGGCGCAGCTAGTGTTTAATGAAATTAAAATATGTTGCGAAAACGAAAATGAAAAAGCATACTACATGCGTGTCAAATAAAATTAATGTCGTTATTAGAGGCCATGCTGTGCTGTTTTTTTACATGCTTTTTATTAGCTTCACTTGTATGTTTGCTTGTTTGCTTGTTTGCTTGCTTGCTTGCTTGCTTGCTTGTTTGTTTGTTTGTCCGTCTCTAACTCTTAGGACTACGAGTGAGCGGCTCATTACTGTAAAATGTCCCACCGTTTTCAATACGTTCGTTCGTTTGTTTTTTTTTTAAAGAATATCGAATTAAATACTACACACTAATACACTACAGAAGTCGTGGTGGCCTACAGAAGTCGTGGTGGCCTAGTGGTTAAAACACCAGCCTCTCAAGTATGAGTGCGCGGGGTCGAATCCAGGTCAGGCAATTACCAATGTAACTTTTCTAAAGTTATATGTACTTTCTAAGTATATCTTGGACACCGATGACTGAAGGTGAAGGAAAACATCTTGAGGAAACCTGGACTTTAAGTCTGAAATCGCCAACCCGCATTGAGCAAGCGTGGTGATTACGCTCAATCCTTCTCTGTATGAGAGGAGACCTGTGGCCAGCAGTGGGACGATAAAAAAGGTTGATGATGATGATGATCGAACTAAAAGGTTGAAAATAAATATAGTTTAAAAAACTAAAAAAACATGCTTTTAAAAATATCAAACTAAAAAAGTTAAAAATAATTTAAAAAAAGGCGTGAGGCGCTTAATATTCAAAAATTATGGCACAAAGCGCCTCACGCTATTTTAAAATTATTTTTAACTTTTTAGTTTGATATTTTTAAAAGCATGTTTTTTAGTTTTTTAAACTATATTTATTTTCTATTCTGTTAATAATCTCAATGTGAGAACTTAGCATAATCTAACACTAAGTTCTTACGTTGACATTATTTACAGAATAGCCCCGTATTCAAGTATTTTACAGAATACCCTGTGTTAATGTATTTCCGTAATAGGCGGCAGGTGCTCCGGATTTCGTCTCATTAACGTCCATTCTTGGTCGAAGTATCTTTTAGGTTTACTTAGATTTGGATAAACAGAGTTTACTGAATAATCAATACCTACCCACCTTGTTGAAATGAAACGAATTAGGAATTTGAATATTTTACCATCTCCTTTTGTATTAAGGTAAAGTTAGGTACCTATATTGATTGAATGAAAGTAGCTGATTGATTCTGTAAAAATGTCACAGCGAAAAGTTATTTGAGGTGAGTTTATGAGTTTTCAAATGTGTAAACCACTTTTTTTATTAAATTATGTAATGATGGTAAGCAGTGACGCAGTCGTTGATGGTAAAGCGCACTAGTTTATTAAGAGCCTATTCACCTAGCCTTGAAGATACTCAAATTATAGTCCGACGGAAACACCGCCGCTGGCAAACTGTTCCAGTCCCTCGAAGTACGCGGTATAAAGGAGGAGGCGAAACGCTTCGTCCGGATCGTAGTGGTGTTAACAACGTAAGGGTGGAAACTTGCCGTACGGCGGTTCGTCCGATGGTGGAACGGAGATGGGGGAATTAAATCATGCAATTCCCTCGCACACTCCCCAAAATGCATCCTATAGAAGACCGAAAGGCTGGTAAATATTATTCCACACAAACAAAAGCCTTATTACAAGTAAATGTAATAAATAATAAAAAAGACATAAAAAATAATAAAGTCAGATGTCTCGTACTCAATTCAATTCAATTATTGATTAATGGCCTTTGTGGGAGAGACGCCACAATTTTGCCAAGAACACGTGCGAACGATTAATAAGCTATCAAACGCTGGAGAGTATTTAGCGCGAATTAAAATATTAATAATATATTTCTTGTTAAGTTAAAATAAAATATTTCATCGCAGACTGACATGTAGGTAGTAAGATCACAGATTATGGATACGAATATTATACTATATCACGACGGACAGTGCAGGAAAAGGGGAAAAAAAATAGTTACAGCTTAGAGTTACAGCTTAATTTTATTAATTTCACTAAAAAGTCTCGTTTTCAAATAAGAAAATATATAAATAATGTTTGCAAGATGTCAAAGCCAGTGTCGTAGACAACTCACATTTTTTGGGAATTAATATTTGTAGATTCTTTTATAGTATAGACCATAGACATATACTAATGGACATGCCGTACGCGTATAATCTGCAGTAACTTTTTGGTTTGAAAAGAGTGAGAGAGATGGCATATGCGGTCTAGAACTATCTCTTTCCTCATAGATGATCGATGATTTTGAGAGATAAAGATAGACGAAACTTCGTTTACTCTCTTTCTTTCGGAGTGCCACAATTCTCATCTATGTCGATGGTAGGGACACAGTATCGAATATATCGTTGTGGAAAGCATCGGGGGAGGCCTTTCTCCAGCGGTGAACCTCTATCAGTGGCGAAGGGTGAAATTTTGACAAAGGGAAGCCGGTCCAAAAAAATAAACACTTAAACACTTACCTACTGCAGGATATCTTGAATAATATTGCCGGTAGAATAATATAAGCCATAATAACAAACAAAATCCACAGTATTTAACCAAATCTGCGATTAAATTACCTTACAGAATCAGTCACAGTTTAAATAACACAAATATTAAAATATAACAAACGAAATTATCACGCACCAGTGGTATAGCAACATGTCACATACTAACAATAATTTATTTTCAACCTTACGAAATGGAACACGAAAATATGCCAAAATAAAAAGAATATGACTTGCGAAGGATTTCATTATAACGCTAATTCTTTTTAATTTTGTCGTGTTTTCTTTCTCCCGTGCCGTGCTTCAATAACAATAATTTCTTTGTCTCTTTCTAATAGAGGAGAGGAGAGAACTGCAACCCGGTCGCGAATAGCCTATCTTTCTTTAAATTTTACGTACAGTTAGCGAGCATTAGAAAGAGATGGTGACACGCTCTGTCTCTTTTCGCCTCATAGTAAAACGTTGGCCGAGATAAGCTGTAATTCGTCGAGTTACCTTTACGACTATAAAATGAAATGTGATACTTAGGGTATTGCTAAGAATTACTATTGCTATTGTAAATCGCGCAGGCATTTAATTAATAATACTTTGTTAATGAAATAGAATGTAAATACTTTTGTATGAATATGGAACTGATTTTTGAAAGGTAACCCGGTGGGAATCGGCTTGTATGGACTCTTCGCCACTGACCTCTATATAGGTTGAAGAAGAAGAAAAACCTTAACAAAAACATTGAAAATATTACATTCACTTACAACAACACTAATGAATAATAACAGTCTCTAAGTGCGCCGTGGGTTCTTCGAAAGAGTTGCCGTAGGCCTGGCGCATGGGCAAGTGAAGGAAAACGGGTGGATTTTAGTCAGTAAAAGTCTGACACGTCCTTCCGCTCCGCCCTGTGTGGGAGAGGTCATTTGATGACTTCCCATCCTTAAAACAAAAAAAGTTCCTTTAGTGATGGTGGACCGCGGGGCATAACCACCCACTTTCATCATCATCATCATCCCCCTCAACCTTTCTATCGTCCCACTGCTGGGCACAGGTCTCCTCTCATACAGAGAAGGATTGAGCGTGATCACCATGACGCGGCGATTTCAGACTTATTTATTTGTCGACCTCCGTGGCGCAGCGGTCAACACGCCTGCCTGCGATGCGGAGGCCCCGGGTTCGAACCCTGGTCAGGTCATGATTGAAAACGATCTTTTCCTGATTGACCTGGGTCTTGGATGTTTATCTATATATGTATTTATTATAAATATAGTATCGTTGAGTTAGTATCCCACAACACAAGTCTCGAACTTACGTTGGGGCTAGCTCAATCTGTGTGATATGTCGGTATATATTTATTTATTACTAGCTTTCCGCCCGCGGCTTCAGCCGCGTGGAGTTCGGTTATATCGCGCTTTTTAGATTTCCCTCGGGAACATCATTTTTTTCCGGGATAAAAGGTAATGTTCTTGCTCAGGGTCTAAAGATTGTCTGTGCCAAATTTCATCAAAATCGGTTGAGAGGTTTAAGCGGGAAAGTGTAACAGACAGACAGACAGACAGACAGAGTTACTTTCGTATTTATAATATTAGTATGGATTATTTATTTAGTATTTATAGTCCAGGTTTCCTCAAGATGTTTACCTTCACCTTTTTATCAGAACCACCTACTTTACTCCGTTCCAATTCATTCAAACTAACATTTATACATTTGAAAGCCAAAATGTCCCTTTCAATAGCAAATTGGAAGAATAATGAAACAGGCACAGAATATTATTTCAATATTTATACACTAGCTTTCCGCCCGCGGCTTTATATCGCGCTTTTTAGATTTCCCTTGGGAACATCATTTTTTCCGGGATAAAAGGTAGCCTATGTTCTTTCTCAGGGTCTAAAGATTGTCTGTGCCAAATTTCATCAAAATCGGTTGAGAGGTTTAAGCGGGAAAGCGTAACAGACAGACAGACAGACAGACAGACAGACAGACAGACAGACAAACAGACAAACAGACAGACAGACAGAGTTACTTTCGCATTTATAATATTAGTATGGATTATAGAGGGTAACAATATATTACGCACAGGTGAAACGCATAAAAATCGGTCGCGTACGTTACCTTAATGTGGGGTGACCATGTTTATAGATTTAATTTTTTAGGACAAGAAAAAGAAACCTTGGTTATGATGATAGATATGGTAGCTGTTTTTTGTGGATGTGACGCATACCGTCTCAACCGCCATTTCTTTCCACAGGCCAGGCCAGGCCACTTCTCTCCAGCTAAGTGCTGAAGGAAGACTTGCAATCGATGTGCGTGTAAGCCCAGCAGGGTAATAGGGATGTTTCATGGGTAAAGTAAACCGTCATTCAGATTATAGAAATATATTGAATACGTATATTTTGTTTTATCAAATCAATAAAAATTGACAAATATAAAAAGCATCAAAGTTCAGGAAGACTAAAAAAAGCTAATAAGTCCGTCAGTCAGATTTCCAAAAAAAAAAAACTAGACAAGTGTTTATTCTTTTTCATATAAACAAAAAATGGAGACGATACAGTGCGTTGAAAACTCGTGTGACGTCACCCATTGCTACACTTTTTAGCAACAAGTGACGTCACCAGCCCCCACTCCTGATATTTGATACCTTTTATATTTGTCATTTTTATTGATTTGATAAAACAAAATATAAAAATATACGTATCAGTACGTATTTTTCTATAATTCGCACGACGGGCTTTTTTTAAAAAAAAATTGATTCTATTTATAGAATCAATTTTTTTTACCCAGGAAACACTCCTATTGTCAAAGATCTATGATGGACAAACCCGGATCAACTGTGTAACGTGCATTCCAAGATAGAATAAAATAGAAATGAGTAGAACACAGTAGAATAGAATAGAATAGAGTAGAATAAAATAGAGTAGAATTGAATAGAGTAAGATAGAATAGAATACTCTTTATTATGTACACTTCTTCTTCTTCTTCTTCAGCCTATAGAGGTCCACTGCTGGACAAAGGCGTCCCCCAAGGCTTTCCACAATGACCGGTCATTTGCTGCCCGCATCCATCGGCTTGTTGGCAATGTTTTTATGCAATGACCAAAACTAATAAAATAAGCTCCTAAAATGAGTCCAGTTTTTAACCTACAAATATGATTTCTCAAATATCTTAAAGAATTTAAACGCTGGAAACGTCTCGCGAGCGCAATAAACCGTTAGATGTTCTCTTTGAGTGCGGCAGTAAATACTGTGGCTTGTCACGTTATCTCTGAAATATGGAGCAGCAAACATGCTGAGATTTTTATTATCCTTGTTTGGGGGTCAAGCTGATGTTATGGAGGAAATAGGCACATAAAACTGCATCTTGTGACTCTTAAAGCTTAACGATAATAGTAACAATGTATAGACGTCAGCATATCGAGTAACTGCAATCTGTATTTCTTTAATAGATTCTCAACTTCATTTCTAGTGCATTAGGTTTAAGGTGGATTGGGGAAAATTGACAGTTTAGGGATAGCTTGATGACCAGGCCCGAGCCGACGGCGCGTTGTGTTTCACGCGCGCCTCAAAGAGATGTCAGCACATCGTGACGGGGTCCACGAAGACCGATGCCTGGGTTGAGGGTTGGTTAAAAAAGAAACCGTGGCCCTGGCCGTCGCGCAGGCAAGTGAAGAAACACGGGTGGGCTTTAGTCAGTAAAAGTCTGATACGCTCTTCCGCTCCGCCTAGAGCGGGAGAAGTCATTTGATGATTTTCCATCCCAACAAAAAAATAGGGGTAGCTTGATGAGTTGCTGTATGTACTTTGAAAAGGCTATAAATTACAATGTATGCGTATATCTTAACATTGTGGAGACACAGTACGTCGTTACGTTATGGTATTATGCAAGAATGGTCATTACGTATATGTTAGGATTTAGGTACTTACTCTTTGAAGAACTTCTTGTGCCTATATTTATTTACGGCTCTGAAAGTACAGAGGTCTTTTAACTGCATGTTTACTAGAACTTAATTATTAAATAAGACATACGAATAAAAAATACAGAATGTGGAAATATAATTTTATTAAAAAACCGTGAATAAAAAATATAATTTAATAATTTATGATTTTTTATTTTATGTCACACAATTCACTGGAAAGGTTTGCTTTTTACTCAGTATTGAGAAATGGATTTTGAATATCTAAAGATAGATGGAAGTGAGATTCACAATGTGTGTTTTGCCTTTACAGTGTATGTTTTTGGTGGTAGGCCATAACATCGGCTGCCGGCAGAAGTTACCACCCACCAGACAGTCTTGCCGCCAAGCGATTCGTCGTGTTCCAGCACGATGTCTGGTGAAGCCACCGAGGACGATGCGCCAAATGTTGTTGTGTTGGGAGTTTGGTCGTGGAGGTCGTGGAGGTCTCCAGATCAATCTCCCTCTGGCGCAGCATCGTTGGTTGTGTTGTTGGGTTTAACATTTCATCACCTCGCTCAACTGCTGCTTTTTTTTTGAGTGAATTGGCTCTTAATAAACTACTGCTCTTTACCATCAACGATTGCATCACTGCTAACCATCAGGCGGGATTGCAGTCAAGCACTAGTTTATGATTATAAAAAAAGCAATCTAGACGATAATAATATTAGGTTGCTTGTTTAAAGAGGGCCTCGTAGCTAAATGATAACAGCGGCACGGGTCGATCGAACAGATTAAGCTTTGCTTGACGTGGTTGCTCCGTGGATGGGTGGCCATTTTTTTCGGCTATTAAGAACTTTATCCCGATTACTTAAAGTACAATATTAAGTTGGAAATGAATGAAAAATGAATACATACCTATAACTTATCTAAAATAAAAAAAAAAATGTTATGTAAAAACATCTAAATACAGACAATGGCCCCGGTAGTTTTGGCGGGAAGCTAAGATGAGTGCCACGCTCATTTTTCATTGGACTTTTAAATTATTTATAGTGTCGTTTACTAAATAAAAACGCGTGATTTATGTAGTAAAAAGTGCATTCAGTGAATAATTCATAAAGAACAGTGAAATATTGTAGCATAGTGGCCACATCATGGCTTTGAACCAAATCTTCCTCCGTGTTCGGTCCGCGCGGCTGTCTTTTTCGACATGAATATTTCATTACGTGATTGGCTAAATGCACAAACCGTGCGAAGCCATTAGATAAAGAAAAAAAAAAAGACAATGGGCCCGATTTCCTCGTAAACAAACTAAAGTTAATTTAAGTTCATGGTACATCTTTTTCTTTCTTTTTTCACACTAGGCCACCACGACCACTAAACTGTCTATGGAATATCTTAATTTGACAGATTAAACTAATATGTTATCTTTTATCCTCTTCTTAATGAATTAGAAAGGAAAGATGCATTTTACTTAAAATTAGTTTAATTTGTAAACAAGAGAATTGGCGCCATTGTTGTAGGATTTTAAGGTGTAATAATAGCGAGTCACGAACACTGACATTAAAATTGCCAATTTACTGTTGGATTATTTGAATGAATGATACGTAAATGTTGCCATAATATAAATTACTGACTCGCTTTTAATACTACCACAGACAATAAAACCGTTTCCATACGACAATTACCTAACAATTTAGGATTTATGCAATGTTGTACAGTGACGGCAATTTTAATGTAGATCGTTAAGTGTCTCGGAAGGCACTTTAAGCCGTTAGTCCCGGCTGTCTAGAAATTTGATAGTCATTTTGGGTCGTCAAAAGCCCAAAAGTCTGATACCCATTTTTGCGTAGGGGTTTCGTGTTATCTAGTATACTAAATTGTGGAAGTTAGGCATTGGCGAACTGCGCATCCAATAAAACAACGCGTTCCGGGTGCTGATGGGACTGCCGCGCTACTGCAGTGCCTCCGCGATGTTCGCGGAGACCGGTAGCTTTGCGGTAATCATGCGCCAAAGTTGCGCTTCAATCCTGCGCCGCACGCGCGGTATTCCCAACACCATCCTGGCCGCACTGGTGGACCGGTGGGAGTCTCCGATGTTGGCACGGTGGATAAGGCTGCACGCTGTTAAATAGCGACTGATGGCGTCATCGGGGAGTCCTTCCAGTCTAAATAACATCTTAATTTTATTTAATTTACTACTTAATACAAATTTTTATGTTTTAACAAATTGATATGAATTGATATAGAATTTTATGTTTGAACAAGATGAAGAATCTGAAATAAATAATAATAATAATAATAATTATTATTATTGGCTTCTCGTATTTATATGGTTAGACTGGAAGTTGATTCTAAAATAGTTGAAAGAAAGAAAAAGTATATATTGTGACTTGTAAATGAAGATCATACAACTAAACTGAGTTAAACATAATTAAAAATATAAGTCCTTACGAGGCCAAAAGGCTCTTATCTTAGCATAATGCTTAGATATTTAAAAAGTAAATGTCGCAGCACTGGTATTCTCATAGCAGCGGAATATGAAACGTCTTTTGGTCAACGTTTTTGTAAGTAAAATCAGCCTGAGCTGCAACTGTCCTTTTCGCACTTTACCGGGAGAGGTTGGAAGCAGCGCGACGGCAATAGTTTCTTCAAATACCTATTTCAAAAATTTCTCGCCACAAGAGTCCTCTCTTAAGTGTCTCGTAAGGCACTTTAAGCTGTTGGTCCCGGCTGTCTGGAAATTTGATAGTCATTTTGGGTCGTCAAAAGTCCAAAAGTCTGACAATCATACTTACCAAGGAGTTTTGTAATATATAGTAACTAGATTGTGGAGGTCAGATAGACATTGGCTCTCAACTGGTTAGACTGAAAGCCGATCATAACGTAGTTGAAAGTAAGAAAAAAAAAAGTATTTATTGACTAGCTGCGCCACACGGTTTCACCCGCGTTTTTTTATATGCTCCGCTCCTATTGGTCGCAACGTGATGCCTAGCCTTCCTGTATTAATGGGCTATTCAACGCAAACAGAATTTTTCAAATTAGCGCGTTCAAACAAACAAACAAACTCTTCAGCTTTATTGTATATTTGAATAGATTTAATGTAGATTTTTTGTCGTCCTCCGTGGCGTAGCGGTTAACACGCCTGCCTGCGACGTGGAAGCCCCATAAAAAATAGAAATATACTAACGCGGAGTTTTTTTTAGACCTTTTCAATATGTGCAATACTTAAACACACACACACACACACACACACACACACACACACACACACACACACACACACTGCATACATACATGTGCATACTTAGTACATTATTTAAATAAATCTAGTACGTTTGCAATGTAAGCGGAAAAAATTTAATAATGTACGACATCACATTAGAAACCTCAAAAATAACAGTAGTTCTCCACTATTTACAAATAAACCTTCATATTCAATCACTCTATGTATTGAAAAAAAACCGCATTAAAATCCGTTGCGTAGTTTTAAAGATTTAAGCATACACAGATATAGAGACAGAGAAAGCGACCTTGTTTTAAACTATCACTACATAGTTTAATGAGTGTCATTATATACAAAATTATTTTATGTTTATGTTATGAACTTGTTATCCTACTTGGTTGTCCCAACAAAAATATATTAATGTAATACCTTGAGACTGAAAAGCCACACCTACTTTTCTTGACGGAGACCCAGATCAGATGTCCGACTGACGCGGCGTACCTCGGCTACCCGGGATACTCTTTGGAGCATCATTTCCTGCAGCGTGCCGGGGTCTGTGTGTATGTCCGCAATGACATCTGTTGCCGGCGCCTCCGTCACCTCGAAGACCCTCACTTCTCGTCCCTATGGCTGTTGGTTGACACTGGTGTGGACAAAATTGTTTACACCTGTGTCTACCGATCGCACAGCGGTGATCAGGAGACAACTCGTTTATTTGACCACCTCAGTGAGGCTGCTGACAATGCGCTGCATCGGCACCCTGACGCTCAGTTCGTCGCTCTGGGGGACTTCAACGCCTGCCACCAGGACTGGCTCTTCCCATACCAGAGGACCGACCACGCTGGGAGAGAAGCGCGAAACTTCGCGCTTTCTATGGGCCTTTCCCAGCTGGTAGAGCAAGCGACTAGGGTGCCTGATGTAGTTGGGCATACTGCCAACTGTTTGGACCTTCTGCTGACCACTGATCCGGACAGATGTGTTGTAACGGTTTCCTCACCGTTGGGAACTTCAGACCACTGTATGGTGAAGTCTGTAACGTCCTTCTCCCCACCAGATCACGACTCTCGTGGTGAACGGCGAATGTGGCGATACAGGTCAGCGGATTGGGATGAGATGCGCCACTTCTTTGCGTCTTATCCTTGGCAGCAGGTCTGCTTCTCTTCTGACAATCATTCGAGCTGTGCAGACGCTATAACCGATGTGGTGCGTCAAGCTATGGAGTATTTTATCCCATTCAATGACGTGCCCGTCGGTGGCTCGGCTCGCCCATGGTTCAATGCCGATTGTGTCCAAGCTGAACAGCGAAAGCACACGGCATTTCTCGCCTGGGTTGACGCTCGTGACCGCGGAGCTCCGGATCTAAGCTCAAAGAAGAGAGCCTTTAACCGTGCTGCCAAGTCCTACAAGAAGGCGCTCAAGAAGGCTCGCTTCGACCGCATTACCCATATTGGCAACAAGTTATCTGCGCAGCCATCCGGTAGCAGATCTTTTTGGTCCCTTGCCAAATCGGTTGAGGCGAACTTCTGTCGGCCCTCACTGCCTCCGCTGGTTAGGCCTGATGGAACACTGGCTCATACGGCGAGAGTGAAAGCAGGTCTCTTTGCATCTCTCTTTGCCCATAATTCGCGTCTTGATACTGGCAGTGCTACTCCACCTAATTTACCTCATTGCGGAGCTTCAATGCCTGAGGTTCGCATTAGAAACAAGGAGGTTCTGAGAGTACTGTGTCGTCTGGACGTGAATAAGGCTAGTGGTCCGGATGGTATACCAGCGATTGTTCTTAAAGCATGTGCGCCCGAGTTGTCTCCTGTATTGACGCACTTGTATCGCCTCTCATTTAGGACTGGTATAGTGCCCAAGTCCTGGAAGCTTGCTAACGTGCAGCCTGTGCCCAAGAAGGGTAGTCGTGCCGATCCCGCCAACTATCGGCCGATTTCGATCACCTCCATACTTTGCAAAATTATGGAGCGTGTATTGAACTCGCGCCTCTTGGCATACCTGGAAGGTAACGATCTCCTCAGTGACCGACAGTACGGGTTTCGCCGCAATCGGTCAACTGGGGACCTACTAGTGTATGCCACTCACTTGTGGGGCGAGGCCCTCGAGAGGAATGGGGAAGCGATTGCTGTCTCCCTTGATGTCTCGAAGGCCTTCGACCGGGTTTGGCACGCTGGCCTTTTGAGTAAGCTTCCAGCGTACGGCATTTCCCCTAGCCTGACTGGCTGGGTAAAAGACTTCCTGACTGAACGGTCCCTCCGAGTTGTTGTCGACGGATGCTCTTCTGAGCCCATGTCAACTAATGCCGGTGTTCCTCAGGGGTCTGTTCTCTCTGCAACTCTGTTTCTGCTGCATATTAACGATCTGCTGATGCCCGGTATCTATGGGTATGCAGATGACAGCACAGTTGTAGAGAGATACCTGCCGGATGCTCGGGCTAGTAGGGAATCAATCCGGTCCGAAAGAGAGGCCATGGTTGAGCGAACGAGTGTTGCACTGCAGGCAGTCTCCGAATGGGGCAATGCCAATCTTGTAGCATTCAATGCCGCCAAAACACAGGCGTGTCTTTTCACCGCCAAAAGGAGCCCGTTCACCTTGGCCCCTACTTTTCGGAATGTGTCCTTGGAGTGTTCCGACCGCCTTCAGCTCTTGGGAGTTGAGATTTCCTCGAACCTTAACTTTGGGCGGTTCATTGAGTCCAAGGCCAGGGTGGCTGCCAGGAAACTTGGCGTTATCGCAAAGGTCCGGCAGTACTTCACACCTGGGCAGCTTCTAATGTTATATAAAGCACAGGTCCGTTCGTGTGTGGAGTACTGCAGCCACATTTGGGCTGGTGCTGCCAAGTGTCACCTGGCCACTTTGGATTCAGTGGAGAGACGTGCAGAGAGGCTGATTGGTGACCCTGATCTAACTCGAGTTGGTCTCCAAAGCCTAGAGCACAGGCGTAGAGTAGCCAGCCTTTCGGTGTTCTATAGGATGCATTTCGGGGAGTGTGCGAGGGAATTGCATGATTTAATTCCCCCATCTCCGTTCCACCAGCGGACGACCCGTCGTACGGCTGGTTTCCACCCTTACGTTGTTAACACCATTACGATCCGGACGAAGCGCTTCGCCTCCTCCTTTATACCGCGTACATCGAGGGACTGGAACAATTTGCCCGCGGCGGTGTTTCCGTCGGACTACAATTTGAGTGTCTTCAAGGCTAGAGTGAATAGGCTCTTAATAAACTAGTGCGCTTTACCATCAACGATTGCGTCACTGCTTACCATCAGGCAGGATTGCGGTCAAGCGCTGGTTTATAATTTATAAAAAAAAAAAAAATATGGCCCACGCTCCGTTTGGACGGGCGAGCGGGCGGGATGCAACATCGCTCATAAAAAACATCGATATCAGAACATCGATATTTTGAAAAGTGAAACATCGATGTTAGAAATATCGACGTTATATCGATATTTTGATCGATGATTTTTTTTCAGTGGACCCCGGTCTCCAACGCGAAAGCCGCGGATGCAACCGGGATAAACGCTGAGATGATGATGATGATGATGATATCGATATTTTGATCGATGATTTTTTTTTAGCAGAAATGAGACACTACTTAATTTGTTTAACTTTTATTTTTAAAGAATTATAATTTATAATCTTAGCAAAAAACAAATAGGTATTTATTTTTTTAACAAAGAATTTAAAAATAATATTTTTGACAACCTGGTGCCTTGTAAGCGGTTTCTCTGCTGGGTTATTGTAGCTCCAGCTTCAGAAAATAACCGCTCTCTAGGTACCGAAGTTGCCACTATAGGCAAATAGGTCATATCTAAATTATGAAGCCTGGGAAATAACCTCTTCATGGCATCCCACACCTCCAACGGGAGTAACAGTAGATGACATGAATATCTGAAATCGATACATCGATGTTTGAAAAACATCGATGTATCGTTTGCATCCCTCGCGAGCCGGGTACATTGACCTGTGGCGTCAGCTGAACGCGGGCATGCGCACGCGTAAGCTGCGTAGTGCGCTCAGTAACCATTGTAATAATTTGTAAATGTATTTGTGAAAAAATATAACATGGTGTAAAAATGATTGGAATCGATTCAGTTGCTTATTCTGAACAAACTAAATTCAAGTTTCGCATAAAAAAAGAACGTTGTTTAGTAGGGAAAAGAATCTAATCAGATGATGAGTAGGCTGTTAATGAATTACACTATTAACATGGCTAAAAATATTTTTATCCCTTTTATGTCCAACGCATGGTCACACTGACCTGACACCGACATTTCTTGGGTAACAGTAATGTTTTATTTTATGATCAGCCTTTATGTCCAGAGCCGGAGTACGGATTTATACGGGACGTGGCCACGCGTGGCCTGTGGACAGGCCTAGTAATACAATAATACGTGTTCATTATTTGTGTCGGTTTTAATGTATTATCTTGTTTTTAGGTCAGTAAATTTTATTTTATTTATTTTATTTTATCCATTTATTTCAGGCATCAAGGCCCATATAAACATATAAAATACTATATTAACATAAAAACTTAAAATACTATAAATACATATAATATATAACATTATTAAATAAATCTAAATGTAATGTACACGAAGTGTCGGCGTCGTGTTTCGTTGACTGGTGTCACGTAGCTGGCCACGAACTCGGCGGTACACAACACGGACAACACCTTTCGGCCAGAACTCTTCTTTGAGGAACTTCTTGAGATGATGTGTCGGAACACGCACCACAAACGACTTGAAATTCGTGCTGTGACGCGGCTGTGGATCTAAGGGCCTATTCCTATATGTTACGTAAAGTAATATCAATCACTTCAGTAGCCATGCTACGTCACAGTAAGCTGAATGGAACTGAGGGGTAATTCTACGCGGGAGTGCATGGTAGACCGTCACCTCCTTCTGCGGAGTAGTGATACTGGCAAAGGAGGAGGCGGAGCGCGAGAGGAAGCGGGAATACCAGCGCCCTCACGCCTCTGGCAACATCGAACTCCCGGCCATCGTAGGCGCGGGCTTGCCCGGTAAGGACTGGGCCCAGGTCGACAGCGCGTTGAGTTTAACACGTGCCTCAAAGAGATGTCAGCACATCGTAACTGGGTCTACGAAGGCCGATGCCTCCTGGGTCAGTCGTTGCAGGCATTAGTTTCTTCAAATACCTATTTTTCAAATACCGCGGCACTAGAGTCCACTCTTAAATAAAACGTGTTTTTTTTGCTGCTGTGACTGTCACAACTAAAACCGGCCATACAGCATTTTAGACTTATTATTCGCTAAAATCTAAATTACGTTACAAGAGTAATATAAATTTCCTTAGCTGGGAAGTAATTAAATGTTACCATAAAGCTAACACAACTCACATACGTAGCTCTAAATACCGTCAATTCAAATTACAAACAGCTTCTACGTTATTAAAGATGGCGCGTTTCAGTACCGGCTCATACATCATTAGCATAATATATATGTATATTATTTCTATTATTTAAAGATGTTATAACAGTCGTAGTGGCGTAATGGTTAAAACACCAGCCTCTCAAGTATGAGTGCGCGAGTTCGATTCCAAGTCAGGCAAGTACCAATGTAACTTTTCTTTTAAGTTATATGTACTTTCTTAGTATATCTTGGACACCAATGACTGAATACAAGGTGAAGGAAAACATATTGAGGAAACCTGGAGTTTAGGTCTGAAATCGCCAACCTGCATTGAGCAAGCGTGGTGATTATGCTCAATCCTTCTCTGTATGAGAGGTGACCTGTGCCCAGCAGAGAGACTATAAAAAGGTTAATGACGAGACCCCCCTTCTCCCCTTATACGCAACAGAATTTCATAAACCAGGGAATTTATCTGAGATAATGCTTCGCGTAGTTTACGTTCATGAATATCATTTTTAAACTTTAGTGACGTTGAGCACTTTTGTTGGATTGGGGAAATGCATTGAATTCGCGAGAGCATGACCGACACGATACCGTGATGCATACGTTCCGGCATGATGTCTGGTGAAGCCGCACGGAGGACGGGTCTGAGCAGTGGCGTTGCGATGTGTGCCGGGTACGATGCGCCAAATGTTGTTGTGTCGGGAGTTTAGTCGTGGAGGGTCTCCAGATCAATCTCCCTCTGCCAATCTCAACTGCCGTCTTCCTTCCTATTCAATCAGTGTTTTTGAGTGAATAGGCTCTTAATAAACTCTTAATAAACCATTGCATCACTGCTTACCACCAGGCGGGATTGCGATCAAAAAATTTACATATAAAAAAAAATTTTTTGTGTATTCTGTGTTTTTTAATGATTTCAGTTATCCTGCGACTGCTAAGTTTTTTTCAAAAGGTTTTTTAATAAAACGCTTGCTCTGAGAGCGGGAGGAGACGGCTAGTAATAAGGTAGTTGACTAAAAAAAAACTAATTAGTCCGTGAGTCAGAATAAAAAAAAAAAAGACACATTTTTTCATATAGGTAAACTAAAAATGAAGACGATACAGGGCGTTGAAAACTCGTATGACGTCACTCCTTGCTACACTTTTTAGCAACGAGTGACGTCACCAGCCCTCACTCCTGATCTTTGAAGACTCATCTAGTCGCACACCTAGTGGCAGTCGTTACGGGTTGTTGGAGCCCTCAAAAGTCTAACAATTGGTCTAACTGCAATGCTTAGATATCGTCTTCGGGTTGTGGAGGTCAGACGGCAGTCTCTTCACGGAAAATATCAAAGTTTAGCCAAAATGAGCAGTTAGACTGGTGAAGCGGACCCCAGACTCCAAAGCTAAACAAAGTTGCGGATGCGACTGGGATTAACGCTGGGATGATGATGATGACATCCCTATTACTATTACTAGAAATGCGAAACTATTATGGATGGATGGATTATTGGCCCTCTTTCACGCCGCAACTCCTGAACAGTATTATCTGAAAAGAACACAGAAGAGCTAGGCCGGAAAGAATTAACACAAACAATGATTTCTAAGTAGTTCAGCCTGATTCAATGAGCCAGGCAAAGCAATTGTAGGTTTTTTCTGTCATGATTATTTTAGGTTGAAGTCCGTAAATATTTTTTTAAGAAACCAGCATCACATTTCTCTCCTCTCAGTCCCCCCTTAACTTAGCTAGCTGAGCTGTACTCATTGCACTAATCATCACAAATTGCGCTCAGGTGTCTGCGCTCCTAAGAGCTGAACTTATTACAACTTATGTTTCCTTAAGTATCGTACCTCGTCGGAGTTAGAACTTGGAGTTTATTGCACCTTGCTTATATGAGGCGAGCAGGTTTCGGTGCAATTTTGGTATGTCGTCGACATTGCGCCGTCAACGGGTAAGGAAATAGATTGTGAGGAAATTAATTAATTCTGGTAATTTTAAGAATGTTTACGGCCAGATCTCAATCTGGCAAGCTGTATATTGGTGTACATAATAAATAGTATTTTATTTATCTCATCATCATCATCATCTCAGCGTTAATCCCAGTCGCATCCCAAGCTTCTTTTTCAGCTTTGGAGACTGGGGTCCGCTTTAATAGTCTAACTGCTGTTTTGGTTTA
This sequence comes from Sesamia nonagrioides, assembly GCA_017933935.1. Taxonomy (NCBI): domain Eukaryota; kingdom Metazoa; phylum Arthropoda; class Insecta; order Lepidoptera; family Noctuidae; genus Sesamia; species Sesamia nonagrioides. Next base: position 1,001,782 of record JADWQK010001879.1, read on the forward strand.
ACTTCTACTGTAAAACGACTGCCGTCTGACCTCCGGATCCACAACCGAAGGCGACATCGAAGCATTGCAGTTAGACCAATTGTTGGACTTCTGAGGGCTCCAACAACCCGTAACCAGTGCCAACAGATATTCGTATGGCAACCGGGACCAGATCAGTGCAAATATTCATATTCATGCATACAAATTTTTGTACTGCGTGGGGTTCGAACCGCGACTCCTTGCGCAGCGACCGCGTTCTCTACCGCTACGCCACGGAGGCTGTCAGTATTTTATCTATCTACGAATCTAATTTCCCCAAAAAAGAATCACATTGATCTGTAATTCATTCATATATTCAGAATGCCATAATATTATATCCACCAAACTAAAAAAAATACAAATTTGTTAAATCCCTCATGCAAAACTAAAAACACTACATTCAAAAGTCAATTAAGAGGGAACTCTAGTGGTGCTTTCTCTATACAAAGGTATTCCGTTGTTTTCTTCGTGGATAACGCTTTTAGAGCAATGTTTTTTTTTTTTTCTTTTTACAATTTCACACATTTATTATACGCGCTCCTATTATTTGATTTTTTCGAAAACTTAATTAATTAAAGAAATATCATGTTTCAAAATCCCGAAAAATAACCCATTTTTACCGCGTTATACAGACGACTATTACAAAAATGTGATAAGTTTTTGATAAAAAAGAAAATAATAGAGGCATAGGTATACTCCTCCACTAAATTTTGATATAAAAATAATTGAGATCTGTCGTGTTTTAAAACGAAAACAGTGGAATACGAAACATCTTTTGGTCAACGTTTTTGTAGGTAAAATCAGCCTGAGTTGCAACTGTCCCTTTCGCATTTTACGGGGAAAGGTTGAAAGCGGCGCGACGGCAATAGTTTCTTCAAATACCTATTTCTCAAATTCCTTAGCACTAGAGTCCACTCTTAATAAAATATTCAAAATGTTTAAGAGCGAATTAACGACATCTGTAATTTGCGAGAATGCAGACTAATTACTTTGGGGGGGAGGGGGTGAAGAGGGGGCGCTAATGATTAAGATTATTTCCACAGAGGTAATCCGTTATCTCGAAGCACGGAACCACCTGGAAGTGTTTATTTTTGACTCCCTGTTTGTGCAGTATTTTTATCTCACATTTGCTTGAAGGTGTCAATATTATTGCAGAAATAGTTTTGTTTTCTTAGAAATGGATCCGATAAATGACACCTGTGGTGGATGCCGGAATGTAATAAATAGTTTGGAGTTTTTGGATTGTTGCAAGTGTAAATCAAGATTTGATATTTATTGTGTGAACATACCAAGTAGCAACTTCTATCTTATGGACCATGCTTATAAATCCACCTGGATATGCCCCGAATGTTCCTGCAAACAGCTTAAAACCGACAATACTAATACACCTGCACGCCCGGCTATTAATGCTAGTAACCCCCGTCGATCGCCAGCTCGGAAATTAACGTCGAGCCCCAAAAGTATACCTAAAACCCATGCTAACCAAAACACTCCATCGGATGTAATGAATGTGACATTCAGGAAAAAAGCTAGTCTGCCTATGTCTACCTCGAATAGCCATGAACGCTGTTTCAACGAGGACACTTTAAGAGGTATAATTAAGGAAGAGTTGGCCGCGGCTGTCAAATCGTCTTTCAAAGATTTACTCACTGATCAATTGAAAAATATACAAGGAGAAATATCTGCATTCAAGGTTTCGTTCGGATTTTTTAATGAGCAATTCGAAGAGTTCAAAAAACGCTTTGATGAAAAAGACACCATTATTAACCAATTACGTAGTGATAACACAAACCTTCAGCAGAGTGTCATTGACCTGACCACGCGGTTGTATAACGTAGAACAAAACATGCGTGAAAGCAATGTAGAAATTAACGGTTTACCTGAAGACAAGTCTGAAAACCTTGTAGAAACCTTAAAAAACATCGCAAAGGTAACTAGTTGTGATATAGGTGACAATGACATTATGCAAATTACAAGAGTTGCGAAACTAAACAAAGACAATAATCGCCCACGGTCGGTGGTTGCTAAGCTCCGCAGCCCCCGCCAACGTGACAACCTTTTGGCTGCTGTTGGAAACTTCAACAAAAAACATCCCTCGGACAAATTGAACTCGCATCACTTAGGCATTGGTTTGGGTGCTAGCCAAGTGCCTGTGTATGTCAGTGAGCATTTATGCCCCACTGGTAAACACCTGCATGCTGCAGCACGGAGACTGGCTAAGGAGATGTCCTTTAACTTTGTCTGGATACGCAACGGCTGAATTCTTGTGCGAAAGGATATTCACTCAAAGTCGATTTACATTCGCAATCAGGATAGTTTAAAGTTAATGAAAGCTACTGTCGTTACTAATTAATTATAGCTGTATTTATTTTTGTTTTTTATAAATGTTCTTGGCGTTTTTGTATTCGTAATGCTTGATATTTATTATCAAAATGTTCGGGGAATGAGGACTAAAACTGATGATATTTACAAAAATATCCTGCTAACTAACTATGACGTAATTGCATTTACTGAAACTTGGTTAAACCCTAACGTAACTAATGGAGAGTTCGTTGACCCGCGATATGTGGTGTACCGTAGGGATAGACTGAGTTCCAAGGCATCCAAAAAAGATGGCGGTGGGGTTATGGTCGCAGTTAGTAATCAAATTAAATCTGTAAGAATGAAAAACTTGGAAAGTGATTTTGAAGATTTATGGTTGTCTATTGAGTTAAATGTTAACAATAATATCAAGAAAATAGCTATCTGTGTTATCTATATGCCACCGCCTGTTAAACTAGACAATCTACAATGCTTTTTGAATAATGTTAACAACACACTAAATGATGTCGACGATGTTGTGATTCTTGGAGACTTTAACTTGGGTTTTATTGATTGGAACATGAGTAACGACGATCTGCATCTATCGCCGTCTAATTACGACAATTCGCTGGGCTACGAATTTGTAGACTTTCTGTCAATCAATGCACTTCATCAGTTTAACTCTTTTCTAAATGCTGACTGCCGAATTTTAGATCTAGTATTGAGTAACATATCGAATGTAACAGTTACTAAGCCCAACGATCTGCTAAGCAAATTAGACTCCCACCACCCGAATATCCTAATTTCTATTCCGTTTTCTAACTTAAAACAGTTAAAAACAAAATATCGTTCAGGCTACAACTTTTTTAAAGCAGATTACACCCAAATCAAAACCTATCTTAAAAATAGAAATTGGCATGATACCTTTCATGAATGTATGGATGCTAATGAAATGGTTAACGCCTTTTACGGTATACTACAGATCGCTATTAACAATTATGTACCTAAATATGTAAGTAGAAAGTCTGAGTATCCCTCTTGGTATTCAGACTCACTTATTAGAACCCTAAGTGAAAAAGAGAAATTTAGGCAAAAATACCGTAAATACGATAATCCCCGTGATAAACTTACTTTTGAGTTACTTCGTAGTCGTTGTCATACTCTAATAAATCAATGTTACAATACATACAAATGTAAAATTGAAAACGATATTCCCAAAAACCCTAAAGCTTTCTGGAGATTTATTAAAGATAAACGTCGCGGAGAATCTTGCATACCTGCAGACATGTATATGAATGATAAGGTGGCTAACAATGGTCCAGAAATTGCTAACCTCTTTGCTGATCAATTTGTTTCGGTTTTTAATCAAAATCCAGCCACTTCTTATAACACTGCTAATGTTTTTTCTGGTATTGACTCGGTCTTAAGCACTATTAAATTAACAGAAGAACAAATTCTTAACAAGCTAAAACTCATAGATGCTTCCAAAGGTGCTGGACCTGATTGTATACCACCCTTGTTTTTAAAACGCTGCTATCATGAACTTGCCCTACCATTGCAGATTATTTTCAATTCTTCTCTTGCTGAAGGAATATTCCCTGAAGTATGGAAAAGCGCAAGAATTGTCCCGGTTTTTAAAAAAGGTAATCCTGCGAATGTTCAAAACTACCGCCCAATTTCAATATTATCGTGTTTTCCTAAAATATTCGAGTCTCTTGTCTGTCCAGTTATTACTCGCCACATTGACAGAATTATTTCACCAAGTCAGCATGGCTTTAAAGCTGGACGCAGTGTAGAAACAAACCTCGTCGAGTTTGTGTCGGATGTGACTCTAGCTCTTGACAAAAGACTAGAAGTTGATGCCGTGTACACGGACTTCAGCAGTGCGTTTGACAGGGTTGACCATTCTCTATTACTGTCCAAGTTAGAGTATAATGGCATACATGGTTCACTTCTAAACTGGTTCAAATCTTATTTGCTTCATAGATCGCAGACTCTTGTTGTTAACGGTTACGAATCCTATCCATATTATGCTGACTCAGGAGTTCCTCAGGGTTCTCATCTTGCACCCGTTTTGTTCTTATTGTTCATCAACGACATTAGCGCCCAAATCTATCATTGTAAATATCTAATGTTTGCTGACGATCTTAAAATTTATAAAATTATAACTTCAAATAAAGATACTACCCTAATTCAGGAGGATTTGGATAGAATTGAACACTGGTGCAACCTTAATCACATGAAACTTAATATATGTAAATGTAGCCATATACGTTTCTCAAGGAAAAAGCAATCCAGTGCCGTCTCATATAACATAAACGGAGTGTTATTAGAAACTGTGAATGAGGTTCGCGATCTTGGTATCACTATGGATAGTAAACTCAACTTCATAAGCCATATTGATAACATTGTTACGAAATCGGCACGGCTACTAGGATTTCTTAAGAGAAGCACTAAGGGATTTAGGCTGGTAAGAACAAAAATTGTGTTATATAACGCATTAGTCCGTAGTCACCTTGAATTTGCCAGCGTAGTGTGGAACCCGCACTACGCAGTACACTCACAAAGAATAGAAAGCATCCAAAGGGCCTTCACTAAACACCTAGCATATACCTTCGGTGGTGTATCACCCCGGTGTCCATACGAGCAACGTATTCAACACTACGCAATGACAACACTGCGCGACCGGCGACTGGTACAAGATATTATGTTTTTTTACAAATTAGTTAACAATAAATTAGATTGTATTAACTTGATTAATCAAATTGGAATAAAAGTCCCCAATAGAATACCCAGATATCCCATTACCCATTTATTCCATACTAAAGCTTCCAACACAAATATAGGAGAAAATTCACCTCTCAATAGGCTCAGCAAAGAGATAAATTGCTTGATAAAATCAAACCCAGATGTTGACATAAACCACAACACTATGAAAACCTTCAAGCGTTTTATTCTAAGTCAAAAAGCTCTTAAATAATAGTTTTGTCTGTTTGTTCCTATACATTTGCAATCTTTTTCTTGTATAATTTAAGTTATTCTGTGTATTTAATTTTGTAAGTTTCTTAGTTTAAGTTTTTTAAGTTTTATTCTAATTTTTGATCTCATATTTAAAATTTAATTTTAGCTTTGTATTCCTTTTTTTTTACTTAAGTACAAGTCTAACCTTGTTTATTTTCGTTGTATAGTTTATATCCAGTTAATATTAGTATTTACATTTATCTAGTTTAAGTTATCACTCATGTTGGTGAATGTTGGTTCACCTGTTATTGGCAACTGTATAAGCCTTTTACTCATATCTACTCTATTTGTTAATTTTTATACAGAAGCTGTTGGTGTACCTTTATTAATAAATAAAAAAAAATAAAAATCTCACTAATCGACGCACGCTTTACTTGTGGTTAACAAGAGTACCTAGTAACACGCCGTGAGACACATTCAAAGCGTGCCTATTATCATGAACTGAACAAAATACCTGAATCGGGAACCAGAAGATCTCATGTTTGGCAACAGCGCTAACGACTACTGGTCCAATGAAGCAGTCAAAATATCTAAAATTGAAATATTTTTGTATATATAGTCAAGTAATAAAAATTCATGGTGGCCTAGTGGATGTCGTGGTGGCCTAGTGGTTAAAACACCAGCCTCTCAAATATGAGTGCGCGGGTTCGATTCCAGGTCAGGCAAGGACCAATGTAACTTTTCTAAAAGTTATAATATATGTACTTTCTAAGTATATCTTTGGCACCAATGACTGAAGGTGAAGGAAAACATCTTGAGGGAACCTGGACTTTATAAGTCTGAAATCGCCAACCCGCATTGAGCAAGCGTGGTGATTACGCTCAATCCTTCTCTGTATGAGAGGAGACCTGTGCTCAGCAGTGGTGATAAAAAGGTTGATGATGATGATGAATAACATGAGTATATTTTTTTGTTTCTGGGATAAGATTGGAACTAAATTTAGTACGTTGTGAATTACGGGAATGAGGCTTCTATTCTAGATTAGAAGCACAAACATTCGCTGAAGAAAAGAAACCAACACACTGAGCTCTCTAGTCACTCGTCAAAGAGGGGACTTACCGTCGCTATTGCGGCGTGCTCATTCCTGCCAAGATCGCGGGTTGTGCGGTAAAAGTCTGACAGGCTCTTTTGCTCCGCTCAAAACAGGAAAAGCCATTTGGTGATGCCCCACAGCACAAATGAAATTTATACTATACTAGTTTCCCCCGGCGGCTTTGCCCGCGTGGAATTCGATTATATCGCGCTTTTTAGATTTCCCTCGGGAACATCAAATTTTTCCGGGATAAAAAGTACCTACCCTATTATTTAATCCGGACTTCTAATTTTACGTCTGCAAAATTTTAAAGCAATCGGTTTAGTAGTTACGGCGTGAAAGCGGAACAACCAAACAAACTCGCTTTCCCATTTATTAGTATGATGATTTGTGTACAAGAATTGAACATATTGGTTTAATGTCTAGAAAATTAAAGATACAGACAAAAAAAGACGATAGAAGCTGTTTGGTGTACCATAATAATTACCTAAATGTAATGATGAATAATATGTCTGCTTATGAGAAATCCAAATCTATACTCTATACTAATATATAAAGCTGAAGAGTTTGTTTGTTTGTTTGTGCGCGCTAATCTCAGGAACTACTGGTCCGATTTAAAAAAATATTTTTGCGTTGGATAGCCTATTAATCCAGGAAGGCTTTAGGCTATATAACATCACGATGCGACCAATAGGAGCGGAGCATAACTAACTCCACGCGAACGAAGTCGCTGGCGGCAGCTAGTAATTTATATAAATCAGGCTAAAAGCTTTCACAAATCTAGTCATAGGAGGTAGATGAACTAACCATTTTGTCTAATGAACTCAGATTCCAACTAAAAGCGTGCATAGAGCATATTAAACACGTTAATTTAATTTAAACTTCAACAGAAGTAAATAGGATTGGGTTGAGTTGACGACAGCTCCGTGCATCGAACTAAGTATGTATGTTTCGGCGACGTGCGACGAGACTTCTTGTTCCCAAACTAAACAAACTTTAAGTTCAATGCATCTTTTTCTTTCCATTTCAATAAGAAAAGGACAGAAGATAAAATTTTAATTTAGTCTTGTCAAATTAAGATACTCCATATACCGTTTAAGGGGGGTAAGGGGAAGAATGACAATAACATCTAGTCAGTCCCAACAGTCAACCTCACCTGCCCGCGGTGCTCCCTGCTAGACAACAGACGAGGCAATGGCGACCGAGCTGTGGCGGTATAACCACTACCCTGCTTGGGCAACCAGGTGGAAGAGGCGTCAGCGGCCTTGAAGACTAAATAACTTCAAAAAGGACTGATGCAGAAGGCAAGGGGAAACCACTGCATTAAATTTCCCAAGACAGTCACCATGAAAGATTGCACAAGGAGAAAACGATCGCCATGCGAACCGCTTAGCAACCGGCGCCGTGTTACGTCCGGGGCACACGGTGAGAAATTGGCTACCGGCCATGGAGTAGTGGGAGACCAGGCCCTCCATGGAAACTCTGCTACTGGAAATACTATCAAACTGCGGCAAATCCAGAGGATTGGAACATGGAACGTGCGCGGCTTGCTCAGTCCCGGAAAATTAACAATACTGGAAAGAGAACTTGGCAGAGCTAACATCAACATCTGTGGACTTAGTGAGACACACTGGAAAAACAATGGTCACTTTACAACTGATTCCCACGCTATCTACTTTTCAGGCAATGAGAACACAAGCCACAACGGGGTAGCCATTCTTGTTCCTGTACACCAAAGGAACTGTGTGATGGGTTACGAGCCAATCAGCGACCGAATTATCAGTATTAAACTGAAGGCGTTGCCTGTTAACTTAAACCTCATACAGATATACGCTCCAACGAGCACAGCAAGCGATGAGATTTTAGAGAAATTCTATTCTGATCTGGAGAGTACCATGGCTAAGGTGCCCAATAGAGAGCTACTTATTGTTTTGGGAGATTTTAACGCCAAGATTGGAATCAATGCCCATCAACTTGGCAGATGCGTCGGTCAGTTTGGACTTGGTGCTCGTAACGACAGAGGCGAACGGCTTATACAGTTTGCATCCGAAAATGACCTTGTGATAGCAAATAGCCTTTACCAGCATCACCCTCGACGGCTATATACTTGGACGTCCCCCGATGGGAGATACCGTAATCAGATAGATTACATCCTTATTCGATCACGGTGGAGGTCATCATTAAAAAATGCCCATACGCTACCTGGGGCTGACTGCGGGTCGGACCATCAACGTTTGATTTCAAAACTGAAATTCAAATTGACAGCAGCCAGACCCATTCAAAAGCAAACCAGACTTACTGTGGAGGATGTGACAAAGTTCCGGTCACTAGTAGAAGATAACTGGTCAACGTGGGCGGACGTAGATCACACCATTGAAACTCCTGATTCACTGTGGGGAAAAGCCAAAAACATCATTCAACTCGCCGTTGCGGGTTCTGCACCGCCGCCACCTGTAGCGCAAAAGCGAAAGCATTGGATGACTGATGATACTTTTGCTCTCATTCAGGAACGTCGTAAAATGAAGGCAATCGGTGCCGATATCAGACTTCTGAATGAGAAAACTGCCCAGATTCAAAGGAAATGCAGGCAAGACCAAAATGCCCATCTTCGTAATCTTTGTGATGAGATTGAATCTCATGCAGGAAGACATGAACCCAGAGACCTGCATCGTAAAATTCGTCTCATCACGAAGTCGCTGCCATCGAAAACCTGGGCCGTCGAAAACGATCAAGGTGAAGTGGTCAGCGAACTGGAGAGAATATCTGAAGTCTGGAAATGCTACTGTCAGTCACTGTTTGAAGATCCACAGTCGATGGCTTTCGAGTGTACGGAACCTGAGAGAAGAAACTTGGAACCCGACATCCTTCAGTCAGAAATTAGAGCTGCCATTAAACATCTTAAGAATGGTAAGGCAACAGGTGCTGATTCAATCCCGATTGAGATAATCAGAGCTATGGGAGAATACGGCGTCACTATCTTTCATACCATCTGTAATAAGATATGGATGTCGGGGCAGTGGCCGATGGAATGGGCCCACACGGTTTTTATTCCTCTTCATAAAAAAGGATCGACTAAGAAGTGTAACAACTATCGCCTTATTGCTCTCATAAGCCATGCTAGCAAAATATTGCTACACGTCTTAAACGAACGACTGAAGGCCTACCTTTCGCGGGAGATAGCGCAAGAGCAAGCTGGGTTTGTAAAGGGAAGGGGAACCCGAGAACAAATTCTTATAGTGCGCCAAGTCATCGAGAAAGCTCGGGAATTCAACAAGCCAACCTACATATGCTTTGTTGATTTTTCTAAAGCGTTTGACTCCGTGAAATGGCCAACTTTATGGAAGACGCTTCTTGAAATGGGCACACCAAAACATCTCGTGCATGTTCTCAGGGGACTCTACGAGGGGGGAACTGCATCTGTGCGAACGGATGAGCTTCTCTCGGGTGGGTTTCATCCCAGTGCGGGTGTCCGACAGGGATGTATCATATCACCACTCCTGTTCAATATCTACACTGAACTTGCGATGCGAATTACTCTGGAGGACTGGACTGACGGTGTTGCGATCGGCGGTTACAAAATTGCAAACCTGCGCTACGCCGATGACACGACTCTATTTGCGACCAGCGCGGCCTACATGGAAGAGCTGCTCCTCAAGGTGGAGCGCGTAAGTCTTACGTTTGGATTAAAAATTAATCGGAGTAAGACGAAAATCATGATCGTCGACCGTGCTGGTAATAGTTCGCCCGAAGTAACACGGATCGCGAAATGTGACGTAGTCGATTCGTATGTCTACCTGGGCGCTCTGGTTTCAAGTAGTGGCGGTAGTGTGGATGAAATCAGACGGCGCATGGCCATGACAAGAGGGGCAATGGACAAGCTCAAGAAAATATGGAGGAATCGCGACATAACTAAAGCCACTAAGATCAGGCTCGTCCGAGCACTAATATTCCCCATATTTCTCTACGCAGCTGAAACGTGGACGTTACGGGAATTGGAAAAGAAAAAGATAGACGCTCTAGAAATGTGGTGTTGGAGAAGAATGCTTGGGGTATCATGGACTGAGTTTAGAACAAATGTTTCTATACTCCAAGAACTCGGCATCAAACAGCGTCTTTCAGATATAGTACAGTCCCGTATACTCGGATTTTTCGGTCACATATCAAGGCGTAATAGTGACTCTATAGAACGTTTGGTCGTCCAGGGCAGAGTGGAGGGGAACAGACCTCGTGGAAGGTCACCGATGAGGTGGACCGACCAAATCAAGGCGGCACTGGGGGGACCTGTTAATAAATGCTCCAGACTGTCGTCCAACAGGGATAGATGGAGAGAGATCGTACTGTTAGACGGGTAAACGTCGGAAAGGTTTTAAAAAAAACGTTTTTAATTAAAACACTATATTTAGCACTTAGATACAGACAGGATGAACTGGTACGTCTAAGAGATGTGCTCGCGATGAAGATTGAACGCAGACTGACTGAATGATGTACTCGTGACGAAAGTGCTGATTAAGCACTTTTGTGACGTAGAGAGCTTTATTGCTAATTTTGAAGTATTTTAGTTATTTATGCATTTTAGGGTACATTTGGCAATCGTAACAGCCCCCCGATTTAGAGTGAACTACACGTTTTAAGGTGAAGTTTACGGGATGATGAAAATATATTAGGATTACCCAATTCGTAGGGCGGGAGCTGGTATAATTTGGGGAATATTAATTTCTTCGTCAATTGGTTTGGAATCGCTATTGTTTCTATTAAAGCGATATAGTTTCCTAAACGCACCAGTTTTACAGATTTTGTACAGAAGATACAGAGTTATTAAAATTAAAGTTACAATAGTTATAGCTGAATAATAATTGCCATATTGGACAATATGAGGCTTTTCTGGTTTTTCAATGATTTTGTTTAAGTTTTTTAACATTTCAGGATTATAAGCGACAGAGTCTAGGTTTACATTTTTCAAAGAAATAGACGGTAAACTAGGTACAATATTATCAAAACTTAATCTATTACAGCATGAATCATTAATTATGTTTAAATTCGTCTTAACAGGTTTTAATAGGACATTAACATTGTCTCGAGAAACTAATTGTGTATCTTTACAGTATGCCATACAACCCTTTGGTAGGTATAATATGCCACTACCACTTATATCTAATTCAGTTAATTGATTTACATTATTACATTCAATACTTAATTTAGATTTTTCCGACATTACATATAACCATTTGTTATTTAGAAGAGGCTGCCAGATACTAACTTGACCATGAAAAAATTTTGTTTTACATATTTCTGGAATCGAGGTTAGTACTTTACTAATTATTTCTGTTTCACAGCAAGGAGTTGCGGCGACAGAATAGGATATACTCGTGTCACAGAGATAGTGATCACTGTTTACGATTTTACAATTTATTAATTCGTCAAGTTTACAATATGTTGATTTATCTTTAGTTATTCCAACGTATTTAGAGGATGGAATAATAGTTGAATAAGATACAGGGTTGTCAACCTCGTACGGCACTGGACAAGGTAAGTTATGATACAATGAAAAATGTTGAGGTTTAATCAAAGGTATTTCGAGGACAAACACTATTTGGTCCTTGCTATAGTAACTAGATATAGTAGATATATTTAGAATAATATGTACATTTTCTAGACTTAGGAGAACAGGTAACTGTCTAGAGTTCGAGATGAATCTGTAGTTATTCACTAATTGAGTATAAAGTTCTATTGGTGAAAGAATAGATGGATATAGAATGTTTGATCTACCAAACATAACTGAGTTCACTATATCCTCGACCTTGAATGATAAAGTTAGAAGGCTGTTTTCTATCATAGACGTTAATTCTAAAATACGGGATCGTATTCCTAATTCTTTAGAAATATAGGCTAGGTTTTTAATGTCTTCGTATAAAGCGTCGATGGCGACGTTTAATTCATGTTCATTGGATTTTATGGAGTTTAATGTGTTGTTATAAGTTTTAAGGGTGGAAGTAGTAACGAGAATATTTTCTTTAAGCATTGATGCTATTTTGCTGGTATCAGCTTGAATTTCCTGAATGGCGTTATTATAGCGGATGGCATCTTCTTCATCCATAGTTCCAAATAGTTTTTTGGACAAGGTTCCAATAACGCCCAGAAGTGCGGATCTTTTTACTTGATGAGACATGAGATAAGAGATTGCCTCGTTATCGCGTTTAATATCTTGGAAACGAGTTACCAGAGGTAGAAAAAGATTATTGCATTCTACATAATCAAGAGCTTTGCTTTTTTCGCATAGTGATTTTGAATTATCAATTATATGATGTAAATTAATAATATGTGGGTCAATAAATGAGATTTCTAAAGGAATTACTACACTAAGATAACTATCGACTAAACTCAGGGATCCTATGGGATCGAAGTAAATCCCAGAACTATTCGTCAGGGGTTTGACGAATTCTTGACCCGCTGAGGGATTACTGGAAGGAAATAGAACTAGTATTAGTGTAATATTATTAATTACTATGCTTATATACTACTATTTAAAATAAAGATTTATGTATAAGACCTAGGAGCTAGTTTTACCTCATCATAGTGATGGGTGACATGTCGTCTATTAATTAATAGAGTTAAAGTGTTGCGGCCGTTAATTTTGACCACTTTATATGGACCTTTCCATACGGGTGATAAGGCTTTTCGCAATCTTACGTGATTCTTTAGGTATACGTAATCCCCTACTTTATATTGTACGGGACGAGAGTGGTTATCGTAATATTCCTTCGACTTTTCTTTTGATTTTTGAATATTTTGAAGGGCTTTTGCCCTTGAGAGTTTTAATCGATGGTGTAGGAATTTAATGTATTCGGGATAAGTCGATTGGGAATGTAATTCGTAAACAGAATCAGGGATGAAGGCTTTATGGCCGAAGAGTAGTTCGTATGGAGTAAAATTTGTAGAAGCATGGACTGACGTGTTATAGGCAAGCATTGCGGTATATACGTATCTATGCCAGTCTGTATGGTTTTCATTGACGTAAGACTTAAGGTATTCTTTGAGTGTAGAATGGCTGCGCTCAAGCGCACCTCGAGTTTGGGGATGGTAAGGGGATGACCAGATTTGCTTAATCTTTAAGAATTCGCAGGTTTTCTTGAACATATCTGCAGTAAAATTGGTTCCTTGATCTGTAAGGATCATTTTTGGAATTCCAAATAAGGAAATTAAATGGACGAGGCACTCGCATGTGTCCTCTGAAGTAGCATTTGCAATGGGATATGCAAAGGAAAATTTAGTAAGGTCATCTTGCATAGTTAAGATGAACTTAAGTCTTGTTAGGCCCGCCTCTGGAAGAGGACCTACGAGATCCATGCTAAGACGCTCAAAGGGTTTCGTGGAAGTAGTAGTTATCTGCATGGGTGAGCGGTTAGTTTGCCTTAGGGCTTTATTCGATTGGCATTGCGAACAATTTTTTATATATAATTCAATGTCTGATCGCATGTTTTTCCAATGATATCTTTCTTTTATTCTATTTAGCATACGAGCCGTACCTAAATGTCCGGCGATAGGGATATCGTGATTTTCCTTAAGGATTTTCTTTATTTCAGATGGAGTTGGAAATATTAGTGAATTATGATAAATGTCAATAGATACATTCGAGTTATTAAAGATATAGGAGAACATATTATATATTTTTGGCCAGTCATGTTTATCGAAAGGGTTACGGAAATTAGTAATAGCTAAATGTATGATTTCCTCCCTTGATGTCGAGAGTATTTGATGTTTTAGGTTTATTAGACTTTTATAGATGTCTTCGTAAGAGCAACTATCGAAATGGTAGACTTTTGTAAATAGGAAATAGAAGGTTTTAGATTTGTGTTCAAAGGGTAGGCAAGTAAACAACGTCCTTTCTTTACCCAGGAGATCTGAGGAATTTCCAATTTCACCTAAAATTTCCTCTATATAAGGGTTAGCCGTATCAAGGTCAATAGAAGTAGGTAGAACTATATGTTTACAAATACTTTTGAAAATATTTTCATTATGTTCTATAATTTTAGTATTACTATTAAACTGTTTTCCGGACATTGTTTTCAGGAATTTGGAATAGTTTTCACTGGAACTAGAAGTTAGTGATAGATGCTCCTCAGCATTATTATCAACCGTAGGATTTGGAAGGTTTGGATTTTCAGGTAAGTCATCTCTATTTTCAGGACCAAGAATATCTGTGAAGGAGTCGTCATTGTCTAACAACTCTACCGACGGAACTTCGTCAGAATCCAGAGGTATAGAAGGTAATTGTATATCGAGATCTTCTAGAGTTATAGGACTAAAATTAGGCGATTGATTTTCGTCATACCGCCTAGACGTAGAAGGAATAGAATTATCATCTTTATTTTGAACAGGGTTTACGGGGAATCGAGACAATGCATCAGCGTTGCTATTGATTTTACCTTTTTTGTACTCGATTTTGTAGTCAAATTCTTCTAGTTTTAAGCGCCATCTAACGAGTCGGGATCCAAGATCTTTGCAGTTGAATAACCATTTTAATGGTCTATGATCTGTTACTATAGTGAATTTATGTCCATATAGATATGGCCTAAACATTTTGGTACCAAATACTATGGCTAGACATTCTTTTTCTGTGGTGGAGTAATTGGTCTCCGCTTTATTCAACGTTCTTGATGAGTAAGCGATTGGGCGATCCTTTCCAATTTCGCCTTGGGATAGAATGGCTGATATTGCATAATTTGATGCATCGCAGGTAAGCACAAAGGGCCCAGAAAAGTCGGGATATATAAGTATAGGAGCGGAAATTAGTTTTCCTTTTAGTTCTTCGAAAGCTATTTGTTGTTCATTCAACCAAGAGAAAGGGACATCCTTTTTTAGTAATGTAGTGAGAGGTTTAGCGGTTTTAGAAAAATCAGGGATGAAACGGCGGTAATAGGATACTAGACCTAGGAATGATTTAACGTCCTTGGGACATTTAGGAATTGGAAATTGAGACACGGCCTTGACCTTTTCAGGATTTGGGCTTACTCCTTTGTCACTAATGATGTGACCAAGGTAACCGACTTCTTTGCGCAGAAATTCGCACTTGTCGGGTTGTAGTTTAAGGTTATATTTGCGTAGTCTATCGAAAACTTTTAACAATTTATCGCAATGTGATGAGAGATCGTGTGAATATATTACTACATCGTCAAGATAGACGTAACAATGAATGCCTTGAAGTCCGGCGAGAGCGGTATTCATAAGCCGTTGAAACGTAGCGGGTGCATTTTTTAGTCCAAACGGCATGCGTTTGAATTCAAAATGCCCTTGAGGAACAGTGAACGCGGTTTTAGGAATGTCGTTCCTATTAACGCATATTTGTTGAAAACCTGAGCATAAATCGAGGGTGGAAAAGTATTTACTTTGCCCTAATTGGTCTAGTATTTCATTGATTTGAGGGATAGGATAACTTTCGCCGATTGTGATGTCATTCAGTTTCCGATAGTCAATGACAATGCGCCATTTTTTCTGGCCAGAGGAATCTGTTTTCTTAGGGACGACCCAAACTGGGAATGACCAAGGGGAAACAGAGGGTTGAATGATGTCCTGGGACAACATTTTAGAGATTTGCGTTTCAACTTCTTTTTTGTGAACCTCGGGAAACCTGTATGATTTGACATTGATAGGTTCCGAGGGGGACGTTTTTATTTCGTGTTTTAAGAGATCGGTGGTCGACAATTTATCGTCGGGTAAATGGAAAATGTCAGAGTATTGAGAACAGATATCGAATAAGCACGACTTTTCTTCGTCGTTGAGATGATTAGCCCGTAACATGTTAAGGACTTCTTCTTTTCTGATTGTGGAAGATTTAGAAGAATCAGAGTTTGGTTGGATTTGGAAAGAGTGCACCTCGAAGGGTTGTATTTCTAATTTTAGATCAGAGTTGATTGTGACTTGTTTTTCAGAGGTGTTGACAACCGATATATTTATTCGGTTGTTATCCTTAACTGTAACGATGCAGTTAGCTATCAACAAGGATTCGGAGATATGTTGATCGAGGATAAGTCCTTGTCGATGCTCAGGATTATTAACAGTACATTCTATAATAGTTTCAGTACGGGGTGCGATTTTATATACGGGTTGGCAGTATTCTAATTTTGTTATGATATTACTAATTTGTAATGTGTCGGTATTATAGTCAATAATACCGTCTAAATCATTCAGGAGGTCAGTTCCAATTATGCCGTCATAATTTAAATCGATATTTTCGACTACGTGGAAACGATATGCAATATCAGAATTTAGAAATAATTCCAATTGGAAATGACCTAAGGTGGGTATGGTTTCGTTAGTGTTGTGAATACCTTTGAGTTGAATGATTTTGTTTTGGAGCACGGGCATTGATTTGATTGAGTTTCTTTTTATCAAGCTCACAGCGGATCCGGTGTCGACTAAGAAATTTAAACTACGGTTACTTAACTGAGTTTTAAGGGTAACATGAGGTACGTATCTTTTCGTAGAATTAGAAGTAATTTCGTAAATAATACTTTTTTGTGTTTCAGGAGTTGAACAACCCGCAATTGGATTCAGAGTAGGCTCAGTAAATTTAGAAGAATTTGGTACTTCAGATACAGAAGATTTAGAGGATTTCGAATAGGCTGACTCTTTAGGTACAGCTGGTACAGAGGATTTAGAACAGGCTGACTCTTTAGGTACAGCGGATACAGAAGATTTAGAATAGGCTGACTCCTTGGGTACGGCGGATACAGAGGATTTCGAATAGGCTGACTCTTTAGATACAGCTGATACAGAGGATTTAGAATAGGCTGACTCTTTAGGTACAGCGGATACAGAGGATTTAGAACAAGCTGACTTCTTGGGTACAGCGGATACAGAGGATTTAGAATAAGCTGACTGTTTAGGTGCAGCGGATACAGAGGATTTAGAATAAGCTGACTGTTTAGGTGCAGCGGATACAGAGGATTTAGAATAAGCTGACTGTTTATGTGCAGCGGATACAGAGGATTTAGAATATGCTGACTCTTTAGGTGCAGCGGATACAGAGGATTTAGAATAAGCTGACTTTTTCGGTACAGCGGATACAGAGGATTTAGAATAAGCTGACTCTTTAGGTGCAGCAGATACAGAGGATTTAGAATAAGCTGACTTCTTAGGTACAGCAGATACAGAGGATTTAGAATGGGTGTCTTTTAAGTGCGAAGGCGGATTTAGAATTTGAGGGCTGGGCCCCACGTGACACCGTCGTGAGCCCACTACTCGTTTAAATGATTTTCATCGCTTACGGAACCTTGGGGTTCGTTGTCGTAATTGACGTGGTTGACATGGTTTTGTGTATTACTTTGTCGTGGAGTGGAATCGTCATTTTGATTGGATTTATATTTTTTATTATTATTATATTGGCGTTTTTTGCAATTTTCAATGGTATGGCCCTCAAACTTGCAATATCGGCATATAGGTGGAGAAGACTGGGGTTTATCTGAATTATGAGTTGTATTAGATTTAGAGCGATTTTGAGTAGTATTCAGTTTTTGCGGAGGACGGTTTAAATTCCTTCTCTTTGATAGTAGGGCCTGTATTTTCTCCTCCGAGATAGCAAAGTTAATGGCTTCATTCAAGGTGGAAGGATTTTTCATGCGAATTAAATTACAAATTTTGGGTGAAAGCCCCATTAAAAATGAGTGGAGGGCTAGTTCCTCCATAGCTGATATTTTTCCGACTAACTCGGTTCTCTTTTTATTGGAAAATGTGATTTCGGTAATTAATTTGGCTAGGCAAGACTCAATTTTGAGAGAATATTGACTTACAGATTCATCTGGCTGCTGTTGGAGTTCCTGTAATTCGGATAATAGATGTGCGTAATGTTTCGTTTCCCCAAATTGGGATTGTAAAAAGGACTTTACTTGTTCCCACTCGTTAAAATCCTTTATGGATGCTGCTGACTCGGCTTTTCCTTCGAGTCGGCTTAGAATATAATTTAATAAAATAGGTTTTTGAGTTGTTGAAGCAAGTTTGTTTGCATTTTCGCAGTTGTTGAGAAATGATTGAAGTTTCTCTCGAGACCCGTCAAAGGGTTTAATAAACTTGAAGAGAATACTTGATTCCATTTTTTCTGACAGAGTAACGAGCTCTGCCCTTGATTCAGATTTTTCGGTTGGCATATAGGCCGGAAAATAAAACGAAACAAAGCTAATAAAAAATAGAATACAAAATAATAAAGTACAACGGTTACAAAGTATGCTAAGAATGCGTCGAGTCGAGCTGATAAGCGGGCCACTTCGTAGAAGCTCGGATGTTTTGACTACGGATTTTATCACTAAGTCTCACTGTAACTTTGCACTGGATTATATTTTATTTATGATTTTGAACACACGGCACTGCACTGGATTTCGAGTTATTATGTTGATTTCACTTACAGGATTGCAGCTGCAGTGACGAGAAGAGACAGGAACATGATCACCTGATTTCAGGGACGGTGTAAGTACCTGAATGATTTACAGGAACACTGGAACTGGATTTGCACTCTGAACTCACGGTATTTCACAGAAAGTACACACGCGGGTAAGAGTTGGATTTTATGGGATTTAGAATAGGTAGATAAGATGTGGATATAGAATGAGTCTGGTTCGGCACTATGATTTGCACACTGAATGTCTGAGGCGTTTTCCAGATTTTTAAAATCCCACCGCTGCCACCAATTGTTAGACGGGTAAACGTCGGAAAGGTTTTAAAAAAAACGTTTTTAATTAAAACACTATATTTAGCACTTAGATACAGACAGGATGAACTGGTACGTCTAAGAGATGTGCTCGCGATAAAGATTGAACGCAGACTGCCTGAATGATGTACTCGTGACGAAAGTGCTGATTAAGCACTTTTGTGACGTAGAGAGCTTTATTGCTAATTTTGAAGTATTTTAGTTATTTATGCATTTTAGGGTACATTTGGCAATCGTAACAGTACGGCGTGTAACATCAGCGTCTCGGAGTCAGTCATAGTGACCACGACCGTTCTGTCAAGAGCGAAACGAAGAAGAAGAAGATATACCGTTTAGACGCGACTAAAAAATTATGTCAATATACGTCAGGAGGTTTGGCGGGAATGTCAAGACGAGTGTCACGCTCATTTTTCATTGGACTTTTTAAATTATTTATAGTGTCGTTTACTAAATAAAAACGCGTGATTTATGTAGTAAAAAGTACATTCAGTGAATAATTCAAAAAGAACAGTGAAATATTGTAGCATAGTGGCCGCATCATGTCTTTACGCTAAACCGCTCCTTATCGTCCAAACGCGGGAAACGAAAGGAGTTAGATTAGTTAGGATAAGTTTAGGATAAGCTAGGATAAGTTAGGATTAATTAGGATAAGTTAGGATAAAAGTTTACTCAAGAATATATTTACTGAAGACTAGGCTGTATGGCGTACTATGCCTATGCCTTTTCCGTTCAGAAGAACGGAAAGAATTGAACCAAAAAAAAAATATCAATATACGTCAGAGGCGGTTTTATAGTGTTTCTTCTTCTTTTTTTTATAATCGTAAACTAATGCTTGACCGTAATCCCGCCTGTTGGTAAGCAGTGATGCGATCGTTGATGGTAAAGTGTACTAGTTTATTAAAAGCCTATTCACTCAAAAAACTGAGTGAATAAGAAGGAAGACGGCCTTGAGGGAGGTGATGCAATGTTAAACCCAACAACATTCAATTTGCGAGGGAATTGCATGATTTAATTCCCCCATCTCCGTTCCACTAGCGGACGACCCGTCGTACGGCTGGTTTCCACCCTTACGTTGTTAACACCACTACGATCCGGACGAAGCGTTTCGCCTCCTCCTTTATACCGCGTACATCAAGGGACTGGAACAATTTGCCAGCGGCGGTGTTTCCGTCGGACTATACTTTGAGTGTCTTCAAGGCTAGAGTGAATAGGCTCTTAATAAACTAGTGCGCTTTACCATCAACGATTGCGTCACTGCTTACCATCAGGCAGGATTGCGGTTAAGCGCTGGTTTATAATATGTAAAAAAAAAATTCAATTCATTTCCAACGATGCTACGAAGATTGATCTGGAGATCCTCCACGACCAAACTCTTACATAAACGGCACACATAGCAAAACAACTGCCCAGACCCTTCCTCCGTACGGCTTCACCAGACATAACATTTTTTTTTGTTTAATAATTACTTATAAACTTGGCTTTAATAATTACAAGCTTGACTGCGATCCCGTCTGCTGGTAAGCATTGATGCAATCGTTATTAATAGGTCGTGGAGGGTCTCCAGATTAATTTCCCTCTGGCGCAGCATCGTTGGTCGTGTTGTTGGGTTTAACATTGCATCACTCCACTCAACTGCCGTCTTCCATTTTATTCACACAGTTTTTTTGAGTGAACAGGCTCTTAATAAACTAGCGCTCTTTACCATCAACGATTGCATCCTTGCTTACCATCAGGCGGGATTGCAGTTAAGCACTAGTTTATAATTAAACAAAAAATATCTTATAATGAAATATTTACGGAAAAATCTTTTATTCCCATTTTGATGAAAGGTACATATTAAAAACTTAATAAATTATATGTATTATCGATACAAAATAACTGTGGCTCATCTCTTATTGCCGGTCAACTCATGCGGCGTCTTCCTGGAATTTACATAAACGGCAATATTATTCATTTCGTAAGAGTATAATTTATTGCAGCTTTTAGCTGTTGTAATAGTATACATGAACAAACTTGGTAATTGAATTCAGAGAAAAAATCATTTACCGTGATAACCAGGATGGTGGTTGTGAACATTTTTGAATTGACTAGAAATAATTATTAAAAGTACTCATTGTGGCCTAGTGGTTAAAACTCCAACCTCTCAAGTATGAGTGCACGGGTTCGATTCCAGGTCAGGCAAGTACCATAAACTTTTCTAAAGTTATATTGTACTTTCTAAGTATATCTTGGACAGCAATGACTAAGGGTGAAGGAAAACATCTTGAGGAAACCTGGACTATCGCCAACCCGCATTGAGCAAGCGTGGTGATTACGCTCAATCCTTCTCTGTTTGAGAGGAGACCTGAGCCCAGCAGTGGAATTATAAAAAGGTTGATAATGATGAATTATTAAAAACGACATTATTTCATAAAAAATTGTTTTTACATATGCTGTTGCGCTGCGTGTCCCGGGTTCGATTCCCGCACAGAATAAATATATGTTTGGCCTATAGGTAGTTGTTCCGGGTCTGGCTGTTTGTGTTTGTGAGTTTATGTTTGTAAACGCATCCACGATACAGGAGTAATTTATAGAGTGGATCAATGTTTTTTTAAAAGTAGGAAGTAGTATAGTATGAATTAGTAAGAATTAGTAGGATATAAGATCGTTACGGGTTGTTGGAGCCCTCAAAATTCCAACAATTGGTCTAACTGCAATGTTTCGATGTCGCCTTCGGGTTGTGGAGGTCAGACGGCAGTCGCTTCACGGAAAATGTCGAAGTTTAGCCATATCAACACTTGGACTGGTAAAGCGGACCCCAGACTCCAAAGCTGAACATGCTTCGGATGCGACTGGGATTAACGCTGGGATGATGATGAGTAGGATATAAGATAGTAGGATGTAAGATAGTAGGAATTAGTAGGTTTAGTAGGATGTCTAATAGTAGGATAATAGGAAGTATGATTGGATGAAAACTAGCACAGTGTTCTATCTTTACGAGATAAACTTCTACCAGCTAAGTTATACGTAAAACTACGTTTTTTTTGTTTTTTAATAGTTATAAACTAGTGCTTGACTGCAATCCCGCCTGATGGTAAGCAGTGATGCAATCGTTGATGGTAAAGCACACTAGCTTATTAAGCCTATTCACTCAAAATAACTGAGTGAATAGGAAGGAAGACGGCAGTTGAGCGAGGTGATGCAATGTTTAACCCAACAACACGACCAACGATGCTGCGCCAGAGGATGATCTGGAGAGCCTTCACGACTAAACTCCCGACACAACAACATTAGGCATATCGTACCCGGCACACATCGCAACACAACTGCTCAGACCCGTTCTCCGTACGGCTTCACCAGACATCATGCCGGAACACGACGAATCGCTTGGCGGCAAGACTTTGTCTGGTGGGTGGTAACTTATGCCGGCGGCTGATATTGTTGCCTACCACCGAGAAAACGTCAAAAGGCTTCGTTGAAATAAAATTAAAATTAAATTGATTAATGTAAAAACTTCCAAGAAATTTTGCATTCACGCGCCAGAAATTTAATTAGTAAAAGAGTTGGTTGATGGACCTCGATGCAATTAATTTGTCGTACGTGGAAATAACAGTTTCAATTTAATTTACCTTGGACATTGGCTTATTAGTGCGGTTGACGGAAATTTTCCATTTTGTTTACTGAAATTTTCCATTTTGCTCCCGTAATATTTGTTGGAAATTTTCGCTTTGCATAACGTGGTAAACGGTGATCAAATAGGTACCGTAAAATTCTGCAACTTTACCAACAAGCCCACATTTGCGTATTTTGTTTCAACTGAGTATGATATTTTGCGTTTGCTTATTATTATTTTTATAATTACAAACTAGTGCTTTTTTGCCTGATTGTAACCATTGATGCAATCGGTGATGGTAAAGCGCCCTAGTTTATTAAGAGCCTATTCACTCAGAAAAGCTTAGTGAATAGGAAGGAAGTCGGCAGTTGAGCGAGGTTATGACAATTTAAACCCAAAAACACAATCAACGATGCTGCGCCAGAGGAAGATTAATCTGGAAACCCTCAACGACCAAACTCCCGACACAACAACATTTGGCGCATCGTACCCGGCACACTTCGTAACACAACTGCTCAGACCCGTCCTCTGTACAGCTTCATCAGACATGAACGACTTTGTCTGGCGGGTGCTAACTTCTGCCGGCAGCCGATGTTATGGCTTACCACCGAGTAAATTAAAACTGTTAAAGATCTACAAATGACAGCCGAGACCAACGGCTTAACGTACTTTCCGAGGCACGGAATGTGCTTCGTATGTAAAGACTAGCTGCACCACGCGATTACACGCGCGTTTTTTTTTTTTAAATATGCCCCGCTCCTATTAGTCACAGTGTGATGTTATATAGCCTAAAGCCTTCCTGGATTAATGGGCTATCCAACGCAAAAAAAATTTTTCCAATCGGACCAGTAGTTCCAGAGATTTGCGCGTTCAAACAAACAAACAAACAAACTCTTCAGCTTTATATATTAGTATAGATAGTCACCGATCCACAAACCAGTCGTGCTAAGCGTAGCTTAACTTGATCTTTTTACCTGAACCCAAATATAATTATAATGTCTTTACCTGAAAACTAATTGCCTAACACACTATTACTATCAATTGGAATAATTTTGAAACCAATTGCTAATCCATTGCTCCATATGCTCAAGAAACGCATCTGCTCAACAACGTAAATAATAATAATAATAACGGACGGACGCTTTTTCAGAGCCCTACACGGGCCTGATGTAGATTTATAAGCGTCCGTAGCCTGGCTACGATTCGGTGACCTTTTTGGGGAAACCGAAGGTTTTGTATGTGCAATTAAGGACGAAGTTATGATGACGAACAATTACCGGAGATTTATTGTGAAAGACGGCACAGTTGACTTCTGTCGGGTATGTCACCGGTCGGGGGAATCAATAAGACATATTATCTCCGGATGTTCTCGTCTAGCTAACGGAGAGTACTTGCATAGACACAACCTTGTAGCTAGGATAATTTATCAGCTACTTGCTCTTAAATACAACCTTGTGGAATTGGAGGTGCCGTACTACAGGTATATGCCCGACCCAGTTCTCGAAAATGGCCATATCACATTGTACTGGGATCGATCCATCATCACTGACAGAACTATTGTTGCCAATAAGCCTGATATAGTGATGGTGGATCGATCAGAGCGGCGTGCAATGATTGTTGGCATAGCCATCCCGCATCATGAGAACCTCGTGAAAGCCGAGAAAGATAAACAAATCAAGTATCTTGACTTGGCTCACGAGGTTGTCGACATGTGGGAAGTGGATGCAGCAATCATTGTACCGATAGTCGTGACAGCCAATGGCTTAATAGCCCAGAGCCTCGACAAACACCTCGGGAGGCTCTCGTTAGGCAGCTGGATCAAGGGCTTGTTTCAGAAAGCGGTACTACTGGACACGGCTCGCATCGTCAGGAAGTTCCTCTCTCTGGAGCCCTGACCGCCGGTAGCTTGTACCCTGTTCCCGATACCGGTGGGTTACTATTTTTTATATTTTTGTTAAATGTTTTTTATTTATTTTTTTATGTAGAAATATTTAAAAATATAATTTATAAGTGTATATAATGCAATAAAGGAATAATAATAATAACCAACATCTATTGAAGCTCTCGTTAAGCAGTTGGATCAAGGGCCAGATTCAAAAGGCAGTACTCCTCGATACGGCCCGCATCGTGAGGAGGTTCCTGTCTCTGGAGCCCTAACCACCGGTAGCTTGGACCTGCTCCCGCCATCAGTGGAACACAATTTTTTATATTTTTATGTTTTTTATAAATATTTAAAACTGTAAATGAATATGTATATGTAGAAAAATAAATGGAATAATAATAATAAGTTTATTTCATATAAATTTGTCTTACATTACATGTCAAGGAGTCTCCATTTAGGCATAGAGATTGAATGAATGTTGTTGAACTGTCAAAATACTACTACTATAATCCATACTAATATTATAAATGCGAAAGTAACTCTGTCTGTCTGTCTGTCTGTTACGCATTCCCGCTTAAACCTCTCAACCGATTTTGATGAAATTTGGCACAGACAATCTTTAGACCCTGAGAAAGAACATAGGCTACCTTTTATCCCGGAAAAATTTGATGTTCCCGAGGGAAATCTAAAAAGCGCGATATAACCGAACTCCACGCGGGCGAAGCCGCGGGCGGAAAGCTAGTGATACTATAATGCTACTGATAGTATGTTACGTGTTAACCCTGCTATACCGCTGTTATTATTTGAAGCAACAAAATTTGTATACTACATAATAAAATAAACAGAATAATATTCAGTCGTCACAATGAAATAAATTGTGTTCAGTGAGTCGTGCCAACTCTTGTCAGCAAATAGGCTGAGATATGAACTTCCAACTGAATGCGGCTCGTTGGAATAAAAGATAACTATTTCAAATGAACTCGTTCTCGACGACCACGATTTATTCTAAGATTTCGTGTTTTTTATTTGCACAAAGTTTGTGATTACTTTCTCAATAGAAGTTTGGGTTTTTTAGGGTTCCGTTGCCAGATGGCAAAAAACGGAACCCTTATAGATTCGTCATGTCTGTCTGTCCGTCTGTGCGTCCGTATGTCACAGCCATTTTTTTCCGAAACTATAAGAGCTATACTGTTGAAACTTGGTAGGTAGATGTATTCTGTGAACCGCATTAAGAATTTGATGTAAAAAAATAAATAATAAACATTGGGGGCTCCCCATACTTAGAACTAAACCTCAATTAATTTTTTCATTAAACACATACGTGTGGGGTATCTATGGATAGGTCTTCAAAAATTATATCGAGGTTTCTAAAATATTTTTTTTCTAAACCGAATAGTTTGCGTGATAGACGCTTCCAAAGTGGAAAAAGTTGCCCCCTCCCCCCTCTAACTTCTAAAATAAGAAAATGAAAAATCTAAAAAAACACATGATGTACATTACTATAAAAACTACCAACGAAAATTGTTTTGAACGAGATCCAGTGAGTAGTTTTTTTAATACCTCGTAAATTTTAAACCGCTTATTACCGCGTAATCTTTCATACGAATAACTTAAATCCTTTAATTTCATAAATCAATGGTACGGAACCCTTTGTGCGTGAGTCCGACACGCACTTGATCAGTTTTTTTTTTTTTCCTAGAATTCTTCTACTAAAATGGCGTCGCGCCTGTCAGCATCTTTAACGAGGCAGACCAATTATACAATATAAAAAAAAATATATATATCTTATGCTGAGTGCGGTGGCCTAGTGGTATCGGTCGCGAAATACAAGTTCTAGGTCGTACGTTCAAACCTCTTCAGACGCTTTTATCATCATCATCATTTCAGCCGAAAGACGTCCACTGCTGGACATAGGCCTCCCCCTCCCCAAGATCTCCACGACGACCGGTCCTGCGCCCCCCGCATCCAGCGGTTTCCGACGACCTTCACTAGGTCGTCGGTCAACCTTGTCGGGGGCCTACCCACGTTGCGTATTCCGGTACGTTTTCGCCATTCGAGAGCCCGTCCGCGCTTTACTTTGTATTACTTATTTCATCACCACTGCTCTCAAAACGGTAAAAGAAAATATCGTGGTTTCCTCAGGATATTTTCATGTCCTAGAGGCAAATTTCGACGACATGGGACATCTACCAACCCGCACTGGACCCGCGTGGTAGATTACGGGCCACTTCTTCTCACTAAGAGGAGGCCTGTGTCTCAGGAGTGGCAAAATTATAGGCTGATCCATATATGAATAGTCTCTATTGCAGATTGATAATATGTCTAACTAGCGGACGCCAGCGACTTCGTTCGCGTGGAGTTTGTTATGCTCCGCCCCTATTAGCCGCAGCGTGATGTTTTAAAGAGCTACCCAACGCAAAAAGAATTTTTCTAATCGGACCCATAGTTCCTGAGATTAGCGCGTTCAAACAAACAAAGAAACCCTCTTCAGCTTTACCTATAAGTATAGATAAAATAATGTCATAAATAATTTAGAAACTACTGAGGCGATTATCACACTGCATCAAGCTGCATGTTGCGTGTCTTTGCACTAAATGAACGCTTGTGAATGCATTTTCTGTGTGTTGAACTGTACGTGCTTTCTATACAGACGGCGATACTTGTAAACGACAATATAGTGGCAGTGTGATAATGGCCTTAGTTACAGTCAGGAAACACCATTATCGTATATTTGCGCAGCGTAGATGCCAACTTCTAATAACAGTCATATGTGACAGTTCAGTCCCAGCTTAATTGTGAGCGTTGAGCGAGCTACCTTACGATCTTCTTCGTCAGCCTATAGAGGTCCTCTGCTGGACAAAGGCCTCTCCCAAAGTTTTCCATTACAATGGGGGTTGGAGGTGGGTTGCCATAATCCCCAGACTTGGCAGACGGGTTGGGGATGACAGTAATATGATTAATATGATATTCTACAGAAATAGCGCTGATGCCCGCTTCCCTGGTGATAGTTCCCTTAGTCACCTCTTACGACACTCACAGGATGATATGATGATATGGGTTGGTACTATTCTAAGCCCGGTACCATACGGAGATTTGATCTTTTTTGTAAAAATCTCACCGTGGAAAGCTAAGCTCTCTTTACTTAACTTTTCATGACAAGATTACAGAATCGATCGGCTATTTTTACTCAAATTAAACGACGTCTAAATTACTGCCTAAATTACAGTATGGTGTTGGATTTTAGACGCTCAGTTAATGACTGAAAGTTGTATATCCAATAGCACGCTTTTATTTTGTCATTCGTGATTGAAATGCTAAACACTCATTGTTCTGTTCCAACCTTCCTTTGTCATCATTCCCACTCCAAGATTAAATCAACTGTTCAATCTTACCATAAATAACTAACGACAGCAAATTAACCGAGGAAATGAACAAATAAACCATGTGACCGAGTGAACGAATCAAAAACCGAAGCTGACTGAACAAATCACCGGAAGAGTGAATGAATGATTCAGTTGGCCGGTGGAGTGTAAAGGCTGGAGGCATAAAGGTATAAATTGGTTTCGAAAGCCAGTGGACCTTGATTTCCGATCGGAAGATTCCTCATCTCGTTTGCAAGACTCGGCGAAGATTGGCTCGGGTTTATGTCTTGTTGTATTTATTACTAGTTGACCTGTTCCCACTTCGTTGAACCGTGACTAATGATGAAATTCGACTACCACGAAAGTCTTTATTTTTTGAATATACAACGTGAACGGAATAGGTATATTCGAATACTTACCAAGGGCATGGTTTCTTTAGATAAAATCAAATTATATTGGAATGGTTTTTAATCTCTTCTGTTTATGTTCGGTGTTTTTATAAAGAACATCGCCTGCGAAAAAGAGAATGACAATGACTATAATGTCTGCATGTATAGAACAGTTAATTGTGAGCATATGTAGTTTTTATTTAAGAAGCTTACACCATGTGTGCAGCAAGCATGCAGTGTACTAACAACTCTACACTATTCATGCAAGCAAGTATTCAGCATGCAACATGTTGTAGGTGTGATTTCTGTCATGCTTCTTTTCGTTTCTATTTTTTTTTAAACATTGGCCCACATAATCAGTTAGTTACTCCTTTATCTTGGGGGAAATAAACACACACACATAAACAGCCAGACCCGGAACAACTACTTACTTGTAGGTCATACAAATATTTGTCTCGTGCGGGAATCAAACCCGCGACACGCAGGGCAGTAGTCAATAGCTTAACCACTTCGCTAACCATTCTTCCTATCATCGTAGATGGTTTTCGCTTACCACTGCAGCTCTGGCTTAGCCTCAGCGGAGGCTAGACTCAGTATCCACACATCATCAGCTCGCGCGTCCCTCGCCCATACGCGACTACATGGGCTTATACACTCTAGGGGTTGGGCAAACAGTACCACGTGTAGTCGGTTTTGGAGCGATTCGTTTCTGTAGTAGTGTAGTGTAGTAATTTAATTTAAGGTAAAAATGATTTCTTGTATGTTATATGTTTTATGAAATGGCTGCTAAATGTATTCCAAATGAAATTTTGCCATCTCCGTAACAAGGCTTACCCCATTTCAAAACCTCATTAAGGACCTAAAAGAAAATGTACAGGAGAGCGACAGACATAATATAAATGGATCAGACTTTGAAAACTACTCATGTTTAACTGGGTTGTCTAAATCCAGAGACTTAGATAATAGGTTTCAAAATAGTTAGTGTTGAATGTATTTTTCAATCAATATATGTTTTTGGTGTACAATAAAGTATATGCAGAGTGATGCTGACAATACGACAATAAATGAAAACACGATTCTCGCCGCTGGTGTGTTTCTGACTACACGTGCGCTAGAATTTTGGTTTTATTTACGATTTTATTGTGTTTGTTGTGACTTGTGTTTGTGTTTTTGTGTTGTTCCTAGGTGTCAGGTTTGTTGTGAATCTATTTTTAGTTAATTTATCCCCTTTTTATTTTATTTTTTTTATCATAACCTCTAAAACGTATATCCAAGAATATGGATAAAACCAAACCTCCGGACCCACCGGATGGTATACCTACAACCCCCCTATCCGGCTTCTCCCCTTCTAACCTAAGTCCCACCTCCGACCCATTAAGCCAGTCCCTATCCTTTACTTCTCAGTCTAACATCCGAAAACGTCCCGGAAATGATGAGGATGTTCCTAATCGCCCTACTAAACAACCTAGATCCCATATAGGCCGAGCTAGATATTCGGCCACTGATAAAGGACCTTTCATTGTCCACGTTTCCCGTCTGGAAACGCAAACTAACTCTGGATCTACTTTACATCCGGTAACATTTGGTCGCTTTTTAGCAAATTTAAATTTAAGTAATATTATTGCCGTCAAGCGCGTTGGCCGAAACCGCGTATCCGTGGAATTTAAATCGCCTCAGGACGCCAACGCCTTCTTGTCTAATAATGTTTTGGGCTCAAATCACTACGAAGCGACTATCCCATCTTTTAACATAACTCGCATGAGCGTTGTCAGTGGTATCCCTACAGACTTCTCGGAGGATGAAGTCCTGGCATATTTAAAAGTACCAGCTGGCTGTGGACCTATAATTAAAGTTAGGAGGTTAAACCGAAGGGTTAACAAAGATGGTTTAATAGAATACAGGCCCACAGAAACTTGCGTCATCACATTTGATGGCCAAGTTCTACCTAACCGCATTTTTTGTTTTTACACATCCCTTACCGTTGAGCAATACATATACCCTACTATCCAATGCCGCAAGTGCTGTCGATTTGGCCATGTAGAATCCCTGTGTCGCTCCAAACCCCGCTGCAGTAAGTGCGGCAATGATCACCCTGGTGTTGGTTGCAGCATTGCTGAGAGTGAAGCCTTCTGCGTGTTGTGCTCTGGGGGTCACTTTGCTAATAGCAAGTCCTGTCCGGAGTACGGCAGGCAGAGGACTATTAAAACCATTATGGCTGAGAAAGTGATTTCGTACTCTGAAGCAAGTAAAATAGTCCCTAATTCTACTCGTAGCTATGCTGACATTACGAAGTCACAAACCCAGTCATACCGCAAAACTGTGTTTCTTAAGCCAAAGACCCAAGCTTCTCTTTCCCCCTCCTATAATAAATCTGTACATCAGCAGCTTACTAGCACTCCTTTATCTTCTCAGCCTAATGACTGTGCTCTCAATACTCAACCCACACAATCTCCTGAAAACGTGTCCTCAATAATTGAACTTCTCAGTAAACTTCTTTTAACTTTAATGTCTTCTAATAAAACTCAATTACCGTCCAACGTTGCCTCATCACTTATCAATTTTCTCCAATCTTACAACAATGCCTCAGCTAGTGTTTCTTCAATGGAATGTGAGGAGCGTGCTGCATAAGAAGCACGAGCTCACATTCCTTTTAAACAAATTCAAACCCTTAGCTTGTTCTCTCGCTGAGACTTGGCTTGTTCCGAGTCTTAGTTTCCGTTTACCTTCCTTCAATATTCTCAGATGCGACCGAACTGATGGCTATGGCGGGTCGGCTCTCTGCATGAACAATCGTGTTCCACTTGTGGCTGTATCATTGCCTTTTGTAGGGGATGATATTAGCATTGTGGCCGGCAGGGTGGAGGGTATAACCCTCCTATCAGTCTATATTGCTCATCCTCACCAAAGTTTACTCCCAGTCCTGAAGCGTACCCTGGAATACATAGAAGGCCCTGTACTTGTTATGGGGGACTTCAACTGCCATCACTTCAGGTGGGGTTCTGAGCGTTGCGACTCTTTTGGGGAAGGTTTAGTGGAAATCTTAGATGACCTTAACTTATGCATATTGAACAATGGTTGCCCAACTCGTAGGTCTCTTTCCGGGGCAACATAAGAGTTGTGTTGACCTTACATTTTGTTCACTGGGTATCGCAGCGTCGTGTCACTGGGAGTGTACCAGTTTGTCACATGGAAGCGACCACTACCCAATTTTAATATCTTTGGCTGATAAAACATATTTAGAAAAATCGAGCCCTCCACTCTTGAGGTATAATCTGTCTAACCCTGATTGGACGGAGTATTCCTCAATATTGGAGGACAAAATCAACTCTCTTCCAAATTTAGTTTTACAGGATTTTAAGTCTCTTAGTCCCTTACAAGTGTCAAACTGTTATAAAAACCTAATTTCTGCCATAACAGCCAGTGCTGACTCTTGCTTTCCCCTTAAAAACTCTGCTCGTGGAAAAATTCCTTCTCCTCCATGGTGGGACCAGGAGTGTACAAAAGCCATAAAGGAAAGGAACGATGCTGAAAGGGCCTACAATGGGGCGATGACTAGTGATAACCTAATGACGTACAACAGGACTCTCGCTAAATCTAAAAGATTGCTACGAGGGAAGAAACGCGCCGGTTGGGTTAACTTTTGTGGTTCCTTATCCCCATCCACCTCTTTATCGGTTGTATGGAAGAGGATCAACCGGTTTAGATCCGGGTGTTCTCCTACAATTTCCTCTCCCATCCTTCGTGAAACTGCTGAGCGGTTCTTTGACAAACTGGCTCCTCCGTATGTACCAGCGGAAAATGAACTCAATCAGCCGTCTCTCATTCCTTCTGATGATCCTCTAGATGCGCCATTTTCTATGCTGGAGCTTAACTTAGTTTTAAACCATGTCCACGACTCTGCTCCCGGTATAGACGGGATTGTCTATTCCTTTTTAACACATGCGGGTCATGGAACAAAAACCCTCTTTTTAAATATTTTAAATTTTTGTTACATTAATGGCTGGGTGCCTGATCAGTGGAAAACTCAAATAATTATTCCCATCTTGAAACCAGGCAAACCCCCTGATGACCCAAATAGCTTCAGACCAATCGCTCTGTCATCAGTCCTTGCGAAAATTTTTGAACACTTGCTGAAAAACCGGTTAGAATTCTTAGTAGAATCAAGAGACTTACTTCCTAGGTGTCAATTTGGCTTTAGAAAGGGACTCAGTACCATGGATAGTGTTGCAGTTTTGGTATCAGATATTCGCACATCGTTTTCCAAAAATGAATCTGTAGTCGCCACCTTCTTAGACATTTCCTCTGCATACGATAATGTCCTTCTTCCCATTCTCAGGCAAAAACTGCAACAGCTGAGAGTACCGGAAAGAATGATACAGTGCATCTGCAGTTTACTTATGTCTAGGTCTTTGGTTTTGAGAGTCCCGGGGGAAGAATTTGACGCCAGGACGTCATGGAAGGGCCTACCACAAGGATCTGTGCTTAGCCCTTTACTGTACAACCTGTATACAGCTGACGTAAACTCATGCATCAACAACGACTGTCAAATTCTTCAGTATGCTGATGACCTGGCTTTATATGTCACCAATCACTCTGTTAGCGACGCTGCAACATCTCTTTGCATATCCCTGGAGTCTCTAAACCAATGGCTAAATTTCCACGGCCTGAATCTGTCTGCCCCAAAAAGTGCTGTGGTTGTATTTTCTCGCAGGAGATTGATACCTCAAGTTTCGGTTAGTGTCCAGGGGCATTGTGTACCGGTCTCCGCAAAAGCAAAATTTTTGGGCGTTGTTTTAGATTCCAAATTGACTGGTTTACATCATCTCAATTACTTAGCTAATAGGTGCGAGAAAACTATTCCCATACTTAAAGTTCTTGCCGGTGTCTGGGGGGTGCTCATCCCTACACCATGAAACTGGTATACTATGCTCTAGTCCGGAGTGTTCTGGACTATGGATCTTTCCTCTTAATTCCTTGCAACAAAGGTGCTTTGGCAAGGTTGGATAGTATTCAGGCTAAGTGTCTACGGATCATTTTGGGTTGTATGAAATCCTCACCAATTAACGCATTGCAGGTAGAGTGCGGCGAACCACCTTTAGCCTTGAGAAGACAGTATCTAGCGTCGAGATTCTGGGCTAGAGTCACCACTAAATACTCTCACCCGCTTGTTGAAAGAGTGAAAGACCTGGATACCGCATGCCGAAATTCCAATTATTGGAAACATAAAGAAATCCCTTTGTTTATAAATTCTTTTCGTTGGTACCAAAGTTTAGATTCTCCTATCGCTCAGTTTCCGAATCTCCCTGCTTACAATTTTGACTATGAAACCATATGTTTCAAACCCGAAATTATCTATAATATCGGCATTTCTAAAAAGTCCCCTTCGGCCAACTCTATTTTCAATGCGGCGGTTGGTGAGCGCTGGCGAAATTTTGAGAGATTCTTCACGGATGCCTCTAAACTCTCAGATTCAAGCTGCACTGGTGCTGCGGTATACTACCAAAACTCAAAAATCGTTTTAAAGTTTAGATGCCCTAAACAGTCATCCGTGTTTACGGGTGAGTGCGTAGCCATATTAGAAGCTTGTTTATTTATAGAAGCCCATAACATACATTTTGGTGTCATCTTCACAGACTCCCTTAGTTGCCTGCAAGCTTTGGAGCAAAGTCCTTTCAAGAGCAAACTGCACAGCCCTATCATGCTCCAAATCAAAAAGTCCCTTTTATCTTGTGCCAAGAATCTTAAAACCGTCCATTTGGTTTGGATTCCAAGCCACTGTGGCATAAGAGGAAACGATTGTGTCGATGCTCTTGCTAAGGAAGCTGTCACGTCCCAAGACGCCGACCTCAAGTATTTTAAATGCCAGGGTTATGATTTGCTGAGCCTTCCCAAAAAGAACTTGCTATCCACATGGCAGGTGCAGTGGCAAAATACAAGTAAGCGGAAAGGTGCCTTTTATCACGCAATACAGCCTAATGTTACACTCAAACCTTGGTTTTACCCATATAAAAAAACCTCAAAGAAGGTAATATCTTCTATTTCTCGTCTCCGTATAGGCCATTGCTGTTCCCCGGTATTCCTCCACAAAATCCGGGTCAGAGACACATCGCTCTGTGAATGTGGGCTGGATGAAGGTACATTGGAGCATATATTTTTCCATTGCTCCAATAATAACCCTGCCCATGATCTGTATAGTAGTCTTCCTAAGTTACATATCCCTGTCCCAACTAACTTTCCATCTTTACTAACACATTCTTCCCCAAAGCTATTTGGAGCTTTGATGGATTTTATCCGTATTAATGACCTCAAATTATGATTTTTTTTTTGTGTATTTGTCTATGTTCACATTTATTATATCTAACCATAATATATCTAACTTTTTTTTAAATGTATTTTTTTTTTTTTTGTTACAGTGTACCTACTAACACTTGTATACAAGTTTCACATTGAACACAGTGTCTTTTTTTATATTTTTTATTTTATTTAGCTGCCTTCGCACGTTTTCTCATATCACATTGGACATTGGCAGAATTGTCGACATCGGCACCATTGCCATAAACAAAAATAGAATAGAATAGAATGAAAACACGAACAATGCTGGTTCATAGGAATAATCCTAAACTAAAGAAAAAAACCTAGCATCAAAAATAAAAAAATGAAAATTTCAAACAAACTAAATCGCATGAAATTGTAAACGGAATAGAACATCCTTTAAAAATATTCGTTCACTGATTTTTTTTCGCGCCATTATTATTAAAGTTTGGTACCGCAGGATGCGGCGGTCATTAACCTGGAAGCGCTTCGTTATCAACATACATCATGTAGAAAATGTGAAAAATGAAAAATAATTTCCTGTGACTAAACTAATGGACACGAGAAAGAGGTGTCTCGTCGAATCCAGTTCGGCTGGGCAGCGTTCGGGAAGCTACGCTATATATCTTCTCGTCGTCCAAGATTCCACAGTGTCTCAAGACTAAAGTTTTTGACCAGTGTGTGTTGCCCGTGATGACTTACGGAACTGAAACGTGGTCGCTCACAATGGGCCTCATACGAAGGCTCAGAGTCACACAAAGGGCAATAGAAAGAGGTATGCTCGGAGTTTCTCTGCGTGATCGAATCAGAAATGAGGAGATCCGCAGAAGAACCAAAGTCACCGACATAGCTCTGCGAGTCGCTAAACTTAAGTGGCCGTGGGCAGGGCACATTGCTCGTAGAACAGATGGCCGATGGGGCAGTAAGGTTCTGGAGTGGCGGCCACGTACTGGAAGATGCAGCGTAAGGAGGCCGCCAACAAGGTGGACCGCTGACCTGGTGAAGGTCGCGGGAAGGCGATGGATGCGGGCAGCACAAGATCGGTCGGCGTGGAAAGCCTTGGGGGAGGCCTTTGTCCAGCAGTGGATATCAATAGGCTGAAGAAGAAGAAACTAATGGTCATATTTATATGATTTTTTATGGGTAGACTGAGAATGTGTTGAGGTACACGAAGTTTAATTTACTGTCATATTGTTAGCACCACTCTCTATATATAAATACGAGGTAGTGAGTAGTACGAGGCAGTGGGCGGGGCACATTGCTCGTAGAACCGATGGCCGATGGGGCTGTAAGGTTCTGGAGAGGCGGAGACGCAGCGTAGGGAGGCCCCCAACAAGGTGGACCGATGAGCTGGTGAAGGTCGCGGGAAGCCGATGGATGCGGGCAGCACAAGACCGGTCATCATGGAAAGCCTTGGGGAGGTCTTTGTCCAGCAGTGAATCTTTATAGGCTGAAGAGAGTAGCGCACACTTACTATGTAGGTTGCGATGCTTAAGTTATAAGTGAGTTTTCAACGTTGGTTTTTTACATACTTTTTATTAGCTTCACTTGTTTGTTTGTTTGTTTGTCCGTCTCTAACTCTTTGGACTACGAGTGAGCGGCTTATTACTGTAAAATGTCCCACCGTTTTCAATACGTTCGTTCGTACGTTTTTTTTTAAAAAAAAGATTATCGAACCAAAAAGTTGAAAATAAATATAGTTTAAAAAACTTAAAAAACATGCTTTTAAAGAATATCAAACTAAAAAGTTAAAAATAATATTTAAAAAAGCGTTAGACGCTTAATATACAAAAATTATGGCACAAAGCGACTCACGCTTTTTTTAAAATTATTTTTAACTTTTTAGTTAAAAATAATTTTAAAAAAACTTAAAAAACATGCTTTTAAAGAATATAAAATTCTTTAAAAGCATGTTTTTTAAGTTTTTTAAACTATATTCATTTGTATTCAATGGGGACTCACTACGGTGACAAGATTATACAGTAGTCCTTGGTTTTGAAATGTGAGAGCCGAGCATGCCAAGTGTACCTAATTGTACCAAATAATCGTCGCTCTAAATAAACGTTACGCTAAATGAAATTAAACGGAATTTTAACTTTGCCAAAGGTAATTATCATACTATACACTTTTATTATAAATGGGAAAGTGAGTTTGATTGTTCCGCTTTCACGCCGTAACTACTGAACCGATTGCTTTGAAATTTTGTAGACGTAAAGTTAGAAGTCCGGATTAAACGACAGGGTACTTTTTATCCCGGAAAAAATAATATTCTCGAAGGAAATCTAAAAAGCGCGATATAACGGAATCATACTAATATTATAAATGGGAAAGTGAGTTTGTTTGTTCTGCTTTCACGCCGTAATTACTGAACCGATTGCTTTAAAATTTTGCAGACGTAAAGTTAGAAATCCATATTAAATAATAGGGTATCTTTATCCCGGAAAAATTTGATACTCCTGTGGGAAAACTAAAAAGCGCGATATAACCGAATTCCACGCGGGCGAAGCCGCGGACAGAAAGCTAGTGCCAAATAAAATAAGGCCCCGATTCTCTTGTTTGCAAAATAAACTTAATTTAATTTAAGTGCATCTTTTTCTTTTAAGTTCATTAAGGAGCACACTATTAAGTTCATTAAGGAGCACACTATTAAGTTCATTAAGGAGCACACTATTAAATCGTTAAGACGAATGTTGAGTCGCCATAATTAAATCGCGTCTAAACTGTCTATGGAGTCCACCAGACAAAGTCTTGCCGCCAAGCGATTCGTCGTGTTCCGGCATGATGTCTGGTGAAGCCGTACGGAGGACGGGTCTGACAAGTTGTGTTGCGATGTGTACCGGGTACGATGTGCCTAATGTTGTTGTGTCGGGAGTTTGGTCGTGGAGGGTCTCCAGATCATCCTCTGGCGTAGCATCGTTGGTCGTGTTGTTGGGTTAAACATTGCATCACCTCGCTCAACTGCCATCTTCCTCCCTATTCACTCAGTTTTTTTTAAGTGAATAGGCTTAATAAGCTAGTGCGTTTTACCATCAACGATTGCATCACTGCTTACCATCAGGCGGGATTGCAGTCAAACACTAGTTTATAACTAACAAAAAAAAAAAAAAAGAAATTGAGTACCTTATTTTGACAAGACGATACCAATATGTTATCTGCTATCCTTTTCTCAATAAAATACAAAGAAAAATATTTGCTCATCTTAAAATTAGTTTAGTTTTTGAAAAAGAAAATCGGCATCACTGTCATCATAAAAGTAACTATGAATTCGGACATATACCTAACTAAAAACTATAATTACATAAAAAAATTAGGTACATTTTAATTTTTATTCAAATTCGAAGTCGATTTCCGGAAACTAGAACGAATTCGAAATTCTATTCAGCGAAATAAATCACTGAACGAGTGAATGAACGACAAGTCATCAAGTACTATACAGACTCGCATTTAAACAAATAATAATAAAAAAAAAAAATCAATTTTATAGTACTCGTACTATTTTTTTGTATTTTTTCTTATAGTATTGTACTGTCATCGTCCCTTGACCCCTGTGAAAATTTTTAAGTTAGTCTGACTCGTAGAAGTAGGTGAAAATAAAGTTAAAAGATTCCGTTATATACACATGTAAAGGGACTGTAATCTGCTATAACAATAGTGTCAAAAAGGTCAATCAGTGATCTCATAATGATACATATTGATAAGTTTCGTAACCTACTAAAAAATGGCGTCATTATGACTTTCCAGTGGTCAGTCACTAACACTCCACTCCATATTAATAAATGTTCAAATTGAGTAGTATTTTTTAAAATCATTTCTACTTAGGCATTTTATAATTATGGCAATACGGCAATGTCATTCTATCGCCGTTCCATTACGAGATGGCTGACCGATAATTGATCGATCATTATGAATTTAGCAGATTACGAACTTTTAGCATAATGACAATGGAATCGCCTTGGAATTACAAATTTATAAAATAGCACTCTAGGGCCCCAGGTGAAGCTAATAAAAGCTAGTTAAAAATTAAAGTCGCTCTTAAAATCTATCTGTATGTCATTTTTCTAAACTACGTAACGGATTTTAAGAGGGGACTCTAGTGTCGAGGAATTTGGAAAATAGATATTTGAAGAAACTATTGCCGTCGCGCTGCTTCCAACCTCTCCCGGTAAAGTGCGAAAAGGACAGTTGCAGCTCAGGCTGATTTTATCTACAAAAACGTTTCGGTCAACGAAAGTAGAAAAAAAATTGCTCTATAAATAAATAATAATAAATAAATATGTACGGACAAATCACACAGATTGAGCTAGCCCCAAAGTAAGATCGAGACTTGTGTTATGGGATACTAACTCAACGATACTATATTTATAATAGATACATAGATAGATAAACATCCAAGACCCAGGCCAATCAGGAAAAGATCGTTTTCCATCATGACCTGACCGGGGATCGAACCCGGGGCCTCCGCGTCGCAGGCAGGCGTGTTGACCGCTGCGCCACGGAGGTTGTCAAAAGCATTATCCACGAAGAAAACAGCGGAATACGTTTGCGTAGAGAAAGCACCACTAGAGTTCCCTCTTACGTTCACGACGTATCATTTAGAGAATTTAAAAGGTATCAAAGACCAGGAATGGTGGCTGGTGACGTCACATGTTGCTAAAAATTGTAGCAAGGAGTGACGCCACACGAGTTTTCAACGCACTCATCATCATCCCAGCGTTAATCCCAGTCGCATCCGAAGCCTTGTCAGCTTTGGAGCCTGGGGTCCGCTTTACCAGTCCAACTGCTGATATGGCTAAACTTCGACATTTTCCGTGAAGCGACTGCCG
The DNA here is from genome assembly GCA_017933935.1 of Sesamia nonagrioides. NCBI lineage: Eukaryota > Metazoa > Arthropoda > Insecta > Lepidoptera > Noctuidae > Sesamia > Sesamia nonagrioides. The sequence goes on from JADWQK010001879.1 coordinate 1,041,212, forward strand.
TCTGACCTCCACAACCCGAAGGCGACATCGAAGCATTGCAGTTAGACCAAATGTTGGACTTTTGAGGGCTCCAAAAACCCGTAACGACTGCCACTAGATGTTCGTATGGCAACCGGGACCAACGGCTTAACGTGCTTTCCGAGGCACGACCAGACCAGTGCAAATATTCATATTCATGCATACAAATATTTGCACTGTGCGGGGATCGAACCCGCGCCACCTTGCGCAGCGGCCGCGTCCGCTACCGCTACGCCACGGAGGCTGTCACACTGTGTTTTCAACACACTGTATCGTCTTTATTTTTTGTTTATATGAAAAAAGAAAAAATACGTATCTAGTATTTTTTGGAAATCTAACTGACGGACTAATTAGTTTTCTTTTTCAGTCAACTACCCTATTGTCATTGAATACAATATCCACCCATACTGAACACAATCAATGTTCCAATAAAACTGAACAAAACCGAGTGCGAAACCTAGTTCAATAACAAGCCTCTAGCAGCTTCAATGAATCGTGAAATCCCAAAATTTATAATATACCTTACAAATTTAACACTCTTTACGAAAATGAAACCTTAGCGTTTGAGATAGAGTGCATGTTTGCACAGCAGGGGTCTTTAAAGTCTGGTGGTATTTTCAGAATTCAGTATATTGCTTATATTTCAATTTAATTGTAATTGATATATCATATTTACTCTGCGTTGTTGTAAATTTTTTATGATTTATTGCTGGGGTCCGTTTCCCGTTGAGGGGCTTATTGCTACGAAATAATCAAATAACAATGGTCGTGGTGGCCTAGTGGTTAAAACACCAGACTCTCAAGTATGAGTGTGCGGCTTCGATTCCAGGTCAGGCAACTACCAATGTAACTATTACAAGTTATATCAATCTGTGGTTATATGTACTTTCTAAGTATATCTTGGACACCACAGATTGATTAAAAAGATGGATGAAAACATCTTGAGGAAATCGCCAACCCGCATTGAGCAAGCGCGGTGATTACGCTCACTCCTTCTCTGTATGAGAGGAGACCTGTACCCAGCAGTGGGACGATAAAAAGGTTAATGATGATTTGGATTTCTAACAAGCAGGAATATTCAATATGAATTTTAGAAAATTATTAAGTAACAGCAAACAGCTTCCATCGCCTTCCTTCTGTCTGTATCTTTTATCCATACTAATATTATAAATGCGAAAGTAACTCTGTCTGTCTGTCTGTCTGTCTGTTACACTTTCCCGCTTAAACCTCTGGACCGATTTTGATGAAATTTGGCACAGACAATCTTTGGACCCTGAGAAAGAACATAGGCTACCTTTTATCCTGAAAAAATATGATATTCCCGAGGGAAATCTAAAAAGCGCCATATAACCGAACTCCACGCGGGCGAAGCCGCGGGCGGAAAGCTAGTTTTCTATAAATCAAACCAATACGGTTAATTTTTTTGATGATGATGATGATGATGATGTGTCAAATAACAGCCGCACGATTCGATCGATCAGGTTAACGTACGCTTGCTTGATTCGATCGATCAGGTTAGCCTAGGCTTGCTTGATTCATTCGTGTGCAGTTTCTGGCCTGCCATCGGACGCGTCCCCAGGTGGCGGATAGGGGAACGGCCCCCAGATATGGGGGTTACCGGTTTACCGGCGCGGACCAAAACCAGATGCGGGGACCGCTTTGGCGGTCACACGTGCGGCGGGTCGGCCACCACTCGAGGTGGCTAACGTGACCCGAACTCCGGGTCACCGTCGGGCAACCCGGTCTCCTCATTGAGAGGAGCTGGGGGCCCCGTTTGCCTCCGGGCAAACGAGTGGGGCTAAGAGGAAGGACACCTCGCTAAAAAACCCTTGGCTGCTGCGTCTTCTCGCACAAAAAGACGTACCCAGCCCGGCCCCTCCCTGTGGAGTGGAGGGACCACTGTGGGCCCGCCCTAGGCGGGAATCGCCGGCGGGGGATTGGTAGTTAGGCTGTGCCATTTTCCCATGACCCCGCCACTCAGGCGATGTCGTTGTGCCGCTGTGGGTTTAGTGGGTATTCCCGGCTTCGGCTGGGCGAGTCCCACACACGCCCTTCGGGGTATGGTGCGTAAATGCATTACCACAGCGTCAAAAAAAAAAAAGGCTTGCTTGATTCGATCGATCAGGTTAACCTACGCTTGCTTGATTCGATCGATCAGGTTAACCCACGCTTACTTGATTCGATCGATCAGGTTAACCTACGCTTGCTTCGGTTGTTCCGTGGATGGGTGACCTGCTTAACCTATGAACGAAGTCCCTCCCATGCCTCAGAAAGCACGTTAAGCACGTCACGTTTGTCATTTATAGATCTTTGAGAGTGGTAATGGGTCGCCAGAGAGCCAAAAGTCTGACCACCAGTTTCACCAAAATGTATCGTATTTCCCAGTAAATGGGTTGTGGAGGTCAGATAGGCAGTCGCTCCATGTCAAATACTGGTATTCAACTGAATCCGGTTAGATTGGAAGCTGACCCCATATAGTAGGAAAAAGGCTGGGGAGATTATGATTGCTGATCAGTTTTCCTTAAAATCTATGACGTTTTTTTTTTATAATTATAAACTAGTGCTTGACTTGACTTGTGCTTGAATTGACTTGTGACTGTCTTTTTCAACTGTCATTGGCGATATCCGCCATTATTGTGAAATAAAATTTTGAAAGAATTTCTATAATTTGTTACACGTGTTATTGGTAAAATTGTGGTGTTGAGGTTGAATCTCACGTTGATAAAAGAAGAAGACATATTTATACACACAAATGGACAATGTTCACGCAATATGAAAAAATAACTAACACGAAAAAACATAATAAACTGAAAAATAATTTAATTCGGAAGACGATGTTTTTGGATTTTGTATTATCGTTTAAAAAAAAAACCTTAAAATCCTTCTTTGTAGCTCTCCCTTTGCAGCAACGGGATCGAAATCAGAAACCATCTATTGGAACCAGTAGAGTAATAGGGATGTATCCAAGGTATGAAAATCAAATAAATAATTAGTCCGTCTTATAGATAACTAGCTTTCCGCCCGCGGCTTCGCCCGCGTGGAGTTCGGTTATATCGCGCTTTTTAGGTTTCCCTCGGGAACATCAAATTTTTCCGGGATAAAAGGTAGCCTATGTTCTTTCTCGGGGTCTAAAGATTATCTGTGCCAAATTTCTTCAAAATCGGTTGAGAGGTTTAAGCGGGAAAGCGTAACAGACAGACAGACAGACAGACAGACAGACAGACAGACAGACAGACAGACAGAGTTACTTTCGCATTTATAATATTAGTATGGATAAAAAAAATTAAGACCTGTATTTTTATTTTGTCGAAATTACCAAAATATATTGTGTACCACGGCGTGACGTCATGCGACATTTCAAATCAATATATCTTCCTAAGTATTTGAATGAAAGAAAAAATAAAAATACGTATTCAATATTTTATATAAATCTATCTGATGGACATTAAATTATTGTTTAGGATACAACCCAATTGTGTAACATATTAGCAGTAGCAATGGGTTTCAATTTGACAGTTGGAACCCATTGCTGATAAGCCAGTGATGTTGTTAAATATTCATTGAGATATTGTTCAGCAGACACATTTCTCGAATACCTATCATCATCATCATCTGCTTGTAGCAGTCCACTGCTGGACATAATCTCTTCAATTTCACGGCATTCAACTCGGTTCTCGGCAATTCTCACACAGTTCTCGAATATGCAGCAATCAAAATCAAAAGTCATTTATTCAAATTAGGCTGAGAATCAGCACTTTTTGAACGTCAATATTACATAAGACAGTCCCCCAAAACGCCCACCCATCGACACTTCCTAGTCCAATGGTTCAGTAATCTACTTCAAAATGGTTCAAATTGATAAAAATAGTTTGTTAGGCAATTAGGGTGCAAGCCAAGTTGAAATCCAGCATCACGCACTACTTATCTGGCATTTTTGCTGAACTGGGCCTTTTTGGTGTAGCCGCGAGACACACTCCCCGTTAGGTTTTAAGAACATACAAATTTGTATTTTTTTTTTAATTGTAATAAGTTGTGATTGTAAACCTTTTTTATAGTCTGTGCTGAATAAATGTCTTTCTTTCATTTTATGAGACCAAACAATCAGGACATTTTTGAATTCAAAATTGAAAAAGATAGTCCTGTTTTTTGCAGTCGGATTTGCCCTGTTTTTCTGATGTTTTTGCGTGTCAGACGTACAGATGTTCCTTCACTTGCCTGTGCGCTGGTCATGTTATCTCTTTCAAATAACCCGTCGCAAAAGATAGTCCCTCAAAACAAATATGTTACACACACATATTTGTGTATACCCACCAACCTACAACATTTTTCCCCAATCACTTCGAGATACCGACACGAACGACATAGCTGGTTTCGTTGACATGTAGTAATTTGACAGCTGTCAACAAAAACAGACATGGCGCAGTGTTTTCCCGGAGGTATTACTGTCGATGCGAATGTTTTTGCTTTTTGTCGGATTTTGAATCGGGACATTTATTTTCCTTTTATCTAACTGGCGAAATGTAATGATAATAGGTGTACAAATAAATTTCTGCTGTTTTTGGAACCTGCCGACGAGCATGATAATGCTCAATGATAATGTATGGGAATAATTTTGTCATGCTGGAGTAGTATTGGGCGTGTTTTTCCTTTTCCTTCTATTTTCCTCCAATAATGCTTCCAATTCCGTGACGATTTCGGTCTTCCAGTACGTTCTTTGTCCTCCACATCAAAGTCACAGTTTCTAAACATTTGAAACTTCTTTCGCTTAAAGCAGATTCACCATAAGCTTCTACAAGCAATCGATGGGCATCAGCTGCAGTTTCTTCAAATTAAAGAACTAAATCTAATGTTCCCGCAAATGACGTTAATTCATTGTAGTGTGTTATACTTGTAATTTTTGCACTAAAATAAATAGTGTGATACTGATACAGAGTTATTAATACTCTAAGTGTATGTTTTTACCAGATGTTCGAATTAACGATATCACATTTTAGATCTGACAATATCAACGCATCTTACGCATCCTCTTAGTGCGGACATCTTTTGTTAAAGGGCGGAAACTTATTTGTACACCTAATTTAAACTTTAATTTGCAATGCAAATATTAATTGATTGCTTAAAGCTTATCTTTGGTAGTAGTGCCCGAACAGGAACTTTACAATGTGAAAGGCTGGTGCCTATAAAATCCTTTAATGCAGGTGACTAGCTAGGTCCCGCTGCTAGTGGTTTAGGCCATAACAACAATAAAGGAGTGCAATAAGAAAGAAAATACGTTTATTTGCGGGAAGCTAGACGCAAAAAGAGCATAAAATACAAAATAATAATAATACCACGCGGGCCAAGTGCGGGTTGGTAAATGTCACATGTTTTCGAAGTTTTGCCTCTAGGATATGCCGGTTTCCTCACGATGCTTTTTTTTCAAGCGGGATTGCGGTTAAGCACTAGTTTCTAATATGTTTTTAAAACTAGAAAAAAGCCTTTTGGGCACTTATGCCACTGACAGCGATATGGACGAATTTTTTTAGCCTAATGAGAATCGGTTTGCTTTTAAGCGGAAATTGCAGAGTTATTTTGCGAATAGTTAGGGTAGGGTCATCTCAACACCTCTCTCACAAGTTTTATTTTTGTATATAATAAAAGTATATATATAGTAATAGTTTGTATATGTATATAGCTTATTTAAGTATTTGTTTAGATAGTGTTATGAGTTTTTCTTTTCCTGTTCATTGTTTCTGTAACTAAAGCACCTGCCATCTAGTCTCTTCACCACCCGAGGTTGACTGGTAGAGAATGCCTAAGGCATTAAGTCCGCCTCTGTACATTTTCTTTGTGCGAAAGTATAAATAAATAAATAAATAATGAGCTAGTTTATTCTTAATTTTTTCAAGCCTAATGAGCTAGTTTATTCTTAATTTTTTGAAGCCTAATGAGCTAATTTATTCTTAATTTTTTTACTTGTATCATCATCAACCTTTTATCGTCCCACTACTGGGCACAGGTCTCCTCTCATACCGAGAAGAATTGAGTGTAATCACCACGCTTGCTCAATGCGGGTTAGCGATTTCAGACTTATAAAGTCCAGGTTTCCTCAAGATGTTTACCTTCAACTTCAGTCATTGGTGTCCAAGATATACTTAGAAAGTACATATAACTTTAGAAAAGTTACATTGGTACTTGCCTGACCTGGAATCGAACCCGCGTACTCATACTTGAGAGGCTGGTGTTTTAACCACTAGGCCACCACGACATTTACTTGTATAAATCTATACTAATATATAAAGCTGAAGAGTTTGTTTGTTTGTTTGTTTGTGCGCGCTAATCTCAGGAACTACTGGTCCGATTTGAAAAATTCTTTTTGCGTTGGATAGTCCATTAATCCAGGAAGGCTTTAGGCTACATAACATCACGCTGCGACCAATAGGAGCGGAGCATAACTAAACCACGCGAACGAAGTCGCTGGCGGCCGCTAGTACCTATGTTTATATAGATACTTTGGTGTTATCTGATAATAATGTATATACATTACTTAGTTATATTGAACACTAAAAATAGGAGCAATAATAAAGTTACATAAATTAATATTGTTATTAAAGATTGTACGTACGAACGACAGCAGGTCAAGCTACCCCAAACTGTCAGATATTCCTAATCAACCTTGAGCCTTAATGCTTTAGAGATAAATTTGAAAATCTAATAAGGAAATCTGACAGATTATAGTAGCTTGATGTGCTGTCGTCTATACATATGTACATATATGCCTGCGCCATTTGATGGTGTTGTACAGAGCCTAGCTTAAGTTAGTAGAGGGCGGAGGGAAGTTCATGTGAGCGTACGGGTAGTGTCGACTGTAGCGCAATAGAAACACGGTTTACATTTCAGATTATAATTTACGAACAAGTTAATCAGGCTATCGAATCACACATTTGTAGCGGTACCTACAAACGCCATATGTGAACAACGCGACAAACTTGCGTACATCAACATACTTGCGTAAAATGATTGTTATGTACAAAGCAAACACATATTGTTATTGTAAACATTTTAATTTTTAATGCCTGGACTTAAAAAAGACGAAGATCCCTGAGTTTGTTTCGGCTTTACTTCTCAGAGGTACCTAGTCAGTTAGGAAATGCCGGCTTCAGCTAGTTTAAAAATGACGTGTAAAAGTGATCAGTGATCCTACTTGCATAATAAACGATTTCATTTTATTTCACCGACGTCACACGAATTCTACATCTCGCAAGCAGAGTTTACCGTGCAACCTTCATGCAACTTTCCAAATTCAACCATTCTGCAAGCGTCCGCCAGACTTAACACCTGTCTGGTCGGAGGATCCTCCCTTTTCTATGGAGGATGAGTGAAGTTTACTTTCTGTTACACATCCCTCCACACTTTATAGGTTGGCTCCATATCAAAATGTAAGGAAATTAAAAGTATTTTTTGTCAGATTGACAGTGAAATCAGACTGTGAAATTAATAGAATTATTCCTATGAACGTTGCCGAACGCGAGACGCACGATGTTCAATGTTCTGATGATGATGAGAGCTTTGCTCACGCCGCTCTTGTAGCTGTTCCTCGCGTTCACCTCCATGAACTCCAGCCAGACTCTGTGGAGCGGAGGTGTTCCTAATACTAAAACTAATAACTCCAAAAAATATACTAACCAAACGCAGAACCTTTGTCTTGCAAGTCGGTTTACAAATTAACTTTTTGTATTGTTCTGTTCGTGGTCGCATTTCGGTTGATTTCAGCGTCTTGTAACCATTTGATTACTGGTACCAGATGGTCGCATTATGGTTAACTAGGTGTTGCCCGCGACTTCGCCCGCGTGTTGATATAAAATACGCGCCTGTTAAAATAATGGGAGCAATATGTACGACCGCGTTTGCCCCCGTTTTCGCTACATTTTTTGATACTGCTCTGCTCCTGTTGGTCGTAGTGGGATGTTATATAGCCTATGTCCTTTTTCAGGCTCTAGGCTATCTGTGTATCAAATTTCATAACAGTCGGTTTAGTAGTTTTGGCGTGAAAGCCGGACAGACAGACAGACAGAGATACTTTCACATTCATAATATTAGTATGGAGTATTGATTTCAGCGCTTTGTAACTATTCGATGCCTGGTCGTGGTCACAAACCGGCTGATTTCAGCGCCTTGTAACCATTTGGTGACTGGTGTCCGGTGGTCGAAAATCGGTTGTATTCAGCGCCTTGTGACTATTTGATTACTGGTGCCCGGGGTTGGAATTATAATTGTATTCAACGCCTCACCCATGACGGCGCCTGTCAACCGCTCGCACGAATGTCGCTACTGAGAAGATCTTGTAGAAGCTGCTAACTACAGTGAAACCTGGTTAAGTGAGACATCAAGGGACCTGCAATGTCGTTTCACTTATAGAGGTATTCCACTTACCCAGTGTCTCAGATATACGGGTATAAATAAATATCTGTCTCATTTACAGAGGTTTATGCATATACTTAAAGGTAATCATACAAATGAATGAGTAAACAAACAATGTTATCTCAGTTACAGAGGTTTAAGCATATAAAATTTACTCGCTGTCTTAGTTATAGAGTTAACTATGATGATAAATCGAAAGAACAAATCCCAGACATAGAGGCTTACCTTATCCCACTAACGGAGGTAATTCAATGCCAAAGTGTTGGGACCTCAGCATGAGTTCCAGTTATGGAGGTTTCTCACTTATCCAGGTCCCACTTAAACAAGTTTCACTGTATTTAGAACATGATCAGCTTATGCTTCTAGAGTATTACTTTCATGAATTATAATTCTAACCTGTGTACCTCAATTTCTAAGGAGTAGAAGCAGATTCTACGAACAAAGTGAAACTTATTGAAAACTAAGAAACTTGATAGGTAAATAGATAAAGTACATAAACAATGTAGAGGGTGTAAAGTTTGTAGTGGGTTGAGATACTAAATAGTTGGTTAATTTGTTTGTCTATTAAGAAGTTGCCAGTTTTGGGCAGTCTTGTTGAGTCCAGGTTTGAATTCCATTTTGTTGTTTATTTCCAAGTGTTTCAACCTTCATTTGGGGTAAGATAATAAATGAATACAAACCAATTTTACAGTCTGTTGGGCCGATTTTGACTTTTATGCCGTTGGACAAGGATGCCTTTGCCAAAAAAGTGGTTACAAAGTATTATGAGTGTGTTAAAATACGAATACGCAGATCGTTGCACAATCATCTTATTTATTTCTGTAACTAAAAAATAGATTTAGCTCTTCTACGAAGTTCCCAAATAACCATATGTATATAATAGCTTTCCGCCCGCGGCTTCGCCCGCGTGGAGTAGGTACGGTTATATAATAGAATAGAATACTCTTTATTATGTACTCCATATAGATTACAGAACATAAATAAAAATATTTTACAAAGGGTGACACAATGGGCGGATGGTTATATCGCGCTTTTTAGATTTCCCTCGGGAACATCATATTTTTTCGGGATAAAAGGTAGCCTATGTTCTTTCTCAGGGTCCAAAGAATGTCTGTGCCAAATTTCATCAAAATCGGTTGAGAGGTTTAAGCGGGAAAGCGTAACAGACAGACAGACAGAGTTACTTTCGCATTTATAATATTAATAGTATGGATGGAGCCTGTAACAACTTTTCTTCAGTGATACACAGATAAAAAGCAGTAACAATAATATATAAAACAAGCATGATGACAAGCATAAATGAAGTTTGTTAGAAAACAAAGAAATGCAATAGTTGAACGAATATTACTCGAAGCTCGTAAAGACTACGTTTTGCTATGAATACCTATAAAACACAAGATATCCACGTTAAGGTTCACTCTTGTGCTTATCCACGAGGTATAGAATTTGGTGCCTGTAATATGTAGTTTGCGTATGTACATCCTTAATCCATACTAATATTATAAATGCGAAAGTAACTCTGTCTGTCTGTCTGTCTATCTGTCTGTCTGTCTGTCTGTCTGTCTGTCTGTTACGCTTTCCCGCTTAAATCTCTCAACCGATTTTGATGAAATTTGGCACAGACAATATTTAGACCCCGAGAAAGAACATAGGCTACCTTTTATCCCGGAAAAAATGATGTTCCCGAGGGAAACCTAAAAAGCGCGATATAACCGAACTCCACGCGGGCGAAGCCGCGGGCGGAAAGCTAGTAATATTATAAATGCGAAAGTAACTCTTTCTGTCTGTCTGTCAGTCTGTTACGCTTTCCCTTTTAAACCTCTCAACCGATTTTGATGAAATTTGGCGCAGACAATCTTTAGACCCTGAGAAAGGACATAGGCTACCTTTTATCCCGGAAAAATTTGATATTCCCGAGGGAAATCTAAAAAGCGCGATATGACCGAACTCCACGCGGGCGAAGCCGCGGGCGGAAAGATAGTTTATGTATAAATTAATTACATGATAGGTAGTTGCCCCACACTAGGAATTTCTTCTGTATCGTGGGTGCGTTTACAAACATATAAACTTACATACACAAAGATCCAGACCCGGAACAACTACTTGTAGGTGATAAAAATATTCGTTACGTGCGGGAATCGAACCCGCGATACGCACTGCAGCCTGCGCAGCAGTCAATAGCTTAACCACTGCGCTTACCGTGCAGTATCATAGTTTATTCATTTATTATCATCATCAACCTTTTTTCTTTTTTTTTATCGTCCCACTGCTGGGCACAAGTCTCCTCTCATACAGAGAAGGATTGAGCGTAATCACCACGCTTGCTCAATGCGGGTTGGCGATTTCAGACTGAAAGTCCAGGTTTCCTCAAGATGTTTTCATTCACCTTCAGTCATTGGTGTCCAAGATATACTTAGAAAGTACATAAAACTTTAGAAAAGTTACATTGGTACTTGCCTGACCTGGAATCGAACCCGCGCCCTCATACTTGAGAGGCTGGTGTTTTAACCACTAGGCCACCACGACTTCACCTTCATTTATAATATATGTAAGTAATTTATAACATAAGTATCTAAATTATGCTAATGTACACGAAGTGCCGGCATCGTTTTTCGCTGACTGGTGTCACATAGCCGAGCACGAATCCGGCGGTACACAATACCTTTCGGCCAGAACTCTTTTTTGAGGAACTTCTAGAGATGATGTGTCGGATTGCGCACCACGAAGATAAGATAAAATAAGATAAGATAATAATTTAATTACTCGAAGTTCGTGTTGTGAAGCGGCTGTAACCTCTCGGCTCTTAAAATCCAGTTGGTCTTGATGCGCAGGTACAAGTATCTTGCCCGATGAAGGCCAGCCCGCGCCGCAGCTGAGCCAGTAAATATAAATTCCCGACTATGACCTCTGAGTTTGTTTCGGACGTTTCTTCTCAGAGCTAGTACTAGGAAACGCCGCGGTCATCAAACCGAAATAAAAATAAGAATTCGATCCAGCCGTCCCTTGCTGTTCTTCTAGCGACACCCTAAGCCGAGGTTCGTACCCCACAGGGGGTGCCCTTAGCGTGTAGTCGCTTAGCTTTTAGTAGTCCTGGCTGGAGGCTTTAAATTCACTTAAGGCAGCCACAGGATAGTCCGGTTAAGTAGTGCAGACCTCTCAAGGTCAACTACGAGATGCCATATTAAAAAAAAAAAAATGCGCAGGTACTTGACAACCTCCTCAACCTTTGGGAAGTGATGCAGTGCTCAAACAATGGCGCCGATTCTGTTGTTCACAAACTAAACTAATTTTAAGTTATTTGCATCTTTTTCTTTCCATTTCGTTAAGAAGAGGACAGAAGATAAAATGTCAGTTTAGACCTGTCAAATTAGTGCGCTCCTGACGTAAACTGGCGTATTTTTAGTCGCCATGTTTATAAATGTGTCTAAACTGTCTGTAGTGTTTGTATCTCCTAAAAGGTTTATACTAACATTGTCTCATGTACACTTGTAATCGAAGTACAGCAGTCAATCTATGAATCTAGCAGTCTGTCACCGACACTGGTCAAGGTTAGACGCGTGATGCTTGCGATACGAGTGAAGTGGTGAGCCGGTGAATTACAGGTGTTACTGTAAGAACAAGAGTCCTTACACTTATGGAGTATCTTAATTTGACACGATTAAATTAAAATGTAAAGTCTTTGACCAGTGTGTGTTGCCAGTGATGACTTACGGAACTGAGACGTGGTCGCTCACAATGGGCCTCATACGAAGGCTCAGAGTCACACAAAGGGCAATGGAAAGAGCTATGCTCAGTGTTTCTCTGCGTGATCGAATCAGAAATGAGGAGATCCGCAGAAGAACCAAAGTCACCGATATAGCTCTGCGAGTCGCTAAACTTAAGTGGCAGTGGGCAGGGCACATTGCTTGAAGAACCGATGGCCGATGGGGTAGTAAGGTTCTGGAGTGGCGGCCACGTACTGGAAGACGCAGCATAGGGAGGCCCCAACAAGGTGGACCGATGACCTGGTGAAGGTCGCAGGAAGCCGATGGATGTGGGCAGCACAAGACCGATCAGCGTGGAAAGCCTTGGGAGAGGCCTTTGTCCAGCAGTGGACATCTATAGGCTGAAGAAGAAGAAAAGAAGAAATTAAAATGTTCTCTTCTATCCTTTTCTTAACGAAATGGAAAGAAAAGGATGCACATAACTTAAAATTAGTTTAGTTTGTGAAAAACAGAATCGGCGCCATTGTAAAAGAAAACCTATTTAAAAAAAAGACACATTACAAAAAGTAAAAAAACTAAAACCCAACTACGACAAAAAACGACGCTGAAAAATTATAAAACAAGATTTTCAGAATACTGAACTGACCAAAGTTGCTAATGTAGTTGCAAGTAAATGAACACAGTAGACTCTACCAAGATGCCTTTGTTGTAAATTGACAATAATGTCTTAAAATACTATTCTGAAGTATGCAATATTCACTGTTTAGAGATAAATTTTCATGTTTGGAAAACCGCAGTCACACGTTATCAAAGTGCTACGGTAGGTAGATATATGTAACGTGTGACTACGCCTTTCCAAACATGAAAATTTATCTCTACATAGTGAATATTGCATACTTCAGAATAGTATTATAAGACATTATTGTCAATTTACAACAAAGGTATCTTGGTAGAGTCTCCTGTGTTCATTTACTTGCAACTACATTAGCAACTTTGTTCAGTTCAGTATTCTGAAAATCTTGTTTTATACTTTTTCAGCGTCGTTTTTTGTCGTAGTTGGGTTTTAGTTTTTTTACTTTTTATTATTTGTACTATTTTGGTGTTAAAGTGTATTTGTGGCGCGTAATATTAACAAAAGTTAAATTGATGAACTAAAAACTAGGTAGTTAACATACGACATCTCTTTTGACTTATATATCGGCGTATAGTAATATGTAGAGATATCCTATTTTACTATTTCGTAGCGCGTGGGTCGTAGCGCGTATAGCAACGGTTTCCCCGTATGAAGCTCCCGGTTTTTCGTAGTAGCGACGCACATTTGCGTCGATGGCAGCGAATGGGTCATGAATTAGTGGATGAGATCGTTAGTATAAATAGATTGGATGTTTTTCTAACGGTGGTAGGCCATAACATCGGCTCCCGGCAGAACCCACCAGACAAAGTCTTGCCGCCAAGCAATTCGTCGTGTTCCGGCATGATGTCTGGTGAAGCCGTACGGAGGACGGGTCTGAGCAGTTGTGTTGCGTTGTGTGGCGGGTACGATGCGCCAAATGTTGTTGTGTTGGGAGTTTGGTCGTGGAGAGTCTCCAGATCAATCTCCCTCTGGCGCAGCATCGTTGGTCGTGTTGGTCTTGGGCTTAACATTGGATGACCTGGCTCAACTGCCGTCATCCTTCCTATTCCTAAGTTTTTTAAGTGAATAGGCTTAATAAACTAGTGCGCTTTACCATCAATGATTGCGTCACTGCTAACCATCAGGCGGGATTGCAGTCAAGCGCTAGTTTATAATTATTAAAAAAAAAAATCACATATTAAGAGGACCTGGGAAGATTTCTTAATTTATCTAATTCTGCTAACGATCGACTGTCATGTGGATTTTTAAGTAATTTATTATGATCCAAGGCACTTATATAAATAATCCCTCTATGGTTTTAACTCTACTGAGACCGACATAGGCCTGTCCTTTAGCAAACAATGACTTTCCTAGATCTGTAACTTTTTTATCTAGAGTACAACTTTGTAATTTATGTACAGTACAACCCCAAGAAAGAATCAGCGTTTTACTCTAAATTTGCCCAGACCCCCTCAAGCCGTCAAATTCAGTGAGACAAGGCTCGATTTTGATAAGTTCGTTAATATCTGCTTTTATGGATGCGTCTTCAAATTGTATGGGAACAGCGCTTGGCTGTTCTCCTGTTCCAACTGATCGCACCGAAGAGCAGGCCATTCGAAGGCCTTCACCACTCCCATCGCTCCGTTTACCAAACCCTGGTTTACATTCAAATTTCTACGAAGCTTAACTCGGGATTATTTATGTACAAACATAAAGTACTCGTGAAGCTCTTTCAAATGATACCAAATACGGCTTATTTATTTTAATTTTATATTAACATAGAACTTTTTGTCTGCTAGAGGGCGTAATACTAAATTTGGTGACAAGCTTCATAGCTCATAAACAACAGAATATCAAGGCCCTTCTAATGGTTCTGCAGTGGTCTTATTCTGATAAGTAGTAAAGAAACTATCTATGAACGAAAAGATGTGAATTATATGCAATCAGCCCATGAATACAGGTAAAGTCACAAGCAAATGCTAGTAATACATATATATTCAAAATGTACAAGTAAAGCGCTTTCAAATGATACCAAACACGGCATATTTATCTTAACTTTATTTTTTTACTCTGTATGTTTTGTCCGTTAGAGGGCGCCACATTAGATTTTGTGAAACTCCATATAGCCTATAACCAGCGGACAATTAAGACGCTTCTAATGATATGTCATTTGTCGAATTCGAATAAGTAGTTTAGAAGTTACGAGGGAACAGATGAACATACATACATACATACATACATACATACATAGCCTGTCAAAATCATAACCCTCCTTTTGCTTTGCCGTAGTCGGGTAAAAAGATACATAAATCAGTGCGTGTGTAAACTAGAGTAAAGTTATTTCTAACAATGTGTGCTACTCACAACAAGGATACATGGCAACTATCACAATACAAGATGGATGATTTCACTTAGACACCTAGAGCCAGTTGCCAGCAAAACTCCAACCGCTGGCATTTTGAACGATCGTTCTATAGCTTATATGGGCCCGAAGTGGAATGCCTTCAGTGAACCACATAAACTGAATATATCATTGGGGGATGTAGGTAGAGAGAAATGTAGTCGGATGTGGCATCTGAGTACTGAGAAGATGTTTTAGATATACAATATGTAAAGGAAAGGGTATATACTATATATATAATGTTATTTTGTATGTATGTATGCGAAACCCGAAACATGTATCCAAAATTATAAACTAGTACTTGACTGCAATCCCGCCTGATGGTATGCAGTGATACAATCATTGATGGTAAAGCACGCTAGTTTAGTAACCCAACAACACGACCAAACGATGCTGCACCAGAGGGAGATTGAAGTTGCGACCCTCCACAACCAAGTCCCGATACAACAATATTTGGCGTACCGTGCCCGGCAAACATCGCAACACAACTGCTCAGACCCATCCGTACGGCTTCAGCAGACCTCATCCGGAACACGACGAATCGCTTGGCGGCAAGACTTTGCATGGTGGGTGGTAACTTCTGCCGGCAGCAGATGTTATGGCCTACCACCTAGAAATTTTTATGTAAAGAATTTGTATACAAAATTTCAAAAAGGTATCATGAAAAATCACAAAGCTATAAGCTTGTTACTGTTTATCCTTACAAAAATATGGTGAACGTGAAGCTTGTCCGCCCGCGCCTGAAGCGTCGCGGCGTCGTCTTGCGTTCATTGTAGTGTAATTAACTAGTGACAACATGTTCCATTACGTTTGCAGACTTAAGGCCGCTACCTCGAATCTTGCGGGCAGCGAGCGGTGTACTTCTCTCGCTCGAATCGTGCGGGCAGCGGGCGGGCAGCGAGCGGTGATCGAGCGTTAGGAATAAATTTGAATCAAAAAGATGTTGCCGCCATTGTTCAGACATTTCTTTCGCGAATAAAAACAAATATCTCGTCGACACAATTGTGAACACAACACTACGCGGCTATAGCGACGTGCGATCTGCGCGCTAGTTACGAGAACTGGTCTTCGATGCCCGCCCGGATCCCGCGCCGCTGCCGCCGCCGCCCCGCTGCCCGCAAGATTCGAGGCAGCGGCCTTAAACTGTCTTAACGCTCAAGTGTACGTGGATATTATTATGTGCCTTATTGGACCGTAAATGTAGACGTAAGTGGCAAAATAAAGTGTAGTATAATAAAATAGAATACTCTTTATTATGTATACCATATAGATTAAATAAATAAATATGTACGGACTAATCACACAGATTGAGCTAGCCCCAAAGTAAGATCGAGACTTGTGTTATGGGATACTAACTCAACGATACTATATTTATTATAGATAAACATCCAAGACCCAGGTCAATCAAGAAAATATCGTTTTTCCATCATGACCTGGCCGGGTATTGAACCCGGGGCCTCCACGTCGCAAGCAGGAGTATTGACCGCTGCGCCTCGGAGGACGACAGATTATAAAACATAAATATAATGCTTTTACAAAGGGTGACAAAATGGGCGGTCTTATCGTTAAGAGCGTTCTTTTACAGAAAACCTTTGAAGGGAATACTAAGGGGAAGGAGAGAGAAATATTGTAGGTAGTCTACAGTACTTAAAACTTTTTATTTTATACCTGCACAGCGAGACGGGGGCTCCATCCTGCTGTGCGACACGCCTTGTGATCGCTAAGATCTGCCGTGAATTATGTTGTGCACCTGTGGCTCGGTAACCATACTGCAACCATTTTAAAATATTTTTGGAAAAAAATAAAACATAGGCAGTAAGGTTCTGGAGTGGCGGCGACGTAGCGTAGGGAGGCCCCCTACAAGGTGGAGCGATGACTTGGTGAAGGTCGCGGGAAGCTGATGGATGCGGGCAGCACAAGACCGATTATTGCTGAAAGCCTTGGGAGCCTTTGCTCAGCAATGAACCTCTCTAGGCCGAGGGAGAAGAAGAGTATTTTAGATTTTTTGGTGAGTTAATAGATCCAACTTGCTGTATGGATAACGTTACACGACAATGAAGATCAAACCAAAAGCCATTTATTCAAATTAGGCTGAATCAGCACTTTTTGAACGTCAATCCATACTAATATTATAAATGCGACAGTAACTCTGTCTGTCTGTCGGTCTGTCTGTCTGTTACGCTTTCCCGCTTAAACCTCTCAACCGATTTTGATGAAATTTGGCACAGACAATCTTTAGACCCTGAGAAAGAACATAGTGTGTGAACAAATTGATGTTCCCTAGGGAAATCTAAAAAGCGCGATATAACCGAACTCCACGCGGGCGAAACCGCGGGCGGAAAGCTAGTATTACATAAGACAGTCCCCCAAAACGCCCGCCCTTCGCCACTTCCTAGTGCTTTCGCTGGGAAGAAGAAGTGGCGGCACAAACTCCTCAGCAGCACAGCTGTTTGTTTATTTGAAATATGTATCTTTCATATTTCCTTTTCATATATCTTTTCCACGTTTCAGAACTTAGTACATCCCACAGTGAAGGTTGTACCGCTCGCTTGACAAATACACCCTATTATTAAAGTTGCGTCTGTGCGGCGCGCCGTATTGAACTAAATGTGGGCCGATCTGTTACCGGCACACTGCACTACAGTGTATTGTGGAAGATGCTTCCAAGACTTACTTAGAAGGACCAGGACGGAAGTAAAGTCATATAGTAAGAGTGTATTATAGACATCTTTACAATGTCGAATAACTGCGTCGTTTTTGTACATAACTAATAGCCGCAAGCGGTATTCCTGAGCATGTGGTTCTGGGTTCGAAATTCGGAACGGTCAAATAAATTGTTTCATCATCATTTCAGCCGAAAGACGGCCACTGCTGGACATAGGCCTCCCCCAAGGTTCTAAACGACGACCGGTCCTGCGCCTCCTGCATCCAGCGGTTTCCCGCGACCTTCACCGGGTCGTCGGTCCACCTTGTCGGGGGCCTACCCACGCTACGTCTTCCGGTGCGTGGTTGCCACTCGAGAACCCGTCGGCCCCATCGGGCATCGGTCCTACGGGCAATGTGTCCAGCCCACTGCCACTTTAGTGTTGCAATTAATAAATTATTTGTATAAATTATAAACTACCGCTTGACCGCAATCCCGCCTGATGGTAAGCAGTGATGCAATCGTTGATGGTAAAGCGCGCTAGTTTATTAAGAGTCTATTCACTTTAGCCTTGAAGACACTCAAACTCAAAGTGTGGCGGAAACACCGCCGCCGGCAAATTGTTCCAGTCCCTCGATGTACGCGGTATAAAAGAGGAAGTGAAACACTTCGTCTGGATCGTAGTGGTGTTTACAACGTAAGGGTGGAAAGTCGCCGTACGACGGGTCGTCCGATGGTGGAACGGAGATGGGGGAATTAAATCATGCAATTCCCCTGCACACTCACCAGAATGCATTCTGGAGATTTATAGAAGATCGCAAGGCTGGCTACTCTACGCCTGTGCTCCAGGCTTTGGAGATCGTTTCGAGTTAAATCTGGGTCGCCAATCAGCCTCTTCGCACGCCTCTCTACTGAATCCAAAGTAGCCAGGTGGCATTTCGCAGCACCAGCCCAAAAGTGGCTGCAGTACTCCACACAAGAGCGGTCCTGTGCTTTGTACAACATTAGAAGCTGCCCCGGTGTGAAGTACCGCCGGACCTTTGCGAAGACGCCAAGTTTTCTGGCAGGCACCTTGGCCTAGGACTCAATGAACCGCCCAAAGTATAGGTTTGAGGAAATCTCAACTTGAAATCTCAAGCAAAAAGCTGATGACGATCGGTGCACTCCAAGGATACATTATGAAAAGTAGGTAGTAGTAAAGTAGGTGGTTTAATCGACTCAGGGCGCTTGACCACGGCCGCTGCGCAAGGAGGCGCGGGTTCAATCCCCGCGCAGTGCATTAGCACTGCGCGGGTTTTGGTATGCAATATTTATTTGTTAGCATGAATATGAATATTTGCACTGGTCTGGTCGTGCCTCGGAAAGCACGTTAAGTCCCACTTGCCATTCGAGCATCTAATTGCAGTCATTACGGGTTGTTGGAGCTCTCAAAAGTCCAACAATTGGTCTAAATGTTAATTCTTCGATGTAAAAAAAAAAATGACGAAGGGAAATGCTTCATTCTGATCGTAGCGGTGTCAGGGTGGATACTCGTCATACTACAGGTCGTCCGACGATGACGGAACTTATAATTCTCGCCAAGCTCCATAAAGAATAGAGATAAACAAACCAATTTAGGGTTTTCACAACTCAAGTTTTACAAATCTAACTAAGCATAACACATGCATTGTAATACTTTCAAGTATGGACTAAGTATAATACATGTTTCAACAAAATTAACCTATTAGGAAATTAACTTACATGTGTGTCATATTTCATTCAAATCGGTTAAGCGTTCTATGCAACTCATAAATATCTTAACAAATAAACTGTTTACATTAGTAGGAAGTAGAATTATTACTTGAAAATCATCAGCTATCTAGAAAAGGTTGTTAATATCTGTCTTTTAGGCGTAAACTACTCGTTGCCTAGCAACAGTTTGTTTACCTCTATTCTTTATCGAATTTGGCCGACATATAAGTATTTATTCTGTTTCTTTTTCGGTATTTTGAAGAAACAAAAGTTAAAAAGGACTCAAATATAAATTAAGCTTGATAAACGAAGGGATTGACCAGCTTTTGTCATGTAAAAGTGAAAAAAAGATGATAAACTTACCCTTCTTCAGAGTACAAAGGGAAGTGTAATGGCGGGCAACCCCCGACAGTAATCTATGTACGTCTACAAAACCCCTAAGCAGATTCTGGTAAACGACAAGTCATTACATTCCATTGTTGGACACAATGTGACAGTATGACGTCATTAAATACGAAATCGCGGTGACTTCTCGTCCTTTGGGGCCATTTAAGAACAGTTAACAACCTGATTTATAATACTATGAATTATACGTCTTTTGCGTGTTTTGAATTTTGAAAGAGGACAATATTGTTGAGAGGTGAATGCACAATTCTTGCTTCCGAAATTATTTTTTTTTTTAAAGTTTTTGTTGCAATTTTCCGGTCAGAGTCAGCAAGGTAATTGCGTAATACACTATCAATAGCAATGGGTTTAATTTTGACAGTTCAACAACATTCATTGCTTTATTTACGTTGTTGGGCAGACACAGTTTCGTACACATCATCATCATTATCAACCTTTTTATAGTCCCACTGCTGGGCACAGGTCTCCTCTCATACAGAGAAGGATTGAGCGTAATCACCACGCTTGCTCAATGCGGGTGGGCTATTTCAGACTTAAAGTGCAGGTTTCCTCAAGATATTTTCCTTCACCTTCAGTCATTGGTGTCCAAGATATACTTAGAAAGTACATATAACTTTAGAATAGTTACATTGGTACTTGTCTAGTAGGTACACATGGAGCAATGAATTAGCAATATGCTTTGAAATGATTCCAACTGATAGCAACAGTCTGTTACGAAATTAAGGTGCAGGTTGTATCTTGATCAAAATTTTGATTCGCAACTATAACTGTCACGTATTTACAGAATTATAATCATTAATGCTCTATTCTTAGTTAAATTTGTAAAAAAACACTAGGAATTTATCCTGTATCGTGGGTGCGTTTACAAACATAAACTCACAAACACAACCAGCCAGACCCGAATTACTTGTAAGTAATACAAATATTTGTAAATTAAAATTAACTTAAAAAGACGTAAGTATTAATGATACCTCCACCATGGTGTGACAGATGGTGACTATTAACGGCTAAAAGTAAGGAAAAACGTTTAATTGTGGTAAACCTGACGCAAAAAATTACAAATACATAAAAAGTAAGAAATAGTTTAGGGAACATGCTTCACATCCACGCAAAACCGCTAAAATCGCTACGGTGGTCCACTTCTCCCTATGGCCCGGGTGTGGGATACGCATAAGCATTCAGATCTCCCCCGACAGGCCTCAACCTGCTGTTCCTCATTGGTCCCACATCGTATGAAATAAATCTCAGTGGTAGGCCATAACATCGGTTACCGGCAGCCACAGTTACTAACCACCAGAAAAAGTCTTGCCACCAAGCGATTCGTCGTGTTCCGGCATGATGTCTTCCGGTAGTTGTGTTGTGATGTGTGCCAAATTTTATTATGTCAGGAGTTTGGTCATGGAGGGTTTCCAGATCAATCACCCTCTGGCGCAGCATCGTTGGTCGTGGATTTAACATTGCATCACCTCGCTCAACTGCCCTCTTCCTTCCTATACACTCAGTTTTCACTCATTGAGGGAATAGGCTTTTAATAAACTAACGCGCTTTACCATCAACGATTGCATAACTGCTTACCATCAGGCAGGATTGCTGTCAAACACTTTTTTTAAATTATTAAAAAAAAACTTGACTGTTCTTGTTTAAAATTTGGTGTAGACTGTTTTGTACAGTTTTTAACAGTGTCAACTTACGAAAGTGAAATGAGAGAAGCTGTCATCACGTTTTGAAATGTAACGTCTCACCCGCATGGGACCCGCGTGGTTGATCAGAACCATACCTCTTAACAGAGAGGAGGACCTTGTTTCGGCAGTGAGAAAATTGGCAACTGACTTTGCGCACAAACCCATACTCCGGGCTAACCACTAAGAAATGTATGATGCAAAAATCCAAAAAACCTAAAATCTTGGTCTTGACATTTCAACCACCATAATATCCAATTCTTTTTCTTCTTCTTCAGCCTATAGAAGTCCATTGCTACACAAAGGCCTCCCCAAGGCTTTGATTCCATTGGGGGGATTTGCCATAACCCCCACGCTTGGCAGGTGGATTGGGGATCGCAGTAAATTGATATTCCACAGGAGAAGCGCTGCTGCCCGCTTCCCTGGTGAGAGTTCCCTTAGTGGCCTCTTACGACACCCACGGGAGGATATGGGTTGGTACTATTCTAAGCCCAGTACCACACGGGTTAGTTAGCTATCCAATTAGCACTAACATTACTATATGGAATATTGGTGCACGCATACCTCCTTAATTCAGCACAGTCGGTTAAAGCTCAGGTAGTATCGGAATGCGTTATATATTGGAGGAATGGAATGCAACAGATTGCTATGCATTTGATGCAACTGTGGGCATTACGATGTATGCTCTATGTACCTTGAAATTATGGTTTGTTTTTAATTGTTGCGAATTTCTCTCTGATCCACCACGCTGATCCAATGTCGGTTGTCAGTTATCAGAAATTTTCTTAAATTTGGAACATGCGGGTTTTCTCTCGATGTTTTTCTTCGCCGTGTTTGATAGCAGTGGTGATGAAATAATTTACACAAAGCATGTCCAGCGGCGCTAGGTGATAATTGACTGACTGAGATAATAATTTGTTGCTAAAGTCTTAGCTGTTACGGCTTATTTAAATTATATCTGTTTTCAAAGCACGTTCAGCTTTTATTCACTTCTTTGATTCGTAAAACTTTGACCAATCTGAACCAATCTTATTAAGAGGGGACTCTAGTGCCGAGGAATTTATGAAATAGGTAGGAAGAAACTATAGCCATCGTCGTAGGCCGCTTCCGACCTCTCCTCGTGAAGTGTAGTTGCAGCTCAGGCTGATTGAAATCAGCCTCAGTCAACGTTTTTGTAGATGAATCTACAAAAACGTTGACCAAAAGACGTTACGTGTTCCGCTGTTTTCTTTTTCAAAATACGACAGATCTCAATAATTTTTATATCAAAATATAGAGGAAAAGTATACGTATGCTGCTATTATTTTCATTTTGTCCAAAACGTAACACATTTGCCTAATAGTAGTCTGAACATCGTAGTAAAAATGGGTTATTTTTCGGGACTTTGAAATATAATATTTCTTTTATTAATTAAGATTTGGAAAAAATCAAATGATGTGAGCACGTATAATTAAGTTATGATATTGTAAAAAAACTGACTGGATTATGCCGCAGAACCGAAAACCGTTGTGGTAAACGAGTCCTCGAGTGGAGACCGCGTTTCAGCAAACGTAGCGTAGGACGCCCTTGGGCGAGATGGAGCGACGACATCAAAAAGGTGACTGGTAGTGGCTGGCGGAGAACTGCTCAGGGTCGAACTTGTTGGCGTGCCATGGAAGAGGCCTATATCCAGCAGTGGAGGCAGGCTGATGATGATTGTAAAAAAAATAGTAAGCGACAAACCACTTACCACAGACTATATTAGAAAATACTGTCAAACCGGAAACGGGCGCTTCTTAATATTGCCACTATATGAAACGTGTCATTTCTGAGGATGATATTCTCGTAGTTTGTATATATTTTGTTTTTATTTTTACTGTACTACCATCTCGATGCCACTTTTAATTGTTTGTTGCACCGGGTGACGTCTTTACGTCGGCGCCGGTTGTCGCTGAAAACCAGCGCTGGGCTCTGTTTTGCATAGAGTCGCAGCATAATGCTTAGCGACAGCCGTTTTGAGTGGATGTGACGCATGTTTCCCTCAACTATGCTTTTTCTTTCTTTCTTTCTAAAAGCGTTATCCACGAAGAAAACAGTGGATTACGTTGGTATAGAGAAAGCGCCACTAGAGTCCCCTCTTAAGGGGTATCGTATTACCCAGGAAATGGGTTGTGGAGGTCAGGTAGACAGTCGGTCCATGTAAAATACTGGTATACAACAGGATCCAGGTATACTGTAAGGCGAGCTCAACATATTTGAGAAATAGCTAGGCTAGATATATGGAATTGTAAAAATCTTACCGTGATAAGTTAGAGGAAGGGAAGCTGCCAATAGTTTTAATCCCTCGCTTTACTTGGAATAACTGTAAAACAAAATGTAAAACAGAAATGTAGACAATCGTGTGTAAGAACAAGGAGAAAAAAAGAATGTGTTAAGTCTAAAAGTCTTAATATGTATTAAATATATACATACAATTCAAAAATAATTACATAATTATACTTAAATATACAATATGTAAAGGAAACCCTGTCCGATCCGTGGAGGTATGGTTAGGTATCGATAACTGATTCTACTAATGCCCACAAAGCCGGTCTAAAATTAAAAAAATATCCTCATTAAAAAAATAAACATTATTTCGCAAAAAGCGGTAACTTAATACATGTGCGGTAGGCAATCCATGTGCGGGCGACGGGGGCAGGGCACGCGGCACGTGGTCGCATCGCTTATAATAATACCGTCAAAATAGTGTTGTCACTTTTTTTTAAAATACCAAATTTCTGGGAAATTTTGGCGGTGGTAGGCCATCTGGACATCTGCTGCCGGCAGAAATTACCACCCACCAGACAAAGTCTTGCCGCCAAGCGATTCGTCGTGTTCCGGCATGATGTCTGGTGAAGCCGTACGGAGGACGGGTCTGACCAGTTGTGTTGCAATGTGTGCCAGGTACGATGCGTCAAATGTTGTTGTGTCGGGAGTTTGGTCGTGGATGGTCTCCACATCAATCTCCCTCTGGCGCAGCATCGTAGGTCGTGTTGTTGGGTTTAACATTTCACCACATCGCTCAACTGCCGTCTTCCTTCCTATTCACTGAGGTTGTTTTTAGTGAATAGGCTTAATAAACTAGCGCGCTTTACCATCAACGATTGCATCACTGCTTACCATCAGGCCGGATTGCAGTCAAGCGCTAGTTTATAATTTATTTTAAAAAAAAAAGTTGAAATCAATTCGTGGGAAAAAAGATTATTTTAAAATTCATTAATATTGTTACTATGATGATAACATAAAATTATATTATATTTGGTCATGTGTTTACTTAACCTTTATTATTCTTATGGGTCGAACAGGGTTTATTTACATATTGTATACATAGTAGTAAAATATGTAAATAATAAACAAAATAAATATTATTTATGCCCTAATCCCCAAGCCTGGCAGGCGGGTTAGGGATCGCAGTTATTTGATACACAGGAGATGGCTGCTGCCCGCTCTCCTGGTGAGAGTTCCCTTAGTCGCCTCTAAGGTCCGTATTACAGAACGTCACTCAAAACTCAAGCTCTACTTAAGTCTCGTTTCAAGCCATTTGATTAGTTGAAACTAGTTTTAAGTAATGCTTAAGCAGAGATCAATGCCGTGTCCTTCTGTAATACGGACCTAAAAGTCCCGTTAGCACCTTAAATGTTCGGTACCCTAAAAAAATGAAGAAAAGAAATATAAAACTACCTTCCTATAACATATTTTTGTCATAACAATCCAGAATTAAAACCATTTTGTTCTGTCAACCTTTTAGTAAATTGAAAGGCTTTTTCTTCAGATAAATACACTTTAGTGCACGAAAAAAGACACAGCTTCTGGGAAGAGATAAAAGAAAAAGATAAACATGTTTCGAGGATGAAAGAAGTGTTGTAACTTTTTATTAGTTTTAGGAAGGCTTTCAGTAGTTTCTCTGTATCTACATTTCTTGAGAACTGAGACAGGACACATTTACACGTATATATTGATTTTTGTTCATTTATTTGGCCGCTCAAGGGATATCTTTCTTTAAAATTAAGTGGCAGTGAGCGGGGCACATTGCTCGTAGAACCGATTGCCGATGGGGCAGTAAGATTCTGGAGTGGCGGCCATGTACCTGAAGACGCAGCGTAGGGAGGCCCCCAAGGTGGACCGATTACCTGGTGAAGGTCGTCGGAAGCCGATGGATGTGGGGAGCACAAGATCGGTCATCGAGGAAAGCCTTGGGGAGGCCTTTGTCCAGCAGTGTAACCTCTATAGACTGAAGAAGAAGAAAAAAAATCTTGTGTAGGTATATAATTTCGACAGGGTGGTAGGCCATAACACCGGCTGCCGGCAGAAGTTACCACCCACCAGACAGAGTCTTCCCACCAATCGATTCGTCGTGTTCCGGCATGATGTCTGCTGAAAACCTACGAAGGACGGGTCTGAGCAGTTATGTTGTGCTGTGTGCCGAGTACGATGCGCAAAATATTGCTGTGTCGCGAGTTTGGTCTTGGAGGGTCTCCAGATCGTTCTCCCTCTGGCGCAGCATCGTTGGTCGTATTGTTGGGTTTAACATTGCATCACTTCGCTCAACTGCCGTCTTCCTTTCTATTCACTCAGTTTTGTGAGTGAACAGGCTCTTAATAAAGTAGCGCGCTTTACCATCAACAATTGCATCACTGCTTACCATCAGGTGGGATTGCGGTAGCACGCACTAGTTTATATTTATAAAAAAAACATTTGTTTACACTTTCGCACATGAAATGTACAGAACTTTTAAACTGACAAAATTTGGTCAGTTAATCAGAAAACTGAAGCCCGTTTCAAAATGCGGATCTCGTTGAAGAACGAAGAGAGAAGCTTCCTACTGATTTTTTAAATCAAGATAATTGTTACTGAATTACTTTGCTGCTATATGCAAAAATGTACAAAAGAAAATAGAACGTTAAAGAATTTGTTTTTTTTTTTTGTTGATTATGTGTAATCATCTAATGATCTCTCCTGGTCTGGGCGGAGTGGAAGTGCGTGTCAGACGCGGTGAGCAGTGGGCAGCTCGCCACCCGGTAAGGACCAGGCCCGAGTCGACGGAGCGTTGTGTTGCACGCGCGCCTCAAGGAGATGTCAGCATATCGTGACGGGGTCCACGATGACCGATGCCTTCTGGGTCAGGGTTGCGGGGTGGTTAAAAAAGTAACCGTGGCCCTGAAGTACAGACAAGAACACGGGTGGGTTTCAGTCACTAAAAGTCACTTAAATTAAAAAAAAAGTTGTTTGTTATTTTTTTTATAAATTTTTAGTAGTCTTTGTAAAATTACTAGAATTCCACGCTGTATAAATTACTTTTTATAACATATTTTACAAAAACATTTTCAATAGCAGAAAGAAAACGCAACGCAAAAGACAAAGAACGAAACGCGATTTTACTATTTCTCTGTCCTCAAGTGTACACAGACATTAATGTTGTACGAGCGAATAAAAGAGAAAAGCTACAATCTTTTATGTCCCGCCAGTGTAATACTGTGTCATTTTAATGAACTGATTGTTACCAAAAACGTATCCAACTCTCTTGTTGCTCCTTTATATTATTTTACTTGGCGAAGCGATCTGTTGTGCGGTGTATGCGAAAAAAATTTGCATTTTCTTATTGTGAAATTATGGAAAGATTGTTTTATTATTATTATTGACGAGCGGCCGCCCGCATCTTCGTTCGCGTGAAGTTACTTACCTGAACATTTTATTTAAACCCCGAAATATATAGCATAAATTTTAAATTTTTGTTATGCTCCACTCCTATTAGTCGCAGCGTGTTGTTATGAGCCTAAAACCGTCCTGGATCAATGGGCTATCAAACGCAAAAATATTTTTTTAAATCGGACCAGTAAGTAGCTCCTGAGATGAATGCGTTCAAACAAACAAACTCTTAGAATAGAATAGAATACTCTTTATTATGTACACCATATAGATTACAGAACATAAATAAAAATATTTTACAAAGGGTGACACAATGGGCGGTCTTATCGCTAAGAGCGATCTTTTACAGACAACCTTTGGATGGAATTCTAAGGGGAAGGATAAAGAAATAATGTAGGTAGTCTACAGTGTACTATTTACATAGATTATACAATAAATATATACGTTAAGTGTATACTAGTTTAAATAATTTTATACATCTAATTAATAAATATTGTACAAGAGCATATAAAATATAATAATATGTTTAAAGAGAGAGGAAGTGCTTTTTTATCATAGTTTTAAAAGTAAACAGTGTTTGAGAACGTCTTACGGACACGGGCAAGGCATTCCAAAGCCGAGCTGCTTGTACTCTTCAGCTTTATATATTAGTAGTATCGATTCACAAGGTCGCTTGTGGTAGACCTTACAGCGCTACGTTTTCCTGTATGTGGTCGTTTCTTCAGAACATTTCGGCACCATGGGACATTACCTCTGCGAGCAATTAGAATTCGGGAAGCACAAAGGCGGTTGAAACGGCACGATGTTTGTGGAAGCTTATTTGCAGCAGTAGGCAGCTTTCAAATGAAACTAATGAACGATTCAGGGAATTCTATTGAAATTTAGTGGTACCTTCTGTTTATTCCTCATCATCATAATCAACCTTATATCGTCCCACTGCTGCGCACAGGTCTCCTCTCATACAGAGAAGGATTGAGCGTAATCACCACGCTTGCTCAATGCGGGTTGGCGATTTCAAACTTATAAAATCCAGGTTTCCTCAAGATGTTTTCCTTCACCTTCAGTTATTGATATCCAAGATATACTTAGAAAGTACATATAACTTTAGAAAAGTTACATTGGTACTTGTCTGACCTGGAATCGAACCCGCACACTCATACTTGAGAGGCTGGTGTTTTAACCACTAGGCCACCACGACTTACGTTGTTACCCTGTTTATTCATAAACTATTAAAATTGCTAGAGATGCCTGAAGGTATTCAATCCCACCAGAATACATTCAAATGTGCCGATATCCTATTCTGTTTGACTCAACAGGAGCCCCTGTTGAGTCTCTGCCTGCTCTCGTAAACCTTGATAGTTAGACGGTTGATATTTTTACAAATGATACATTTCTATTGCTTTCATATTTACAAATATTAAAAAAAGTATTTTTTTGTACAGATAATAATCCATCTACACACAAAAATGAAATGGAAGTGGGCAGGACATATTGCCCGGCTAACTGATCGTAGATGGACCAGAAAAGTTACTTTCTGGAAGGGCCCACTAGGCAAAAGATCAAGAGGTAAACCAATTAAATATGGGAAGACGACATTAAAGCAGTAGCTGGGCAAAACTGGAGAAAAACAGCTGAAGACAGAGACAATTGGGCGTCGCTGGAGGAGGCCTGCACCCATTCTGGGGTTCCGGCAGATTGATCAAAAATTATGCATATAATAGATTTTTAATAGACGTATTTTTTTTTCTACGGGAAATAGAAAGGCTTTATTATTATTATAATACAAGCTTTCCGCCCGCGGCTTTGCCCGTCTGGGGTTCGGTTACATCGCGTTTCCAAGAGAACTGTTCAAAAGTCCAGAATTAAAACTATCCTATGTTATTTGTCAAGGTCAACTCTATCTTTGTACCAAATTTCAATAAAATCAGTTCAGTGGTTTAGACGTGAAAGCGTAACAGATAGATAGACAAACAGACAGACAGAGTTAATTTCGCATTTATAATATTAGTAGGGATTACTGAAACCTTCATCCAAAAATCCGACTCGCTCTTGGCCGGTTTTTCTTTCAATAATGCTACCCAGTCGACTAGTTCGCAGTTCATACTCATATAATATTTTATCCGTCGCTTAATCTGCTGGATGTCGCTTGGCTTGAAGCCAGGGGAGGTATTCTAGTGTTAACTATCATTTAGCGGGCATTTTTCGGTAGAGTAGGAGTTGTTACTGGTAGAATTCAGTAATCGTTCGTGATATCACAACGGGCTCTATCAGAATACCAGCGTTGTGACATTTATATTTTAAATTAGCTTTCCGCCCGCGAGGAATTCGGTTATATCACGCTTTTTAGATTTACCTCGGGAATATAATTATTTTCCGGGATAGAAAGTACCCTATTATTTAATCCGGACTTCTAACTTTACGTACCTTTAAAAAAATATCTATATTTTGTATCTACTTACTATGTAAATAAAGAACTATTCTGTTCTGCTCTGCTCTGCTCTGCTTTGCTCTGCTCTGCTTTGCTCTGCTCTGCTCTGATCTAATCTGCTCTGCTCTGCTCTGCTCTGCTCTGTTCTATTCTACTCTACTCTATTCAATTCTATTCCATTCTATTCAATTCTGTTCTATTCTACGTCTGCAGAATTTCAAAGCAATCGGTTTAGTAGTTACGGCGTGAAAACGGAACAAACAAACTCACTTTCTGATTTATAATATTAGTAAGTGTGGTGTCTGTAATTGTAAGTATTTTGTAATACTAAACTGGCAACATTGTGCTCGGTAGTTGCTGGTTAATCCGACTGGCAACACTGTGGGTGCGCGGTGATGTAGCTCCGTTAGTCTGTCATTATACGACCTATATGCAAGTTGTTTCTAGTTTCATTTGTTATCCAAGTACTCTTCAGTGGCGACGAGCAGTATCGAATCACACGTTAAAAAAAAAAATAAACAAGTAGTGTTGCTTGCAAAATGTCAATCGGGAAGATTACAGAATTTAAAGTGAATAATGACGATTGGAAGTTGTATGTAGAACGCTTAGAACAATACTTCTTAGTGAACAAAATACCGGTGGATTTACAAGTACCTACATTGATCACTGTGATGGGAGCAGAATCTTACGAACTCTTGGTCAATTTATGTACTCCTGACAAACCTAAAAACAAAACATTCACGCAGATTACAGATATTATGGGAAAACATCTGCAACCCAAACCTAGTGAGTTGGCTGAACGTTACAAATTTAGACATCGGAAACAAAAGGAGGGTGAAACTATTTCGGAGTATACCGCAGTTTTGAAGAAAATGTCCAAGACCTGTGAATTTGCAGCTTGGTTAGAAGAAAGTTTAAGAGACCAGTTAGTTTGCGGCATAACTAATGAAACAATCAGACAAAGATTATTCGCCGAAAGTAAGTTGGATTTCGGCAAGGCGTATAAGTTGGCAGTTAGTATGGAGGCGGCAGAAAAAGACGCTGCAGAAGTGGTCAGACAAGGAGGGTCGGCGAGCGAAACAGCGGCAGCAGCGGCGGTGACGTGCCAGGCGATGTCGGCTACGAAGGCATCTCGGTGGCGGCACCGGGCACCGACGGCGGCGGCGACACGTGGAGCGCGCGACGTTAGCGGAGTGGCGCGGGAGGATACCGCGTACGCCGCGGGGAGGCGAGGCCCGCGCGCATCGACAGCGCCCGCGCCTGCTCGGCTGGGTGAGCGTGCGCAGCAGCAGTGTCAAGTATGCGGCGCGGGTCATGACGCAGCCACGTGTAGGTTTGCATGTTACGTTTGCCGAGTATGTAACCGAGTAGGACATCTGCGACGCGTATGCCCGAATTTAGCGGGACACTTCAATGTCGACATTGATCAATTGAAGGAAGAAAAATCAAGTGAAAGTATGGAAAGTGACGAGGTAATTTTTATCGATGTTTGCAAGTTATCCGCTATAGAATGTAAACCTGTGTATCTAGAATTAAATGTTAATGGTAAAAATATTAAAATGGAATGTGACACAGGTAGTGCTATCTCATGCATAAGTTGGGAATGTTACATAAGATTATTTAAAAATTTAACTCTAAAGAATAGTCAGTTAACACTTAGATATTATACGGGGGAGCTAGTTAAACCCCTTGGAGTAATATTACCTACTGTTAAGTACAAAGATATGTGCAAGACATTAGAGTTATTTGTTGTGGAAAATGGGAAGACTATTCTTTTGGGACGGCAATGGATGGCCGAATTAAAAATACAATTACCCATTGTAAATTATGAATGTAACAATGTGACTATGCTTAAGAATGACGTATTCGATTTGCATGCTTTCAGTTCCAAATACTCTGAGGTGTTTGCGGACGGTCTGGGCCGATTCACCGGTGGCAGGGTGAGCGTGCATGTGCGCGAGGGCGCGCGGCCGGTGTTCATGCGCGCGCGCCCGCTGGCCTACGCGTTGCGCGAGCCTGTTGAGAGCGCGCTGGCCCAGCTGCAGCTCGACGGCATTCTCTCACCGGTGGAGCGTTCGGACTGGGCGACCCCAATCGTACCGGTCGTCAAGAAGGACGGTAACATTAGAATTTGTGCAGATTATAAATTGACACTGAATAAAGTTATAGAAGTTGACCGTTATCCGCTGCCTAGGGTGGAAGAGCTGCTGCTTCGGTTAAGGGGAGGTGAACACTTTAGTAAAATTGATTTATCCCAGGCGTACGCTCAGTTTGAACTAGATGACACTAGGAAATATACAGTGATTAATACCCACAAAGGTTTATTTATGTATAATCGGCTAGTTTATGGGCTTTCGTCAAGTCCAGGTATTTTTCAAAGACGTTTAGAGCAATTGTTTGTGGATATACCACAAGTAGGTATTTTCTTGGATGATATTATTATCACAGGTTCTACTAAACAGTCTCACATACAAAATTTATGTAAGGTGATTGATCGTTTAAAGAAATATGGCCTGAGGGTAAAGAAAGAAAAATGTGTATTCTTTTCTGAGTCAGTTGATTATTTAGGGCATACAATTAGTAAGGATGGCGTTCACACGAGTCCGGATAAGGTTAAGGCTATAGTTAAAACACCAGCGCCTACGAACATCTCCGAGTTGAGAGCTTCCATCGG
Source organism: Sesamia nonagrioides (assembly GCA_017933935.1). Taxonomy (NCBI): domain Eukaryota; kingdom Metazoa; phylum Arthropoda; class Insecta; order Lepidoptera; family Noctuidae; genus Sesamia; species Sesamia nonagrioides. The sequence continues at coordinate 1,073,573 of JADWQK010001879.1, forward strand.
TATGGTCATGTACTATGGCAAGTTCATTAAGAATGTTAGTACAGTTTTAGCACCACTTTATAACCTACTCAGAGCGGGTGTTCAGTACAATTGGAGTAAGGAGTGTCAAGATGCATTCAGTAAAGTTAAATATCTATTAACTAGTAGTGAAGTTTTAATGCATTATACACCAGAATTACCAATAATATTGACGACGGATGCGAGTAGCGTAGGTATAGGTGCAGTGATATCGCACACGTCATCGCGCGGCGAGCGGCCAGTGGCGTACGCGTCGCGCTCGCTGACGCAGGCCGAGCGCGCCTACTCACAGATAGACAGAGAGGCACTCGCTATTGTTTTCGGAATTCGGAAATTCCACCAGTATCTATATGGGCGCAAGTTTATATTGAGAACTGATCATAAACCTTTGACTTACATTTTTGGAAATAAGGCAGGGATTCCGATAATGGCCGCGTCCAGATTACAACGTTGGGCGGTCCTATTAGCGGGCTATAACTATGATATTGAGTATGTTTCGTCAAATAAGAACTGTGCGGACGCGTTGTCTCGGTTGCCATGTACAGATGTTAATAATGTAGGAATGCGGAATGAAAACACTTACGTTAATTTTGTAGAAAAATTTCTACCAATTACTAGTAAAGATGTTAAGGAAGCAACAGCTCGCGATAAGGTTCTTAGTAGAATATTGGGGTATACTCAATCCGGGTGGCCTATAACTTGTTCGGATGAATTGATTCAACCCTATTTTAAAAGACGTAATGAATTATACACGGAATGTGGATGCTTAATGTGGGGTTACCGTATGGTCATACCCTTTTCACTACAAAGTAGTGTATTAAAACAACTCCACAGTAGTCACATGGGCATAGTCAAGACAAAGAGCCTAGCTCGTAGTTACGTGTGGTGGCCTAACATAGACGGGGCAGTAGAAACGATGTGCAAGCAGTGCGAGACTTGCGCGGCGGAGGCGGACGCCCCCCGGCGGGCTCCGATACAACCGTGGCCATATCACACGCGCCCCTGGAGCAGGCTTCACATTGATTTCCTAGGCCCATACAAGGGTTTAACATTTCTCGTAATAATTGATTCTACCTCCAAGTGGATAGAAGTATTTGAGATGAAACGCACTAATGCTTATAATGTTATAAAAGTGTTAAGATCTACATTCGCGAGGTTTGGTTTACCGGAAGAATTAGTTTCCGATCAGGGCCCACCATTTACCAGTACAGAATTTAAAAATTTCCTAAGAAATAACGGTATCAAACAAAATTTTTCACCTGTCTACCACCCGTCCTCAAACGGAGCAGCAGAGAACGCAGTAAAGTTATGCAAACGAGCTATCAAGAAAGCGTATAGGGATCAGGTAGATATTGATACGGCTTTACAAACTTTCCTATTAGCATACCGCAATACGGTGCATAGTACAACCGGTGAAACTCCAGCCATGCTTTTGCAAAGGCGGACATTACGCTCAAGGCTAGATTTGTTGCGTGCTGATGGTGTTGTCAAAGACAGAGTACACGAAGCCCAGAGACGTCAAATAGAATACGCTGGTGGTACTCCACGGGATTTCAAAGAAGGGGATTCAGTTTGGGCTCGAGAGTATGGCTCTGGAGATAAGTGGGTGAAGGGCGCCGTACGAGGTGTGGACAGTTTGCGCAGGTATTCAGTAGTGGCGGATAGCGGTCAATCTTATAAAAGACACATAGATCAAATGCGTCGTAGGTCTCGATTTTCTGATGTTACCTGTCCGGAAGGAGATGATGAGAGTCAGCAGGCTGATGATAGTCAGCGGGGTGAAGAGAATGTTGTCGAGCCGCTAAATAAGGGGGTTGAGAAGGTAACGATGCCAGACACTAATGAAGAGGCAGGAAATATTAACCAGGGCGATGAAGGCAGTGTTCCTTCAGAACAGTCCTCGCCTAAATTGCTATCGCCATCTGTGTCACCCGTGAGTCGTCCCAGACGGACACGGAAACCAGTGAAGAGATTTGTCCCATAACAATACAACTATCATTTCTAAAATTTTTGAGATTTGCTTAGGTATAATTATATGCTATAATTATTTGCTTAGATATAATTAGGATTACATTTAAACTTGTGTTAATTTTTAATTGTTAGATGTAGTGAACATTGGATGTACTTACTTATAAGTTACTTAGTTATAAGTTAAGCTGTTGACCCTAAGTCTAGTATAGTGGTGGAGGTGTGGTGTCTGTAATTGTAAGTATTTTGTAATACTAAACTGGCAACATTGTGCTCGGTAGTTGCTGGTTAATCCGACTGGCAACACTGTGGGTGCGCGGTGATGTAGCTCCGTTAGTCTGTCATTATACGACCTATATGCAAGTTGTTTCTAGTTTCATTTGTTATCCCGGCCGGCCGGATACGGCCTCTAGGGTATGATTCGATAATCATACCCTAGAGGCCCTATCAGAATATCAATGCTGTAAAATTTATATTTTGAATATCGAATCATTATCATATTATCCTTTATATTTTTTTTTTGGCAACTGAGGCGCTGTAAGCTGCGTGGCTCGCTCGGTAACCTCACTGAAACAATTTCTAAATGTTCTTGGAAAATATATAACATGGTGTAAAAATGATTGGAATCGATTCAGTTGCTTATTCTGAACAAACTGTATTCAGGTTTCGCATAAAGAAAAAATAACGTTGTATATGTATCTAATTTCCAATCTAATTTATTAAGGGTTTGTTAGGTAAGCCTTTTAATGCTACCAATCTAGTTTACGAGAGCTTAATATGAAAACATTCGAGATTAACGGATAAAGGATCGTCTAAATTACGGATGGATTTCCTTGGATAGCTGGTATTAACAATATATGAAGTAATAGTTGCTATTTTTATTATCTGAAGTGGGAGTTCCTGAATCTTTATCTGTTATGTGGTACGCGTAGACACTGAGTGGTCATACACAACACTTGGTTCATAGCCAATTAGCTCTGGAAGCAGGGCGAGTGGCGGCACCCATATTCTATACGAGTGTCAAGTCGGCACCTCTGTGGCTGGTCGTCCTGCCGAGGTGTCATGAATAAGGCAGGATTGTGAGTTAATTCTGTGACGCGCCTACAGAAAAACAACATGCAACTACTCACACAGACATGTGAAACTTAATGCGTCTCAAATTAACTGTAGGCTCTTGTCATAGCCAACCCGGGCATAGCCCCGGCGTTCCACAATATTTTTGTGAGACTGAAACACAGAGCAAATACAAATGAAAATAACACGAAAATGCCATCGTTTACAAAGTTGTGCACAGTACGAACGACGACAGTACCACAGTCTAAAAAATGATTTTTATACTGTTACAGTACACTGAATAAAGCCACGCCCACTGTGATGACGTCAGGACCTTGTTGAGAATCACAGTGCACTTAGGTCGCCTCCTCTCTGTATTTGCTCCGTGGACTGAACCAAAGAGACGACTGATCTAGCGGACATTCGTGAGCTACGTCTTTGGAATAGCCACAGAAGTCCATGTAATTACAAACTTAGTAGCGAGTTTGTAATTACATAGAGTGACACTGTCTCTTTTTGGTGTAGAGGACGCCAATTCGAAATTCCCTCCTTTTCAAAGTAATAACTTTCAAAGTAACGACTATCTAATTGTAATTATACTTATTCTTGTCGGAGTTATTGCAAATCTTAACATTTACATCTCAACATTTAGTTGTACAACGTTATTTTTTGTATATTCCAAACCTGAAACACGTGTCCAATTTTTTTTTCTAAATCCTTGCACCTTACGTTACGCTTTTTAAAGCTTATTGTCAATCCTTCTACACGTGCAGCCTGTGGGTTGACTTCACTCAGCGGGCATACAGCGACCTTCGTGTTCAATATAATAATGCACTGAGGGTGCTGTTGGGGCTGCCTTGGCGTTGTAGTGCGTCAGGGATGTTTGCGGATAATAATATTAATGGTTTTACTGCCATTATTAGGAGTAGATGCGCATCCCTGATGACGCGTGTTCGCCGCAGTAACAACAATATTCTCAGTGTGTTCGCGGATTGGTGGGATTCTCCCATGTGGCAGAGGTGGATGCAGCTCCACGCTAAGTCTTAATTTAATTGTATGTATAGTTGTGTCTGTAGCCTACTAACACTAGAAGTTAAGTAAAATTGTTACTAACCTTATGGACTCCGGTCTGAAATAAAAGTATTCTATTCTATTCTTCTATTCTTTGTACAAAATTTCAAAAAGATATCATAAAAAATCACAAAGTTTTGAGCTTGTTATGTTACTTGGTTATCCCTACAAAAATATGGTCAACGCGGCGCTTGCCCGCTCGCGTCTGATTAGCGCGGCGTCGTTTTGAGTTTATTAATAATAATTTCTGTTTATACTTGTGATATACCCATTTTTTCAGAGAAACGTAGTATTTTTTGGCATGGAAGAAACAGAATCTTCTTATTCAGATTTGGAAAATGTTATTATCAACTTCTTAAATAAACACTTTGATATAATTAATCTCGACAAAAGGGATTTACAAGCAATTACGAGGTTGGGTAAAAAAGGGAAAGGGCCTCGGCCCATAGTAATAACCTTTACAACACTTGGTGTAAAAATCCAAATATTCAAGCAAAAAGCGAAACTAAATAATACTGAGTATTACCTAAAAGAAGACTACCCAAAGTATGTTTTAGAGAAAAGAAAAGAACTACAGGAAATTGTAAAAATCGAAAAGGAAAAAGAAAATAAAGCTATTATTAAATATGATAAGCTCATCATAATAGAAAATAATTCAGATACATCGCATACATCTGGTGCTAAAAAGAGAACATTGCTTGTATCCCCCGGGACTACACAACCGAACCCACAAAAACTAGCAGATAGAAGACCACAGGAAAAGAAAATAAATAAGTCGAAACCTTTCCACCCATCACTGCAAAGATCTTCTAGCATTACAGAAAATGTTCTTAAACCCAGTATGCTGAATTATTTAGTAAGCCAGAATACGAACATGCCAAACCATCAAGACAACCAGAATCAAAATTTAGTATAGCAATCACCGCTCCCTCCTCTCACCAATGAATCAAATATTAAAAAGAAAACAAAAAATGAATTATGTCCCCTAATACGGCTGGTCACCGCAGGGGCGAAAGACTACAATCCTCTAAAATCAAAAACAAAACTATCTCTACATTGCCACCTTCAACGTAAGATCACTAGCAAATGAATCGAGAATACTGGAATTAGAAAACGCTACATCATCAATAAAATGAGACATTATAGGCATCAGTGAAACAAGAAGAGAAGGTTTTACTATAGAAGATAGAGGCGAATACTATCTCTACAACTGTGGGCAAACTAAAGGTAAATACGGAGTAGGACTCTTAGTTAAAAACAACCGTCACTAGAAGTCCTAGATTTTATTGGGATAACAGACAGAGTCGCCCTAATCCACATCAAGTTGTTTGGCAAATTATATAGTATCGGTCAAACTTACGCCCCCACCCAAAAAGCAAGTTAAATAAATATAGAAGACTTTTACAACAACCTCAATGCTGGAAAAAAGCCACTCAAATCTCATACTTCTTGGCGACATGAATGCTAAAATTGGGCATCCAGCAGAAGGAGAAAATAGGGTACTGGGCAGGTAAGGACATGGGAATAGAAATAAGAGAGGTGAAAGATTTGTTCAGTTCTGTCTTGAAAATAACTTGAAAATAGCTAACACGCTCTTCCGAAAACCCAATAAACTAAAATGGACTTGGCGATCACCTGATGGATTTACCCGTAATGAAATAGACTTTATTGCCACAAACAAACCGGATATTATTGAAAATTGTAGTGTAATGAACAATGCATCACCCCAGTGATCACCGCCTGGTCAGAATAACCATCAATATTAAACACAGAGACTTGGTCTAACTGCTATGCTTCGATGTAGCCTTCGGGTTGTGGAGGTCAGACGGCAGTCGCTTCACGGAAAATGTCGAAGTTTAGCCATATCAGCAGTTGGACTGGTAAAGCGGACCCCAGACTCCAAAGCTGAAAAGGCTTTGGATGCGACTGGGATTAACGCTGGGATGATGATGATTAAACACAGAGAGTTACTATGAAAAAATGTTTGTACTTCAGCACAGAAACAAATTGATTACAAACTGTATACCCAAGAAATTATTGAATTCCAAGAACCAGACGTGACAACATCAGTGCAAAATTACTACGACATCATAGAAAACGCAATTCTACAAAGCTCTGAACAGGCAAACATCAAATCTTCGTCTATAAATTACAAAAACAGAAAGAAAGCTATTATAACATCAGAAATTATTGAACATAGTCAACAAAGACACTATTTGAAAAACAAGGAACATAAGACAAAAAAGGAAAACTCAACTCAGCAAGTTATACAGATTAATAAACGAAAAGATTAAGAAAAATACGAATCAATATAGACTCAATATTATTGAAAATTATCTAAAAAAATATGGAGCAGTGAAGAGGGCATATAAACATCTAGCTAACTCAAAACATGTAACGAACCAACTTCATAATGAGAAAAACTCAATGGTTACGAGCAGAGATGGAATCATGAAAATAGCCACTAACTTTTACCAGCAATTGTATGCATCACAAAAAAACACGAAACCTGAAAGATTTGCTCTCCTACCCCAAAATAACGAGGAGGTACCCGAATTTAACAAAAATGAAATTGAATGTTCCATAAAATCACTAAAAACAGAAAATAGCCCAGCATCTGATGGCATTACAAATGAGATGATTATTGCTGGCTCAAACACGCTGTCTGTTCCGTTAACAAAACTATTTAATTTAATTTTAACAACAAAAGAAATACCTAAACAGTGGACATGTTCAGATATTGTTTTACTTTTCAAAAAAGGAGACCCGAAATCAATATCGAACTATAGGCCAATCAGTCTTACATCATGTCTCTACAAAATCTTTGCAACAACTCTGCTTCGCCGTCTTACTCGTATCTTAGACGAGCACCAGCCAGTAGAGCAAGCTGATTTTGTAAAGGGCTTTTCGACGACTGATCACATCCACACTTTGAAACTTATAATTGAGAGATACAACGAGTCCGACATTCCTCTCTATATATGTTTTATAGAGGCTTTTGACTCTTTATTCCATAGTGCAATCTGGGGAGCTCTAGTAAATCAAGGAGTAAACAAATAATATATCAACATACTGATGGAAATATACAATAAGAGTAACGCTAGAATTAAAATCAGTATGGTTCAGCCTTCGAGATTGCTTATTCCTCTTAAGGAGTGAAGCAGGGTGATCCAATATCTCCAAAGCTATTTACTGCAATACTGGAAGAAATTTTCAGAGCACTTGACTGGAAACATAGAGGGATAAACATATACGGCCAACGTCTCTCGCACTTGCGATTTGGAGAAGACATAGTATTGCTTTCGGGAACCCAAAAGAAATGGAGTACATAATAGAGTCACTTAGCAAAGAAAGCAGAAAAGTAGGTCTAGAAATTAACCGGGAGAAAACTAAAGTAATGACCAATAGACAAATTATACCGAGAAAGTCAGAATTAATAGAAATTGAATATGTCGAAGACTATACATACTTGAGACATTTAATATCTTTCAAATCGTGCAATGATAAAGAAGTAGACCGAAGAATCAAAATGACATGGAACAAGTATTGGACAATGAAAGAGATATTCAAGAGTAGTGTCCCGGTAACACTGAAAACCAAAGCTATGCAGACATGTTTGATACCCTGTCTCACTTACGCTTCTCAAACATGGCCGCTCTCCGCTAAACAGACTCGCAAAGTTAAATTGTGCCAAAATAGCATAGAACGAAGTCTTTTGGGTCTAATGCTAAGCGACCACCAAGAACACCATGGTACCAGATATAGCAAATACTATAATGAGCCAGAAATGGAAATGGGCTGGACATGTCCAAAGATCACCAGGTAACAAATGATCCAAAATTATCACTAATTGGTACCCTATACACAAAAAAGGCGAAAGGGCACGCCAGTCAGACGTTGGAGTGATGACATAGTAGCCACGGCTGGAGTTACTTGGAATAGACTGGCAAGAGATAGAGACAAGTGGAGAGAAATGAAGGCGGCTTTCACCGCCAGAGCGGTCCATAACACAGAAGAAATACTAACAAACTAGGTTATAATTTAAATAAGTACTAACACAACTAAAGTTATACATAATAATATGTGAAAATCTATCTGTGTAAGGAATTAATAAAGCTATTATTATTATACCCATTTTTCATCACACTTACAGGTTTTAGACTATCGAAAGGATCAAGCCGCTCGACGGCAATAGTTTCTTCAAATACCTATTTTTCAAATTCCTCGGCACTAGAATCCCCTCTTAACACGTTACACGGCATCAATTAAACATACAGCCTTAATTTAAATACAGCATTAAATAGTTATTTAAATATACATATTAAACCCTACACAACAAAATTCCTGCATTTTGATAGCCGCAGCACAAGACCGGTCATTGTGGAAAGCCTTGGGAAGGCCTTTGTCCAGCAGTGGACCTCTATAAGCTGAGAAGAAGAAGAAGAAGTTAGCTGCAGAAAAAGAGGAAGCCATTTTTTTCTCAGCTGATTCTAACCCGCCTCCCATCATCATCATTTCAGCATTAATCCCAGTCGCATCCAAAGGTTTTCAGCTTTGGAGTCTGGGGTTCGCTTTACCAGTCTAACTGCTGATTTTGCCTAAACTTAGATATTTTTCGTGAAACGACTGCCGTCTGACCTACAACAACCCGAAGGCGATGTCGAAAAGCATTGCAGTTAGACCAATTGTTGGACTTTTGAGGGCTCCAACAACCCGTAACGACTGTCATTAGATGTTCGTATGGCAACCGGGACCAACGGCTTAACGTGCTTTCCAAGGCACGATCAGACCAGTGCAAATATTCATATTGTTCATGCATACAAATATTTGCACTGCGCGGTGATCGAAACAGCGCCTCCTTGCGCAGCGGCCGCCTTCGCTACCGCTACGCCACAGAGCCTGTCAAAATTTTAATTGCCTTAATTTTAAAACAAAATGAGGTAGTTATTTAAGTACATTAAACTCTACACAGTAAATTTTCCAGCATTATGATATCCGCAATACAAGACCGGTCATTAAGTGTAAGAGATGGCATGCGTGCCAACAATCTTACACCACAGGATGCTAAAGATCGCGCGAAATGGAGTAAATTGAACAAGAAAGCGGACCCCGGGCTGCAACGAGAAAGCCGCGGATGCAACCGGGATAAACGCTGAGTTGATGATGATGAGCACAAGACCGGTCATTGTGGAAAGCCTTGGGGGAGGCCTTTGTCCAGCAATAGACCTCTATAAACTGAGAAGAAGAAGAAGAAGTTAGCTGCAGTAAAAGAGGAAGCCATCTTTTTTCTCAGCTGATTATAACCTGCCTATTTTACAGAGTAACCTTCTTTTTTTAAAGAGATTATCAGCGAGCATCGCTCACCGCAAACTTTGAGGCCATTAAAAGCTCAGTCCGACGCAGTTAGAACTTCTTATCAGATACCATTTGCAACAATGTGGACTGTTTTAACTATTAGCAACTAATTAAAGTTCATCGCTTCGTTCTGTGGCACTAAAACAAGGAGGAAGTTATTATTGTTAGTGAATATGTCGCTTTTTGAGCTTATGGGTTGATCTTTATTCGCTCTATTCATAAATGTTGCTTAAAGTTAACTAGTGATTAGCTAGTGATAGTAATGTCACTTAACTTTAATCGTCGTTTATAATAAACACTAAAGTGATTAAGCGCTTTATTCATAAACTATGATTAAAGATAAGTGACTTGTGAATGTCAAAAATTTATGGTTTCGCCCACGTGGAATTCGGTTATATCGCGCTTTTTAGATTTACCTCGTAGAATTTCTGTCAAATATCAATAATAATCTATACTAATATATAAAGCTGAAGAGTTTGTTTGTTTGTTTGTTTGAACGCGCTAATCTCAGGAACTACTGGTCCGATTTGAAAAAATTCTTTCGAAAGAAAAATAAGAAAGACTACCAAAGCGACTGACGCTCTGACGCATGCATTACAACTGAAATGGAAATGGGCTGGCCATATCGCGAGATATAAAGATGAAAAGTGGACCGCGAAAGTGACATCGTGGAAGGGCCCGGCGGGCAAGAGAAGGCGAGGTAGACCATTAACTAGATAAGAAGATGATCTCAGACGGACAGATGGCCCAAACTGGACTGTCTTAGCAAGAGATAAAGATGTATGGGCACCTTTGGAGGAGGCCATTACCCAAAACGGGGTTCTTGCTGAATAATTCTATTGCTATAAAAATAACATATTTTCTTTTTGTAAAAAGTTAAATTAAAATCTAACAAAATTAACATTTAAGTATTTGCTACAATAGGGTTTCATTTTGACTAAAAAAAACTAATTAGTCCGTCAGACAGATGTCCAAAAAATACTAGACACGTATTTTTTCTTTATTCTTATAAACAAAAAAATAAAAATACAAATATAAAAGGCATGAAAGATCAGGAGTGGTGGCTGGTGACGTCACTGGCCGCTAAAAAGTGTATCGTCCAGTGACGTCACACGGGTTTTCAACGTGCTGTGTCGTCTTCATTTTTATCCGACTACGGCAAAGCAAAAGGAGGGTTATTATTTTGACAGGCTATGTATGTATGTATGTATGTATGTATGTATGTTCATCTGTTCCCTCGTAACTTCTAAACTACTTATCAGAATTTGACAAATGATATATCATTAGAAGCGTCTTAATTGTCCGCTGGTTATAGGCTATATGGAGTTCCACAAAATCTAATGTGGCGCCCTCTAGCGGACAAAACATACAGAATAAAAAAATAAAGTTAAGATAAATATGCCGTGTTTGGTATCATTTGAAAGCTCTTTCCTTGTACATTTTGAATATATATATAATACTAGCATTTGCTTGTGACTTTACCTGTATTCATGGGCTGATTGCATATAATTCACATCTTTTCGTTCATAGCTTCTTTACTACTTATCAGAATAAGACCACTGCAGTACCATTAGAAGGGCCTTGATATTCTGTTGGTTATGGGCTATAAAGCTTGTCACCAAATTTAGTATTACGCCCTCTAGCGGACAAAAAGTTCTATGTTAATATAAAATTAAAATAAATATACCGTATTTGGTATCACTTGAAAGAACTTCACGAGTACTTTATGTTTGTACATAATCCCGAGTAATACTTCGTAGAAATTTGAATGTAAACCAGGGTTTGGTAAATGGAGCGATGGGAGTGGTGAAAGCCTTCGAATGGCCTGCTCTTCGGCGCGATCAGTTAGAACAGAGAGAACAGCCAAGCGCTGTTTTCATACAATTTGACGACGCATCTATAAAAGCAGATATTAACGGACTTAGCAGAATCGAGCCTTGCTTCACTGAATTTGACGGTGTGAGGGGGTCTGGGCAAATTCAGCGTAAAATGCTCTCGCCGAGTCTTTCTTGGGATTGTACTGTACATAAATTACAAGGTTGTACTCTAGATAAAGCAGTTATCGATCTAGGAAAGTCATTGTTTGGTAAAGGACAGGCCTATGTCGCTAGTAGAGTCAAAACCATAGAGGGATTGTTTATAAGTGTCTTGGATCATAATGAATTACTTAAAAATCCACATGACAGTCGATCGTTATCAGAATTAGATAGATTAAGAAATCTTCCCAGGTCCTCTTAATATGTGAAACATCCAATCTATGTATTTATACTAACGACCTCATCCACTAATTCATGATCCATTCGCTGCCATTACGAAATACTGGGAGCTTCATACGGGGAAACCGTTGCTATACGCGCTATGATCCATGTGCTACGAAATAGAAATAGGATATCTCTACATATTACTATACGCCGATTCATAAGTCAAAAGAGATGTCGTATGTTAACTACCTAGTTTTTAGTTCGTCCATTTAACTTTTGTTAATATTATGCGCCACAAATACACTTTAACACCAAAATAGTACAAATAATAAAAAGTAAAATAACTAAAACCCAACTACGACAAAAAACGGCGCTGAAAAAGTATAAAACAAGATTTTCAGAATACTGAACTGAACAAAGTTGCTAATATAGTTGTAAGTAAATGGACACAGTAGAGTCTACCAAGATGCCTTCGTTGTAAATTGACAATAATGTCATACAATACTATTCTGAAGTATGCAATATTCACTATGTAGAGATAAATTTCCATGTTTGGAAAGGCGTAGTCACACGTTACATATACCTACCTACCGTAGCACTTTGATAACGTGTGACTGCGGTTTTTCAAACATGAAAATTTATCTCTACATAGTGAATATTGCATACTTCAGAATAGTATTGTATGACATTATTGTCAATTTACAACGAAGGCATCTTGGTAGACTCTACTGTGTCCATTTACTTGCAACTACATTAGCAACTTTGTTCAGTTCAGTATTCTGAAAATCTTGTTTTATACTTTTTCAGCGCCGTTTTTTGTCGTAGTTGGGTTTTAGTTATTTTACTTTTTATTATTTGTACTATTTTGGTGTTAAAGTGTATTTGTGGCGCATAATATTAACAAAAGTTAAATTGACGAACTAAAAACTAGGTAGTTAACATACGACATCTCTTTTGACTTATGTATCGGCGTATAGTAATATGTAGAGATATCCTATTTTACTATTTCTTAGCGCGTGGATCGTAGCACATATAGCAACAGTTTCCCCGTATGAAGCTCCGGTTTTTCGTAGTAGCGACGCACATTTGCGTCGATGGCAGCGAATGGGTCATGAATTAGTGGATGAGGTCGTTAGTATAAATAGATTGGATGTTTCATATATTAAGAGGACCTGAGAAGATTTCTTAATCTATCTAATTCTGCTAACGATCGACTGTCATGTGGATTTTTAAGTAATTTATTATGATCCAAGGCACTTATAAATAATCCCTCTATGGTTTTAACTCTACTGAGAGCGACATGGGCCTGTCCTTTAGCAAACAATGACTTTCCTAGATCTGTAACTTTTTTATCTAGAGTACAACCTTGTAATTTATGTACAGTACAACCCCAAGAAAGAATCAGCTGGAGCATTTTACGCTAAATTTGCCCAGAACCCCTCAAGCCGACAAATTCAGTGAGGCAAGGCTCGATTTTGATAAGTCCGTTAATATTTGCTTTTATGGATGCGTCGTCAAATTGTATGAGAACAGCGCTTGGCTGTTCTCCTGTTCCAACTGATCGCGCCGAAGATCAGGCCATTCGAAAGCCTTCACCACTCCCATCGCTCCGTTTACCAAACCCTGGTTTACATTCAAATTTCTACGAAGCATTACTAGGGATTATGTACAAACATAAAGTACTCGTGAAGCTCTTTCAGATGATACCAAATACGGTATATTTATTTTAATTTTATATTAACATAGAACTTTTTGTCCGCTAGAGGGCGCAATACTAAATTTGATGACAAGCTTTATAGCTCATAACTAACAGAATATCAAGGCCCTTCTAATGGTACTACAGTGGTCTTATTCTGATAAGTAGTAAAGAAGCTATGAACGAAAAGATGTGAATTATATGCAACCAGCCCATGAATACAGATAAAGTCGCACGCAAATGCTAGCAATATATATATATTCAAAATGTACAAGTAAAGAGCTTTCAAATGATACCAAACACGGCATATTTATCTTAACTTTAGTTTTTTACTCTGTATGTTTTGTCCGCTAGAGGGCGCCACAGCAAATTTTGTGAAACCCCATATAGCCTATAACCAGCGGACAATTAAGACGCTTCTAATGATATATCATTTGTCAAATTCTGATAAGTAGTTTAGAAGTTACGAGGGAACAGATGAACATACATACATACATACATACATACATACATAGCCTGTCAAAATAATAACCCTCCTTTTGCTTTGCCGTAGTCGGGTAAAAATGAAGACGACACAGCACGTTGAAAACCCGTGTGACGTAACTGGACGATACACTTTTTAGCGGCCAGTGACGTCACCAGCCACCACTCCTGATCTTTCATGCCTTTTATATTTGTAATTTTTCATTCCATTTACTTATATTAGCAACTTTGTTCAGTTCAGTATTCTGAAAATCTTGTTTTATACTTTTTCAGCGCCGTTTTTTGTCGTAGTTGGGTTTTAGTTATTTTACTTTTTTTATTTATATGAAAAAAGAAAAAATACGTGTCTAGTATTTTTTGGAAATCTGTCTGACGGACTAATTAGTTGCTAACCAAATACATATATTATCCTTTTTCTTATCTATAGTTATAGATACTTTAATATCGCATTTAAACTTGTAATATGTAAAAGCAAGAAATAAATGGCTTATTTATTTTTATTTATTTATTTAAATGATGAGAGAACTAAAACCCATTAATCAAATGAAGTTGATACTAATGATGGATGTGGATAGTATGAAGCGCGGTCAAGAGCTTAAAATTCTCGGCAGCTGCCAAACAAGTTCGACCACAAATCTGTTGACCACTGGACCACTGAAGATTTACGACGAGAGATTTCTACACTGATAGAGTTCACTAGTTGTGTATTATTTGAGGAAGCAGGTGTAATAGGGATGTTTCCTGGGTAAAAAAAAAATGATTCTATTTAGTCCGTCCGTTGTAGTCGTGGTGGCCTAGTGGTTAAAACACCAGCCTCTCAAGTATGAGTGCGCGGGTTCGATTCCAGGTCAGGCAAGTACCAATGTAACTTTTCTAAATTTATATGTACTTTCTAAGTATATCTTGGACACCAATGACTGAAGGTGAAGGAAAACATCTTGAGGAAACCTGGACTTTAAGTCTGAAATCGCCAACCCGCATTGAGCAAGCTTGGTGATTACGCTCAATCCTTCTCTGTATGAGAGGACCTGTGCCCAGCAGTGGGACGATAAAAAGGTTGATAATGATGATGATGATGATTTAGTCCGTCAGTCAGATTAGAGAAAAATATTGGATACGTATACTTATTTTGTTTTGTCATATCAATAAAAATTGACAAATATAAAAGGCATCAAAGATCATGAGTGGTGGCTGGTGACGTCACTGGCCGCCAAAAAGTATAGCGTGCAGTGACGTTACATGAGTTTTCAACGTGCTGTGTCGTCTTCATTTTTAGGGTTCCATACCTCAAAAAGGAAAAACGGAACCCTTATAGGATCACTTTGTTATCAGTCTGTTTGTCTGTCAAGACCCTTTATCTCAAGAACGCGTGGACGTATCAAGCTGAAATTCACATGAAATACTCAGGTCTATTGTTCCTTTAAGCTAATATTAAACTTCTATGCCAAGCCAATCAAAAGATACAGCCGATTATGTCGATATTTTCAACAAATTTTCGACACTCGCAAAGGAATCAAAACCTACAGGATACTTCCCGTAAATTCAGAATCTTGAAATTTGGCATGAAGCATTGTCATATCAGTCATTGTGTCAGTCTATTGTCCTATTGTATAACAGCGTTATCGGTTTATTCCAAACCTGACCCGAAATCCTAATCGGACCTAACTGCGAAACAGACCCTCTCAATTCGAATCATACCTATTACTAATTAATTACTCCATATATTTGAAAAATGTTGTTGCTCAATAACGGAACAATGAATTTTGTTGATGACATAATTGTTGTGTTTTACGCATTTGACAAAATACTATTTCTGAGTTCAAATATTATTTTTTTTTTTCATATTTTTTCTTTTTTCGTTTCTGAGGAAGAAATTAAAATCACAAAACGTGTCATGACGTCAGTTATACGGTAAAATGAAGTTACCTTCGCATAAAACATTTAACCCCCTTCAATATTCTTTGTGAATTATTTACTGAATGCACTTTTTACTACATAAACCACGCGGTTTTATTTAGTAAACGACACTATAAGTAACTATAAGAAAGCTTTCCTGTCAAAACTCCCCTTATACCGTTTCAGAGTACACTGAATTTGAAAGTTGAAGTTACCTATGCATGAAAAGTACATAACGGCACATGGCCATAATCAGAAGAAGTTGGCGCTACTAAAGCATCATCTGGGGAAGATGGCCATCATTAGAAGAAGTTAGCGGTACAAAAGTATCATCTGGGGAAGCTCCGTCTTTATTTAGCAATGGATCCTTTGTAGGCGTAGGTTATTCGGCAAGGAGATAATCAATTATAACGATGAAACTTTAAATCAAACTTTGATCACTCCAATTTTACAATAATTTTCCTAAGAAATAACGTTCCACTTGACACGAATCGCACATTCTAGATAACCGTAGACCAGCTGTCACCAGTCCTCATTGTTTCTTCTTTTGTGCCAGTGTCCGGTGTTACGTTTAGGAATCACTACACGATTACATTTCATTTCGTTCAGAAATTAGAAAGTCGATTAATCGGATAACTTAAAACTATATCGCTGTCAGACGGTGCTCAGCGCCGATATACATATTATAGAAAAATAAATATTATGTTGTACATTCTTTTCGCACAAAAAAAGAAAAAAAACTAAGTGTATTTGGATGTTTAGCAAGTAATGCGGGTGAAAGTACTTTCATATTATAAGTGTTTAGTAAAAAGTTGTTATTTTGACATGAGAAATAGACGGTTTTAAGTGTATTTAGAAGTTGTACGTATCATAAAAGACATATTTACCTATAGAAACACTAGTGTCTATGGTAATAATGTCAAACGGTAACAATCATCATCATCATCTCAGCATTAATCCCAGTCGCATCCGAAGCTTTTTTTCAGGTTTGGAGTCTGGGGTAGCTTTGGAGTCTGGGGTATAACATAATAAAATCATCATCATCATCATCATTTTAGCGTTTATCCCAATCGCATCCGAAGCTTTTTCAGCTTTGGAGTCTGAGGTCCGCTTTTACCAGTCTAACTGCTGATATGGCTAAACTTAGACATTTTCCGTGAAGCGACTGCCGTCTGCCCTCCACAACCCGAAGGTGACCTCGAAGCATCGAAGCTGACCAATTGTTGGACTTTTTGAGGGCTCCAACAACCCTTTAACGACTGCCACTAGATGTTCGTATGGCAACCGGGACCAACGGCTTAACGTGCTTTCCGAGGCACGACCAGATGGCAGTGTCAAACGGTAACAATGTACGGTAGTAAATCCATACTAATATTATAAATGCGAAAGTAACTCTGTCTGTCTGTCTGTCTGTTACGCTTTCCCGCTTAAATCTCTCAACCGATTTTGATAAAATTTGGCACAGACAATCTTTAGACCCTGAGAAAGAACATAGGCTACCTTTGATCCCGAAAAAAAAATGATGTTCCCGAGGGAAATCTAAAAAGCGCGATATAACCGAACTCCACGCGTTCGAAGCTGCGGGCGGAAAGCTAGTACGAAATAAAAATGTCTTCTATGATAGCAACATCTCTTTACGGAAAAGGCAATCAATAATTTATATCCTCCGACGCAATATTGAGTCTGCAAACAATTGAATCTTCATCTAGGATGGACTTCAAGCTCTATAAAGCTTCTTAAACTAGGCTAGACTCAACTTCAAAGACAATATTCTTGTAGATTGACAATTTAGCTAAGTGTGTTTCGTAAAGTGAGTTTGTTGTCAAATTGAGCTTTTATTATTTTAGGATATATAGTCTTCAAAGAGATACATATCCAACAGTGAGAGTTTGTAATCAACTTACCATGAAATGGAGAGGGCAATCAAGAGGGATGGTTGGGGTTTCACTGCGTGATCAAATTAGAAATGAGGAGATCTGCAGAAGAACGAGAGTAATCAACAGCCCAAAGAATTGCAGCGCTAGTGACAGTGAGCCGGGCACATTGCCCGTAGGATCTATACCCGATAGGGCCGAAGGATTTCGAGTGGCGACCACGCACCGGGAGACGCAGCGTGGGTAGACCCCAGACGACCGACGACCTGATAAAGCTCCCTCACGTGATCCGCCTCCTCCTTTGCAACATCACCCAAGCCGACATTACCCTACCTTTACTTTACCCTTACCCTACCCTTGTTACCCTTTGTATCAAGTTTCATGACAATGTACCTATATATAGTTCATCATCACCATCATCTCAGCCACATGAAGTCCTCTGCCACTTCAGAGAGCTAATCCGCTGGACTGTGTCGGCGACTTTAGTTCTTCTACGAATCTCCTCATTTCTGAATCGATCACGTAGAGAAACACCTAGCATAGCCCTCTTGCTCTTTGTGCGACATGACGGATCCGAATCGGCTGGGCAGCGTTCGGGAAGCTTCGTAGTGTCTTCTCATCCAAAATACCTCAGTGCCTGAAGACGAAAGTCTATAACCAATGTGTGTTACCGGCGATGACATATGGATCAGAAACATGGTCCCTCATACATATCTTTGATGATCATTAAATCAGTTAAAATTAACATCTACTTAGATTCAAAATGGTGGCGTATTGCCAACAAGCAGTTATTCTTAATGTAAATTTTAGTATATTATTAATATATATTTATTGTGTTGTAGAATTTTATAAAGAAAAGAATGAAAAAGTATTCATTAGGACTCGTAAATGAATAATACGGATTGAATATTAAAATACAATCATGGAATAATAAAACATCTAAAGAAAAAATTGGATATGTATTGTATAATGATTGATGACGTTCAAAAAGTGCTGATTCTCAGCTTAATTTGAATAAATGACTTTTGATTTTGAAATGTTAGGGTAGTATGTTAGAGTAGTACGTACTTATGTATGAATGTAGTATGTAGCGTCTACCCTAGTCAACGGCGAGCAGCGGTGGCCTTATGGTGTCGGCCGCAACTTACAAGTTGTATGTTAGAACCCCATCTGGCGCTTTCGTTTGTTTAAATTTATTTAATCACTATTGCTCGGCTTGGACAGCCTCCGTGGCGTAGCGGTAGCGAACGCGGCCGTTGCGCAAGGAGGCGCGGGTTCGCTCCCCGCACAGTGCAAATGTTTGTATGCATGAATATGAATATTTACACTGGTCTGGTCGTGCCTCGGAAAGCACGTTAAGCCGTTGGTCCCGGTTGCCATACGAACATCTAGTGGCAGTCGTTACGGGTTGTTGGAGCCCTCAAAAGTCTAACAATTGGTCTTACTGTAATGCTCAGATAACGCCTTCGGGTTGTGGAGGTCAGACGGCAGTCGCTTCACGGAAAATATATAATAGTTTAGCCAAAATCAGCAGTTAGACTGGTAAAGCGGACCCCAGACTCCAAAGCTGAAAAAGCTGCGGATGCGACTGGGATTAACGCTGAGATGATGATGACCATTGCTCGGCTTGGGCGGAGCACCGCCGTGTCCTTGTGGCGGTGATTAGCGGCGATCTCTCTCCGTCCGGCCCTGATCCAGGCCAGGGTCCGGAGCGAGAATGCACGGCAAGCCGTCACCTGTTTCTGCGAAGCAGTGAAGATGGCAAAGAAGGAGGCGGGGCGCGTGAGGCGCCGCAGGAGACGCCCTGGTCGGGAGACAACATCGAACTCCCGGCCATCGTAAGAGCGGGCTTGCGGGCGGCGAGCAGTGGGCAGCTCGCCGCCCGGTAAGGATCAGGCCCGGGTTGACGACGCGTTGTGTTTGACGACGCGGGGTTCCACGAAGACCGATGCCTGAGCCAAGGTTGCGGGTTGGTCAAAAGAGAAACCGTGGCCCTGGCGGGTTTAGTCAGTAAAAGTCTGACATGTCGCTCTGCCCAGAGCGGGAGAAGTCATTAGATGATTTACCAACCACACAAAAAAAAAATGGTGTCTTTCGCAACTTTCAAGTTGTAGGTTTGAACCCCATCAGGCGCTTTACTTTGTGTAAATATTTTGATCACCACTGCTCTCAAAACGGTGAAGGAAAATGAGGAAATCGGCATGTCCTAGAGTCAGTTTTAAAAATAGAACGAGACTGTGCAAATAAATAGGTATCTTTGGGCGTAAAATATGAAAATATCAATATCAGAGACTATAAAATATGATTTAACTCAAGCTGATTAATACGATTCTACAGTTAATTGGTACGGCGCTGTGTACTGCACCTGCCCTCTGATCGAGGTGAATGATTGAAGCACGATATTTTAAATGTACAATTTCCGTGATTAGTGTTTGCAAGCTCATTAGTAGAAAAGCCTGTAATTTGTTCTGCTTATTGGTGACACTCAAGGGAATCCACAAAGTTTATGAGCTTCTTAATGGAAGTTAGTTTGACTGTGAGGGATGAGAAACAACAAAGCTCTTTGAAACGCGTTTTAAGATCCGGGAAACCAGGAACCAGTGTAATTGAGTGCTACAATATTACAATAACAATGCTTTTCTCGTTGATTCAATACAAAAGTCAATGTTTTATAATTTGTAACGTACAACATTTTGGTCGGTGGTAGACCACTTACCAGACAAAGTCTTGCTGCCAAGTGATTCGTCGTGTTTCGGCATGATGTCTAGTGAAGCCGTACGGAGGATGGGTCTGAGCAGCTTCGTGTTGCGATGTGTGCCGGGTACGATGCACTAAATGTTGTTGTAACGGGAGTTTGGTCGTGGAGGGTGTCGAGTGAATAGGAAGGAAGACGGCAGTTGAGCGATCAACTGCTGTCCTCCTTCCTATTCACTCAGTTTTATTGAGTGATTTTTAAAACATCACCCATTTAAGTTCCAATCCCGTGGAAATATTGATTTAAAAAGTATTCCTATGTGTTAATTCTCGGTAGAAATCATCTGTGTGCCAAATTTAAACGAAATTCGTTCAAAGGTTTTTGAGTGTCTTCAAGGCTAGAGTGAATGGGCTCTTAATAAACTAGTGCTCATTACCATCAACGACTGCGTCACCGCTTACCATCAGGCGGGATTGCGGTCAGGCGCTAGTTTATAATTTATAAGAAACATACACACAAACTTACAGGCTTTTTTTTTTGCAAATCCGCCATCTTCCTAATGGTTAGCAGTAATGCAGTCGTTGATGGTAAAACGCGTTAGTTTATTCAGAGCTTTCCCACTCAAAAAAAATTAGTGAATAGGAAGGCAGACGGCAGTTGAGCGAGGTGATGCAATGTTAAACTCAACAATACGACCAACGATGCAGCGCCAGAGGGACATTGGGGACCCTCCACGACGACCACGACCAAAATCCTAACACAACAATATTTGGTGCATCGTAACACATCGCAACACAACTGCTCAGATCCGTCCTCCGTACGACTTCACCAGACATCATGCCGGAACACGACGAATCGCTTGGCAGCAAGACTTTGTCTGGTATGGTAACTTCTGCCGGCAGCCGATGTTATGGGCTACTACCGAGTCATATTTACCCGCATACGTTTCGAGTTTGTGGGCATATCGTAGCATAAAAATTCTTATGTGTTAAACCCTAGTAATAACCGACTGTGTGTAAATTTTAATCAAAATTGAGCCAGTCGTTTCAGTGTGCAGAAAAAACTAATTCTATCCGAGACAATCATATTATTCTATGCGTTATCCAGATGTACTGACGATAGCAGGTCAAGGTACAATCAGCTGTAGAAGTCCATTTCCACCTTAAAGACTACTGTCGCCTGCGCTAAACCGGCCACGCACACTACCGCATTATTTTTTTATCGCAGTCTTCGTCTTTCTTTAAAGTAATGCAAAATTTCGTTACTTCATTTGAAGTTGAGTTAGCGGCCGCACTTAACAATGGTGCTATCAAAAGCGAGCGATTGTGGGTTCGATCCTTATTATAGGCAACTCTTTTTGTTGTTTCATATAATTTAAAATTATGATAATTGATTTGTATTTTAAAGTAAAAATGTTTGCAAATAATATTTAAACAAATAGGAAAATTTATTGAATATTTATCCCAAAAAAGGGTTTTATTATATGTTTTAGTTTACTATAGGGGTAATATAATAAAAATATATAAAAATAAAACAATAAGCATATTATAATGCAATATATTATAAAGTTATATATTATTCGGTATAGATATACTTATACTAACAAATGAAACAAACGTTGAACGGCAGCATTGTAATATTTTATATAAAAGTAATCCTTGACAAACTTATGATATTGTTATGGTAAAAAATACAAAAACATTTTTGGTTGTTAGATATGAAAATTATAATATTATACGTATATTATGAATAAAGAGGTTATAGCTTAATTATTCATTTTCTTAAAGAAAAGAGGATTGAAGCTTAACCTGAATATTATTGCAATCATAAAATAATCTATACTTAGAACACATAATAGTGCTTATTACATTTATATTTTTTTTGCGTGTATAGCATAGTACTAGTGCTGCCATCCTGCAATGCTTTTTTCGGAGTTTGAAGGCATGAGATTATAATCTTCAAGCGCTTTCTTAGTTCAAAAGTAAACGAACTTATTTCTTATCGAATTCCGAAATTATTGTTTTTATAATTTACCAAAAGTAATTTGTATTGAAATTGCAAAAGGCGACATCTGTTAGCCATTAAGCCAACCGAACATATTACTGTCACTTAGCTAAATTACTTTAGAGATGGTTTAGAGTCCGTTATTAAGATATTTATTGGTATATATTTAAAACACTCTGTAGGACACTTCTGCACTGTTTTTGTTATAAATAGTTTTTTTTTTGTTTAGCTCGATAACACTCCACCAGCCTCGCCAATTTATTTTTAAACCACAAATGCAACCTATCTTCTTCGCACGATTTAAAAGTTTATTCAACGGTAAATATTGTCGTTTCGTTTCACTTGTCTCGACAGCTACCTTCGTCCTCCAACCTCTTGACCTTGACCTCCAACGGCTTACAGTATTTATCTAAAACAATAACAATTTTATTACGCACTTGCTACAAGCGATTGGTTTGCACCTTACATAAATAATAATAAAAACAACTTACACAAAAGCCGGTTTCATATGATATTTGAGATATATTGCTGCATATGCCTGCATATTGATTAAAAGTAAAACTAATAACACAAACTGGTAACTATATGTTCACCAACCAACAACAGCTAAGTAATATTATTTGAGTTATTGTAGCTAATAATAGTTATTGTAGGTAGCGGAATATTTTTTGTGAAGTAGTGATTCAGATTCTTTTAAGTCTACCGTCATCTTTTTATAATGACTCTAATATAGAAAAAATCTTAAAAGAAAGTATCATCTTTAAGTTGCAGATCGATATTTTTAGATATTTTTGTTGTAAGCATTCATAACTCACCAATAAACATTTAAAAATATTTTTGTAAGTTATTAGATTCGAACTCGAACCACCTTGAACGCCTATCAAGGCGAAAACCGTTACGCCATTGAAACACTTACTGTAGACGTTGAAATTAATAAGTAGTACCTAACAATCATAAGCGGGCAGCAAGTGTATGAGCGTGTATCAAACTTTATTATAGAAGAAGGTCGTAACTACAACTAGTATTGCTTGGCCATAGTTTTGTGAGATTGCAACTCGACTTTTGGTCTTGACTGTACCTTCGGGTAGCCCAAATAATGCTAATCAACATTAAGCCTTAACGCTTTAGAGATAAAGTTGTAAATCTAATAAAGAATTCTGACAGATTGTTGAAGCTTGATATGCTGACGTCTGTGCATATAGTCTATATTTTTGTAAAGTTTCATCCAAATCAATTCAATAGTTTTTGCCTGAACAATAAATATCGTCACACACTGTCGCAATTTATAATATTAGTCGGATTATAAATATCGTAATATTCTCGTCCCCAGCCATCAGTACTTTGTAATTGAATGAAGGAGAGGTCGATGTTGGAAGGAGAGGATAAGTAAATATGTCCCGCCTAAGGCTGAATAACGACATAGGTACACGGAGTTTTGTTAATACCTCCCCAGGGTCGGAGGCAAACACGCTTATGGTGTAATGAGATTCGAGCTTGTTAAGGTAATAGCGTTACCGACATTTGTAACGAAAATCTTAAACTCATTCAAATTAAATATAAGCAATTTTATTCCGCTGATTTCTTCTGCGGAAGTTATTAGATTATCATCATCTCAGCGTTAATCCCAGTCGCATCCGAAGCTGGTTCACTTTGGGGTCTGGGGTCCGCTTTACCGGTCTATCTGCTGATTTTAAGTAAACTTCGATATTTTTCCGTGAAGCGACTGCCATCTCCCTCCACAACCCGAAGGCAATATCGAAGCATTGCAGTTAGACGAATTTTTGGACTTTTGAGAGTTCCAACAACTCGTAACGACTGCCATTAGATGTTCGTATGGCAACCGGGACCAACGGCTTAACGTCATTTCCGAGGCACGACCAGATCAGTGCAAATATTCATATTCATGCATACAAATATTTTCATTGCGCGGGGATCGAACCCGCGCCTCCTTGCGCAGCGGCCGCGTTCGCTACCGCTACGCCACGGAGGCTGTGAGGAAGTTATTAGATGACAATTGTAAATTCGGTACTTCTCAAATAATCCATCATCCACTGTAACTTGATCAGAAAATGAGGTTAGAGTCGACAGTAGGTTATAAAACAGCTGAACTTGAACAAACAATAAAAACTTTTGCGCAAAACCAGCTCAAACTATTCTGATCCAGTTCATTCCAGTTTGAAGCGGTTCGGACTGGCCTCGTCGCTGTTATATCTAGTTGAGTGCAGTTTTGTCAGTTTCCACGTGAATAGCTACATTCAGAAGCTCAAGTCCGTATTTGAAGAAGTATTTATATGCAATACAGCCTTATTCGCCAAGATCAAGGGCTTAATTCAGAAAGCGGTACTTCTGCCGCTCTTTAAATCCAGCCCTTGACCTAGTTGCCTAACGAGAGCCTCCTGAGGTGTTGGTCGAGGCTCTTGGTTATTAAGCCATTGGCTGTCACGACTATCGGTACAATGATTGCTGAATCCACATTCCACATGTCAACAACCTCGCGAGCTACTTGATTTGTTTATCTTTCTCGGCTTTCACTAGGTTCTCATCATGCGGGATGGTTATGTCTACAATCTTTGCACGCTGCTTTGATCGGTCTACCATCACTATTTTATTTTATAATTAGGTACTAGTGCTTGATTGCAATCCCGCCTGATGGTAATCAGAGAAGCGATCGTTGATGGTTTACGAACTTAGAAAAACTTACAGTAAAAACCTCCTCTAAGGTTACGTATATACCTCTTCTGCCAGGGCCGCGAGCTTTTTTTTTTTTTTCTTTTTTTTTTGGGACAAAACCCGCCACACTGTTCCCAACCCACTGCAACTCCTGAAAGCCAGAATCAACAGTGGAGACCGCCAGAAAAACGCCGAGCAATGAAGCTCGACGAGTCCCGGAGAAACGTTTCAACTGTCTTGGGTCCCGCAACGAAATTAATCAGAAAAGAATAGCGGAGGAGTAAGAAAAAAGATATTTTTTCCACTTCCCTCCATAATAAGCAGGAGACAGAATAGAACTAGGCCAATCGGCACAAAGGGACATTATTGCAACTGGGAGAAGCCCAGATTGCCAAGCACCACGGAATAACATTTGATCAAGTTAATGGGTCCTAAGTAGGTATTTGCTGTTACAATTGATTCCAATAATAGGTATGGCAAAAGCGCCTGAACGCACGGAAATTAGTTCTAGTTTCAACAAGGTCCGTATAATAAACAACTCCGGATGTAACTTGTACACTATCCAACATAATATTGCGTTCATTCTGCCAAAGAATACACTCCCACAAGATGTGATGTGCGGACTGTTCAAATTCACAGTTCGATGTAGAACACTGACACAAAGGCGAAGGAACAAGTTTAAAAGAATACAGTTTACTTTTAAAGTTGCCATGACCTGTGAGAAATTGGGCAACGCAGTGGTCAACCTCCAGCCATGTCTTAGCCAGCCGATCGCCAACGGATGGAAAGAACAGATGGAGGTGCCGGCCCTTGATGGAATTATCCCACCTACTTTGCCATTCGGATAAGAGGTCCTCCCAGACGTCAGTCTGAGGTTTAAATAATCTAGAAATTCTATTGAGTAACAAAGTTAGTGTCCATGGCCTCCCCCCTCGCGGAGTAGTACATTGAAGCACGTCGCTGTACTTCAAGATCGACTGGAAGTACACCTGCCAGAACGGGTAAGGCTTCAGTACTGACTGTTCTATACGCCTTGCATAAAAATATCAATGCCAAACGTTAGCTTTGAAGCAGTTTACGTCGCGCCGCCCCTATGCTGGCCCTATCGGCCCAAACAGGTGCACCGTAGCACATACATCCTAAGTAGGTAGCTCCATATATAGTTTTTAAAGTTAGGAATGATAGACCCCAAGTTGCTTTGGATATTCTAGTTAGGGCATAAAAGTTCCTTTTAGCTTTTTTGCCAACTATTTTTATATGTTCGATAAATGAAAAATTCCTTTCTAAGACCATACCAAGGTAGCATACGGATTGCTGTTTTTTAACGGGAACTTTATTAAATTTAATAGTAGGCAATGATTTAAGATTACCTTTTAGTAGAAGTTGATAGGTTTTATGCGGCGCAAACGCTAGGCGGTTACGATCACCCCACTGAGATATTAGATTTAGGCAAGTATGGGCCAAGTTCTCAAGTCCGGCTCGGGTACTTGACTGAATGAGCAGTAGGCCGTCGTCCGCGTAACCAGTAAGTGAACAGCCGCAAGGAAGCGGGATCGCGAGAAAATCATCAAAACCCAAATTCCATAAATAAGGACCGACAACTGAACCCTGAGGACATCCCATGGTTAGTGCTTTAGTACTAGAAAAATGACCGAGCTTAAGTACCGCGGAACCGTTTATAAAGTACGAGTAAACGAGATTATATATGTTTCTATAGCAACCGCGGTTTTTTAATTTTAACAACAGCATAGGCCACCAAGCGTTATCAAAAGCCCCAGAAATATCCAAAAAGATACCAATCACGTACTTGTGTTCCGACTGGTTAACGGTTCTTCTGACAGAAAGCGCCGCGTCGACTGTTGATTTACCGATGGTGAAGCCATATTGATTACTATGAAATTTTGGACCGTTCGGTAGTAAACGTGGAACGATGAGGCGCTCAAGAAGTTTCCCCAAAGATGGTAGAAGCGTGATAGGCCGATATGACTTCGGATCATCCGGTGGTTTATCACCACACTTTGGTATTATTCGTATGAAACCGCGTCGCCATTTACGAGGAAAAACGCCTTCAGCAATGCATCGGTTATATACAGTTAAGATGGCATCATCCGCTGTTTTACACGCTTCTTTAATCATCCTATTAGATATTTTATCTTCCCCTGATGATTTGTTGACCGGTAGTTTTCTAACAATATTTATAAATTCGTCATTAGATGGTACGTCTGACACTGGTGATTCAGGTGGCACAGGAGCCCACGCTCGAATCTGTTGGTGGTAGTCGCTATCGTTAGCCGGTGAAACATCAGGGATAAGTGTATTAATTAGTACTTTTGTTGTTTCCTCTATGCCCGTGGTATGCTTATCATTGACCTTAATGTTTTGAACGTATGCAAGGTCGACCGATCTGTTAGCTTTAAATTCGTGATATAAGGGAGACCACGGACCCTCCCTGTCAAGTTTGTCAACGATTTTCCGCAACAAGTTACCCTTAGATTTTTCCACCGATGCTTTGTAACGTGACTTGGCAACTCTGAAAGCATTTAAAGCGGATGTAAGAAGATCTCCAGTAATCTTTCGGCTCTTGAGTTTATTTAACTGTCTACGCGCTCTGCGATATCTTTTGCGCTGTTCAACTAAAATTTCACCGCGGCCGCGAGCTTTTCAAAAGAGATACCTTGGACCCTGGACCCGCACAGGCAAGTGAAGGAACACGGTTGGGTTTTAGGCAGTAAAAGTCTGATACACCCTGCCGTTCCTTCCGGAGCGGTAGAGGTCATATGATGATTTCCCATCCTTAAAAAAGAAAGAAGTATTAATACTTCTTAAAAATCGCTAAATTACTCTCTCTAATAGTTATTCATAGATAGTCCAAAGCGGGCATGCCAGCCTCCGTGGCGTAGCGGTAACGAACGCGGCCGCTACGCAAGGAGGCGCAGATTCAATCCTCGCGCAGTGTAAATATTTGTATACATGAATATGAATATTTGCACTGGTCTGGTCGTGCCTCGGAAAGCACGTTAAGCCGTTGGTCCCGGTTGCTATACGAACATCTAGTGGCAGTCCTTACGGGTCGTTGGAGCCCTCAAAAGTTCAACATTTGGTCTAACTGCAATGCTTCGATGTCGCCTTCGGGTTTTGGAGGTCAGACGGCAGTCTCTTTACGGAAAATGTCGATGTTTAACTAAATGTGCAGTGAGACTGGCAAACCGGACCCCAGACTCTAAAGCTGAAAAAGCTTTGGATGCGACTTCGATTAACGCTGAGATGATGATTTTTTTTTCTCGATTTTTTGACACACAAACACAAACAACAGTTTTACACGGCCGCAATATGTCTGCCGGTGTATTGTTGGGTTTAAAGGCAATCCAGCGATGGTACGGAGTGGATTCTTTCAAATTTCCTACGCAGTGGTTATAACATATTTTAAAATCGTCGTATGACTTTGGCAGGTGGCGGTCTCGAGGCAAATATTTATTCAAAATCGTGTTTACAGTTGAACGAATGATTTAAAGTCTGCGTTTTAACGCCGCATTAGTATGTGGAGGTATGAGGAACAGGGAGTAAAGTTCAGTCATCCTCCATAGAAAGGGGAGGATCCTCCGACTAGACGGATGTTATGTCTGGGGGGCACTTTCCCAATGCTTGAAATTGGGAAGTTGTACGAGAGTGCGTGTGAATTTAGTATTACGTGTTATCCTACACATGACACATAGGTATCACAAAACATTACGTTTCGACTATGCCAAACTTAGGAAAAGACGGTGCGATATAGTTGCCCCTACACACCCCACTCGTACTGTCTTTGCTAGTCGGCAAAATTTGGCTCAAGCCCCCCGTGTTTATAATAAAATTAACCGTATCCTTAATATATACCCCATGCAATGGTATGAGTGTAAGAAAAAACTGACTGAATGGCTCCTTTCTCTAAATTATGAAGATGTGGAGGAAATCCTACTTACATTAGCTTGAATTGGATACTTAATGTACTCACATACCACACGTAAAGAATTTATAGGGTTATGTGGCCAAAATAAACTACCATCCACACATACACACACGCGCGCACACCCCCACACACACCCCACACTAACACACTCACACAAACAAACACACACTTCACGTTTCTTTTTCTTCTTTTTAATTTTTAAGGAACTTATGGTTATATTATTGTTACTCATGGTCTATTAAGTCTAAATTTATGTTTTCATCGGCAGAGCGAGGCTTTCCCAACACAAGTATCATTTGATTACTTTCTGGGAAGCCCCGGCAACTTACATATAAAACTTACTCTAATAAAAATGCATTTTTTTCCATGTATCGTTTGTAGGTACTGCTATAAGTATATATTTCCATTAAAATGGTTCTGAAGATATCAACAATAATTAAGTTATATAAGTCGTGTCGGAAATCGTGGTCGCCTAGTGGTTAAAACACAAGCCTCTCAAGTATGAGTGTGCGGGTTAAATTCCAGGCCAGGCAAGTACCATTGTAACTTTTCAAAGTTACATGTACTTTCTAAGTCTATTTTGGACACCAATGACTTATTTCAAGGTGAAGGAAAACATCTTGAAGAAACCTGGAATTTAAATCGGAAATCGTTTGCCCTCATTTAGCAAGCGTGGTGATTACGCTCAATCCTTCTCTGTATGGGAGGAGACCTGTGCCCAGCAGTGGAACGATAAAAAAAAATGTGGATGATGACGAAGTTATATCAATGTCAGCTGGTAACTGGATTGTGGAGGTTACATAGGCAGTCGGTCCATGTATTCAGCTGTATCCGGTTAGACTCAAAGCGAGGTCAGCTTTCAACTTTCAGCTAGGTGGTAGGCCATAACATCGGCTGCTGGCAGAAGTTACCACCCATCAGACAAAGTCTTGCCGCCAAGCGATTCGTGTTGTTCCGGCATGATGTCTGGTGAAGCCGTACGGAGTAGTCTAGCCAGTTGTATTGCGATGTGCGCCGGGTACGATGCGGTAAATGTTGTTGTGTCGGGAGTTTGATCGTGGCGGGTTTCCAGATCAATCTCCCTCAGGCGCAGCATCGTTGGTCGTGTTTTTGGGTTTAACATTGCATCATCTCGCTTAACTGCCGTCATCCTTCCTATTTCTAAGTTTTTTAAGTGAATAGGCTTAATAAACTAGTGCGCTTTACACTCAACGATTGCATCACTGCTTACCATCAGGCGGGATTGCAGTCAAGCACTAGTTTATAATTATTAAAAAAAAAATGTGTTTACCTAACCCTTATTATCCTTACAGGTCGGACAGAGTTTTCGTACCAAATTGCTTTCATATGCTTTTGAAAACAAATCATAACAAACATGTTACCGTACTTGGTTGCTCAATACATGCTACAGAAGAGTAATGTGATGTACTTGCCAATATCACGATAAATCTCTTCCTTGATTCTGCGCTCCTAGTAGCGTAGTAGCCTACCGCAAGCGGTGTTCTCTCTCATAACTTCCGACCCCTTCCAATATCGTTTGATATCATTCATTCAAACCACGTGTGCCTTTGGTATGTATTTATTTACTCTTTCCGTTACATATTGTATTAGGTGTTCAATAGGATGCTTTTTGGAGAGTGTGCGAGGGAATTGCATGACTTATTTCCCCCATTTCCGATACATCGGCGTTACGTCTTACGTTCTAGACACCACTACGATCCGGATGAAGTGTTTCGCCTCGTCTTTTAAACCGCGTATATCCAGGTACTGAAGAAGAAGAACGAAAGTAACCGACATAGCCCGAAGAATTGCAACACTGAAGTGGCAGT
The DNA here is from genome assembly GCA_017933935.1 of Sesamia nonagrioides. NCBI lineage: Eukaryota > Metazoa > Arthropoda > Insecta > Lepidoptera > Noctuidae > Sesamia > Sesamia nonagrioides. The sequence continues at coordinate 1,104,332 of JADWQK010001879.1, forward strand.
GGGCCGGGCACATTGCCCGTAGGACCGATGCCCGACGGGGCCGACGGCTTCTCGAGTGGCGACCACGCACCGGAAGACGTAGCGTGGGTAGGCCCCCGATAAGGTGGACCGACGACCTGGTGAAGGTCGCGGGAAACCGCTGGATGCGGGAGGCGCAGGACCGGTCGTCGTGGAGAACCTTGGGGAAGGCCTATGTCCAGCAGTGGACGTCTTTCGGCTGAAATGATGATATCGAGGCACTGGAACAATTTGCCAGCGGAGGCAATCCCGCCTGATGGTAAGCAGTGATGCGATCGTTGATGGTAAAGCGCACTAGTTTATTAAGAGCCTATTCACTCTAGCCTTGAAGACACTCAAATTGTAGTGTGACGGAAACACCGCCGCTGGCAAATTGTTCCAGTCCCTCAATGTACGCGCTATAAAAGAGGAAGCGAAACGTTTCGTTCGGATCGTAGTGGTGTTAACAACGTAAGGATGGAAAGTCGCCGTATGACGGGTCGTCCGATGGTGGAACGGAGATGGGGGAATGAAATCATGCAAATCCCTTGCACACTCACCAGCATGCATTCTATAGAAGACCGATTGGCTGGCTACTCGTCGCCTGTGCACCGTCATATAATAACATAATCATAATCAGTCTATAATGTCCCACTCCTGGGACACAGTCCTCCTCTCGGTGAGAGGGAGTGGGCCGTAATCTACCACGCGGGCCCAGTACTGGTTGATAGATGTCACATGTCTTCGAAGTTTTACCTCTATGATATGCCGGTTTCCTCACGATGTTTTCCTTCACCGTTTTGAGAGCAGTGGTGATTAAATATTTAAACAAACTAAAGCACCTGAGGGGGTTCGAACCTATGACCTACAACAACTTGAAGTCGCCAATTTTATGTGATTTAGTTTGTTTGAAATTTTCATTTTTTATTATTGGTGCTAGGTTTTTTTCTATGGTTTCCGATTATTCCTATGAACCAGCATTGTCCGTGTTTTTATTTATTGTCGTATTATCAGCACCACTCTGTATATTTTTTTCGCAGCCACTAAAAATCCTTAAATATGTCTTAGCCTGGGAACCAATCTCGGAACCACACGCATCGTTACCATAATTTTACCCGAACGCTTATAGGATTCTTTTGTTAAAATCTAATACAATAGTTACCCAACATCCAATGGTAACCCTTTAACGAGGTAAGGGTACCTATGTACCCAGTACCCGGGTAGGGGTACATAGGTACCCAGAACTCGTAACTAAGTCGTCACATCATTGTGTGCTAGCCGATTGATCTTATGTAACGAGTGCCGCGAGGCAAGGCAGTTCGATCTACGGGTAGTTTGGCGTCAGAGTATGAAGCGTATAGAGCGCGATCTGCAGAGTAATTGCGAAACACACTATCAGTACAACTCGCGCGAGTTAACCGTGCGCCTCGCTCTGTGACGTCATTCGGACAGTACCGTTTGTAAAAAATGAGAATATGTTAAAAAAATATAAATTACATTTTTTTTTATTTAAATGCAAGGTCGTATTAATGATAAAGCATCATAATACTAGATCATTTTACTCATGACGTTTTGCAATTAAATTTATACATATATGAACTGAAATATAAAGTTGGTGCAAAAAACAGGCTTCATTAACGCGCCGAAAATGTAAAAAAACAAAGACAAACTTAACAAAGCAGAAACAGTAATAACAACAGGGGATATAAAGTGTATTTAGACGTTTGTAACAAAGATGCTATAGCTACTCATCGCTTACGGCGAATGCGGGGCGCCGCGCGGGGAAGCGGGAGGGGCGTCAAATTCCAGCGAGGTGCACAGTTAACTTGCGCGAGTCATAGCAATGGGTTTCATTTTGACAGTTTAACTTCATTCATTGCTTTATTTACATTGTTGAGCAAACACATTCTCCGAGCATATGGAACAATGGATTAGCAATTGGTTTCAAAATTATTCCAATTGATAGTAATAGTGTGTTACGCAATTAGGTTGCTGGAGATGTTTGGTGTGTGAAAATATTCGATTCATTAATTAACCTCTCTCTTTAACTGGACTGCGCAGTTGAAATAAAAAATGAGCCGAGCGAGAGAACAACAAGTAGATATGCGTCTCTTTCTAATAGGTTATCCCATTGTTTTATGCCATAAGCATAATGTGGCTATGCAGGGTCAACAAAAACCTACTACTGTATTTTTTCCTGCACTTTAGACTGCTTATTTCGTTGTGTGTCTGCTTTTACAACACCAAACTTAGTTTATAGATTTATATTGCGCTTGATATATTCAAAAACTTTATTTTTTTTTACTCTTAAGAACAAATTTTAAAAGTTTTAGTAAATAGCAAGTTACTGAAAAAACTACCATTATATTTCCAGACAAATTGTTCCAGTCCTTCGATGTATGCGGTATAAAAGACTAGGCGAAACGCTTCGTTCGGATCGGAGCAGTGTCTACAACCTAAGGGACGTAACTCAAGTAAAGTTTAACGCACAGCTAGCATGTACTACATCACGGAGCAAGTGTCCGCCAGACACAACACCTGTAGGGTCTTTACACCTTTTAAAGATGATAGCTTGATTAATACGCAAGAGTACGTAAAAATATAATTTAATTGAACGATGAACGATAATGAGTGCACGCAATTTGAATGATAATTGTGTACAAAAGTATAGGCCGCGCGTAGCGAGTAAAGTGCTGACACAAATTTGTGCGTGCTTGCACTGTACATGCCCCGGGGCCCGAGAAGACGTGAAGGAGATGAAGGATAATGATTTACAAGACGATAATAGGGATGTATCCAAGGTATGAAAATCAAAAAAATAATTAGTCCAGATAGATAATCAAAAAAATGAGGACCCGTATTTTTCATTTTGTCAAAATTACCAAAAACTACTGAGAGATAGCGTATTAAAGTTACGGAGTGGGGCTAATCGTAATTAGCCCCACTCCGTAACTTTAATACGCTCACGCCGTGGTATATTTTGTACCACGGCGTGACGTCATGCGACATTAAGTATTTGAATGAAAGAAAAAATAAAAAATACGTTTTCAATATTTTCTACAAATATATTTGCTGGACATTAAATTATTTTTTAGGATACAACCCAATTAACAATTTTGCTTACAAACTTAAATAAACTAAGCTTAAGCTATTTCATTGAATTGAGTCCGGACGGAAGGCGAAGACCCTCTGTACAACACCCATTTGGTCAGAAGATCCTCCCTTTTCTATGGAGGATGAGTGAACTTTACACCCTATTCTTCATAACTCTACAGTTTATTTCACTGGCCTGAAACAAGAATCCTATTCTATAGCTTGGATTATCAATACTCAAACGTCTATTCCACAGTGCGAGGCTTCCATATAATGTGATTTGCGATTGTGGCGGCTACTCCGGATCGGAGGGACGACCAGGGAAGACGTATAAAAGATATAGACGAGTAAACGGCTTGGATTAAGCCATTTTGATGTTCTGCTCCATCTTTCTGGTCTTTTTATTCTAGTTTACTTCTATCTGACAACGTTTTTAAACGTTATGCGGTTTTCTTAGTTATCTTTTCAGGGTTTCCTATCTTGGAAAAGAAAACTTAATCTATATAAGATTACTTCGTTGTCCGTCTGGCTGATCCTTTTTCTCAGGAGCGTGTGGTGTTTTCACTGGAGAAAATAGTTTAAAGAGAAGCTCATTACCGGTTGTCGCTGAAAACCAGCGATTGGGTTCTGTTTTGCATAGGTTGGCATAATAATGCAGAGTGGCGGCTTTGTGTAAATGTGACGCAAGTTTTCTCCTCCTATTTTTTTACATGCTTTTTATTAGCTTCACTTGTATGTTTGCTTGCTTGCTTGCTTGTTTGTTTGTTTGTTTGTTTGTCCGTCTCTAACTCTTTGGACTACGAGTGAGCCGTGAGCGGCTCATTACTGTTAAATGCCGTTCGTTGGCCGAGCCGTATTAATTAGTGCAGGCAAAGTATTTAGTTTAGATTTGGTTTTAGATTTAGTTACTTGGGTAAAGCATAATTACGAATTTCAGCACTTGCTATTCTGTCTGTTGGAGATCAAGAAAAGTTTGGTAAAAACAACTGAGCACCACTTAAGCGTTTGTGTTATCCGTATAAGTATAATATTTAAAAAAAGAATATCGAACTAAAAAGTTGTAAATAAATATAGTTTTAAAAACTTAAAAAAACATGCTTTTAAAGAATATCAAACTAAAAAGATATAAATATATAATTTTAAAATTTAATTTATGACAATAGTATATAAACAATACTAGTATAAATGAGAAAAAAGCGCGAGGCGCTTAATATACAAAAATTATGGCGCAAGGCGCCAATCATTTTTATCTTTTTCGTTTGATATTCTTTAAAAGCATGTTTTTTTAGTTTATTAAACTCTATTTTTTCATTTGTGATTTTATACGTCATGTATACCACAAAAAGCGTAGCTGATAGTAGCAGTGACAAGTTGTAGGTCAAAGGTTTGAACCTCATCAGGCGCTTTACTTTTTGTAAATTATTTCATCACCACTGCTCTCAAAACGGTGAAGGAAAACATCGCGAGGAAACCGGCATGTCCTAGAGGCAAAAACTTCGAAGACATGTGATATCTACCAACCCGCAAAGCGTGGTAGAACACGGCCCACTCTGTCTCACCGAGAGGAGGCCTGAGTTCCGATAGTGAGAACATTATAGGCTGATTTTACAATATGTAAAGAAAACTCTGTCCGACCTATAAGGATAATAAGGGTTAGGTAAACACATGATTTTAATTTTTTTTTTTATCTTTTTTTTCGCTAATTAATTTCCACTTCCCCAAAATTTGGTAACTTTTTAAAAAGTGACAACACCATTTTCGATTGTATTATTATGGGCGATGCGACCGCGTGCCACGTGGCTTGCCCCTAATCGCCCGCGCATGTATTGTTTTTTTTTTAAGTTTAGCCCGGCTTTGTTGGCGTTAGTAGAATCAGTTATCGATACATAACAATACCTTCACGGATCGGACAAGGTTTTCTTTACATATTGTAGATGTATAGAATGAAATGGCCGCCATTCATTTGTTTTGCGCGTCTCCTTCCTTTGGCGTTATTATCGAAGCAGCACTGATTTTCTGCGAAAAATATTTCTCATTACTAGAGGAAATGCATGAATACATTCTCGATTGCACATCCTGAGACCATATTTAAAGTGATATGCTTTAAATAAAATCTTCGAACCATGGTATCAAAGCTTCTTTGAAATCGGACGTCGCGTCGTTCTGGTTTAAGGTCGCTACACACCATATATGTTACGTACAGATTCTGTATACCAAATACACACACGTCTCGGTTGCAAATTCTGGACCATATTTTATTTATAATAATAATAATAATTCATTTAATTCAGATTACTCCATATTTGTTAGTACAATTTTAAGCTTATAGACTAGTGTTAGTAACAATATGACAAAGATACATTTTTAACAATAAATGGCGGATCGAGTGGAGTCCCCGGTGATGGTGGAAAATCGCTATAAGATTGCGTGCAGTCTGATCCAGCAAGCCAGCATCGGAGAGTCCCAGCGGTCCACCAACACGCGCAGGATGGTATTGGGACTGTCGCGCGTGCGTCGTAAGATAGAAGCGCACCGTTTGCGCATGATGGCCGCAAAGCCGTCCGTACCAGCCTCCGCAAACATTGCCGAGGCGCTGCAGTAGCGCGGCAGTCCCATTAGCACCCGGAAAGCATTATTATATTGCTTTCGCTTTTTTTATTTATTATTTATTTATACAATACTAGCTTTCCGCCCGCGGCTTCGCCCGCGTGGAGTTCGGTTATATCGCGCTTTTTAGATTTCCCTCGGGAACATCAAATTTTTCTGGGATAAAAGGTAGCCTATGTTCTTTCTCAAGGTCTAAAGATTGTCTGTGCCAAATTTCATCAAAATCGGTTGAGAGGTTTAAGCGGGAAAGCGTAACAGACAGACAGACAGACAGACAGACAGACAGACAGACAGACAGACAGACAGAGTTACTTTCGCATTTATAATATTAGTATGGACTAGCTTTCCGCCCGCGGCTTCGCCCGCGTGGAGTTCGGTTATATCGCGCTTTTTAGATTTCCCTCGGGAACATCAAATTTTTCCGGGATAAAAGGTAGCCTATGTTCTTTCTCAGGGTCTAAAGATTGTCTGTGCCAAATTTCATCAAAATCGGTTGAGAGGTTTAAGCGGGAAAGCGTAACAGACAGACAGACAGACAGACAGACAGACAGACAGACAGACAGACAGACAGACCGACAGACAGACAGACAGAGTTTGCGAAAGTAACTCTAACTTTATAATATTAGTATGGATGTAAAGAAAACTCTGTCCGACCCGTAAGGATAATAAAGGTTAGGTAAACACATGACCAAATATAATAAAAAAGTTTACGTAATCATCATATTAACAATACTAATTAATTTTGAAATAATCTTTTTTCCCGCGAATTAAATCCAACTTCCCCGAAATTTGGTTATTTTTAAAAAGTGACAATACCATTTTGACGTTATCGTTATAAGCGATGCGACCACGTGCCGCGTGCCCTGCCCCCAGTCGCACTCGGAAGGGTTGCCTACCGCACATGTATTAAGTTACCTCTTTTTGTGAAATAATGTTTATTTTTTTAGCAGGATTTCTTTTTTAAGTTTAGCCCGGCTTTGTATACATTAATAGAATCAGTTATCGATACCTAATACCTTCCCGGATTGGACAGGGTTTTCTTTACATATTGTATATTGTTTATTGCTCCCTAAAACATACATTGATCAAAAAATCATTGAACACAAAAAATACACAATGGGTTTTTTTTTTATATAACACGTTGCCCCACACTAGCATTTTCTCCTCTATCGTGGGTTCGTGTACAAACACATAAAATCACATACACAAACAGCCAGACCCGGAACAACTACTTGTAGGTCATACAAATATTTCCGAGCGGGAATCAATAGCTAGCAATAGCAGCGCAGCAGTCAATAGCTTAACCACTGCGCCAACCGTGCACACAATATTTGAAGTATGTCGTCCAATCTTCAAACCATATTATCAAAGTTTCTTTGAACGTTATTTTGGCTTAAGGTGCACGTGCAGGGTCCGTAATATGACATATAACAGCAGCAGCAGTTATGAAAAAGGGATAGAACTCTTTATTCTATATAGCTCCATCCTTATCTAACACTAGAACAACTTTCAACATGCTTTCAACACGTCAAAGAAACTCACCTGGTCAAGGTACCCGAAACTGTAAAATTTTCTCCATCAACCTTAACTCTGTCTGGTGAAGCCGGAGGACGGGTCTCAGCAGTTGTGTAGCGATGTGTGCCGGGTACGATGTACCAGATGTTGTTGTGTCAGGAGTTTGGTTGTGGAGGGTCTCCATATCAATCTCCCTCTGGCGCAGCATCGTGGTCGTGTTGTTGGGTTAACATTGCAACACTTTGCTCAACTGTCATTTCCCTTCCTATGCACTCAGTTTGATTTTTAGTGAATAGGCTTAATAAACTAGCAAGCTTTACCATCAACGATTACATCACTGCTTGCCATCAGGCGGGATTGCCGTCAAGCACTAGTTTATACTTATTTAAAAAAAAAATCTGCTCAATAAATAACAGATTGAAGTAGCTATATGTGATTGCGTGTGTATTCTTTTCAAAACTTTCTTTGTATTGTAAAAGGTACTTACGGGGTAAGAAAAAGTTTAATGAGATTGTTATGGACCCTGTCGGGCGTAGTAGAATCGCTTTGAAATACCAGGGCAACCGGTGAAGTTCAAATTTTCTTAAGCGCACTACACACCAAAGGCCGGTTCGGCGGCACAGCCCGCTTGCTTATTTTGAAAGAAGCATGTCGGCAACCTTTGCCCGCACGCATGTCGGCGGCTATCGTACGCAAGCAATCATTTTTTTTTAATGGGATAAACCCGCCACACATTTCCCACCCACTGTAACTCCTGAAAGCCAGAATAAACAGTGGAGACCGCCAGAAAAACGCCGAGCAATGAAGCTCGAGAAGTCCCGGAGAAACGATTCAATTGTCTTGGGTCCCGCAATGAAATTAATCAGAAAAGAATAGCGGAGGAGTAAGAAAAAAGATATTTTTTCCACTTCCCTTCATAACAAGCAGGAGACAGAACAGAACTAGGCTAATTGGCACAAAGGGCGAGCAAGCGATCAGTTGCCCGGCGACATTTCAACTGTAGTGAGGTGCTAGTATTTTAACTGCCAACTAAGTTTCTGATGTCGAGCCGCCGACATGCCGCCGGCAAAGTTTTTCGACTTGCAATGACTGCAGCCGCCAACCTAGCCCGCCGGCAAAATGTTGCCGGCGGGCTAGGTTAGGCTTTGGTAGGTATATAGAGCGCTTTACGTATTCTGCATTTGATTAGTGTCACGTGACATTGACGTAGATGTTAACAAAATGTGATTCGCGTACCAAATATTTATTTCAAGGAAATTTCTACAAAATTGGTTCAGCTGTATTGAAGAATAACAAACATTTTTTTTATTAATTTATGTAAATTTTTATATATTTACTTATTCATTCACTGTACCTATACTAAAAATAGATTACCTATATAAAAATACATTCAAAATATGCAATGGGCGCCTTATCATTTCTAGTCAACCTTATAATGGACGGAAATTTTCTGGACATGCGATTGTATGGATTGTTTTTGGTGTGAATATTATGTATAAAATACACTAAAATAGATATATAGGTACATACATACGTAAATATACATTCAATTACAAATTTTCCCCTTATAATTTATTATACTAGCTACTTCCCGCCGTTTCAAAAGCATACATTTAAATCCCATGGGAATATCGGGATAATGAAAATATCTTTTATGTTAATCCTGGTTATAACCAATTTTGCCTTTCATCCAAATCAGTTCAGCAGTTTTTTCCGGCAAGAGTGACAAACGTATACCTGTCCGTACAAAATTTCATGTTTTATTAGTAGGATTAGTAAAACATTCCATTTCTCCGTCCCCGTCCTAACGTCCAGTGTGCAACGACCTTAAAGATATCCTTTCCTATCCTTACTTACATGAAATTGAGTCACTACTAAGTATATTTAATACCCGGACGGCGACCGGAGACGTGTGAACGGTGAAGTAGCTAGCGGACATCCGGGGCCGGATATCCGGCGTGTGAAAAGAGAACCGTCATAGTTGTTCTAGATGTTACTATTTTTGGGTGATTGAATGGTTTTTGTGTCGGCATGATTTATGGGCTACCACCGATCGATTTTGTTAAAACGTCAACGTTAAAAGTAACGTGGAGTGAGTTGTCAATAGTGCCCGTAGCATAGTTCGGAGTAGAACCATAGGGGCACCAAGATCTTACACAGATGTTCTCAACAAGCCAGGAGACTTAATGGGCTTCTGGAGGGAGGTGGGCAGGTTGGAATAACCACCAACGACCGCCATGGCCCACGCACAATGATCCACTGGAAGGACTCAAAATCAAAATCAAAGCATTTATTTCAAATAAACCAGTTACAGGCACTTTTGAATTGTCAGAAGGTCGGTCAGTCAATAAGATGAAGCTAGTCGCCCATTCCAAAGAGTAGGTACCTATGGAGAAGAACGGGCAAGAAACTCCATGGACACTCTTTAAATTTTCAAGCTATTGTTACAAATATTTGATTACATCATTCATGTTGAAATCAACCGTGTGAGAACGATGCAGAAATAAATTGTACGCCGAGAGCGTCCATTATGGAAAACACACAAAAATCAATTCAGAAATTAAAATACGCCGTGGCAGCTAAGAGATGATCAGTCCCCTCCGACGGCGTCCGTTCACGAACATGACGAATAGTAATAGTAGTAGTGATGACTAAATGCGGAGACCAAACCCGTATCATAGAACTTTTTTTTTTATTGGAATGTCATCAAATGAATTTTCTCGCTCCTGGCGGAGCGGAAGGGCGTGCCAGACTTTTAGTGTGTAAAATTCACCAGTATTCCTTCAATTGCCCATATGCTAGGGGCCATGTGTGCCAAGCCTTAAGAGGGGACTCTAGTGCCGAGGAATTTGGAAAATAGGCATTCGAAGAAACTGCTGCCAACCTCTCCCGGTAAAGTGCGTAAAGGACAGTTGCAGCTCAGGCTGATTTCACCTACAAAAACGTTGACCAAAAGACGTTTGGTATTCCGCTGTTTTCTTTTTCAAAACACGACAGATCTCTATAATTTTTATATCAACATTTAGAGGAAAAGTATAGCGTCCTATGCTTCTGTTATTTTCTTTTTTGTCAAAAACTTATCACGCACGATTAGAGTTCCCTCTTAAATCTTATTATTCTAGACTATGAATATTTCTTACAAATTGGTTATTTGGTATTCAGAAATAAGTATAACTATTCTGATTGGTAAGCAGATAGCAAAGCAAAACCACCCTTATCTCAAACAGTTGAAGGTTTATAATAAAATAGGGTATTAACCTAATGTGAAAAGAGTTTTCTGTTAATCTAGGTCCAAAATCGGGTTACCAGCACTTAGTAAAAAGCTTAAAAGATTAAATGTATGTACGAAGGGAATCGGATTATATGATCAGAGTGCGGTATAGGTACACTAGATCGGAAATCGGGTCTAAAAGGATCTAGGGCCTTTTGAATAAAAATATGTAAAGAAAACCCCGTCCGACCCATAAAGATAATAAAGGTTAGGTAAACAAATGACCAAATAAAATATGAAATTTTACATAATCATCATAGTAAGTAACAATACTAATGAATTTTGAAATAATCTTTTATTTCCGCGAATTAATTCCAACTTCCCCAAAATTTGGTAATTTTTAAAAAAGTGACAACACCATTTTCAACGGTATTATTATTTTTAGGGTTCCGTACCTCAAAAGGAAAAAACGGAACCCTTATAGGATCACTTTGTTGTCCGTCTGTCTGTCTGTCTGTCTGTCTGTCACCACCCTTTATCTCAAGAACGCGTGGACGTATCAAGCTGAAATTCACATGAAATACTCGGGTCTACTGTCCCTTTAAGCTGTGAAAATATCAAACTTCTAAGCCAAGCCAATCAAAAGATACAGCCGATTATGTCGATATTTTCAACAAATTTCGACACTCGCAAAGGAATCAAAACCTACAGGATACTTCCCGTAAACTCAGAATCTTGAAAATTGGCATGAAGCATTGTCATATAATGCAAATATAGGAAAAATTGCGAAAATCACATTTTTTAGTTATATAATAAACATATTTTAATAAAATGGAACTTACTACCTTATTTCTCACGAACGAATAAAGTTATCAAATTGAAATTTATACCAAATACCTAGGTCTATTGTCCCTTTAAGCTGTGAAAATATCAAACTTCTAAGCCAAGTCAATCAAAAGATACAGCCGATTATGTCGATATTTGCAACAAATTTTCGATACTCGCAAAGGAATCAAAACCTACAGGATACTTCCCGTAAACTCAGAATCTTAAAATTTAGCATAAAGCATTGTCATATAATGCAAATATAGGAAAAATTGCGAAAATCACATTTTTTTAGTTATATAATATAAATAAAAATATTTTAATAAAATGAAACTTACTACCTTATTTCTCACGAACGAATAAAGGTATCAAATTGAAATTTATACCAAATACCTAGGTCTATTGTCCCTTTAAGCACTGAAAAAATCACACTTCTAAGTTAACGCGATCAAAAGATACAGCAGTTTATACCGACACTTTTTGAGTATTCCCTCGTACAGAGGTTTGTTGTTACGGAACCCTCGGCGTGCGAGTCCGACTCGCACTTGGCCGGTTTTTTCAAGGTGAGATTCAACCTCAACTCTTGATCAATGACCTGTGTGGAATAGTTACCACAATTTTGCCAATAACACGTGTAGCAAATTATAGAAATTCTTTGAAAATTTTATTTCATAATAATGGCGGATATCGCCAATGACAGTTGAAAAAGACGGCCGCGTGAACCGTCTACAAGGGAAGTTTGAGGCAAAGTTATGATGTGGTCACTATGTTGCGATATTTCAATGTTCTTTATGAATTATTTACTGAATGCACTTTTTACTACACAAATCACGCTCTTTTATTTAGTAAACGACAGTATAAATAATTTTAAAAGTCCAATGAAAAATGCGCGTCACAGTCATCTTAGCTTTCCCGTCAAAACTCCAAGAAAAAGACAGAAGACAAATATTAATTCAGTCTTGTCAAATTAGTTGCGGTTGACGTAAATTGACGTATTTTTAGTCGCCATGTTTTTTTCATGTCTTATTTGTCTATGGAATATCTTAATTTGACAGGATTAAATGAATGCTACTATTATCTAAATAGATCATTATTATTATTGTGAACTATAAAAATGGGACATCAGCTATTTTTTTGTAATTCTAGCGTTTGTCACTCGTGGATTGCAGCTGAAAATGGGCGTCAGATGGTACAGCTTATGTTGTCATCTGCATTATGCTGAGCTGAGGCTCTTTTGGCATTATAAGCTAAGTTTTATCCATACTAATATTATAAATGCGAAAGTAACTCTGTCTGTCTGTCTGTCTGTCTGTCTGTCTGTCTGTCTGTCTGTTACGCTTTCCCGCTTAAACCTCTCAACCGATTTTGATGAAATTTGGCACAGACAATCTTTAGACCCCGAGAAAAAACATAGGCTACTTTTTATCCCGGAAGAATTTGATGTTCCCGAGGGAAACCTAAAAAGCGCGATATAACCGAACTCCACGCGGGCGAAGCCGCGGGCGGAAAGCTAGTATCTTTATAGTTTTAAGTGTTTTTATTTTGCTGTAATGTCAATAAAAGCATTTTCTTTTCTTTATTTCTTTCTTTTATCTAATACTAGCTTTCCGCTCGCGGCTTCGCTCGCGTTGAGATCGGTTATATCGCGCTTTTTAGATTTCCTTCGGGAATATCATTTTTTTCCGCGATAAAGAGTACCCTGTTATTTAATCCGGACTTCTACCTTTATGTCTACAAAATTTCAAAGCAATCGGTTCAGTAGTTACGACGTGAAAGCGGAACAAACAAACAAACAAACACACTCACTTTCCCATTTATAATATTAGTATGATTCGGTTATATTCCCCATTCGGTTATAAGCCCATTCACTTAAAAAATCTTAGTGAATAGAAAGGAAGACGGCAGTTGAGCGAGGTGGTGCAATGTTAAACCCAACAACACGGCCAACGATGCTGCGCCAGAGGGAGATTGATGTGGAGACCCTCCATGACCAAACCTCCGACACAACAACATTTGACGCACACATCGCAACCCAACTGCTCAGACCCGACCTCCGTATGGCTTCACCAGACATCATGCCGGAACACGACGAATCGCTTGGCGGCAAGACTTTGTCTGGTGGGTGGTAACTTCTGCTGGCAGCCGATGTTATGGCCTACCACCGAGGCTGAGATTTCATAATCAGAATATCAAATTTTCCGGGATAAAAAGTACCCTATTAATTAATCCGGACTTCTAACTTTACGTTTGAACAATTTTAAAGCAATCGGTTCAGTAGTTACGGCGTGAAAGCGGAACAAACTCACTTTCCGATTTATGATATTAGTAAGGATTTCTCTTCTGTCCTTTTCTTAATCAAATAAAAAGAAAAAGATGCACTGAAGTTTTTTTTTTTTTATTATTATTATTATTTATAAACTAGTACTTGACTGCAATCCCGCCTGATGGTAAGCAGTGATGCAATCGTTGATGGTAAAACGTACTAGCTTATTAAGCCTATTCACTCAAAAAAGCTGACTGAATAGGAAGGAAGACGGCAGTTGAGCGAGGTGATGCAATGTTTAACCCAACAACACGACCAACGATGCTGCGCCAGAGGATGATCTGGAGACCCTCCACGACCAAACTCCCGACACAACAACATTTGACGCATCGTACTCGGCACACACCGCAACACAACTGCTCAGACCCGTCCTCCGTACGGCTTCACCAGACATCATGCCGGAACACGTCGAATCGCTTGGCGGCAAGACTTTGTCTGGTGGGTGGTAACTTATGCCGGCGGCTGATGTTGTTGCCTACCACCGAGAAAAGTTCAGTTTAGTTTGTGAATCAGCGTAAATATCTCCTTGATATCTGAATGTACACTACGCCCCCTTTCTTCCCCTCCCACAGATAACTCTTTGTCCCTTATAACTTCAAAATGATTGGTACACAATTATACAAGATGTGACGCCTTACATCATCCTATGGTTGGCAACTATTCAAAACTATTCTGAAGTTTTGGGCTCAATTTTATGGGTTGTCCTTCATATTTGCCTAAGAGTATTAATTAGATATAGAGGGCTTGGGAACCACTGTAATAAGGGTATGACGGAAGTTTTCGAGATCGTGTAAAATAAGCTTAATTAATGGAAAAAGATTTTTTTTTTCGCACTAGGAATTATTCGTGTATCGTGGGTGCATTTACAATCATTTAAACTCACATATACAAACAGCCAGATATCAAAACTTCTAACTACCATCAAAATACAACGTTATTTTTTGTATATACGATACCTGAATACAGTTTGTTCAGAAAAAAGCAACTGAATCGATTCCAATCATTTTTACACCATGTTATATTTTCTCACAAATACATTTAAAAGTTGTTGCGGTGTGGTTACTGAGCGCGTTACGCAGTTTACGCTTGTCCGATGACGGCCAGCCCGCGCCGCAGCTGAGCCAGTAAATATAAATTCCCAACTATGACCTCTGAGTTTGTTTCAGACGTTTCTTCTCTACTAGGAAACGCCGCGGTCATCAAACCGAAATAAAAATAAGAATTCGATCCAGTCGTCCCTTGCTGTTCTTCTAGTGACACCCTAAGCCGAGGTTCGTACCCCACAGGGGGTGCCCTTAGCGTGTAGTCGCTTAGCTTTTAGTAACCCTGGCTGGAGGCTTTAAATTCATTTAAGGCAGCCACAGGGTAATCCGGTTAATTAGTGATGACCTCTCTAGGTCAACTACGAGATGCCATATCAAAAAAAAAAACGCAATTTGCGCGGGCGCATGCCCACGTTCAGCTGACGCTACAGGTCAATACCCCCGGCTCGCCCGCCTGAACGGAGCGTGGATAATGTTTTTGTTGGGACAACCAAGTAGCTCATAACTTTGTGGTTTTTCATTATATCTTTTTGAAATTTTGTATATAGGGGGGCTGGAATAATTACTAGACTTAGCCCAAGTTCTCATTGTCGCATTTTTCTAGTGATGTTTTTGATTAGCACACTGTGTTATCAACGCAGTGTTTGACGCCTAGATTTGAAAATTCAACTGTGTGTTTTTTGAGGAGATGTGCTCTGTTGGATTTACAACGCTCTTTTTCAAACCGAAACGAGAGTTGAAATCAATGCTCGATCAAATCCCGTCGTGATATTATTATGTTTGTAGGTTTACTCTTGCAACGTATCTGTTAAAGCATGCAACCATTCTTACATCAAGCACATTCAAATTTCCCGGTTCCTTCCCATCCCATCAACCGTTTATTCACTTGACAACATTAAGTTTGTCGCTCAATATATTTCTGGCTTAAAGGACTAGAAATTAAGCCAGAAAAACTTAAAAGAAGAAACCAACTTCTCTCTGCTACAATACATCATCAAAAATGAAGCATTCATAGCGCGCCGACCGGCAATCATGAAAATTCTATAAATCAACAATTACCCCTTGAAACCAACAACAAAGTGACCAGTGAAGATCTGTGGAGGCCTCCATCATAACCCGGAGAGTGCAGCGCTGTAAATCCGGTAAGTACTTTTCCCATTTTGATTCTGCTTGAATGTAATTTCCCAGAAAACGCGCCTAAGAAACGCAGTTTAGCTATCGAAGAAAATATCAGTACCATTACCAAACAATATCTGTTCCTAATCGTTGCCAACAAAACCTCTTTGGCCTAACAAAATCTACGTTCAAGTTACTCTGTTTATTATTTATACTTCGGGGCATGCTATTAAACTTCTGTCCTGAACGTTGGGAGTCAGATGGCAAGGCTGAAGGATTTTAGGTTAGGGCGATCGAACTTTCCATGGTGTATGGACATGAGCAGCTTATAATATCCTTGTTAACTGATAAGTTCTTTAAGGAATAGAATGGTATACTCTTTATTATTTACACCATATAGATTATACACTTAAACTGTAGTCAGACGGAAACACCGTCGTTGGCAAATTGTTCCAGTCTTTTGATGAACGTGGTATAAAAGACGAAGCGAAACGCTTCGTCCGGGTCGTAGCAATGTCAACAACGTAAAGGGTAGATACTCATCGTACGACGGGTCATCCGCGATGATGCATCCTGTAGAAGTTTCTAGAGTATTCCTCCATAGATATATATTTATTTATAGTTTGTTTGTTGAATTAAATTTACTGCGATTCAATAATTATGGTACACTATCATGCCATATATCTATAATAGGATCAATAAACATATCCATACTAATATTATAAATGCGAAAGTAACTCTGTCTGTCTCTCTGTCGGTCTGTCTGTCTGTCTGTCTGTTACGCTTTCCCGCTTATACCTCTCAAACGAGTTTGATGAAATTTGGCACAGACAATCTTTAGACCCTGAGAAAGAACATAGGCTACCTTTTATCCCGGAAAAATTTGATATTCTCGAGGGAAATCTAAAAAGCGCGATATAACCGAAATCCACGCGGGCGAAGCCGCGGGCGGAAAGCTAGTATACAATAAAATGTTACATGACTGTAAAAGAATGTTAAGAAATTGGATAAAGACACTAATTTACACAGACACTGAGGTACTATTGAATCACACAAAATGATGACACTCACGCACACATATACATGCACGCACATATACACAAACACAGACACACAAACACGCACACACCCTTGCATGTTGATTATACATAAGGTTTTGTAAAAATTGTATACTCCTGTGGAAGAGCGGAGTCTCCTTACACAGGCATTATTTGCTTAACAGGCTTCAATCACCAACTAATCTATACTAATATTATAAATGCGAAAGTGTCTCTGTCTGTTTGTCCGGCTTTCACGCCAAAACTACTGAACCTATTGTAATGAAATTTGGTACACAGATAGTATAGAGGCTGAGAAAGGACATAGGCTATATAACATCCCGCTATGAACAAAAGGAGCAGAGCAGTAACAAAAAATGTTACGAAAACGGGAGAAAACAGGGACGTACATATTGCTCCCTTTATTTTAACAGGCGCTTATTTTGTATCAACTGAGCTCTTTCGGTTCGAAGATTACGCGGGTTAAACCGCGGGGCACAGCTAGTGTCAAATAATTTGAAGCTGTAATAAATTTGTTTTTTTTTTTTATATATTTTGGCAAAGAACTTGTGATTGCTGATTAGATGTTCTGCTCAACTCTACTTCTACTATGAACGATTTATATCTTCGAATAAATGAAAGAACTGCCAAAGAATAATTGTTTCTTTTATAAGAATAAGGAGTAGAATGGTGTTGTAATACGATTGAGTGATTCAGACTTTTTTGAAGTACTTTTAAGACGGGCGTACATTTGAGCGGGCCGCCCGGCATAGGATTTATGTATAACATAACTCAATATACTGTGGCAAGTCGAGAATATGCTTTTGATATCACCATAATGTAAAATAAGTGAATGTTAATAAGCTATGCTATGTAAGCTAGCTAGCTATGGTAAGTATTGAGGGAAATCACCAAGCTGCCCGAGCTGTATTTCCGTAAAGTATGGGCTAATGATATTCATGATATTTTATTTTTGCTTTTGCTTTGCTGGCATTTTGGCGTGGCTAGCTGGCATATCTATACTAATCTGTACTAATATATAAAGCTGAAGTTGAAGTTTGTCTGATACATTTCGTCAGATATAAAAATTAAAACTAAATAAATTATAAGTAAATCAAATCGTTTAGACGTAAGTTTGACAAATGGCACAGAAAAAGCTAGCTTTGTTTCAACTTTTATATTTGACAGCGGTTACGTTCCATTGTGATCTAGTTATGGTTTAACTATCTGTCAAATGGTTAGCGCGATACGAAACATAACAAAAATTATGGTTTGGTTGCCATCCATTTCTGTTTCGGTTGAATTGTTTTAGAGCGATTTCCCCCCTGGATGCGGGAGGTGCAGGACCGGTCGTCGTGGAGATCCTTGGGGGAGGCCTATGTCCAGCAGTGGACGTCTTTCGGTTGAAATGATGATGAACGTGGGCTATGACTATTTGCACAGTTGAAGATTTTTTTCTTTTTTATAAGTTATAAACTAGCGCTTGACCGCAATCCCGCCTGATAGTAAGCAGTGATGCGATCATTGATAGTAAAGCGCGCTAGTTTATTGAGAGCCTATTCACTCTAGCCTTGAAGACGCTCAAATTGTAATGTGACGGAAACACCGTCGCTCGTCCGTCGGTCGTCCGATGGTGGAACGGAGATGGGGGAATTAAATCATGCAATTCCTTTGGAGACTCACACCAGAATGCATCCTATAGAAGACCGAAAGGCTGGCTACTCTACGCCTGTGCTCCAGGCTTTGGAGACCGTTGAACCGTTGACCGTTTGGAATGAAAAAAGGCAGTTTTATTATAAACCGTATTTTTTTGTGATTGTGCCTATATGGTTGTAATATGCGCTTGCCTTTATATTCTTTTAAGAGATTAGATTGATCGTTTGAACCTACATGAAGAATAGTTGTAGACCCAACATGTAATGCATTGTTACCTATATGCTTTTAACCTTATTTAAAAGGTTTTACTGAAATTAAAAGAGTTACTTTCCACTTTTCCTCAATCCTATAAAAAGAAAATAACTGTCAACCTAATCTTAAATTAGTCTATTAATTCACTGGACTTTTGTCGGGAAAGCTAAGATGAGTGTGACGCGCATTTTTCATTGAACTTTTAAATTATTTATTTTGTCGTTTACTAAATCAAAGCGCGTGATTTATGTAGTAAAAAGTGCATTCACTAAATAATTCATAAAGAACCTTGAAATATCGCAGCATAGTGGCCACATCATGACTTTGTCTCAAACCCTCCTCATAGACGGTTCACGCGGCCGTCTTTTTCAACTGTCATTGGCGATATCCGCCATTATAGTAAAATAAAATTTTCAAAGAATTTCTATAATTTGTTACATGTGTTAATGGCAAAATTGTGGTTTATATTCCACAGAAGCCATTGATCAAGAGTTGAAACTCATCTTGAAGAAAGAAGAAGAAGAATTAATTCACTGACAGTATTTTTTTTAGTAAATTTATCATTAGGTACCTAAGCCGGGAAGGGTTTATGAAATTTCATCACCTAGAGGGGTTAAATGCGGAATTAAAGGAGCTTGAAGATTTTTTTGAAGGAGCTTGGTTTAACTCGTAGTAAAACTCTTGTTTATATCTAATTAGCTTTCCGCTTGCGGCTTCGCCCGCGTGGAATTCGGTTTTATTGCGCTTTTTAGATTTCCCTCGGGAATATCAAATTTTTCATTAAAAGGTTGCCTTTGTACTTTCTCAGGGTCTAAAGATTGTCGGTGCCAAATTTCATCAAAATCAGTTGAGAGGTTTAAGCGGGAAAGCGTAATAGACAGACAGACAGAGTTACTTTCGCATTTATAATATTAGTATGGATTCAATTAAAGTTGTGGTTTACTTTCGATCCCATTTCGTATCGCGCTAGTTAAAGTTTTAAGTTCGATTGAAGTAAAATCAATGTATGAGTGATACATTTCGTCAGACATAATAATTAAAACACTAATTATGTTATTGAATGATGACATTTAATTAGAATTATTGTATTTATTGATGTAATTTATTAAAAATTATTTAGTTTTTGTCAAACATACAAAACAAAATATCAAAATACAATTACTCTACTGTACTGTGTGTGTGTGTGTAAGTACTGTATATATTGTTACTATTAACTAAGTACTGTGTATGTGTGTGTAAAACTAAATAAATTATAAGTAAATCCAATAGTTTAGACGTACATAAGTTTGACAAATGGCACACAAAAAGTTAGCTTTATTTCAACTTTTTCATTTGACAGCTATCACGTTCCAATTGTGATCCAGATATGTTTAAACCATCTGTCAAAATGTTAGCGCGATACGAAACATAACTAAAGTTTTGGTTTGGTTGCGATGGAATACTGAATTATTTTAGAGCGGTGGCCCCATGGCAGCACTGTAACGTCTACCAACCCTCCTGGACCGATATGGTGGATTACGGTGTAATATCTATGTTCTGTCTGGATGGAGATCAGCGGTGGCCTTGTGGTCTCGAGAGCAGTGATGGCCCAGTGGTGGCCACGACGTACAAGTTAGTTGCAGGTCGCGTAGGGTGCTCTAAAAACGTTAAAGGAAAACTTTGGTTTGGAGGAAACCGACATGCTCTAGAGGCAAGAACTTCAGACATGTGACATCTACCAACCCGCACTGGGCTCGCGTGGTAGAATACGGCCTCTCTCTCTCATCGAGAGGAGGCTTGTGTCCCAGGAGTGGGAAAATTATAGGCTAATTATGTGTGACCCTAGCAGGTTCAAGATTCCTTAGCATAGAATTTTATCAGTAGTTAACAAGAAAAAAGTCAGCTGTTTCGGTGATAAATAAGGTCTATTCGGTGAAGGAAAGGTTCACCGTATAGACCTTATTTATGAAACAGCTGATTTTTTTATTTCCTTATAACCTTCGAGTTTGGACATCATCATCATCGTTCTCTAGATATTGATGTCGGCAAAACATGTCTTTTCCTCCTATAGTTCTATTATTTGTTATCTCGGGTATTAATTAATTAATTAATTTATTTGTTTGTTTAATTATTTATTTACTTATTTAGTTGATTATTTATACTTTCGGACAAAGAAATGTGCAGAGGCGGACTTAATGCAGGCATTCACTACATCCGTGCGCAGTTTCTGGCCTGCCATCGGACGCGTCCCCAGGTGGCGGATAGGGGAGCGGCCCCCAGATATGGGGGTTACCGGTTTACTGGCGCGGACCACAACCAGAAGTGGGGACCGCTTCGGCGGTCACATGTGCGGCGGGTCGGCCACCAGTCCAGGTGGCTGACGTGACCCGAACTCCGGGTCACCGTCGGGCAACCCGGTCTCCTCATTGAGAGGAGCTGGGGGCCCCGTTTGCCTCCGGGCAAACGAGTGGGGCTAAGAGGAAGGACACCTCGCTAAAAAACCCTTGGCTGCTGCGTCTTCTCGCACTAGAAGACGTACCCAGTCCGGCCCCTCCTTATGGGGGGACCATTGTGGGCCCGCCTTTTGGCGGGAATCGCCGGCGGGGGATTGGCTCTGCCATTTCCCATGACCCCGCCACTCAGACGATGTGGTTGTGCCTCTGTGGGTTTAGTGGGTATTCCCGGCTTCGGCTGGGCGAGTCCGACACACGCTCTTCGGGGTACGGTGCGTAAATGCATTACCAAAGCGTCAAAAAAAAAAGGCATTCACTACAAGTCAACCTTTAAGTAGTTGAAAACAATGATAGAATAAAAAACTCTTAACAAAGAAATATTTAAAAATACACTGATGATTTCATACAGCACATCAAGCTACTACAATCTGTCAGATTTCTCTATTAGATTTACAACTTTATCTTTAAAGCATTTAGGCTCTAGGTTGATTGGGAATTTGACAGTTACCCGAAACTGTCCAATTCCCAATCAACCTTGCTTATTTATTTTATTTATTTTAATAATTATAAGCTAGTGCTTGACTGCAATCCCGCCTGATGGTAAGCAGTGATGCAATCGTTGACGGTAAAGCGCACTAGTTTATTAAGCCTATTCACTTAAAAACCTTAGGAATAGGAAGGATGACGGCAGTTGAGCGAGGTGATGCAATGTTAAACCCAGACCAACACGACCAAACAATGCTGCGCTAGAGGGAGATTGATCTGGAGACTCTCCGCGACCAAACTCCCGACACAACAACATTTGGCGCATCATACCCGCCACACATCGCAACACAACTGCTCAGACCCGTCCTCCGTACGGCTTCACCGGACATCATGCCGGAACACGACGAATCGCTTGGCGGCAAGACTTTGTCTGGTGGGTGGTAAATTCTGCCGGCAGCTGATGTTATGGCCTACCACCGAGAAAATTATTCCCAACCCAGCTTGACCTCTTGTATGATTTTCAAAGACAAACAACAGTTGTCCAAGTCGGTACTCGGTGCGTGGATGGTGACCATTCATTACATACCGAGACATTTTTGTGCCTCGTGATGACCTCTTGTGATGATTTCACATCAAAAAAAAAAAACGTAGATTGTCACTAAAAAACCGTAGATTATCATGATTCCGAAATGTTAACATTCAAATTTGATCACATGACGTGTATGCAACACGATGTAACAATAAACACACAATTTGCCGCCAAATATCTACAGCTGTCATAATTCCATAGACAAAACGTTCAAAAAAGGTCCAAACTTTTTTCCAGGCAGTGAGTACCGCGTTAATTTTTGGCGCGTAAATATTGTATTCTGTGAACGAAAATAAAAATAAACCGAATTGTTTGAAGATTGATGGACTATTCGTGATAGCGTTTTATCATTTTTCCCACCAAAACCCGTGATTTTTGGCGTAACAATCGCCTTTTGTTTGGATATTTTTGCGCAATTTGCGTGGGTTCAAAAGACCAATTTTCATGATGATAATCGCATTTTATCTTAGTTTACACAATTTCTTGAATAAACAATTTCTTTTATCCTAAGTCACAAAACATTATCAATAGGTATTTGAACTTTACTAATTTTAGCGTCATTTATAGAACTTTAAAGAGTTTAGAATAACTAAAAACTGTTTGAGTGAAAGTTTATTTTAAATTCTGCTCACTTTTAGACAAGTTAAGTATTGTATTTTCCGAATGATTTATTGCTGAACAATGTAAAGATTAAATTCTCCTTGGTATTTTAACGTTGATGTGAAACGAATTTTAGACCAAAAAGGTTCGTAATTTAATTAATATGAGATGGCTTAGACAGGCTTTCATTATAACTTATAGCTTTATGTCATATTATCAGGATTTAGGACTACATACCTACTTTTGTCACGGGACTAAAAAAAAATTGTATTTTGAACTGTAATAGGTTTAGACATATAATAGGTTCACACACTATTATGGCCGCCACGACAATGGGTAGATTATTTTAAAATAATTATAA
Organism: Sesamia nonagrioides; assembly: GCA_017933935.1. Lineage (NCBI taxonomy): Eukaryota > Metazoa > Arthropoda > Insecta > Lepidoptera > Noctuidae > Sesamia > Sesamia nonagrioides. Next base: position 1,127,475 of record JADWQK010001879.1, read on the forward strand.
ACTAGTGCTTGTCCGCAATTCCGCCTGATGGTAAGCAGAGATGCAATCGTTGGTGGTAAAGCGCGCTAGTTTATTAAGAATATTCACAAAAAAAAAAAAATACTGAGTGAATAGGAAGGAAGCCGGCAGTTGAGCGAGGTGATGCAATGTTAAGCCCACCCCCCTGGAGACCTTCCACGTACCAAACTCCCGACACAACAACATTTTGCGCATCATACTCGACTAATGTTAACAAATTAGTCAGTACCTGATACGGCACTGACTAAGTATTTAATTAATTCGCCATGTTTTTATCATGTCCAAATTGTCTAGATGGAATCTCTTAATTTGGCGGGAACCGTCTACATTTTTACAAAAATGACACTATTCTAAAACTGATCTCTTGAACGACGTTATAGGATGATTGTGTTTTTCAGAGTGCAACATGCACACAGAAAAACAAAAGCAGTACCTATTGTAATGCGGAAGAAATGTACACACATCAAAAGTGTCTAGGGATCAACATATATTTTTGCAATAACTTTTCTCCTGATTGATATTAATTAAAATTTTCTTTAAGGATTCATCAAATAAAGTGTTTTCGTTTGTCACAGTAACGATAAACCAAGTCACCTTTGCATTAATAAAGAAATTTGCCATTTTCCTAATAAAGGGATATTTGACATTTGAACCACTAACACAAAAGTTCGAAAAAAAGACTGAAATAACAGTTTTCTCTAAAATTTTATTGGGTAACTTAAACAATTAATAATCCGTGTTTCTACCGCGAACACTAACAACACAAGAACATCGGTTTGGCATACTCAAAATGAGTTCATCCAAATCACGCTGTGGAATGGCCGCCCATGTTCGTTGCAACAACAAAAAAAGGTCTTCTTGCGACTGGATACCCTCCATATTCGGCAGAGCTCTTCTCTGTAGCATATCCCATGCATGCTCAATCGGGTTCAAGTCTGGCGACTGAGCAGGCCAGGGCAGGACATTGATGTTAGCTGCGGCGAGAGTCTGTCTTACAACTCTTGCGGTGTGCGGTCGTGCATTATCATGCATTAACTGAAATAAGGGACCGATTTGCACTTGTAGAGGAACGATGACGTCTGATACAATCGTTTCAGCATAAATTTGAGCGTTGAGGTTGCCTCTGATCCAAATCAACTCAGTTCTTCCGCCGATCCAAATACCCGCCCATACCATGATGGTTCCACCACTATAAGGATGGACTTCCTGGCAGGATTTTAATCGCTGTTGGCGTCCAGGGGTTCTCCAGTGTCGTATACGTCTTGTATCCGGTCTCATACCAAAACGAGACTCATCAGAAAAGCACACGAAACGCCATTGTTCTTCTGCCCAATTTCTGTGTTCAAGAGCCCATTGATATCGAATCCTACGATTGTGCATTGCTATAGGTGGTACCCGTAGCGGTCTTCGGGAATGAAGGTTCACTTCATGCAAGCGGTTTCTGACTGTTTGGTCGCTAATTAAGTTCCCTGAAGAGTGATGAAGCCTCACGGTTAACATCATGGCGGTTATTGTTGGAGCTCTTCGAGTTAAGATTTGAATGTATCGGTCTTGTCTCCGTGTGGTGCAGCGATACCGTCCTCCATGGCGCTCAGCCACGGTACCAGTGCTTCGGTAACGTGTCCAAAGTCGACTGATAACACTCTGACTTGTATTCAGAGCTAAAGCCACAGTACGTTGCCGGGAACCAGCTTCTATCATTCCCACGGCTCTGAGCATTTCTTCCCTGCTTAAATGACGTCGCCGCTCCATAATAACGTTGGTTTTAATCAGTAGTAGGGAAACAGTAGCACTAATAATGTCTTCAATGCGTTGTATGTTTTTATAGGGAAAATATTGACAGCTGATTTTCATCTTTTACTCGAATTTGATTCACAGTTCCTGATTCAAATTATGAAATGCACCAAAAAGGATCCATATAAATTTATAAAATCATAAATTTATTACAAAGCCACATCTCAATCTCAAGAAATCCGCATAAAAATGCTTGATCCCTAGACACTTTTGATGTGTGTATCTTCAACTAGTATTTACTCAACTCAAATGTTTGTGTGCCGAATGGTAGAATGTACAGACGACAACTGCGGGTTAAGCTACTCGAAACTGACAGATATTCCAATTAACCTAGAACCATATGAATACAATATGTAAAGAAAACCCTGTCCGATCCGTGAAGGTATTGTTAGGTATCGTTAACTGATTCTAATACAGCCTACAAAGCCGGGCTAAACTTAAAAAAAAATCCCCCAAAAAAATAAATGTTATTTCAAAAAAGCGAGGTAACGTAATGCATGTGCGGCAGGCAACCCGATAGGCATACATGCGCGGGTGAAGGGGGGCGGGGCATGCGGTACGTGGTCGCATCGCTATTCGCTCCGTCACAAATGGTGTTGTCAGTTTTTTAAAAATTACCAAGTTTCGGGGAAATTGGAATTAATTCCCGGGAAAAAAAGATTATTTCAAAATTCATTATTATTGTTACTATGATGATTATGTAAAATTTTATATTATATTTGGTCAAGTGTTTACCTAACCTTTATTATCCTTATGGGTCGGACAGGGTTTTCTTTACATATTGTATAATGCTTCAGCGATCATCATCATCATCATCTCAGCGTTTATCCCGGTTGCATCCGCAGCTTTCCCGTTGGAGCCCGGGGTCTGCTTTCCTGCACATTCTCCTCCATTTCGCGCGATCTTTAGCAGCCTGTGGTAAGAGATTATTGGCACGCATGTCATCTCTTACAACGTAAAGCCAGCACTTCTTTGGTTTACCCCGCTTGTTCCGGCCCGGCGAAGGCGCCATGGTAAGACATTTGTTACCCACGTAAGGGTCTTACGAAAACCACCGGTTTTCGTAAGACATGGCTGTACCAGCTGAGGCGACTCTTCTGCAGTTTGTCTGCTATGTCACGGATTTAAAGACTGCCTCGTATGCGGGAGTTCCTGATGCGGTCGTTCCGCGTAACTCCACACATCCATCTCAGCATATTCATCTCCGTGACATGCAAACTTAATGCTTCAGCGATATAGGTATTCAAAAATCCATTAAAGAAATTTTACAAATTGTAGTAGGCTAATGTGCTGTCTAATGTACATATGTACAAGCATTTTTACTAATATTTTATTGCAATACCTACTTTCGTTCATTCCTCACCAATAAAGACTTCTTGTTCTTATTCACTTGTATTTTTATTTTAAGTGTAAAAAAATGATAATTAGAAACCTCTCTAATGAAATTAAAAATTTTAAAATCCAATGTTTTTACTTTTAATTCAACAATATTTGACTATACCACGGAAAATGTCGATGTTTAGCCATTTAAGCAGTTGGACTGGTAAAGCGGACCCCAGACTCCAAAGCTGAAAAGGCTTCGGATGCGACTGGGATTAACGCTGTGATGATGATGATGATTTGACTATACCACAAAATGTGGCTACATCACAATTTATTTTGAATAATTAATATTATCAGCTTATCTATAAGCCTTTACCAGCTTTCAGAATTTGCGTTCTAAAGTCTCATAAATCATAGCACACAATAAAAATAACTATAATAATACAATGTACTACACAAACAGCACGCCATCTCACGACTGAATTCACTCAATTTGTCACTAATTCAACGCCATTGTGATGATGTCACACCGTTGACACTTCCCGCCTTTTTGCAATGGCCGCCATTGTTTCATGATGTTTTTTGACGTTGGATTTGAATATTCTATTTTTGTTTCCGTTTTTTCTTGTCGTTTTGCTGTTTATTTTACGTCTGACGAATGACGGGGCTTACGTTTTTATTGAGGGAAAATTTTGATGTCTATATAATTTGCAATAAAAAAAAAATGTAAGCCCCGTCGAAAACACGTTAAGCCGTTCGTCCCGGCTATCATTTATAGATCTTTGACAGTCGTTATGGGTTGTCAGAAGTCAGAAAGACTACCGGTCTAACCACGGGGTATCGTATTACCCAGTAACTAGATTGTGGCGGTCATATGCAGTCGCTCCATGTTAAATACTGGTATTCAGCTGAATCCAGTTAGACTGGTAGCCGACCCAACTATGTTGGCGAGAGGTTAGGCAGATGACGCGTACAACTTTGATCATCGATTATGAATAACCCCTTAAACACCATAGTGTTTATTCATATACGACGATGAAAGTTAAGTGACGTTAAAACGTCAAAAATGTATGGTTAAAAGTCACTAATCACTAGTAAACTTGAACCAACGTTTATGAATAGAGGGGTTAAGGTCATAGCATAGCACACTTAAATGACTCTGCTCCAACACCGCTTCCACCCAACACCACCCTAAACTAAGACGATTGTTCGCAGTCCACGCGGTGACAGCGAGCAGGCACCCAGCAGTCCACGCGGAGACTGCTAGCAGACGGCCAGTTACTCACACGCCGACCGCTTTTGCTTTTTGCGATAGACAAAGTTCCCGACTCACAACTCGAACTAGCAAATCAAATCAAATCAAAGCATTTATTTCAAATAAACCAGTTACAGGCACTTTTGAATTGTCAGAAGGTCGGTCAGCCAGTAAGGTGAAGCTAGTCGCCCATTCCAAAGAGTAGGTACCTATGGAGAAGAACGGGCAAGAAACTCCATGGACACTCTTTTAAGCAATTATTGTTATTGCACTTGAGGATGAAGAGAGAAGCGCAAGAAATAACAAATGAAGATTTTTGGGACTGGGTTCATAAAATGCTGAAATCAACCGACTGAGTGGCGACGGCGCGGCGAATGCTAGCATTGAGCGCGCGGACACCGCACCGACCGCTCGTCTACAACGTGCGGACTGCGAGGCGTCAACTACAGAGCAGTCTGACGGCGGGAAGCTCGCTGACAGCGAGCTGTGTGCTAATTTATGATGATAATGTAAAATATATCTAAAGAGCAATATTTAAAGCCCATATTTAAATTATATTCTTTTTGCCGGACGGGTGCAGAGTTGTGAAGGTGGGCAATGACCTTAAGTATTTTGCCCACTTATCTATCAGTTTTCTATTTGTAAAGACCAAGATTCTGACTATCGACATTCGTGGATCCGAATACCCAAATTTTTTTTTAAATTATTATAAACTAGTGCTTGACTGCAATCCCGCCTGATGGTAAGCAGTGATGCAATCGTTGGTGGTAAAGCGCACTAGTTTATTAAGCCTATTTACTTAAAAAACTTAGGAATAGGAAGGATGACGGCGGTTGAGCGAGGTGATGCAATGTTAAACCCAAGACCAACACAACCAACGATGCTGTGCCTGAGGGAGATTGATTTGGAGACTCTCCACGACCAAACTCCCAAGACAACAACATTTGGCGTATCGTACCCGGCACACATCGCAACACAACTGCTCAGACCCGTCCTCCGTACGGCTTCACTAGACATTATGCCGGAACACGACGAATCGCTTGGCGGCAAGACCTTGTTTGGTGGGTAGTAACTTCTGCCCGCAGCCGATGTTATGGCTTACCACCGAGAAAAAACTACCCAAATAATTAAACTCAATCATGGATTATTTTTATAATAATTACTAGCGTCTCGCGGTTTCTCGCGCGTAAGTAATAGTTAAAATAGATTTTGAGGAAAAACACAGCAGTGTACAAAAACAAAAATAATAAGAATAAATAAATAAAAAAAGTCTATCAGTTCTCAAAACAAGTACAAAAAAATTGTTAGACACCAGAAATACCAGACGTGTTTTTGGTTGTGGTTCGCTGGTGCCTGTGGTAGGTAGTAACACCTGTTATATAATATATATACTTATACATATGTACTTCTATAATAAATATAAAAATAGAATTTTACTCTTCTTTTAGAAAGTGCAATAGTTTGGTAGTCCCTAATGTCAGGCGGTAGAGAATTATTAAAAGTAATTAAAAAAAAACCGGCCAAGTGCGTGTCGGACTCACGCACAAAGGGTTCCGTACCATCGATTTATGAAATTAAAGGATTTAAGTTATTTGTATGAAAGATAATAGGCGGTAATAAGCGGTTTACGATTTACGAGGTATTAAAACAAAACTACTTACTAGATCTCGTTTAAAACAATTTTCGTTGGTAGTTTTTATAGTAATGTACATGATATGTTTTTCAGATTTTTCATTTTCTTATTTTAGAAGTGAGAAGGGGTGGGGGACCAACTTTTTCCCACTTTGGAAGCGTCTATCACGCAAACTTTTCGGTTTAGAAAAACAATATTTTAGAAAACTCGATATCATTTTTGAAGGCCTATCCATAGATATGCCACACGTACGTGTGTGATGAAAAAAAAAATTGAGTTTCAGTTCTAAGTATGGAGAGCCCCCAATATTTATTATTATTTTTTTATACGGACAGATAGACATGACGAATCTATAAGGGTTCCGTTTTCTGCCATTTGGCTACGAAGCCCTAAAAAGTAAAGTATTTAAATACTAAAAAGTATTTTCTCTTTTATTATGTAAGTAGCATGCACTGTCCCTTCATTTTTTGACACTTGTATCAAATAGCAAATTGGATCACCTAGTCTGCTTATCGATTTCCTTGCCAGAAACTCCTGTACATCGCTATCATATTTTACTATTCCCCAACACAGCTACAACCATAAAACTTACACTCAAGTGCCACTGAACTTTGAACCTCTTCAATACACGTAAACGCACAATTTTTCGCTTGGCTCCCTTCCAAACTGAAACATGCTATAAATATGGTTATCCTGGTCGGATTGGCGATCATTGGGAGTTAGGAGCGTACTGGCTTGTTCCCTGTGGTTCTGGCAAAGTGACTGTTAGCTATCACTTATTCATTTTCAGGCTTTGTAGTTGGTAAAGACCTATTTTGCGGTGGCTTGACTGATGTGATATGTAGATCTTATAATAAATCTGGAACTTTCCAAAGCCTATGTCTATGAGAAAACTTTCCAAAGCCTCGACCGCCTTCAGCTTTTAGGAGTTGAGATTTCTTCGAACCTAAACTTTGGGCGGTTCATTGGGTCCAAGGCCAAGGTGGCTGCCAGGAAAACTGGCGTTATCGCAAAGTTCCGGGGGTACTTCACATCAAGGCAGCTTCTAATGTTGTACAAAGCACAGGTCCGTTCGTGTGTGGAGTACTACAGCCACATTGAACAAAAAGATGCATTGAAAAACTTTTTTACAAAAAACACAACCGATTTTCAAAAATCACTACAAAGTGAAAAATAATTTCGGAAGTCGGTGTCTTTGGTTTTTGTATATTCCTTTTTGACACCGACTTCCGAAATTAATTATTTTTTTGTAGTGGTTTTGGAAGTCGGTTGTGTTTTTTGTAAAAGTATTTATTTTACACTTTTTAGTTGTGAAAAGTACTATGCAGTTGCATCCGGTCAGACTGGAAGCTGACGCAAATATAGTTGGGAAACGACGTAATTTTGTTTACTTTAATTTTTACCCGCAATTTTGAAGAATTCCCTCGACTGCCTATGGTCTTCATCATCAGATTTACTGCAGACCATTATTCTAAACCAATGGGTGTAGAGTTCTCATCAAATATAAATGAATTAAGTCCAAACATAAAGTAGATGCTGTAAACCGTTGACGAGTAAAGTCACAACCCGTCTAGGTGTAAAGTTCTTATCAATACAAATTAATCAAGCCCAAACACATCCATCATCCATCCATCATCAGATCTACTCTAGACCTTTATTAAATTGAAGTGCTTTAAAATACTTAATGAAAATACTAAGAAATGCACTAGTCGCCCCTACGATTTTTGAAAGTTCCCCTTGATTTCTCTGGTCTTTTATCATCAGATCCTGATGTCCTAATCATGGGACCACCTTGGAAATATCTTCTTTCCAACAAAAAAAGAATTATAAAAAACGGTTCATAAACGACGAAGTTATCTGCGAATAACATAAAAAAATAAAAGCATATACATGGTTGAATTGAGTAACCTCCTCCTTTTTGAAGTCGGTTATAGAAATAATAATAAAAGATTACGACGAATTGAGAAGCTCCTCTTTTGTTGAAGTCGGTTAAAATCCTCTCAATTTAAACGAAGCCGGGAATAAAACGCACATAGCATGCTTTCCGATGCACGGCGGTGTTATGGTAGGTAAAGATTGTTCAGGTCATCCATCCACGAACCAACCGCAGCAAGAGTAGCTTAACCTGATCGAACACATAATACGACTGTTATTACTCTGCCCCTCTGACATAAAGTACACCATCATCATGTCAGCGTTAATCCCAGTCGCATCCGAAGTTTTTTTTCAGCTTTGGAGCCTGGGGTCCGTTTTACCAGTGCAACTGTTGATTTTGGTTAAACTTCGATATTTTCCGTGAAGCGGCTGCCGTCTGACCTCCACACCCCGAAGGCGATATCGAAGCATTGCAGTTAGACCATTGTTGAACTTTTTAGAGCTCCAACAACCCGTAACGACTGCCATTAGATGTTCGTATGGCAACCGGGACCAACGGCTTAACGTGCTTTCCGAGGCACGACCAGACCAGTGCAAATATTCATATTCATGTATACAAATATTTGCACAACGCGGGGATCGAACCCGCGCCTCCTTGCGCAGCGGCTGCGTTCACTACCGCTACGCCACTGAGGCTGTCAGCTGACATAAAGTACATATCAATTGAAAAGGTAACGTTGGTACCGAAATTGAATACTAAAGGCGAAGGCGACACCTAACGCCTAAATAAAACGTTAAGTACCACTTAGAAAGAGGAATGATCATGACAGAGGAATAAAAAGAAAAATAGAAAGAATATTACTTAAGACGAATGAACAATAAACTTGGAATGATCAGGCGAAGAATTGTTTATTTATTGCTTCATTTATTAGAAAAAGGCTTTATTTCATTTTGGACGAGGGCCAAAAATGATGTTGGTGTTTTTAGAGGCACCGCATTTAGGCCAGTATTTTTTATTTATACAGAGTGGTGTTGATAATACTACAATAAATGAAAACAAGGATAATGCTAGTTCATATGAATAATCCTAAATCACAGAAAAACACCTAGAACAAAAAAAAAAAAAGTTTCAATCTAAATCGCATAAAATTAGAAACGGAATGGAACTAGTCCGTTTTTTTTATCTCTGACAATAGGAAAGGTTCCTATTGCAATGAGAATAAAGGTCACTATTAACTAAAATAACTGAGGTTCAAATGTAGTGTTGTTATCTAAAGTCCTTCGAAACTCACTTAAATTATAATCTTTACACAACGGCCTCATTTGTTAGTAAAATTAATCTTTGCGGATTTATTCCCCGATCCTGTTCGAATTTCAGAGGTAAAAGCAATTACAGAACACAATAGAACAATGTAAATAATAAAAGGATTTGTTCCAGGCTAACATAAAAGCGAAGTGATTTTAGAAACGCTTTCCACATAGCGACACAAACATTTGTTTTGACAGCATCTGCTCGATAATGGGGCCTATTCCTCTGTTCGCAAAGTAACCTAAATTGAACTTTATTGTACACGAGCTGTGCCCCGCGGTTTCACCCGCGTAAGCTTCGAACCGAAAGAGCTCAGTTGATATAAAATAAGCGCCTGTTAAAACAATGGGAGCAATATGCACGTCCGCGTTTGCTCCTGTTTTCGCAACATTTTTGTTCCTGCTCTGCTCCCATTGGTCATAGCGGGATGTTTTATAGCCTATGTCCCCTCTCAGGCTCTAGACTAAACCAAATTTAATTACAATCGGTTCAGTAGTTTTGGCGTGAAAGCCGGACAGACAGACAGACAGACAGACAGAGATACTTTCGCATTTATAATATTAGTATGGATTTTCTTTTGTATTTAATTATGAAGAGGACAGAATATAAATATTATTTTGTATATTATGATTTGTGTATTCTTCCTCTTCGTCTTCTTCAGCCTATATAGGTCCACTGCTGGACAAACACCTCCCCAAGTATTTCATTGCATTTGGTGGGTCTGCCATAATCCCCTCGCTAGGCAGGCGGGTTAGGGACCGCAGTAATTTGATATTCCACAGGAGAATCAAAACTGCAGCCACATTTGGGCTCGTGCTGCAAAATGTAATCTGGCTTCTTTGGATTCAGTAGAGAGGATGCACATTGCGATGCATTTTGGAGAGTGTGCGAGGGAGTTGCGTAATTTAATTCCCCACCTCCGTTCCACCATCGGACGACCCGTCGTACGGCAAGTTTCCACCCTTACGTTGTTAACACCACTATGATCCGGACGATGCGTTTTGCCTCCTCTTTTATACTGCCTACATCGAGGGACTGGAACAATTTGCCAGCGGAGGTGTTTCCGTCGGACTAGAATTTGAGTGTCTTCAAGACTAGAGTGAATAGGCTCTTAATTAAGTTCGCGGTTCATCTTCAGGTTCAGGTTCAGTGCATCTTTTTCTCTCTATTTCAATTAAGAAAAGGACAGAAGATAAAATATTAGTTTAGACCTGTCAAATTAGTTCGCTCTTGACGTATATTTGGTCGCCTTGTTTATAATCGCGTCTAAACTGTCTATGGAGTATCTTAATTTGACAGGATTAGGGTCGGCGCATACGACGGAGTTTTCTCCGCGACGGAGAAAAAGTACGCTCCGCGAATAAAAGTCCACCGCGGATTTACCGCGAACTCAACGCACACGGTGTGCGGTCATTTGTTGCCTAGAAATGTACAGAAGTGAGAGCACACAGCGCGGACTAAAGTCCGCCATGTGCGTTGCTTCGCCGAGTCACACGAGTTCTATTTTATTCGGGGACTCCCCGTACTTTTGTCCGGGCCGCTCTCTGCATGTCCTCGGTTATTCGGGGAACTGTTTTGTACGCGGTACTTTTAATCCCTCGTTTGTGTTACTCGATACAGTTGTAAGCGATCTATTTTAGCGGACAAAAAGTCCTCGGATTAAAATCCTTCGTCTGCGCAAGCTATTAAGAGTGGACTCTAGTGCCGAGGAATTTGAGAAATAGGTATTTGAAGAAACTATTGCCGTCGCGCCGCTTTCAACCTTTCCCCGTAAAGTGCGAAAGGGACAGTTGCAACTCAGGCTTATTTTACCAACAAAAACGTTGACCAAAAGACGTTTAGTATTCCGCTGTTTTCTTTTCAAAACACGACAGATCTCAATTATTTTTATATAAAAAGTTAGAGGATGAGTATACCTATGCCTTTATTCCTTTCTTTTTGTCAAAAACATATCACATACGCCTAATATTTGCCTAATAGTCGTCTGAACATCGCGGTAAAAATGGGTTATTTTACGGGATTTTGAAATATCACATTTCTTTTATTTACTAAGTTTTCGAAAAAATCAAATGAATAATTTTTTTTTTTTAATAATTATAAACTAGTGCTTGACTGCAATCCCGCCTGATGGTAAGCAGTGATGCAATCGTTGAGTGTAAAGCGCACTAGTTTATTAAGCCTATTCACTTAAAAAACTTAGGAATAGGAAGGATGACGGCAGTTGAACGAGGTGATGCCATGTTAAACCCAAGACCAACACGACCAAACGATGCTGCGCTAGAGGGAGATTGATCTGGAGACTCTCCACGACCAAATTCCCGAGACAACAACATTTGGCGCATCGTACCCGCCACACATCGCAACACAACTGCTCAGACCCGTCCTCCGTACGGCTTCACCAGACATCATGCCGGAACACGACGAATCGCTTGGCGGCAAGACTTTGTCTGGTGGGTGGTAACTTCCGCCGGCAGCCGATGTTATGGCCTACCACCGAGAAAAATTGTAGAAAAAAATAATTGCTCTAAAAGTGTTATCCAGGAAGAAAACAGCGGAATACGTTTTTATGGAGAAAACGCCACTAGAGTCCCCTCTTAACAACACAACATTATTTAACCATCCCGGATAGGAATGTAAGCCGCAAAGTCATAAACAAAATTGAGCTGAAAAAAATAAACATATCGACTCAATATTTTACACAACCATTTTGTAAGGCTGTCAGTAGCAAAAAGGTTTCCGAATAAAGATAACAGCTTTATTAGGGAACGGTGCCATCTTTGAATTTATTATACACTTGTGATCACTAGGCGATAGGGTGAATCGGAGAGTATTTGTGCGTTTACCCTTGGAATAGGGGAAATTTTTAGATGGAGTGCTGATCGTCTTGGTGAAAGGAAAAATATTCTTACAATGGGTCTCATTGTGCTGTGAACATTGTGGTTACACTTGTAGGTTTTACGATAACACTGTCTGTACTTTTATGGTAGTTCGTCACGTACAGAAGCTACACACAGCCGAGATGCGAATTCTGCGTTGGGAGGGCGGGGTTACGCTTAGAGACAAGTTGCGCAATGAATATGTGAGATGTACCTTTAAGGTTGCACCAATTGCAGATAAAATCACGGAGGCTAGACTGAGATGGTAGGGTCATGTACAGCGAAGGCCGGACGACCATGTCGGGAAGAAGTGGCTTTCCATGGCTACAAAGATGAGAGGGTGGGGAAGGCCACCAACTACATGGATGACGAATATCCGCAAGGATATGCAGCAGTTGGGACTTTCAGAAGACGACGTATACCAGCGGAATAAGTGGCGCCTCAGAACCAGGAAAGCCGACGAAAAGGCGAGGCGAAAGAGAGAGAGAGAGTATATACGAAACACGAAACACGTGTCTAGTGTATTTATGTAAAGAGAGAGAGAGTATATACGAAACACGAAACACGTGTCTAGTATATTTATGTAAAGAGAGAGAGAGTATATACGAAACACGTGTCTAGTATATTTATGTAAAAAATCTATGTACAAAATTTCAAAAAGATATCATGAAAAACCACCAAGTTCTGAGCTTGTTATCTTACCTGGTTGTCCAAACAAAAATATGGGCAACCAACGCTCCGCTCGTGCGTTGACCTGCATGCGCATGGCATGCGCCAAGTACTATGATACTGTAAACTGAACTTGTGCGCTCAGTAACCACACTGTATCAACTTCTAAATGTATTTGGGAAAAGTATAACACGATGTAAAAATGATTGCAATCGAAAATATATAAATACTAGCTTTCCGCCCGCGGCTTCGCCCGCGTGGAGTTCGGTTATATCACGCTTTTTAGATATTTCTCGAGAATATCATTTTTCCGGGATAAAAGGTAGCCTATGTCCTTTCTCAGGGTCTAAAGATTGTCTGTGCCAAATTTCATCAAAATCGGTTGAGAGGTTTAAGCGGGAAAGCGTAACAGACAGACAGACAGAGTTACTTTCGCATTTAAAATATTAGTAGATATGGATGATGGAATTTTTCGTTGTAATTTTTAATCTGTTGTTATAAACTTGACTGCGATTCCGCTTGATGGTAAGCAGTATTGCAATCGTTGATTGTTATGAGCATTAGCTTATTATGAGCATATTCACTGTATACTTTTTTTTTGTAGTGTGGCACTAGTTATGACTTTGTGCCAATTTCAAGTAATATAAAAATCTTCAAAAGTTCTTCTTTCTTTCTCTTATGGCTTCGCACGGTTTGTGCATTTAGCCAATGTCACGTAATGAATTATTCATGTCGAAAAAGACGGCCGCGCGAACCAAACACTAGGAGAAAGATTTGGTACAAAGCCATGATGTGGCCACTATGCTACAATATTTCACTGTTCTTTATGAATTACTTGCTTTCCGCCCGCGTGGAGTTCGGTTATATCGCGCTTTTTAGATTTCCCTCGGGAATATCAAAATTTTCCGGGATAAAAGGTAGCCTATGTTCTTTCTCAGGGTCTAAAGATTGTCTGTACCAAATTTCATCAAAATCGGTTGAGAGGTTTAAGCGGGAAAGCGTAACAGACAGACAGACAGACAGGCAGACAGACAGACCGACAGACAGACAGACAGAGTTTCTTTCGCATTTATAATATTAGTATGGATTCACTGAATACACTTTTTACTATATAAATCACGCGTTTCTATTTAGTAAACGACACTATAAATAATTTAAAAGTCCTATGAAAAATGAGCGTGGCACTCATCTTAGCTCCCGCCAAAAACCCGCACTCTATACTTAAAGACACACACATATATTTTACCACCGAGAAAACGACTTACGGGCTTCTGACTATCCGGCACGACTGTCATAGACCTACGAATGACAGCTGTCAGTTGGCCGTTATCTTATATATTGTGGTGTCTGACCAATTTCAGAAGTCGCAGGCATACGCTAGTTTTAAATAAAATATCAACAAACACAAAACAACAAACGTATTGGAAATCAGTTTTCACCTCGTAAAGTTGGTTAACAATGGCATAAATGAGTTAACAGTGGTACCGCCATTTTATTGCCAATAAGAGGGTAGACGGTGTTTTTATGTCACGCTATAATATTGCTCCAATAGCTACCGTCTGCGGAACTGGTCGTGAAACTTCTGGGCGACTAGCTTTATATGTGGTATATCAATCTGGCAATTATGTTGCACAGGCCAATTTACGTAATCAAAAACGTCTAAATCCAGTCCAGTCTAAATCTCATCTCAGTGATATAATCAATGTCAAAACTTATGAAAAATTAAGGGAAATTACAGATATTAAAGGTTCTGATTCTCTTTGTTCAAAACAATACTAAATTTAAGTTTAGGTACATAATAACAGGGAAGGAAAACATCGTGAGGAATCCGGCATGTCCTAAAACTAAAAACTTCGAAGACATGTGACATCTACCAACCCGCACTGGGCATAGTGGGATTCTTCTTCTTCTTCTTCAGCCTATAGATGGCCACTGCAGGACAAAGGCCTCCCCCAAGGCTTTCAACGCTGACCGGTCCTGTGTTGCCCGCATCCATCGGCTTCCCGCGACCTTCACCAGGTCATCGGTCCACCTTGTTGGGGGCCTCCCTACGCTGCGTCTTCCAGTACGTGGCCGCCACTCCAGAACCTTAATGCCCCATCGGCCATCGGTTCTACGAGCAATGTGCCCTGCCCACTGCCACTCAAGTTTAGCGACTCGCAGAGCTATGTCGGTGACTTTGGTTCTTCTGCGGTTTGGTTTTTCTGTGGATAGTGGGATTATTATAGGCTAATTATGTTTATTTAAGTTTAGTGTATCTTATATAATTATTAAGTTTAAAAAAAAAAACCACTTCGACTTGAGAACCTCTTCGAATCGTCGCGGATTTTTTAACGTATATAATATATTGACGAAGCATAAAATAATTTGTACATACAGGGGTCGGCACTCGAAGTGTTATCAATTCAAAATGCTGTAATTCTGTTAAACATGAGCATATTTATTTAAAAACTTCAGTATCGAAAAAAGACATATACAATAAATAAAAAAGAAGAAGCTATTGTTTGATATGGCCACCTTTAGCGCGGATAACAGCATCGAGTCTGACCGAGAAGGCTTCACACGCTGCACGAATGTGGTCTGCTGTTATTTTGTTCCATTCTCGGCGAAGCGCAATCTTCAAGGCGTCGACCGTCTCATATTTTTTTGTTGACACTTTGGCTTCTAGAATTGACCGTATGGAAAAATCCATTGGGTTTAAGTCCGGGGAATATGGTGGCCATTGTTGCGAAGAAATGAAGCTCGGAACATATTCTTGTAAAAAAATTTGGGTTTCACGAGCTTCGTGCGATGGTGCCGAGTCTTGTTGAAAGGTCCAATGATTTCTACCAAATTGCTTACGTGCCCAAGGTAACAAAGCAACGTTTAAAATCTTTTTACGGTAGATCTGCTGGTTTATCTTTACACCCTGGTCAATGAAAACGAGAGGTGAGCGTCCCATGGCAGTTACCGCCGCCCAAACCATCACAGATGCTGGTGCTTGCTTTCGCAAGGCAATTCGTTGGTCTAAATTGTCATTTGATTTACATTTTAACCATACGCGATCATTTTGCTTGTTCACATATTGCTGAACGGTAAAAATTTTTTCATCGGAAAATACCAAATTTTCAAGCAAGCTATCAACGTGCAAGTGCTTTAAGTTCTTAGCTCTTTCTAGACGAACTGTTTTTTGTGCAAGTGTCAGATCTTGCACTTTTTGTAATTTGTAGGGCTTCAGTTGAAGTTTATTTTTTAATATGCGCCCTATGCTCCGGGCAGATACATTAAGACTTTTCGCCAATTTAACTGCGCTTTGTCGTGGATTTCGTTCAATTCTAGCCTTTACCTTTCGAACCATTGCTGATGATGTTGCTGTTGTTGGATGTCCACCTCCATGACGTTTTTTGATGCTTCCCGTATCATTGTAACGCGTGATGGTCCGATACACAAACATTTTGTTCAAATGTAAATGTCCTAGCTCATTAACGATGGCTGCCTGCGATTTTCCAGTCAAATACAAAGCAATGACACTGTTTCGTTTGACTTCCATCTGCAAAACTTTTTTTAACAACGACGAATACTAGTAGGCTTTTGTTAGTTTACTAACAATACCATACACTAAGGAATGTGAAAAAATGGGCGCCATATTGCAAACAGTTTAGTTGCTATAGCAACGTAAAATTAGTAACACACTTCGAGTGCCGAACCCTGTAGTTTTGTTTTTTTTGTCCTTTGTCTCGTATGAATTTGGAGAAAAACATCCTAGCCTATCCTAATGGAAAATGGGGGTGATATATTGTTTCCACACAGATATTATGTAGTATACTGCTTTTTAGGGTTCCGTAGCCAAATGGCAAAAAACGGAACCCTTATAGATTTTCATGTCAGTCTGTCCGTCTGTCCGTCCGTATGTCACAGCCGTTTTTTTCCGAAACTATAAGAGCTATACTGTTGAAACTTGTTAGGTGGATGTATTATGTGAACCGCATTAAGATTTTGACACAAAAATAAAAAAATAATAATTAATGGGGGCTCCCCATACTTAGAACTGAAGCTCCATTTTTTTTTATCAATCACATACGTGTGGGGTATCTATGGATAGGTCTTCGAAAATGATATCGAGGTTTTTAAAATATTTTTTTTTCTAAACCGAATAGTTTGCGTGACAGACGCTTCCAAAGTGGAAATAAGTTGGTCCCCCTCTAACTTCTAAAATAAGAAAATGAAAAATCTAAAAAATACAAATGATGTACAGTCAAGACCAAAAGTCGAGTTGCAATCTCACAAAACTATGGCCAAGCAATACTAGTTGTAGTTACGACCTTCTTCTATAATAAAGTTTGATACACACTCATACACTTGCTGCCCGCTTATGATTGTTAGGTACTACTTACTAATTTCAACGTCTACAGTAAGTGTTTCAATGGCCTAACGGTTTTCGCCTTGATAGGCGTTCAAGGTGGTTCGAGTTCAAATCTAATAACTTACAAAAAAAATTTTAAATGTTTATTGGTGAGTTATGAATGCTGACAACAAAAATATCTAAAAATACCGATCTGCAACTTAAAGATGATACTTTCTTTTAAGATTTCTTCTATATTAGAGTCATTATAAAAGATGACGGTAGACTTGAAAGAATCTGAATCACTCCTTCACAAAAAATATTCTGCTACCTACAATAACTATTATTAGCTACAATAACTCAAATAATATTACTTAGCTGTTGTTGGTTGGTGAACATATAGTTACCAGTTTGTGTTATTAGTTTTAATTTTTAATCAATATGCAGCAATATATCTCAAATATCATATGAAACCGGCTTTTGTGTAAGTTGTTTTTATTATTATTTATGTAAGGTGCAAACCAATCGCTTGTAGCAAGTGTGTAATAAAATTGTTATTGTTTTAGAGAAATACTGTAAGCCGTTGGAGGTCAAGGTCAAGAGGTTGGAGGACGAAGGTAGCTGTCGAGACAAGTGAAACGAAACGACAATATTTACCGCTGAATAAACTTTTAAATCGTGCGAAGAAGATAGGTTGCATTTGTGGTTTAAAAATAAATTGGTGAGGCTGGTGGAGTCTAATCGAGCTAAACAAAAAAAAAAAAAAAAAAACTATTTATAACAAAAACAGTGCAGAAGTGTCCTACAGAGTGTTTTAAATATATACCAATAAATATCTTAATAACGGACTCTAAACCATCTCTAAAGTAATTTAGCTAAGTGACAGTAATATGTTCGGTTGGCTTAATGGCTAACAGATGTCGCCTTTTGCAATTTCAATACAAATTACTTTTGGTAAATTATAAAAACAATAATTTCGGAATTCGATAAGAAATAAGTTCGTTTACTTTTGAACTAAGAAAGCGCTTGAAGATTATAATCTCATGCCATCAAACTCCGAAAAAAGTCACTACAGGATGGCAGCATTAGTACCATGCTATACACGCAAAAAAATTATAAATGTAATAAGCACTATTATGTGTTCTAAGTATAGATTATTTTATGATTGCAATAATATTCAGGTTAAGCTTCAATCCTCTTTTCTTTAAGAAAATGAATAATTAAGCTATAACCTCTTTAATCATAATATACGTATAATATTATAATTTTCATATCTAACAACCAAAAATGATTTTTTGTATTTTTTACCATAACAATATCATAAGTTTGTCAAGGATTACTTTTATATAAAATATTACAATGCTGCCGTTTCAACGTTTGTTTCATTTGTTAGTATAAGTATATCTTTACCGAATAATATATAACTTTATAATATATTGCATTATAATATGCTTATTGTTTTATTTTTATATATTTTTTATTATATTACCCCTATAGTAAACTAAAACATATAATAAAACCCTTTTTTGGGATAAATATTCAATAAATTTTCCTATTTGTTTAAATATTATTTGCAAACATTTTTACTTTAAAATACAAATCAATTATCATAATTTTAAATTATATGAAACAACAAAAAGAGTTGCCTATAATAAGGATCGAACCCACAATCGCTCGCTTTTGATAGCACCATTGTTAAGTGCGGCCGCTAACTCAACTTCAAATGAAGTAACGAAATTTTGCATTACTTTAAAGAAAGACGAAGACTGCGATAAAAAATAATGCGGTAGTGTGCGTGGCCGGTTTAGCGCAGGCGACAGTAGTCTTTAAGGTGGGAATGGACTTCTACAGCTGATAGTACATTACTATAAAAACCTGCCTATAGGTCCGGGTTAGGTTCCTGAAACAAAGGTTCTTCTAAACTCATTATAAATTCTATCTATCCTTTTCCCAACTAAGATAGCGGTCAG
This sequence comes from Sesamia nonagrioides, assembly GCA_017933935.1. Classification (NCBI taxonomy): domain Eukaryota; kingdom Metazoa; phylum Arthropoda; class Insecta; order Lepidoptera; family Noctuidae; genus Sesamia; species Sesamia nonagrioides. Next base: position 1,146,518 of record JADWQK010001879.1, read on the forward strand.
CTTCTAATCTACCGGATTTAGCTGAATACCAGTTTTTTACAAAGAGCGATCGCCTATCTTACTTGCTTAACCCAGTTACCGGGTAATAAAATACCCTACGGTAAAACTGATTGTCCTTTTTTGTTTGGGATGGAAAATTATCAAAAGACCTCTACCACTCTGGGCGGAGTGGAGTGTCTGACTTTTACTGACTAAAACCCGTGTTTTTTGCTTGTCTGTGCGCCAGGGCCACAGGGCCCAGGCCAAAAAATAACAACCGACTTCCAAAAAACACTACAAAGTGAAAAATAACTAATTTCGGAAGTCGGTGTCTTTGGTTTTTGTATATTCGTTTTTAAAATTAGGTTATCATCAGATTTACTGCAAACCATTATATTAATCCATATAGGTGCAAAGTTCTCATCAATATAAATGAATTAAACCTAAGCACAAAGTTGCTTATGTGAGGTCTCTTAACTGTCCTTCGTCTTTATCATAAGACCCCTAATGACAATCACAATGCATCTAGGTGTAAAGCTCTTAGCAAAACAAATTAATCAAGTACAAATTCAAGGCTGCCGGCGGAAGTTACCACCCACCAGGCAATGTCTTGCCGGCAAGCGATTTGTTGTGTTCCGGATGATGTCTGGTGAAGGCGTACGGAGGACGGGTCTGAGCATTTGCGTTGCGATGTGTGCCGGGTACGATCTTACCGGGATCCGAGATACCGGGGACGGTCTCCATATCAATCTCCCTTTGGCGCAGCATCGTTGGTCGTGTTGTTGAGTTTAACATTGCAACACCTCGGTTAACTGGCGTCTTCCTTCCTATTTACTCAATTTTTTTTTGAGTGAATAGGCTTCATAAACTAGTGACCTTTACCATCAACGATTGTATGACTGCTTACTATCAGGCGGGATTGCGGTCAAGCAATAGTTTTTACTTATAAAAAAAAAAAATAAGGTAGCTGCGGTGAATCGTTGAGGAGTTCCCGCGACTGTCTCTCAGCTCCATCATGAAATCTACTGCAGATCTTAATTATAACACATATGGGTGCAAAGTTCTCATTAATATAAATGAATTATGTAAGTCCAAACCCAAGGTAACTACTGTAAACCATTGAAGAGCTACCTGAATTGGCCTTAGTTTTTATCATCAGAGTCTTAATGAGAGTCTCAACCCATCAACAACAATACAAATTAATCAAGCACAAACGCAAAGTTTCTGCTATGAATCGTTGAGGTGTTCCCTCAACTGTCCTTTTTTTTTCTGGATGGGAAATCATCAAATGACCTCTGCCGCTCTGGGGGGAGTGGAAAGTGAGAACTTTTACTGACTAAAACCCACCCGTGTTTCTTTACTTGCCTGTGCGCCAGGGCCACTGTTTCTTTTTTAAACAACCCGCAACTCTGACTCAAGAGGCATCGGTCTTCGCGGGGGTCACGATGTGCTGACATCTCTTTGTGTCCGTGAAATACGACGCATCGTTGATTCGGGCCTGGTCCTTACCGGGCAGCAAGCTGCCCACTGCTCACCGCCAGCAGGCCTACGGTGGCCGGGAGTTCTATGTTGTCTCCCGACCAGGGCGTCTCCTGCGGCGGCTGGTGGCGTGAGGGCACTGGGATTTCTGCTGCCTTACGCGCTCCGCCTCCTCCTTTGCCAGCATCACTGCTTTGCAGAAGGTGACGGCCAGCCATGCACTCTCGCTCCGGACTATGGACGGACCAGGGTCGGACGCGAGAGCTCGCCGTCGATAGCCGCCATGAGGACGCGGCGGTGTTCTACCCTAGCCGGGCAGACCTCCACACTATGCTCCACCGTGTCCTCACGGCGATCCACACAGTGGTAACACCTTGGCGTTTCCTCCCTCCTTATACGGAACAGGAACCTCCCGAAACAGCCGTGTCCAGTGAGGACCTACATCAGGCGGAAGGTGAGGGCACCGTGGCGCCTCTCTAGCCACTCCTCAAAGAGGGACTTATCGCCGCTATTGTGGCGTGCCCGGCACTGGGTTGCGACAATCGCACTCTCCACGTCGCCATGATATCCCGCCGAAGCTCTGTCGGCCGACCTACGATTTCTCGCGGCAGCGGAGTTATGCCTCCTCTCGCCACTCCCACGTGTGGGCGAGGGCTTTGGCCTCCAGATCCCACGGCGGCAATTTGGCAGCGGAGACCATGCGGTATCCCCCGATCAGCCGAACGGCTATGACCTTCTGGGAGGCGGTAAGGCACCAGGCTGGTCGCTTCCTTAGCAATCGTGCCCATACCGGTGCTCCGTAAAGGGCCATGGACCGCACGTCCCTCACGTAGAACCTCCGGCAGCAGGTGTTTTGTCCTCCTTGATTGGGGAGGACCCACCTCAGGGCAGCCCCAGCCCGTTCTAGTCTGGGACGCAAACGACGGGAGTCCTCCTCGAAGTTCCACCTGCTGTCGAGGACGAGTTCCAGGTACTTTATCATCGACCCGACGCCGAGATGAACCCCTCCTACAGTTACGTGGGAATCTGACGGTGGTGCGTTCCAAGTACCATGAAAGCACATGGATTTGTGCAGGGCCTCCTAGAGACCCAATTGCCGGATCCTTTCGACGATTTTTGCAACTCCGAGGGTCGCTGCATCGGCCGCCGCCTGGTGCGACCTCCCATATGCCAGAACTAGCGTGACGTCAAAAAAAACCCGCCACACATTTCCCACTCACTGCAACTCCCGAAAGCCAGAATCAACAGAAATCAACAGAAACAACAAAAACGCCGAGCAATGAAGCTCGACGAGTCCCGGAGAAACGATTCAACTGTCTTGGGTCCCGCAACGAAATTAATCAGAAAAGAATAGCGGAGGAGTAAGAAAAACGATATTTTATCCACTTCCCTCCATAACAAGCAGGAGACAGAACAGAACTAGGCCAATCGGTACAAATGGACATTATTGCAACTGGGAGAAGCACAGATTGCCAAGCACCATGGAATAAATTTTGATTAAGTTAATGAATGGGTCCTAAGTAGGTATGTGCTGTTACAATTGATTCCACACGACGAATGATAATAGGTATGGCAAAAAAAAACTACAACCAATTTCCGTGCGCCTGAACGCACGGAAATTGGTTCTAGTTTCTACAAGGTCCGTATAATAAATGACTCCGGATGTAACTTGTACACTATCCAACATAATATTGCGTTCATTCTGCCAAAGAACACACTCCCACAAGATGTGATGTGCGGACTGTTCAAATTCACAGTTCGATGTAGAACATTGACACAAAGGCGAAGGAACAAGTTTAAAAGAATACAGTTTACTTTTAAAGTTGCCATGACCTGTGAGAAATTGGGCAACGCAGTGGTCAACCTCCAGCCATGTCTTAGCCAGCCGATCGCCTACGGATGGAAAGAATAGATGGAGGTCCTTGATGGAATTATCCCACCTACTTTGCCATTCGGATAAGAGGTCCTCCCAGACGTCAGTCTGAGGTTTAAATAAACTAGAAATTCTATTGAGGTCGCGTTGTGTAACAAAGTTAGTGTCCATGACCTCCCCTCTCGCGGAGTAGTACATTGAAGCACGCCGTTGTACTTCAAGATCGACTGGAAGTACATCTGCCAGTACGGGTAAGGCTTCAGTACTGACTGTTCTATACGCCTTGCATAAAAATATATTATCAATGCCAAACGTTGGCTTTGAAGCAGTTAATGTCGTGCCGCTCCTATGCTGGCCCTATCGGCCCAAACAGGTGCACCGTAGCACATACATCCTAAGTAGGTAGCTCCATATATAGTTTTTAATGTTAGGAATGATAGACCCCAAGTTGCTTTGGATATTCTAGTTAGGGCATAAAAGTTGCTTTTAGCTGTTTCGCCAACTATTTTTATATGTTCGATAAATGAAAAATTCCTTTGACCATACCAAGGTAGCATACGGATTGCTGTTTTTTAACGGGAACGTTATTAAATTTAATAGTAGGCAATGATTTAAGATTACCTTTTAGTAGAAGTTGATAGGTTTTATGCGGCGCAAATGCTAGGCGTTTACGATCACCCCACTGAGATATTAAATTTAGGCAAGTATTGGGCAAGTTCACAAGTCCAGCTCGGGTACTTGACTGAATGAGCAGAAGGCCATCGTCCGCGTAACCAGTAAGTGAACAGCCGCAAGGAAGCGGGATCGCGAGGAAATCATCAAAACCCAAATTCCATAAATAAGGACCAACAACTGAATCCTGAGGACATTCCATGGTTAGTGCTTTAGTACTAGAAAAATGACCGAGTTTAAGTACCGCGGAACCGTTTATAAAGTACGAGTAAACGAGATTATATATGTTTTTATAGCAACCGCGGGTTTTTAATTTTACCGTGACGTCAGCGTAACAAACTACGCTGGCGCCGATAGGGAGGCCGGCGCGCAGCAGCCAGTCGTACCCGATGTTCCACAGATGCGGCCCCAAGAACGATTCTTGTGGAACACCGCACGACATCTCATGCCGGTTCTACACTCCTCGTATTTGTAAACATCTTCATTTTTAATGTCTGGACTTGAAAAAATACGATGATCCCTGAGTTTGTTTCGGCTTTTCTTCTCAAGGAGAACACAGGAGTTCGGAAATGCCGGCTCCAACTAGTTAAAAAAAACTTCTTTTATAGATTTCAAAATATTAAATTGTAGTGCTTTAAAATACTTAATGGAAATACTAAGAAAAGCACTAGTCACCCCTTCGATTTTAAATTTCCCCTTGATTGCTTTAGTCTTCCATCATCAGATCCTGACCTGGTGACTATGGAACCACCTGGAAAGTATATATACCCTTTCAAACAAAAAAATAATTTTACAAATTGGTCTAGGCGTCTTAGAGTAATCGGTGAACAAAAATAAAAAAAAAATAATAAAAAACATAAAAGATTACGATAAATTGAGAACCTTCTCCTTTTATTTGAACTCGGTTAAAAAATAGCGAGCGCAGTTGTTACACTGGGATGAAATTGCATTTCCGAAATGTTGATCAGATCCGCCACTTCCATCTCCTTCAATTTCCGTTTTTTTTTTTTAATTGGGCACCTTATATATTACTCACTCATCACCAGGGTCAACTGCCCCAGCTTACCCCAGTGTGGCTACGCCCGTGCCTCACGCGCTCCAACTCCTCCTTTGTCAGCATCATTGCTTCGCAGAAGGAGGTTCGAGATCGCCGCCGATCGCCGCCATGAGGACATGGCGGTGCTCAACCCCAGTTGGGCAGACCTCCACCGTGTCCTACCAAGAGCTTAATGTGCTCTTGGAGTATATAAAATCAGTCAATTTACCCATCCACGCATCAACCACGGTACGTGTAGCTTAACCAGTCATAAAAAACATGCCTCTATACTTACAGTTACAAGGTTGTCCTTAATACCGTAAAGCCTTATAATAGTGCTATTACAATGGAGGGTAACACTATTATAGGAACATTATATGACTGTTATGAGCTGTCTAATGTCCTTTATGACAGCAGGCCACCGTTAACACTGGCTGTTCAAATACTGATGCCCTTAATTGCAACTGTTTTAAATTTGGAACGTTTACAGAGTTACTTTATGTGGTTTTAATGTCAAAGTTATGTAAATAAAATTTAATATACTTACCTAATATATTAGTCTCTGCTTAATTGTTTGTCGCGCTGAGAGCAAAGGGCTCTTTATAATAACCCTATTACGACACCACGTCACACCACGCCTCGCCACGCCACACCACGCCACGCAACGCCTCGTCACGCCACGCCACACCTCACCACGCAACGCCTCGTCACGCCACGCCACAACTCGCCACGTCACACTACGCCACGCAACGACTCGTCACGCCACGCCACGCCTTGCACCGCCACGCAACGGCTCGTCACGCCACGCCACGTAACGCCTCGTCACGCCACGCCAAATTATCATTCGAAAACACACTACCTGGAAAATGCAGTATCTTTTGTCCTAATCCAAGTCATGACTACTTCAACTGATTATGATGGGCAAGGTGGAAGGGAAGAGGCGCGCTGGACGAAAGAGAAAGTCGTGGCTGCGAAACTTCAGGCAGTGGACCGGCATTACTTCCGTCGAAACCTGTTCCGACTTGCGGTTGACAAGACCGAGTACAACAAGCTGACGGCGAACCTTCAGGATTGAAGAGGCACTGTAAGAAAAAGAAGCCGTAGTGTACCTGTGAGTCTCGCCGAAATCTGTTCAGGTAAAAAAGGTAAAATACAGACAGAGTAAGATACAGACGTCTGTCCTGTTTCTATTGCATTATAATTACGATTAACTAGCTGCGCCGCGTGTTTTCACCCGCGTAGGTTTCGATATGTTTTTATATGCTCCGCTGCTATGTGTCGTAGCGTGATGCGTGAGCCTTCCTGGATTAATGGGCTATCCAACGTAAAAATAATTTTTCAAATCAGACCAGTAGTTTCTGAGATTAGCGTGTTCAATCAAACAAACTCTTCAGCTTTATATATTAGTATAGATTAGTATGGATGTCGCAGTTAATTAGTTGAATTAGTCTTTTAGTTCTTCTCTCGCTGGTAGGCCATAACATCGGCTGCCGGCAAAAGTTACTACTCAACAGACAAAGCTTCTTCTTCTTCAGCCTATAGAGATTCACTGCTGGAGAAAGGCCTCCCCCAATGCTTTCCACAATGACTGATCTTATGCTGCCCTCATCCACCGGCTTCCCGCGACTTTCACCAGTTCATAGGTCCATCTTGTTGGGGGCCTCCCTACGCTGCGTTCTCCGGTACGTGGCCGCCACTCCAGAACCTTACTGCCTCATCGGCCATCGGTTTTACGAGGAATGTACCCTACCCACTGCCACTTAATTTTAGCGACTCGAAGAGCTATGTCGGTGACTTTGGTTCTTCTGCGGATCTCCTCATTTGATTCGATCGCGCAGAGAAACTTCGAGCATAGCTTGTAATATTAATAGTATTTACTATAATATTCTAATTAATAGTCTGCCTTTATTTATGTCCTCCTGTTTCATTTGAGAATACGCCCTTTGTTATATTACTCTAAATCTTTGTAATGAATAAAACTAGTCGCAATCTAGTGTCTCAATTTTATCTGAAGCGTTCCTTTGTACGAAATCTGTCGACTAGCTCTTCAAAATAAAAACTAAAACCGTTTTAAAAGGACCTCCTTTTCTTTGATATCTGGATAAAATGTTTAATGGAGACTGCTTGAACAAATGGTGGAAAGATATGAAGAGCTCTAAGTCACTTTGTTGCTTTCTTTGTAGAAAGCATAAAACAAACCGTTTTATTTCCAGACAATGTCACTATTCCAATGTCATAACTTTTGAAGATGATTTTTTATCGACGGGTCACCTGTTACCAGTTACCTAAATGTTTCATTAAAATAAATGCTGTTGCATATTTTTGAACATAATAGTGTCCATCGTCTACGTTAAGTTTCTAGGGCGTTTTGTGTCTTTATAATGTCATATATGCGAACAAACAATGACCACATGGCAGAACGAAATAGCAGGTTTCTTCTTGTGAATTAAGGTATCTGGAAACCCCTGATCAGGGTACAATATCGAACTCCCGGCCATCGTAGTCTATCATCATCATCATTTCAGCCGAAAGACGTGCACTGCTGGACATAGGTCCCCCAAGGATCTCCACGACGACGTCAGCCCCATCGGGCATCGATCCTACGGGCAAAGTGCCCAGCCCACTACCACTTAAGTGTTGCAATTCTTCGGACTATCTCGGTTACTCTCGTTCTTCTGTGGATGAATTATTCTCCTCAGTTCTGATTTGATCACACAGTGAAACCCCATCCATAGTCCTCTTCATTTCCCTTTGAGTGAGCTTCAGCTTTCTTATAAAGCCCATTGTTAGCGACTACGACTCAATAGTCTCGTAGTCAATGCCGCGTTGTATTTTACGCCCATCTCAAAAAGAAGTCAGCACGCTGTGACTGTGACGGGGTCCACAACGACCGATGCCTGAAAGGGCTGCGGGTTTCTCAAAAGGAAAACCGTGGGCCCTGGCGTACAGGCAAGTGAATAAACACGGGTGGGTATTTTAAGTCAGTAAAAGTCTGACACGTCTTTCCGCTATGCCCAGAGCGGGAGAGGTCTTTAGATGATTTTCCATCTGCAAATAAAAAGGTTTTTGTGAACAAAGTTTATAGCAAGAAGTGTATGAACAGCAAAACAAGAGTTTTGGCACAGAGATTTCTGCCAACTGTATGTGATTCTTATTGGCCGAGCTATCTACAAAGAATGTTTGTTATCAACAAAGCTCTCAGCGAAACGTGTTGTCTAGGAATGGAGATTTTTATTAGCTTTACTCTCTGTTTGTAGTCTTATGGTTCAAGCATGTTTCTATCTAAGTTTCCAAACTTATTATAAAGTTGTTTCTCGTCAACATTAAATTCAAAGTTTTAATTTGTAAAAAAGTAGGTATGAAAATAGTAGTTTTTTAAGAATAGTAAACTACTGCTAGACCGCAATCCCGCCTGGTGCTAAGCAGTGACGCAATCGTAGACGGTAAAGCGCGCTAATTTATTAAGCCTTATCTACTCAAAAAAACTGAGTCAATAGGAAGGAAGATGGCAATTGAGCGAGGTGATCAATTTTAAACAACACGACCAACGATGCTGCACCAGTGGGAGATTGATCTGCAGACCCTCCACGACCAAACTGCCCTCATAACAACATTTCGCGCATCGTACCAAGCACACATTGCAACACAACTACTCTGACCCGCCCTCCGTACGCCTTCACCAGACATCATGCCGGAACATGACGAATCGCTTGGCGGAAAGACTTTGTCTGGTAGGTAGTAACTTCTGCCGGCAGCTGATGTTATGGCCTACCATCGAGATGTATTATAATAACCGAACCACAAGAAAAATACAAGTCAACATTACTGAAGTTGAGCTTAAATAAGCTCACAGAATTCAACAATTTCATAGCCACTGAAATGTTGAACAACGCGGATTTGTAACAAAAGAAATGCCTGAGTTTATTTGACAAGTTCATTTATTAATTCTGTATTAATTAATTATCAGTTATCAACTCCATTGTGTCCTTTCAGGAACCGGGTTTTGATTTGTCAGAAATATAATCAATTCATCTAAAGGAGATGTTTCAGAAATGTATAGAGGCTGGACCAGTACTATGTACACTTAATGTAAATATCAGTATACACTATAGTTTACTATTTTTATGTTAACTTCCATTATGTTAGCTTAGATTTTACGTACATTCAATTTAACTCGGTGAAAGAGTGCAATACTTCTTCTTCTTCTTCCTCAGCCTATAGATGTCCACTGCTGGACAAAGGCCTCCCCCAAAGCTTTCCACGCCGACCGGTCTTGTGCTGCCCGCATTCATCGGCTTCCCGCGACCTTCACCAGGTCACCGGTCCACCTTGTTGGAGGCCTCCCTACGCTGCGTCTTCCAGTACGTGGCCGCCACTCCAGAACCTTACTGCCCCATCGGCCATCGGTTCTACGAGCAATGTGCCCTGCCCACTGCCACTTAAGTTTAGCGACTCGTAGAGCTATGTCGGTGACAGAGTGCAATACAGCTACTAATAAATATAGCGGTCATCAATAAGCGTAACAAGATTTTGACAGTGACATTTAATTGACGTGTCATGTATCTAAGGCTACCGTATCTACATTAGCTACCATATGACTGCGAAAAAAAAAATCCAAAACATGTATTCTGAACATACAGCAGCATATCTTTTGCTATCTGTTAGTGCAGCTAGATTAGCATTTTTGTTAGGAGGCGTAAATACCAACGGTTTGGCAGCTTCGAAACAGAACCAAGTCAAATCAATACTCACCACGAACACAACGGGAAAATATAACTGTCAAAGTCGTCAATCAAAAGTCATAACCACTGTAATGGCAACCTTAAAAAAGGGTTATCTCACTAAAAACTTTTCTAATAATTAATTATATATAAGTACTGGTATTTTATTTAAATTAATTTAGTAGTATTTTTATTAAAATCTATTATTTTCTTTTCTTTTTATCTATACGATATGTAAAGAAAACCCTGTCCGACCTATAAGGATAATAAAGGTTAGGTAAACACATGACCAAATATAATATAAAATTTTACGTAATCATAATAGTAACAATACTAATGAATTTTGAAATAATCTTTTTTCCCGCAACTTCCCCGAAATTAGTAATTGTTAAAAAAGTGACAACACCATTTTAGACAGTATTATTATGAGTGATGCAACCACGTGCCGCGTGCCCTGCCCCCTTCGCCCGCGCGTGTATGCCTACCCTGTTGCCTACTGCACATGTACTAAGTTACCTCGCTTTTTGCGAAATAATATTTATTTTTTTAGGGGGATTTTTTAATATATTCTTTTTTTTAAGTGTAGCCCTTTTGTTTTTGGGCTTTAGTAGAATCAGTTATCGATACCTAACAATACCTCCACGGATCGGACAGGGTTTTCTTTACATATTGTATGGTGTACATAGTGGTGGCCCAAATTGTAATATCTCCTTTTTGACACTGTCATTGCAATTTGAACCTTACCATTTGTACAGAAAATCTGCCGCTATATTTTGATTTTTTATTTTAGTTAGATTCGCTTATAATTTAATTTCAATAGGTTGTTAGTTAATTTAGTATTAAAAGTTTATTGTATCTTTATATTTTAAATCCTCTTTAGTAATGTAACTATACACTTCACAAGAAACCATCTTTAAGAAAAACAAGAGAAGATATTACTTTTATAAACTACTACTATAAACAAGAATTACAATTTTGATACTTTTTCTTTGCTCAAAAAATATCTTATCTTTAAGTAGATTAAAATATGTGGAACGGGGTGTAAAAGTCATTCATTGTAGTGATTAATACATCTATACTAACACTAATCTATACAAATATATAAAGGTGAAGAGTATGTTTGTTTGTTTGAACGCGCTAATCGCAGGAACTGCTAGTCCGATTTGAAAAATTATTTTTGCGTTAGATAGTCCATTAGTCCAGGAAGGCTTTAGGCTCTATAACATTACGCTGCGACTAATAGGAGCGGAGTATAACTAACTCCACGCAAACAAAGTCGCTGGCGGCCGCTAGTTATTAATATTGTGTGATGAAATGCATGATGAAATGATCCGAATAAAATGAGTACCTAGTAAACCTCCCGCGTCCGTTGACATAAAAGTTTTTTTTTTTTTAATTTCGATAACAAACTGTTGAATGTTTAGCATGTGATGTTTTATGCCTTTCTTATTCTTTCTGTATTTAGTATGTGTAAGTTAGAGTAAGAAAGGTATACTCTAGACAGGCAATATTTGTCACTTAATCCGACCCAATCCACGAAATCTTCAGGAGATTCCTACCGGACACAGGTTTTTTGACAGAAATCTCCTGGAGATTTATTAACACGTCCGTGAATAGCAACACGTCAACACGTATGACATACATAGTTGCAAAGTGCCTACACCCTTATCAATGAAAAAGATAGGATCCTTGGACTAGACGGGTGCTGTATCTGTGTACAACTGCTTGAATATTGGGCTGTTGCCCATCAGACCCGATATGCCACTGCGCAGATAACTCTGCTTGCGAGATGCAGAAATGAAATGAAATCGTTTATTATGCAATTAGGATCACTGATCACTTTACACGTCAAATTTTTTTAACTAGATGGAGCCGGCATTTCCTAACTGACTACCTCTGAGAAGAAAAACCGAAACAAACTCAGGGATCATCGTCTTTTTTCCAGTCCAGACTTTAAAAATGAAAATGTTTATAGTAAGTTAAGTGATTTAAAAAAAAAAACAATGAATTTGGTAAAAAATATAACATGGTGTAAAAATGATTGGAATCGATTCAGTTGCTTGTTCTGAACAAACTGTATTCAGGTTTCGCAAAAACAAAAAATAACGTTGTAAAGTAAACGTCAAATAAATAAAATAAATAATACCGTTACCATCGCCACGACGAGACAAAGAAGCTAAAGATTGAAACCTAACTCCCCCAAAAATCCTCCAATTAACTACGAAACTACCCGCAAACGGTACCAATAAGTAGGGACACCAACCCCACAGAGATTGGATCGCGCCACGCCAGCCTTACGACCTATAATTTATTATAACGGACTCCTGGGGTCAATTAAAGGTCCTGATTAGGGTATTTTTACCACACCGGCCTCGAAAATGTAGAGGTCTTTAATCAGTATAATGCAGACATCGTCATTATAATCTACACCTTAGTTTTGAGTGTTAGTTGTTCTAAAGGGCAATTTAAAAAAAATAGTTAAATGGTTTGATTAAGGCGTAAAGGCTAGAATAGACAATGAAATATAAATTTTCTTAAGTTTTTGCAATCCAATATTTATTTCTTTACGGAGGACGGGTCTGAGCAATATTGAACGAAAATTTTCTCGGTGGTAGGCCATAACATCATTCGGCTGCCGGCAGAAGTTACCACCCACCAGACAAAGTCTTGCCGCCAAGCGATTCGTCGTGTTCTGGCATGATGTCTGGTGAAGCCGTACTGAGGACGGGTCCGAGCAGTTGTGTTGCGATGTGTGCCGGGTACGATGCGTCAAATGTTGTTGTGTCGGGAGTTTGGTCGTGGAGGGTCTCCACATCAATCTCCCTCTGGCGCAGCATCGTTGGTCGTGTTATTGGATCTAACATTGCACCACCTCGCTCAACTGCCGTCTTCCTTCCTATTCACTAAGGTTTTTTAAGTGAATGGGCTTAATAAACTAGCGCGCTTTAGCATCAACGATTGCATCACTGTTTACTTACGATTGTGTGTTTTTGACAGCCTCCGTGGCGTAGCGGTAGCGGACGCGGCCGCTGCGCAAGGTGGCGCGGGTTCGATCCCCGCACAGTGCAAGTATTTGTATGCATGAATATGAATATTTGCACTGGTCTGGTCGTGCCTCGGAAAGCACGTTAAGCCGTTGGTCCCGGTTGCCATACGAACATCTAGTGGCAGTCGTTACGGGTTGTTGGAGCCCTCAAAAGTCCAACAATTGGTCTAACTGCAATGCTTCGATGTCGCCTTCGGGTTGTGGAGGTCAGACGGCAGTCGCTTCACGGAAAATGTCGAAGTTTAGCCATATCAGCAGTTGGACTAGTAAAAGCGGACCCCAGACTCCAAAGCTGAAAAGGCTTCGGATGCGACTGGGATTAACGCTGGGATGATGATGATGATGATTGCATCACTGTTTACCATCATACGGGATTGCAGTCAAGCGCTAGTTTATAATTATTAAAAAAAAAAATGTGTTGCGATGTGTGCCGGGTACGAATCGGTACGATGTGCCAAATGTTGTTGTGTAGGGAGTTTGGTCGTGGAGGGTCTCCAGATCAATCTCCCTCTGATGCAGCGTCGTTAGTCGTGTTTTTGGGTTTAACGTTGCATCACCTCGCCCAACTGCCGCCTTCCTTCCTATGCACTAAGTTTTTTTTTAGTAAATAGGCTCTTAATAAACTAGTGCCCTTTACCATCAACTATTGCATCACTCCTTACCATCAGGCGGGTTTGCTGTCAAGCACTAGTTTATAATTATTAAAAAAAAATGCTTCAATATTTACAAAGTAAATATCGCTGGTATTCTGATAGGGTCTACCTTATTTATGTTAATTGTTGCATACCAACTTAAAAACCTATGTTAGAAACCAAATATTACATTACAGGCTACAATACTTAATTACAATTTCTGAAATTAAATAACTAAAATACGTAATTTAATTAAATTGTAAAATAAATAGACGACACGATTGGCTCCGTGGCTGACCGATCGACTGCTAGGCTGCATGTCACGGGTTCTATTCCCGCACGGAACAAATATTTGTATAGCCTACAATTATTAGTTATTCCGGTCTGGCTTTGTGTAAGTGACTATAAATGTTTTTAAATGAATGAGGAATTCCTAGTATAGGGTAACGTTTTTTCTTTTTTAATAATTGATATCATCATCATCAGCCCCTACTCGTCCACTGCTGGACTTAGGCCTTCTCCATGGCACGCCAACAAGCTCGATCCTGAGCAGAATAATATATAATTGATATGTAATCTTTAAATTACATTTTCGAGTCAATTGGGGTTGAAAGCCTCGGACCGTGCGGTCCGAGTGCTCGTTGCCTGTTAAATGAACTTTCTAAGCGGCTTGTTGACACTTCCCGAGACCTAAAGGCTGGGTTTTATCTTGGCCAGAGGCTAAGCGTTGCCGTTCAACGCGGCAATGCCGCCTTAACTTCGGGCGGTTCATTGGGTCCAAGGTCAAGGTGTTCAGAAAACTTGGCGTTATCGCAAAGGTCCGGCGGTACTTCACACTTGGACAGCTTCTAATGTTATACAAAGCAGAGGTCCGTTCGTGTGTGGAGTACTGCAGCCACATTTGGGCTGGTGCTGCAAAATGCCACTTGGCAAATTTGGATTCAGTGGAGAGGCGTGGCAGGCGAAGAGTAGCCAGCCTGTTGGTGTTCTATAGGATGCATTTTGGAGATTGCATGATTTAATTCACCCATCTCTGTTCCACCATCGGACGATCCGTCGTACGGAGAGTTTCCACCCTTACGTTGTTGACACCGCAACGATTCGAACGAAGCGTTTCGCCTCGTCTTTTATACCGCGTACATCGAGGAACTCGAACAATTTGCTAGCGGGCAATTTGTCGGACTGCATTATAAGTGTCTTCAAGGCTAGAGTGAATAGGCTCTTCATAAACTAGCGCGATTTTACCATCAACGATTGCATCACTGCTTACCATCAGGCGGGATTGCGGTCAAGCACTAGTTTTTAATTATAAAAAGCGCATACCCTTAATCGTCAGAATCAGCCATGTCTTCAATAAATTGTAATGGGGGTAGGTACCAAGAGAGAATCACTAAAGTTAGAATCAAAAGTTATTTAATCGAACAAAATATCTTCCTTACAGAAATTCACTAAAATCCACTTACCAATGATTAGGAAATCACTTAGTTAATCACTTTTGATTAGTTTTGAAACAACAAGGCACAAGATTATTCGGACCAAAAGTGATTCGTCGCAAACGTTTAAAACAAAAGAGCAGATTTATTATATTCTATTTTCATTTATGGCAAGTGAAGCCGATATCGACTATTCTGCCCATATCAAAAGTGGATTGGAGAAGCAAGAGAGTACAGACGACAGCACATCAAGGCACTACAATCTGTCACATTTCTATATTAGACTTTCAACTTTATCTCTGAAGAATTAAAGCTCAAGATTGATTGGGAATATTTGACAGTTTCGAATAGCTTGATCTGCTGTCGTCCGTACATAAAAAATAATAGAAAAGTTCAACATAGCTGCGCTGACCATCACCACGACGCTCTGATAGACTGACAATTGTCAAATCTCGTTCCGACGTATTTCTCAAAAGAAGGCGCTAGCATTGCACTGTCATATTTATAGAATTACTAGCCTTCCGACCGCGGCTTCGCCCGTGTGGAATTCGGTTATATCGCGTTTTTTAGATTTCCCTCGGGAATAAAACTAATTAAATGACGACTGATCAGTTTTCGACCGGAGATGAAAAATGATTAAATTACTAAAATGGCTATTAATAAATAAGGGTTGATCGTAGAAGGATGAAAATTTAGGATTGTACGTGTCTTTGTATGTTGTATCATATAAAAAGAGAAACTAAAAATTTTGTACAAAAATTAAAAAAAAAATTTTTTAGGGTGGACTACCCCTAACATTTCGGTGGATGAAAAATAGATGTTGTCCGATTCTCAGATCTACTCAATACGCTCACAAAATTTTATTAGAATCGGTCAAGCCGTTTTATTTTATTTATATAAGTTATTTAATTTAAAGCTTCTCTATATACAATGTTTGAAGTTGTTTTATTTTCCGGTAACAGAATAATCTGCTTTTCAGATGATCCCACTCTTGATAGACCAACATATAATTGCCAATGGGAAAAACATTCGTATCGTAGGTCAACCAAAGAGAATATTTGTCCCTGGGACTTGTTAATAGTCAGGGCAAATGATGTTTTTATTGGAAACTGGAGTCGTTTAAGCGGTATGGGTAGGCCCGTCGGAATCATTGCAATTCTTCGGATGTACGCCAACTGGTCAGCTCCTGGGCCGACGCTGCGCACGTTCAGCGCAAGTTTCTCGAGCACGGGCCCGCGACCTCCTCACATTTTGGCTAGCGAGGCGCTGTGAGCGTTCGCAGCTAGATTCTCTAGCACGTGCTTGCGAAATATATTCTCTATATCTCGAGAGGCGTTGCTCATTTTCAGGGGCAGATTCATCCGTACGGCGTACTCGAGCGGCTCTTGTCTGTGATGTCTGCCGGGACAGTTGAGATTTCCTTTTAGGCATACTTTCAATAAACTACGCACAGACTTGAAAACAATTATGAACAAAGGGAGAGCAACTCTAACACCGTCGGCCTTTATAAAACAAAACAGTCGTAATATCTAATAACTCGTATCGATTATTACGATAGAACGAAGTACGAAACTACGAACATACAAAACAAACGTACATCTATTAACAACAACAACCATACGATAACTTAACACCGCGATTCAGAAATATGACGTAATTGCAGAACACCATCTATGGGCAAATAGGTAAAACGTCTGCACAATGAAAGTTATGCTAGGGGCATTCTGCGTTTTAGTATTTTTATATTATCTCCGAAACTGTAGAAGAAAGAAAGAAATAACGTTTATTAAATTTGCAGTAAATATGACGCAAAAGTTTATAAAAACATAAAAAATAATAAATAGTTTAGGGAAACATGCGTCCCATCCACGCAAAACGGCTGTCGCTCAGCATTATGCTGCGACTCTATGCAAAAACAGAGCCCAGTGCTGGTTTTCAGCGACAGCCGGCGTCGATGTAAAGATGTCACCCGATTCAACAGACAATTAAAAGTGGCACCGAACCGGCAATTCAGTAAAAATAAAAACCTAATAATAAAAACATATAAAAAGTAAATCCAATTGTAAATGGTGAGAGTACAGTTTCAGTTTAAAATACAGGGTATATAAAAACTGTATGAACAATTGATATACTGTAAATGGCAAATCTTATCTGTATGATGTTCTTGTGATACTGAAATAATTTATTGTCATAATAATTAATATTTTGTTGCTCAAATAATCAACCACACGTAAGTATGCCGAAAAAAATATTTTAATGCAATAAAAGAAGTATAAAAGATTAAATATAAAAGACTAGCTGTTGCCCGCGACTTCGTCCGCGTAGACTTCAGTTTACAGCGCGCGGTGGTTCCCGTTTCCGGGGGAATGCCAAGATAAATGCCTACATTACTTCAAGATTTCAAACATCCTCACACATTTTCGCGTTTATATTATTAGTAGGATTATCAAGATATATAAGCAACGTTAATTTTTACCGGGTTTAAAGGTTTAGCAAATGAAAGAAACATGAAATATCATAACTTCTAATTATTTTGCGTTGGTTGGTTTTAGGATATTATGAAATAAGGGTTAAAAATTATTACGCTTGATAAAATATAAGCACATTTAAGTAAGTACCGTTTTATAAACAACATTTTTTGTTTTACTGTCTTTTGCTAAAATATAAAGGTTTTCTGGATTTAATACACGTGAGCATGCCACATAGAGTTGCCCATGAGAAAAACATGTTGTTTCTAAATGAACTCCGGCAACTTTAAGCGTATGTAGGCTTTGTTATTGTATACGCAAATGCTCCTTTCAGAAGGAAGGCTCTTTTAAATTGAAATGGCATATCAGTCTATGGAATACGGAGAATCAAGACATTTTGTCCTTTTGCCATTCCAGCCATGATTGTAGCCTTTACAATAATGTGACCCAAATGTGTTATTTGTAACCGAGTACCATTACACAGCTTTGGAGCGTCAAGATTTCTCATTAATAGGACTGGAACACCAACTTTTAGTATCAAGTTATGGGATGGCACTCCTGATATTTCTAAAGAGATGAGAACTTCTATAGGGTATGATGTAACGTGTTCAGTGTCCGTAATATTGTCCACTGAGAGGTTTCGATAACATTTCCCTGAACGTTTAACATGATTTGTTCATTTATTTTACTATTTCATTAGTCGGCGCCAAAATTACCCTTTCGCCTATGCGAAAGAATGGCTATCCAGTCTCGGTTTGAAAATCCGGATAGAATTATTTAATAGGTCATCTGAGCTATCCACAACTTGACAGAACTCACGACTCACTCTAATCATGCTGTTACTGTCAGCTGGCATGCGATTTACTCAGATTTTTAAAAGAGTAGCTGCATATTGCATATACCCGGCTTGAGAATCGTGATGAAGTTGCCCTCGCATATTCGTGGTGAGACAATACTTTTTCACTCGAACCCATAATGTAGATGCATTCAAAGAGGCATTTATGTCATCTGCCGGCGGCATACCCCTAGTAATCACCGGAAGGGTCTCCCTAAAGTCATCAGCTAAAGGTACCACCGTCCCTCCCATCATATCCCCATTGTGCGATCTAGTGCTTCAATTGCCCTTTTGTAGAATAGCATCACATTCATCCCAAACTAACAACTTACACTACTGTAACATTCTTCCGCGCTCACTGCTACTAATATTGCATTTTCTCATGAGCTAAGTTCAATGGTAACTGAGTGCGCTGTTCGTCCCGTTCCGAAAAAAATTAAAAAGAGCTGAGTTGATATAAAATAAGGGCCTGTTAAAATAATGGAAGCAATATGTACTTGTAAGTCTGCGTTAGCTCCCGTTTTCGCAAAAATTTTTGTTACTGCTCTACTCCTATTGGTCATAGCGGGAAGTTGTATAGCCTAAAGCCTTCCTGGATTAATAGGCTATCCAACGCAAAAATGATTTTTCAAATCGGACCAGTAGTTACTGAGATTAGCGCGCACAAACAAACAAACAACTCTTTAGCTTTATATATTAGTATAGAGTATGGATAGAGATATGATATCGCGGACTTTTTTGTAGGAATAATTAAGACGAACCAGGTAACCATACACAATAATCCGGCCGTAATTGTAACGTGCGTTTTGTTTGTGCGGAATAAATATATTTCTTTCTTTCTTTCTTTTACATTGTTTTTAATTTTATGCAACTGTTTAGGCAGCACACGCAAATAATTCTGTTTTACGAGGTATTTTTTTCCGACTTGCTAGACAAAAGTTGTGATAGCTCGGTTAATATACATGTTATAGAAACAATTTATAGCCTATATCACTCAGGAATAATATAGCTTTCTGCCAGTTAAAAAAAAGAATGAATTGGGCTATGAGTTCCAGATTACCCCCTACATACAAATTTACAAACTTACAAATTTTACCTCTTTATAATATTAGTATAGATAAAACAAATAGTTAATATTTACTCCGCGCGAAACGTACCCTTAATTATCTATGAATGTCATAAACAAGTTCAGTATATTTTTTCTCTGTGTCACTCAGTGACATTACTGTGACAAGTGGAAAGACGCACGGGCTGGCGTTCTCACGGGACTAACTATATAATAATAAATGTGCTAGAAATAATAGTAAGGACAAGAATTAAAGGAGAAACAGACAGTCCAATGACGAAAGCGTTATCGAGTAACGAACTCCAATGAAAACAAGCTCTTTTTATAGAATTTTCAACTATCAAGAAAAAGTATAAAAACTATAAAAACCTTTTAACGAATTTTGTCAACCCAAAACCTTTATATAAAGTTCCCACAAATAAAGATATACAAAACAAACAAAGACAAAGTCTTACCGGCAAGCGATTCGTCTTGCTCCGGCATGATGTCTGGTGAAGCCGTACGGGGGACGGGTCTGAGCAGTTGTGTTGCGATGTGTGCCGGGTACGATGCGATAAATGTTGTTGTGTTGCGATGTGTGCCGGGTATGATGCGAAAAATGTTGTTGTGTCGGGAGTTTGGTCGTGGAGGGCCGCCAGATCAATATCCGAGAGGGAAATTGGTCTGGAGACCAGGGTAGGATTGTGGTCAAGCCCTAGGTTATAATTATATGAAAAAAACGTCTAACATAACTTCAAACCCCAGTTTAATAAATTACTTGATATATCGAATATTTTCTTTTTCCCCTCCGATTTCTTATATCGAGGTTGCATTGTAATTTATTCGTAATACTTTAATGAAAGTAGCCAGGTCAGACGGCAGTCGCTTAACGGAAAATGTCGAAGTTTAGCCATATCAGCAGTTGGACTGGTAAAGCGGATCCCAGACTCCAAAGCTGAAAAGGCTTCGGATGCGACTGGGATTAACGCTGTGATGACGACGACTTTAATAAAAGTAGCCGTAGTAAAGGC
Organism: Sesamia nonagrioides; assembly: GCA_017933935.1. Classification (NCBI taxonomy): domain Eukaryota; kingdom Metazoa; phylum Arthropoda; class Insecta; order Lepidoptera; family Noctuidae; genus Sesamia; species Sesamia nonagrioides. The sequence continues at coordinate 1,166,768 of JADWQK010001879.1, forward strand.
ATATCTTATGCCACTATACATTATACAACCCAACATCCTCAAGAGTACATGGAGAGACAGTGCCAAAATGGGAAGAAACACAGGTCCGTTCGTGTGTGCCACATTTGGGCTGGTGCTGCTAAGTGTCACCTTGCCACTTTGGATTCAGTGGAGAGGCGGACGAAGAGGATTTGATTGGTGACCTGACTTAACTCGAGACGGTCTCCAAAGCCTAGAGCACAGTCGTAGAGTAGCCAGCCTTTAGGTGTTCTACAGGATGCATTTTGGGGAGTGTGTGAGGGAATTGCATGATTTAATTCCCCCATCTCCGTTCCACCATCGGACGACCCGTCGTACGGCGAGTTTCCACCCTTACGTTGTTAACACCACTACGATCCGGACGAATCGTTTCGCCTCCTCCTTTATATCGCGTACATCGAGGGACTGGAACAATTTGCCAGCGGCGGCGGTGTTCTCGTCGGACTACAGTTTGATGTCTTCAAGGCTAGAGTGAATAGGCTCTTAATAAACTAGTGCGCTTTACCATCAACAATTGCGTCACTGCTTACCATCAGGCTGGATTGCGGTCAAACGCTAGTTTAAATTTTATAAAAAAAAGGAAGACAATCATAACAGCTCTGCGACTTCGCTCCGGACATATCATCAAAATCAGCCTATAATGTTGGGATATAGGACTCCTCTTGGTGAGAGGGGAGTAGGGCTTAATCTGCCACTCGGGTCCAGTGCGGATTGGTAGATGTCACGTTTTAGATACTTTTTTATTGGCTCGAGTACATGCCGGTTTCCTCCTAATGTTTTCCTTCACGGTTTTGAGAGCAGTGGTGATGAAATAATTCGCTCCCGACATGTACCTCTTAATAAATTTGCTTTTTTAATGGGTAGAGTCACCAAATTGTGTGGAATGTAACTTGATTGAAGACGTTTATTATATAATCATAGTGTGTCTGGAATGAGCCAGAAAGACGAGATTTATTTATAGATTTTAATATTATATCAGAAGCAGCCAGGATGCTGTCATCATCATCTTCAACAACCTTTTTATCGTCCTACTGTTGGACACAGGTCTCCTCTTATGAAGAAGGAGTTGGAACTCAACCGCTAACCGCTTTCGCATTGCCCTGCGATGTGATCTTATCCGCTAATCGCTATAACAGTCCGTTTTTGAACCGCTGTGTGAGATGTCACGAATTTTGGACTCGCTAAAAACCGCTTACCGCTGAACTGCTTGAACCGCTCCGCCAAACGAAAGAGAATCTTTTAAAATCTAAGTACTATTACTTGTTTTATACCTAAGTGAGAGTATACGTATTTTCAAGACTTAAAGACTGAACAAGTACAGTGCAGAGACAGGTACTTCACGCCGGACGCGACCAGAGGCCGCCGGATTCCCTGGAGACCAGCTACTGTGTCAGGTTCTCTCTCACTTTTTCTCTATCCATTCCAACCCGCACATCCATTCTATTTTTGTAATCTGTCATTAGTTTTCAAGATATATACTTAGAAAGTACATATAGCTTAGAAAAGTGACATTGGTACTTGCCTGACCTGAAATCGAACCCGCACACTCATACTTCAGAGACTGGTGTTTTAACCACTAGACCACCTCGACGTCCACCACCAAGATGCTGTAGAGGTTTGTACATATTGGGATCCATCGCAGAGGGAATGTAAGATAGGTTTTAATGGTGTAGTAGTAAGGTTCAATTGTAACGATGAGGGTGGCATAATCTATATAGATATAACCTTTCTTAAATACATAAGAAAAAAAAAAGTAAAAAGATTCGGTCATCAGTGTTGGATTACTATAGCCTATATACTCCATACGGTAAAAAACCGTGCCGTCCATAAAGAGCCTTACTCTTATAGCAAACCACATTGTTTTATAGAACTCTCCTCTTAGTCTATATTGTCTCCTAGTGAACAGGTCTCCTCTCGGTAAGAGGGAGTGGGCCGTAAGCTACCAAGTGCGCCCAGTGAGATTGAAGTTGGTAGATGTCACATGTCTTCGAAATTTTGGCTCTAGAGTAAGCCGATTTCTTCAAGATGTTTTCCTTCACCGTTTTGTGAGCAGTGGTGATGAAATAATTTACACAAAGGAAAGCGCTTGATGGGGTTCAAATGAGGCAGCTGCTCCCCATGGAAATTTCGAACCGCGATTTACTTAGGTTGCCCGCTCTAAAAATCTGACTTGCCCCCCCAGGCCTGACCCCCCCCGTAGGCCAGACTTGCCTCCCTAGGCCTGACTTGCCCTCTCTAGGACTGACTGCCCCTCCCCCCTAGGTCTGACTTGCCTTCCCCTAGGCCTGACTTGCCCCCTTCTAGGCCAGAAGCTAGGTACTCCCATGTGAATCGCGTTCGATATCACTTAGCCACGGCTGCTCAAACTCTCCTCTTGACATGTCCCTATTATCCTTGCTTAATAATCATGGACACTTTTCACGCTTCACTTCGGATAAAAAAAGTTTGGGATTTAATTAAAAACGTCCAATGCAGGCTGTCAGCGCTGAATGCTTAGAAATTATACCACTCACCATCCTCGGGTAGTTCTGATTGAAACCAATGTTTTTTGAGTAGCTTCATCGTAATGACCGACCCTTTGACAATTCTAAATTGCCTCTAATTGGTTAATTTGAAACTAGTTGTGTCCTGTGGTTTTATTCGCGTAAATTTCGATCACGCCTGAATATCAGGATAAACTGTATCCTATTTATTATTCCTGGTTATAAACTATATAGGTGTGCCAAATTTCACTTAAACCCGTTCAGTAGTTTTTGCGTGAAAGAGTAACAAACATCCATCCATACTCACAAACTTTCACATCTATACTAATACATAAAGCTGAAGAGTTTGTTTGTTTGAACGCGTTAAGCTCAGGAATTACTGGCCCGATTTGAAAAATTCTTTTTGCGTTGGATAGCCCATTAATCCAGGAAGGTTTTAGGCTATACAACATCACGCTGTGACTAATAGGAATGGAGCATAAATAACTCCACGCGAATGAAATCGCTGGCGGCTGCTGGTGTATAATATTAGTGCGATAAATGCTTTGCTTTTAGTTATGTTTATGTCAACGACATCACATGACATGTGACATCTACCAACACGCTCTGGGCCAGCGTGATTGATTATGGTTTACTGCCTCTTACCGGGAGGAGGTCTGTATTCCAACAATGAGAACATTAAGTATAGGCTGATATTATTATTATTAGGCCGTGAGCTTTCTTACTCCTCCGCTATTCTTTTCTGATTAATTTCGTTGCGGGATCCAAGACAGTTGAATCGTTTCTCCGGGACTCGTCGAGCTTCATTGCTCGGCGTTTTTCTGGCGGTCTCCACTGTTGATTCTGGCTTTCAGGAGTTGCAGTGGGTGGGATAAAGTGTGGCGGGTTTTGTCCCATTCAAAAAAAAAAGTCCGTGAGCGTACCCAAGGGGGGCAGGTGGGTGCAGTGCCCTCCTCTCTGGAAATTCTCGCAGAATATATTTATGAACTCCTCTCATTACTAATCAATGTATAAACGGAGACTAACATAGGATCATTTGCGTCTATGTACCCTATACACTACACTACAAATACCTAATGTCTTATGTAGATGTGCTTGTATAGTTTGTAAGTCAAAATAGCCGGGGATGATTTGACTCTAAAAGTCTGACTTGGCCAGATAGCTGGTTGACTAGCCCTAACTTGACCCCCGAGCCCAGAAGGAATTGAATGATGCAAGAAACTTGCATGATTGAATTCCCCCATCTCCGGTCCACCATCGGACGACCCGTCGTACGGCGACTTACGTTGTTAACACCACTACGATCCGGACGAAGTGTTTCGCTTCCTCATTTATACCGCGTACTTAAATCGTGGGACTGGAACAATTTGCCAGCGGCAGTGTTTCCGTCACATTACAATTTGAATGTCTTCAAGGCTAGAGTGAATAGGCTCTTAATAAACTAGCGTTGTTTACCATCAACTAGCTAGTTTATATTTATAAAAAAAAGAAGCTGGTCCCCACCCATGATTATTTCAATGACAGCTGTCAGGGGGCCGCCTACTGCAGTGTTTCCAGCATGCTTACGGAGGCCAGAATAGAAGGCTTCCACCAGATAATGTGCAAGTGTTGCTTCTATTATATGTAGGGTAGGCGCCAGCCACAACTCAGCATCCTGAAAACTGCAGCTGACTAGCTTATGCGCGTGGCTTCGCTCGCATTCAATTTGGGGTAACATGGTTCCCCTTTCCTGATTTGATGATGAACATTGAAGAGATCTCGGAACAGAATATTATTTTAATATTGTAGACCAATATTGTTAAGGAATTGGGGCGGACTCCAAAGAACAAACTGCGCGTTTTTTAGTCTAAGGTCCGTATTACAGAACGTCACTCAAAACTGAAGCTCTACTTAAGTCTCGTTTCAAGCCTTTTGATTGGTTGAAACTAGTCTTAAGTAATGCATAATCAGAGATCAATGCTTGAGTTTCCTTCTGGAATACGGACCTTAGTTACAAATAGTCCGCATACCAATTTTTAGCTTTTTACGTTCAACATTGCGGTACTTATGCTCCATACAAAATACCCCCCTCCCCCATTTTAGGGAAAGGGGGGGTTAAAAAGAGCCTATGTCACTCTCCACCCCTTCAACTAACTACTTCTACTACTTCAAGTCATATCAAATCTTCGCTCCGTTTTGCCGTTAAAGATGGACAAATAGACACACACACTTTCCCATTTATAATAATTACTAGCTTTCCGCCCGCGGCTTCGCCCGCGTGGAGTTCGGTTATATCGCGCTTTTTAGATTTCCCTCGGGAACATCATATTTTTCCGGGATAAAAGGTAGCCTATGTTCTATCTCAGGCTCCAAAGATTGTCTGTGCCAAATTTCATCAAAATCGGTTGAGAGGTTTAAGCGGGAAAGCGTAACAGACAGACAGACAGACAGACAGACAGACAGACAGACAGACCGACAGACAGACAGACAGAGTTACTTTCGCATTTATAATATTAGTATGGATTATTATGGGTGTAGATAATTAAAACAACATACTAGGACACTGGATACTCCTACATGCCACTGTGACGTACTAATGAATATGTTGTGTTGGCTGCCGGCAGAAGTTACCACCCACCAGACCAAGTCTTGCAGCCAAGCGATTCGTCGTGTTCCGGCATGATGTCTGGTGTAGCCGTACTGATTACGGGTCTGAGCAGTTGTGTTGTGATGTGTGCCGGGTATAATGCGCCAAATGTTGTTGTGTCGGAAGTTTGGTCATGGATGATCTCCAGATTAATTTCCTTCTAGCGTAGCATCGTTGGTCGTATTGTTGGGTTTGACATAGCATTACGTCGCTCAACTGCCGTCTTCCTTTCTATTTACTCAGTTTTTTGAGTGAATAGGCGCTTAATAAATTGCTTATCATCTGTTGGTGGATGGTTCCTGTAGAATGTTACTGGCTGTTAGATGTCAGACATATACTTATGGACATGCCTTAGAGATGAGAATTGTGGCACGCAGAAAGAAAGAAAGAGAGGTAACGAAATTTCGGTCTATCTTTATGTCACTCATATTCATCAATCATCTATGAGGAAAGAGATAGTGCTAGACCGGAAGCATAGGTCATCTAACCAAAAAATTACTGCAGATTATATGCGTACGGCATGTCCATTAGTTTATGTCGATGGTTAGGTGTAGGTATAATCTGTCACATAGTGACTTTAATAACATATTCAAACAAAATATGATGTACACAGAGCAAGTAATCACTAGGTTTTACGAGACGGGACTCCCTAACAAAAAAGAAAACTTATACGAATGTATGAGATACATGGACTGCCTCAATACCAACCTAACGAACTTAACTAAAACCACAGATAATTTATTAGTAAGAATTTAATTTCCACACATCAATTTCGCAAACATGAAGAAAAAAAAATAGGGATGTAGCGTTGTCGATAAAATGGGTTCGGTAACATTAGTAATAATATTTGATATTCTCAAATAAAAAAAATATATATATAAAATTTTAAGTTTATTTTATTTTTATTACATTAAAATAAATAATATTTAATGAATTCAACTGCCGCATTTTCTGCCGCCACTGAATGATCTGGACTCCGGGTGTGTTGTTTTTGGAAGTTCTGCAAGAAATATGGAATATATTTTGGGTATGTTTGTATTAAATAGGCTTCGAAACTGATAAATCGATTTCAAAAATTCATTAAATACTATTATTAAAATAAATAATAATATGTATTTAATGAATTTACTAGTTCCGCCTTTTCCGCCGCTACGGACTGATCAGTACTCCGGGTGTGCTGCTGTTGTTTCTGGAAGTTCTGAAACAAATATGGAATTTCATTAATGAAATTAGGGGCATCAAATTGTAGGTATTGGTTTTCTACAGCTTCTTTAGCTACATGGCGCGGGAAGTCATTCAATATGTCATCGCTCAGGGGCTCAGCCATAATTCAGATACGCGGAACAGCATTTCTTCCAATTTGTGTCTTTTTCTTTTTAAAATCCCTATGTAGAAAATGCTTTCTACAAATATATTTCAATTGGTGCAATTTTTCTAGAGGCATATGTGGCAAAGTCCTCTTTACCCGTTATTTTTACCCATTGTTTGCACCTACAAAGTAAAATAATTGATCAATACCATTAATGCAAAAACTATTTCTATTTGTCACAACTCAGTCGCTGAACTGATTTTAATGAAAACTGAATTTAATGATGTTATGAACTTATAAATACCACTGATACAAAAAAAGGATTTATAGATAGTCGATAAAATATTGCACCACACTAGTGTTTACTACGAAAAACATATTTGTAGATTTATTTTCAGAAATATGTCCTAAAATTCCATATATTATAAGATATGTTGATTTAGAGTATAGTCAATTCGTAAAATGTACTAACCGATCTTCATCCAGGGAAATTGAACCATAAATGTTGGGTTTTGTTTTCCACACGACTTGTTCTCACTTCACATATCTAACACGTTACAACTGGCATGTTTATAGATAAAAACTACACAAATTAAAAAGAAATAAATAAATATAATACGCAAATTAAATAAATAACTTAATTTTAAAACAGCAGATTCAAACAACAACAGATAGCTCGTAATTAACTGACATTGACATAATTTTACGTTTTGACGTTGACGGTGACGAATTGCTTGCAAAAAGTGCCGCGGTATTATACGGCTAAAACAAGAGAATCAGAGATGTCATAGCAACTATTTGAATGTGTACTTACTTCCCTACTTTGACGGATTCTGCCGCGATTAAAATTTCCATGCATTTCATCTTCTTCCTCAGCCTATAGATGTCCACTGCTGGACAAAGGCCTTCCCCAAGGCTTTCCACGCCGACCGGATGAATTTCGTACTTCTATTTTTTTGTTCTAAGTTGCGCCAGCCTGATGATGTAGTTTGGAATAAATGTCTGAGACGAACCGATGTGTTTCTGTGATATAAAGTAGACAATTTAGATATCGGCATTAGACACTACGTGTGGAATCTGCACTAAGCATTTTCACCTATGTTATGGGCCCAGAATAATTGCCAACATAATAAATTCGTGGGAAATACGCACTGCGATAATGTCGGATGATCAGAGTTCCATATTTCGAATAAGAAAGCTTGAGTGCATATGACTTTGATATTTGGAAGTTCCAAGTAAAAAACTACCTGGAATGTAAAAACTAGTGGGTGGCTGTAGAAGCCAAGGAAGTCACTGCAGAACTGGAAAGATGCTGATTGACAGGCGCATGTGTCTACTGTTGGAGCCTTCACGTTTTTCAAATGTCTACAATTTGAAGACCACGTAGGAGGTATGGCACAACCTATGTATACAATTTTTAATTCGAGTCAGTAAAATGACAAGTGCAACTGTCACTGATACAGAAAAAAATGGTGACCCGGTACAATAGTGATGTTCGGCAATCTTATAGTCTTAGACATTTAGTCATGCTTTATTTTGTTAGGTATCAAAGGTGTTTTTAATGTAAATATGCAATTTAAAATTAAATTACATAATTTAAGAAATATGGACCTTACATAAAAAAAAATCCATATTAAAATTGCTCACTACAACATTATTACAAAAGCTGGGGACAAAATGTTTAAAGAGATTCAGAGGAGTTAAGTAAAACAATGCAAATAATTTTATACGTTTTTATTCTTTACAGTTGCTATCGAGTAGTAAATAACAAAAAAGGTAGAGGACGCCCACTATCCACTTGGTGGTCCACAGTGGCCAAGGACTTAGAGCGTGCCCAACTAAACATCTCGACAACCCAGGACAGATCATCCTGGCGCAAAAGAACGAGGAGAGCCGACCCCAAATAATGGGAAGTGGCTAAGACAAAGAAGAGAGACAGTTGCTATCGAGTACGACTCGCATTCTGGATCAGTACCTATATTCAGAATCTGAATCGAAATCAGTTACATTTATAACGAATGTGTCCACACATTCACCTATAATGTGGTCGAGTTGACACATTTTGTCTTCAACTTGTATGTTATGGTTGATGCACAGTCTCCAATTTTCGGGTGTCACTTTCTTCAGGCCTTCTTCAAATATTTTTTTTTAGGAAGGTTTTATTGTTCCTGGCGACGTACCTCTTTGCTTGAGCTTAAACTAACACATTCCAATGATGGGGTGGAAGTTATGTATGAGGATGTCAGTAGGACCATACATACCTCCAAAACTTACTACACTGTTATCATGGGGAACTTCAACGCAAAATTTGGCACGCGAGAAGAGGATGTGACGAAAGTGGGGCAATTAGGAGTTAGAAGTCGGATTCCTCGAGGTTAGATGTTAATGGATTAAATGGAGAAGGAAGGACTCGAGACGAATCCGTTTTTCAAGAAACCATTGCATTGCGTATGGATCTGGATTAGCCCCGATGGTCAGAACAAAAACGAGATAGAATTTATAATGTCAAAGATAAGGCAAATATTCAACGACGTCTCCGTGATCCATGAGGTTAAAATCGGTGGGTCGATCACAAAATATGTTGTGTCTATGCAAGTACAACATGGTATTATTCTTATTAATTACTTTAAGCATCGCGCATTGCGCCATTCTGATAAACAGAATATATATCTGACGGCTTCGAGAAGGTCTTATGTAGCCCGCACTGAAGTAATGTTCCGTTTTATTAAAATAATGATAGTTAAAGAGCGCAGGCCAATAATAATTACTCAGTTACATCGTAGTCTAGAATGTAGACGATGTTGACTCTGCAAAGTACAAAAAAAAAATGAAGTAAAAATCGTTATCGCTTCGTACCGTCTCACGGCAGTGAGATGGATTTTCTATGTTGCTTCTTTTTAAAAAAAGCCGGAGGAAACTTTCTACGCTAATTGGAAACTTCAACTGCTACTTCTGTAAGGAAAGTGGCAATGAGTGGCAATGATGGCGATGGTGAAATCAAATAAAATTATTTAATGAATACAAACATGATTTTTATTTAAAAATGGTTTTTTCATCATCATCATCATCCTCATTTCAGCCGAAAGACGTCCACTGCTGGACATAGGCCTCCCCCAAGGATCTCCAAGAAGACCGGTCGTGCACCTCACGCACGTCTCCCGCGACCTTCACCAGGTCGTCGGTCCACCTTGTCGGGGGCCTACCCACGCTGCTTCTTCCGCTCCGTGGTCAATGTGCCCACTACCACTTATGTGTTGCAATTCTTTAGGCTATGTCGATGTTATATTATATGTTATATTATTTTAAGATACTTATTTACTGCATTTTAATTTAGAAATACGTAATCTAAATAAATAATTTAGAAATATATTAATAATAATATTATATTTCTAATTAAATACACACCATGGAATTTTAGACATCATACAAAGAGATCCCCCATCGTCTAATCACAGACAACTACACATTAATAATGCATTCAGTCTGATGGCAAGCAGTGATGCAATCTTTGATGGTAAAATGTGCTAGTTTATTATGAGCCTATTCACTTTAGCCTTGAAGACACTTAAATTGTAATCAGACGGGAAGATCGCCGCAGGCTAATTGTTCCAGTCCTTCGATGTACGCGCTATAAAAGACGAGGTGAAATACTTCGTTCGGATCGTAGCATTGTCAACAACGTCATTTCCTTCATTCTTGTTTTTAGGGTTCCGTAGCCAAATGGCAAAAAACGGAACCCTTATAGATTCGTCATGTCTGTCTGTCCGTCCGTATGTCACAGCTATTTTTTCCGACACCATAAGAGCTATATTATTAAAACTTGGTACGTAGATGTAACCGCATGTATGTGTAATGAACCGCATTAAAATTTTGATGCAAAAAAATTAAAATAATAAATATTGGGGGCTCCTTATACTTAGAACAGAAACTCAATTTTTTTTTTCATCAAAGTTATACGTGTGAGGTATCTATGGATAGATCTTAAAAAATGATATCCAGGTTACTAAAATATTTTTTTTCTAAACCGAATAGTTTGTGTGACAAACGCTTCCAAAGTGCAAAAAAGTTGCCGCCCCACCCCCTCTAACTTCTAAAATAAGAAAATGAAAAATCTAAATAAAAACTTTTTTACAAAAAAACAACCGACTTCCAAAAACCACTACAAAGTGAAAAATAACTAATTTCGGAAGTCGGTGTCTTTGGTTTTGTATATTCGTTTTTTAACACCGACTTCCGAAATTAGTTATTTTTCACTTTGTAGTGGTTTTTGGAAGTCGGTTGTTTTTTTGTAAAAAAGTTTTTATTTTACACTTTTTAGTTGTTAAAAGTACTATATATTCAGTTGTATCCGGTCAGACTGGAAGCTGACGTAAATATAGTTGGGAAACGACGTCCCTAATTTTGTTTACTTTAATTTCTACCCGTACCTAAGTATTCCCTCAACTGCCTATGGTCTTCATCATCTAATTTGCTGCAGACCATTATTTTAACCCAATGTGGGTGCAAAGGTCTCATCAATATAAATGAATAAAGTCCAACCACAAAGTAGCTACTCCTCAACGGTTTACAGTAGCCTACTGTAAACCGTTGAGGAGTTCCCGGAACTGGCCTTTGTCTTCATCATGAGAGCTCTTATGACAGTCACAACCCATCTAGGTGTAAAGTTTTTATCAATACAAATTAATCGAGCCCAAACACAAGGTAGCTGCTGTGAATTGTTGAGGAGTTCCTTCGACTGTCTCCCGGCTCCATCATCAGATCTACTCCAGATCTTTATTAAATTGTAGTGCTTTAAAATACTTAATGAAAATGCTAAGAAATGCACTAGTCGCCCCTGCAATTTTTGAAAGTTCCCTTGTTTTCTCTGGTCTTCCACCATCAAACCCTGATATCCTTATCATGGGACCACCTTGGGAACGTCTTCTTTCCAACAGAAAAAGAATTATCAAAATCGGTTCATAAACGACGAAGTTATGCGCGAACAAACATAGAAAAAAATAAAAAAAAAAAGCTTATATACGGTCGAATTGAGTAACCTCCTCCTTTTTGAAGTCGGTTAAAAACACATATGATGTACATTACTATAAAAACTACCAACGAAAATTGTCTTTCATACAAATAACTTAAATCCTTTAATTTCATAAATCAATTGTACGGAACCCTTTGTTCGTGAGCCCGCCACGCACTTGGCCGTTTTTTTTTAACCGACTTCAAAAAGGAGGAGGTTACTCAATTCGACCGTATATATGTTTTTTTTTTTTATGTTTGTTCGCGCGTAACTTCGTCGTTTATGAACCGATTTTGATAATTCTTTTTCTGTTGGAAAGAAGACGTTCCCAAGGTGGTCCCATGATAAGGATATCAGGGTTTGATGGTGGAAGACTAGAGAAAACAAGGGGAACTTTCAAAAATTACAGGGGCGACATTTAAAGGGGCGTAATTTAAAGCACTACAATTTAATACAGGTCTGGAGAAGATCTGATGATGGAGCCGGGAGACAGTTGAAGGAACTCCTCAACAATTTATAGCAGCTACCTGGTGTTTGTGCTTGAATAATTTGTATTGACAAGAACATAATTACGGATAAAAATTAAAGTAAACAAAATTACGTCGTTTCCCAACTATATTTGCGTCAGCTTCCAGTCTGACCGGATGCAACTGAATACATACATACTTTTAACAACTAAAAAGTGTAAAATAAAAACTTTTTTACAAAAAAACAACCGACTTCCAATACCACTACAAAGTGAAAAATAACTAATTTCGGAAGTCGGTGTCAAAAATGAATATACAAAACCAAAAACACCGACTTCCGAAATTAGTTATTTTTCACTTTGTAGTGGTATTGGAAGTCGGTTGTTTTTTTGTAAAAAAGTTTTTATAATTGTCTGTTACCTAACCTGGTATGAATTCGTGGCATTTCGTAGATGGTGAATTGCGCTGCTCAATGCCTAATGCCTTGGGATTCAATTCTGTAAAGTTATATCATCATCATCATCATCAACAACCTTTTTACTGTCTCACTGTTGGCATAGGTCTCCTCTCATACAGAGAAGGATTGAGCGTAATCACCACGCTTGCTCAATGCGGGTTGCACGTATAATGAATATATGAAATAGTGGAAAAAAATAATTGCTCTAAAAGTTATCCACGAAGAAAACAACGGAATACGTTTGTATGGAAAACACTAGAGTCCCCTCTTAACTTAAAATTAATTTAGTTTGTGAATATGAAAATAGGCGCCATTATATTGAAAACTGTTTGGCATTATGTTGTCAATTGTTTAACATTAAATTTAAAACTGTTTGACATTTTATTGTAAATTGTTTGACATTGTTAAAATATTTACAACTTTTGACATTAAATTTGTAACTGTTTTGACTTTGTATTTGAAATTGGTTGACATTATAGTTAAAACTATTCGGAACTATATTTAAATTTCGCTTAGAATGTAAATGAATAATAATATATGTTATGAAATGAATGATAATAAATATTATATGTTATGTTATTTTAAGATACTTATGTACTGCATTTTAATTTAGAAATACGTAATCTAAATTAATAATTTAGAAATATAATAATAATAATATTGTATTTCTAATTAAATACACACCATGGAATTTTAGACATCATACAAAGAGATCCCCCATCGTCTAATCACAGACAACTACACATTAATAATGCATTCAGTCTGATGGCAAGCAGTGATGCAATCGTTGATGGTAAAATGTGCTAGTTTATTAAGAGCCTATTCACTTTAGCCTTGAAGACACTTAAATTGTAATCAGACGGGAAGATCGCCGCAGGCTAATTGTTCCAGTCCTTCGATGTACGCGCTATAAAAGACGAGGTGAAATACTTCGTTCGGATCGTAGCATTGTCAACAACGTCATTTCCTTCATTCTTATTTTTAGGGTTCCGTAGCCAAATGGCAAAAAACGGAACCCTTATAGATTCGTCATGTCTGCCTGTCCGTCTGTCCGTCCGTATGTCACAGCTATTTTTTCCGACACTATAAGAGCTATATTATTAAAACTTGGTACGTAGATGTATTCTGTGAACCGCATTAAGATTCTGATGCAAAAAAAAAATAATAATAAATATTGGGGGCTCCTTATACTTAGAATTGAAACTCATTTTTTTTTCATCAAACTTTTACGTGTGAGGTATCTATGGATAGATCTTCAAAAATGATATCAAGGTTCCTAAAATATTTTTTTTCTAAACCGAATAGTTTGTGTGACAATCGCTTCCAAAGTGCAAAAAAGTTGCCCCCCCTCACCCCCTCTAACTTCTAAAATAAGAAAATGAAAAATCTAAAAAACACATATGATGTACATTATTATAAAAACTACCAACGAAAATTGTCTTTCATACAAATAACTTAAATCCTTTAATTTCATAAATCAATGGTACGGAACCCTTTGTGCGTGAGCCCGCCACGCACTTGGCCGGTTTTATAAGGGTTCCGTACCTCAAAAGGAAAAAACGGAACCCTTATAGGATCACTTTGTTGTCCATCTGTCTGTCTGTCTGTCTGTCTGTCTGTCTGTCTGTCTGTCGCGTAGACGTATCAAGCTGAAATTCACATGAAATGCTCGGCTCTATTGTCCCTTTAAGCTGTGAAAATATTAAACTTCTAAGCCAAGCCAATCAAAAGATACAGCCGATTATGTCGATATTTTCAACAAATTTTCGACACTCGCAAAGGAATCAAAACCTACAGGATACTTCCCGTAAACTCAGAATCTTGAAATTTGGCATGAAGGATTGTCATATAATACAAATATAGGAAAAATTGCGAAAATCAATTTTTTTTAGTTATATAATATAATAAACATATTTTAATAAAATGGAACTTACTACCTTATTTCTCACGAACGAATAAAGTTATCAAATTGAAATTTATACCAAATACCTAGGTCTATTGTCCCTTTAAGCTGTGAAAATATCAAACTTCTAAGCCAAGCCAATCAAAAGATATAGCCGATATGTCGATATTTTCAACAAATTTTCGACACTCGCAAAGGAATCAAAACCTACAGGATACTTCCCGTAAACTCAGAATCTTGAAATTTGGCATGAAGGATTATCATATAATGCAAATATAGGAAAAATTGCGAAAATTAAATTTTTTTAGTTATATAATATAATAAACATATTTTAATAAAATAAAACTTACTACCTTATTTCTCACGAACTAATAAAGGTATCAAATTGAAATTTATACCAAATACTAAGGTCTATTGTCCTTTTAAGCAGTGAAAAAATCAAACTTCTAAATTAAAGCGATCAAAAGATACAGCAGTTTATACTGACACCTTAGACGAATTTCCGTCACACACTAGGGAATCAAAACCTACAAGCAAAGACATTAAAATTATATTTACAATAGACAGGACATCACGAACAAAATCGTAAGCCAATACTTTTATCGACTTGGTTAAAAATCGCTCAGTCTAGTCTGCGCGTCAGGACGTAATTTGTGTCCACCAAGAATAAACATTTTCTAAGGAAATATGCCATGTTGCGCTTTGTGTTACTGTACATCTCGTTATAGTAAAACGACTGGACCTAACTTCGGAATGTTTTTCTATGAATTATTTATATTTCGTCTGCAAATCAAATTTAAAAAAAATCTTAAATAGTTCTAGAAAATTTTCCATTATTGTAATAAGTTCTATTGTTGAGTAGTTTTACTATTTTCTTGTAGAGATGTAGTAATGTTGTTTATCGATTTAGTTATCGATAATACTTATTAAGATGAATACATTTTGTTGTATTTTATTGACATTTAAAATATAGCTAAATAAACTTAAAATATTACTATGTTTCAAGTTTATTTATTATTAACTCTCTTTAAACATAATCATATCATATTAATAAACAAAATTGAATGAACAATTACTATTCATTTATCCAGGTTTTTGTTATTTTTGGTTTCCGAATAAAAATAATGTTGTAGGGAAAAAGTGGATACGATTTGTCCAGATAGACCGTAGAGAAAAAAATTGGCTTCCGTCTCATTCGTCGAAATTATGCTCAATGCATTTTAAAAGAAAAGTTATCTACTTTGGAAAGACTTATCGATCAAATTAAAAAAAAAAAGAATCGGTACCTTGTATTAGAAATGAAATAGTAAGTTATTAATTTCAGTACTTTTCTACTTAACCGTAAAAATTGGGATAAAATTTACGGTCAAGTGGATAACTTATTTATAATGAAATATATTCATAAAGTATGTAGGTACGTATATGTAGTACAATTATTGCGAGCTATTTTGTGATTTTGAGGACTCCGTACCTTAAAGGTAAAACGAACCCTATTCATGAGACTTCTCTGTTCGTCTGTCCGTCTGTCACCAGGCTGTATCTCATAAACCGTAATAGCGAGACAGTTGTAATTTCCAGAGATTGTGTTAGTATTTCTGTTGCCGCTATAACAACAAGTACTAAGAATAAAAATAATAAAATATTTAAGGGGGCTCCCATAAAACAAACGTGAATTTTTGCCGTTTTTTGCTCCATATTAATAACGGAAACAGATAGACGCTTCAAATGTTCACAGAATATTTGGTTATATATTCAAATTAAAATAAAATAAATACTGAAGGCGGGCTCCCATACAATAACCGTGATTTTTTTGCCGTTTTAAAGATAATGGCGTACGTATCTGGTAATGGTCTTGCTCCAGCAGACTACCATTTTTGTCTTGATTTGGACAATTATCTACGTGACAAGAAGTTTTCTTCCCAGGAGGCAGTTCTGCTTTCACACAGTTTGTGCAGTCTAGATCCTCAGAGTTCTATCACAAAGGCATAAACGACCTTCCTATATATTGATTATAAATGAATTATTAAAAAATTAAAAAATAAGCAATTATTTAGATTTTCAGTACTAATCGGCAATTTTAAACTTTAACGCCTATTATATTAAAATAATTATATAAATAAGAAACTTGTAAACTTGAAATTACCCATAATTATTCTGCTTCCTAATTTTTTGTTTCAAGCTATCATAATGCGACAAAACATCGTCGTAGTAACTTCTTTGAATATTATCGATAACTTTATATCGAAATGATACAAACCCTACCACAGTTTTTTGCATTGCCATTTAAAAATATTTGCAAACAAACGTGTAAAAAGAATAATTTTGCTAAAAACGAAATGCAAACGAAAATTGCAAAACAAAATGCGCTTTATGGCCTAAAAGGTCTATTACACTCAAAAATCGCGAGAAACTGAGCGTTAAAATAATTCGTAAGCATAAAACATCTAAAATGCCAATAGACGATGTCACGGTAAATGAATAGTAGCGAATAAAATTCTAAAACAGTTTTTGTTTGTACAAGACAAGTTTCACTTAATTTGTTTACTTTTCAATATTTATTTACCCGATTTGAACTATACTAGGGTATTAAATCGGATCTGGCAACATAGACCACACTGGCCACCTACCAGGCAATAGCTGAATATATTTTATATAAACTTATTTCATTTTTACTATTTGATGCCTCCAATTGTCGATCTAATTTTGCTATATTGTACTAGATGGCGGAACTGAGCCATGGGATCACAGTTTTTCTATGCCATTTTGACAC
Source organism: Sesamia nonagrioides (assembly GCA_017933935.1). NCBI lineage: Eukaryota > Metazoa > Arthropoda > Insecta > Lepidoptera > Noctuidae > Sesamia > Sesamia nonagrioides. The sequence goes on from JADWQK010001879.1 coordinate 1,183,809, forward strand.
ATGCCCTCTCTATATATCTTAAATCTCTTTGCCTACAAGGTACTTCCCGTGAACTCAGAATCTTGAAATTCGGCACGAAGCAACGTTATATTATAGTACAGACAGATAAAGGAAAAATTGTGAAAATGATAAATTTGAAGTTACATAAAATATTAAAATATTATTTTTGCTTACATGACATAAAATATTTTTTTAATAATTATAAACTTACTACCTACCCTTTTTCACATGAATGCGTAGAGATATTAAAGTTGAAATTCATATCAAACACTTCTTAAATCTAATTGCCTCTAAACTGTGAAAAATTCTAAATCAGTGCTAGTATTATAAATGCGAAAGTAACTCTGTCTGTCTGTTACAGCGTGATAACAGCGTTGTAACAGCGCGATATAACCGAATACCACGCGGGCGAAGCCGCTGGCGGAAAGCTAGTACGTCATAAATTGTAAACGGCTACGTTTGTACGGCGGAACCCTCGGTGTGCGAGTCCGACTCGCATTTGGCCGGTTTTTTTAATTGTCTGTTACCTAACTTGGTATGAATTCGTGACACTTCGTAGATGGTGAATTGCGCTGCTCAATGCCTAATGCCTTGGGATTCAATTCTGTAAAGTTATATCATCATCATCATCATCATCAACAACCTTTTTATTGTCCCACTGCTGGGCACAGGTCTCCTCTCATACAGAGAAAGATTGAGTGTAATCACCACGCTTGCTCAATACAGGTTGTCGATTTAGGACCTAATAAGGTTCCAAGGGGTAAGGGGTTCAGGTTTCCTCAAGATGTTTTCTTTCACCTTCACTCATTGGTGTCCAAGATATACTTAGAAAGTACATATAACTTAGAAAAGTTACATTGGTACTTGCCTGATCTGGAATCCAACCCGTACACTCATACTTGATAGGCTGGTGTTTTAACCACTAGGCCACCATGACTTCAGAGTAAAGTTATATATTTATGTAATATAAAATAAATAAATATTGATAGCCCAAAAAAACTGCAACAATTTCATTACAATTGTACCCCAACAGTCCAACTCTCTGTACAACACGCAAATCCCACCCCACATACATCCCTGAACGTATGCAGAGCGAATCTAAACCACTGACAATAATATCCACTCCAAGGCTCTCAGGGGAAATATCGCCAGTCTGCTACCTTTACACCGGAGCTCAGTATTCACGGGCAGACGTGTAAGTTGCAAGATTTACAACGATTGGAACGTCCAAGACGACTGTGAGCCTCGTAACGGTGTTGGGTTGAGTTTGTGCAAGCAGAATGGACAATAACAATAAAACTGATCGATTGTGTAGGAATAACATTCATTAATTCATTCACAGTCGTGGTGGCCTAGTGGTTAAAATATAGTATGAGTGCGCGGGTTCGATTCGAGGTCAGGCAAGTACCAATGTAACTTTTCTAAGTTATATGTACTTTCGAAGTGTATCATGGACACCAATGACTGATTACAAGGTGAAGGAAAACTTCTTGAGGAAACCTGGACTTAAAGTCTGAAATCGCCAACCCGCATTGAGCAAGCATGGCGATTACGCTCTTCTCTGTATGAGAGGAGACCTGTGCCCAGCAGTGGGACGATGAAAAGGTTGACGATGATGATGATGATTCATTGATTAATCCATTTATTCATAAAACAATTTGCATTGCGTTGACACTCAAAAATATGTACAAAGGTTGAAGAATTATCCATTTACATTCTAAGCGAAATTTATATATAGTTCCGAATAGTTTTAATTATAATGTTAACCAATTTCAAATACAAAGTCAAAACAGTTACAAATTTAATGTCAAAAGTTGTAAATATTTTAACAATGTCAAACAATTTACAATAATATGTCAAACAGTTTTAAATTTAATGTTAAACAATTGACAACATAATGCCAAACAGTTTTCAATTTAATGACGCCCATTTTCATATTCACAAACTAAATTAATTTTAAGTTAAGGGGGGACTCTGGCGTTTTCTCCATACAAACGTATTCCGTTGTTTTCTTCGTGGATAACTTTTAGAGCAATTATTTTTTTCACAATTTCATATATTCATTATACGTGCAACCCGCATTGAGCAAGCGTGGTGATTACGCTCAATCCTTCTCTGTATGAGAGGAGACCTGTGCCCAGCAGTGGGACGATAAAAAAAAAAGGTTGATGATGATGATGATTATAAGTGCCCCTATCATTTGATTTTTTTAGGAAAACTTAATTAAATATGTTGTTTCAAAATCCTGAAAAATTACCCATTTTTACCGCAATGTTCAGACGACTATTAGGCAAATGAGATAAGTTTTTGACAAAAAATAAAGTAATAGAGGCATAGGTATACTTATCCTCTAACTTTAGGTATAAAAATAATTGAGATCTGTCGTGTTTTGAAAATGAAAACAGCGGAATACGAAACGTGTTTTGGTCAACGTTTTTGTTGGTAAAATCAGCCTGAGTTGCAACTGTCCCTTTCGCACTTTCCGGAGAGAGGTTGGAAGCAGCGCGACGGCAATAGTTTTTTTTTTTTATAATTATAAACTAGCGCTTGACTGCACTCCCGCCTGATGGTAAGCAGTAATGCAATCGTGGATGATAAAGCGCGCTAGTTTATTAAGCCCATTCACTTAAAAATTATAGTTAGTAGGAAAGACGACGTCATTTGAGCGAGGTGGTGCAATGTTAAACCCAAAAACATGACCAACGATGCTGCGCCAGAGGGAGATTGATGTGGAGACCCTCCACGACGACCAAACCTCCGACACTACAACATTTGACGCATCGTACTCGGTACACATCGCAACACAACTGCTCAGATCCGTCCTCCGTACGGCTTCACCAGACATCATGCCGGAACACGACGAATCGCTTGGGGGCATGACTTTGTCTGGTGGGTGGTAACTTCTGCCGGCAGCCGATGTTATGGCCTACCACCGAGGAGTTCCCGAGATTAGCGCATTCAACAAACTCTTTAGGTTTATATATTAGTATAGATATTTTAATATATGAAGCTGAAGAGTTTGTTTTTTGAACGTGTTAATCTCAAGAAGTACTGGTCCGATTTAAGAAATTCTTTTTCCGTTGGATAGCCTATTAATTCAGAAAGGCTTTAGGCTATATAACCTCACGCTGCAACGAAAAGGAGCAGAGCACCACAAAAAAATAAAATGTATGCTGTACATATTTAGGGTTAAAATAAAGTGTTCAAATACCGAACTCCACGCGAACGAAGTCGCGGACGTCCGCTAGTTTTTTTTATGAAGCGAACCTTTATACACGTGTGTAGCTTCTTTATGCGCCGCTTTATTTTGTTTTTTAATATGGCATCTCGTAGTTGACCTTGAGAGGTCTTGACTACTTAACCGGACTCTCCTGTGGCTGCCTTAAATTAATTTAAATCCTCCAGCCAGGGCAACTAAAAACTAAGCGACTACACGCTAAGGGCACTCCCTGTGGGGTACGAACGCTTAGGGTGTCGCTAGAGAAAACAGCAAGGGACGGCTGGATCGAATTTTTATTTTTATATCGGTTTGATGACCGCGGCGTTTCCTAGTATTAGCTCTGAGAAGAGACGTCCGAAACAAACTCAGAGGTCATAGTCGGGAGTTTATATTTACTGGCTCAGCTGCGGCGCGGGTTGGCCTTAAACGGACAAGTTCATGCGCCGCGGTTGGTCTTGGCCTTTAATAAGTAGGTATTTCCCATTCACACCAAAAAAAAAAAAAAAAACATATGTGCCGCGGAAAGCACGTTACGTTATTTGCCCCGGTGCCATTTGTGGTTCTTCGACAGTAATGCAGGCTTTCGCTGATGATGTGAAACAGTACTTCATTGAACTTTACCTAGTTTGATTGCTTACTAGCGGCCGCCAGCGACTTCATTCGTGTGGAGTTAGTTATACTCCGCTCCTTTTAGTCGCAGCGTGATGGTATATAGCCTAAAGCCTTTCTGGATTAATGAGCTATCCAACGAAAAAAGAATTTTTCAAATCGGACCAGTAGTTCCTGAGATTAGCGCGTTCAAACAAACAAACAAACTCTTCAGCTTTATATATTAGTACTAGCAGCCGCCAGCGACTTCATTCGCGTGGGGTTAGTTATGCTCAGCTCCTTTCGATCGCAGCGTGATGTTATATAGCCTAAAGCCTTCCTAGATTAATTGGCTATCCAACGCAAAAATAATTTTTCAAATCAGACCAGTAATTTCTGAGATTTGCGCGTTCAAACAAACTCTTCAGCTTTATATATTAGTATAGATTAACAGCTTTTTAATGCTCAATATTTCCTTACCAGTAATTAAACGCCATGTCGTTAAACATTTTTATGAATTGCTTGATTAAATTACTTTTTTTTTATAAAATTACTTTTTTCGTAAATAATCGTCTATTTTTAGGCTAACATTATGTATTAAATTAATTTCGGAGTAGTAGTAAAAATTGCTACGAAAAGTGGCTACGGATGGGCTACGTCGTAGCGACTTTGCTACGCTTGCTACGATTTCGGAACTAAATCAATCTCCGTGATTTGGTTTACATAATATTGATTTTGTTTACGTTTAGGATGTTTTTTTTTTAATAGAAGTCATTTTAGTAAAAGCAAGCAGAGTTATATCTTAAAGTCATCATTATCATCACAGCCTTAATCCCAGTCGCATCCGAAGCCTTTTCAGCTTTGGAGTCTGGGGTCCAGAGAGTGGAGTAGCGGTAGCGGACGCGGCCGCTGCGCAAGGTGGCGCGGGTTCGATCCCCGCACAGTGCAAGTATTTGTATGCATGAATATGAATATTTGTACTGGTCTGGTCGTGCCTCGGAAAGCACGTTAAGCCGTTGGTCCCGGTTGCCATACGAACATCTAGTGGCAGTCGTTACGGGTTGTTGGAGCCCTCAAAAGTCCAACAATCGGTCTAACTGCAATGCTTCGATGTCGCCTTCGGGTTGTGGAGGGCAGACGGCAGTCGCTTCACGGAAAATGTCGAAGTTTAGCCATATCAGCAGTTGGACTGCTAAAGGCGGACCCCAGACTCCAAAGCTGAAAAAGGCTTTGGATGCGACTGGGATTAACGCTGTGATGATGATGATGATAATCGAATTCCACGCGGGCGAAGCCGCGGGCGGAAAGCTAGTATTTATTATATGTGTAAAAAGATTCACACACACATCGGCTGCCAACAGAAGTTACTAAGTAGTAATGCAATCGTTGATGGTAAAACGTGTTAGTTTATTACGAGCCTATTCACTGTAGCCTTGAAGATACTTAAAATATAGTCAGAACGACCGCCGCAGGCAACTTATTCCAGTCCCTCAATGTATGCGATATTTTCTTTTTTTTTAATTATTATAAACTAGTGCTTGACTGCAATCCCGCCTGATGGTAAGCAGTGATGCAATCATTGATGGTAAAGCGCACCAGTTTATTAAGCTTATTCACTTAAAAAACTTAGGAATAGGAAGGATGACGGCAGTTGAGCGAGGTGATGCAATGTTAAACCCAACAACACGACCAACGATGCTGCGCCAGAGGGAGATTGATCTGGAGACTCTCCACGGCCAAACCTCCGACACAACACTTGGCGCATCGTACACAGCACACATCGCAACACAATCGCTCAGACCCGTCCTCCGTACGGCTTCACCAGACATCATGCCGGAACCCGACGAATCGCTTGGCGGCAAGACTTTGTCTGGTAGGTGGTAACTTCTGCCGGCAGCCGATGTTATGGCCTACCACCGAGAAAAGACGAGTGGAGACGCTTCGTCCGGGTCGTAGTGGTGTCAACAACGTAAGGGTGGATACTGGCCGTACGACGGGTCGTCCAATGATAGAACGGAGATGGGGGAATTTAGTCATGCAAAAATTTGCAACCTTTCCTAAATCTAATGATCTCAGTCCCGAACCAGCTCCGTTCAGTCCTGACAAGTTAAATGTAAGTTGCTTACCTATTTCTGCCCACCCGCTAGAGACAAGCGGCGTGAGGATTGACATCCCTAAACAGATGTCTTGTGGGAGGCGGAAGAGGGATGAAGGAGTTGTATTTTCTAGATGTGGTATTGTGTTAACTCAGCAGAACTTCTGAAAGACGAAAAGTAGAATAACTGGTGTGAATCACATCTAATCTTGAACATCTATGGCTACATATAAAGTGGTGCTGACAATACGACAATAAATTAAATATCGTGTATCTCAACACATTCTCAGTCTACCCATAAAAAATCATAAAAATGTATCCATTAGTTTAGTCACAGGAAATTATTTTTCATTTTTCACATTTTCTAGATGATGGACATTATAATTGCCGCATCCAGCGGTAATAAACTTTAAATAATAATTATGCCAAAAAAGCAAGTCGATACACGACCGCGCTGTTGCCGATCCGAGGTCAGTGAAGCAATATATTAAAGGATGTTCTATTCCGTTTAAAATTTTATTCGATTTATATATATGTGTGTATATCGCTGTAATGGTCACGGTGTCGAGTCGGTCACGCTTATGCGAATTCAACGCTTTTCCCCATATAACGATAGTGCTCAAAGTTGCTAAAGAAGTTTTCGCTTCACAAATAACCATATACCTCATCTAGTACCGTTACCTGAAAGTAAATCTTTGCATTTGTCGGAACAGAGTATTCAGTCCCCATTGTTTTCACGCGGCGTGCCTCCGCTTTGTGAACGCGATGCGATGCGGGTGGGGGGCGGGTGGACCCACGAATGTGTAACTTAAGTTGATAACTTAAGAATGAGGGAAATGCAGTCTAGTTCACTTAGTAAGTTAATATGGAGAGAAAGGTTACTGTGGCCCCCGCAACGGAAAATGGAGGAACACGGATGGGTTTTAGGCAGTCAAAGTCTGACATGAAGAGTGGGAGAAGTCTAGAGAATGATTTCGAGTGTTCATTATTAAGTCGGTTATTTATTAAGTTATGAAATAAAATAAAAAAAGAACACTTTCATTATCTGAGTGGCCTGAAGGCCTAAAGTAACGTTGGTAAAACGAATACCATACCTACTAACTAAAATATCTGTTGGATGAGGTAAAGGTAATAAGTACTGGTTTCGAAAAAAACAAGTGCTTGAATAATAACACAAAATGTGTGTCTACATCAACGTCCCAAAAATATCTTGCATAGAAAGAATGGAATTGTTTGAAGTAAACCCATTTATTCAATAGGTACCGTGGTATTCATCCCTCGTGGGAGAATCTCATCACCGCGATTCACAAAAGTGACGTATTATTATAACGCCATCTGTTATCAAATTGTCGTATTAAGTTAATGACCAAGGTTAACTCGATTAATTATTTAAACAGACGAGAGAGAGAGAGGGAGACTGGGAGACTGTGTGCATTAAAAAAAAAACTCTGGAAAGAAAGAAAGAACAGTATCGCGAAAAAGAATATTAGTCTTCTGAACAAATTCGAAACTAACCAAGACTATCCATTTTAATATGAAGCGATAGTTTTTACAAAGATTCGTTTTGTCAAACCTTTTTCATGGACACTTTGTTCGCGTCCATAAATCTATTTTAAAATATACAGTTTCAAACTGAATCCTGCAGAAACGTTTTTATCTGTTTGATATGACAGTTTTTATTCTGATGTGCAAATAAGACTATGTGATGAAGTTAGAATATGGTGCAATCGTTCAGGTTTTTTTTAAGTATTATAAACTAGTACTTGACGGCAATGCCGCCTGATTGTAAGCTAAGCAGTGAGGCAATCATTGATAGTAAAGCTCGCTTTTTTTTAAACCAACTTATACTAGTCTGTTACAGTCTTGACAGCCTCGGTGGCGTAGCGGTAGCGAACGCGGCCGCTGCGCAAAGCGCCATACGAACATCTAGTGGCAGTCGTTACGGGTTGTTGGAGCCCTTAAAAGTCCAACAATTGGTCTAACTGTAATGCTTCGATGTCGCCTTCAGGTTGTGGAGGTCAGACGGCAGTCGCTTTACGTAAAATATCGAAGTTTAGCGAAAATCAGCAGTTAGACTGGTCAAGTGGACCCCAGACTCCAAAGCTGAAAAAAAGCTACAGATACGACTGGGATTAACGCTGAGATGATGATGATACTAGTCTGTGACCGCAATCCCGCCTGATGGTAAGCAGTGATGCTATCGGTGAACCCAACAACACGACCAACGATGCTGTACCAGAGGGAGATTGATCTGGAGACTCTCCACGATCAAACTCACTACACAACAATATTTGGTGCATCGTACCCGGCATACATCGCAACAGACCCATCCACCGTACAGCTTAACCAGACATCATGCCCGAACACGATGAATCGCTAGGCGGCATGAGTTGGTCTGGTGAGTGATAACTTCTGCCGGCAGCCGATGTTATGGCCTACTACTGAGAGAATTTTAACCAGATTCAACTAGAAACTGACCAGAATACTTCTGGAACGCCAGTCTCCTCTCTTCAAGAGAGAGTGTCGTAGGCTTTTATCCACTACGCCGTCGAAGTGCGGATTAGTAGACGTGTTCGAATTTTTCATTCCGGTACAGTGGGTTAACTCAAGTTGTTTAATAATTCAGGATACAAGTAAATGCTTTGCTACTGGGGAATTTAAATGTATGCCAGTTCGGCCTTTTCAAGTTGTCATGCAAAATTAGCCTTTAAAATGTTTTATCTAAAACAAATGTAAATGCTTTGGGGCAGTCATGCAATACTTTACGCTTGTGAGTTATAATAATTTTGGAACTGGTACACGAATTTAACAGAAGCTTTGAACCAAATAACAGCCATGCTATTGCGGTATAGCCATTGACATATACATACATATTATGTTTCATTACAATAGCAATACTGCATGTATTGCTATTGTAATGAAATATATGTATTTGCCACGTTTAAGTACATATTGCAAACTGGCCATATTAGAACGCAGAACCGATAACCGTTGGGTTGGAGGTTAGTTTTTGAGTAGAGAACGCGAATTAGAAAACATAAAAATCGGCTCAGTAGGAAAGATTTTGGATAAAATATGGAAAACAGAAAGACTTTTTTTTTTTTAAACTTGTGCTTGACCGCAATCCCACCTGATGGTAAGCAGCGATGCAATCGTTGAAAAAAAGCGCAAAAAGAAGCGCGTTAGTTTATTAAGAGCCTATTTTTTCTTGCCTTGATGTCTTCAAGGCAAGAATTGTAGGCCGACTGAAACACCGCCGCTGGCAAATTGGTCCAGTTCCTCCATGTACGGGATATAAAACACGAGACAAAACGCTTCGTTCGGATCGTTGCGGTGTCAACAACGTAAGGGACATATTGGATACATTTTATCCGGATATTCCCTCGTTACCGAAACTTATGCGGGAAAACCCGGGGCGCAGCTAGTGTGTTTGTAATCCCGCCTGATGGTAAGCAGTAATACAATCGTTGATGGTTAAGTGCGATAGTTTATTAAGAGAGAGTTAAATTGGAAGGAAGACGGCAGGTGAAGGAGGAGGTGATGCAATGTTAAACCCAACACGAAAAACGATGTTCCGTCACAGGGAGATTGATTTGGAGACCCTTCATGACCAAACTCCAGATACAGCGACATTTGGCACATGATACTTTTATCCGGAAATTTCTATGGGATCCAAACTTATGCAGGCGGAACCAGGGCACAGCTAGTAATTATATTAATCCTGTCGAGACGAAAGGCAAGGTACACCTGTTTTACTAATCTCATATCGTTTCAATATTTCACAACGTACAAGGTCTTTAGACAAATTGGAATTTGCAATTCAAATGCACACACCGAATCCAAAATCTTACATTTCCTTCTGGCGAAATACGTTGCCAAAACCGATCACTTCTATGTTTCGCAATTTCTGAATTTCCAGTGATGTATCCATAGGCAACTTAGGACCAACAGACGTGCGACTTTCGTAATCGGCGACCGGTTAGTTTGCGACTGCATTGTGTTGCGTTTTGGCGATTTTCTGCGTTCAATGTTGCTATATCAAAATGACGTGTGTGTAGAGTAGTGTTCATTCAAGTAACGCGAGTGAAGATTGGGGCTTTGTCTTGTATAGAGTCTCAGCATAATGTTGAGCGATAGCCCTTTCAAAAGATGTGACCCATGTTTCACCTGACCATTTTTTTTTTATTTTTTGTTTTTTTCTCATCATCTCAGCATTAATCCCAGTCGCATCCGAAGCTTCTATGATTTTGGAGTCTGGGATCCGCTTTACCAGTTTAACTGCTGATTTTGTTTAAACTTCGATATTTTCCGTGAAGCGACTGCCATCTGACCTCCACAACCCACATGCGATATCGAAGCATTGCAGTTAGACCAATTGTTGGACTTTTGAGGGCTCCAAAAACCCGTAACGACTGCCATTAGATATTCGTATGGCAACTGGGACCAATGGCTTAACGTGCTTTCTGAGGTACGACCAGACCAGTGTAAATATTCATATTCATGCATACAAATATTTGCACTGCGCGGTGCGCGGTAAACGAATTGAAAATTAACTACAAATTCTGTCTTTCTTTCAAAATACTGGATGTACGAAGTATCCGGTATATCCGGTACGTGGTCAGATATCGTTCTGAAAACGTACATACAATGAGAGGTCTTGCAGTCGGATTTTCTTCTCGTTCTTCTCAGCCTCAAGGTTTTTATTCTATTGAGGGGCATTGCCATAATAACCATGGGGTAGTTATATTGAATTTATCGATGTTAAAAATAGACGTTGGAAAACCTAAGAACTGTTTTAGCTGTATGTCGTAACAAAAAAAAGGAACTCGTATATCGAAATTAGTGACTTACGTTAACTAAAACTTTTAGTTCGATTTTAGTGAAATTAAATGAAATGAAATTGTTTATTAAGCAAGTAGGATCACTGATCACTTTTACACGACATATGGTTTTTCTTTTTTTATTAAACTTGACGAAGCCGGCATTTCTTAACTGACTACCTCTGAGAAGAAATAGCCGAAACAAACTCAGGGATCATCGCCTTTTTTCAAGTCCAGACATTAAAAATAAAAATGGTTACAATAATTTACGTTATAATTATGCATATTGCTTGACAACAATGCTTAGCAGAGCGAGCAGATCAGTCTCAAACTTTTTTGTATCCTAAATAATCTGTGATTTTATAATACCCCTTTTTGCAAAGTTTGGCCTTTATATAGTTTTTAAATCGTTTAATGGGTAAGTTTCGAATGTCCATGGGAAGCTTGTTGTAAAAGTGTATAAATTGACCCATGAACGAGTTGCCTACTCTGTGGAGGCGAGTGTGATGTACAGCAAGATTGTGTTTGTTTCTGGTATTTATATTATGAATATCGCTTATTTTCTTAAAATTTTATATATTTTTATGTACATACATGAGATGTAGTTAGTAGTTATTGTTTAGTTTTAGGTAGGTTAGTAAAACTATAATTGACTTTTTGCGACTGAAGTTTGGTTGCGCATAAGAGCTTTGGAACGTTGCTTCGACTTCTAAAAAGCGGAAACTAAAAGTAGTCAGTCTACTGTGATCTTTATTCCAGATCCGTTTACGGTGCAATATCAAAGGCACCTCGTTAACGGGTTTCTCATTTGGACTGCACGAAGTCGTTGCGATTTTGTCTATAAGTGTCATGGCTATGGTATTGAGGATGTGCTATTTTGGGAATGGAGACGGCACATGTACCAAATGTGCGAGGTATTGGCAGGACCAGATTAGGATTAGATTGGCTAGGTATGTGCCCGCGAAATGAAGTTAAAAATACATGTAATTTCTCTACAATTAGAAAAGTTTTAAAGTAGCAGTGTCCCAGTAGTATTAGCTGAAACTCATAACTTTATTTTTCTTTATTGTTTTTTAGGGACTTTCATGTACATGCCAGTCCCATCAGACCGCATATTTAATAATATTAACAATTCAAAACCTACCCTATCAGACTTTATACCGCAAACGTAATAACACTAACTGAATAAATATACAATATGTAAAGAAAACCCTGTCCGATCCGTGAAGGTATTGTTAGGTATCGATAACTGATTCTAATAATGGATACAAAGCTGGGCTAAAGTTTAAAAAATCCCCCTAAAAACGAAACATTCTTTCGTAAAAGGAGGTAAATTAATACACGTGCGGTAAGCAATACATGTGCGGGCGAAGGGGGGCAGGGAACGCGGCACGGGGTCGTATCGCTATTAGCACATAATAATACCGGCAAAAATGGTGTTGTCACTTATTAAAAAAATACCAAATTTTGTGAAAGTTGGAATTCATTCTCGGAAAAAAGAGATTATTTCAAAAATCATTAGTAGGTATTGTAACTATGATGATTATGTAAAATTTCATATTTTATTTGGTCATGTGTTTACCTAACCTTTATTATCCTTATGGGTCCGATGGGGTTTTCTTTACATATTGTATAAGCAGCTCCGGAGGTAGATGTCGACAAATTATAATGGTACATACAAACATCGTGACGACTTTGTGATTATGTAAAGGAATTGTAATTAAAACCACACTTGTTGTACCACGGAATCATAGAGAAGAAATTTCTTGTAAAGAGCTGCCATAGAATACATTGACTACAGATACACATAATAGTTAATCATGGACTGAGGAAAGGCGGCAAATTCAATAATTAATTGAACACATCGTTTATATTTAACTTTAGTTCTCTAACTAGATCCTCTCTAGCGTACTGAAATCTGACACACTCCGTCAGTAAATTTATAATATTTATTTATTTATTAAAACTTTATGCACAAAGAAAAACATTGCACAATGGCGGACTTAATTCCTTAGGTATTTGCTACCAGTCTACCTTAAGGTGATGCAGAGACAAAACATGGTAGGTGCAAAGATATAAAAGAGAAGTTGAAAGAGAAATACAACAAAAAATATATTAAATACTTAAATACATACATACAAAATATAAACAGTAGAGATAAAAACATATAGATAGAGAAAAAGAATAAATTATATGTTTGATGAATCTGCCAATAATAATATCTTTCAGAGTGCTACACACCTCAACTTGAAGAATATTTTTTTTTTCATAAGGAATCCTAAATTATTTAGTGGTATGTGTCCAGGTACCCTAATATGCTATTTCTATAAATTTGTCATTCCAACACAAATCTATTGTCATTTCATTGTCATTGTGCTTAAAAGTTCTTAATCTGCTAAATTCATAACAATCGATCAATTATCTCAACCGTTTCGTAATAGAATGACATTGCTCTTTTGCTATCATTATAAAATCCGTTAATAGACATGATTTTCTAGAAACTAATACTCAATTTAAATATTTGTTAATGTGGAGTACATAATCAGTGTTTGACCACTGGAAAGTCAAAATGACGCCATTTTGTTCGTAGATTACGAAACTTGGATTTTTGACAGGAAAGCTAAGATGCGTGTCACGCGCAGTTTTCATTGGTTTTTTAAAATTATTTAAAGTGTCGTTTACTACATAAAAGCGCGTGATTTATGTAGTAAAAAGTGCATTCAGTAAATAATTTATAAAGAACATTGAAATATCGCAGCATAGTGGCCACATCATGACTTTGACTTAAACCTTCCTAATAGACGGTTCACGCGGCCGTCTTTTTCAACTGTCATTGGCGATATCCGCCATTATTGTGAAAAAAATGTGGTTTATATTCCACAGGGGCCATTGATCAAGAGTTAAGGTTGAGATTGATTACGAAACTTTTCAAAATCGATCATTTAGATATCACTAGTCGATCATTTTGACACTATTGTGATAGCAGACTAGGAGACTACTAGACAGACAGCCTCCGTGGCGTAGTGATTGCGAACGCGACCGCTGCGCAAGGAGGCGCGGGTTTGATCCCCGCGCAATGCAAATACCTATTTGTATGCATGAATATGAATATTTGCACTAATCTAATCGTACCTAGGAAAGCACATGAAGCCGTTGGTCCCGGTTGCCATACGAACATCTAGTGGCAGTCGATATGGGTTGTTGGATCCTTCAAAAGTCCATCAATTAGTCAATGCAATGCTTCGATATCGCCTTCGGGTTGTGGAGGTCAGACGGCAGTCGCTTCACGGAAAATATCAAAGTATGGCCACAATCAACAGTTAGACTGGTAAAGCGGACCCCAGACTCCAAAGCTGACAAAGCTTCAGATGCGACTGGGATTAAGGCGCTGTGCTCAGTAAAAATAGGCTTCAAAAAACAATTTTTTAGCCAAATGTATTCATTTCAGAGCAGCCAAAAATTTATATGTTAATCTTGATTAAATGTAGCAGGAAACCATTGTTTTCAAAACACGTTTTGCATTAATTTTCTCGATAGAAAAAAAACCTAAAGTAACCACTTAAATTGAATTTATAACCGTTGTAACTGATAATAATCATCAAATCTTGATAAAATTTAGAAGAGCGATTAAAATATAATAGTAAATGAAACAATTGTTTTTATTTATCGATTTAACTAAGGTATTCTAAAATAAATAATGTATTTAATGATAAATAACGTGAACGAAACGTCGCTCCATCGCGGCGTCCATTGCCATCTCTTTCACTTCTATGCTTAGCGACAGTGACCGCTGAGGCGCGCTGCTTGACGGACCTAGACCTATGTCAGTTTTTGCTTTACCCCACAGATATTTTATATATATTATTTGCACAGAAAATAATTATATTTACGTGTCTGTTTGTTGATGAATAATCATATTTCGTTTTTGCCCGGGTTCAAACCCCAGGTTTACATTATATGCTTTTTGTAGGTTTTAATTGAAATAAATGCTTTTTAATTTACTGTTGATTTTTACCTTACTGTTGTATTGTTATAATATTTTGTTGGATTTCTTATTTGCAATAGTTTTTTTTTAATTATTATTAATTCAACCGATTTTCTGTATTATTTGTAGTAATTGTTACATATATTTTAATATCTTATTTTTGTAACAATTATAATGCAAACTAATATTTAAAATCAATTCGTTATAAGTTTCCTTTTACAAATTTCTAGAAATTACTATTTATAAACAGCTGTTTAGAGTAACTATTAAAAAAAAAAATTACATTTTCGGATATTTAAAAAAGTTAACATATTTTTTCTTCAAAACTGCAACTCTTATCGAAGCTAAGTCGGGTTTGTACTAGTGCTTAGAATGATGTAAACTAACAGTTTCATGAAAAAAGGACATAAAACAAAAAAATTAAGCAGAACGGACAAAGCCCATTATAAAAAAAAAAAAGAAAACAAAAGTAATAATAAAAATGCAAGTATGAAAAAAATATACATTTTCGAAAATCACAAGGTAAAGTAAACGTATGTGGGATTTGAACCTGGTGCTCGCCGCGAATGTCTAATGCGAACCCGAACTGTGACGAACAGAGTCAATCATGCTTCGCGTTTGGGTTGCGAAATTACGCTTCTAAATGTAGATGGAATAGCTGAAATAGATTTAATAGATCGCGCGTATTTCTCGATGCACGACGCATCACGCATCGATGTATTCGCGCGGAGCGCCCCACAGTGGGCGGGGCTAGTCGTCTCCCACTTCGTCTGCTTCACCCCCTCAAATACCTAAAAGTTGTCTGTTCACCGCGTCTTAACGCTGAGATGATGATGATACTAGGGCCCAGGTCTCAGTCTGTGAGCTACAACAATAATTTCCCTGGGTTCAAATCTCGTCAGACGCTTTACTTTGTGTAAATTATTTCGTCACCGCTGCTCTCGAAACGGTGAAGGAAACATCGTGAGGAAACTGGCGTGTAGAGGTAAAACTTCGAAGACATGTGACATCTGCCAACCCGCACTGGGTCCGCGTGGTAGAATAGGCCTGTATCCTGGGAGTGGAAACATTATAATCTGCTTATAAATATAAATAAATAAATATATACGGACAAATCACACAGATTGAGCCCCAAAGTAAGTTCGAGACTTGCGTTATGGGATACTAACTCAACGCCTATTTATAATAGATACATACATAGATAAACATCCAAGACCCAGGCCAATCAGGAAAAAATCGTTTTTCATCATGACATGGCCGGAGATCGAACCCAATGCCTCCACTTCGCAGGCAGGCGTATTGACCGCTGCGCCACGGAGGACGACAGGACGCTTATGGTTATGTAGACATTTTCTTGACATTTTTTGTCGCCGAATTGAGACTTCAACTATGTAGATTTTAACTGTAATACATTATGAGGATTGACCTGCTGTTCATAGTGCTTATTCATCATCATCATCATCATCATCTCAGCGTTCATCCCGGTTGCATCCGCGGCTTTCGCGTTGGAGCCCGGGGTCCGCTTTCTTACTTAATTTCCTCCATTTCGCGCGATCTTTAGCATCCTGTGGTGTGAGATTGTTGGCACGCATGTCATCTCTTACAACGTCAAGCCAGCACCTCTTTGGTCTACCCCGCTTGTTCCGGTGTTATTATATACCAGTGCTTATTATACAACATTATTTTTTATTTATGCCAAACCAGAAACACGTGTCCAGTATTTATAAGTAAAGAATCTATGTACAAAATTACAAAAAGATTCATGAAAAACCACAAAGTTAAGAGCTAGCTATTCTACTCGGTTGTCCTAACAAAAAAACGTGCTGAGCAGGCGCCGAGCGCAGTACGTTTGCCTGCTGCGCGCAAGTACTATGATATAGGTATGATGTATAGTGACCGCTCGGTAACCACTCATCATCATCCCAGCTTTAATCCCAGTCGCATCCGAAGCCTTTTCAGCTTTGGAGTCTGGGGTCCGCTTTACCAGTCCAACTGCTGATATGGCTAAACTTCGACATTTTCCGTGAAGCGACTGCCGTCTGACCTCCACAACCCGAAGGCGACGTCGAAGCATTGCAGTTAGACCAATTGTTGGACTTTTGAGGGCTCCAAGAACCCGTAACGACTGCCACTAGATGTTCGTATGGCAACCGGGACCAACGGCTTAACGTGCTTTCCGAAGCACGACCAGATCAGTGCAAATATTCATATTCATGCATACAAATACTTGCACTGTGCGGGGATCGAACCCGTGCCACCTTGCGCAGCGGCCGCGTCCGCTACCGCTACGCCACGGAGGCTGTCAACTGCTGTGACCGTTCGGTAACCACTCTGCAACAATAAAACTCTGAATAAATATAACATGGTGTAAAAATGATTGGAATCGATTCAGTTGCTTATTCTGAACAAACTATATTCAGGTTTCGCAGAAACAAAAAATAACGTTGTATATTATATTATTCTGTTTACATTTAATTTCCTAAGGGTCTCGTTAGTGACGTCGTTTGTGGGTTGTCTCCACGTTTAATGTGTCTTAATAAAGAGACACATTTCTGTGAATAATACACCGCCTTCATGTCATCAATAAACTGTGGGAAACGTTTCTGCCACTTTTACGAAATAAATTTATCAAAAAAAAGTGGTACTTAAAAAAGTTATTTGATATTTATATTTAATTGTGCTATGCAGTAAGGATATTATTTTTGAAAGTATCTCTGGCGTAGCGGTAGCGAACGCGGCTGTAACGCAAGTAGGCGCGGGTTCGATCCCCGCACAGTGCAAATATTTGAATGCATGAATATTTGCACTGGTCTGGTCGTGCCTCGGAAAGCACGTTAAGCCGTTGGTCCTGGTTGCTATACGAACATCTAGTGGCAGTCGTTACGGGTTGTTTGAGTCCTCAAAAGTCTAACAATTGGTCTAACTGCAATGCTTCGATATCGCCTTCGGGTTGTGGAGGTCAGACGGCAGTCGCTTCACGGAAAATATCGAAGTTTAACCAAAATCAGCAGTTAGACTGGTAAAGCGGACCTTAGACTCCAAAGCTGAAAAGCTACGGATGCGACTGGGATTAACGCTGAGATGATGATGATGATGCAGTAAGGGTTTTAATTTCGCCTATTTTGCCGCTTCATCACTCATCATCATCAGCCTATAATGTTACCACTGTCAGGACACAGGCCTCCTCTCGGTGAGAGGGAGATAGATAGTAGTAGATCCACCAATATCGTACCGATAAGAGGAACGTAAGGTAACTGAAAGCACAAGAAGTAAGGAGTTTAAACACAAGTTGTCACCAAATTATAACGTGGTCACGCATTGCTCCAGATACCAAGCAGTTGAATTGTTCAATAGGTTACCAACTGATTTGAAATTGTTATTATATAATAGTCATTTGTTTAAAAATAAATTATAAACCTTCTTGTTGGAAAGATGTTTATACTCAGAATCAGAATTCACATCAAATGATACAAAATAAATAATGTACCAGTGAAGACGCTTTCGACTGAATTCTGTAACAGTATTCTTTGACTGTAACTACGCATTTGACATTATTTATTTATTTTTCTTGTAATCATATCTGACATTAGTTTATATATTATCTATTGACATACTTATGTATAATTGATTGACTTGTTATGTTTGTCTGTGATTATGTTTTATTTACAACTGATTCTGCAATATTGTAGGCAGGTATCTCTTATATTTATTAGAATTATTTTTACTATAACATATTTATTTTGCTTTTATCTGTTAAGCATATTGTGTACTTATTTATAACTTTTATTTTGATAAGCCTAATTATTGTTAGTCTTTTGACTCTTGCACGGTATCTCCGTCAAAGCTAATTCTAGCGATGGAAGGGGCCGGGTGACCTGTAACACAGGTTTTTCTTTAAATACCTATATCAGGCACCATCTCTCACAAAGGTGGAATTTAGCTGAGACTTTTTTTTTGTACCTACAATTATAAATCAGCTTTGTGAAGAGAGAATAAATGATAATATATATATATATATATATATATATAGATATTAATATATTAATATTATTTATATTGTAATTCGACATTTTTCATTTTTTAGCCGCATGTGGTATTTCTATTTTAATTTTATATGCAATGTTCAACACAATGTAAATTGTTATGAATAAATAAATGATGATGATGTATCGGGAGTGGGGTACAAGCTACCCGTGGTTATGGCTCCAGAGACTAAATGTTGATCGAGGCTCTTGGTTATCAAACCATTGGTCGATACGACAGTCGGTACAATATCAGCCGAGTTCACATTCCACATGGCAACAATCTCGTGTGTCAAGTCAAGATATTTAATTTGTTTCCCTTTCTCAGCTTTCACGAGATTCCCGTCATGTGGAATGGTAACATCGACAATCATTGCGAGGCGCGCTAATCGATCTATCACAATTTTATTGATTTTGCCGCTTAGTGCAGTTAAAATGATAAATTTATCAAATTCCAAAATAAGTAAATAATACCAATACATTTAATTAAATTTAAATTTAATTTCAATGCATCTTATTCTTTTTCTTTCATTAAGAGGGGACTCTAATGCCGAGGAATTTGAGAAATAGGTATTTGAAGAAACTTTTGCCGTCGCGCCGCTTTCAACCTCTCCCTAAGTGCGAAAGAGACAGTTGCATCTCAGGCTGATTTTACCCACAAAAACGTTGAACAAAAGATGTTTCATATTCCGCTGTTTTCTTTTTCAAAACACGACAGATCTCAATTATTTTTATATCAAAAGTTAGAGGATAAGTATGCCTATGCCTCTATTCTCTCTATTCTATCTTTTTTTTGTCAAAAACTTATCACGCTTGTCTAATAGTCGTCTGAACATCGCGGTAAAAATGGGTTATTTTTCAGGATTTTGAAATATCAAATTTCTTTTATTAATTAAGTTTTCGAAAAAATCAAATGATAGAGACATGATGATAAAGGTGTAAAATTGTAGAAAAAAAAATGCACTAAAAGCGTTATCCACGAAGAAAACAGCGGAATACGTTTGTATGGAGAAAACGCCACTAGAGTCCCCTCTTAAGGAAAAGACAGAAGACAGTTATTACTTTGTCAAATTAGTCAGCGCCTGAGATGAATGAAAGTATTTTTAGAAGCCATGTTTTTTAATCACGTCTAAACTTTCAGTTATCTCTCTCGACTAAACAAATATTTTCTTTTCTGTCCTTTCAAAGATGCATTGAGCTTAAATTTAAGTTACATACATAGTTTAATTTGATAAGACCATAATATCGCAAGTAGGCCATAATATCGGCTGCCGGTAGAAGTTACCACTCACCAGACAAAGTCTTGCCGCCAAGCGATTTGTCGTGTTCTCATATGGCACATTGGCAAGATGTCTGGTGAAGCCGTTCGGAGGACGAGTATGAGCAGTTGTGTTGCGATGTGTGCCGGGTACGATGCGCCAAATTTTATTGTGTCGGGAGTTTGATCGTGGAGGGTCTCCATATTAATCTCCCTCTGACGCAGCATCGTTGGTCGACTTGTTGGTTTAACATTGCATCACCTCGCTCAACTGCCGTCTTTTTTCCTACTAACTATATTTTTTAAGTGAACAGGCTTAATAAATTTGCGCGCTTTACCATCAACGATGGCATCACTGCTTATCATCAGGCGGGATCGCAGTCAAGCACTAGTTTATGATTATAAAAAAAAAAAAATTGCTTCCTTTTCAAAATGGAATCGAAAGAAAAAGATGCATTGACCTTAAATTTAGTTTAGTTTGTGAACAGGGGAATAAGCACTAATAATTACATTATAAAAATATGAATATTCTGAAGAAGCCCTGCAGGTGTGATGCACACAATGTCCACGCAAGAAGTTTTCTTGCAATGACGCGCTATGAAGATGATACTCATAACTCTCAGAAACATATTTGTATTATGTAAATATACAAGTTTAGGACTCTAGTACCGAGTAATTTGGAAAATAGGTATTTGAACAAACTATTGCCGTCGCGCTGCTTCCAACCTCTCCCGGTAAAGTGTGAAAATGACGGTTGCAGCTCAGGTTGATTTAACCAACAAAAACGCTGACCAAAAGACCGTTTCGTATTCCGCTGTTTTCATTTTCAAAACACGACTGATATCAATTATTTTTGAATCAAAATTTAGAGGATGAGTATAGCTATGCTTCTATTATTTTCGTTTTTGTAAATAACTTATCACGTTTGTCTAATAGTCGTCTGAAAATCACGCTAATAATGGGTTAATCTTCGGGATTTTGAAGTTTCATATTTCTTTTATTAATTAAGTTTCGGAAAAATCAAATGATAGGGGCACGTATAATCACGGTGTAAAACTGTAGAAAAAAAAATTACTGCTCTAAAAGCATTATCCACGACGAAACCAGCGGAATACGTTTGTATAGTGAAAGCACCACTAGATTTCCCTCTTAATGCGTCAACATGATACATATTGTTACGGGCTAGGGGTACTTAAACGCCGGTTAAGGGTTACGAAGTTTATTAGCAACGAAGGTACAGTCGATTGTAGGCAATGACAAGTAGAACGTAGCTGATGTCGCACCGAAGTCTTCTCTTACGTCCACGAAGTCCGTGTCGTAATCACACAATAACAGTACAGATGTTACTTCACGTAGTACTCACAGTTCTCTTTACAGTTGTCGCAGTAGGTATTCTCAAAGATCGCTTCTTAACTGTCGCTGTTTTCGTATCGCTAGTCGAGTGTAGACTGACTCTGTGCGGGCGTCACGGTGCTATATATAGTCCAGCTGATCGAACATTCCAGATTCCTCTAGACGTAATAATAATAGCACATAACTTCGAGGTCACTCGGAAGTACCTACGGTAATTCCCGGAAACGGGTCTCTAGAAATTTCGATGTCGACACTTTGTTGACAAAACTGTTGAGACCTGTACCATTCGATAGGCCGTCCTAAGTCTAGTAATGCGTTTTATTATTGTACCTAGGAAATGTCTAGATCTGAAGAAATAGGACTTAAAACTGACACACTGCATGTCACGCGATATTGAACCTTATGCCATCGACATAAGGTCCATTCGTAACATTGCCCCCTTCTTAGTCATGCTCGTCCCGAGCATGATTTGATCCATAATAGCGAGCTAGGCGGTCTACGTGTACGATCTTCAGCTTCCCTCTAGGCCCTTTCTTAATCCTGTAGGTGACATCGTTTATTCTGGTTACTATCGTGTACGGACCCTCCCATTTGGCTTGGAACTTTGGACTCTTTCCTTTTCTTCTAATGGGATTATGTAACCATACCAAAGTTCCCTCTTCGAATCCGGGCACGTTAGCTTTGCGGTCGTATCGGATCTTCATTTTCTCACTGGTTTTCAGACCACTCTCTCTCACTAGCTCATGTATACCATCTAATTTACGCCGCAGGTCGGCCACATAGTCGACGGCTAGGATAGGAGCATCGGGAGGTGTTCCGGTTAGTGCATCTATGGGTAGTCTAATTTCTCGGCCGAAGTTGACTTTCGCCGGTGTGCAGTTTGTGCTATCATGTGTTGCAGAGCGGTATGACATTAAGAAGAGTGGAATGTATTGGTCCCAATCCCTTTGATGTTCTTCCACTACTTTGGCCAAATGATTCTCCAACGTCTGATTGAATCTTTCGACCATTCCATCTGACTGTGGGTGATATGGTGTTGTACGAGTCTTATGTATCCCGAGTAGTTGGCAAATCTCTTGAAATAGTGAAGACTCGAAGTTTCTACCCTGGTCAGAGTGTAACTCCAAGGGAACGCCAAATCGACAGAACACCTCGTGAACTAGCTTTTTGGCGACTGTATGAGCTTCTTGGTTAGGCACTGCAAAAGCTTCTGGCCATTTGCTGAAATAGTCTTGCATGACGATGATATACCTATTCCCTTCTTCAGTAACAGGGAAAGGCCCAGCTATATCGACAGCAACTCTTTCCCATGGTGCACCAACATTGTACACTTTCAGCCGACCTCTGGCTCTCGTTTGTGGTCCCTTTACTGAGGAGCAAGCTACGCATTTTCTACACCAGTCCTCTACGTCTTCGCGGCAATGCACCCAATAGAATCTTTTCCTCACCTTCTCCAGGGTTTTCTTTACTCCTAGATGTCCTCCGGATACTCCGTCGTGCACCTGTCGTAGCACTGACGCAACTTTATCACCGGGAACAACTATCTGTAAGGTGAACTCCTGTCCACTGGGTGATTCCCATTTCCTCTTGAGAACTCCATTATCAATTATCAGGCTGTCCCATTGGGCCCAGTAACTTTTTGCTGTTGGGCTAAGCGCTGATATTTCACTCCAAGCGGGCCTCTGTCCATGTTTCCTCCATTCGATTACTGCCTTCAGGTCACTGTCTTCCTTTTGTGCGTCTTCCAATGATTGATTGTCCCAGTCTTCGTCCAAAGCGTTCACCTGGATAATCCTTACGTTCTCTTTCTTTTCCTGTTTGGCACAATGTCGGCAAGATTCTTCGCAAGGTCGTCTAGACAAAGCATCAGCATTATTGTGTGACTTGCCTTTTCGATGTTCAGTGACAAAGTCAAATTCTTGCAGCTGCTCTATCCACCTTGCTACTTGTCCTTCTGGGTCTTTGAATTGGAGGAGCCACTGTAAGGCGGCGTGATCGGTACGAAGTGTAAACTGTCTTCCAATCAAATATTTCTTGAAGTGTTGTAAGGTCTTAACAACGGCTAGAAGTTCTCGGCGGGTAACACAGTAATTTCTTTCTGGCTTGGAAAGGCATTTGCTGAAATATGCAATCACGACCTGCCTATCTCCTTGTGTTTGAGAGAGAACTCCTCCAATACCAACATTGCTGGCATCCGTGTCTACCAAAAATCGACCTTCCCGACTAGGGTAACCTAATACAGGAGCCTCACACAAGTGAGTTTTCAGTAGCGCAAATGCCTGTTCGCAGTCAGAGTTCCATTCAAATTGACACTTTTCCTCTGTTAAACGATGCAACGGCTTCGCTAACTCGGAGAAGTTCTTCACAAACCGACGGTAATATGCACACAGACCCAAGAAAGAGCGTACCTCAGTTTTATTACGAGGCGTAGGCCACTTCGACACGGCTTTTATTTTTTCAGGGTCTGTTCGAATTCCTTGCGCCGAAATAATGTGTCCCAAGTATCCAACCTCTTTCTGGAATAGTGTACACTTACTAGGACTGAGTTTTAAATTCGCTTCACGCAGTTTCTGAAAGACTTTCTCCAAATTGCGTAGGTGCTCTGCGAAGTTTCGTCCCATAATGATGATGTCATCCAAATAGACCAGGCATGCATCACCAAGCAACCCCACCAAGATGCGCTCCATTAGGCGCTCAAATGTAGCTGGAGCATTGCACAGTCCAAAAGGCATGACATTGAATTGCCAGAGACCGTTCCCAGGACCAGTGGTGAAAGCCGTCTTTTCTTTATCCTGCTGACAGATTTCCACCTGCCAGTATCCACTTTTAAGGTCAACTGTGGAGAACCATTTCATGCCACTTAGCAAGTCCAAAGTGTCATCTATACGTGGCAGGGGATAACTGTCCTTTTTCGTGGCATCATTCAACATCCTGTAGTCAACGCAAAACCTTGTACTGCCATCCTTTTTCTTGACTAGGACAACTGGAGATGACCAAGGGCTGGTGGATGCTTCTATAATCCGGTTTTTCTCCATATCTCTTAACATTTCCGTGACTTCCTGTTCTCTTGCAAAGGGGATACGACGTGGTCTCTGTCTTATCGGCTGTGTATCGCCCGTATCTATATGGTGTTTGACGAGCCCGGTCCTTCCCACGTCACTGTCGGTCTTAGAGAAGATGTCATGAAATTTATACAACAGTTGCTTAACTTTGTGACTTTCGAACTTGTTTAAATTGCCCTTACAATTTTCGAGTAGTGTCGATACATGTTCCTGCCACTGCTTATCACGTTCCTTTTCGTGCGCCTCTGTTTTTCTCAACGATGCTACATGGTCGCACACACCCACGATGCAATTCTTTTCAAGAGTTATTTCTTTGTTACTAACGTTGATAATGCGCACTTTTGGTTTATCGGAAATCATCATCAGTGTCCTTGCTGTTATCCAGTCTGGGTGATCTCCAGAATCTTCAACTATAATGCAACGTTTATGGCATCCTATTGGTGATAGTCTAATATCTACTAAGGTTTCTGATCTTGGTGGTAGTACCGTTCTCCTTAAACAGTACACTGACCCTTGTTTTCCACCTTGAAGAAATACTTCTTGTTCTGGGAAACTCAATACTCCTTTTGCTACATTAAGGATGCACTGTTGTTTCTTCAAAAAGTCCAGTCCTATTATGCAATCATCTGTAATATTCGCTACTAAAACAGGGTGCGTAAATGTCTTATCACCCATTTTCAAGGTCACATTCGTTTCACCAAGGACGAGTACTGGTTGGCCGGTGGCGGTTTGTAATCGGCATTGTGAAAACCCTCTTTTCCATGCTATGGTCCGAGGAAATAGCTCCGGTCGTGCAATAGTTCTTGATGCACCAGTATCCAACGTGAAACTGCATGACTTACCATTCAGTTCTCCTTCTATAATAAGACTGTTTCCATCGTCCACTTGTGATACTGTTATAATGGGGGCTTCAGGTCGACCAGCCAGTACTCGCCCCATAGCCCTGGCTGTTCTTAGTTTAAATCCTCGGCTTCCACCTGTGTCCCAGAAGTACTTCTTCCCTTAGACTTCCTGGGACAATTGATCCGAATATGACCCTTTTCGCCGCACTCATAGCAGGTTGGTCCTTGCCGAGTTTTTATTATTGGGATTACCTCGCGAATGCGGTGCTGTTGTCGGCCGTCTTGGCGTACTGCTTCCACCTCCAGAGCGTGTGTCAAGGCTGCCTTCAGAGTCTGATGGTGACCCAGACGAACTGCAGCCCTGACTTCTGCATCTCGGATTCCATCAGTAAAAGCTTGCACCGTAGTAGCATCAATTGCTCCCGGCGTTGAAGCATACGCCCTCCGAACAATACGTTCTATTTCCGATGCCCATTGTTGCAAACCCTCACTGCTTTTCTGTGTGCGGTCGCGGAGTTGAGCCCTGTAAACATGTTCGAGGTGTTTCTCCCCGTATCTAGACTCCAACGCTTCTAGCAGACAGGCTAGGGTATTGCAATCGCCGGAAATATTTTCGAGAATTTGTACCGCATCACCACGCAGAGCAAGCGTAAGAGCAGTTACCGCTTGATCGTCATCCCAATTGTTGCCTTTTGCGACTTTTTCAAACTGTAGACGGAAGGCCACCCATGACGTTGTTCCATCAAAATGAGGTACTTGGAACGTCGGCAAAGCACTAGGTATCACCCCTTTAATAACTCCTTTTTGTACCTTCTCATGCAAAAATTCTACTTCCTTTCCAAACTCCATGATGGTATTGTCTAGTTTATCGAAACGCGCATCATGTTTATCTATACGAGCGTCTTGCTGGCCTATGCGCGTATCTTGCTGGTCCAGACGGGTATCTTGTTGTGCTGTTTTTATTTTAAGTTCGTTGACCTCTTCTTTGGTTTTTTTCCATTTTTCATTTAATTCTAATACCAGTTGCTGGGATTTTTCTATTTTTGCTTGAGTTGCTGCTTGGGATTGTTTTATTTGTGCCTGGGTTTCTGCCTGGGATTGTTTTATTTGTGCCTGGGATTCTGCTATACCTTTTATTTGCAGCGTCAAGTGAGCCAGCAACGCCGATAAATCGCATCCACTGCTTCCGGGAATAGTGGTGGTAGTAGGCGCACTCACATTCGTCGGTGTTACGACGGCCGCATCTACTCCGGGTGCAGGGACACCGACCGATTCTTCCTCTTGACGCGCCAAATCCATCGCTGCTTGTCGTCGCGTGCGAACCCTTTCGTCTTCCCTTGGCGTGACCGGCATGCCGCTTCTGACACCAATTGTTACGGGCTAGGGGTACTAAAACGCCGGTTAAGGGTTACGAAGTTTATTAGCAACGAAGGTACAGTCGATTGTAGGCAATGACAAGTAGAACGTAGCTGATGTCGCACCGAAGTCTTCTCTTACGTCCACGAAGTCCGTGTCGTAATCACACAATAACAGTACAGATGTTACTTCACGTAGTACTCACAGTTCTCTTTACAGTTGTCGCAGTAGGTATTCTCAAAGATCGCTTCTTAACTGTCGCTGTTTTCGTATCGCTAGTCGAGTGTAGACTGACTCTGTGCGGGCGTCACGGTGCTATATATAGTCCAGCTGATCGAACATTCCAGATTCCTCTAGACGTAATAATAATAGCACATAACTTCGAGGTCACTCGGAAGTACCTACGGTAATTCCCGGAAACGGGTCTCTAGAAATTTCGATGTCGACACTTTGTTGACAAAACTGTTGAGACCTGTACCATTCGATAGGCCGTCCTAAGTCTAGTAATGCGTTTTATTATTGTACCTAGGAAATGTCTAGATCTGAAGAAATAGGACTTAAAACTGACACACTGCATGTCACGCGATATTGAACCTTATGCCATCGACATAAGGTCCATTCGTAACAATATGTTGAGGTAAACGATACATTTGATATTACATTAGTATCTATTGTTGGCGACGGTGACGTCACGTATGAATTAATACATTTGCTCGTGTATGAATAGCATCAAGTTCCTCTAATGAAGGATTTTCACTCGATCGATATTCACTGTACGGTTCGTCGCTCAGCAAACTGCCACTCCATTTACATAACAAAATCAACCTATGTTCCTCCCCTGGGACACAGGGCTCCTCTCGGTGAGAAGGATTGGGCCGTAATCTGCCACGCAGGTTGGTAGATGTCACATTCTGACTGTAGCTTCAAAATATATTTAAAAATCTTATGTACATACATAAAAATATATCGTATTGTAAGAAAATACGTGATATTTATATTATAAATACCAGGAACAAACACAATCTTGCTGTACATCACACTTGTCTCCACAGAGTAGGCTACTCGTTCATGGGTCAATGTATACATTTTTACAACAAGCTTCCCATGGACATTCGAAACTTACCCATTAAACAATTTAAAAACTATATCTTTGCTACACTTTGCAAAAAGGGGTATTATAAAATCACAGATTATTATTTAGAAGACAATAAAACTTGGGTCTGAGCTGCTCGCTCTGCTAAGCATTGTTATTAAGCAATATGCTTAATTATAACGTAAATTACTGCACTTGAAAAAAGACGATAATCCCTGAGTTTGTTTCGGCTTTTTCTTCTCAGAGGTAGTCAGTTAGGAAATGCCGGCTCCATCTAGTTTAAAAAATATGACGTTAAAAGTTATCAGTGATCCTATTTGCTTAATAAACGTTTTGATTTCATCTCATTTCATTTCACATGTCTTCGAAGTTTTGCCTCGAGGACATGCCGATTTTTCCGGCTCTTCACCGTTTTGAGAGGAGTGGTAATAAAATTATTTACACAAAGTAAAGTGCCTGTTGCGGTTCGAAATAGTGTCATTTACTAAATAAAAGCGCGTGATTTATGTAGTAAAGTGCATTCAATAAATAATTCATAAAGAACATTGAAATTACGGAGAATAGTGGCCACATCATGACTTTGCCTCAAACCTCCCTCATAGACGATTCACGCGGCCGTCTTTTTCAACTGTCATTGGCGATACCCGCCATTATTGTGAAATAATATTTTCAAAGAATTTTTATTATTTGTTACACGTGTTATTGGCAAAATTGTGGTACCCATTCCACAGAGGTCATTGATCAAGATTTGAGGTTGACTCTTGACTTTGACTTTATCTAAGTTTTGACAGCATGATTTTCACAGAACTGGTTGAAACTACCAATTTACCTACATAAAATTTAAAATAACTTACACATGTTTCAAACTGTAAATAACTATATATAAAAATAATATTTAAATATTTTATTGAAATAACGAAACATACATTAGTATACACAGAATAACTATATGCTAACTATAGTACATCAACCTGCATAGAGATATCGTGAGCCCAGCCTCTTAAACAAGGAAAGCCTGTATCTTAGGATGTCTCTCTTTCTTCTTCTTCTTTAGCCTATAGAGGTCCACTGCTGTACAAAGGGGGAGGCCCCAAGGCTTTCCACGCCGACCGGTATTGTGCTGCCCGCATCCATCGGCTTCCCGCGACCTTCACCAGGTCATCGGTCCACCTTGTTGGGGGCCTCCCTACGCTGCCGTCACCCGCCGTCTTCCGGTACGTGGCCGCCACTGCCACTTAATTTTAGCGACTCGAAGAGCTATGTCGGTGACTTTGGTTTTTCTGCGGATCTCCTCATTTCTGATTTGATCGCGCAGAGAAACTCCGGGCATAGCTCTTTCCATCGCCCTCTGTGAGAGGCAAGAATAGTTAAAAATAACAATTATTATTTCATGTTCGGACGACAGGAGGTCAAACTACCCGTAATTGTAAAATATTCCCAAACAACGTTGAGTCTTAATGCTTTAGAAATAAAGTTGAAAATGTAATAAAGAAAATCTGACAGATTCTAGTAGCTTGATGTGCTGTCGTCTGTACATATAATTTATATTTTTAAATATTTAACAAATAATTAAAAAGAAATAACATTTATTAAAAAAAAAAACAACTTTTCCATCCATCCATACTAATATTATAAATGCGAAAGTAACTCTGTCTGTCTGTCTGTCTGTCTGTCTGTCTGTTACGCTTTCCCGCTTAAACCTTTCAACCGATTTTGATGAAATTTGGCACAGACAATCTTTAGATCCTGAGAAAGAACATAGGCTACCTTTTATCCCGGAAAATTTTGATGTTCCCGAGGGAAATCTAAAAAGCGCGATATAACCGAACTCCACGCGGGCGAAGCCGCGGGCGGAAAGCTAGTACTTAATATTGTAAATGCGAAAGTAACTCTGTCTGTCTGTCTGTCTGTCTGTTACGCTTTACCGCTTAAACCTCTCAACCGATTTTCATGAAATTTGGCACAGACAGTCTTTAGACCCTGAGAAAGGACATAGGCTACCTTTTATTGAAAAAAAATTATACTCCCGAGGGAAATCTTGAAAGCGCGATATAACCGAATCCCACGCGGGCAAAGCCGCGGGCGGTAAGTTAGTTATTAATGTATTATGAATGGGTGAAAAGTATGTGAGGATGTGTATATGATGTATGTGCGTGCGGGTTGAGTTAGTTTTTACATTAATATTGTTTAAACTATTGCTTGTCCACAATCCCGTCTGAAGGTAAGCAGTGACGCAATCGTTGATATTAAAGCGCGCTAGTTTATTAAGAGCCTTGAAGACTTTCTGCTGGTAAATTGTTCCAGTCCCTCGATGTATGCGGTATAAAAGACGAGGTGAAATGCTTCGTCCGGTGAATGACAGAAGCGAGTGTGAGATGCTATTTATGTAAAACAATAAGAGCAACACAAGTAAACCCATCTTTATTTGTAGTCCTCATTTTGACGTGGCGCGCAGTCTGCGGCACAGGTTGTACTGTTGGCACAAATGAAATGTTCTTAGCGCCGGCATAAGCTGTTTTGATCGCTCGTTTGCGTCTAGTGTAGGGTGGCTACCATTTTTGATATACAATATTATGTAAAGAAAACCCTGTTCGACCCATAAGGATAATTATAAAGGTTAGGTAAACACATGACCAAATGTAATATAAAATTTTACGTAATCATCATAGTGACAATACTAATGAATTTTAAAATAATCATTTTTTCCCGCGATCCGGAAATTTGGTAATTTTTAAAAAAGTGACCACACCATTTTGACGGCACACTTATGCGATGCGACCAAGCGTCGCGTCCCTGCCCTCCGTCGCCCGCAAAAGGGTTTTTATAATATTTATTTTTTTATGGGGATTTTTTTTTTAAACTTTAGTCCGGCTTTGACGGCATTAGTAGAATCAGTTATCGATTCCTAACAATACCTTCACGGATCGGACAGGGTTTTCTTTCCATATTGTATACGGGACATTCTTTTCGACGAACTTGTAAGCTGCAGGAACCCGTTGGATGAGAGAAGCACAGAAGTAGTTACAGTGGAGATGCTTGGGGTCCACAGGTAGCTGGACGTGGGCTTCTATGTCCAGTAGTGGACGTGTTACGGCTGAAATAATGAAGATAATTCTTATTTAAGTCAGAAGTCAGAAGTCAGAAATATTTTATTTGTGATACATAGGTACAGTGGTTAGGTATTCATATTTGAGGATAAAGTGCGCTATGATCAGCCTATTATAGGCATACAAATACAAAAAATAAAATAATAAAATTACATTATACAGATTACATTATAATAGGGATAATTAAAGTCAAAAAGTCATAATAATTTTTAAGTTAACGTCAAAACCATTCTGATTTAAATACAACATGGTCAAATAAGCAAATCCCATAATGTTATCATAATGAAGTCAAAATAATTGATCAAATATATGTCAAAATAATTTGGACTTAAATAATACAAAGTCAAAGAAAAAAAAAAATTACAATTATACAATGTCAAGATTTGTCCAATAAAAAGTCCGATACACTATAATAACATTTTTGACACAACATACTTCTTAGTTTTACTTTAAATGAATTTACAGGCAATTTTTTTAGCTCTTTCGGTAATTTATTATATATAACTGGTGCCATGTGAAATAGACTTTTATACATTAAGGCAGTATTCGTTCTTGGAATACACAAACGACTTTCGTCCCTTTGGGTCCGATTGAGAGCTACAGATACTAAAGTAAACAAGTGAGGATTTTGTTTAACGAAAGCCGCTACTTCAAATACATATAGTGAGGGTAGTGGTAGAATGTTGTGCTTCTTAAAGAAAGGCAGACAGCTCTCTGTTGATTTTAAACCAAACATAGCTCGAATGCAACGTTTCTGCGCTTTAAAGGCAATATCTTTGCTAATATCTAAGTCTGGCTCAGCTCGCAATTTCGTTTGCGCGGAACCCTCGCATACAGATTAAAAGTAACCTTTTTTTTCGCTGTGGTAATGCATTTACGCACCGTACCCCGAAGGGCGTGTGTGGGACTCGCCCAGCCGAAGAGTCGGGAATACCCACAAAACCCACAGCGGCACAACCACATCGCCTGAGTGGCGGGGTCAGAGGAAATGGCAGAGCCTGTCTACCAATCCCCCGCCGGCGATTCCCGCCCAAAGGCGGGCCCACAATGGTCCCCCCATAAGGAGGGGCCGGACTGGGTACGTCTTCTAGTGCGAGAAGACGCAGCAGCCAAGGGTTTTTTAGCGAGGTGCCCTTCCTCTTAGCCCCACTCGTTTGCCCGGAGCAAACGGGGCCCCCAGCTTCTCTCAATAAGGAAACCGGGTTGCCCGACGGTGACCCGGAGTTCGGGTCACGTCAGCCACCTGGAGTGGTGGCCGACCCGCCGCACATGTGACCGCCGAAGCGGTCCCCACTTCTGGTTTTGGTCCGCGCCGGTATACCGGTAACCCCCATATCTGGGGGCCGTTCCCCTATCCGCCACCTGGGGACGCCTCCAATGGCAGGCCAGAAACTGCGCACGGAAGATTAAAAGTAACCTACTCCAACATATTGTAATTTCAGTACTGAAAATTCCAGACACACAAATTACGAGTCCCGAATAGATCTGGACAAATATGTAGCTTTTAATAAACTAGCGCTTTACCATCAACGATTGCATCGCAACCATCAGGCGGGATTGCAATCAAGCACTCCTTCTTCTTCTTCTTCTTCTTCAGCCTATAGATGTCCACTGCTGGACAAAGACCTCCCCAAGGCTTTCCACGATGACCGGTCTTGTGCTGCCCGCACCCATCGGCTTCCCGCGACCATCACCAGATCATCGGTACACTTTTTGGGCGCCTCCCTACGCTGCGTTCTACAGTACGTGGCCGCCACTCCAGAACCTTACTGCCCCATCGGCCATTGGTTCTACGAGCAATGTGCCCTGCCCACTGCCACTTAATTTTAGCGACTCGATGAGCTATGTCGGTGACTTTGGTTCTTCTGCGGATCTCCTCATTTCTGATTCGATCGCGTAGAGAAACTCCAAGCATGGCTCTTTCCATTACCCTTTGTGTGACTCTGAGCCTTCGTATGAGGCCCATTGAGAGCGACCACGTCTCTGTTCCGTATGTCATCACTGGCAACACACACAGGGCAAAGACTTCAAGCACTAGTTTATAGTAATTAAAGAAACAAGACTTGCATTTTTTAAAAAGAAAACTTTGCCCCGCACTAGGAATTCTTTGTCTATCGTGAATTCGTCATCTATCGTGAATTCGTCATCTATCGTTAATTTGTCATCTATCGTGAATTCGTCATCTATCGTTAATTTGTCATCTATCGTGAATTCGTCATCTATCGTTAATTTGTCATCTATCGTGAATTCGTCATCTATCGTGAATTCGCCATCTGTCGTGAATTCGTCATCTATCGTGAATTCGTCATCTATCGTTAATTTGTCATCTATCGTGAATTCGTCATCTATCGTTAATTTGTCATCTATCGTGAATTCGTCATCTATCGTTAATTTGTCATCTATCGTGAATTCGTCATCTATCGTTAATTTGTCATCTATCGTGAATTCGTCATCTATCGTGAATTCGTCATGTATCGTGAGTGCCTTTACAAACATTCTCTCAGTGTCAGTGCACGTGTGTCTATGTATGTTCGAAACTCTCTCGACACTGCACACCTAAAGTTCCACAAGCTAATCAGCCGACTGTACTGTAATGAGCTTATTATATAAGTTCGTAAGTGAATAAGTTACACGTAACTTGACTAACTTGAGTTAACTTGCTTAAATTATTATTAGAAAGATTTCCTTCTGCAATTCGGGATGTTTAAAGGAAATATGAACAGTATAACGGAAGTAACATTAAAAACAAAATTTTTTTTTCTTTAACGATTATTTAAAGACTAGCAGCCGCCAGCGACTTCGTTAGGGTGGAATTAATTATGCTCCGCTCCTATTGCTCGCAGCGTGATGTTATATAGCCTAAAGCCTTCCTGGATTGATGGGTTATCCAACGCAAAAAGAATTTTTCAAATCGGACCAGTAGTTTCTGAGATTAGCGCGCACAAACAAACAAACTCTTCAGCTTTATATATTAGTTTAGATTTAAAAATAACAAATATTATTTCATTAAGTATTTCATTTTATATACGTAAGACAGGAGGTAAAACTACCGGAAACTGTCAAATATTCCCAATCAATGTTCAGCCTTAAGAAGGGACTCTAGTGCCGACTAATTTGGAAAACAGGTATTTGAAGAAACTATTGCCGTCGCGTTGCTACCAACCTCTCCCGGTAATGTGTGAAAAGGACAGTTGCAGCCCAGGCTGATTTTACCTACAAAAACGTTGACCAAAAGATGTTTCGTATACCGCTGTTTTCTTTTTCAAAACACGACAGATCTTAATTATTTATTTAACAAAATTTAGAGAACAGGCATGCTTCTATTATTTACTTTTTTGTCAAAAACTTCTTAACTTCACGGTAAAAATGGGTTATTTTTCGCGATTTTGAAGTATCGTATTTCTTTTATTAATTAAGTTTCGGAAAAATCAAATGACAGGGGCACGTATAATCATGGTGTTAAATTGTAGAAAAAAAAAATGCTCTAAAAGCATTATCCACGAAGAAAACAGCGGAATACGGTTTTATAGAGGAAGCACCACTAGAGTTCCCTCTTAATGCTTTAGAAATATAATATATTGCTAATCCATTACTTAATATGTCCGAAAATTGCGTCTGCTCAATAACTTAAATAACACAATGAATGATTTTGAGTTGTCAAAACGAAATCCATTTTTTTTCCCCAATGAACAGACAGCTGTGCTGCTGGGGAGTTTCTTCCGCCACTTCTTCTTCCCAGCCAAAGTACTTAGGAAGTGTCGATGGGTGGGCGTTTTGGGGGACTGTCTTATGTAATATTGACGTTCAAAAAGTGCTGATTCTCGGCCTAGTTTGAATAAATGACTTTTGATTTTGATTTTGATTGCTAGCCAAGTGCTTTCGCTGGGAAAAAGAAATGGCGAAACAAACTCCCCAGCAGCACAGCTGTCTGTTCATTTAAGAAACACTTGACTATACAAAACTTTGTTATAGTAACAGTAAATTTGGCGTAATTAGACTGTTCGATTATATTAATCTATCCCGGAAATCCACCAATCATGGTCACTGTAAAGTAGAGCGGTCTCGCTTCTCTAATTAGACGAATGTCACCCTTTACGGTGCGATAAGTGTTAGTAGAGAGTCTGGGCTGCTCTCGCGACACTAATTGCTGGAAGCCAGACGGATCATGTAGTTTGTTTGTCACTGCGATCATTCTGGCGGACCACCAGTGTGCCTGTGATTAGGATGTTATTTGTTCTAACATATTAGGGTATTTGACCAAAAAAAGTAATTAGTCCGTCAGTAAGATTTCCAAAAAATACTAGACAAGTATTTTTCTTTTTTCGTATAAACAAAAAATGAAGACGACACAGCGCGTTGAAAACTCGTGTGACGTCACTGCACGCTACACTTTTTAGCGGCCAGTGACGTCACCAGCCACCACTCCTGGTCTTTGATGCCTTTTACATTTGTCAATTTTTATTAATTTGATGAAACAAAATATACGTATCAAATATTTTTCTATAATCTGAATGACGGACTAATTAGTTTTTTTTAGTCAAATATCTTATTATAGAATGTAACAAATATTTATTGTTCCGAGGAGTAACTCTCGTATTATCCAACTTCAAAAAAGGAGGAGGTTCCCTTCTTTTTCTTCTTCAGCATATAGAGGTTCACTGCTGGACAAAGGTCTCACCCAAAGCTTTCCATACTACCCGTTTTGTGCTGCCCGCATCCATCGTCTTCCCGCGACTTTCACCAGGTCATCGGTTCACCTTGTTGGGGGCCTCCCTACACTGCGTCTTTCTCAATTCATTCAATTTATTGTGGGAAGCCTTGGGTAGGCCTTTGTCCAGCAGTGTACCTTTATAGCAGAAGATAAAGAAGAAGAAGTGAGAAACAAAAAAAAATACATCCGGATTGAAAACACCTCCTCCTTGTTTTGAAGTCAGTTTAAAAAAATATATATTTTCAAGAGAATACTTTAATAAAAGCATATCTTCGCCCTGGGTGCAGTAAAATGCTCATCGCTCCACTGCAGCACTACATAATTTATTATTATTCACCGTAGGGGGCGCTACGTTATCCCCTTTTCATGAAAATCTATGTTTTATCCTCAAGTTTCTTTCAGTTTGTGGAAAAGGCACTGCAGCCACATTTGGGATAGAGCTGCAAAATGCCACCTGGCTACTTTATACTTAGTGGAGAGGCGTGCGAAAAGGTTAATTAGCGACCCAGATTTAGCTCAAAACGTTCTCCAACTGACTCCAGACTGTCGTGGTGGCCTAGGTGGTTAAAACAGCCTCTCAAGTATGAGTGCGCTGGTTCGATTCCAGGTCAGGAAAGTACCAATGTAACTTTTCTGAATTTATATGTACTTTCTAAGTATATCTTGGACACCAATGACTGAAGGTGAAGGAAAACATCTTGAGGAAACCTGGACTTTAAGTCTGAAATCGCCAACCCGCATTGAGCAAGCGTGGTGATTACACTCAATCCTTCTTTGTATGAGAGGAGATCTGTGCCCAGCAGTAGGACGATAAAAAGGTTGATGATGATGATGATGTTCTCCAAAGCCTGGAGCAAAAGCGAAGAGTAGCCATCCTGTCGGTGTTCTATAGGATGCATTTTGCGGAGTATGCGAGGGAACTGCATGACTATCTCCCTTGCATCATCGGATGACCTGTCGTACGGCGAGTACCCACCCTTACGTTGTTGACACCATAACGAACCGAACAAACGTTTCGTCTCTTTTTTATATTGCGTACATCGAGGAACTGGAACAATTTGTCAACGGCGGTGTTTCCGTTTGACTACAATTTAAGAGTCTTCAAGGCTATAGTGAGTAGGCTCTCAATAAGCTAGCATGCTTTACCGCGAACGGAGATGGGGGAATTAAATCATGCAATTCCCTCGCACACTCTCCAAAATGCATCCTATAGAACACCGACGGCCTGGTTACTGATTGCCTGTGCTCCAGGCTTTGGAGACCATTTTGAACAAAATATTGTTTGCCAATAGGGTTGTATCATAAAAAATAATTTAATGTCCATCAGATAAATTTATAAAAAATATTGAACACGTATTTTTTATTTTTTCTTTCATTCAAATACTTAGGAAGATATATTGATTTGAAATGTCGCATGACGTCACGCCGTGGTACAAAATATACCACGGCGTGATGTAATTAGCCCCCACTCCGTAACTTTAATACGCTATATCTCAGTAGTTTTTGGTAATTTCGACAAAATAAAAAATACGGGTCTTAATTTTTTTTTATTATCTATCTTCTTCTTCTTCAGCCTATAGACGTCCACTGTTGGACAAAGGCCTCCCCCAAGGCTCTCCACGCATGGTAGTAAATTGTTGGGCGTGTCGTGTATCGTGTGCATCATTCGGGGGGTTTGCCATAATCCCCACGCTTGGCAGGCGGGTTGGGGATCGCAGTGATTTAATATTACACAGGAGAAGCGCTGCTGCCCGCTTCCCTGGTGATTTCCCTTAGTCGCCTCTTACGACACCCACGGGAGGATATGGGTTGGTACTATTCTAAGCCCGGCACCACACGGGGGAACTTTTATTATCTACAACGTGTAACAAAAAGGGTATATACATACCAAGGGCATGGCATCTTTAGATGATATCAAACGATATCGGAAGGGTTTCAACTCAAAAAAAAAATACTCAAAAAATTGGTACCAAATTTTTGGTGTCGTGTGTTTCTTAAAATAAAATCATAACAAACGTGGCAGCACACTACATACGTTAATAACTACTCGTTACCCGTCACGTTACTTGCCAAAATCCGATAAATGTCTTCAAAATCTCTGTGCGACTAGTATGATAGTAGCCTATCACAGGCGGTGTTTTTCCTCATAACTTCCTAACATAAATAGATAGAATTAAAAAACCCTTCCAATATCGTTTGATATCATGTAAAGATGCCATGCCTTTGTTATGTATATACCCTTTATGTTACACGTTGTATAAAACGGAATAATTATTTTTTTTGTTTTTTATACCTTGGATACATCCCTATTAGCCTCATAGCACGCCTCTCAACCGCATCCAAAGTTGCCAGGTGCAGCAGCAACCCAAATGTGCTTGATCCAGTGCTTTGATGTACGTGGTATGAAAGACGAGGCCAAACGGTTCGTGCCGATGTTACATTTACTATTCAGCTCACTTTTCTCTCACATTTCTCTCAATTTACTTTATTTAAAATTTATTTCTATCTTCCTGTTTAGAATTCTGTTTACCTCTTCTATGCACGTGAAAAGTAGTTTTATATACCACTAGCTTTCCGCCCGCAGCTTCGCCCGCGTGGTTGTCGGTTATATCGCGCTTTTTAGATTTCCCTCGGGAATATCACATTTTTCCGGGATAAAAGGTAGCCTATGTTCTTTCTCAGGGTCTAAAGATTGTCTGTGCGAAATTTCATTAAAATCGGTCGAGAGGTTTAAGCGGGAAAGCGTAACAGACAGACAGACAGACCGACAGACAGACAGACAGACAGAATTACTTTCGCATTTATAATATTAGTATGGATTTATTTCTATCTTCCTGTTTAGAATTCTGTTTACCTCTTCTATGCACGTGAAAAGTAGTTTTATATACCATTAAAAGTATTTTCTGTTACCTCATAAAACTTAGTTATGTTCGTGTTTAGTGTAAACCACCTTGGTCGTACATACGGGCCACTTACATACATTGCGTAATTCTGAGCAATATGTGACACAAACAACAACATATAGCTATTAATGGAGGTACCAGTTTTTTTTAATATCAAAATCACAAGTCATTTATTCAAATTAGGCTGCGAATCAGCACTTTTTGAACGTCAATATTACATAAGACAGTCCCAAAACGCCCACCCATCGACACTTCCTAGTGCTTTCGCTGGGAAGAAGAAGTGGCGGAACAAACTTCCCAGCAGCACAGCTACTGTGTGTTCATTAAAAAAAAAAACATGATTTTATTCAATACTATGTATAATGATGATTACAAAAAAACAACCGACTTCCAAAAACCACTACAAAGTGAAAAATAACTAATTTCGGAAGTCGGTGTCTTTGGTTTTGTATATTCATTTTTGACACCGACTTCCGAAATTAGTTATTTTTCACTTTGTGGTGGTTTATGGAAGTCGGTTGTTTTTTGGTAAAAAAGTTTTTATTTTACGTGTTTTAGTTGTTAAAAGTACTATGTATTCAGTTGCATCCGGTCAGACTGGAAGCTGACGCAAATATAGTTGGGAAACGACGCAATTTTCTTTACTTTAATTTTTACCCGTAAATGTTCTCTCAACTGCCTATGGTCTTCATCACCAAATTTACTGCAGACCATTATTTTAACCCAATGGGTGCAAAGGTCTCAACAATATAAATGAATTGAGTCCAAATACAAGGTAGCTACTGTAAATCGTTTAAGAGTTCCCTGAACTGACCTTTGTCATCATCATCAGCTCCCTAATGATAGTCACCACCCATCTAGGTGTAAGGTTCTTGTCAATACAAATTATTCAAGCACAAACACAAGGCAGCTGCTGTGAATTGTTGAGGAATTCCTTCGACTGTCTCTCGGCTCCATCATCAGATTTACTTCAGACGTTTATTAAATTGTAGTGCTTTAAAATACTTAATGAAAAGGCTAAGAAATGCACTAGTCGCCCCTGCAATTTTTGAAAGTTTCCCTTGTTTTCTCTGGTCTTTCACCATGAAACCCTGATGTCCTTATCATGGGACCACCTTGGGAACGTCTTCTTTCCAACAGAAAAAGAATAATCAAAATCGGTTCATAAACGACGAAGTTATGCGCGAACAAACATAAAAAAAAGCATATATACCGTCGAATTGAGTAACCTCCTCCTTTTTGAAGTCGGTTAAAAATACAACAACAATGAAATTATTTATCATATGCCAGCTAGCCACGCTAAAATACCAGACCATGCAAAAACAAAAAATAAAATATCATTAAAATGGAAATGTAAATAAGTAAAAACTTATTACCTAAATAAAGGCCCCATGTATAAAAGGCGTGTCAGCTCACATATTTATGCATTGCAAAAAAAAGCAAATTATATGAACTGCCTAATGCAAATGCCGAATAAGCAAATTATACGAACTGAATATGACGTGTCAGAAGCAAATTCTGGAGAAGGAACACAAACATTGTCTTGAGTTAATCAGAGCGACCAGCTGTTCTTATCATTTAAATAGTCATTTACAGTATATATTTATAAACTTAGACGACCTCCGTGGCGCAGCGGTCAACACGCCTGCCTGCGACGTGGAGACCCCGGGTTCGATCCCCGGTCAGGTCATGATGGAAAACGATCTTTTCCTGATTGGCCTGGGTCTTGGATGTTTATCTATATATGTATCTATTATAAATATAGTATCGTTGAGTTAGTATCCCATAACACAAGTCTCGAGCTTACTTTGGGGCTAGCTCAATCTGTGTGATTTGTCCGTACATATTTATTATTATTATTATTATTTATAAACTAGTATTATTAGTATATACAGTAGGACCTCGGTAATCCGGACTTCCGCTTGTTCGGTGATCGCTGTAATCCGGCCGGGCAATGGGATTCGCGGGGGAGGCCGGCGAGGGTAGGTGCGGACTGTCATATATGAACCAATGCGCCGTCCGTCAGTATTTTATCGCTTTTGGTGTAATTCGTAGTGTCAATTTAGCACGCTTGCTAACATCATGGTGCCGCCACGTAAACATACGACATTGACATTAAAAGACAAATTACGGATTAAAGAAATGTTAGATAAAGGTGACAGCTACCATGTAATTGTTCGGAATTTTGGCATAACCAGGTCAACTGTAGACGACATACGAAACTCAAGGTTAAACATGTGTTTTATTAATATTAAGAATATGGCGTACTATAATCCGGACGCCTTGATAATCTGAAAAGGGTCTTGTTTTTGCCTTTCCTGATTAACGAGGCCATACTGTAATTATAAAATAGTGCCTGGTCGTCAGTAGACCGATAGTCTGACCGCCCGTCTTACCAAGCGCTATCGTATTAGGTACCCATCAGGAACAGGGTTATGGAGGTCAGATAGCCAGTCACTCCAGCTATAATACTGATATGCAGCTGAATAAAATAAATCTTTAAATAATTATAAACTAGTGCTTAACTGCAATCCCGCCTGATGGTAAGCTGTGATGCAAACTTTGATTACAAGCACGCTAGTTTATTAAGAGCCTATCCACTCAAAAAAACTGAGTCAATAGGAAGGAAGACGGCAGTTAAGCAAGGTGATGCAATGTTAAGCCCAACTATACGACCAACGATACTGCGCCAGAGGGAGATTGATCTGGAGACCCTCCACGACCAAACTCCCGACACAACAACGTTTGGTGGATCGTACCCGGCACACATCGCAACACAACTGCTTAGACCCGTCCTTCGTACGGCTTCACTAGACATCATGTCGGAACACGACGAATCGCTTGGCGGCAAAACTTTGTCTAGTGGGTAGCAAATTCTGCCAGCAGCCGATATTATGGCCTACCATTGAGAAAATTCGGTAAGACTGGAAGCTGACTTCAACATACCTGGAAAAGGGCCGGGCAGATGATAACGTATTACGTACGTACGTAAGTTTTCCTAAAATAAATAAATAAAGAACCATAAGAAAAGAGATAGCCCGAACAATTCTCAGGAAGATATTAAGGTAAATAAATCAACTTGTAATCGTTTAATAGACATGAGCGCACCTCGAGATTATCGCCTTAATAATCACGTCACGTTTGAAACTAACTATCCGGAATAAATCTCGGACTACAACTTAGATACACCGACAGAAGTTCGGGTTCGAACAAAACATGACTCATGCGGCGTTACCCCGTTCCATTTAAGGCATGAAGTGCAAGTGAGAGCGCGGAACAAGCGACAAAGAGGCACAATCGGCGTCCGCGTTGGGCAGCGTTCGATATCTCTCTCTCTCCTACTTGAGAGAGCGATATGTCCGCGCGGACAGCTGCTATACAATAACACATTTACATGTTTTCGTCAAGTATGAAATGCAGTGAAAAGTGAATGTGGTGTCAATTGTTTATAGTAAAGGTTTGTAAAATGCAGCCACTACATCAGTATTTTCTTATGACGTTACTACGTTCAACTATCGTCAGTGAACCAACTTTACAGACAACCGATTTTTGATCAAACATCACTTAGGCAAGCGTCCATGTGTGCGTGCGTTTTTGTTCCATGGAAAGGGGGGTCTAACAAGCCCACTAGCATAAACATTTTTTTTAATACATACAGCCGTCATCACAGGCTTACCTTATATAAAAGTGTAGTTATAAAGGTTTAATTATTAATAGGATGATAATTATTATGAATAAAATAATTATTCATACAATTATAATATCGTACAATTTGCTCACCTAAAAGAGTTAAATGACTTCTATCAAACATAAGAATAACTTGTAAGACCATGTATTACGCCAATTGTAGAAAATACAAATGCAATAATTAACTTGTCAGCAACAATAATCAGTTTAGAGAAATCATGATGTATGGTCGTTAGTTTTTATATACTAAATCGTAAAATGATCACAAATAGACTATTCATAATATTATCTATACACAAGATGCATAGAGAATATTATATACTTCCATAGACTTCTAGTATATAGACGTGAAATACCTACAGAAAAAACGTGCCATCGTTTGACATTTGTTCGAACATAATATGGCCGCCTCTTTCTAGGGCTGTCACTGTGTATTTGTTTCCAAAGATTTTAATATATTATTATTTTTTATTATTATAATTTTTTAATATAGTCTGTCTGTTATATAATTATTTTAATTCTCTCGTTTTCTGTCGGCTTCTTAGATAAAGTACTTATTCATTTATTCATAACGTCAAGTCTTTATCCCTTACGGGGTAGACAGAGCTTGAGGTTATAAGAACAAAAGCCACGTTTAGCGCGTTGGTAGGTGCATAGGCATAGATAGAAAATGGAATCAAAATAGTGATGGGTTGCTAACCTCATCGCTTAATGAAATGATTCTTAAACTTGGCCAATTCCCTCGACCGGTTTTTACAGTCTGCATGGGATGAGAAGCAGCATTAGAAAATTCATATTTTACATAATATGCACACATTTCCGCACCACCTATGATTAACTCATAAGTGGTGTGGAAATGTGTGTACTTGGCGCATTTTTATAACGTGGTTTCCCCCGTAGCTATACTCCACGATCTATTGTAATAAAGAAAGTTTGAATTTTGGCTAAGTCAAATGTCTATTTTGATTGGGTTACTAGATAAAAGGGTCCTCTCCCTCCCTCCTCTCAATTATGATCCTTGTTTGAGAGTATCTAAGTGTAATTATATTGTATAGACATTATTAAGTGCAAAAGGTGCAATAATAATAAAATACATTTATATTTTTTAAATATATTCGTTTATTAAACTACTAGCTTCCATAAGCGGGTTCGCCCGCCTTTAAAAGGTGATCTATGACGTCATTTGTATCCCGTCGCCATCATCATCATCATCTCAGCGTTTATCCCGGTTGCATCCGCGGCTTTCGCGTTGGAGCCCGGGGTCCGCTTTCCTGCACATTCTCCTTCATTTCGCACGATCTTTAGTATCCTGTGGTAAGAGCTTGTTGGCACGCATGTCATCTCTTACAACGTCAAGCCAGCACTTCTTTGGTCTAACCCACTTGTTCCGGCCCGGCGGAGGCGCCATGGCAAGACATTTGTTACCCACGTAACATGCCGCTTGCACAATGTTCTTGCATGTGGTAAACATGTATTATATGTTCTTCTTCTGTTTGAATCTATAAACAAAAGATAAAATCAATATCTACTATCAAAATAATTGAGTAGATAGATAATTAAATTATTTTTATTTAAAATATCATATTTCTTCCTCTAAAGTGACAAATTAAAAAAAAATATTTTAAATAAAAATAAAACCACCTTC
The DNA here is from genome assembly GCA_017933935.1 of Sesamia nonagrioides. Lineage (NCBI taxonomy): Eukaryota > Metazoa > Arthropoda > Insecta > Lepidoptera > Noctuidae > Sesamia > Sesamia nonagrioides. The sequence continues at coordinate 1,227,556 of JADWQK010001879.1, forward strand.
AAAACACACCCAATAATAGATAATTGAAATCGGTGCTAAACCAAGTACATATGTTGGTCCCCGCTACACCCTGCGCATCTAACATATTGGCACCGACTTTGAAAGCTGTTTTATTTTTATTTAAAATAATTATTTTCTTCATTTTAAGCGAAATAGTTAAAATTCCCTATCTCAAAAACTACTGAACCGATTTTGATGAAACTTGCAGTATTCACTAAGTTGAACAATGTCTAATATATAAAAAAGAATACCGAAATCGGACTAATAGTTCCAGAGATATGCGAACACAAACATAAAAACATACATACATATTTACATACTACACTTATACAATTCGGCACATTTGTTCAAACGCTGATATAGACTAACATATCCGAAAACAAGGCATTTTTGAAAATATTACATACATAACAGTTCGAAATGAAAACCTCCTTTTTATGAAGTCGGTTAAAAAAAATTTTGGACAACCCTAACATATGTCAGCAAATTACGTAAACAAATAAACATTTACAATAAAGAGAAACGTGCTTATATAGTGTAAATAAGTGTGTATTTAGTAATATAACGACTAATAAGTAATCATGGTTCATTTTAGTTTGAAAATTAGAATGATAAATGGTGATTTAGCTAGAAAAGAGGTAACTAACCTATGAAACGTCAATTGAGCTTGATTTCTGTTGTTTCTGGCACCACACATAACAATACAGCACGCAGGCATATTAAGTAATAGTTTTGTCACACGGTACACTACAAATCCACTTTAAAATGTCTTGTATATTATCAAAAAAAATAATTTTCGTTAAGTTACGTATCCCGATGACAGCACAACTACCACGAAATTGTAACCTAAGATGGCCGGCGTTGGCACGCTGCCAACAACTGTCAGTTCATTTTAATAGTGTTACCATAATTCCGCAGTAACAAAAATATATTTGTCTCTTTTGCCAAATGCAAATGTACTGTTGAAAAAAAGAGACAAAATAATGTATTACGGTTTTGTACCCTAAATTACATCTATATGTATAATGAAAAATTGTATAGTTTGACAACAGCATCTCCCTATATTTCTATCTCAATGTATACTTCTTATACACAGATAATATTATGAATGATCAGTTGTTCTCGTGTCACTGAAAGCACGTTAACCCATCGGTCCCGCCTGTCATTTGTAGATTTTTGACAGTTGTGACAGTTCGTCAGAAGTTAGAAAGTCTGACTGCCTGTCTTACCAAGGGGTATCGTATTACCCAGTATCTGGATTGTAGAGGTCAGAGCAGTGTAAAATGCAGGTATTTAGCTGAATTCGGTTGGACTGGATGCTAATCCCAATATAGTTGGGAAAAGGCTAGGCATGGTGATGATCGAGGCACTGAAATATTGAGTGACGACTTCTAAAGGTGTTCCTGATAACGTCACCAGTGGAATTTAGGCTGATGATGATCTGTGTGCGGACGACACTTCCCAATCAACATTCAGCCTTTAAGCTTTAAAGATAAATTTGAAAACCTGGACAGCCTGCGTGGCGTAGTGGTAGCGAACGCAGCCGCTGCACAAGGAGGCGCGGTTTCGATCCCCGCACAGTACAAATTATTGTATGCATGAATATGAATAACTGCACTGGTCTGGTCGTGTCTCGGAAAGTACAATAAGCCGTTGGTCCCGGTTGTCATACGAACATCTAGTGCAGGTGCTTACGGGTTGTTGGAGCCCTCAAAAGTCCAACAATTGGTCTAACTGCAATGCTTCGATATCACCTTCGGGTTGTGGAAGTTAAACGGCTGTCGCTTCACGAAAAATATCGAAGTTTAGCCAAAATCAGCAGCTAGACTAGTACAGCGGACCCTAGACTCCAAAGCTGAAAAAGCTTCGGATTCAACTGGGATTAACGCTGAGATGATGATGACTTAAAGAGACCTGTTTAAGCCCCCTGGCCTTCTGCACCTATCTCTTTTGTGTCAAAACTATTCACAATATCTGGTCTGTTACGTCTACTCGTAACGTACCGCTTAAATAACAGAACACTGATAACGTATCAGTTCAGGCTTTATGGTTCTATTTGGTTCGTATAGATTACTAGTATAATAATAGTCGTATGATTTCTCGAAATCTGGCAATCTTGCCAAGAGGCATTATGTATGGACGACAGCAGGTTTAACTACCCGAAACCATCAAATATTCCCTATCAACCTTGATCTTTAATACTTTAGAAATAAAGCTGAAGCTCTTATAAAGAAATTTGACAGGTTGTAGAGCTTGATATGCTGTCGTCGGTACCAGTTACTGATACGGCTACCAGGAATAATTTTGAATTTTTAACAGAACTCTTTCGATGTCTCGTATTTATTGACAGAATGTGTTAGATTTCAGTCTGAAAGGGAAGAGTTGATTAACATCGGCTGCCGGCAGAAGTTACCACCCACCAGACAAAGGGTTGGCGCTAAGTGATTGGTCGTGTTCCTGCATGATGTCTGGTGAACCCGTACGGAGGACGGGTCTGAGCAGTTGTGTTGCGATTTGTGCCGGGTACAACGCGCTAAATGGTGTTGTGTCGGGAGTTTGATCGTGGAGGGTCTCCAGATCAATCTCCCTCTGATGCAACATCTTGTTGTTGGGTATAACATTGCATCACCTCGCTCAACTGACATCTCCCTTCCTATTCACTCAGTTTTTTTATTGAATGAATAGGCTCTACAAACTAGCGCGCTTTACCATCAACGATAGTATCTCTGCTTACCATCAGGCGGGACAGCGGTCAAGCACTAAGTCATAATTATTAAAAAAAAAAATATAGTTCTGATGTTGGTATTTTCCATCAGATTATGTTGTTCACACCTAGTTCAGAGGCCGCCTGTAAAGTTTTTATGTTTGTTAAGATTCAGTGAAGTAAGTTATTGGGTTAGATACGATGGTGGCATACACAGTCGTGTAAAAGTTTCTTAATAAAATAAAGAAACTTTTCCGTACAAAATCTTTGAGGTGTTCGTCCATTGACATTATATCCCTTGGTCACATAAAATTGTAGATGGACTTTTTGTCACAAATGTGAGGACGGCGCGGCGGTTTGTCGTAACCCGCTCCCCCGCATGAACCACGAGACTGTCAGCAAAGAAAACGTTGCGCGTCGCCCTAGAATTTGATCTCACAAGTTATATAAAATCATTTTGGCTTTACATCCATCAAAAAGTTTTTCTCGGTGGTTGGTCATAACATCGGCTGCCGGCAGAAGTTACCACCTACCAAACAAAGTCTTACTGCCAAGCGATTCGACGTGTTCCGGCATGATGTCTGGTGAAGCCGTACGGTGGTCGAGTTTGAGCAGTTGTGTTGCGGTGTATGCCGGGTATGATGCGCCCAATGTTATTGTGTCGGTACTTTGATCGTGGTGGGTCTCCAGATTAATCTCCCTCTGGCGCAGCATCGTTGGTCGTGTTGTTGGGTTTAACATTGCATCACCTCGCTCAACTGCCGTCTTTCTTCCTACTCACTATGATTTTTAAGTAAACAGGCTTGATAAACTGGTGCGCTTTACCATCAACGATTGCATCACTGCTTACCATCAGGCGGGATTGCAGTCAAGCACTACTTTATAATTATTAAAAAAAAAGAAAATCTCGTGCGTCGCCTTAAAATTTGATCTCACAAATTATGTAAAGTAATTTTGGCTTTATATCCAACAATTTGGAAGATGCCACAATGGGCAAGGTGCAGGAAATCATCTTGAGGAAACCTGGACTCCTTGTCTGAAATCGCCAACCCGCATTGAGCAAGCGTGGTGAGTACGCTCGATGCTTCTCTGTATGAGAGGAGATCTGTGCCCAGATGTGGGACGGTAAAAAGGTTGATAAAGAATCCAACAACTGTCTATCTGATCTCTTCAACTCAGATATAGACTCCATACTGGCCCATGTCCAAAAATGGATGGGTCATATGATCAATCAAGTGACGTACATAGGACGATATAAGAGCATCCATACTAAATACTTAAATAATAAAAAAAAAAAAATATTATGAATGCGAAAGTAACTCTGTCTGTCTGTTACGCTTTCCCGCTTAAACCTCTCATCCGATTTTATAGAAATTTGGCACAGACAATTTTTAGACCCTGAGAAAGGACACAGGCTACCTTGTATTTTGTTATTTCCGAGGGAAACGTAAAAGCGCGATATAAGCGAATTCCACGCGGGCGAAGCTGCGGGCGGTAAGCTAGTAAAATAATAAGATTCAGCCAAAAACATTAATTTATAGTACAAAAATCATTGGATTCTAAGTAAAGCCGCCAAAAATCAGCAGGTAAACTGGTAAAGCGGACCCCAGACTCCAAAGCTGAAAAAGCTTCGGATGCAACTGGGATTAACGCTGAGTACTGCAGCCACATTTGGGCTGGTGCTGCCAAGTGTCACCTGGCCACTTTGGATTCTGTGGAGAGACGTGCAAAGAGGCTGATTGGTGACCCTGATCTAACTCGAGTTGGTCTCCAAAGCCTAGAGCACAGGCGTAGAGTAGCCAGCCTTTCGGTGTTCTATAGGATGCATTTCGGGGAGTGTGCGAGGGAATTGCATGATTTAATTCCCCCATCTCCGTTCCACCAGCGGACGACCCGTCGTACGGCTGGTTTCCACCCTTACGTTGTTAACACCACTACGATCCGGACGAAGCGTTTCACCTCCTCCTTTGTACCGCGTGCGTCGAGGGACTAGAACAATTTGCCAGCGGCGGTGTTTCCGTCGGACTACAATTTGAGTGTCTTCAAGGCTAGAGTGAATAGGCTCTTAATGAACTAGTGCGCTTTACCATCAACGATTGCGTCACTGCTTACCATCAGGCAGGATTGCGGTCAAGCGCTGGTTTATATTTTATAAAAAAAAAAAAAAAAGATGATGATGACAAAAATCTCTGGATTCAGCACTATGCCATCACTTGTAAACTGTCTAACTGAGGGCTGGTGAGAATTCAAAAGTGCAGGTAGAGTGGGTACATTTTGAAAATATTACTATCGATAGATCCATGAAGTATAATAAAAGAGCGCGAAGTGCCGCAAAAAGTGGTGCACCGCAAAAGCGGTATTTTTTTTATTTTCTGACAATTCCCAGAGTAAACATCAATTCATTCTATACGGCATCAGTTTCATACTGTTTCAATACAGCTTCTAATCCATTATCCCGCAACGCCGCACAAAAATAATGCAACAAGGGGAAAAATCCAGGGTTGCAACCCCCTCTCTGTCCTTGGTAAGGGGGGTGATTTGAAAAAGTACGGCTTCAAATTACATAAAGTATGTATTTTGGCTTTACATTGGCCAACTGTCTCTCTGATTACCAAAACCCAGTTATTGGGTAATAGAGTAAAGAATTTCAGGCTTCAGGCGACCCTAAACTACTGTCAAAGATCTATTAACGACAGCCGGGGTCAACGGCTTAACATGACTTTTCGTAGCATGGAGGGGTCTTTTTATATCTATACTTCTATAGTATAGAAGTATTAGTATAGAATCTATACTAATATATAAAGATGAAGTTTGTTTGTTTGTTTGAACGCGCTAATCTCAGGAACTACTGGTCAGATTAAAAAAAATCTTTTTATGTTAGATAACCGATTAATCCAGGAAGGCTTTAGATTATATAACATCACCCTGCGACCAACAGGAGTGGAGCATAACAAAAAATTAAAATGTATGATGTATATTTTGGGGTTAAAATAAAATGTTCAAATAGCTCACTCCACGCGAACGAAGTCGCAGGCGGCCGCTAGTAAATTATAAACTAGTGCTTGACTGCAATCCCGCCTGATGGTTAGCAGTCATGCAATCGTTTATGGTAAAGCGCGCTAATTTATTAAGAGAAATGAAATGAAATCGTTTATTAAGCAAGTAGGATCACTGATCACTTTTACATGTCATGTTTATTTTTTATTTTATTTTTTTAACTAGATGAAGCCGGCATTTCCTAATTAACTCGACTACACGAAAGACTACCTCTGAGAAGAAATAGCCGAAACAAACTCAGGGATTATCGTCTTTTTTCAAGTCCAGACATTAAAAATGAAAATGTTTACAATAATTTACCTTATAATTACGCATATTGCTTAATAACAATGCTTAACAGAGCGAGCAGCTCAATCCCAAGCTTTTTTGTCTTCTAAATAATCTGTGGTTTTATAATACCCCTGTTGACGCCATCTATTGGCGTTTATAAAATGGAACTGTCGCGCTGTATTCTCATAACTAATGTCCTGGTCCCCGTAACCCTCTACGTCACGTCATGCACCTGCTGCCCGTGAGATGGCGCTGTTTCGTTATTGATCGAACACAGCGCCTTGATCATACGAGAGAAGAGAGAAGTCAGTGTCTCCCAAGGAACCTCCGCGTGTGCGCATTCCGTACCGCGCGCTAACCGCTGTTTAAAAACCCGCATTTGCACAGTTCTGCGTGTGTTAATCTATCGCTGAACGATATAATCATTCGATTATAAGTTGTATCCATCCGCTCAAATTGGAGACGTGTCTTTGTGGCTTCAAGAAAAGAAACCGAAGCTGTTAGCGGGGAACTTTATAACCACGTGTGTTGCGTGGTGCCTGGGCTGAACCTCGAGGGTGAAGAAAGTCGAAGACGGAGTGGACTGATTGAACTCCTACGAGACGACGGAACAGCCCGGCGTGAAGAGAGGTAAGGTGCATGATATTTCCATAACCCGTTCCTAGGTTAACGAGTTTATAGCGCGACAGTGACGCCATTTTTTCTTTTCCATATAAAAGGGTTACAGTCTAGATCGAAGGAAGGTATATTAAATTCCGCGAAGCCACTTTAGCCCCTTCATTTGTGGTCCTTTCGAGCCGGATCATTTGTGGTCCTTTCGAACCGGACCAGTTGTGGTCCATTTGTGATTATCCAGTTCCCGCCTCCCCCTTTTTAGGGTACCTATTAGATTAGTGGTAAAACCCGCCGTTTGTAGGTTTGTTAGCCTATATTTCGCTGTCACCTACACCATTACGCAAGTAAGCGCTGACGTGTAGGTAATTAATTCATTCGATACCGCTTTACACTAAATAGGTACTATTATATATATTTACCCGCTGTTATACTAATATTTATCTTAATATTCGCTGTAAGTAATAAGTATTCATACTTCCAGTAGAAATCAAAAAGTTTCTATATCGATAATTTTCGCTAACATTCGTAGGTATCTACAAAACATTGTGATCACAAGCCGAGCGCAGCGCTCGCTAGAAAAAACATTGTTGGATACCCACCCGCTAGTATTTATTTTCATATTACTCGCAAATTAATCAACTATTACTATATTTAAAATTCTCATTTCATAATGAAGAAAGCTATAAAGTCTGATAGTCCAGAATTAACGCTGTCGGCGTTGGAAGCAAAGCGAAATGCATTATTTGAGTGCTTACAATCAGCCCACGACTTATCAAAAAACATCAAAGACGATGTGGATAAGAGGGAGGCATTTTTAGACGCTAGCTCGAACATTGACACTATTCGCTCCGAATTTCATCAGGTTATGGATCAATACAATAGTTGTCTAATAACTAAAGATCCAACAACCCGCGCAGACTATAAGGCTTTGGTCTCTTTCGAGCAACTATATGCCAGACTGAAACGTTTAGTGGCTTCCAGCACCGCAGGTGATATGCCACCCGTCGTGGAGAGGGGACCGTCCATGATCAAGTTACCACCGATTGAATTAATGAGTTTTAACGGTGACATTCGCTCATGGCCATTGTACTACTCAAATTACAAGTCAGCCGTTCATGATAATCCATCTCTCTCGGATCATCAGAAACTACATTATTTACAAGGTAAGCTAACTGGCAAAGCCCTAGCGGTATGCACCGGCATTGTGCCCACCGCAGAAAATTATGAACTCATTTTTAAATCGCTAGTGAGTAGGTATGAAGATAAACGCATGCTAGCGTCCACATATTTAAAGCAGATCTTGGAATTTAAACCGCTAACTTCCGCTACTTCAAATAATTTTGACATGTTTAATGATAAGTTTGTCAGCGCTGTTCGCGCATTACAACATTTAAAAATTCCAGATTTATTGAATCTAATCTTCGTACAATTAGCTATTACGAAGCTAGACAGTGAAACCGTACGTAATTTTGAAAACAGTCAGGATCAATCTGATGTCCCTGCTTTTGATGATTTAGTAGATTTCATCAATAAGCAAGGTAAGATATTGTATCGTACTCACGCCGTCAGTGTAACACCGGCTGATCGTTCTCGCATTTCTAATAACAAAGCTTCGCAGTCCTCCCCACGCTACAATGCCTATGTCAGCACAGTCGAATCTACTGACAAATGCTTGTGTACTAATATCGCTCATCAACATTTATATAAATGTCCCGCTTTTCATAAACTGTCTCCGTATGAACGCCTACAGATTGTTAAGAAAATTAACGGTTGCGTCAATTGCTTAAGCATTAAACACAAGATGTCGCGTTGTCAATCCGCAACTGGATGTAGAACGTGTAATAAGCGTCATCATTCTTTGTTACATTTTACCCGGGAATCGAACCCGCGCACCGGAGCAAACAATTACACTCAGACGTCTACGAGCGAGCCGCCCGACACAGCGGCGCCTACACGCGCAAACGCAGCGGTATCTTTCGATCACACGCGCACGACAGAGACAGAGCAACCTGCCGCGCGGTCTGACGTAGCATTGTGCTCGGTGTCTAAGGACGCGCCGCGTTATTTAACCCCAGATACATACACCACTGTTCTACTCGCCACCGCGCAAGTAATAATATACGACGGTAATGGTCGTAAGCATTTGCTGAGAGTTTTGTTAGACTCGGCGTCTCAAAGCAATTTCGTCACAAATGAATGTTGTGACCGATTATGTTTACGTCAAAATAATACACAGTCCACGACTGTATGTGGTTTCGGACGCACAGAAAAAACGTCGTTTGGGACAGTAAATTTAACCATATTTTCCCGCTTTAATAAAAATATCCGATTTGATATCGACTCGTTAGTAGTCGATCAAATTACGGATAAATTACCTTCTGCCTTTGTCGATATTAAGGCCTTGCCTTATTCGAATAAACTTCAGTTCGCTGATGATAATTTCGCTACTCCAAGTAAAATTGACATTTTAATTGGAGCATCGCTGTTCCCGCATTTACTTTTGCCTGGCGGGATTCCTGGAGGCCCGTCAGTGCCCGCCGCTGTCAATACGGTGTTAGGCTATGTACTAATGGGAACTGTGCCTACACTTAGTAAACGCCCAGCCTGTATTACATCATGCTGAGTCATAGTCCATTCGCCTATGAATAATTATAATAATAATTCTATTCCCGCCCATTCAACATCCCGTTGATGTTGAATGTGACTTACACCATTACGCTAGTTTGCGCTGACGTGTAGGTAATTAATTATTTCCCGCTTCTGGGAACTTAAAGAAGTTCCCGGCCCGCCCATTCAACATCCCGTTGATGTTGAATGTGAATACTTTTATTTCCCGCTTCTGGGAACTTAAAGAAGTTCCCGGCCCGCCCATTCAACATCCCGTTGATGTTGAATGTGAATATTTTTATTTCCCGCTTCTGGGAACTTGAAGAAGTTCCCGGCCCGCCCATTCAACATACCGCTGATGTTGAATGTGAATATTTTTATCGTTCAACTACGCAACGGGACCCAGTTACTGGTCGCTATACCGTAGGTCTACCGTTTGATAAAGATGTGTTCACACTAGGTGACTCTTTCAATGTCGCTCGTAAGCGATTTTTATGCTTGGAAAGGAAGCTTGAAGCTTCACCGGGGCTGCGCGCCGCTTACGACGAGGTCGTAAATGATTACCTTTCTAAGGGTTATCTCTCGCCCGTCTCAGTTCTCCCGCATGAGACCATAGACGTGTATCCTACTTACCGTTGGCAAACGTTTATTGCCAATCGCGTTATTAAAATCACTAATAATATTTCCGCAGATAACTTCTATCACGTAGCAGGGATTGACAACCCGGCAGACTGCCTGTCACGTGGTGTCTCTCCTGCTAAATTGTTAAACCACCCTCTGTGGTCTCAGGGTCCCCTCTGGCTAATTTTACATCCGCCACAGTGGCCTACCACTGAATGTACGGAGCCGCTCTCGCTGAACGAAGTACCTGAGCAAAGAAAGCTCGTTCACGCTGTTTTAAACCTACACAGTAGGATTATTAATTTGATAGATACAAGTAGTTTAAGTGTTAGCAGTTAGGTAGTTTAGTATTATCGCAGTTATTTATATAAAGTCGCAGTTTCAATATTATATTTTCGCAGTTTTCGCTGTATTTATGATTGGGTTTTGAAGGTGACCCTTCAAAAGGGGGGAGGATGTTGACGCCATCTATTGGCGTTTATAAAATGGAACTGTCGCGCTGTATTCTCATAACTAATGTCCTGGTCCCCGTAACCCTCTACGTCACGTCATGCACCTGCTGCCCGTGAGATGGCGCTGTTTCGTTATTGATCGAACAGCGCCTTGATCATACGAGAGAAGAGAGAAGTCAGTGTCTCCCAAGGAACCTCCGCGTGTGCGCATTCCGTACCGCGCGCTAACCGCTGTTTAAAAACCCGCATTTGCATAGTTCTGCTGTGTTAATTTATCGCTGAACGATATAATCATTCGATTATAAGTTGTAACCATCCGCTCAAATTGGAGACGTGTCTTTGTGGCTTCAAGAAAAGAAACCGAAGCTGTTAGCGGGGAACTTTATAACCACGTGTGTTGCGTTGTGCCTGGGCCGAACCTCGAGGGTGAGGAAAGTCGAAGACGGAGTGGACTGATTGAACTCCTACGAGACGACGGAACAGCCCGGCGTGAAGAGAGGTAAGGTGCATGATATTTCCATAACCCGTTCCTAGGTTAACGAGTTTATAGCGCGACAGTGACGCCATTTTTTCTTTTCCATATAAAAGGGTTACAGTCTAGATCGAAGGAAGGTATATTAAATCCCGCGAAGCCACTTTAGCCCCTTCAACCCCTTTTTGTAAAGTTTGGCCTTTATATGGTTCTTAAATCGTTTAATGGGCAACTTTCGAATGTCCATGGGAAGCTTGTTGTAAAAGTGTATACATTGACACATGAACGAGTTGCCTACTCTGTGGAGACGAGTGTGATGTACAGCAAGATTGTGTTTGTTCCTGGTATTTATATTTTCTTATCGAATTTTCTTAAAATTCGAGATATTTTTATGAACATACATAAGATTTTCAAATATATATTGTGAAGCTACAGTCAGAATGTTCACCTCTTTGAACTTTTCCCTAAGAGAATCTCTAGGAGCAAGGTTGTAAATGGCTCGAACAGCCCTCTTCTGTAAAACAAAGATGGCATTGATGTCCGCACAAGTTCCCCAGAGAAGAATCCCATAAGTCATAAGACGATGAAAATAACTAAAATAAACAATTCTGGCTGTATCCACATCAGTTATTTGTCTAATTTTCTTAACAGCAAAGGCGGTAGAACTGAGTCTACCCGACAGCTTCTCAGTGTGAGGACCCCATTGTAACTTGGCGTCAATAGTTAATCCAAGAAATCCCTCTCCTGAAGAGTCTCTTCACACTAGCCATGAAGATACTTAAATTGTAGTCCGACGAAAATACCGCCACTGGCAAATTGCTCCAGTCTATACGTACTATAGTCTTCTCTTCTTCTTCGGCCTATAGATGTCCACTGCTGGACAAAGGCCTCCCCCAAGGCTTTCCACGCCGACCGGTATTGTGCTGCCCGCATCCATCGGCTGGAAACTCGCCGTACGACGGGTCGTCCGATGATGAAATGGAGATGGGGGAATTAAATCATGCAATTCCCTCGCACACTCTCCAAAATGTATCTCATAGAATACCGACAGCGTGGCTACTCTTCGCCTGGGCTCCAGGCTTTGGAGACCGTTTTGAGCTAAATCTGGATCGCCAATTAGCCTCTTTGCACGCCTCTCCACTGAATCCAAAGTAGTTAGGTGGCATTTTGACATCCTCCGTGGCGCAGCGGTCAACACGCCTGCCTGCGACGTGGAGACCCCGGGTTCGATCCCCGGCCAGGTCATGATGGAAAACGATCTTTTCCTGATTGGACTGGGTCTTGGATGTTTATCTATATATGTATCTATTATAAAATAATATTATTATTATCGTTAAGTTAGTATCCCATAACACAAGTTTCGAACTTACTTTGGGGCTAGCTCAATCTGTGTGATTTGTCCGTATATATTTATTTATTTATTTGCAGCATCAGTCTAAATGTGACTTCAGTACTCCTCGGTACTGCTCGGTAGGTATACAATATGTAAAGAAAACCCCATCCGACCCAAAAGGATAATAGAGGTTAGGTATACGTGACCAAATAAAATATGAAATATAATCAACATAGTAACAATACTAATGAATTTTGTAATAATCTTTTTTTTTCGCGAATTAATTCCAACTTCCCCAAAATTCGATTATTTTTTAAAAAAGGACAACATTATTTTAGCCAGTATTATTATGAGTGATGTGACCACGTGCCGCGTGGCCTGCTCCCCTTCGCCCGCGCATGTATGCCTACTGTATTGCCTACCGCACATGTCTTAAGTTACCTCGCTTTTTGGAAATAATATTTATTTTTTAGGACGATATTTTTTTTTTTAATTTAGGCCGTCTTTGTAGGCCTGAGTAGAATCAGTTATCGATACCTAACAATACCTTCACGGATCGGACAGGGTTTTCTTTACATATTGCATCCATCCATAGATCGACAGCGGCAAGACCAGCTTAATCTGATCGATCGAACTGTGAGGCTGTTATTTAGCCGTTTTCGATTATTATCCAAACGGAATCCATCATTCAACGAATAGGCCATAACGGACAATCAATTGAATCCACAACTCGACCAACCATAGGTATTTGTGGAAAGCAAAGAGCCTTTGGAATTGTATTTACTCGACTGCGAAAGATGATGTATGGTGTGGACTATCTATCGTTTTGTCTGTATACTTAGATCAATTATTTGATTCAAAAAGTTTTTCTCGGTGGTAGGCCACAATATAGACTGCCGGCAGAAGTTACCACCCACCAGACAAAGTCTTACCGCCAAGCGATTCGTCGAGTTCCGGCATGATGTCTGGTGAAGCCGTACGGAGGTCGGGTCTGAGCAGTTGTGTTGCGATGTGTGCCTGGTACGATACGCCAAATGTTGTTTTGTTTGGTCGTGGAGGATTTCTAGATCAATCTCCCTCTGGTGCAGCATCGTTGGTCGTCTTGTTGGGTTCAACATTGCATCACCTTTTTTTTTCGGGGTGGAAATCCTCAAAGGATCTCCGCCGCCCTGGGGTGGGCGACGGGGTCTGTCAGACTTTTACTGACTAAAACCACCCCGGTGCCTCTTCTATCTAAATTCATCGACAGCCCTACACCCCTCATGCTGGCCCGGCTTGTCCGGGAGTCGCCTCCTGCACGGGGTAGTAGGGTGTTAAACTACCCCGTGCATCGCCTCAGCGCCGCGCGCCTCCGCCTCGGGGTCCATCGAATAGGGGGCGGGGACTTCCCCATGTTCCTCGCCCCTGGCCCAACGTTGGTCGTGTTGTTGAGGTTTAACATTGCATCACCTCGCTCAACTGCCGTCTTTCTTTCTATTCACTCAGTTTTTTGAGTGAGTCTACAAACCTCACAAAAATAAACAACGCGTTACACTGACGTCACACGGATTCTACATCTCACAAGCAGAATTTACCGTGCAATTAGCATACATACATACAACTTCCCAACATCAACCGTTGGGCAAGTGCCCGCCAGACATAACACTCGCCTGGTCGGAGGATCCTCCATTTTCCATGGAGGATGAGTGAACTTTACTCTCTGTTCCTCTGACCTTCATTTGTTTCAGGTTTCTACTAAATAATTTATTCTTTAGTACGTACTAAGTGATTACTGCTATTATCACAGGGCTACCTAATACAATAGTGTAGTTACAGCCTATAAAGATACAGTGTTGATAAAATAAGCTTATGAATATCATATTCCTCTGTCTCAGCAATGTGATCATTACAATTGTGCTGATTGTTTATGTAAGTGATTAGTGGTACGTGTGTTTACTGACTAAACAAAGGCTCATGGCGCTAAAGGCGTTGACCGCTAGAGCACTAAATATTAGAATAGAAATCATGTTAAAGGGAATATAGGAATAGTAGATTAGTAGCCAAGGGCTGTAAGGCACCAATTGCAGCCAGAGAGGGCGCCTACAGTTCGAGGGTGCTATTAATGCTTACACTCGAGATAACTACTCTTGACAACCTCCGTGGCGTAGCGGTAGCGGACGCGGCCGCTGCGCAAGGTGGCGCGGGTTCGATCCCCGCACAGTGCAAGTATTTGTATGCATGAATATGAATATTTGTACTGGTCTGGTCGTGCCTCGGAAAGCACGTTAAGCCGTTGGTCCCGGTTGCTCTACGAACATCTAGTGGCAGTCGTTACGGGTTGTTGGAGCCCTCAAAACTCCTACAATTGGTCTAACTGCAATGCTTCGATGTCGCCTCCGGGTTGTGGAGGTCAGACGGCAGTCGCTTCATGGAAAATGTCGAAGTTTAGCCATATCAGCAGTTGGACTGGTAAAGCGAACCCCAGACTCCAAAGCTGAAAAGGCTTCGGATGCGACTGGGATTAACACTGGGATGATGATGACTCGAGATAACTACTCTGCTTTACATCTCGATTAGTAAGTAGAAAAAAAAAAAACCGGCATTACAAGAACAATCTCTCTACAGAACTTTCAGGCAAAATATTGTTAATTGGTGGTTCAGCTCACATTTTCATACTTCATTTTCTCTTGTATATTTCAGTTTAGCTATGTCCTTTAATTACACATATGAGCAAAAGTTATGTACAGCACGAAAACATGTTCAACGAAAACCTCATGTTCTGTAAACATGACCGCTTATTTCTTTATTAAGATAAAGAAAAACATGGCTGAATTCAGAACTGTTTTGAAATCTACAAAAGAAAAGTTTCAAATTGACTATTTCATTCCTCCATTAAGCAGTTTATCATAATAGCATTAAAATGCACCGCACAACTTGCGCAAAATTGCATCTTTAAATAATTCCAACTGTTTCAGGAAAAGACAGCCACATTTTATGTAACATCGTGTTTTGAATTTAATATCTTAGTTTAGTACAGTTTTTTTTTAATTTAATTTCGGAACAGAAAGATTTGTGAAAAGATTTTCTTTGTCAGAGTCAGAATTTATTCAGATGTCAGTTTTTTTTTCTTAATATTATAAACTAGTGTTCGTCCGCTATCCCGCCTGACGGTAAGCAGCGATGCTATCGTTGATGGTAAAGCGCACTAGTTTATTAAGAGCCGATTTACTCTTGCCGAAGACACTTAAACTGTTATCAGGTGGTAAGATCGCAGACAAATTATTCCAGGCCTTTTTGGTCCGCTTTATCAGTCTAACTGCAGATTTTGGCTAAACCTCGATATTTTCCGTGAAGCGACTACCGTCTGACCTCCACAACCTTAAGGCGATATCGAAGCAAGCTCCAACAACCCGTAACGACTGCCATTAGATGTTTGTATGGCAACCGGGACCAACGGCTTAACGTGCTTTCCGAGGTCAGACCAGTGCAAATATTCATATTCATGCATACAAATATTTGCGCCTCCTTGCGCAAAGGCCGCGTTCACTACCACTACGCCACAAGTTAAATATACTTTCTAAGTAAGTGTATCTTGGACACCAATGACTGAAGGTGAAGAAAATTATCTTAAGGAAACCTGGACTTTAAGTCTGAAATCGCTAACCCGCATTGAGCAAACGTGGTGATTACGCGCAATCCTTCTCTGTATGAGAGGAGACCTGTGCCCAGCAGTGGGTCGATAAAAGGTTGATGATGATGACGCCACGGAGGTTGTCAATTAAGAATAGGTACTTGTATGGGTATCCAATTAGGGTGCCGTTCATATGCGATGCATATGTGTGTCATGAGCTTGTATTTTTGCTGATATGGATCCCATACCAGCGAGTTGTGTACAAGTTTGCTACATACAACAAAATATAGACTGAGAATAACATTAATAGCGTTAAACATACTTTTCTGTCGCATAACAAAACCAAGTGATTTAAAGGCTTTGCCACAGATATATAATTATTATTGTTCTGAATAAAGGTCATTTATTTCGCAGACGCGTTCCAGAGTGAACTCCGACATGCAATAGAGACGTTGAAAGGGCGCATGCGGACAGGTAAAATAATTATTTTATTCACTTCTCTCTCTGCAGTCGGTCCTCATATCTGAGGATCGTGGTCAGCATTGGGGCAGCATTTAGAATGAATGATCTGCCTCCATCGGTTTCGATCCAGCGCGTCTCTCACCGCCGCGTAGAATTTAGGAGACGATGAGTCTTTAATTTGATCGGTCCATCTGGTTGGTGAACGACCGCGCGATCGTTTGCCTTCGGTGTTCCCAACGACAATCAATTTTTCAATACTTTCATCGCCTCTTCTCATTGTGTGACCGAAATAGGACAAAATACGTTGCTGGCATATGGTCGACAAACGGGTTTTTATTTTGAGCTGGTTCAGAATCGACACATTGGTGCGTTTATTCACTTCACTTCGCTGCATTTTACTAACATATCAATGTCCCTCTGCAGAGCCTCAATGTCATGCTCGCTATACCTAAAAATACTTACAAATTAATCTTTACCCTTTTAATACCCTCTATGAGACACGCATGGAATGCAATTTGAATTTGGAATTAATTGCTTGCGTTGCAAAAGATGGCCGATTGACATTTATAAAAGAAGTCAATTGACAGTCTTAAAAAAATGCCTAAATCTATACCGTTAATTTTAAATTAAAAAAAAAAATTCAGACAAATGCAAATTCAAATGCTGTATTTTTTTAAATAAATGCTTCATAATTCTTCTTTACCAGCTCATATTTACTGTCATTTTATTTTATTAATGCTTAAGCCACACATATAGCGACAGGCATAAGGCGTGGTTCATACTACAGTATGACACATTTCACCAAGGATTTATGAGCATTGGATTGTCTTATCATAATCGGGGTTTAAGGAAGAAACCCTCTTCCTTATTTTCTCTTATCTTATTATGGTTGAAGAAAAATGCGTGAAATGTCTTATATTTTTTTATGTCAATTACCTGGTATTGCTGACAGGCCAGGAAATTTAAAAGAAAAATGTAAATGCAAATATTTTTTAAACGAGTACTAAAGAACTGTGAAATATTGTAGCATAGTGGCCACATCATGACCTTACCCAAACTTCCTCCTAATCGGCCTCACGCGCGAAACGAAAGGAGTTAGTTTAAGTTAGGATAAGTTTAGGATAACTTACAAAAGAAGAAGTGAAACTAAGGTTAAACTAAATATCAGGCTGTATGGCTCTGTACCATTGCCTTTCCTTATGGAAAAAGAAGAATACTACATAAACGAGTACCTAACCGCGTCTTTCCCGCCCATCTCCATAGTGAAAGAAAAGACTGATACTGCAGTAAATCCTTTTATATAGGTGTATCGGAAAGTTATTACCGGATTTTTAAATGAAGCGGTCGCTAATCTTTGTTTGCAGTTGTTAATCGTGACTTGCATGTTGCGTGACGGTCGGCCGCGGAGTAGGGATAAAGTGAAAGGCACTCGTCAGAGCAACCAAAGCCAATGTGGCGTCTATAGTTTGCAACTGACCGTGTGTGTGTACTATTATTCATTTTTAGTTAAATGTGAAAAAAAACTTTTATCGTGGTTTCATAAAACCGCACAATCCTTTTAACATATTATAAACTAGTGCTTGACTGCAATCCCGCCTGATGGTAAGTAGTGATGCAAACGTTGATGGCAAAGCGCGCTAGTTTATTATTTAGCCTTGAAGATACTTAAATTATAGTCCGACGGAAACACTGCCGCTGGAAAATTGTTCCATTCCTTCGATGTATAAAAGACGAAGCAAATCGCTTCGTCCGGATCGTAGTGGTGTCAACAACGTAAGGGTCGCCGTAGGACGACGAAGATATGGTGTTTATATCAAAGAGTAGGTATTCTATTCCATTCTACAGCCAGGGATATTAATCGCCACAGATAAACTTCTTTAAGTATGTAGTAATCAATCCATACTAATATTATAAATGCGAAAGTAACTCTGTCTGTCTGTCTGTCGGTCTGTCTGTCTGTCTGTCTGTCTGTCTGTCTGTCTGTCTGTTACGCTTTCCCGCTTAAACCTCTCAACCGATTTTGATGAAATTTGGCACAGACAATCTCTGAACCCTGAGAAAGAACATAGGCTACCTTTTATCCCGGAAAAATATGATGTTCCCGAGGGAAATCTAAAAAGCGCGATATAACCGAACTCCACGCGGGTGAAGCCGCGGGTGGAAAGCTAGTACTACAATAAATTACATTTTAGTGAGTGTGCGAGGGAATTACATGATTTAATTCTCCCATCTCCATTCCACCATTGGAGGACCCGTCAAATAGCGAGTTTCCATCCTTACGTTGTTAACACCGCTATCCGATCCGGACGTAGCGTTTCGCCTCCTCTTTTATACCGCGTACATTGAGGGGCTGGAACAATATGCCAGCGGTGGTGTTTCCGTCGGACTCCAATTTAAGCGTCTTCAAGGCTAGAGTGAATAGGCTCTTAATAAACTAGCACGCTTTACCATCAACGAGCAAGCACTAGTTAATAATTTATATATAATAAAAAAATATGGAAAGAAATACAAAATTAGTATATTTTTCATCTTTTCAGCGAAAACAGAAAGGGCCATAAAATAAAACAAGTTGTTAAGAAAAACGCTTATATTTTATTTACTTACAAATTTAACAATATATAAATCTATTTACATGTTATTTACACTATTTTCCTACGGAAACAAGCCGATTTATAGGGTAAACAAGAAAACCACTCATCTGTATTAAAATGGCTTAGTCGCCTGTCCCAATGTAGACCGTTAGCGACAAGCGATTGGAACTACCAACCAGGCCCCTAATCGTTGAACACATTTTTGTCAAATGATTGCGACTAGTTGGGATCAGTTGGGATCGTTTAGACCGTCCATTGGTCCGTGCGGTTCAAACGATCCCAACTAGTCGCAATCATTTGACAAAAACGTGTTCGTTGATTAGGGGGCAGGTCCCTAATCCTGCCCCCTAATCAACGAACACGTTTTTAACACACTATTACTGTGAATTGGAATAATTTTGAAGCATATTGCTAATCCATTGCTCCATATGCTCGAAATATGTGTCTGCTCAGCAACGTAAATGACGCAATGAATGTTGTTGTCAAAATTAAACCCATTGCTAAACTGATAGTGTGTTACGCAAATACGCGGTTGAACCAGCGAGTTTGTAGTTTGGATAGTTTTATCGCTGGGTTATGAGCGAGTGCACAAGTGTTACGACTGGAAATAGCTGCCCTGCCTACTACTCAAAAGCCTGGAGGCCAAACTCCGTAATAAAAAAAATCTGTAATGACAATAAAATAATATGGGTCTAGTCAGTCAGAGAATTGGCCAAAGTATGGCAGTAATTGTGAAAATATTGTGGTTTTTTTCACGTTTCTATCAGAAGTTTCATTTATTTACAAAACGTTAATTAAATATTTTTTCCTGGCAACACTTCATATCTAATATCCACGGTGTAATTACAGTAAATAGTGCTTTTTAAACTGAAAATAATTGGGCACTTTACCCTACTTTTGACTGATTGAGTTTGAAAACAGAATGTGAAACAAGCAAGATTGCCCCTATCTATGCCCGGCAAGCCAGCGTCACTGATTAGGCATTCTATTTGACAACGTGTCAATGTGACATATACCTACTAATGTAGGCTCCGGCTAGTAATGTGAACATTCAGCCATTAACTACAGACATATTAAAAGTATCTCTTTTATAGTGTACGGAACCTATAGCCATTTCATTACGTTTCATGAACGAAAAAATAGTCGATAACTAGTCGCTTCCTCATCGGTAGTGGGACGGGTGCTTAAAAAAATAGACGTACCTACAAATGGAGTTTGTTTTTTACATTGGCAACAAAAAGCTATCGGTAAACTAGATTTGAAATTCGAATTCGGCAAAATTGTGTTTCTATTTTTGAACATTAATTTTATGTTGGGTGGACAATTTTCTTTTTCGTTTCTTTTATATGTACAGAAATAGCATAATAAAGGAGATGTTTCAGAAATGTATGGAGTCCAGGCCAGCACATTGTACACTTAATGCTAGGTATAGTTACGCTATAGTAAACTGTTTTTATTATTAATTTCCTATATTTTGGCTTAGTTTTTATACAGATTCAATTTAACTCTGTCAAGGAGTGCAACACTAATAAATATGGTGGTCAGCAATAAGCGCATTAAAAATTTTGACTGTGACATTTGATTGGCGTGTCATGTATGGCTATCGTATCTATATTATTCAAGGAATTTCTATCTAAACTGGAATGTGAACTATTGATCAAAACGCGGTCCGAGGGAGATAGCTTCACAGTAGCCCTCTGTTCTTGTTGTGTAGGGTGACTATTATAATGGAATTTATAAGGAATGTACGTAATTTTTTTTTTCACTTATATTACCTGAGTTTTAATGAGCATTTAGGCATGGATGCGAACATATTAATTTCATTATTGAATTTTAAAAATGGATGAATTAATTGATGATGTACGGACGACGGCAGGTCAATCTACCCGAAACTGTACCTTTAGATAAATAAAATATCTATATTAATGGCACCCTTTTTCACCATCTTTTTTCTAATCGAAATTGTTGGTTTCAAACAAAATTACAAAAAATAAATACGGGTAACACTTAGAGACAGAGGGCTACTGGGACGCTTTCTCCCTCGGACCGTGTTCTCCTCAAATAAAGTTTTATTTCCGATCGACCTTATTGCTCTTGCGATAGAGTCTTCGTTTAAATAAGAGACTTATGCAAGTTCACATTCCAGCTTAGATAGAAATTCCTTGATATTATCTACCATATGACTGCGAAAAAAACAAAATATGAATTCCGTCTGTCAAAGTCGCCAATCAAACATCATAAAAACTGTCATGGCTACCTTTAAAAAGGGTTATCTCACTAAAAACTGTTTCAATTAATTTATATTATACTAGCTTTCCGCCCGCGGCTTCGCCCGTGTGGAGTTCGGTTATATCGCGCTTTTTAGATTTCCCTCGGGAATATCAATTTTTTCCGAGATAAAAGGTAGCCTATGTTCTTTCTCAGGGTCTAAAGATTGTCTGTGCCAAATTTCATCAAAATCAGTTGAGAGGTTTAAGCGGGAAAGCGTAACAGACAGACAGACAGACAGAGTTACTTTCGCATTTATAATATTAGTATGAATTTATAAAAAATAATTATTAGATACTTGTATTTCTATTCAAAATAATTTAGTAGTATTTTTTATGCAAATCTATTATTTTTTTCCTTTTTTCTATATACCTACTGTACATAGTGGTGGCCCATAATGAAACATCTCCTTTTATGTAAAGTTGGTTACTAGATTATTTACACAAACGTTATTTGAACTGCAGGGTGATTCTCTAACACTTCCAACGGGGAAAACTACGTGAACTGAACGTGGATTCCAACTTTAGGGTTCCTGCACACGACGCCGTCCCAGTCCGCTTGATTCAATCCATTACCGGCCGTGTACGAACGTGTTCGCCGCGATATCATAATTATGTGACGCAATCATCTATACTAATATATAAAGCTGAAGAGTTTGTTTGCATGTTTGTTTGTATGTTTATTTGTTTGTTTGTTCGCGCTAATCTCAGGAACTACTGGTCCGATTTGAAAAATTCTTTTTGCGTTGGATAGCCCATTAATCCATGAAGGCTTTAGGCTACATAACATCATGCTGCGACCAATAGGAGCTGAGCATAACTAATTCCACGCGAACGAAGTCACTGGCGGCTGCTAGTTTCTAATATAATGAAAAAAATAAGTTTGTTTGTTTGAGCTTACTATATGTATATAAAATGGCAAAAAGAAAAAGGAGCAATATGGTGAATTTCATACACTTTACGAAGATATCCGAAAAGATAAGGCCAAGTTTTATGATTATTTTCGAATGAATTACAAGACATTTAATAATAATAATAATAATGAATGAAATACATTTAATGATGAATTACATTTATTAAAGAAGAAACTGCAACTGACAAATACAAGTAGGTATGCTAGTAAGTATATCTGCTAAGGAGAGATTGGTTGTAACGTTCGTATGCGGCCGGCCGCGGCAATGGAATGAAACCGTATGCAGGAACCCATATGATAAGGACTAGCGGCCGCCAGCGACTTCGTTCGCGTGGAGTTAGTTATGCTCCGCTCCTACTAGTCGCAGCTTGATGTTATATAGCCTAAATTTTAGGCTATATAACATCAGGCTGCGACTATGCCATTAAACCAGGAAGGCTTTAGGCCCTAAAGCCTTCCTGGTTTAATGGCCTATCCAACGCAAATAGAATTTTTCAAATCGGACCAGTAGTTCCTGAGATTAGCGCGTTCAAACAAACAAACTCTTCAGCTTTATATATTAGTATAGATTGACACTATTGATAACTCATTCTGAGCTCACTTCCCTTATCTTTTCACACAAATTTGATGAGATTTTTACATACTCGATTGGCTTTTTTTTTATAATTATAGACTAGTGTTTGACTGCATTCCCGCCTGATGGTAAGCAGTGATGTACCTAATCTTCGATGGTAAAGCGCGCTAGCTTATTTAGAGCCTATTCACCCAAAAAACTGAGTAAATAAGAAGGAAGACGGTAGTAAAGCGAGGTGATGCAATGTAAAACCCAACAACACGACCAGCGATGCTGCGGCAGAGGGAGATTGATCTGGAGACCCTCCACAAGCAAACTCCCGATACAAAAACATTTGGCGCATCGTATCCGGCACATATCGCAACACAACTGCTCAAACCCGTCTTCCGTGCGGCTTGTTCTTAATAACTTTTAAGAAAAAAGTGTTAAGTGAGTAGGAAGGTATTTACAGTAGGGCATCGCAGGCTTTTAATAACCATCATGATGATGATGTTCCCGACTGATTTCGGTCACGGCGACCACTTTTACTCCTAGCCGATGATTTGGCGCTCATGCGCCCGAAGATGGCTTATGTAGCCTATCTTGGCGGCGAAACTTCGTCACACTGAGGGCGCGTAAGCACGCCGTCGACGTAGTTGTATGTGATGGCAGCAGGTTGGCGGGCCTTTGACTGGTCGCGTTTGGCATCGAGGTCAGCTTTGCACTGCATCATAAACACGGCGTAAATATAAATCTTATATAATTATGAGATTTTGTGAGTGACCGACTGCATGTTTGTTTGGTTGTTTGTTATTTCCATAAAAGGTCCATTTCAATTTTCATCGAAATATAAAATTTTCATTACTTCTCAGTGAGACATAGAGAAAAAGGAAGAGTTGCTGTCTTTTCCTTCATGTAAAGCAATGTGCTAAAACGTGACGAGGCCTTGAAATGTCACTCGGTCTCTTAATTATTATTAATTGGACGAGAAATCGTTCAATTATCTCTCAATTAGATAATTGGGAGAGAAAGGGACAGTATACCTTTCTTTTAAGAGGGGACTATAGTGGCGCTTTCTCCATAGAAACGTATTTCGCTGTTTTCTTCGTTGATAACGCTTTTGGACCAATTTTTTTTCTACAATTTTACATCTTGATTAAATATGCCCCAATCATTTGATTTTTTCAAAACTTAATTAATACAAGAAATACGTACCTATGATATTTCAAATTCCTGAAAAATAACCCATTTTTACGCGATGTTCGGACGACTATTAGGCAAATTTGATAAGTTTTTGACAAAAAAAAAAGAAAACAATAGGAGCATAGATATACTTATCCTCTAAATCCATACTAATATTATAAATGCGAAAGTAACTCTGTCTGTCTGTCTGTCTGTCTGTCGGTCTGTCTGTCTGTCTGTCTGTCTGTTACGCTTTCCCGCTTAAACCTCTCAACCGATTGTGATGAAATTTGGCACAGACAATCTTTAGACCCTGAGAAAGAATATAGGCTACCTTTTATCCCGGAAAAATTTAATGTTCCCGAGGGAAATCTAAAAAGCGCGATATAACCGAATTTCACGCGGGCGAAGCCGCGGGCGGAAAGCTAGTTTTCATATAAATATAATTGAGATCTGTCTTGTTTTGAAAAAGAAAACAGCGGAATAGGAAACGTCTTTTGGTTAACGCTTTTGTAGGTAAAATCAGCCTGGGCTGCAACTGTCCTTTTCGGACTTTACGGGAAGAGGTTGAAAGCGGCGCGACGGGAATAGTTTCTTCAAATACCTACTTTTTAATTACCTCGGCATTAAGAGGGAACTCTAGGTCCCCTCTTAAGCTTCTTTCTTTAAATAAATGTGATAAATTGTATCGCGTCCTTGAAATGTCACTCACAATTCTCGTCCAATTATCGAATCTCCGCTTATAGTTTCACTTCATAATGTCTTTGAATCCTAACCTCAAAAACGAAAGGGCAGAAGATAATTTGTCCAACAAAACGAGCGTTATGATAAACTGAACTCCCAAGTTATTCATACAATCTAACAAAGGCATTACTGCCAAATTGGCCATTTTTTTGTTCCACAGCATTCCGTCATTCTCGGGCAAAGTTTTTAATTTCACTTAAAGTTGAAAGGAGTCGAATGGAGGATGCCGACGGGCAACTTTAATCTGTGCAACGAATTTGTCTCTTTCATCAAGGTTAGTAATTTGTTTTGATATTTTTAATTTTAATAAATAGCTGTTCATTAAAATTAAATCTCTACTTCCTTATGGCACTGGGTACTAACATTAGGGTATTTGACTAAAAAAACTAATTAGTCCAAAAGTCAGATTTCCAAAAAAATACTAGACACATATGTTTTGTTTTATTAAATTAATAAAAATTGACAAATATAAAAGGCATCAAAGATCAGGAGTGGTGGCTGGTGACGTCACTGGCCGCTAAAAAATGTAGCGTGCAGTGACGTCACACGAGTTTTCAACGCACAGTGTCGTCTTCATTTTTTTGTTTATATGAAAGGAGCCCGTTCACCTTGGCTCCTACTTTTTGAAATGTGTCCTTGGAGTGTACCGACCGCCTTCAGCTTTTGGGAGTTGAAATTTCCTCGAACCTTATCTTTGGGTGGTTCATTGAGTCCAAGGCCAAGGTGGCTGCCAGGAAACTTGGCGTTATCGCAAAAGTCCGGCAGTACTTCACACCTGGGCAGCTTCTAATGTTGTACAAAGCACAGGTCCGTTCGTGTGTGGAGTACTGCAGCCACATTTGGGCTGGTGCTGGGTGCTAAGTGTCACCTGGCCACTCTGGATTCGGTGGAGAGGCGTGCGAAGAGGCTGAGTGGTGACCCTGATTTAACTCGAGATGGTCTCCAAAGCCTAGATAGGCGTAGAGTACCCAGCCTTTCGGTGTTCTATAGGATGCATTTTGGGGAGTGTGCGAGGGAATTGCGTGATTTAATTCCCCCGTCTCCGTTCCACC
Organism: Sesamia nonagrioides; assembly: GCA_017933935.1. Taxonomy (NCBI): domain Eukaryota; kingdom Metazoa; phylum Arthropoda; class Insecta; order Lepidoptera; family Noctuidae; genus Sesamia; species Sesamia nonagrioides. The sequence goes on from JADWQK010001879.1 coordinate 1,253,061, forward strand.
ATCGGACGACCCGTCGTACGGCTAGTTTCCACCCTTACGTTGTTAACACCACTACGATCCGGACGAAGCGTTTCGCCTCCTCATTTATACCGCGTACATCGCGAGACTGGAACAATTTGCCAGCGGCGGTGTTTCCGTCGGACTACAATTTGAGTGTCTTCAAGGCTAGAGTGAATAGGCTCTTAATAAACTAGTGCGCTTTACCATCAACGACTGCGTCACTGCTTACCATCAGGCAGGATTGCGGTCAAGCGCTAGTTTATAATTTATAAAAAAAAAAAATACGTGTCTAGTTTTTTTGGAAATCTGACTAGCGGACTAATTAGTTGTTTTTAGTCAAATACCCTTCTGTATCCTCATCATTACCCCCCTCGTCAGCATAGCTTGTTGGCTACGGTGGTATCTCCGCGGTCTGCGACTACAGATATGGATATGATGGACAGAACACGGCTACTCTGTATTTCCTTTCGCAGGCGATTAAGTGAATTACATGCACAGTATTGTATAAAATCATGTGTTTTTTTTTAATGAACAGACAGCTGTGCTGCTTGGGAGTTAGTTTCGCCACTTCTTCTTCCCAGTGAAAGCACTAGGAAGTGGCTAAGGGCGGGCGTTTTGAGGGAGATTGTCTTATGTAATATTGACGTTCAAAAAGTGCTCATTCTCAGCCTAATTTGAAGAAATGAATTTCGATTTTTGATAAAATTTAAAAATTTGAAAACTGGTACAGTTCACTTTATTGGTAAAATTGTAGCCTTTAACTTTTGTCTTTACTAGCTTTATTTTAGTCATTTATGCCACGAATAAAAAGCAGATAGAACATAAAATAATCAGCCTATAATGACACAGACATATTCTCGGGGAGGCAGTGGGCTGTAATTTACCGCATGAGCCCAGTGCAGGTTCGTAAATGTCACATATATTTGAAAGTTTTCCTCCAGGTCTAGGCTCTAGGAGAAGCTGGTTTCCTCATGATGCTTTCTTTCACCGTTTTAAGAGCAGTGGTGATGAAATAGTTTACACAAAATAACCCCGTCAGGGGGTAAAAGCATAAATTGTTAAAAAATTACAATTTACATGATTGTACCCACAAATAATATAAGTAAAACATTAGTCATTGTACTCATTGTGTATGTAACAGTATGAAAGAGCGCGCATGTAGCGACATGACACTTTGAGAGACTTCTCTCATTGTGAGTTTGCATAAAGACTAACTAGAACTGTCGCGGTCGCCCGTGGAAAATCTGCGGCACGGCGACAAAAAAATTACCAGCCAGTCATTTGATTCATTTTGTCTATGTCGACTTAACTTTTTTTCACAGTTTTACCTACTGTTGCTCCCGTGTGTGCAACGTTTAAATCTTGTCGAGGAGTCAGCGACAGAAAAGTTGATGGTCAACTACATAACAAAGTTGCCCGTGGGCGTCCTCCTAAATCTAGTATAAACGTCGTTGGAGACCCTTCAAGCGTGGCCTGATGAGGCTTTTTGAGTCTCACAGACGAATTAGATGTGTAAAGTTTAATTTCTCTTGTATTCAGAGGCAAATTAGATTAGCTGGCAAAACTGCACATGTGATGGCAAACATTATGACTAATGAAAATAAAAAAAAACATTTGAATTAAGAATCGTCACATTTTTTTTGAAGTCGGTTATAAATAAAATGATTTGATATTTTTTTGGTAGGTTATTACTTTTGAGTAGAAAAACCATTTTATTTTGTTTTATCGATACCCCATTGCATCTGCGGAGTTTCCCTTGCGTTTGTAATTGATACTGACCCATCATATTTTTAGGATCTAATAAAAACAAGATTTCTATCAATTCGAACAGTGAGAACGTTATATTAAGATGTGGCGTGGTGTAGTTAACCCCAGTCTCTCAAGTATGAGTGTGCGGGTTCGATTCCAGGTCAGGCAAGTACCAATGTAACTTTTCTAAAGTTTTATGTACTTTCTAAGTATATCTTGGACACCAATGACTGGTTATATGGCGAAGGAAAACATCTTGAGGAAACCTGGACTTTAAGTCCGAAATCGCCAACCCGCATTGAGCAAGCGTGGTGATTACGCTCAATCCTTCTCTATATGAGAGAAGACCTGTGCCCAGCAGTGGGGATAAAAAGGTTGATGATGATGATGATGTGGTGTCGTTGTGGTCGGTACATGTAGTCACTTCCTTTCGTAATTTTTAAATGTTGTATACCTACTAGTAGGTACTTGACCGCGATCCCACCTGATGGTAAGCAGTGATGCAATCCTTGATGGTTCAGCGCACTAGATTATTAAGAGCCCAAGCCCAATATTAATATCCCAAGCCTTGAAGACACCAAAACTGTAATCGGACGGTATTAAAAATCTTTAACTGAATTATTCTTGATTAAAACGCATTCGCGAACTTAAAATTGAATTTAAAACTTAGACCACTCTGATTGGGTGATAATAATTTTACGGGCGGACCAACCCAGTACGACAATGTACCCTTTTGAAGTCATTTTATTCAATTAATTTAAATTTAAATTTAAATTTCGAAGTTCTAGAAATCGAATTGTAAGAAGCTTGGCGTTCCATTTGCCTAATTCGCTATTTAAAAAAATCTTGTAACGGTTTTTGAATTATTGAGTTATATCTGGTTTCAATTGGGGTGAGATAAGTTGTGAATAATTTGTGACGATGAGGGAAGATGGAAGAGAGGGGGGATTAAGCGAATACTTTTGATTCTAAGGGCTGCTATAGACTTTTGAATCGGCACATTCGATTTAAGAGCAAAACCAGTTTGAATTAATCACCTACATATTCATTCAGCGGGAGATCGGCAAACTTCGCTCTGCAACTACCCTCAGTTATACAATATTCGCATTAGTTCGGCACAATTTGAGCTAAGCCGTGCGGCTTTTTCCGAATATAGTCTTCGCTTGACGTAAATTAATGTGTTTTTGGTCGCCATGCTTATAATCACGTCTAAACTGTTCATGGAATATCTAAATTTGACAGGATTAACTAAAATGTTATCTTCTATCCTTTTCTTAATGAAATAGAAACAAAAAGATACACATATAGAACTTAAAATTAGTTTAGTTTGTGAACAAGGGAATCGGGGCTATTATGTACAGTCATCATCATCATCCCAGCGTTAATCCCAGTCGCATCCGAAGCCTTTTTACCCGACCACGGCAAAGCAAAAGGAGGGTTATGATTTTGACAGGCTATGTATGTATGTATGTATGTATGTATGTATGTATGTATGTTCATCTGTTCCCTCGTAACTTCTAAACTACTTATTCGAATTCGACAAATGACATATCATTAGAAGCGTCTTAATTGTCCGCTGGTTATAGGCTTTAAGGAGTTTCACAAAATCTAATGTGGCGCCCTCTAACGGACAAAACATACAGAGTAAACAAATAAAGTTAAGATAAATATGCCGTGTTTGGTATCATTTGAAAGCGCTTTACTTGTACATTTTGAATATATATATATATTACTAGCATTTGCGTGGTGGCGCGGGTTCGATCCCCGCACATTGCAAGTATTTGTATGCATGAATATGAATATTTGCACTGGTCTGGTCGTGCCTCGGAAAGCACGTTAAGCCGTTGGTCCCGGTTGCCATACGAACATCTAGTGGCAGTCGTTACGGGTTGTTGGAGCCCTCAAAAGTCCAACAATTGGTCTAACTGCAATGCTTCGATGTCGCCTTCGGGTTGTGGAAGTCAGACGGCAGTCGCTTCACGGAAAATGTCGAAGTTTAGCCATATCAGCAGTAGGACTGGTAAAGCGGACCCCAGACCCGAAAGCTGAAAAGGCTTCGGATGCGACTGGGATTAACACTGGGATGATGACTAGCATTTGCGTGTGACTTTACCTGTATTCATGGGCTGATTGCATATAACTCACATCTTTTCGTTCATAGATAGCTTCTTTACTACTTATCAGAATAAGACCACTGCAGTACCATTAGAAGGGCCTTGATATTCTGTTGGTTATGAGCTATGAAGCTTGTCACCAAATTTAGTATTGCGCCCTCTAGCGGACAAAAAGTTCTATGTTAATATAAAATTAAAATAAATATACCGTATTTGGCATCATTTGAAAGAGCTTCACGAGTACTTTATGTTTGTACATAAATAATCCCGAGTTAAGCTTCGTAGAAAGTGGTAAACGAGTGGTGAAGGCCTTCGAATGGCCTGCTCTTCGGTGCGATCAGTTGGAACAGGAGAACAGCCAAGCGCTGTTCTCATACAATTTGAAGATGCATCCATAAAAGCAGATATTAACGGACTTATCAAAATCGAGCCTTGCCTCACTGAATTTGACGGCTTGAGGGGGTCTGGGCAAATTTAGCGTAAAACGCTGATTCTTTCTTGGGGTTGAACTGTACATAAATTACAAGGTTGTACTCTAGATAAAAAAGTTATCGATCTAGGAAAGTCATTGTTTGCTAAAGGACAGGCCTATGTCGCTCTCAGTAGAGTCAAAATCATAGAGGGATTATTTATAAGTGCCTTGGATCATAACAAATTACTTAAAAATCCACATGACAGTCGATCGTTAGCAGAATTAGATAAATTAAGAAATCTTCCCAGGTCCTCTTAATATATGGCTTTTTTAAATAAACTAGCGCTTGACTGCAATCCCGCCTGATGGTTAGCAGTGACGCAATCGTTGATGGTAAAGTTTAATACACGCACTAGTTTATTAAGCCTATTCACTTAAAAAACTTAGGAATAGGAAGGATGACGGCAGTTGAGCCAGGTGATGCAATGTTAAGCCCAAGACCAACACGACCAACGATGCTGCACCAGAGGGAGATTGATCTGGAGACTCTCCACGACCAAACTCCCGACACAACAACATTTGGCGCATCGTACCCGCTACACAACGCAACACAACTGCTCAGACCCGTCCTCCGTACGGCTTCACCAGACATCATGCCGGAACACGACGAATCGCTTGGCGGCAAGACTTTGTCTGGTGGGTTCTGCCGGCAGCCGATGTTATGGCCTACTACCGTTAGAAAAACATCCAATCTATTTATACTAACGATCCACTAATTCATGACCCATTCGCTGCCATCGACGCAAATGTGCGTCTGTACTACGAAAAACCGGGAGCTTCATACGGGGAAACCGTTGCTATACGCGCTACGATCCACGCGCTACGAAATAGTAAAATAGGATATGTCTACATATTACTATACGCCGATTCATAAGTCAAAAGAGATGTCGTATGTTAACTACCTAGTTTTTAGTTCGTCAATTTAACTTTTGTTAATATTATGCGCCACAAATACACTTCAACACCAAAATAGTACAAATAATAAAAAGTAAAAAAACTAAAACCCAACTACGACAAAAAACGACGCTGAAAAAGTATAAAACAAGATTTTCAGAATACTGAACTGAACAAAGTTGCTAATGTAGTTGCAAGTAAATGGACACAGTAGACTCTACCAAGATGCCTTCGTTGTAAATTGACAAAAATGTTATACAATACTATTCTGAAGTATGCAATATTCACTATGTAGATATAAATTTTCATGTTTGGAAAGGCGTAGTCACACGTTACATATATCTACCTACCGTAGCACTTTGATAACGTGTGACTGCGGTTTTCCAAACATGAAAATTTATCTCTACATAGTGAATATTGCATACTTCAGAATAGTATTGTATGACATTATTGTCAATTTACAACGAAGGCATCTTGGTAGAGTCTACTGTGTCCATTTACTTGCAACTACATTAGGAACTTTGTTCAGTTCAGTATTCTGAAAATCTTGTTTTATACTTTTTCAGCGTCGTTTTTTGTCGTAGTTGGGTTTTAGTTTTTTTACTTTTTTCAGCTTTGGAGTCTGGGGTCCGCCTTTACCAGTCCAACTGCTGATATGGCTAAACTTCGACATTTTCCGTGAAGCGACTGCCGTCTGACCTCCACAACCCGGAGGCGACATCGAAGCATTGCAGTTAGACCAATTGTTGGGCTTTTGAGTGCTCCAACGACCCGTAACGGCTACCACTAGATGTTCGTATGGCTACCGGGACCAACGGCTTAACGTACTTTCCGAGGCACGACCAGACCAGTGCAAATATTCATATTCATGCATACAAATACTTGCACTGCCACCTTGCGCAGCGGCCGCGTCACACTTATTGCAATAAAGTTCAAAAGTGGTAATGCACTTTTGAGCACTACGGTATATTATATTAAACTAGCTGCGCCCCGTAGTTTCACACGCATAAGTTTTAATCCCGTAGGGATACCTACATGAAAAGTTGCTTGGGCCCTCAGCGTTATACTTGTATTAATACCTATCTTAAAACCAAAATTTTTGAAGGTGTCAATTTGGGTCAGGGTTGCGGGTTGGTTAAAAAAGAAACCGTGGCCGTGGCCGTGGCCGTGGCCGTCGCACAGGTAAATAAAGAAACACGGGTGGGTTTTAGTCAGTAAAAGTCTGACACGCCCTTCCTGCCCAGAGAGGGAGAAGTCAAGATGATTTCCCATACAAAAAAAAAAGTTTTATTTCTACCACGTGTGAATTCCACTCGTTATTCTTATTTATGTCTTCAAGGTTAGAGTGAATAGGCTCTTAATAAACTAGCGCGCTTTACCATCAACGATTGCATCACTGCTTACTATCAGACGGGATTGCGGTCATGCACTACTTTATAATTATTAAAAAAAAAACAAGCGTAATGTTGGCCGTGCAAGCATCGAAAAATAAATAGCACCAGATGTGACCCACGTATAACGTTAAGATTACGTTTTCTTTTTTGTTGGTTTTAATTAGGGTTTCGTACCTAAAAAGTTAAAAATTGAACCCAATTACTAAGCTGTCTTCGAGTCGCTAAAATTAAGTGGCAGTGGGCTGGGCGCATTGCTCGTAAAATCGATGGTCGATGGGGCAGTAAGGTTCTGGAGTGGCGGCCACGTGCCGGAAGGCGCAGCTTAGGGAGGCTCCCAACAAGGTGGACTGATGACTTGGTGAAGGTCGCGGGAAGCCGATGGATGCGGGCAGCACAAGACCGGTCATCGTGGAAAGCCTTGGGGAGGCCTTTATCCAGCAGTGGATCTCTATAGGCTGAAAAAGACTAAGCTGTCTGTAACCAGGCAGTATCTTAAGAGAGAGAGTGTCATGACTATCGGTGTCCGTATATGTCTCGTTCACTAAGTGTGCACAGTGCACAGTTATACGAGTCTGTGCGATGCCTCTTGGTATAACATAGCGCTCTGCTCATTAAAATCTGTGTATCTTTACCCATGTTAACAAATAAAAATACCTTATTTTCTTAACATTATAAACTAGTAGCCTTGAAGACATTTAAATGATAGTCAGACGGAAATACGTTCATGGGTGTACCCTGGGGGGCAAGGGGGCAGACGCCCCCCCTGGAAATCTGGCACAACATGTATGAACTCCCTTAATTACTAAACAAAGTTATCATCATCTCAGCCACATGAAGTCCACTGCTGGACATAGGCCTCCCCAAGGATTTCAAAAGAGAACGGTTGGAATTCTAGCAAAATATGCCAATTCGTAGTCGAGTCGCTGTGCTTTCTATAATAGAGCTCGAGACAGAAGCACATGCATGAAGCCAAAGCATTGATATGAATTGACCATCAGGTGATAGTGTGCCCTCAATGCAATGAAAATGTATAAGATTTTGTATTCATGTTGATTGTTTGATTAAAATAGATGTTGAAAAATTCGTTATACCTTTAATTATTAACAAAAAATTTAAAATAAGGCTGATTAATCTCATACCATCCTAATATTGCATTTTTTTAATTATTTTATGTATAGTGTAAAATTATTTTAAAAAATGACCTCGGATTAAAAGCATAGTATCATTTAATGTTAAAAATACAATAAATTATTAAAAATAACTGGAGTTTTATTAATATATCAACCTATTTTCAAAAATAATTATCATGCAAAAGGGCTACATATGTAGCCCGCGCGACCGTTCTCGGAGTACTTTAGGGCGCGAGCACTCTAGTGTTAAAGTTCAGGTTTCCTCAAGATGTTCTCCTCCACCTTTTAATCAGTCATTGATGTCCAAGATATACTTAGAAAGTACATATAACTTTAGAAAAGGTACTTGCCTGACCTGGAATCGAACCCGCACACCCATACTTGAGAGACTGGTGTTAAACCACTAGACCAACATGACGTATAACGTGAATATAAATATAGGTAATTATGCACCATCGTTTCACTTGTGCACACCCTCCCTCCGCTTGCATACTTTACAGTAAGGAAATATTCGAAAATGAATAACTAAATTCTTTAAAGTTTTTAGCATGTATTTGCAATTCATTTTTGACAATCTTTCATAAAAATCTAACGATTCACAAAACTTTACATAATATTTTGCAATTCATTTAATTCGACAAATATTTCATATAAATTACACCGAAAATCATTAATTAACATATTGTCAAATTGTAATTATTAATAAATATAAATAAATTATTCAACAATTATCTTAACACTTTTTTATTATTTCAAAATTATCTACAAGTTAATATTTACAATTAATATTTACTTATTTGTTATTGATTCTTATAAAATATGATTTATTCGAATTGGTCTATTCCTTTATTTGTCTAAATAGAGATAATATTTAAACTACGTTTAATTTAGATTTGATTTTAAGAATTTGTAAGGTGTGTCCATTTTAACATCGGTTACCCATACATATTTAGTGGTTTGATATTTGTAGCGTCTCTTATAGATTTTTATTTACTGTGACAACATCTTATAATTCGATAGAACCGACTACACGCACGAAAAAACATGACGCATGCGGCGTTACCCCGTTCTATTTAAGGCTTGAAGTGCAAGCGAGAGCGTGGAACGAGCGACAAAGAGGCACAATCGGTCTCCGCGTTCGGCAGCGTTCGACATCCGTCTCTCGACAGATATATTATTGTATGAAGTGCAGTGAAAAGTGAATGTGGTGACAATTGTTTATAGAAATGATAATTGCGGTTATAAGGGTTTGAAAAATCCAACCATTCCTTCAGTATTATCTTATGACGTTGTCACGTTCAACTATTGTGAGTGAACCGACTTTAAAAACAACGGTTTTTTACCATTATTAACCATTATTAAATACATGAAACTTTTAAAAGTCAGACAAAATAATGCTTTAATTTGTATAACATATCACTGCAACGTAACAAAAGGCCTGTATTTCCTAAAAATAGAGGAGTGCCTATAGAACATTTTCATTCGAGCATTTGTCGACCTCCGTGGCGCAGCGGTCAACACGCCTGCCTGTGACGCGGAGGCCCCGGGTTCGATCCCCGGCCAGGTCATGATGGAAAACGATCTTTTCCTGATTGACCTGGGTCTTGGATGTTTATCTATATATGTATTTATTATAAATATAGTATCGTTGAGTTAGTATCCCATAACACAAGTCTCGAACTTACTTTGGGGCTAGCTCAATCTGTGTGATTTGTCGGTACATATTATATATTCGGTACATATATTGCTATTATGTAAACATCTCGCCGTACAAACTGTGGTCGAAGTAAGCGTGGAATGAGCCGTCATTCCAATTAATACTAGGAAACAACACTATCGACATCTCTCTCTAAGCTCCCTTCACCTAACTTTTCACGACGAATGACACTTTTACAGAATCTATCAACAGAACCTTATGCACTGGGCCAGGGTTGCGGGTTGGTTAAAAAAGAAACCGTGGCCCTGGCGCACAAGCAAGTGAAGGAACGCGGCTGGGTTTTAGTTAGTAAAAGTCTGAAGCCCTTCCGGCTCCGCCCAGAGTGGGAGAGGTCATTTGATTGTTTCCCAACCAAAACCAAAAAAAAGACCTTATGCATAGCAAAAGTGCTTCCAACCTACTAGTGCTTACAACTAGTATGACATCTGTAAAAATCTGTAACGTGGACACACCTTTCAAATTATAGATTGGCAAAAATGAAGTGAATATTATCGGAAATAAATATTTTTAAATATAATTTATTTTTTGGAAGACTTGAGTTATGTGACGATTAATAAAAAGTAGCAGATCAAATAAATGAAAACACTATTCCATTTTCATTTCAAATAAATCTATATTATTTGTTTAACACAATTCTATAGAAATTTAAATATTCCATTTTGAAATATAATATAAAATTCGAATAATTTAATACAAACATTTGAATAATTCTTATTCAATTTCGAACTCTTTCAAAGAAATTCTCACTTAAAATTAGAATCTATTCTACTTTATTAATGTTAAGTGATCGTTATCAAACAATTCGTCAAAGTAATTTAAGTTACAAAACTAGAAAAATAAAGACGTTATTGCATTGGATTTTATGCAGACATATTTCGAAAGGAATAGCAGAAATCACCATTACTTTAAATTAAGTTAAACATTAAGTTAAACAGTTAAACATTTAATTTATTTAATAGAATGATATTTTAATTTTGCTATAGGAAACACAATATATCGGGCTCTAAAAGAAAGATAATTGAATTACCCCAAAAGGTTAGTACAAAAAAATCTATACCAATACTGGTTTCTAAAAAGACAGCGACTTTTTTATGCCCTTGGGAATATGATTTGATTTCTCAGTATTGAGTGCTATACCGAGCACTCAATACTGTGAATTTGGTGAACATTTTATTATTTATATTTTGATCACGTTAAAAAAATGTGAGCTTATAAATGATTTGGTCTAAATATTGAACTTAGAAAGGCTGTGTATTTCAACAAGTTAAGTTAAAAGAAAAAATAATATTTTTAGTAAAAAAAAAAAAAAAAATGACAAAAATTATTATTTAATAATTATACTCGCTTTCGTAGTATTTTAGTATTACACTTAAAATTCATTTGCTAATCTAAAATTATGGCAGTATGCGTTTTTTACATGTACAAATCCTCCTGCTTGACCCAGTTTGAGCTTAGCAGAGGCAAAAATTACAATAAAATCTATGTGCGTTTATTTTTATCAGTTTAACTAATAATTTTAAAGTAAATTATAGGACAATTTCACCATTTTTTTTTATTGACAAGAAACTTTTGCATTGGCATTAAAATAATATTACTTAAAAAAAATTGACACAAGAAAAATAGTTTGATTTCTGTTCGTTTACCAAATGGTGAAATTGTCATTTTATAGAAAATCAACTTTACTTAGCGTAATTAAAATTACAGAAACAAAAATATCAATTTCAATGACAATTTTTCTTTAACACAGCGTAGGTGAACCTCTTCGTAATTGGCAACACCATTGAACTGATTGACCTTACTCATGGGATCGCCGTATAATATACAGGCTGATTCAGCCCATTTTTACACTAACAAAACCTAACTTCCTTTTTCACCATGGGTCAATTCAGAACCCATGTTTTCCACAGATAAATAATATTTTATACATAAAAAACAAAAACACAATCATCAATATTAATTAATGGTAACAATTCCAGAAAAAAAAGTAAAAGCTATTTTTTACTTATCTATTTAAAAAATGCTATAAAAGTTCTCACTAATGTTATCTATGGGGTTCAACGTCAGCTGTCACTACGAATGTCTTTCTGGGTCTTCGATATTGCTCTTCTTCATCTTCCAAGCCATAGAAACACACACTACGTTGGGGGTATACCTTCGGCTTGTAGTCCACTGAAGACCCCAAATTCCTAGGCAGAGTTTGAGACTTTTTATATTCTAAATCACTTTTCAAACAATAGTCATAAATTAACTTTGGTCTCTCATCAAAGTATTTGCTATAATACCCCTCACAGGTGTCAAAAGACATGCTTTTTGAAAACGTGTCTAGGTGGCAGGTGTGGGGGTGGTAACACCCCTCCGGCCTCATTCTTGGTTCTAACGGATACCAGGAATCGGGGGGTGTTGGGGCCCACGGTGGGGGCCCCAAAGGTCAGCCTCAGCGAATCGGTTTGGAGACGATGATGACGTCGGGAGCTGATCGGGTAGTCTCGGTGCTAATTGGGCGACGGTCGATTTTCTTTTCTGTAACGAAAATGTGTTTTGAAAATGGAATCGGAGTTCAAATAGAGAGCTTAGAATTAATTAGTTATTCAAAAAGTTATTTAAATACATAAAACAGGTGGTCGTTAATTAAAGTTAACAAAATTTATTATTAGTCTTTTTTTTTTTGTTAAAAAACGAGGCTTGGATTTCTTATTACAACAAAGTACTTAGTTTCTTAGTACAATTTTAACAAATTAACTACTACGGTGTTTGTGAAAAGTCATATCTGCTAACTTAATATTATAAATGTGAAACTTAATTTGTGTTTTTAACTTAATGTTATACATTTGAAACTAAATTTAATTGTTTAATTACTAATTGTTTAATTACACTCTCTTGTTATGCTAAAACCTTACGTAATGTTTACCCAATGTCGAATATTATGTGAACCATTCAACAATTAAAAAATGGTTCGCAAGATTTCGTGATGAAAATTTTAGTCGTAATGATGATTGCACATCCAGATGCAAATTTGAGGGTGAAAAACTTCAAGTTTTTTAATCAATGAAAATCCATGTCAAACTCAAGAAGAGCTTGCAGAACAGTTCTCGCCAAGCAATTTCAGTTCGATTGCATGCATTGGGGAAAATACAGAAGGAAGGAAAATGGGTAAATCATAAACTGACAGAAGAAAACAAAACACATGGAGTTGCCATTTCCGCGATCTCGGTTCAAAAAAAAAAAGATTTAATTAAATTATTACGGGTAAATTATTACGGCATTAAATCATTACGGGTGATGAAACATAGATTTTCTCCGACAATCCTAAACGTAGTAAAGCATGGGTTGCTCCAGGCCAGCTATCCACGCCCCCTAAACATCAGGAATTCAGGAACTGAGGTGGTGGCGCGAATTGTTCCATGCGCGCCCCTCTTGGACGTCGCAGAGGCAGTCACAAACCTCAGCCCTGACCCAAGAAGGTCCACAGTGGCGAGCCGGTACCATTCGGGGGTTGCGGAAGCAATCTTCGTTCTCGCAACCCCCGGCTGTCAGATGGAACACCGGGGTGGTTTTTAGTCAGTAAAAGTCTGACAGACCTCGCTGCCCACCCCTGAGTGGCAGACATCCATGAGGATTTTCCACCCCGAGGGAAAAAAGGGTCAGCCATCTACATCAGTTACAAAACCTTATATTCATGCAAAGAAGTCATTACTGCAAGCTTCTAGAGCCTGGCCAAACTGTTACAGCTAAGCGTTACCAGACAAAACTGATGAAATTAAGTGGTGATCTGGAGGAAAACAGACCATTTACGGGACAAGAAAGGCAAAAAGTGATGTTGTTGAATGATAAAGCACGCCTACATACAGCAAAATCAACCCAGGATCTCATCCTTAGTTTAGGTTGGGGAGTTGTATGTTATGCGGCATATTCACTAGACTTAGACTATACAACGTGTAACATAAAGGGTATATACATAACAAAGGCATGGCATCTTTATATGATATCAAACGATATTGGAAGGGTTTTTTAATTCAATCTCTTTATGTTAGGAAGTTATGAGGAAAAACACCGCCTGTAATAGGCTACTATAGCGACTAGTAGTCGCACAGAGATATTGAAGACATTTATCGGTTTTTGGCAAGTAACGTTACAGGTAACGAGTAGTTATTAACATATGTAGTGTGCTGCCACGTTTGTTATGATTTTATTTTAAGAAACACACGAAACCGAAAATTTGGTGCCAATTTTTTGAGTATTTTATATTGTGTTGAAACCCTTCCGATATCGTTTGATATCATCTAAAGATGCCATGCCCTTGGTATGTATATACCCTTTTTGTTACACGTTGTATAACTTAAAGGAGCAGCAATTCATTAATGTCGTAGATGTCCGAAAATGGCTGGATAACTGTGTAGGTATATCAATTCAAAAGTTTCTATTTGCACACCCAATAGAAATGTTATAACACGTTAATATACTGTTAGTGCTTATGTCGCGAAAGTTTTTCATTTCAAATGTTTTCAAAACAGCATATAGTTAATAGATCGCGATATGTTTCCAAACAACCAGTAAACATCAAAACCTGAAAATCTCAATGGTTGACTGATTTGCATTTTCATGATACCAGTGCAGGTTTATATGCCCGGTAAGTACCACGCCCGGTAAGGACCGCGCCCATCAAGGACTAGGCCGGTAAGGACCACGCCCGGTAAGGCTCACATCATATAAAGACCAGGCCCTGGTCGACGGTGCGCTGTATTCCATGCCCGCCTCAAAGAGATGTCAGCACACAGTGAGGGGGCCCACAAGAACCGATGCCTGCCAGGGCAGCGGGTTGCTTGAAAGAGAAACCGTGGCCCCAAGTGCACAAGCAAGTGAAGAAACACGGGCAGGTTTCAGTTAGTAAAAATCTGACAGGCTCTTTCGCTCCGCCCAGACCGGGAGACGTCATTTGATGATTTCCCACCCCAAAAAGGTCTGCCAAACTGTATGCCTACCAGTTTATTTAGTATAAAAAAAAAAATCATCTGTTCTCAAGGTGTTGTGAGGAAGCCGTCAATTCCAGTTTTTGGCTAAAGCCTTGGAAGAAATGGGCCCCCGTGTTGGACTATATCTCGTTCTTTCGAAACAGATGGTCTGTCCAGCTGGGAACATTATAGGCGGATTTTGCATGCCCAGTGCAAGTAAACAGCAAAGCTTAGGAAGACGGGTTAGCAGAAATATTAGTCACAGCCAACATTTGGAATCAGGATACCTACTCTTTACTGTATTATCCAATCCACAGAAAACTTACGCGGTTTTGTCTCCTGCTTTAGTAATTCGATGGTGATCTCAGAGGTGTTGGTGGTGGCAGGGGGCGAAGGCCTAACGATTGTAGCACCCGAGTAGCCAAAGGTGGAGAACCCTCGGCTATTGCTTCCTGAACCTGCTGGGCAAAGATAAAGGTTTAGGTATAATTGTGTACCTTTTTCGACATGCCATAATTGAAACTTGAACCTTGTTGAGGTAGAATGGAACAGATGCCACAAGTGGCGATATTCTATGGTTTTTTTTTAATAACTATAAACTAGTGCTTGACTGCAATCACGCATGATGGTAAGCAGTGATGCAATCGTTGATGGTAAAGCGCACCAGTTATGTTGTTAGTTAAGCTTATTCACTTAAAAAACTTAGGAATAGGAAGGATGACGACAGTTGAGCGAGATGATGCAATGTTAAACCCAACAACACGACCAACGATGCTGCGCCAGAGGGAGATTGATCTGGAGACTCTCCACGACCAAACTTCCGACACAACATTTGGCGCATCGTACCCGGCACACATCGCAACACAACTGCTCAGACCCGTCCTCCGTACGGCTTCACCAGACATCATGCCGAAACATGACGAATCGCTTGGCGGCAAGACTTTGTCTGGTGGGTAGTAACTTCTGCCGGTGATGAAAGTAGGCTTCGATGCAGTCCATCTCTGGTTGACCTCCCCCAATGAAGCCCTAACCCGAAGACCGTGCTTTACAGGGTCCCCATAAGGTTAAGTCGCTTGATTTATAAGTTTTGTGCCTTGATTGGGGGCCTTTATTTATGAATACGCGACAACATAGCTGAGTTAGCAGGTAACATCCTAGGTTGAACTCCAAAAATAAAGGCGCGTCCTGGATTGCAGTCCCGATTCGACCTTGCTGGTAGACTAATTTTTACTTTGATACTTCTGATATACTCATTCAAACGAAATTATCTTACTGTCATAAATTTAGCGCGTGATTCTAGACCAGTAGAAGTAATTCTACAAGTAGAAGTTTAAATCTACACTAATATATAAAGCTGAAGAATTTGTTTGTTTGTTTGTTTGAACGCGCTAATCTCGGGAACTACTGGTCCGATTTGATAAATTCTTTTTGCGTTGAATAGCCCATTAATCCAGGAAGGCTTTAGGCTATATAATATCACGCTACGACCAATAGGAGCAGACCATAACTAACTCTACGCGAACGAAGTCGCTGGCGGCCGCTAGTAAACAATAAAATAAATAAATTAATATCTATAGTCTATTGAATAAAGTAGTCAGCTAATCGTAAACAAAAAACCACATGACTTAATTTTAGTTAAGTCACGTGGTTTTTAGACTGTTGTACATGACATTAGTTAAGTCAGGTGGTTTTTAGACTGTTTTACATGACATTAGTTAAGTCACGTGGTTTTTAGACTGTTTTACATGACATTAGTTAAGTCACGTGGTTTTTAGACTGATTTACATGACATTAATTAAGTCACGTGGTTTTTAGACTGTTTTACATGACATTAGTTAAGTCACGTGGTTTTTAGACTGTTTTACATGACATTAGTTAAACGTAATGTCAGTTACATAAGTTGTCATTCAACGTCATCATCATCATCATCATCATCCCAGCGTTTATCCCAGTCGCATCCGAAGCCTTTTCAGCTTTGAAGTCTGGGGTCCGCTTTACCAGTCCAACTGCTGATATGGCTAAACTTCGACATTTTCCGTGAAGCGACTGCCGTCCGACCTCCACAACCCGAAGGCGACATCGAAGCATTGCAGTTAGACCAATTGTTGGACTTTTGAGAGCTCCAACGACCCGTAACGACTGCCACTAGATGTTCGTGTGGCAACCGGGACCAACGGCTTAACGTGCTTTCCGAGGCACGACCAGACCAGTGCAAATATTTATATTCATGCATACAAATACCTGCACTGTGCGGGGATCGAACCCGCGCCACCTTGCGCAGCGGCCGCGTTTGCTACCGCTACGCCACGGAGGCTGTCATTCAACGTCATAGTTATAATTCGTGTCCTTAAATTGAGGAGTACAGCTCTATAGTTATTCAAATATTTACAGATTTGAGATAGCCGTGACGCCCTTTGTCGGAAAAATTCTAAATACGCATTATTTAGATTATCTGTCTCCTTCGATTCCCTTGAAACTTAAGCACAGTAATATTTTATTCAACTGTTGTAAAAATCAAATCTTTTTGAAAGAAATAATGAATCGCATTATTTTTTTACATCCAATTATCCATACGCACAAAAAGAAGCACATATTCTCAGAAAATTGAATATGGCGATTGGCAGGTAATATGTCGCCATCTTGTTATGTTACGTCACACAAAAGGTAGCTTATATTACAAAAAAAAAAATTAATTGGAGTCCTTCCTGTTTCTCCGTCAATAATGGGGCACTTTTGAAGGCGTACGATATAATTTATTTGTAGCCAAGTTAATTTTGGGAATTTTATTTGTGTACCGGATAGTTTTTACCGGATTTTGAATGAAGCGGTCGCTAATCGTTTTTGTGCCACATTTAACCGTTCTGCCAATTGTGTTTGAGTTTGGGTTGGGTCTTCGTCCAATAACTCCTGGAATTCCGCGTCCAGTAATTTTTTTGGTCTACCCGAACGTCGTTAAATCAAACGTGTGTTAAATCAAAATCCCCACTTTTAAATTTTTGTAACGACGTCTCACAAGTTTTTACACTCAGAGCATGCTCTCGGTTCTTTCTTCTTTCTACTGTATTTTACCAGCAAACGATGACTTTCAATGACCTTTTGACAAAATGATATTAAAATAAATTATTTTATTCCATAAGTACTAACGGCTATTTATTCATTTGAGTATTTTATTTATTTATTTGAGTACTTTATTTATTTGATTGAGTATTTTATTTATTTATTTGAATATTTTATTTATTTATTTGAGTATTTTATTTATTTATTTATATACCAATTGTTTTCTGTACTTACAGTATACGCCAAATCGTACAATAAGCCATCAACATAACATTAAAACTAAAAACTACATAATTAAACTTATGTTTAATTATGTGGTGGAAAAAAATAAACGTTTATTATTATTATTATTAAAAAGCAATTAGCTTTTCTGAGATTCGGGCTTATTGAGCGTCGGTCGGTAAAACAGCACAATTCTATAAACTCCCTTCAATCTTCTATGGCCAATTTTATGTGGACCAAGAGTCTACAGGCTCCTTCTTTAGCTGTTACAGAATACATTTTTTTTTCAAGATGGCAAATCGTCTATTGAACTCTTCCGTTCTGGGTGGAGCGCAAGGGCGTGTCAGACTTTTACTGACTGAAACCCACCCGTGTTCCTTCACTTCACGCTAAGGACCACGGTATTTCTTTCGGATATCCCGCGGCAGCAGGCTGTTACAGAACATTTTATTGAAAATGTGGGAGAAATGTGGCATAAGTCATCTTTGTCAGCTTTTTCAGCTTTGGAGTCTGGGGTCCGCTTTACCAGTCTAACTGCTGATTTTGGCTAAACTTCGATATTTTCCGTGAAGCGATTCCCGTGTGATCTCCACAACCCGAAGGCGATATCGAAGGAATGCGGCTAGACCAGTTGTTGGACTTTTGAAGGCTCCAACCACGCGTAACGATTGCCATTAGATATTCGTATGGCAACCGGGACCAACGGCTTAACGAGCTTTCCGAGGCACGACCAGACCAGTGCAAATATTCATATTCATGCATACAAATATTTGCACTGCTCGGGGATCGAAACCGCGCCTCTTTGCGCAGCGGCTGCGTTCGCTACCGGTACGCCACGACGGCTGTCAGAAATTCGGTATAAGTAACAGAGCTTATGTTGAAATAGTGGATCCATTCGAGTAACTCAGATTCGAATTCAGAACTTGATCCACTATCCGTCCGTGACTTAGTAGTCACATGTGGTGTCACTTTTGTGTTTACAGGAGACTATTCTTTTCTTTTTTTATTAAAAGGCCAACTATATACTAGCTGACCCGGCAACTTTGTTCCGCCTTTAAGGCAATTGTGCCTAGTTTGTACTACCTACCCGGGTAGCAAAACTGTAGGAGAAGTCGAAACAACGTTTCCGAGATCACATGCTTTTTCAAGCAATCAGCGCCATCTGCCGGGCTGATTTATGAATCTAAACCATCCGGGGCGCCACTCAAACGCATACAGAAAAGTTCATTTAAATCAGTCAAGCCGTTTAGGAGGAGTTCAATGACATACACACGTACAGCAGAATTATATATATAAAGATATATATACAATATGTAAAGAAAACCCTGCCCGACCCATAAGGATAATAAAGGTTAGGTAAACACTTGACCAAATATAATATAAAATTTTACATAATCATCATAATAACAATACTAATGAATTTTGAAATATTCTTTTTTTCCCGGGAATTAATTCTAATTTAGTAATTTTTAAAAAGTGACAACACCGCTATTATTATGAGCGAATAGCCACGCGACTACGTCACAGGTGCAGCGACAGGGTTTTCTTAACATATTGTATATTAACAATAATCTATACTAATATATAAAGCTGAACAGTTTGTTTGTTTGTTTGAACGCGCTAATCTCAGCAACTACTGGTCCTATTTGAAAAATTCTTTTTGAGTTGGATAACCAATTAATCTAGGAAGGTTTTAGGCTATATAACATCACGCTACGACCAATAGGAGCGGAGCATAACTAACTCCACGCGAACGAAGTCGCTGGCGGCCGCTAATATAATATATTTATTTATTCTTTCGCACACATGACATGTACAGAGGCGGACTTAATGCCTTAGGCAAATATATTAACAATATTCGTCCTACTCGTGGTTTGGAAAATAAGATTCGAAATATAACATAGTCAGACTATAATGTCCCCACTCCTGGGACGCAGACCTCCTCTCGGGGAGAGGGAGTGGAGCGTAACTACCACGTGGGCCCAGTGAAGGTTGTTAAATGTCACGTGTTTTCGAAGTTTTTGCCTCTAGGACGTGCCGTTTTCCTCGCGTCGCCATCCTTCTATGTTTTTAAGAGCAGTGGTGATAAAATAATTTACGCAAAGTAAAGCGCCTGATAGGTTTTTTTTTTATAAATTATAAAGTAGCGCTAGACCGCAATCCCGCCTGATGGTAAGCAGTGACGCTATCGTTAATGTTTAAGCGCGCTAGTTTATTAAGAGCCTATTCACTCTAGCCTTGAAGACACTCAAATTGTAGTGTCACGGAAATACCGCCGCTGGCAAATTGTTCCAGTCCCTCGATGTACGCGGTATAAAAGAAGAAGCCAAACGCTTTATCCGGATCGTAATGGTGTTAACAACGTAAGGGTGGAAAGTCGCCATACGACGGGTCGTCTGATGGTGGAACGGAGATGGGGGAATTAAATCATGCAATTCCCTTGCACACTCACCGAAATGCATCCTATATGAAGACCGAAAGGCTGGCTACTCTATGCTTGTGCTCCAGGCTTTGGAGACAGTTTGGAGTTAAACGTGTTAAGGTTCGAACCAACGACCTACAATTTGAAAGCCGCGATCGACAACACTAGGCCTCCGCTGCTCTCATTAGGCCACCGTTGCTCTCGCTAGGCCACCACTATCTTTGAATCTAAATATAGAATTCCAAATTCGTTTAATTGAATCTTCCTATTTTGAATCGGGAAATGTTATGCTCCCGAAAGTTTCTTTCTACCCTCAAATTCACGTTACAAATCTTTAGTGACGTCAGTCCAAGTTTCTCTTGGTACGGTAGCAATATTAGAAGAAAGGTTCGATCCTTCCCCTATAAGTTTGAGCCCAATACAAACACTTCTATGTTAATAGCTCCTTATTGACATATGTATGTAGTTTGATATTTGATCTGCAATTCAATATGTTTGAAGATTGTCTGAGGATTCTCATAAGGGTTCGCTTCGTTTCGCCTCGTCTTTTATACGGATCGAAGGACTGGAACAATTGGCCTGCGGTGGTCTTTCCCTTTGAAAATGTAATAGGCTCTCAATAAGCTAGCGCGCTTTACCATTACCGATTGTATCACTGTTTATCCTATGGCGGGAAAGCGGTCTAGCACTGATGTCTAATCTAAAAAAAAAGTAATGCCGTGGGGTGACTATGTAATACTCTATTTATAATAATGGGTTTTATTTCGACAAAGCATTCATTCATTACACATTCATTGCATTGTGAAACAGACATATTTTTGCCAAGTATTATTATGAAGAAGCAATCGATTAGTAAGAGTAAAACTTAGAAATTTTCAAAGTAAAAAGCTAAAAATTAGTTTACGGACTATTTGTGACTGACGAAAAAATTGTGCATATTTTTTTGTAAATCCGCCCCCAACTCCTTAAAAAGAGGGGGGCAAATTTCATATGGGACTCTTCGCAGTTTTACGGTAAGAAACTAAAAATCGATACAGACGCTCTTTGTTATCAACGAAAATACCAGAGATAGAAAATTAATAAACGATTAATACCGCTACATTTTTTTTTTTGGAAATTTTTCGGTAGCGGTTAAATGTGTGACCCCGAATCTAACGCGTGTGAAGCCGCGGGCAAAAGCAAATAAACCAATTACAGGTGCTTTTGAATTGTCAAAGGCTCGGTAATTCAAAAGCGTAGGTCTCTATAAGAAGAACGGGCAAGAAACTCCATGGGAAACCTTTTAAGATCGGAAAATTGTTACAATATATTTGATTATATCATACATGTTGAATTTATTCATGCGTCGTCTGGTCAGGAGTCTTTAAGCACTTCGTAACAACATCAATGTTATCTGAGTGAGGTTAGGTTTGGTTATAGGTCTTTTTTATTATTGTAAGCTATTGCTTGATTATTGCCGCAGTCCTGCCTGATGGTAAGCAGTGATGCAATCGTTGATGGTAAAGGCGCTAGCTTATTAAGAGCCTATTCACTAAAAAAAAACCCAGAGTGAATAGGAAGGAAAAATGTTTCTAATAATAATTTAAGCAAGTTGTTAACTCAAGTTAGTCAAGTTACGTGTAACTTATTCACTTACGAACTTATTTAATAAGCTCATTACAGTTCAGTCGGCTGATTAGCTTGTGGAACTTTAGGCGTGCAGTGTCGAGAGAGTTTCGAACATACATAGACACACGTGCACTGATACTGACAGAATGTTTGGAAAGGCACTCCCGATACATGAGGAATTCCTAGTGAGGGGCAAAGTGATTAAAAAAAAAAAAAAACTTTTTTTTATTAATTACTAGCGGCCGCCAAGGTCTTCGTTCGCGTGGTTTAGTTATGCTCCGCCCCTATTGGTCACAGCGTGATGTTATATAGCCTAAAGCCTTTCTGGATTGATGAGCTATCCAATGCAAAAAGAATTTTTAAAATCGGAAAATGAAAATATTAATTTTTTTTTCCTGAGATTAGCGCGTTCAAACAAACTGTTCAGCTTTTTATATTAGTATAGATAAACTAGTGCTTGACTGCAATCCCGCCTGATGGTAAGCGGTGATGCAATCGTTGATGGTAAAGCACGCTAGTTTATTAAGAGCCTATTCACTTAAAAAACTTAGTAAACAGGAAGGAAGGCGGCAGTTGAGCGAGGTGACGAATCGCTTGGCGGCAAGACTTTGTCTGGTGGGTGGTAATTTCTGCCGGCAGCCGATGTTATGGCCTTCCAGAGCCCTAAAATTAACATAGGTAGGTACTTTATGTACTCAATGATCAGGGATTAAGTGCAGTAGTGGGCTAGTGGTATCGGCCACGACTTACAAGTTGTAGATAAGTATTCACCACCACCATCATTCACCACCACCACCACCACCATTCACCATCACCACCACCACCATTCACCACCACCACCTCCATCACCACCACCACCACCATCACCATTGCTCTCAAAACGGTGAAGGAAAACATGGTGAGGAAACCAGCATATCCTAGAGGCAAAAATTCGAAGACTTGTGAAGGTCATGCATGTGCTGATAACCCTCACTGGATCCCCATGTTAGATTACGGCCCACTCCCTCTCGCCGAAAAAAGGCTTGGGTCCCAGGAGAGAGAATATTATAGGGCTGATTATGTATTATGATTAGGTATGTACTCAATTACTTTGCTTAAAGTATTATAGAATTAAGTAGATAAATGTTTTAAACGGAAAGGTATTTTCGGAGGCTCCGCTTCCCCAGTTCAGAAAATACTCTAAATTAAAATTTTCTTTATATTTGATTATGAAAAGTACAGAAGATATATTACATTAGTTTTTAATCCTGTCAAATTAGTCAGCGCTTTTGCGATTAGTTAGCGACTTTTGGTTGCCATGTTTTTAATCCCACATCAATTACGTAACACACTATTACCACAGTCTAAAAATCATACAGTTGTAAGTCGTAAGACGTCTAGACAGACCAATCGTGCGGGGTGTGAGGGACGAGACGCGGGTAAGCCGCACCCGAGCTGCGAACAAAACGATGTTCGTAGCTCGGTATCTATCATTAAGGGCTAACGTGTGTTTGTTTTTTATTTGTTTGTTTTATAATTTGATACGAGTGTCAATTTTGAGTATAATTGGGGTGCTTGTTACGAAAAAGCCATCCTTTTTTACATCCAAAATGTATGATTTTTATACTGTGCTATTACTATCAGTTGGAATCAATGTAAAGCATATTGCTTAACCATTTCTCCCTATATTCGAAAAATGTGTCTTCTCAACAACGTCAATAACGCAATAAATGTCGTTGAGCTGTCAAAATGAAACTTATTGCTACTGACAGTGTGTTACACAATTACCTTGCTGAACTGTCTATGAAACTTGAATTTGGAATGAAAAGGACAGATTTCGTAATAAAAAAGAAATAATCAGATGCGCTTAAATTTAGATTAGTTTGGGAACAAGGGAATTTGAGTCTGAAGAAAATTTACGTACTTGTATTCGCCATGTTTTTAATCTAATTGTCTATGGAGTATACTAATTTGACAGAACTAAACTAATATTTAGTATGATGTTAATTATTTTACATTCTTAGCATAAAATCAAGTCATTTTTTAACAATTATAAACTAGTGCTTGACCGCTTTCCCGCCTGATGGTAAGCAGTGATGCAATCGTTGATAGTAAAGGGCCTATTCATTCTAGTCTTGAAAACACTTAATTTGTAGTCGGACGGAAACATCGCTGCTGATAAATTGTTCCAGTCCCCCAAAGTACGCGATATAAAAGACGCGGCGAAACGCTTCGTCTGGATCGTAGTGGTGTGAACACCGTCAGGCTGGATACACGCCGTACGACGGGTCGTCCGATGATGGAACGGAGATGGGAGAATCAAGTCATGTAATTTCCGCGCACAGTATTTTGTAACTGAAAAGATAGCTATGCTTCTTGGGAGCCTCATGTAATATTGATGTTAGAAAGCTGTGGATTCCCAGCCTAATTTGAATAAAGGACTTTTGAATACTTAATCCACTTTTGAGCTAGTTTGATACGACGCTTTTTTTGTATACTATTAAATTTTATTAAAAAGATTTTTTATCATTAGCCCTTTGCTAATTTAAAAAACAAAAAACTTTTCTAAAAAAGGCGCAGACTCTCCAATAAGCCTTCGAATTTAAAATTTAAAATTCGAGAGCTATTATTAGACTAGCTACTATTAGAGTTTGCTGTAATCCTTATTTATACTGAAATTACCAAACACCGAGATTGGATTTTTCTTAATAAAATCTTGATTTTCTCAGAGTTCCAATAACTGAGAACTGGGGCCTCCGTGTTTTCCGGAAATGTGAATCAGACGGTTAAGACATTGGGTTTTTGTATCCAGTATAGTAGTGGAGCGAGCAGGGGGCGACCAGCTCTCTGCCGCTGGTATCCCATCATCAGCGCGCCCTCCACGCGTTCTCTGTCCCGGACTAGGATTCATGCCTTGCTTGATTCGCACCGTCATTATCAACGTCATCATCGTTTCTTATCGTCCCACTGCTGGGCACAGGCCTCCTCTCATACAGTGAAGGATTGAGCGCAATCACCGCGCTTGCTCAATGCGGGTTGGCAATTTCTTACTTAAA
Organism: Sesamia nonagrioides; assembly: GCA_017933935.1. Taxonomy (NCBI): domain Eukaryota; kingdom Metazoa; phylum Arthropoda; class Insecta; order Lepidoptera; family Noctuidae; genus Sesamia; species Sesamia nonagrioides. Next base: position 1,277,824 of record JADWQK010001879.1, read on the forward strand.
AGTGCAGGTTTCCTCAAGATGTTTTTCTTTACTTTATAATCAGTCATTGGTGTCCAAGATATTGTGGAGGCATGAGGAACAGGGAGTAAAGTTCACTCATCCTCCATAGAAAAGGGAGGATCCTCTGACCAGACGGGTGTTATGTCTGGCGGGCACTTGCCCCAATGCTTGAAATTGGGAAGTTGTATATATGCTAGTTGCTCGGTAAACTCTGATTGCGAGATGTAGAACATGTCGTGTGACGTCAGTATGACGCGTTGTTGATTTTGTGGCGTTTGTAGGTACCGCCACAATATACTAAGAAATTATATTTAAATTAGAATTGCCTGACCTGGAATTGAACCCGAACACTCATACTTAAGAGGCTGGTGTTTTAACCACTAGGCCACCACGATACACTAGGCCGATACGTCATTATCAATGGATCGGGTATTAGTGTATTTCTTTTATCATTTTTATTATTGTAGATCACATTTTCCCCCCATTGCGTAAATTATAAGTGATTTATTTCTTTGCAGATGGATTTGTTCTTACAGTAAAATACGTAACCTACCGCGTGCATCGAAGGACTGGAACAATTTGCCTGTGGCGGTCTTTCGGCCTGATTACATTTTAAGTGTCTTCAAGGCTAGAGTGAATAGGCTCTTAATAAACTAGCGCGCTTTACCATCAATGATTGCATCACTGCTTACCATCAGGCGAAATTGTATTCAAGCACTAGTATATAATTTAAAAAAAACTCATCAACTGTCAAGCCTGTTCCGAACAAAGTTGCGATCAGCATCCAGTCTGACCAGTCTTACCAAGGGGCATGGTATTACCTAGTAACTGGGTTGTGAAGGTCAGATAGGCAGTCGGTTCATTTCATCATTATCATCATTTCAGCCAAAAGACGTCCACTGCTGGACATATGCCTCCCCAAAGTTCTCCACGACGACCGGTCCTGCGCCTCCCGCATTGGGCGGTTTCCCGCGACCTTCACCAGATCGTCGGTCCACCTTATCGGGGGCCTACCCACGCTGCGTTTTCAGGTGTGTGGTCGCCACTCGAGAACCCGTCGGCCCCATCGGGCATCGGTCCTACGTGAAATGTGCCCAGCCCACTGCCACTTTAGGGTTGCAATTCTTTAGGCTACGTCGGTGACTCTCGTTCTTCTGCGGATCTCCTCATTCCTGATTCGATCGCTCAGTGAATCCCCAAACGTAGCCCTCTCCATTGCCTTTTGAGTGACCTTGAGCCTTCTTCTAATGCCCATTGTTAGCGACCATGTATCAATTCCATAAGATCGCCATTTAAAATACCACACATATTCGGCTGAATCAGGCTTAACAAAGTCGACACTAAGATAGTTGGGACAAGGGCTAGACTGGTGATGGTGATTAGATGGTTTATATTCAGGAACAAGATTTTATCTCCATCTTCCCACAGAAACAAAACTTGTAATGTAATGTACAGATGACAGCACATCAATCATTGTTCATCATCATTGTTTTTGAAAAAGATCTATTGGATTTTAAACATTATCTATAAAGCATTAAGGCTCAAGTTTGAAAGTCTGCGATCAGCGAAAGGCGGCGATCGGCGGTGATCTCTCGCATCCGACCCTGGTCAAGGCCACGGCCATAACCAGGCCATGGTCCGGAGCGAGGGTGCGTGGCAGGCCGTCACCTCCTTCTGCGAAGCAGTGATGCTGGTAAAGGTGGAAGCGGAGCGCGTGAGGTAGCGGGAATCCCAGCGCCTCACACCTCTAGCCGCGGCAGGAGACGCCTTGGTCGGAAGACAACATCGAATTTCCGGCCACCGTAGGCGCGGACTTGTGCCCGGTAAGGACCAGGCCCGGGCCAACGGCGCGTTGTGTTTCACACCCACCTCAAAGAGGACCGATGATGAGGTTCTTGATGGGGTTCAATAAAAAAGTTAAATATGTCCATTAGTTTAGTCACAGGAAATTATTTTTCATATTTCACATTTTCCACATGATGTACATGTTGATAAGGAAGCGCTTACAGGTTAATGACCACCGCATCCTGCGGTACCAAACTTTAATAATAATGGCGCGAAAAAAGCAAGTCGATACAGGATCGCGCGCTGTCGCCGATCGGAGTTCAGTGAACCAATATTTTTAAAGGATGTTCTATTCCGTTTGCAATTTTATGTGATTTAAATTGTTTGAAATTTTCATTTTTTTTATTTTTGATGCTAGGTTTGTTTCTATGGTTTAGGATTATTCCTATGAACCAGCAATGTTCGTGTTTTCATTTATTGTCGTATTGTCAGCACCACTCTGTATATGTACTACATTACAAACTTCAAGACGCAGTTATAAGCTTACCTTCAGAGCTGGGCGGAGGATCTGTCTGGAACAAACTCTCTCTCGTTTGACACCCGGATTCTTTCGTATCAGGAGCTCCAACCGACACATCTCTTATCTCCCTCTTATGTTCTTTCTTCTCCCTATCTTCACTCTCCTTTCTACTTCTAATCGACTGTTCTTTTTTACTCAAATCGCTTTTCCTTGTTCTTCCATTGCGTTCGATGCTTTCATGATCTTCGTCGATCGGCATGCTTTCCACCTCTCGTCGCCAGAGTTCTTCGTCTAGGTCTAAGTGGGTTTCTTGGTAGTCTGATTCTATGCTTGATTGCTGAAAAGATGAGCCTTTATTACAAAATATTCTTTAAGGATTCTCCATCATGATCATGAAGATGGTAGGGGCCTGATAATCATAGATCTTCACAAGTAATGTATCGATAATCATAATTGTATTCATATAAGCATGGGGTTTGTTCTGCCACTTCTACATTCATTACAGACTACGGGCGGCCGTTTTGGGGGACTGTCTTATGCAATATTGACGTTCAAAAAGTGGTGATTCTCAGTCTAATTTGAATAGATGACTTTTGATTCGTTTTATTATGTGTGAGGTTCATGTAACCACGCTATTCTAGTAATTATATTTTTTTAAATTAAAACATTTTTTTTTTAATTATTATAAACTAGTGCTTGACTGCAATCCCGCCTGATGGTAAGCAGTGATGCAATCGTTGGTGGTTAAGCGCACTAGTTTATTAAGCCTATTCACTTAAAAAAGCTTAGGAATAGGAAGGAAGACGGCAGTTGAGCGAGGTGATGCAATGTTAAACCCAACAACACGACCAACGATGCTGCGCCAGAGGGAGATTGATCTGGAGACTCTCCATTTCATTTTATTTCTCATTCTTGAAGCAGATGTTAGCCATCGCCAATGACTCTGGCAATGCAGAAAGCATTGTGGACACATTTGTAACGGGAATAATAATTAGAGCGGATTGTTTGATTCATCATCGTTATCATTTCAGCAGAAAGACATCCACTGCTGGACATAGGCCTCCCCAAGGCTCTCCACGACGACTGGTCCAGCTCCTCCAGCATCCAGCTGCAGGATTATTTGATTCGCCGGGACTAAATTAATATTTATCATTAGTATATTTGGGACAGGTAGCCAAAGTCTGAAACAAGAGCTTCGGACCCTGATTTTTAAATTTTGCTGAGAAAAATTCCAACGTCTTTCGATTTATGATCAAATTTTCCAACGGATCTTAGCGTTCTCAACTAGGGGTCGTTTGATGATGGAATGGTGATGCTAGAAAAACAGAATGACTGAACATCACCTACCTTATGTTTAGAGGAAAAACTTCTTTGTTTCTTAACCATTTCGTTGGTGTGGTTCTCTCTCTCCAGACTGGCTCGAGGCTCGCTATCCCTCTGGAGCCTCTTCGGATCCAACGTCAGACGACTCCCCACGTTGTCCAGCTGCGACTCACAAGACTGCCTTATGTGTTCCTGTATTATTGATATCGATTATTTTTATGCCTAATGGGCGGACCTAATGGCATTCTCTACCAGTCAACCTCGTGTGGTAAAGAGAGTAGCTGGCAAATGCTTTAGTTGAAAAAAAAAAAAAACTAAGAAAAAAGAACTAAAAACTCCTCAAATACACATACATACGATTACCAGATTATCTTTATGCCTGGAGGCTTTTGTTTAGGTAAAAAAAATTACATACATTTATATATTTTTTTTATTTACTTTTATGGCTTTGGCGTAACTGACATATGGTACATAATTTAATTTAAAATTTTGTGCTTAGTAATTTTAGTACCTTTACATGTCATGTATTTCTTAACTGGACAGCTGTGCTACTGGGGAGTTTGTTCCACCACTTCTTCTTCCCATTAACAGCACTAGGAAGTGAGGATTTTATAAAATACTAGCTTTCCGCTCGCGGCTTCGCCCGCGTGGAGTTCGGTTATATCGCGCTTTTTAGATTTCCCTCGGGAATATCAAATTTTTCCGGGATAAAAGGTAGCCTATGTTCTTTCTCAGGGTCTAAAGATTGTCTGTGCTAAATTTCATCAAAATCGGTTGAGAGGTTTAAGCGGGAAAGCGTAACAGACAGACAGACAGACAGACCGACAGAGTTACTTTCGCATATATAATATTAGTATGGATGCATCGTTATTTTTACTTTCTAAGAAACCTGAATATAGTTTTTTCAGAATAAGCAACTGAATCGATTCCAATCATTTTTATACCATGTTACATTTTTTCCCAAATACTATTAGAAATTGTTGAAATGTGGTTGCCGAGTGCACACAGCTGACGGTTGATCATAGTACTAGGAGCAAAGTGAGACAGGGCGCCCCGCGCCGTACCGTTACAGACGCGGGCGGACGAGCAGTGCGTTGACCATATTTTTGTTGAAACAACCAATTAAGATAACAAGTTCATTACTATTTTGCTTTTCATGATATTTTTTGAAATTTTGTATATAGAATATAGATTCATTTAAACAAAAAATAGCGTTGTATACATTGATAAAATATTAAACAGATACGATATATTCTAACACACTGACCAAAAAAAAATGTGCCGAACACAGCAGCAGCACACATGCATATTTTTATTCGGCATACATTGGTACAGTGTGAGTGAGATGGGGCGCAATCTAAAGCATAGAGAAGAAAAAGATGACTAGTGTTTGTCGTTTGCGCTGTTAGTGTTTGTCGTTTGTTTTTACGAGTGTATCGAGAGTGACTAAGGCGAGATACTGGACTTTCCTTCCTTTTGTACGCTTCATTTTCAGTGCGCTAATGACATATCTACCTTAGTTTAATATTTTATCAATGGTTGTATAGCACACTTGGTTGCCTAGTTTGTTTGAAAAGTGTAAGATCTTGAAACCCGTCACTAATACTGCTATCTAATGGTAATCTAACACTTACCTTAATAATTTTATGATCCTGATACAGTTTCCGCATACATTTGAAGATGAATACGAAGCTCATTCCTGAGAGGATCAGCGAAAAGATGATGAGGATCACCATGATGTGGGGCTGGTTTATCGTCGATTCTGCTTTCACCTATAACAATGAAAGACCCTAGAGTTTCTTTAGTATAAAGTAAGTAGAGTTTCTTTAAAAAAAAAAAAAAAAAAAAAGTATTTCAATGACCGCAAGGGTTTAATGAATGTAAACTGTTGACTGCTATATAGCGGCATTTAAAATGAAGCGAATGCCAAAATAGCCGTTGAAGGAGAGCAGCAGTTTTTTTTTTTTTTTTTTACAAATTATAAACCAGCGCTTGACCGCAATCCTGCCTGATGGTAAGCAGTGACGCAATCGTTGATGGTAAAGCGCACTAGTTTATTAAGAGCCTATTCACTCTAGCCTTGAAGACACTCAAATTGTAGTCCGATGGAAACACCGCCGCGGGCAAATTGTTCCAGTTCCTCGATGTACGCGGTATAAAGGAGGAGGCGAAGCGCTTCGTCCGGATCGTAGTGGTGTTAACAACGTAAGGGTGGAAACCAGCCGTACGACGGGTCGTCCGCTGGTGGAACGGAGATGGGGGAATTAAATCATGCAATTCCCTCGCACACTCCCCGAAATGCATCCTATAGAACACCGAAAGGCTGGCTACTCTACGCCTGTGCTCTAGGCTTTGGAGACCAACTCGAGTTAGATCAGGGTCACCAATAAGCCTCTTTGCACGTCTCTCCACTGAATCCAAAGTGGCCAGGTGACACTTGGCAGCACCAGCCCAAATGTGGCTGCAGTACTCCACACACGAACGGACCTGTGCTTTGTATAACATTAGAGTAGGTTCAAACCTCGTCAGGCGCTTTCTTCTCCTTCATCAGCCTATAGAGGTCTACTGCTGGACAAGGCCTCCCCCAAAGCATTCCACGATATCCGGTCTTGTGCTGCCCACATCTATCGGCTTCTCGCGACCTTCACCAGGTCATCGTCCACCTTGTTGGGGGCCTCCCTACGTTGCGTCTTCCGGTACGTGGCCGCCATACCAAAACCTTACTGCCCCATCGGCCATCGGTTCTACGAGCAATGTGTCCTGCCCACTGTCACTTAAGTTTTAGTGACAAGAGCTATGTCGGTGAATTTGGTTCTTCTGCGGATCTCCTCATTTTTGATTCGATCACACAGAGAAATTCCGAGCATAGCTCTTTTCATCGCCCTTTGTATGACTCTGAGCCTTCGTATGAGGTCTACTATGTGTAAATTATTTCATCACTGCTGCTCTCAAAACGGAGAAGGAAAACATTGTCACGAAACCGGCATGTCCTAGAGGCAAAACTTCGAAGACATGTGTCATCTATGAACCCGCACTGGGCCCGTTTGGTAGATTACCCTCTATGTATCTTAGTGAGAGGAGGCCTGTGTCTCAGAAATGGGCACATTATGGGCTGATTATGTATGTATGTTGCTTGATGTTATTGACTGCTTCGATGCACTCGAAGGTGTTGACGAGTATATATACCTGGGACAAACAGTCCAACTAGGCAGGTTCAACTTCGAGAAAGAGGTGTCTCGTCGAATCCAGCTCAGCTGGGCAGCGTTTGGGAAGCTATGCTACATCTTCTCGTCATCCAAGATATCACAGTGTCTCAAGACTAAAGTCTTTGACCAGTGTGTGTTGCCAGTGATGACGAACGGAACAGAGACGTGGTTGCTCACAATGGGCCTCATACGAAGGCTCAGAGTCACACAAAGGGCAATGGAGAGAGCTATGCTCAAAGTATCTCACCGCGATCGAATCAGAAATGAGGAGATCCGCAGAAGAACCAAAGTCACCGACATAGCTCTTCAAGTCGCTAAAATGAAGTGGCAGTGGGCAGGGCACATTGCTCGTAGAACCGATGGCCGATGGGGCAGTAAGGTTCTGTAGTGGCGGCCACGTACTGGAAGACGCAGCATAGGCCTCCCTATGCTGCGTGGCGTCATGCTCAACAAGGTGGACCGATGACCTGGTGAAGGTCGCGGGAAGCCGATGGATGCGGGCAGCACAAGACCGGTCAACGTGGAAAGCCTTGGAGGAGGCCTTTGTCCAGCAGTGGACATCTATAGGCTGAAGAAGAAGAAGAAGATGTATGTTATGTATGAAGGCCTGTCAGAGGGATAATTCTCGTAATCTTAAGAGCTTTCACAGTCTGATGTCCCAATCTGCGAATAATAACCTCTAATTTCCCTTTCATTTTGAGAACATTTCTTTGTCGCCGACAGCAGGCCTTTTGACCACCACGACCCAGTAACTGGGTAGTACCAAACCCCTCAGTAAGACAAGTCAATGGACTTTCGGCTTCGTGAAGTTAAAATAGAGGCTGTTATAAAACCTTGCATTTTGTGCTCAGGGATGTACTTAAGTCGCCAGGGCCATAAGTTACTTGAAAGAGAGACCGTAGCTCCTGATGCACATGCAAGAATACACCCGTATTCTTGCATGTGCATTGGGTTTTAGTCGTTAAAAGTCTGACACGCCCTTCCCCTCCGCCCAGAGAGGGAGAGGACATATGAAGATTACCCACCCCAAAAAAAAGGTCTACCAAACTGTATTTAGTACTAGCGACCCGCCCCGGCTTCTCACGTGGACAAATGATATAGGTACCTAAGCCTCCCTCAAGAAACGGTAGCCCTTCAATAAAAATAATGTCTACTGTGTCGCCCATCAGCCAATATCTGACTCTGCAGGATACATCGACCTTATTGTCCATGGATAGCCAGTTCCACCACCTTCAAACAGAATGAAAGCCTACCGGGGTAGCAAGTTTGTTCGAAATAATGGTCCCCGCTCCGGCCCACTCGCTCCGCGGTTTAAGCAGAGAAATACTCAAGTAGCAACCTTTTATCGTCCCACTGCTGGGCACAGGTCACCTTTCATATAGAGAAGGATTGAGCGTAATCACCACGCTTGCTCAATGCGGGTTGGCGATTTCAGACTTATAAAGTCCAGGTTTCCTCAAGATGTTTTCCTTCACCTTCAGTCACTGGTGTCCAAGATATACTTAGAAAGTACATATAACTTTTAGAAAAGTTACATTGGTACTTGCCTGACCTGGAATCGAACCCGCACACTCATACTTGAGAGGCTGATGAAAACATCAGCCTCTCAAGTATGAGTGTGCGGGTCGGGGCGGTGTGAGAGTCGAACCACCATAAGTCGTGGTGGCCTAGTGGTTAAAAAACCACTAGGCCACCACGACTTATGGTGGTTCGACTCTGGTGTTTAATTTTGAATAAATCGTGATATCGCCTGAATGAAACAAGCAATTCCAATAATTCAAAAAGAGATCTGCTGCTACTAAAATTACCTTTCATATGACGTAATTTATTTGGATAAGGATTGAAAATAAGGAACAAATAGTGAGCTCTTATTTCGTCTGGCGTTTTAATTAACTTTTCAAACATAAAGAAATAGTCATAATGAAGAAACTATATTAGGTAGACATATAGTGTCGCAGAATTTTTTATAGACATTTTTAAGGTCTACAATACTGTAGTACATGATTTTGATCTATCTTATAGGGTTCAGCCAGCGTTTGCAATGTAAGCTCAAAAAATGGGTTTATTTTGCGACATGTGTTAGAAACTTTAAAAATTATCCGTGTTCCTCTTATATATTATGCATGTTATGTACATAAAAACCATCCTCTTGAATCACTATATCTGTAAAAACCCTATCAAAATCCGTTGCGTAGTTTTAAAGATTGAATCATACAAAGCGACATAGGGAAAGTAAAAGTGACTTTGTTTTATAATATGCAGTGATAATAAATTTATTTTATCTGTTCTCAAGGCGGTAAGAGGAAGCTTTTAATTCCAGTTTTATAATTATAGGCTAAAGCCCTAAAGGCTAAAATCTCTTTCCTTCGAAACAGAAGGTCTATCCGCAAAAAGAAACTATGTACTTACATCACATTTGCTCTTATCCTCATCAGCTTTCAGCCGACAGTGAGCGTCGTTGTCGCAGACCAGATGAGTATCTATGCAGGTATTGTCCTCACAATCAAATTCATCGGCCAGACATTTATCTGTAAATAACAAAAAGGCCGTGACTTTTGGTTTAAGGTCATAGGTTCGCTGATTTTGTCTAATTTTTTTTTATCACCACTGTTCTCAAAACGGAGATGGAAACCGACATGTCCAAAAAATGGTTTCCACTGGCTGCGGCCAACACTTAATTACGTAAGATGCTATTACTATCAATTGGAATATGTTCATCAGGCTGGGTCTGAGGATTTGTGTTGCGATTTGTGCTAGATACCTACGATGTGCCAAATTTTGTGCCGGGAGTTTGGTCTTGGAGGGTCTCCAGATTAATCTCCCTCTGGCGCAGCATCGTTGGTCATGTTGTTGGGTTTAACATTGCATCACTTCGCTCAACTGCCGTCTTCCTTCCTATTCATTTTATATGATTTTCTCGCGATCCCGCTTCCTTGCGGCTGTTCACTTACTGGTTACGCGGACGATGGCCTACTGCTCATTCAATCAAGTACCCGAGCCGGACTTGAGAACTTGGCCCATACTTGCCTAAATCTAATATCTCAGTGGGGTGATCGTAACCGCCTAGCGTTTGCGCCGCATAAAACCTATCAACTTCTACTAAAAGGTAATCTTAAATCATTGCCTACTATTAAATTTAATAACGTTCCCGTTAAAAAACAGCAATCCGTATGCTACCTTGGTATGGTCTTAGAAAGGAATTTTTCATTTATCGAACATATAAAAATAGTTGGCGAAAAAGCTAAAAGGAACTTTTATGCCCTAACTAGAATATCCAAAGCAACTTGGGGTCTATCATTCCTAACTTTAAAAACTATATATGGAGCTACCTACTTAGGATGTATGTGCACCTGTTTGGGCCGATAGGGCCAGCATAGGGGCGGCGCGACGTAAACTGCTTCAAAGCCAACGTTTGGCATTGATATTTTTATGCAAGGCGTATAGAACAGTCAGTACTGAAGCCTTACCCGTTCTGGCAGGTGTACTTCCAGTCGATCTTGAAGTACAGCGACGTGCTTCAATGTACTACTCCGCGAGGGGGAGGCCATGGACACTAACTTTGTTACACAACGCGACCTCAATAGAATTTCTAGATTATTTAAACCTCAGACTGACGTCTGGGAGGACCTCTTATCCGAATGGCAAAGTAGGTGGGATAATTCCATCAAGGGCCGGCACCTCCATCTGTTCTTTCCATCCGTTGGCGATCGGCTGGCTAAGACATGGCTGGAGGTTGACCACTGCGTTGCCCAATTTCTCACAGGTCATGGCAACTTTAAAAGTAAACTGTATTCTTTTAAACTTGTTCCTTCGCCTTTGTGTCAGTGTTCTACATCGAACTGTGAATTTGAACAGTCCGCACATCACATCTTGTGGGAGTGTATTCTTTGGCAGAATGAACGCAATGTTATGTTGGATAGTGTACAAGTTACATCCGGAGTTGTTTATTATACGGACCTTGTTGAAACTAGAACTAATTTCCGTGCGTTCAGGCGCTTTTGCCATACCTATTATTGGAATCAATTGTAACAGCAAATACCTACTTAGGACCCATTAACTTGATCAAATGTTATTCCGTGGTGCTTGGCAATCTGGGCTTCTCCCAGTTGCAATAATGTCCCTTTGTGCCGATTGGCCTAGTTCTATTCTGTCTCCTGCTTATTATGGAGGGAAGTGGAAAAAATATCTTTTTTCTTACTCCTCCGCTATTCTTTTCTGATTAATTTCGTTGCGGGACCCAAGACAGTTGAAACATTTCTCCGGGACTCGTCGAGCTTCATTGCTCGGCGTTTTTCTGGCGGTCTCCACTGTTGATTCTGGCTTTCAGGAGTTGCAGTGGGTTGGGAACAGTGTGGCGGGTTTTTTCCTTCCTATTCCTTCCTATTCTGTAAGTTTTTTTGAGTGAGTGAGCGAGAGTGAGCTTCTTTGTGATTGTTAAAAAATTAGATTCTGATCTATACAACGTGTAACAAAAAGGCTATACATACCAAGGGCATGGCATCTTTAGATGATATCAAACGATATCGGAAGGGTTTCAACTCAAAATAAAATACTCAAAAAATTGGTACCAAATTTTCGGTTTCGTGTGTTTCTTAAAATCAAATCATAACAAACGTGGCAGCACACTACATACGTTAATAACTACTCGTTACCCGTCACGTTGCTTGCCAAAATCCGATAAATGTCTTCAATATCTCTGTGCGACTAGTATGATAATAGCCTATCACAGGCGGTGTTTTTCCTCATAACTTCCTAACATAAAGAGATAGGATTAAAAAACCCTTCCAATATTGTTTGATATCATGTAAAGATGCCATGCCTTTGTTATGTATATACCCTTTATGTTACACGTTGTATAAATTAGTAGTTTAAAGTTTAAATGATTGAACACATAATTATTTTAAACATAGACATTAATTTTAAAAACCATGAAAAATTCTTATGTTTCGCATCAAGTATAAAACATAACATTTTAAAAATACCCGTACAATATATTTTAAATGTTAAAAATAAGTTTACTTATTTGTTTCTTCCGCTTTCACGCCAAAACTAGTGAACGGATTTGGATGAAATTCGGCACACAGATAATTTATAACCAGAAATATTAACATATAGGATAGAGAGGCTTTTTATCCCGATATTTATGCGGAATCGAAACTTACGCAGTTGAAACCGCGAGGCATACCTAACATAAAATAAATTATACTATTATTGTAAGTTCCGTGTGGTACCGGGCATGGAATAGTACCATCCCATATTCTCCCGTGGGTGTCGTAAGAGGCGACTAAGGGAATTCTCACCAGGAAAGCCGACAGCAGCGCTTCTCCTGAGGAATAACAAATTACTGCGATCCGTATCCCGCCTGCCAAGCTTGGGGATTATGGCAATGGAATGAAAGCCTTCGGGGAGGCCTCTGTCTACCAGTGAACCTCTAGGCGGTGAATTAGAAGTCCGTACTCTATTTCTTCTAATAAAACTCTGCATTCCTAGTCCTTTTCTGTTATAAAATGTAGGTTGTACCAATTCGTGGGCCCAGTATTGGTTGGCATATATCACATGTGGTAAATTTTTTGCTTCTAGTACCAGCCAGTTTCCTCACAATGGTTTCCATCACAGTTTTAAACCGCTTTAACAAAATTTTGTACATTTTTACTTACCGTCTCCGTTAGCATCAAGTGTCCTATACGCGTTGAAGGTAGCCCTGAAGTTGGTATCTTTTCTAGCGTCCTTTGCGGCGTAAAGTCTTACGTACATGATGTGGCCGTTGCTTTCCTTTGTGTTGACAGAATTGGCTACGGATCCACAATATTCTGCTAAGCTGTTGAAGATAATATATTATAAACATTAGCACTAGACATTAACATATAGAAGCACAAAATTTTTCTACCATAATCCTGACAGAAGAAGATTGTTGGGAAGATAGACAACGGTATTTTTTCTTTATGCGAAACCGGAATAAAGTTTGTTGAGGATAAGCAACTGAATCGATTCCAATAATTTAATATTTTTTCCCAAATATGCATGTACTTATATTAAAAAAATGTACCACCTACACTTGATGATTACGTCGGCGCGGGAGACAGAGCGGCGCGGTGACCATATTTTTGCAGGGATAACCAAGTAACATAAACAAGCTCATAAGTTTGTGATTTAACATGATAGCTTTTTGAATTATACATACGTGTACGGTAATAATCCTATATCTAGTGTTCGGAGGTTATGAGAAAGGAAACCGCCTGAGATTGACGACTAGGCAAGATACTAGGCCCGCAGAATCACAAAAGAGATTCATCGTGATATTGGCTAGAGCCGCGATGTGCAACCTGTAGTTACTGAGCTACTAATGAGTAACAAGTTTGTTACGATTTCAATTTATGGCAAATTTGCGCAAATCTGTACTAATATATAAAGCTGAAGAGTATGTTTATTTCTTTGAACGCGCTAATCCCAGGAACTATTGGTCTGATTTGAATAATTCTTTTTGCTTTGGATAACCCATTGATCCAGGAAGAGTATAGACTATATAACATCTCGCTGCGGCCAGTAGAAGCGGAGCATATAAAAAAAAACCTAGGCGGGTGAAACTGCGTGGCGTAGCTAGTCTCAAATATAGATCCAGAAAAACTGCCAAAAACTCTTAAAATGCTATATTGGCGACATGAGTCGTTCTAATAATAATCTATCTAATAATACAAATGCAAATACTATTTTTTAACAATATAGTTAGGCGTAGGACTGGTCGTCGAGGAGATCCTTGGGGGAGACCTACGCCCAGCAGTGGACATCTTTCGGCTGAAATGATGATGATGCAACTGAATTAATTCAAATCATGAAAGCAGTTACTTCGGCATCGTTTACTGAATCTATTTCTGTAATTTTTGAAGTGAAAACTTATTTAGCGACGTCAAGCACTTACTTATGTTGGATGGGGAAAAAGCTTTGCATTCGCTCATGCTCATACGTGAGCGATCCGACGCCATGATAATTTTTTGTTTTTCGCTTATTGTGTATTCTGTGTTTTTTAATGATTTCAGTTTTCAACTATGTCGGGCAGTCACGTATTTTATGGACTAAAATAAGCAAAAACCACTTACTTAGTATCCAGCTCCTGACGCTTTGTCTCGAATACTTGGATAAGGTTCTCATTGCACTCATTCGGCTTTGCTAGAGAATATTGAGTAAAATTGAGGTATATCTGGAACAAAAAAGTTATAATATTTAAGTCACACTAATTACATGTCTCCTATCGCTGAGTCTTCCTGTATGTCACTGCCACTCCAGAACTTTACTGCCCCATTGTCATGGGTTTTACGTGTAATGTGCCCGGCCACTGCCAATTAAGTTTAAGCGACTCGAAGAGCTATGTTGGTTCTTCTACGGATCTCCTCTTTTCTAATTCGATCGCACAGAGAAACTCTGAGCATAGTTCTATCTATCGACCGATGACCTGGGGAAGATGGCGGGAATGGATGTGGGCAGCACAAGACCGGTTATTGTGGAGAGCTTTGGGGGAGGCCTTTGTCTAGCAGTGGGCCTCTATTGGCTGAGAAAGAAGAACTACATGCCAAAGATTTTAGCGATTACATTATCTTGACACCTCGATGTACATATGGATAGAATTTGGTTTATTTTATAACTATATATAGTGTCTTTAAGTCTGTGCTGAATGAATGTATTTTGTTCCTTTTCTTCCTTTGTTTCTTCTTTCTAGGAACGTGTCGGTTCTATCACAAATGAGGACTTGGTTACCTGGCCTGTATTAGGATTAGGGTAGCCATTGGGGTAGACGTGTTTTTGATTGGAGGCTGTGAATCGGTTAACATTGAACGCCTGGAGGCTAGTTGAAGCGGCCGCGGGTTTTCTCAAAGAGATACCGTAGCCCCTGGCGCTCAGGCAAGTGAAGAAACACGGGTGGGTTTTAGTCAGTAAAAGTCTGACACTACCTTTTACTCTGTCCAGAACGGGAGAGGTCATTTGATGATTGAGATGCACATCGGAAAAATAAGGGCTAGTTGGAGAGGCGATCTTCGCAGTGTGGCGAGAATTGCCAAAAATTCAGTTAAATATCATGGTCTATTTCCAGCCGAAGACGGCTGTTTAGTGATAGCGCATTACCCTACAGCACACTGTCATTTCAACTTGGTTATGTTGGACATAAGAAGTCGGTGTCGCGATTTTCAAACGACAACCATGCTTTTTCGACATACCTACTGGATTGAAAACTATGCCACCTTCAACGCCTCCATGATCCCAATGGTAAGGTTATCACGGCATTCAACACATATAAAAAGAAAACAAACAAATAAATAAATATCGCAACAAAGTCACATTACAATAAAATAATAATCAGTCCTTGTGACCTATGTAGTATAGGTAATGTATTTTACCCATTGTCGAACTTAGATGATGCAGCTTCAGAGAAACACGGCAAACCATCCCCAAATAACTGAGGACTACCATCTCTCCCGTGACAATAACATAAATCGGACCTAAACAGGAAGGAACCAATGCCTCTCGCACCGCTGGAAAGCCATATCCATTACCAGTAGGCCATAATCTTTAACGTGAGTACAAAAAGTGAAGCTGTGGATATTAAATTTTCATTTAAAACTAAGTGGTTCGCTGTATCTGTAAGAAATATTTCTTCAAGACATTTAAAAAATGCTTCTTTGTTCTCAGGATTTTTACTGAAGCTGTTGTTAGCACAAAATTATGACAGACTCTTTTCAGACTTAACTCACCTTCATACCATCAGGAACTATAATGGTCCATAAAACGTCTAATGCTTGGTTAGAGTTGCTTTTGCAAGTAGGATCAATATCCTTTGTATCTATGAAGCCCCACTTCTTGCCTTCAAATACTGTGTAACACGATTCTGGTATGTGATCTGTAAACAATCAATAGTGTTTGTAATTAATTGGGAATGAGTGATTCTTCAAACGAGCGCCAAAATCGCGGCAATAGTCTCAGGAGGTGTCATCAAAATCAATTTAAGCCCCATGAACATAGAATAAAGAGAGGGAAGTACGTTATCTTCATACAAACGGACCGCGCGCGGCTTGTATGTGTGCGCCATAGTATCTATGCGTCGCCGCACGCACACCTAAACACAATATTAGAGTGCCTATGACTGCGCTAGTCGCGGCTAGCACGGAACGAGGTTCGCGCGTCACGGCTTTTCGGCACATTAGCTTTTAAAAAATGATCACATAAACTGCAAAGTTGGTATGTCTATTTATGAACAAATAAAAGACTTATATTTTTCAAATTATATTTCTAAAAGTTATTTACAAGGATACGGATATATTACACATTAAAGTTTAATAACAACGCGTTTCGTAATAGTCGAAACCGAAGAAAGTAGGTATTTTTCTGTAGCTAATTTGTAATTTTGTATTAAATGTGTGATTCAATAGATGTTATGTTTGTATTATTTATATTTGTATTAATTAAAAATAAAAATAAATATGGTTCTTTATGTGTACAAAACTAAAAATAAAAATTACAAAAAAAAAACTGACTAGTATATGTAAACTAAATACTAAGCAAATAATTTAAACATAAGCTCTTAGTCTATAAATATTTGTTAGCGGTTTGGGCGACAACCGTAACCGACGAAGCGCGGACAGTCGTCAACCCTAAGACAGTAGGCAATTAAATCGCGGATTGGGTCGCAGATAACCTACTTCCCCTCTTTATTCTATGACATGAATGAATCTTGATACAGTGATATCATTAGGATGAAGATTTGGCTCAGCGTGACTATCGACATAATTCTGACGTTCGTGATGATTGTGCATTCAATTCTGGAAGAGAAGAAAACAAATTAAACAAGGATTGAAAAGAATCGAGGGATGCTTTCAAAGTTTAATTGGTCAAAGAATTGTTTTGTTCTGTTTGTAAATACATATATTACTGACATAGTTCGTAGAATCGTTCGTGGAGTCGTTTGTCTAGTATGGACATTAGTCTGGCCACTAGTCTGGACACTAGTCTGGACACTAGTCTGGACACTAATCTGGACACTAGTCTGGACACTAGTCTGGACACTCAAATCAAATCAAATCAAATCAAATCATTTATTTCAAATAAACCAGTTACAGGCACTTTTGAATTGTCAGAAGGTCGGTCAGTCAATAAGATGAAGCTAGTCGCCCATTCCAAAGAGTAGGTACCTATGGAGAAGAACGGGCAAGAAACTCCATGGACACTCTTTTAAATTTTTAAGCTATTGTTACAAATATTTGATTACATCATTCATGTTGAAATCAACCGCGTGAGAACGATGCAGAAATATATTGTACGCTGAGAGCGTCCATTATGGAAAACATACAAAAATCAATTCAGAAATTAAAATACGCCGTGGCAGCTAAGAGATGACCAGTCCCCTCCGACGGCGTCCGTTCACGAACATGACGTATGGATCAGCATCATTCAGCTCAACCATATCGAAGGGAACCCAATGACCCAAAACACACGCCACCATCAGCGAGACATTTGAGTGAGCATGACATACTCTCAACAGCCAGAGCACAATTAAGTCAATAAAAAAGACTAACCCAACAAATAAATGCCTTACAGCACATTCATACATTGTGCTCACACGTTTGCCATGCAATTATACAATACTAAGAAATTGAATCTACACAATGCTAAGATAGTTTTGTCCAAGGTTCAGCAGCTCCAACAGTGTTCCCGAATCTGTGGAAAGTTTAACTCCTGTGCAGCTGCAGCTGCACAAGTGCCGAACACCTCTGTCAGCGATACAATTCCGTAACGTACAATATGCTTGGCTACATAGTGTGTAATACAGGCTTTGACTAAATAACATAAACACTAGTCTGGACACTAGTCTGGCCACTAGTCAGGACACTTGTCTGGCCACTAGTCTGGACACTGGTCTGGCCACTAGTCTGGACGCTAGGCTGGACACTAGTTTGGACACTAGTCTGGACACTGGTATGGACACCTGTCTGGACACTAGTCTGGACCCTAGTCTGGACACAAGTCTGGACACTAGTCTGGTCACTAGCCTGGACACTAGTCTGGACACTAGAATGGACACTGGACTGGACACTTAGACTGGATGCAAGTCTGGATACTGGTTTGGACATTAGTCTGGACTGGACACTAGACTGGACGCAAGTCTGGAAAATAGTCTGAACATTAGTCTGGACACTATTCTGGAAATTTATCAGGTCTGGTCTGGTCAGGTGGTGGTCAGTAATATAGTTCTACCGAACTACTATGAATATTCGTTTCATACTCACGGCTCGGTCCGTCCTTGAACTCGACGTTAATCTTGAAGCCCTCGTACTCTATCGTGTCATCAGAATGGAATTTCAACCAAACGTTAGGTCCTTTAGTTTTCAACGTTCTTGGAAATGCCTCGCCGCAGAATCTACCCATCAGATCAGCGTATCCGTAGAAACCGTCGCGAATCTGGTTAAATAAAATATGATGGATCAGATATTCCGTGATACATACGCCACACAGCCATAACGGAATGTATGTGAATACTACCTGATTTGTTGAAAGAAAGTTAGGAGTTAAATTTTGTTAGTAATATATTTTTTTTGTTGGAGTACTATTCAAGCTGAAGGTCGCACAGAGAGCTATGGAGAGGATTACACTAGGTGTTTCTCTACGTGATCCAATCAGGAATGAGGAAGGATCCGAAGAAGAACTAAAGTCGCCGACATAGCCCAGCGGATTAGCTCTCTGAAGTGGCAGAAAGGCTCTTGAATGGCAACCACGTGCCGGCAAGCGCAACGTCGGACGCCCACCGACTAGGTGGTCGGATGATCAACCGTTCTTTTTGGACATCCTTGGGGGAGGCCTATGTACAGTAGTGGACTTCATGTGTCTGAGATTATGATGATGACTATTCAATTGGCAATTGGCAAAAAAATTGCGGTTATAAGCTTGTTTTTTTTTTCTCTAGTTAAGTTAATAAGTTTGTTAGTTTTTTCTCTATTCAACCAATAGTAACAAATGGTACATTTTTTTGCAAAATCAAAAGATCGTTCCATCTGCACTAATCTCAATCCTCCAAATCTACTACTACTATACTAATCTTAATTGTTGCATCTGTAATATCCTTATTTCTATATGTATCTTTAGAACATAGTTCTAAATCAGTGTATTAGTAATATCGTTCATTGATGGTCTTAGAGAGTATACTTCTACATCAGAATTCCCTCCATCCGAACCCAAAACATTTTTAATTCGGATGAAACTCGGATCACTCAGATTCAGATTTCATGCAGTGCGCCAACGGACTTACAGTGTGAAGTATACAAATTTTCACCTCACCTCTAAATAGTCATAAGCGCACTCTGGATGATATTCTATGCGGAACATGTCGACGAAGGTCAGTTGTATGACTTGGTCGGTGGTCGTGGCTGAAACAAACAATTTAAGAAAACGCTTGACCATTATTGAAAACAAAACAAATTCAGAAGTTGTCTTAGTTAAAGTTTGGTGAGATCATGCGAAGACAATGGCCACGATTCTCTTGTTCACAAACATACAGTGACAGAACACTAGTCTGGACACTGGTCTGGACACTAGTCTGGACACTGGTCTGGACACTAGTCTGGACACTGGTCTGGACACTAGTCTGGACACTGGTCTGGACACTAGTCTGGACACTGGTCTGGACACTAGTTTGGACACTGGTGTGGACACTAGTCTGGACACTGGTCTGGACACTAGTCTGATCACTGGTCTGGACACTGGTCTGGACACTAGTCTGGACACTGGTTTGGACACTAGTATGGACACTGGTCTGAACACTAATCTGGACACTGGTCTAGACAATAGTCTGGACACTGGTCTGGACGCTAGTCTGGACTGGCCTGGACACTAGTCTGGACACTGGTCTGGACACTAGTCTGGACATTGGTCTGGACACTAGTCTGGACACTGGTCTGGACACTGGTCTGGACACTAGTCTGGACACTAGTCTGGACACAAGACTGTACACTAGTCTGGACACTAAATTTATGTTTAGCGCGTGTTTCTGCTTCATTAAGAAAAGGACAGAAGACAAAATATCAGTTTCGACCTGTCAAATTAGCCCGCGCCTGACGTAAATGGCCGTATTTTTGGTCGCCATGTTTATAATCGCGTCTAAACTGTCTATGGAATATCTAACAGGATTGAACTATAATGTTATCTTCTATCCTTTTCTTAGAAAGAAAAGGATACACTTAACGCGATGCGCCATTGTATACTTAGTGAAAGTACGCAGGGCTGTACGTGTTGAGGTTGAATTTTAATACTGTCTCTGGCTGATTATTTTTATAAAGAAAATAAATTCAAGTTTAGGAGTCAGATTCGACAGAAAGGAGAAAAATATTTTTGTAGAAATGGCAGTTGTAAAAAATGTGGTCACAAAGAATGGTTTAAATTTCTATAAAAGGAAATTACAAGATAGAGATCCGTATAACTGTTTTTATAGAGTTTTGTTTTAAACATGAAGTGCAAATAAAGAAAGAGTGAATTATAGTCGATTTATTTTTTGAAGCTTTTACTACAGGATCCCAAGAGGTACTGCATCCTATTTATTTCATAACTAGCGGCCGCCAGCGACTTCGTTTGTGTGGTTTAGTTATGCTACGCTCCTATTGGTTGCAGCATGATGTTATATAGCCTAAAGCATTCCTGGATTAATGGGCTATCCAACGAAAAATAATTTTTCAAATCGGACCAGTAGTTTCCGAGAGTAGCGCGAACAAACAAACATACAAACAAACTTTTCAGCTTTGTATAGATGTAATATGTACGTCTCCGTTAGCTCCCGTTTTCGCAACATTTTTTGTTACTGCTCTGCTCCTATTGGTCATAGCGGGATGTTACATAGCCTAAAGCCTTCCTGAATTAATAGGATATCCAACGCAAAAAGAATTTTTCAAATCGGACCTCCTGAGATTCTCGGGGTTCCTGAGATTAGCGCGCACAAACAAACAAACAAACTCTTCAGCTTTATATATTAGTATAGATTACAACAGTACGCCCCCACCCCTTATCAATGTAGCTGAACAATCTCATTACTCTAATTAGACATTTTAATTTGTAAAATCAACAAAGCTTATTTACAACATGTAAATTAATTACCAAGCTTTCTGAAAATAGTTTGTTCAGAATTGTTTACTGAATCGGTTTATATCATTTTTAATTACATGCTTTTTATTATAAGCTTCACTTGTATGATTGCTTGCTTGCTTGTTTGTTTGTTTGTCCGTCTCTAACTCTTTGGACTACGAGTGAGTGGCTCATTACTGTAAAATGTCCCACCGTTTTCAGTACGTTCGTTCGTTTTTTTTATAAAGAATTTCGAACTAAAAAGTTGAAAATAAATATAGTTTAAAAAACTAAAAAACATGCTTTTAAAAATATCAAACTAAAAAGTCAAAAATAATTTTAAAAAAGCGTGAGGCGCTTAATATACAAAAATTAAGGCACAAAGCGCCTCGCGC
Source organism: Sesamia nonagrioides (assembly GCA_017933935.1). Taxonomy (NCBI): domain Eukaryota; kingdom Metazoa; phylum Arthropoda; class Insecta; order Lepidoptera; family Noctuidae; genus Sesamia; species Sesamia nonagrioides. The sequence goes on from JADWQK010001879.1 coordinate 1,299,141, forward strand.
TTTTTTAAAAAATATTTTTAACTATTTAAATTGATATTTTTTAAAAGCATGTTTTTTTAGTGTTTTAATATAGGTAATTTATTATACCAAAAATAATTAAAACTACGGAAATCATTGTAATATTAAACCTGTTATTTGTACAGACTTTTAAAATCGCAGTTTTATTTGTAATCATACCGATACCGGAAATTTCAATTGTCGTAAAGGACATTTTACCCAAACTGAGTTATATACATATTTGGAATCAGCGTCGCAAGCTCTATCGATTGGTAGTTTTAAAAAAATTCTATCTTTAAAAAAAAGTCCCTTACGACCTGGCTTTCCAACATCTCTAGCGCGATTATTTTTACTATTTGGGACGTATCGTAAAAATATTTATCAATACGGGGCGTAAAGTCATGTTTCAATTATTTTAGAGGTCGTAAATCCTATTTTTTTACGTTCATTTTAAATTTTTATACGACTACTATACTCAATAGTTAGTTTTACACATTTAACAGTCAAATAATTACCACTCCAACTTATTTGTCCATTTGTTGACTAACATAGAAGAAGAAGAAATTTAATAATTTAAGACTTAAGTTAATTACATAACATGTTGTATTTAAGTATAATTTTTACAGTAGCATTACCATATAGCTACATATCGATACCGGAAATTTCAATTGTCGTAAAGGACATTTTACCGAAAATGAGTTATATACATATTTGGAATCAGCGTCGCAAGCTCTATTGATTGGTAGTTTAAAAAAAAATCTATCTTTAAAAAAAGTCCCTTACGACCTGGCTTTCCAACATCTCTAGCGCGATTATTTTTACTGTTTGGGGTGTATTGTAAAAATATTTACCAATACGGGGCGCAAAGTCATGTTTCAATTATTTTAGAGGTCGTAAATTCTCATTTTTTTACGTTCATTTTAACTTTTTATACGACTACTATACTCAATACTCAGTTTTACAAATTTAAAAATTATGTTTTACCGAAGTTTGCAATCGTTGCCCAATGGTTAGAATATTATTTAACCATTGAAGTTAACTACGGATCAAAAAACGAGCCTAAGTTTCATAATAATAACAGACTGAAAATACTGGTCATTTAATTAATAATTTAGAATGTAATTTTTTTGAGTTATAATCTCTTGAGGGCAAATATTAATATCATTTTGGTTATTTTAACTTTATTATTATGTACAAGTATGTTCTGTTGTTTGAGTATTGAGTTTCATTAATAATTGTTAAACAATAGTTACTTGTTTACTGTTTATTAAAAATAAACAGTATGTTTATCATTTATTACTAATATAAAATTTAAAAAGCTAAAGTCACTTTACATTAATTTTTTTCCATCGAGTATTTTGTTTTTTATAGTAATATGTTTATTTTTGACTTTAGTTTTATTAATGAATGATTTATCCAATTAAGCTAAGACTGTTCTAATAATTATTGTTTGAGTTTCAATAACAACAATTTAAAAAATTAGTAAGTAGATAAGTTTATTCGTTGATTACTCTAAAACTGAGTTGTTTTTAGCAGCACAACAATTACTGGTGATTAAAAAGTTGAATTAAATTTTATTTAAATATTGAGTTCCTATTAGAGTAACTATTGTAATACTTTACTATTTATTTGAATAATAAATAAAACATAATAAAAATACATTTTGTTTCACTTAATTGTAGGTATTTCTATTTAGAGCTTTCGGTTTTTTGTTCCGTTTACCACCTTAGTTTTTGATTTAATTGACTTATACTACCCACTGATGATCAAAAATAGTCCTTTACGACATATCTGACTTTGTCAATATCAATTTTTCGTGGCTGTAAAGTACTTCAGTTAAATTTTTTTGGGCTGTAAAGGACTCTCATTTTGGTAATTAATTGAGTTTGGTTTATTTTGTTAATTTATATGGATAGCACACGAAAAAATAGTTAGGGTTTCTTTTGACATCATGAATAAAGCACTTTGTTTGAAAAAGATATAAGAAAAAAACAGTTTATTTTTTTGTCTATACTGTAAACTCGTGTTTTGTCCTTTACGACAATTGAAATTTCCGGTATCGATAAATATACAATACAAAAGGAAAATAAAAAAATCTTATTCTAAGAACGTTAAGGTCTTCGTTCTCCAAGAATTAGTATAACTAATTTAATAAATAAGAATGCATCATCATCATCATCATCATCATCCCAGCGTTAATCCCAGTCGCATCCGAAGCCTTTTCAGCTTTGGAGTCTGGGGTCCGCTTTACCAGTCGAACTGCTGATATGGCTAAACTTCGACATTTTCCGTGAAGCGACTGCCGTCTGACCTCCACAACCCGAAGGCGACATCGAAGCATTGCAGTTAGACCAATTTTGGACTTTTGAGGGCTCCAACAACCCGTAACGACTGCCACTAGATGTTCGTATGGCAACCGGGACCAACGGCTTAACGTGCTTTCCGAGGCACGACCAGACCAGTGCAAATATTCACATTCATGCATACAAATACTTGCACTGTGCGGGGATCGAACCCGCGCCACCTTGCGCAGCGGCCGCGTCCGCTACCGCTACGCCACGGAGGCTGTCAGTAAGGATAAGATGTAAGGATACCTATGTAATTGTTAATATATATGTTTTTTTTGTTCACAGGTGTGTGTTTAGTGAAATACTGTTCGTATTGCATCATCATCATCCCAGCGTTAATCCCAGTCGCATCCGAAGCCTTTTCAACTTTGGAGTCTGGGGTCCGCTTTACCAGTCCAACTGCTGATGTGGCTAAACTTCGACATTTTCCATGAAGCGACTGCCGTCTGACCTCCACAACCCGAAGGCGACATCGAAGCATTGCAGTTAGACCAATTGTAGGACTTTTGAGAGCTCCAACAACCCGTAACGACTGGGGCAAGGGACCAACGGCTTAACGTGCTTTCCGAGGCACGACCAGACCAGTGCAAATATTCATGCATACAAATACTTGCACTGTGCGGGGATCGAACCCGCGCCACCTTGCGCAGCGGCCGCGTCCGCTACCGCTACGCCACGGAGGCTGTCATAATAGAATAAATAAGAATGCATCTACATATTAATTTAAAAATTCAGTGTATGTATTAGGATTATAACATAATATTCTAATTGGAGTGTTTGAGGGTATGCGTTAATTACAAATTTAATTAATTACAAACATACGTTATTAGAATCACTACAATAGGCTATTTGACAGTATTATTTTTTTTTTGTGATTATTTGCTTTAAATGCATAAAATGAGGGTTCTTTATGTCATTTACATTAGTTTAAATTTTTTTTTTTTACATATTATAAACTAGCGCTTGACCGCAATCCTGCCTGATGGTAAGCAGTGACGCAATCGTTGATGGTAAAGCGCACTAGTTTATTAAGAGCCTATTCACTCTAGCCTTGAAGACACTCAAATTGTAGTCCGACGGAAACACCGCCGCTGGCAAATTGTTCCAGTCCCTCGATGTACGCGGTATAAAGGAGGAGGTGAAACGCTTCGTCCGGATCGTAGTGGTGTTAACAACGTAAGGGTGGAAACCAGCCGTACGACGGGTCGTCCGCTGGTGGAACGGAGATGGGGGAATTAAATCATGCAATTCCCTCGCACACTCCCCGAAATGCATCCTGTAGAACACCGAAAGGCTGGCTACTCTACGCCTGTGCTCTAGGCTTTGGAGACCAACTCGAGTTAGAACAGGGTCACCAATCAGCAAATAATAACAATTAATATATCCAAAAATATATGTTATATGTTTGGATTTTTGTTTCTCGCACCACATATTGTGAAACGATCCGGATTGGCTAATGTCACGATGACGTCATACGCGCATGCACACTTGTTGTCGTTCTATGTGTTCCCAGGTGTTTTAGACTTTTTAGAAGGTTTTTAACGATATTTGGAGCGGTTTATTAGATAAACAACAACAAATAATACTTAGATAGACACAGACACCACTGCGGAACCGAAGATCGTTTATATGCTTGTGACGTCACTTACAAAGTGCGACTCCATATTGCTGAATAAAGCGTTTCGGCGGCTTATTTGAATTTTTATTTGCATGTTTATATAAATAAATACGTATTTAGATTATAAAAAAAAATACTTTCGGTGAACTTCTTAACCACAATCAATTAATAGGGATGTTTCCTGGGTAAAAAAAAAATGATTCTATTTAGTGCGTCATTTAGATTATATAAAAATATTGGATACGTATATTTTGTTTTATCAAATCAATAAAAATTGACAAATATAAAAGGCATCAAAGATCAGGAGTGGTGGCTAGTGACGTCACTGGACGCTTAAAAGTGTAGCGTGCAGTGACGGCACACGAGTTTTCAACGCACTGTGTCGTCTTCATTTTTTATTTATACGAAAAAAGAAAAAATACGTGTCTAGTATTTTTTGTAAATCTGACTGACGGACTAATTAGTTTTTTTTAGTCAAATACCCTATTCATGATAGAAATTATAAATCTGTCAAATAGCCTATTCAACTAGTAACCGGAATTTCGCAATTTCGAAATTCCGTAAAAAAACACCGTTATTTCTATTCCGAGAAAATTTTAGGGCTGAAAAGGTGCTACTTATATAGGGTATGGAGTGAGGTGATACGTACACACATGGTAATGTAGAATTTAAAGAGTTTCAGAATTCCAGAATACATAGCCACCAACAAACAAGCGTGCTGCTATAACTATGGCTTCGAAATGGTATTTATATAAGCCTAAGTGGCCTAGAGAAGTCGTGGTGGCCTAGTGGTTAAAACACCAGCCTCTCAAGTATGAGTGTGCGAGTTCGATTCCAGGTCAGGCAAGTACCAATGTAACTTCTGATTTAAATTTTCGTTTGCATATAACTGAAGTTTGTAAAAAAGCATACCGCAACTTAGGGTTGGTGTTACGGTTAGCAAACAGTTTCACGAACATCAGAGCTCTGAAATCGTTGTACGAAGCGCTTGTAAAAAGTCATCTGGAATGCAATGCGGTTATCTGGTCGCCACAGGCGATCAAGTATAAAATAATGATAGAACGCATACAAAACAAATTTGTTAGGTTCCTGTATTTAAAACAGTATGGTGTGTACCCGGGATATCCGCTGTTGTATCCTACGTTGTTTTTACTTGGCATGGTGGGATACTATAAGTTAGAAGTGAGGAGGGAAGTAGCTCTCGCTACTTACCTATTAAAGGTGATGCGTGGTGAAATACACAACCCAGGCGTTCTGCAGTCGGTGGGCTTGTTTGTGCCTGATGGGTACGTGGGGAGACGGCGGCGGCCCCCGCTGCTGTGGGTGCCGCCCGCGCGTACCAACCTGCTGCAGCACGCGCCGCTTACGCGTGCGCTGCGCGCGCTCAATGTGGTGTCACAACAAGTCGACATCTTTAGCTGTACCCTGAGTGTATTCACACGGGCTGCTTATTGCAACTTCGAAGACATTTGTGCGTAATATGTGTAATTATTTGTAGATGTTTTTAATTTGTGGTTGTAGAATATTATAAGTCTTACACTATTGTATTGGGTTCACCTGTGATGATAGTTGTACATTGTTAAATAAATAAAAAAAAAAACTTTTCCAAGTTATATGTACTTTCTAAGTATCTCTTGGACACCAATGACTGATAAGGTGAAGAAAAACATCTTGAGGAAACCTGGACTTTAAGTCTGAAATCGCTAACCTGCAATGAGCAAGCGTGGTGATTACGCTCAATCCTTCTCTGTTGAGAGGAGATCTGTGCCCAGCAGTGGGACGATAAAAAGGTTGATGATGATACACATACTAATGTATCACCGGTCAATGTGGAATTTCAGTATTACAGAATACATGTTCTAGCCACCACCGTTCTCAAACAAGCATTGTGGTACATATTAGAGATGCGCTAAGTGACACTTTTGCCGAGTAACGAGTACCGAGTAAAGATGGGCGGGTGGGTAAAAAATGGGCGGGTAAAAATTGGTAAAAAAGGGTAGAATTGGTAAAAATAAAAAAATACCCATTTTTACCGGGTATTTATAATAAATACCGGGTATAAAATGAATTGTTATTTAATTGGCTTCGTCATCAATACTACGATCAGGTACTGGAGTGCTTTGGGGTCCTACCACCATCTTTGGGACCTAAGTTAACCCCACCTGCCTGACGGTGCACCCGCTGACTTACGGATGGGGTGCTGACGCCAGTTTTCCCTTCGGAGCTGAGTGGTCTGACAACAGTCGCACTCGTAAAAGCAAAACAAGCCAAACTATTATGAATAGGAAAGGAAGAAATGCACGTGACACAGTTAGGGCGCCGCCGCAAACGGCGCGCAGGAGCTACGCCCGACTCCTGTGACCTGTGGGCTAGGTCTAACGTGTCAGAGGCGAATACGGCTGAAGAAGCGAGCCAAAACCAGGAAAATCCGTTGTGCTTTTCCTGGTGTGGTGACGCCGAAAGTATGTTGTTTTGGATCCAGCTCGAAGGACAGTTTCACGGGATACCGTTATCCCAGCGAGTGGTTCTGGGTGGTGATTTGAACAGTCATGTGGGTGAGAAGAGTGTCGGGCTTGAGCGTGTTCACGGCGGCTTTGGGTACGGCGGCCGCACCGCAGAAGGAAACAACATTCTCCAAACGTGTGCAGCCGCTAACCTTGCAATCGTGAACACCTACTTCAAAAAGAAGCAGGAGCACATTGTCACCTTTCGCAGCGGGCGAAGCGCTACCCGAATCGACTTTCTACCGATTAGGAGACACCACATCGGCAAAGCAGCCAATTGCAAAGTCATAGCCGGTGAGAGTCTCACTGGACAATACCGCCTCCTTGTCATAGATCTCTGCGTAACGGCCCATCGTAGACGTGTAGAGCACTGCCGGCGCCAGATTTGGTGGCGGCTGCTTGATGAAATAAGTCCTAGGAGTTCGCATCGGTTATTAGAGACAAGTGCGCTGGACCGATGAAGAATATGTCCAAGACCATTGGGGCAGGATCCAGGCAGCTATTATTGGGGCGGCGCGGGTGGTGCTGAGTCTCTAAGGGCGGCCGCAAACGTGAAAAGGAGACCTGGTGGTGGGACGACACAGTCCAGAGGAAGACTAGGATGAAGAAAGCCCTCTTTAAAACGTGGCATCCAGATCGCGACGCATATAAGGTTGTCAAACATGCCACTAAAAGAGTTGTAGCTAGAGCCAGAGCCAGACCACTTGCAAGCGCTTTACGAGAAGTAGGAATCATTTGAGGGGCAAAAGATCTTTTCCAAATTGGCATGTTCCAGGGTCAAAGCGGCATAGGATATATCCAAGTGCCGTTGTGTAAAAGACCCTACTGGCAACCTGCTATGCAAAGACCTCACGGTGAAGGAGAGATGGCGCTTGTACTTCCACGAGCTGCTGAATAAGCAGCACCAAGAGGTGCAGACACCGAAATTAATTCCAAATTTTTTTTATTTTTTAATAATCTTAAACTAGTGCTTGACTGCAATCCCGCCTGATGGTAAGCAGTGATGCAATCGTTGAGTGTAAAGCGCACTAGTTTATTAAGCCTATTCACTTAAAAAACTTAGGAATAGGAAGGATGACGGCAGTTGAGCGAGGTGATGCAATGTTAAACCCAAGACCAACACGACCAAACGATGCTGCGCTAGAGGGAGATTTATCTGGAGACTCTCCACGACCAAATTCCCGAGACAACAACGTCGTACCCGCCACACATCGCAACACAACTGCTCAGACCCGTCCTGCGTACGGCTTCACCAGACATCATGCCGGAACACGACGAATCGCTTGGCGGCAAGACTTTGTCTGGTGGGTGGTAACTTCCGCCGGCAGCCGATGTTATCGCCTACCACCGAGAAATCTTGAATTAGTGCCCCCGATAACGCCCGAGGAAGTCCAAACGACTTTTCGGCAAATCGGAAAGCTGTCGGAACTGACGGAGTCCCCATTGAGGCCTGGAAGGCGATAGGTCCTCGCGATGCGGGCATGTTAACTAACCTTCTGAACCGCGTGTTCCTGATCGGCAAAATTTCAAGCCAATGGGGACTGAGTATTATTACTCCAGTCTTCAAAGGCAAGGGCTCGGTACACACCCTGAAGAATTTTGAGAGGATTATAGACTCAGATTCGGCAGGAGTATGCTGTCTTGGGAGTGTCAATATGGGTTTCGTCCAGGGTACGGAACCATGGATTCTATATTAACACTAAGGTTCACCATGGAGAGATACAGATTCAAGAACACGCCTCTATATAATGCTCTTTCTATGTAGAAAGAGCATATGCAGTCCCTATACAGGCCTCAGCATCCATGATCCACCTCCCTGGTTGCTCATGTATGCTGAGGCGATATCCTCACTGTGACTGTTCCCTGTCCGCATCGCGCTGGCTGACCCGGACAGTTGGAGCGGCGTGTGAATTAGGCGGCTGACCTGTCCCACCGGACCGGATCCACAGTGGCGGGCCAGCATCAATGGAGGATTGCGGAAGCAGTTTTCGTTCTCGCAACCCCCCGGTGTAGGTGTGAGATGAAACACTGGGGTGGTTTTCAATCATTAAGAGTCCGGCAAACCCGTCGCCCGCCCCAGGGCGGCGGACATCGCATGAGGATGTTCCACCCCGGAAACAAAAAAAAAAGGATTTCGGGGCGGCGCCGTCAGCAGCGCGGGAGCCGGGCGGGCATCGAAGACCCGTTCTCGAAACTAGCGGGCAGATCGCGCGTCACTATAGCCGCGTAGTATTGTGTTCACGATTGTTTCGACGAGATATTTGTTTTTATTTGCGAAAGAAATGTTTGAACAATGGTGGCAACAACTTTTTGATTCAAATTTATTCCTAACGCTCGATCACCGCTTGACTATAAGTACACCGCTCGCTGCCCGCAAGATTCGAGCGCGAGAAGTACACCGCTCGCTGCCCGCCACCGCCCCATTGTGCCGCGCCGCTGTTTTCGAGAACCGGTCTGTTTGATTTAACGCATAAGATCCTGCCGCTCACTCGCCGCCGCCGTCGCCGCAACGCTGCCCGCAAGATTCGAGGCAGAGGCCTAAAAAGAAACCGTGGCTCTGGCGCACAGGCACACACAGGCACAGGCCTAGAGCGGGAGAGGTCATTTGACAATTTCTCATCCAGAACAAAAAAATGGTAGTAGGCTATTTGACAGTATTCATTTTTTTTTTTGGATTTTTTGCTTTAATTGCATAAAATGAGGGTTCTTTATGTCATTTACACGAGTTTTAATAAAAAATGCAATAAATGAGTTTGAGTTTGAAAATAATAACAATTAATACATACAAAACACAAAAATATGTTTAGCTTTTTGTTTCTCGCGCCACACAATGTGAAACGATCCGGATTGGCTAATGTCGCGATGACGTCATACGCGCATCAACGCTTGTTTTCGGACTTTTTTCAAACTTATAAACTGTTTTTTGGGGGTTTTTATCGATTTATTTGTACAACCCGGTACAGCACACCACTTGTAAACCATTTTATTAGATAACAACAACAAATAATAAATAAAAACAATCACCACTGAGAACCGAAAACCGCTTGTGACGTCAATTACAAAGCTCGACGCTATATTGCTGAATAAATCGTTTTCGCGGCTTATTTGAATTTTGAATTTTTATTTGCATATTTCTTACGAAATACGTATTTAAAATTAAAAAAATACTTTCGGTGAACTTCTTAACCGCAACCAAGTAATTCGAGATAAAAATTATAAATCTGTCAAACAGCCTGTTCCGTAGTGGCAGCCCGTGTAATTCAGATTTTGTCGAGTTTTTTGCAATTTACTGGTCAGTGTCAGGTTGTAACTTGATCAAAATATGATCTGCGATAATAATAACGATGTAACTACGGATCTACCCTAAATTAAACTGATTATAATTTTTACCCGGTAAAAATTAAAATTGGGTGGGTAAAAATAGGTATAAATGGGTATTTACCCATAGTTCGGGTTTTTACCGGGTAAATGCCCATCTCTAGTACCGAGTATTACTCGGCTAAATTTTTTTTCAACCACTCGACCGAGTGACTCGGTCCAATCAAATTCCCATTTCGCATGCCTAAACAATACAAACAGAAATATACTGTTACCAAAACGTGAAGAGAGCCTTGTCACAATAGACAGAGAACAGTAAAACATCTTCATATAAACGAGCCGCTCTCGGTTTGAATGTATGCGTGCGCGCCGAGCGCCGTGTCGGTACGCGATTTCACGCACACGCTGGCATAATATAGGATGGTATAGGATGGTGGCAATACGGGCTGTGCCGCGTGACTGTGAGCACGCGCGTAAATTACATGACCGCTCGCGTTCGTCAATTCTCGCCGGCCACTTACCATAATATTAATTATTACGAGTATCATGACTTCAAAAGGGGGAAAAAATATTGTAGTGTTTTCGGGTGCCTCAATAATGATTTCGCAAATCCGGACTTATCATTCTTCATACTTCCTACTGAACCAGAAATGTAAGTACAACTTAAATCTTATTAGAAAATGTGATATATGTATTGTTTGTTTCACAGTTTATTTGCTTTATTAAGAGCGTACCCGAGTCGCATTTTTCCATATAATTGTATTCCCAGATTTACTTCCTGACTACTATGTTTAAAGTTAAGTTTATTTTAAGAAGCCCAGTTTTACTATAAAACAGAGGATTGAGTACGAAATATCGTTTAAGTAAACGTATTTGTCGAGTATAGTGTAATAAGGACAATTTCACAATAATCAATATTGCAAATTACTATTATTTTTTTTCTATTGTCTTATGTGTTGTTTGATCCAAATATGGCGTCTTAATCATAATATTAAGTTAATAAAATTATAGTAAAATGTGACCGACTAACGCTTAGGGTTGCGTAGAATTTTATTTATAACATTATATCCTTAAATCCCTCTGACGCGCGCGTCGACAACAGTAACGCGAGGTGCTCTTAATAGCGAGTAAGCGAGCGGCGCCTTTGTTGCATTTGAGCTAGCTGTTGCTATCCGATTATATAAACAAACATTACACAGTACCCATCCATATAAACAATCATTATAATTGTACCTCAGAAACTAATGAGGCTAAAAAGGTTTTGCGGTTTTAATAAAGTAAGGCATCATTTGTTAAACATTCGCTACCCATACATAATCTTAGCTTTACTAATGTCTACTTTTTCATAAGAACTACATATTTATTGTTTACGTTCTCATGTTTTATATCATTTAAGCATTAGTTATTAGCTTGTGAATATTATTGTGTTAGTGTTACATTTAAGTACTCATCACTTACAATCTTCTCTGATAAGAACCAGTTATATCGATTTCCCATATCACACATCACTTAAAATTTATCATTATTTACGAGCTTTAGAATATAATTTAGTGTTACACTTAAGTGGTCTTAAAAATTTTGTCGGTATCAAATTTGTAACTTAATATAATAAATGTTATGTGAATAAAGGCTTTTTATTTTTACTAAATTTATAAATTGGTAAAATATTCAATCATAATATGCTTTTTATTCTATAAATTTAGATCAAAGTGACAACCCTAGGGTTCAACGCAAGAGTAGGCAAATAACTCTGCGGGCGGCCTTAGATAATCTACTGTTCTCTGTCTACTGTGGCCTTGTGTTCCTGCATAATAACTTACCTTTATCAAATTTAAAATTTTGATTATTTTTATTAATGTAGGAAATGTTCTCTTAATTTTGTCTCAGTAGGTACTCTACTGAGACAAAATTAGGAGAACATTTCTCATTAGGTTAATTATGATTTTATTAATTGAGATTTTAAGACATTTCCTAAAAATCAAAATCAAAATCAATTTTATTTGTATAACATAGGTAGTGAATACAGTTCTTAAATTTATGTTTATAGGTCGCTATGTTATGTGCAGCGTACAAATATAAATAAATGCATGCAAAACATTAAAAAAATTTTAGTCAATCATGCTAGAGGCAAAAAACAAATTATTAATTATATTATGTCGAAATGAAACTAAATAATAATAAATGAATAGAAACAAAGTCACAAGTGTCACAATAGGGAGTAATTTCGCTAGTCAAAATAAATAAGTCTACATTAATTTGTCATTTAGGAATTCATCAGTTGTATAATAACACTTCTCAATTAATAAGTGTTTTAATTTGGTTTTGAATTGCATAACATTCAAATTTTTTATGCCAACTGGTAATTTGTTGTAGATGCGCGGTGCCATTCCTAAAACACTCTTTTTTACTAAAGCTGTATTACAACGCTCATTTTTCAAAGTATTTGCATATTGGCTACGAATCGTAACATCTCGTAACGTTGACACCGTTTCAAACAATCTTATGTTTGTCTTGACAAAAACACTAACTTCATAAATGTACAATGATGGTAAGGTTAAAATTTTCAGCGACTTAAAAAATGGTACACAGCTATCGTCAATTTTCAGACCACACATCGATCTTATGCACCTTTTTTGTGCCTTAAATATGACATCTTTATCAGTAGAGTTTCCCCAAAAAATAATGCCATATCGCAAAATGGAGGCTACTAAGCCATGATATGCAACTAGCAGCGCATCCATATTTATTTTTCTAGCAATTTGGAAAAGTGCGTACGATGATCTATTTACTTTTTTACTTAGGTCATCTACATGTGCCTTCCAGTTCAGTTGGTTATCTAGTAATAAACCTAAGAATTTTGCTACTTTAACTTCTTCAATTTCGCAGTTACTATATCTGATATTTACTTTTGGTGCTACAGTTCTTTGATGATAGTGCATTATTTTCGTTTTTTGTAAGTTTATAACTAAATTATTTTCATTAAGCCAAGTAATTATGTCTGATAAGGTACTATTTATGTCATCTTGATACATATTGCGATTAATACATTTGACTATGGCAGTAGAGTCATCCGCAAACATCACCATTTGATGTCGAGTCACATTTGGGAGATTATTTATGTAGACTAAGAAAAGCAGTGGCCCAAGGACGCTACCCTGTGGGACACCAAACTTTACCAGTCTAGGATGAGAAAAGAAACTCTTTTCAATTTTCGTTTTTTTACATACTCTTGCAATCTCTGTACATTGCATTCTATTAGAGAGATATGACGTGAGTAGTTTTAAAATATTACTTCTGATGCCGTAGCTCTGCAGTTTCGCTAATAATACGTCGTGCTTTACGTAATCAAAGGCTTTGGTCATATCTGTAAAAATAGCACAGATAGGAGCTCTTTGATCCACTGCTAACATAATGCTACGCAAAAAATCAAAAATAGCCATGTTGATAGTGGTATTCTTCCTAAAGCCATTTTGTTCCTTGCATAATAAATTAAATTTATGGAGATAACAGTACAGAGACTTATAAATAATTTTTTCGAATATTTTGGAAAAAACTGAAATTTTTGCAATTGGCCTATAATTCTTCATATCGGTTTTTTATCTTTTTTATGAAGGGGTTTAATAATGACTTTCTTCAAGTCTCCCGGATAAACTCCGCCAATAATGCAAAGATTCATAATATGCGCTAGTACAGGTGCTATAATTTCTTTCACCGATTTTATAACCTTTGTTGACACACCGTCAAATCCTACAGTACTTGTATTTTTAAGTGATTTTATGGCCGACACAATGTCTGCCGATAGAACCGGCTGCATATACATTGATTGTCTTGTTAAATTACCTAATTTATTGTCAAATTCCATGTCAGTTTCACTATTATTCTCAATGTCATCTATAAAATACTCATTAAATGCATTTGCAATGTCAATAGGTTTTGTAAAGGTCAAGTCATATTTATTAATTGTCATTATTTGTTCTCGAGGAATGTTATTTTTTTGTCTATTAATTATTTGCCATGTAGCTTTCGATTTATTACGCGAGATTCTTATAAAGTAATTATTTTGAGCTTGTTGTGTTAGTCTTATAATTTTCTTATATTGTAAAGAGTATTTTTGAAAGTCAGTTTTATTCTTTAATATAGGATTAAGTCTGTATGTCCATAGTAATTTTCTTTGTCTTTTACTACAGATTTTTATACCTCGTGAAATCCATTTTACGTTTTTAGTGGTGTGAATGGTTATTATTTTATCTGGGAAGCAGAGTTTATAAAACAAGTCAAATGATTCAAAAAATAATTTGTAGGCTAAATTAGCATCATTGGTTTCATAAATTTCTTTAAAAGATAAGCTACGAATGCATTCTCGGAACTTATAAAGATTCTCTGTGGAGTAGTCCTTTTTAACCATTTTCCAAAATTTTAAGCGACATGTCTTATTTATGGGAACTCTAAGTAGTTGCGATGTGTGATCAGAAAGGATGAGATCTATAATTTCAGCCTTGCATCCTGTTTGCAAGTTATGCGCGAAATTATCGATACATGAGTTACTACTAAGCCTAGTTGGTTGATTTATTTCTAACGTCAAGTTATAGCTCAGTAGAAAATTCTCTAATTCTAAAGTAGTCCTGTTCCTTTTTAATACATCAATATTTAAATCGCCACATAAAACATTTTTTTTCCTATTTAATAAACATAACCTCCTCAATACGATGTCAAGCTTGTCGTAAAATGTCAAATAATTATATTTAGGAACTCTATAAACACAAATTACAATAATAGAATGAGTTAACATTTCAATACCGCAAATTTCAACAACGCCTGTCACAGAGAGCTTAGCAATATCTGGCAGTTCCATAAATTGATGCCCATTTCTAACTAATATACATGTCCCTCCACGATTTGTTTCGCGACAAAAGATAGCAGCGGGATGGAAACCAGGAAGATATATTAAACTTTCATGACCAGAAGTAACAAAATGTTCAGTTATACATAGAATGTCTATAATTGTTCCTTGGTTTTCAAGGTCATTTAATTTAATTGTTAATAAGTCCGATTTATTCAGTAAACCGGCGATATTTTGGTGTAATATATTGAGGGTATTATAGAAAAAACTGCGAGTTTTGCCTCTCTGTAGTAATCCCAGGTGTTGTCTTAAACTCATTGGAGTTGTCATTTGGATGTATTATGTCATTTCTGCATATTTCAATTTCTGTATTGATACTGTCAATATAAATAATCATATTACAAATGTCATTAAAAATTGATTTCATTCCGGAGTAATTTATCATTCCCGTGCGTCTATTGAACATCGTATCATCATATCGTAAATTTCTGTTACTATCCAGGAAATAAGCATGTCCATGAGTAGCTGTATCTAAATACAATAAGTTATTGAACATTTCCACTCTCGAATTGTACAAATAGTTATTAGTGAAAAATTTGTACGTTGGTGTACATATAATTATGTTTATATTTTTGATTTCCTGTAAAACTTGTCTTATAACTAAAATGCTGTCATAGTATTTACACGTGACTTGGAAATCCTCACCGCCTACCAATATGATGCAGTAGTCTAGCATCGTGAAGTTTGCCAGTTTTTCTTTAGCACCTTTCAAGAGACCTTGAATATTACTATGAGGTGTGATGTAATGGCAAAGTTCACATTGCCCCATACTGTTTTCAGCAATGTTAAGCAATTTATTCTTGTTGTCGGTGCTTAAGATGCAAATTTTGCTTTGCTTAAGACTGCTATTGTCAGAATTATGAATACCTTGCTTTATTGGTGTAACAATATTGCCAATATTTACATCTGTTTGTGTTTGTTTGCATTCATTTTCCATTCTAAGTTGTTTATTGCAACAAGCTGTCGATTTTTGCTGCTTTAGGTTTTCTGACGTATAAGCCGCATGACTGCTGGTTTGAGTTTCCTTATTCGTTGTTTGTATTTGCAACGTGGATTTATGTCCCAAAGTTTTTTTTACTGGGGTAGATGTTAGGCTACTCGCATGAACTTTTGTGTTTAGAACCTTTCTTTTAGGTCCTGGAGTGACACACTTGGCTTCTCCTATATCAACCTTCTTATATAATTCTATGATACGATTACATTTATCGAGATCTGACTTTAAGTTTTGATTCTCACAGAGCAAGTTGTCAACTTCCTGATTCGCACTTTGCAACTCAATTCTTAAATCATTTATCACTTCCTGTAGCGCCGCGATGGTTTCATCGTCTTGTTGTGAAGTTTCTGGCATACTCATAACAGTAGCATCGAAAAGTGATGTTTCGGAGAAAGAGGTAGACTGGATTTGTTTTTTTCTTATTGTGATGTTTTCATCCCCCATATTCTGTTTTTTTTTTTTAACAGTGCAATAGCGTATGTTAACAGTACGGCAATTTACCGCGTTATGATCTGGAACGCGCCCACCGGTTTTATAATTGTTGTAGTAGGGTAGGATGTTGATATCCCTTTAATATAGGTATTGTACTTTCAGTCACTTTTCCCAGGATTTTAGCACTGTTTCATATTACTGTTGTCAGTGAAATAAGTAGGGTAATCTTTACTATTAGATATTAACGTTTTTTGTTGAAACGACATAAAAGATTAATTGAGAAATTGTACACTAACGCCCATTCTTGTTCTACTATTCACCACTAGATGGCGTTATTTATGGCTTTATTTATACTCGGCTTATTTTTTTACATCTGCAACCCCAGAATTAATGTCACTTAGTTTTAATTTAGTTGATCTTTTCGCCACTGGAGGCGTTAGTAGGGGTACAAAGATCACTTTTTAAATAATATATTTTCTAGCAACGGCTTGACAATTATCCATCACTGAATAATTTCACTGTTTGGTTCAATTTTGTCACACTGGGATATTCTTTTTAGTTATAAATATACTTGCAATATACTTTATTGTTCATATAAAACACTTATTCCTTAAATTCACCGTTTCGTAAAAAAACTGGTCTGTAGGAGGAACCGTTTTTACCGAACACTTATTTATGAGTATTACTTAGTTTTAAAAGTCACAAACACTGTCACTTATGTAGTCCTATATTTGCTATACAGTTATGAATAGTATCAGCCTGTGAGACTTTTGTTTGTTTATTAATTTAATTTAATTACGCGGGCGATGTTTACTGCGCCAGTGTTGCCACAGAAAATCGCGACATTTATAATAATAAATCCATACTATTATTATAAATGCGAAAGTATCTCTGTCTGTCTGTCTGTCCGGCTTTCACGCCAAAACTACTGAACCGATTGTAATGAAATTTGGTAGTCTAAAGCCTGAGAAAGGACATAGGCTATATAACATTCCGCTATGACCAATAGGAGCAGAGCAGTAACAAAAAATGTTGCGAAAACGGGAGCAAACGTGGACGTACACATTGTTCCCATTATTTTAACAGGCGCTTATTTTATATTAACACGCGGACGGAGTCACGGGCAGCAGCTAGTTAGTAATAAATACTTTTTCATTAACACTATTGTTTTTATTATATCTACCTAAACGTACCTACCCATTGCTTTTCTCAAACAAACTATACTCGGTATTCAAACCGAGTTATTCAGCCAAGTACGAGTATCAAAAACCCCGCCGAGTAACCTGAGTACCGAGTATCAACCGAGTACTCGGTACATCTCTACTAGATAATAAATATAACGCTTCGAAATGATATTTATATAAGCCATACAAATTCTTTCAGCCATTATGACAGTAATAGAAATAATAACATCTATCTAAGATGTTATTGTGGTCTAATATTATTATGAAAACGCTAGTAAATAGTTAGGTACTGGGTGGGGATGATATATGTGGGCAATAATAAAAAAGTAAATGTAGTTTGTATACAGGCTGTTTGGCAGAAGAAAATACACATTTTTTGTAGGATTGGGGATGTCATTTGTTGGACCCAAAATTGTTTTGATATTGATTTGCGGATGGGAAATCATCAAATGATCTCTAGTCGGGAGCTACACTAGCGGGAGAGGTCAGTCAATGATTTTCCGCAAAAAAGAGCTTGTTGTTTGATATTGGGTATTATCTGCATTGTATGTACATACATTTATATGCCGCCCTGTCTATACAGAGTGGTGCTGACAATACGACAATAAATTAAACATCGTGTAGCTCAACAAATTCTCAATCTACGCATAAAAAATCATATAAATATATGCATTAGTTTAGTCACAGGAAATCATTTTTCACATTTTCTACATGGTGTACATGATGATAAGGAAGCGCTTACAGGTTAATAACCGCCGCATCTAGCGGTACTGAACTTTAAAAATAAGGGCGCCAAAAAGCAAGTCGATACAGGACCGCGCTGTCACCGATCAGGTCATTGAACCAATATTTTAAAGGGTGTTCTATTCCGTTTGCAATTTTATTGCGATTTAGTTTGAAATTTTAATTTTTTATTTCTGATACTAAGTTTTTGCTATGGTTTAGGATTTTTCTTATGAACCAGCATAGTCTGTGTTTTCATTTATTGTCGTATTATCAGCACCACTCTATATAAATGTATGTTCATTGTAGATAACACCAAAAATATTAGGTTCCAAAATCACCATCATTTGCCTAGTTTTTTCCCATTCACGTAGGGGTCAGCTTCCAGTCTGACCGGATTCAGTTACCAGTATTTTACATCGGGCGACTGCCCAACTGACCTGACTGAACTACCTACTGGATAATACGATTCCCGTTGATAAGACTGGTTTTCAGACTTTCGGTAATAAACTACAACCTGTATATGTAATATCATTATCTTTGAATGACAATAAACAATTTATTCACAATAGGATGTGGGTTCCAAGAATCAATATACAAACATAAAAATCTTTCTTATTTTCTTAGGAAGAATCCGAGATAAGAGTAACTTGATACACAAACTCTTGCCGCCAAGTGATTCGTCGTGTTCCGGCATGATGTCTGATAAAGCCGTACGGAGGACGGGTCTGACTCTGAGCAGTTGTGTTGCGATGTGTGCCGGGTATGATGCGTCAAATGTTGTTGTGTCGGGAATTTTGTCGTAGAGGGTCTTCAGAGCAATCTCTCTCTGGCGCAGTATCGTTAGTCGTGTTGTTGGGTTTAACATTGCATCACCTCGCTCGACTGCCATCTTTCTACCTATTCACACAGTTTTTTTTTTTTTAATTAAATGGGCTCTTAATAAACCAGCGGGCTTAGAATAGTACCGTCCCATGTCTTCTCGTGGGTGTCGTAAGAAGCGACTAAGGGAACTTCCACCAGGGAAGCGGGCAGCAGCGCTTCTCCTGTGAAATAACAAATTGCTAAAATTCTCAACCCGCCTGCCAACTGTGGGGTTTATAACAAACCCCCCCAATGAACCCATGGGACAGGCCTTTGTAAGAAGAAGGATAAACTAGCGCGCTGTACCATCGACGATTGCATCACTCCTTACTATCAGGCGGGATTGCGGTCAAGTACTAGTTTATAATATAACTAGCTTTCCGCTCGCGGCTTCGCCCGCGTGGAACTCGGTTATATCGCGCTTTTCAGATTTCCCTCGGGAACATAATTTTTTTTTCAATAAATGGTAGCTTGTATCCTTTCTCAGGGTCTAAAGATTGTCTGTGCCAAATTTCAAAATCGGTTGAGAGGTTTAAGCGGGAAAGCGTAACAGATAGACAGACGAGAGTTACTTTCGCATTTATAATATTAGTATGGATTATTAAAAAAAGAGACTATTTAACGTCCAAAATGTCACCTTTCATAAGCCACAAAACACGAGAATCTGTTAAATATCACATTATAAATGCAAGTTAATTTACTATCCCAGATTATCAGTACACAATTTCCCACAATCCCGCTAGCTTATTTCCTACTCGTCTTCAATACAAACCACACTAGATCCAGAGCTTAGTGCCACAGTGACGAGAATGTGGTCGACAGTGAGTGTCGGGTTAAGTCTCATAAAGGAGGATATATTTTGTTCTCTGTATGAAGGGGCATGTAGTGCTAAAAGGAAGAAGATTTTTTTTGGAATGGGGATCATCATCATCATCAAACTTTTTATCGTCCCACTGCTGGGCACAGGTCTCCTGTCATACAGAGAAGGATTGAGCGTAATTACCACGCTTTCTCAATGCGGGTTGGTGATTTCAGACTTAAAGTCCAGGTTTCCTCAAGATGTTTTCCTTCACCTTCAGTCACTGGTGTCCAAGATATACTTAGAAAGTACATATAACGTTAGAAAAGTTACATTGGTACTTGCCTGCCCTGAAATCGAACCCACGCACTCATACTTAAGAGGCTGGTGTTTTAACCACTAGGCCACCATGACATGGAATGGGGATATAAGTACATAATTGGGTTTTGTCCTAAAAATAATTTAATGTCCATCAGAAAGATTTACAAAAAATATTGAACACGTATTTTTTATTTTTTCTTTCATTCAAATACAGACTACTAATCTATTCTAATATATAAAGCTGAAGAGTTTGTTTGTTTATTTGAACGCGCTGATTTCAGGAACTACTGGCCCGATTTTAAATTGTTTTTGCGTTGAATAGCCCATTAACCCAGGAAGGTTTTAGGCTATATGTATAACATCACGGTGCGACCAATAGGAGCCGAGCATAACTAACTCCACGCGAACGAAGTCGCTGGCGGCCGCTAGTAGTATACATATAACCAGGAATGACAGACAGAATAATTTATCCATAATAATATTATAAATGCGAAAGTAACTCTGTCTGTCTGTCTGTCGGTCTGTCTGTCTGTCTGTTACGCTTTCCCGCTTAAACCTCTCAACCGATTTTGATGAAATTTGGCACAGACAATCTTTGGACCCTGAGAAAGAACATAGGCTACCTTTTATCCCGGAAAAGTATGATGTTCCCGAGGGAAATCTAAAAAGCGCGATATAACCGAACTCCACGCGGGCGAAGCCGCGGGCGGAAAGCTAGTATTTTATATAAAAGTAATCCTTGACAAACTTATGATATTATTATGTTAAAAAATATAAAAAACATTTTTGGTTTTTAAATATGAAAGTTATCCATACTAATATTATAAATGTGAAAGTAACTCTGTCTGTCTGTCTGTCTGTTACGCTTTCCCGCTTTAACCTCTCAACCGATTTTGATGAAATTTGGCACAGACAATCTTTGGACCCTGAGAAAGAACATAGGCTACCTTTTATCCCAGAAAAATATGATGTTCCCGAGGGAAATCTAAAAAGCGCGATATAACCGAACTCCACGCGGGCGAAGCCGCGGGCGGAAAGCTAGTATTATAAATGCGAAAGTAACTCTGTTTGTCTGTCTGTCGGTCTGTCTGTCTGTCTGTCTGTCTGTTACGCTTTCCCGCTTAAACCTCTCAACCGATTTTGATGAAATTTGGCACAGATAATCTTTAGACCCCGAGAAAGAACATAGGCTACCTTTTATCCCGGAAAAATTTAATGTTCCCGAGGGAAATCTAAAAAGCGCGATATAACCGAACTCCACGCGGGCGAAGCCGCGGGCGGAAAGCTAGTATCTCAATATTCACAAGGGTTCGAAACTTAATTATGCGAGTAAAATGGTGAGGCGTAACTAATAACAGATTTTTGAATGATTTCAGTCACGGTGGCCAATTTCAGAGGAGATTAGATGCAGTAATCCGACACGACTAGGGAGCGACCAGGCACCGGACCAACGGCTTAACGTACAAATCATTGTTTTGTCTATGTGAGTTTATATGTTTGTAACTGTTCCCATGATACAGGAATAAAACTGGGAAAGCCACCCAGGAAGTCACGCTCAACCAAAAGGATGTAGCGGTTCCTACATTCGCCAAAAATAAACAACGCGTCATACTGACGTAACACGATTTCTACATCTCGCAATCAGAGTTTACCGTGCAACTAGCATGTATACAACTTCCCAATTTCAACCGTTGCATTGGGCAAATGCCCACCAGACGGGTGTTGTCTGGCGGGCACTTACTGATGAGGCTGAGGGTGGTGACCAGGTATGCGCTTCATGCTTGTGGTCAGGATACCCGTTGAAGCCGTTGGTGCTGGCTGGCTGAGTGATTCGCCGATGATGCTTGCGGGAGTGATGATGATGAAGTCACGCTGAAGTTGTTGCACGAAGGCTGCGCTGACGTTCATGCTCGGGGTCATTAGTTTGGAGGCATGAGGAACGGGGTCTTAAGTTCACTCATCCTCCATAGAAAAGGGAGGATCCTCCGACCAGACGGGTGTTATGTCTGGCGGGTACTTACCCAACGGTTGAAATTGGGAAGTTGTATGTATGCTAGTTGCACGGTAAACTCTGATTGCGAGATGTAGAATTCGTGTTACGTCAGTATGACGCATTGTTTATTTTTGGCGTTTGTACGTATCGCTACAAGACCAACGAAGCAGTTAATAGTGATAAACAGATCATGTATCTTGATTTGGCTCGCAAGGTTGTTGAAATGAAGGATGTTGTTTCAGCGTTCATTGTGTCGATAGTCGTGACTACCAAAGGATTTATAGCCAAAGTCTCAATCAACATTGAGACTTAAGAGGGAACTCTAGTGATGCTTTCTCTATACAAACGTATTCCGTTGTTTTATTCGTGGATAATGCTTTTAGAGCATTTTTTTTCTACAATTTTACGTGCGTTGATTGTACGTGCCCCTATCATCTGATTTTTTTCCGAAAGTTAATTCATAAAAGAAATACGATGCTTCAAAATCGCGAAAAAACGTGATAAGTTTTTGACAAAAAAGGAAATAATAGAAGTGTAGGTATACTTTTCGTCTAAATTTTCCACTTAGTTTTTTATTGAGTGAATAGGCTCTTGATAAACTAGCGTGCTGTATCATCAATGATTGCATCAGGAGGGATTGCGGTCAAGCACTCGTGTAAAATTATAAAAAAAAAATGTACATGAAAACCTCGCTTACTCTCCCCTTACTCTCTCCTTTCCCTTAGTATTCCACCCAAAGGTTGTCTGTAAAAGATCGCTCTTAGCGATAAGACCGCCCATTGTCACTCTTTTTAAAATCTTCATAATTATCTTCTGTAATTTATATGGTGTACATAATAAAGAGTATTCTATTCCCTTCAGTACAAAGCTGGGGTGGCCGACTGATAACAGCTACAATTTACAAATTGTAGATCGTGTCCCACCAATGGAAATATTTTGCTTATATAACAATGAAACCTTTTAAGACAATATACGGAAGAAGACATCCATTTTGTTGACGGTACGCCTCTAAGGGTAACAGAATGGATGGGTAACCATTTGGAAACGGGGAGATTGTTATTTTATAAAGTGCTGAAGGGATTAAGTAAAAGGATTGGAGAGCGTAATGCTCAAGAGATGACAAATGTTTTGCGTTTATATGATAGAGTAGAAGTTTAAAAATCAGACATGCAGTCTTAAGAGGGAACTCTAGTGGTGCTTTCTCCATACAAACGTATTCCGCTGTTTTCTTCGTGGATAATGATTTTATAGCAATTACTTTTTTTATACAATTTTACACCGTGATTACCACCGTGTTCTTTGGTTTTGCATATTCGTTTTTGACACCG
This sequence comes from Sesamia nonagrioides, assembly GCA_017933935.1. NCBI lineage: Eukaryota > Metazoa > Arthropoda > Insecta > Lepidoptera > Noctuidae > Sesamia > Sesamia nonagrioides. The sequence continues at coordinate 1,322,464 of JADWQK010001879.1, forward strand.
ACTTCCGAAATTAGTTATTTTTCACTTTGTAGTGCTTTTTGGAAGTCGGTTGTTTTTTTGTAAAAAAGTTTTTATTTTACATTTTTTAGTTGTTAAAAGTAGGTACTATGTATTCAGTTGTATCCGGTCAGACTGGAAGCTGACGCAAATATAGTTGGGAAACAACGTAATTTTCTTTACTTTAATTTTTCCCCGTAAGTATTCTCTCAACTGCCTATGGTCTTCATCATCAAATTTACCGCAGACCATTATTTTAACCCAATGGGTGCAAAGGTCTCATCAATATAAATGAATTAAGTCCAACCACAAAGTAGCTACTGTAAACCGTTGAGGAGTTCCCGGAACTGGCCTCTGTCTTCGTCATCAGAGCTCTTATGACAGTCACAACTCATCTAGGTGTAAAGTTCTTATCAATACAAATTAATCGAGCCCAAACACAAGGTAGCCGCTGTGAATTGTTGAGGAGTTCTTTCGACTGTCTCCCGGCTCCATCATCAGATCTACTCCAGGCCTTTATTAAATTGTAGTGCTTTAAAATACTTAATGAAAATGCTAAGAAATGCACTAGTCGCAAAAAAAAAAAGCATATATACCTACGGTCGAATTGAGTAACCTCCTCCTTTTTGAAGTCGGTTAAAAAAAAGAAAATAATAGAAGCATAGGCTCTAAATTACGACATATACCTAGTGCCATAATACTTCTTATACTGCATAGAATCTATAAAACCCTGCGACTGATGGATAGTGAACTGATATTATCCAGGTTCAGTTTTCCTTTATGGTCGGAAAATGTTGCGAGAAAAGCTTTGAGTTGAATGTAAATGGCTACAAGATTAGGGGGATACTACAAAGACACGATGGATGGACTGTCCGAAATATTATATCGCTACAAAGCGTGTTACTACCGAGATGACAACTTATAGAAAAGTAGGGAAGAAAAGGACATGTTTCGTCGACCCCAAATAATTTGGGATTACGGCAGGAGACTTATGATGATGGAGTCGGTATCTTAATAACTACAGTTAATTTGTTAAAGTAAGAAAGAAATATTGTTTATTCCGCACAAACAAAACACAGATTACAAGTAAATAACAATAAAAAAACAGTGTCAAAAGCCTCGTACCCAATGAAGAAAACTTATAAACAATGCCAGGTTCATAGACAACACACTCTATTTGTCAATTGACATTGACAGTTCACAAAACACCTGTCCGTGAAAGGGTTTCTGCTACAGTATTGCAGAAAATAGTCGATAAATAGTCGCTTTTGTTGTCTGTAGTGCGATAGAGACGAACAAATAGAGTTTTCATCCCACCATCTCGGAAAGAGTATTTTTAATCTTCAATATCTGACTGGAAAAGCCGTTTTTATTCTCTAGAGGATAAAGTAAATTGAATTTAGAACATCGTGTGCACTAAGTTTGTAAATTAAAAAAAAACATTAAACCTATTTACTGTTACCTCTATGGTGCCGAATATATCATACAACTTTTTTTTAATTTGTTAAAAACTCAGACTCGGAACCTTCTTGGTGTTCTTTTTTCAATTTTCTTTGTACGCGGTTCTTTACGCGGCATTTTTTCACGTCATTGTTAAACCTTATATTAAAAAAAAGAAACTTGAAAACAAGTGAAAAACTAAAATGAGTGATTCTAGCGACGAGGAAGTTTGTTTGACGCCAACAGAATTGACTGAAACTGTTAATAATGCGCAAATGAGCTTTCTACCGCAACAATCACGCGAGAAGTATTTAAAACAGTACGATATGTTCAACACGTGGCGACTAGCAAAAGGAGCCAAAACTTTCTCAGAAAACGTTTTGCTGGCATATTTTATAGAATTATCCGAGAACAAGAAAGCAAGCACTCTATGGAGTACGTATTCGATGCTAAAAGCAACAATAAAGATGAAAAAAGACATACATACCGATACCTATCCTAAATTAGTAGCATTTTTAAAAAGAGCCTCATCTGGTCATCATCCAAAAAAATCGAAGGTTTTCACCGTATCTGATATTGAAAAGTTTCTTAACGAAGCACCCGATTCCGTATATTTGGCGGCAAAAGTAAGTCAGTTGCACATTCAGTATCTACTTAAGTACATATATTAATCTCAATTAAATAGTATACTTAGTAAATGTTGATAGGCATAATTATGCGTTCATATAAATTTTATTCATTTATCTACTACAATACTCTTTACATTGCAGGTTGTTCTTATTATTGGAATAAACGGAGCATGACGAACTAATGAACTAACAAAACTTAATGTCAAAAACATTGAGAAACATTCAGATGACTTACTATTAATTAATTTACCTAATACAAAGACAAAAAGAGACCGCAACTTTGTCATTCGCAAGGAATACGTAACGATTGTTGAGAAATATCAAGCCTTACGGCCGCCTAACACTCCAATCAATCGTTTTTTTCTACAGTATCGCAATGGAAAGTGTGTTAGACAGCCTATGGGTACTAATAAAATTGGCAGTATCCCACGAGAAATAGCAACATTTCTTGAACTTCCAGAACCCCTGTTGTACACGGGTCATTGTTTCCGACGAACTTCAGCCACACTTTTGGCTGATTCCGGAGCTGATCTCCTGTCCCTTAAGCGCCACGGAGGCTGGAAGACCAATGCAGTTGTAGAGGGATACATAGAGGATTCCATCCAAAATAAGTCTAAAATATGTGAAGGCATCGTAGGAGCCATTACACTGAAATAGCCTCAATCGGAAACTTGGACTGGCCCTTCTACAGCAAAAATAAGCCGTTATGAAACACCTAACCATCTCCCTCTCTCTCCAACATTCACGCCAAGGGAATCCGATGAATCGGTACAACTATTAAGTATGACAGACAGTTTACCGAAAAACAGTACACAAGTGACTAACACCAATATTACAGTACCAAACAAAAATATTACACTCAATTTAAATAACTGTTGCAACGTTACTTTAAAATTTTCTTAATTATACTTTAGTATTATTTTATTATAATTTAAAGATTATTCTGTAATACTTAGCTGTCATAATGTAGTAATTAATACCTAAACTGAAATAAAAGTGTACCTATCTTGTGATTGTAAACATTTTTTTATTGCATTTAGTCATTTCCTCGCTGAGGTGGAATGAAAAGTTACGTGTTGCACTCGAGTGCAAAGATTTTTCACCTCGTGTCCTTTTGATTCCCTCGCTAACGCTCAGGATTCTAATTTTGAATCACTCGCTGCGCTCGTGATTCAATTTTAGAATCCTTCGCTTGCTCGGTCATCAAAATTGAACACGCGGTTAAAAAGCAACTTTGCACTCTTGTATAACAAATAACTATTGTGTTTTAAGCGGGAAACAAAAGGCTATTGGTAAACTACTTTTGAAATTCGAATACAGTAAAATTGTGTTTCTATTTTTGAAGTAATATATATAGTAAGAAGTAATATATATATATATAGTATTTTTTCAGTAATATTTTATGTCGGAAAGCCATTTTTTTATTTCTTTTTAAAAGTGAAATAGAGTAATGCTTTTATCTAAAGTTTGTTACTAATGTACTTACACAAATATTTATCTTTTTTTATAATAAATTATGAACTAGTTTTTGACCGCAATCCCACCTAATGGTAAGCAGTGATGCATTCGTTGATGGTAAAGCGCGCTAGTTTATGAAGAGCCTATTCACTCAACGAAACTGAATGACTATGAAGGAAGACGGCAGTTGAGCGAGGTGATGCAATGTTAAACCCAACAACATGACCAACGATGCTGCACCAAAGGGAGATTGATCTGGAAACCCTTCAATACCAAACGCCTGACACAACAAAATTTAGCGTATCGTACCCGGCACACATGGCAACAAAACTACTCAGACCTGTCCTCCATACGGCTTCACCAGACATCATGCCGGAACACGGCGATTCGATCAAGGTCGAGCTATACATACGAACTACTACTTCTAAGGTCGAGCTATAGAAACGACCTACTGCTTCTAAGGTCGAGCTATACATAGGACTTAATGCTTCTAAGATCGAACTATACAATATACATACGACCTACTGCTTCTAAGGTCGAGCTATACATACGACTTACTACTTCTAAGGTCGAGCTATACATACGACCTACTGCTTCTAAGGTCGATCTATACATACGCCCTACTGCTTCTAATGTCGAGCTATACATATGACCTTAAACGACCCACTGCTTTAAAAGTCGAGCTATACATACGACCTTATGTTTCTAAGGCCTTATATTAGTAAGGATTTAAACTTTTGCGGATTTAAGGCCTCAGGTATTCTTCACAAGTCTACCAAGATTAGTGAAGAGATCATATGGCAAGTGCTTTAGATAAGAGAAATACAGATAATATAACGTAAATCAGCCTTTAATGTTCTCACTCCTGGGACACAGGCCTCCTCTCGTTGAGAGGGATTGGACCGTAATCCACCAAGCGGGCCCAGTGCGGGTTGGTAGATACCACATGTCTTCGAAGGTTTCGACTCTAGGACATGCCGGTTTCCTCACGATGATTTCCTTCACCGTTTTGAGAGTGGTGATGAAATATTTTACACAAAGTACCTTACGACCTACAATACCACTTGTAAGTCGTGGTCGATGCCACGAGAGCACCGCAGTTCTCACACTTATACGTACAGATTACAGCAGATGAAGCTACTACAATCTGTCAGATTTTTTTATTAGATTTCCAATTTTAACTCTGAAGCTTTAAGGCTCAAAGTTGATTAGGAATATTAGACAGTTACAGGTAGCATACTATTACTATAGCAAAACTTACCGTTAATTTTGGTGACGCAATCAGAATTGTTAAAATAATAATTATTGCCAGTGTTCTTATCATGTGGGTGCATTATATAGCTCTCTTTTTCCTCGAACTTGAACGACTCACATTTTTCGTCTTTGACATGCCTTGTGACCCGACTCTTTGTCTCCATACCACTGGGATCAAAACTCCTGATCCTCGAATTCCTCATTAATATATTACTTTTATGGAAATCTAGATTTCGTGCCTGAATATCAATGGCTTTGTTTGTGTTCTTAGGTTTAAATTCGTCTAGATTTTCGTTGTAATTAATGTGTTTTTTACTGGTCCAACGACTTAGTGAGTCATACTGTGGTATACTCATTTTGCTTCTTGGTCTTCTGTCATAATCAGCTGCTTGTTCCGAGGTCAGCCTGATGGTTGAGCAAACTGAAACAAAGAAAAACAATTTAAAAACAACCGTTATCAGAACAAAAGTTACCGGTGACAACATATGGATCTGAAACGTGGTCCCTCAGTATGGGCCTCATAAGAAAGCTCAAGGTCGCACAGAGAGCTATGGAGAGGGCTATGCTAGGTGTTTCTCTAAGTGATCGAATCAGGAATGAGAAAACTGCTATTGCCGACTAAGCAATACTTTTTTAATATTATTTAGAACCTTTTTTTATAACATTATTGTTTTATATATGTTTTCTTTTTATTTTGAAAATGACATATGATTGTAAAAGAAGAATAAAAAATTGCTAGCTGGAGTCTGTTCGTTTTTACATAATTTCAACGAATTAATTAATTTAAAGATTCAGGCAGCAATATTTGGTCCTTCGACAACAAGTAACCAGCACGTAAACGTTGTAAAAATATAAAACAATGGTTGTGACAAGGTCACAAGTAAAATTGACCCAAGAACCATCGGAGCAAGCCCTGGCAGAAATGCCGAGCGGAGACCAACCTCACGGTGAGCAAACTCAGCTAGTAGGTACCTCGCAGTTAGCCCACAGTAGCCACAGTGCACGCACGCACTCCATCCGTACACAATCAAGCCGCTCCTCCATGGTAATCGCTGCGCGCAAGGCCGCCGCGGAAGCAGAGCACATGCGGCGCATTGCGCAATTAGAAATCGCGCTAGAAAGAAAATGGAGCTAGAGCGTAAAGCTGCCGAAGCTCAATACCAGGCAGAGATTGCCGCAATCGAGGCAGACAGCCGACACGGTTCCCGCAGTGGACGTAGTCACAGTAGCGTGGAACAGTGGGTAGAAAGCGCTGCTGCTTCCATAAAATCACTCCCGGATCTAAATCTCGGCTTGACGTCCAAGAACGGACGCGAGGTAGGGCCTATTAATCAAGTTTTGTGTCCTCAGGACCCACTGCATCAGAATGTCGTACCCTCTTCACAGAGTATTGCAGCGCATAGTCCTGCTCAGTTGCCTCGGCACGATATTAGCCGGGGTAACGGGACCGCTGCCATGGATACTCGAGGGGAAAATTTAATTGGAGTGACGCAATTGGTTCAAGAATTGAGGACGCTGACGAACAACGGCACTATTAATAAAACTTTTATAAAATTGCCGGTCTTTGAGGGCAAATCTCCTTTAGATTGGTTAATGTTTAAACGTGCCTTCCTGGACACTGTAGGGTCTTTTACAGATGCTGAAAATCTCGCACGCTTAAACCAGGCTATAAAGGGCGCTGCGCGCGAGGCGGTGAGTATGCTACTCGTGATGGCACCTAATGCTGTAGATATTATAGAAGCTCTAGACCGGCGTTTCGGACGGCCCGAACAAATCGTAATGAAGGAGATTAACGCTATCCGAGCCCTTCCTAAACTTGGGCAGGAGGAAAGTGGTTTAATTATTTTCGCCACTCGTGTGCGCAATTGTGTGGCGGTGACTAAGTTGCTGTACCATACTGATTATTTACGTTCTCCAGAACTGTTTGGTGCACTGCTTAATAAACTCACACCGCTGCTGCGTGCATGGTGGTTGGATTTCGCAGTTAGCCACGAGCATGGGAATCAGGCTCGGGTCGAACTGCTATCTGATTTCCTAAACCATGAAGTCGATCTCGTGTTGAAGTTCGGTGCGGTGTTCGACAACCTCGCACCGGACTCATCTTCAGCAGCTCCACAGAGGCAACGGGCACACGCGGTTTCGTAATCGGTGGCTGATTTACCTAAGCCTGAAAAATCATTTACTGTAAAAAAATCATCTTGTTTATTTTGTAAAAATAATAATCATCAGCTTGACAGTTGTCAAAAATTTTCATCTTTGACAGCCGATGACAAATGGAGTTTTATCAAAGAGAATAAGGTTTGTCATCGTTGTCTCCAAAAAGGCTCACATAATTATAAGTTTTGTAACAGAAATAAAACTCTTTGTTCGATAACGGGTTGCAATCTTAAACATCATACTTTGTTGCATAATGATAATTTTGTTTCGTCAATGCACCTAGTCAAAGAAGTCTCACCCGATCCTACAGTTTCAGCTACTAATAATGATCACGTACTGGTAGCTAGCAATAATATTAGGCAGGTTTCTTCCCTTAGTCCATTATTAAAGGTGGTAGCTGTTACTATCTCCGGGCCAGCTGGATGTATCGACACGTTTGCTCTTTTAGACGACGGGTCGACAGCGACCTTTATAGACGCGGAGATAGCCTCGCAAATAGGAGCCGTGGGTCCTGAGGGCAGCTTTCATTTGGATTGTGTAGGAGGATTATCGAGAGATGGTACAGTGCAGCATCTAGATTTCGAAATAAAGGGTCGGTCAGCTTCACAAAAGTTTTTAATTAAGCAGGCAAGGTCAATTAAGAACTTGGGTCTTCTAAGCCAATCAGCTACATGCAGCAGTCTATCTACATACCCGTACTTGTCTGATTTGGCTGACGATCTATGTTATGATAAAGCTAGGCCTACAATATTAATTGGAATTGACAATTGGCACCTTATTACTGCCTCTGAAATAAGAAGGGGTTCACGGACACAGCCTGTTGCTATTCGAACACCTTTAGGCTGGGTAGTATTCGGGTTTACGAGTAGCAGGACGGGATTGGTAGAAACCACCTACCACTTATCGCTGCGCGAACGTGAAAATTCTATGCATGATTTAGAGCTTCTTATTAAAAATCAGTACAAATTAGATGCTTTGGGTATTACAAAGTATGAGCCACGGAGCTCTGACGATCAGCGCGCTCTTCATATTTTGGAGTCTTCAACTCGACGCTTACCAAATGGGCGTTTTCAAGTTGGGTTGTTATGGAAAGCGGACAATGTTGTCGTTCCCAAAAGTTATCCTTTAGCACTTTCTAGGTTTAAAACACTGGAACTAAAAATGTTCAAGGATATCGAGTATGCTAAACGCTACCGTCAACAAATACAACATATGATATCCAAGGGCTACGCTGAAGATTGTACAGGTAAAGTACCTTCAGGCATATGTTGGTATTTACCGCATTTTGGCGTCATTAACCAGAACAAACCCGGGAAGGTTCGTGTGGTTCATGATGCAGCCGCAAAGGTACAAGGTGTATCCCTTAATTCCATGCTCCTTCCAGGTCCTGACCTATTAAAACCTTTACTTGGAATTTTGATACGCTTCAGGGAAGGCAGAGTTGCGTTGACTGCCGATATTAAAGAAATGTTTCCGCAGGTGAAGATACAGGAAAGCGACCGAGATGCTCAACGTTATCTGTGGCGCGATAATCCTAATGAACCTATAAAAACTTACCGCATGTCTTCAATGATTTTCGGTGCCTGCTCAAGCCCTTCGACGGCTAGTTATATCGTTAACCGAAACGCATCAGAATTCCAAGAGGAGTTTCCAAATGCCGTAGACGCTATCAAATCTGACACGTATATGGACGATTACATAAGCAGTGTAGATCTTTCAATTAAGGATGCAGCGCACTTGGTTGCTGCAATTGTTGAAATCCATAAACGTGGAGGATTTGAGATGCGTGGTTGGGTTTCCAATAAACCTGAAGCTCTTCAGAGTTTGCCACCGCAGCTGCTATCCAACCTGTCACTTGTCAGTAGTAGCGTAGATTTAGGTAGCTTAGAATCCACCGTCACTCGCACATTAGGTTTAGTATGGCAACCATATCATGATGTCATAGGATTTAATTCCGGGCTTAAACATTACTCACCTGATCATTTTACAAAACGCGAAGTCTTGTCTCAAGTCATGCGTATTTATGATCCATTAGGTATTTTAGCGCCCATTGTAGTGAGAGGCCGGATATTATTTCAAAATTTGTGGCGGAAGAATCTTGATTGGGACGAGCAACTATCACAATCAGACCAGGCGACTTGGCTCGAATGGTTTGAGAGTCTTAAAATCATCTCAGAACTCAAAATTCCACGTTGCTATAATTTGAATGGTTATACGGATTTGGAACTATACGTATTTTGTGATGCTAGCGAGTTGGCACACGCCGCTGCTGCCTATTGGAGGTTTGTGCTTCCAAAGGGTGACATCAAAGTTGCTCTTATAGCTAGCAAGGCACGTGTCTCTCCTCTCAAGCCGGTATCTATTCCACGTCTAGAATTACAAGGCGCTGTGATAGCTACCCGTCTCGCCACAAAAATTTGCGAAGCTCACCGGTTCAAGCCCAGTCGCCGTGTCTTCTGGTGTGACTCGATGACTGTGTTAGGGTGGTTGAGAAGCAACGCAAGAAATTATAAGCCCTTAGTTGCTCATCGCGTAGGTGAGATCTTAGAGAGCACAAGGGTCAATGATTGGCACTGGGTCCCTACTCATTTTAACGTGGCTGACGACGCCACACGGGGCAAAGCTACTATTGAGTCCCGATGGCTATCAGGCCCAGAATTTCTTTCTTTTCCCCCTTCCGAATGGCCTTCTGAGTCCACGGTCTCAGGATCAACCACTCTAGGGCAGGAAGAGCTCAAGCCATCACTGTCGTCATCTGTCCATTACACAGGATCACGTCAGTTTCCGTTGCCAGTGGTAGCTAATATCACTCATTTTAGTTCATGGATTAGACTGGTGAGGGCAACTGCTAGAGCTCATAAATTCATTGCTCTCATTTTCAAAAATCGGGGCCACGACTTTCAAAATTTTTGGTTTCGGGATATTTGTTCGGCTTTAAATGCGTCTGAGCATAATTTACGGTCTATAACTGCCTCTGCCACTGCTCCTGCGCTATTGTATTCCGAAGATATCATCCGCGCAGAACGGCACATTTTGGGACAAAGCCAGCTCAACGCTTTTGGAGAAGAACTTCTGTGCCTCACACGAGGGCAACCCATTCCCAAGAAAAGTCGTTCAGCTATTTTATCTCCAGTATTAAAAGACGGATTACTGCACCTTGCTGGAAGAACATCTGCAGTTTCAGATAAACTACCGATTATCCTTGATGGAAAGGAGCCAGCAATACGTCTCCTCATTTACCATTATCACGTTAAATTCGCTCATGCCAACACCGAAACTGTCATTAATGAGCTGCGACAAAATTACTGGATTCTCGGAATAAGAAATACAGTGAGGTCGGTGGGCCACAAATGTCAGTTGTGCAAACTTTTAAAAGGCAAAGCCATGCAACCGCCTATGGGAGATCTGCCTATAGAGCGACTCGCCCATCATAGACGTCCCTTTACATTCACAGGCGTGGATTACTTTGGTCCAATAATGGTTTCCATAGGACGTCGACGGGAAAAACGTTGGATTGCACTATTTACGTGCTTAGTCACAAGGGCTATTCACCTCGAAATTGTCCCCAGTTTAACTGCAGATTCGGCCATAATGTGCCTTCGTCGCTTCATCGCTCGTCGTGGTACGCCTAGCGAAATATTTTCTGACAACGGGACGTCGTTCGTTGGAGCCAACCGACAATTGAAAACATTATACGACGCCGCAGTGCCGCAGTTTGCAGCCGACCAAAAAATAGCATGGCGATTCATTCCTCCTTCGGCACCTTTTATGGGCGGAGCATGGGAGCGTTTGATTCGTTCGGTAAAGACAGCTCTCAGGGTAACCTTAAGAGATCGAGCTCCGCGAGAAGAAATTTTAGGTACCCTGTTGGCTGAAGCAGAAGCAATTGTCAACACTCGCCCACTAACCCACGTCTCTCCAGAAAAGAACTATCCGGAGGCACTTACCCCGAATCACTTCCTGTTGGGTGCTTCATCTGGATCGGGATGCAATCTTCCTACTGAAGACCTAAGCGACGCAACGTTAGTTGGTAGGAGCAGTTGGCGGAAGGCCCTTCGCCTTTCTGACCATTTTTGGCGTCGCTGGGTATCCGAGTATCTACCCACATTAGCCCCACGTCGTGTTCCGGGAGCAGAAGTTGAGATCAAGGTTGGTGACCCGGTGCTCATCGGTGATGGAGATTTGCCGAGGGGTACCTGGCCACGGGGCTTGGTCGAGGCTCTGTACCCTGGTCGCGATGGCGTGATTCGTGTGGTGGATATTCGGACCCAAGGGGGGATTTTAAGACGCCCATTAAAAAAGATAGTTCGTTTATAAAAAAAGGGGAGGATATTGCCGACTAAGCAATACTTTTTTAATATTATTTAGAACCTTTTTTTATAACATTATTGTTTTATATATGTTTTCTTTTTATTTTGAATATGACATATGATTGTAAAAGAAGAATAAAAAATTGCTAGCTGGAGTCTGTTCGTTTTTACATAATTTCAACGAATTAATTAATTTAAGGATTCAGGCAGCAATAACTGCAGCGTCATAAGTTTTAGATCGTGGTCCTGGAAACATCGCTTTACCTACTGTATGATAAATTAAAAAAGAAAGGTAACAACAATCACATACGCTGATAAAGAAAACGCTATAGAAGCAGTGAAAACTGGATTAAAAAGGAAAGAAGTTGTAGCTCAGTTTGGGATACATGAGAGTATATTATTAATCGTCATTAAAAAAGAAGCTGAAATCTTGAAGAAACAAAAATGAGGAGAAAGTCTTCAATGTAAAACAGGAAAAATTGCCGAATTCCCTAATTTAGAACAATGTTAATATTATAAAAATAGGAACAAGGGTACATACATACATATGTACATACCTACCTCTATATTAACCTAGGTATCCCTAACATGACCCTTGGTAACTTCCTCCATAACTTACCTTAACCTCTATAACTTAAAATATTTTGTGTTTCCCTTGGACTTTAACTTATCGAGATTCTACTGAATTTGTATGATATACAAGTAGTTTTGTTTCGGGTTTGGCTTTTTTTTTAATAGTTACACGCTTTGCCTGGTAATCTGATTCCGCTTTGAAATCACGCACAATTACATTAAAAACAAATAATAACATAAATAGATATAATCATGTAAAACATTATCAAATAAAATAACTATTTCATTTTTAATCCGATATTAATCTACAAAAGCCTTGTTATACCAATCTATATATCCCGAAAACGTTGTTAACATAATCTGGCATATAATTGTAAATACATTTTATATTTGAACCCTCAATAACCCTTTTTTTTTTTTTTTTTTTTTTTGTTCACCCAGTGGGAATCTCTACCAGACCGTCCTCCGTCTGAGGGTCGACGGAGGGTGTGCCGGGCTCTCACCGGCTAAACCCACTGGAGCGTTCCTCTTCTTGCCTATTGCCGGGGGTACGGGGCCTAGTTTGCATTCACCGCGTCCCCGGCAGGCCTTGACCCGCCGCGCGCGAGTTCGGCGGGTCCCTCTTCCTCCTCTCCTTCCATCAGGTAGGCGTGTAGGAACAGCCACTACACGCCTACTCCGGCCCTAGTGACGGACGTCGGACTCCCCCGGTCCTCGGCCCGTCGGCCTCTCCTTATGGAGGAAGCGGATCGACCTCGGCTTCCCTCCTCCTCCGGCCAGCGCGCCGTCGGCGGGACGGGAGAGTGCTCAGTGCTTCCCTCTCCCGTTCGGCCGTCTCCTTCGCGGAGATTACCTCCTCGCAGAAGGAGACGACCGCGTCCCATGACTCCCCGCTGTCGACCATGGCTCTGACCACGGCCGGCAGCGAGAGGTCGCGCCCGCCGATCGCTGCGGTGAGCGCACGGCGCTGCTCGTCCCATGCGGGACACTCCTCGAGGGTGTGCAGCGCCGTGTCCTCTGCCCCGCCACGGCAGTGATGGCACGCCGGTGTCGGCTCCCGACCGATACGACACAGGTAACTGCCGAAACACCCGGGTCCGGTCAGCACCTGCGTCGCACGGAAGGTGAGCGTCCCATGCCTCTTCGGGTCGATCCACTTCTCCATGCAGGGTCTTACCGCCGCTATGACGGCGTGCCCCGCACTGGGTTGCGCAAGTCTCGCACACCACTCCGCCACCAGGACTTGGCGGGGCTCAGATCGCTTCGCCTCGATAACTCTCGGCAGAAACGATCTTTCGCCCCGCTCTCGGGCCTCCCCGCGCCACTTGTAAAGCGACGCGAGGGCTCTGGCCTCGAGATCCCAGGGCGCCGATCCGGCTAGGAGGCAGGCCGCCTCGTAGGAGATCGTGCGGTATCCTCTTATCACCCTGACTGCCGTCGCTCGCTGCGGCCCGTGAATGACCGCAAAGTTGCGAGGCGTCAGGTGATCCGCCCACACTGGGGCCCCGTAAAGGGCCATTGACCGCACGACTCCTAGGTACAACCTCCGGCACGATGAGTCGGGCCCCCCCAAGTTCGGCAGCAGCCGCGATAGCGCGGCTGCGGCCGTCCTCAGTTTTGGGGCCAGTTGCCGGAAGTGCGGCCCGAAATTCCACCTGCCGTCGAGGACGAGACCGAGATATCTCATCGTCGCCCCGACGGCAATGCGAACGCCTCCTACCTCGATGTGTGAGCCCGCAGGTGGACCCCGCCGAGCCCCGTGGAAGCACAGGGCCTCGGATTTGTTGAGGGCCACCTCCAGGCCCAGACGCCGGATCCTGTGGACCACTTGCGCAGCCCCTGCCGTCGCTAGGATGGCTGCGTCGCGATACGTCCTCCCTCGCGCAGTGACGAGCGTGTCGTCAGCGTAGCACGTGACGACGACGCCGTGGAGGAGCGCGCCACGCAGCACCCAATCGTAACCGATGTTCCACAGGAGTGGGCCTAGAACCGACCCCTGTGGAACACCGCACGTTGTCTCTCGCCGATACCAGCCACCACCGTGACCCGGGTAAATAACCTGCCTCTCTGCAAGGTAGGCCCCGACTGTTTGGCGGAGGTAGGGCGGCACCCCGTGGAATCGGAGCGCCTCCTAATGCAGCTCCAGGGCAGGGTGTTGAACGCGTTGGCGATGTCCAAAGACACCGCCAACACCACCTCGCCCCGAGAGACGGCACTCTCCGCCGCGGCCTTTACGCGCATTATCGCGTCAATTGTGGAGCGCCCTTGGCGGAAGCCGAACTGGCCATCCGCTAGGTCCGGCCCTGTCGTGTTTAGGTGGCGGACGAGGCGGTCTGCAACTACTCTTTCAAAGAGCTTGCCCACCTCGTCCAGCAACACTATGGGCCGGTACGCAGACGGCGAATCCGCCGGGCGCCCCGCCCTTTTCAGCAGGACCAGTTGGCCCGTCTTCCATGGACGGGGAAACTGGCCCCGCTCTAGGCACGCGCTGAAAAGGCCCATCAGTCGAGGCCCGAGAGCCTCCGCGGCCAGGACCCAGGCTCGGCCAGGAATGCCGTCGGGCCCTGGGGCGGTGTTTTTGGCTTGAAGCCGGGACACCGCCGCTCTCAGCTCTCCCCGGGTCACGTCGGGCACGTCGTCGTCGTCGTCTTCCGCGTTGGCGTTGGCGTTGGCGTCAGCGGATCGAGGCGGAACCATGGGCGGCGAGATGTGCTCCGCCCTGACTGGGAAGAGGGCACTCACCACCTCTCGCAGCAGCTCGGGCCGCATACCCTGGGTGAGCGGAGGCGCCCAAGGGCGCAGCTTGTCCCGTACTGCGCGATAAGGACGCCCCCACGGGTCGCGGTCCAGGGCAGCTAGCTGCCGCTCGCGGGCCTCTGCCTTCGCTTTGGCGATAGCCCCCTTCAAAGCCTTCCTCGCTTCGCGGTAAGCCTCGTATAGTTCCGCCTCTCTGGCCTCAGCGTCTGGCGGGCGGCGCTGCCTTCTCCTATGCCGGGCATACTGGCGTCTAGCGGCCACACAGGCGGCACGGAGCCGTTCGATGTCCACCGACCACCAGTGCACCCGGCGCCTAGATGGCTGTTGACGCCGTCTAGGCATCGCCGCATCGCAGACGCTGGTCATGGCCAGCCGGAGCTGCTCGGCCTCCTCGTCGATGTTGACAGGCCTGTCCGGTGTAGTCACCCAGGCCTGGACGATCGCTGCTTCGAGGAGCAGCTCCCGATCCAACTGCTTTAACGCCCAACGCGGACCGATCGAACACGGGTCGGCAGGGCCGGCGCAGGCGCAGGCGCAGTAGGCAGGGCGGAGACGTCAAAGCGAATATATCTATGATCCGACAACGTCTCCACCCCCTCCATAACACGCCAGCCTTGGACACGGCGTGCGAGGGCAGGGCTAGCGAACGTAATGTCCACTATGGAACCGCCCCGCTGGCGCACGCACGTGTACACCGAGCCCTGGTTAAGGACGGCGAGACCGTACTCGACCGCCCACTCTTCCAACTCCTCGCCGCGAGCATCGGTAGTCGGGGAACCCCAGGCGCCTGACTTGGCGTTGAAGTCCCCGAGTACGACCACGGGGCGAGGGTGGTTGCGTCTAACGACAGTGCCCAATTCCTCCAACCATGCCTCAAATTCGGCGAGCGACCTGCTCGGAGAGAAGTAGACCCCGACAATCACTATCTCTCCGAGCAGTACCGAGACGAAGTTCCGTCCTTTGGCGACGGCTTCAAAGGACGGAGTCCCGGCCGATCTTCTCAAGATCATGGCCACCGAGTCGTGGGCGTCGCTCACCCAGTCATCCCTGGGGGGAACCCTCAATAACCCTCCATTGACTTATAAAAGGTTGCTTATCCCCTTGAGATCATACTAAGCTTTCGTAACATTAAGGGCGGTACATTTCATCCCTTGACGAATATAATTCTAAAAATAAATTACCGTGAATGATGTATGCAGATAATATTTCGAGAGAAAATATATTTTACAAAGGGGCTAAATTCACGCTCGAACACATATGGTTTTGTGGCACCCAGCCTTAATTTTTCCACTCCTGGAACACAGGCCTCCTCTCGGTGAGAGGGAGTGGGCCGTAATCTACCACGCGGGCCCAGTGTGAGTTGGTAGATGTCACATGTGTTCCAAGTTCACTCCGCTCCTATTGGTCACAGATCGTGATGTTATATAACCCAAAGCCTGCCTGGATTAATGGGCTATTCAACGCAAAAAGAATTTTTCAAATCGGACTAGCAGTTCCTGAGATAAGAGCGTTCAAATAAACTTTTCAGCTTTATATATTAGTATAGATTTCATAATCAATATGACAGCCCGGAGGCTGATAGCGGACGCGGTAGCAAATGGGTCCGCTGCGCAAGGAGGCGCGGCTTCGATTCCCGCGGAGTGCAAATATTTGTATGCATGAATATGAATATTTGCACTGGTCTTGTCGTGCCTAGGAAAGCACGTTAAGCCGTTAGTCCCGGTTGCCATACGAACATCTAATAGCAGTCGTTACAGGTTGTTGGAGCCCTCAAAAGTCCAACAATTGGTGTAACTGCAATACTTCGACATAGCCTTCGGTTTGTGGAGGTCAGACGGCAGTCACTTCACGGAAAATATCGAAGTTTAGCCAAAAATCAATAGTTAGACTGGTAAAGCGGACCCCAGACTCCAAAACTGAAAAGCTTCGGATGCAAGTGGGATTAACGCCGAGATGATGATGATGATGATGATGATTTCATAATCAACATAATTTATTTTATAATAAGCCTATAACGTTCTCACTCCTGGGACAGAGGCCTCCTTTTGGTGAGAGGAAGTGGACCTTAATTTACCACGAGAACCCAATGCGGGTTGGTAGATGTCAGATGGGTTCGAAGTTTTGGTTCTAAGACACGCCGATTTCCTTTTGTTTTTTTGGTATGTATGGAAAACATCAAATAACCTCTCCCGCTCTGGGCGCAGCGAAAGGGCGTGTCAGACTTTTACTGACCACCCGTGTTCCTTCACTTGTCTTTTCACTAGGGCCACGGTTTCTCTTTTAACCAACCCGCAATCGTTACCTTCGTGACCTTTGATAGGTTTTCGTGGACCCCGTCACGATGTGCTGACATCTGTTTGAGGCGCGCGTGAAACACAACGCGCCGTCGACCCGGGCCTAGTCCTTACCGAGCGGCGAGCTGCCCAGTTCTCGCCGCCCGCAAGCACCTTATGTATGAGCCCACCTTATGTGCTCAATATATAATTTGCGCAATGCGGATTTTATCTGCATTTTCCGTACACCTCAGCCTCACTACTTGAAAAAAAGGAATGTTATGTTATAATTTGTTTTGTTTTTATCTCTAAATCTCACATTTCTTTAAACAAAAACGCAATCTCAACAAATGTAAAACGAAAATACCGTAAATGAAAATCTTACAGGAATTGCAATTCGTTTCATTTCGGCCACGCCAGACCAAACGAGGAGCTACTCCATATCTGTGTAAAATGTAAAAATAATACCAGCTCCGTGTTTTATTATTTTAGCATTCATCCTCCTGCAGGATTCCGAATCAACTTTTCAACGTCCTCGTAAAAAGCGACAGACATTTTGGATTTAAAATGTTAAAATAGCATTACGGTTTTATGAGTTAGGTATTGTGATTTTTATGCTTCATTTTTATAAGGGAATAAGTTTTGATACTTTACATAATAGAGCTTCTCTTTTACATGTATATATTTGTTTATCACGATTATAGCCTACTAGCGGCCGCCAGCGACTTCGTTAGCGTGGAGTTAGTTATGCTTCGCTCCTATTGGTCGCAGCGTGATGTTATATAGCCTAAAGCCTTCCTGGATTAATGGGCTATCCAACGCAAAAGTAGCGCGTTCAAACAAACAATCAAAGTATTCAGCTATTAGTATAGATAATATGAGGCGCGGTGGCCCAGTGGTATCAGCCGCGACTCACAAGTTGTACGTCGTAGGTTCGAACCCCGTCAGGCGCTTTATTTTGTGTAAATTATTTCATCACCACTGCTCTCAAAACGGTGAATGAAAACATCATATCTTAGATGCAAACCTTCGAAGACATGTGACAACCCGCACTGGGTTGGCTGGCTAGTTTAGGCGTAAAAGCGAAACAAACGAACTCACATTTACATTTATAATCCATACTAATATTATAAATGCGAAAGTAACTCTGTCTGTCTGTCTGTCTGTTACGCTTTCCCGCTTAAACCTCTCAACCGATTTTGATGAAATTTAGCACAGACAATCTTTAGACCCTGAGGAAGAACATAGGCTACCTTTTATCCCGAAAAAATTTGATGTTCCCGAGGGAAATCTAAAAAGCGCGATATAACCGAACTCCACGCGGGCGAAGACGCGGGCGGAAAGCACACAATCTTTAGAACCTGGGAAAGGACATAGGCTACCTTTTATCCCGGAAAAATTTGATGTTCCCGAGGGAAATCTAAAAAGCGCGATATAACCGAACTCCACGCGGGCGAAGCCGCGGGCGGAAAGCTAGTCCATACTAATATTATAAATGCGAAAGTAACTCTGTCTGTCTGTCTGTCTGTCTGTCTGACTGTCTGTCTGTCTGTCTGTCTGTCTGTCTGTCTGTTACGCTTTCCCGCTTAAACCTCTCAACCGATTTTGATGAAATTTGGCACAGACAATCTTTAGACACCGAGAAAGAACATAGGCTACCTTTTATCCCGGAAAAATTTGATGTTCCCGAGGGAAACCTAAAAAGCGCGATATAACCGACCTCCACGCGGGCGAAGCCGCGGGCGGAAAGCTAGTCCATACTAATATTATAAATGCGAAAGTAACTCTGTCTGTCTGTCTGTCGGTCTGTCTGTCTGTCTGTCTGTCTGTCTGTCTGTCTGTCTGTTACGCTTTCCCGCTTAAACCTCTCAACCGATTTTGATGAAATTTGGCACAGACAATCTTCAGACCCTGAGAAAGAACATAGGCTACCTTTTATCCCGGAAAAAATTGATGTTCCCGAGGGAAATCTAAAAAGCGCGATATAACCGACCTCCACGCGGGCGAAGCCGCGGGCGGAAAGCTAGTTTTAGTAATAACTTTTAGTTATGCTTTGCTGTCCAAACACTGCACCAAGGCGGCTAAATTCAACAAAATAATTAACAAAATAAACGTTCCGTTTCAAGACAAAATACTCAACGCTAAATTCTGTATACAACTCACAAATTCCGCTAGGAATGCCTTGAGATACTGTGTAACAAATTTTTCAACGCCGAGCCTGACAGTTACTTCAAAATGAGCAATGAATAAATTAGTGTTGACCTCAGGGCGGATCCCCCGGGATATGTTTCAGTGACGATAGAGAAGGGACAGCACTGGGATTAAATGCGCTAATTATGAGATTTTTTTTTGGCGGTTGTTTTTTTTTTTCGTCTTTTGTTGCTTTTTATTCATTAATTGGACGTATAAATTCATTCAAACTAGTACGATACAATTAACGTATATACAAAGTGACACAATGGCCTGTGAATGGTGAGCGACCTTTTAGACAGCCTTTGGATGGAATTCTTAAGGGAAGGAGAGAGAAATAATGTAGGTTGTCGTATAGTACAGTGTACTATTTACATAGATTATACAATAAATATACAACGTGTAACAAAAAGGGTATATACATACCAAGGGCATGGCATCTTTAGATGATATCAAACGATATTGGAAGGATTTTTAAATCCTATCTCTTTATGTTAGGAAGTTATAAGGGAAAACACCGCCCTGATAGGCTACTATTATACTAGTCGCACAGAGATACTGAAGACATTTATCGGATTTTGGTAAGTAACGTGACGGGTAACGAGTAGTTATTAACGTATGTAGTGTGCTGCCACGTTTGTTATGATTTGATTTTAAGAAACACACGAAACCGAATATATGGTACCAATTTTTTGAGTATTTTATTTTGAGTTGAAACCCTCCCGATATCGTTTGATATCATCTAAAGATGCCATGCCCTTGGTATGTATATACCCTTTTTGTTACACGTTGTATATTTATTGTATAATCTATGTAAATAGTACACTGTACTATACGACAACCTACATTATTTCTCTCTCCTTCCCTTAAGAATTCCATCCAAAGGCTGTCTAAAAGGTCGCTCACCATTCACAGGCCATTGTGTCACCCTTTGCAAAATCTTTTTATCTAAGTTCTGTAATCGATATGGTGCACAATATCTATATTATAGAGTACTAGCTTTCCGCCCACGGCTTCGCCCGCGTGGAGTTCGGTTATATCGCGCTTTTTAGATTTCCCTCGGGAACATCAATTTTTTTCGGGATAAAAGGTAGCCTATGTTCTTTCTCAGGGTCTAAAGATTGTCTGTGCCAAATTTCATCAAAATCGGTTGAGAGGTTTAAGCGGGAAAGCGTAACAGACAGACAGACAGACAGACAGAGTTACTTTCGCATTTATAATATTAGTATGGATTCTGTTCTGATTGTGATTTGTTTGGAAGGCAGGCGGGAATAGTTCATTAAAAAAAAAAGCTGCCCCACACGTTTTTATCCCAATAAGTTTCTTATTCTTTTTTACCGGATTCATCGAGGTACTGGAACAATTTGCCCGCAGCCGTGTTTCCATTGAACCACAATTTAAGTGTCTTCAAGGCTAGAGTGAATAGGCTCTTAATAAACTAGCGCGCTTTATCATCAACGATTGCATCGCTGCTTACCGTCAGGCGGGATTGCGGTTAAGTTCTAATTTTTAAAACTAAAAAAAAAACCAGAACTAGCCTGTATGTCATGTCAGTACACAAATAAATAAACTATCTATAAGTTATATCAGTTATAACAGCATGGCGTGCTTTACGAGGCACGGAGGAGTTTCATATATAAAAACAGTCACCCGGACGACTTATATTATCAACACACACCACCCAACACCCACCACCCAACAACAACACCCAATACCCAACACCCAACACCCCACACCCAACACTCAACACCCAACACCCAACACCGACACCCAATACCGACACCCAACACCGACAACACCCAACATACAATAACTCCATGTAAAGTGTCGTATTACAACGTTGCATTTATTAAAATTTACAAAAAAAAAAAAAACATCTGTTATTTGCCGAATCGATACTTTATACTAATATACACACATCAAAAGTGTCTAGGGATCAACATATATTTTTGCAATAACTTTTCTCCTGATTGATATTAATTAAAATTTTCTTTAAGGATTCATCAAATAAAGTGTTTTCGTTTGTCACAGTAACGATAAACCAAGTCACCTTTGCATTAATAAAGAAATTTGCTATTTTCCTAATAAAGGGATATTTGACATTTGAACCACTAACACAAAAGTTCGAAAAAAAGACTGAAATAACAGTTTTCTCTAAAATTTTATTGGGTAACTTAAATAATTAATAATCCGTGTTTCTACCGCGAACACTAACAACACAAGAACATCGGTTTGGCATACTCAAAATGAGTTCATCCAAATCACGCTGTGGAATGGCCGCCCATGTTCGTTGCAACAACAAAAAAGGTCTTCTTGCGACTGGATACCCTCCATATTCGGCAGAGCTCTTCTCTGTAGCATATCCCATGCATGCTCAATCGGGTTCAAGTCTGGCGACTGAGCAGGCCAGGGCAGGACATTGATGTTAGCTGCGGCGAGAGTCTGTCTTACAACTCTTGCGGTGTGCGGTCGTGCATTATCATGCATTAACTGAAATAAGGACCGATTTGCACTTGTAGAGGAACGATGACGTCTGATACAATCGTTTCAGCATAAATTTGAGCGTTGAGGTTGCCTCTGATCCAAATCAACTCAGTTCTTCCGCCGATCCAAATACCCGCCCATACCATGATGGTTCCACCACTATAAGGATGGACTTCCTGGCAGGCTTTTAATCGCCGTTGGCGTCCAGGGGTTCTCCAGTGTCGTATACGTCTTGTATCCGGTCTCATACCAAAACGAGACTCATCAGAAAAGCACACGAAACGCCATTGTTCTTCTGCCCACTTTCTGTGTTCAAGAGCCCATTGATATCGAATCCTACGATTGTGCATTGCTATAGGTGGTACCCGTAGCGGTCTTCGGGAATGAAGGTTCACTTCATGCAAGCGGTTTCTGACCGTTTGGTCGCTAATTAAGTTCCCTGAAGAGTGATGAAGCCTCACGGCTAACATCATGGCGGTTATTGTTGGAGCTCTTCGAGTTAAGATTTGAATGTATCGGTCTTGTCTCCGTGTGGTGCAGCGATACCGTCCTCCATGGCGCTCAGCCACGGTACCAGTGCTTCGGTAACGTGTCCAAAGTCGACTGATAACACTCTGACTTGTATTCAGAGCTTAAGCCACAGTACGTTGCCGGGAACCAGCTTCTATCATTCCCACGGCTCTGAGCATTTCTTCCCTGCTTAAATGACGTCGCCGCTCCATAATAACGTTGGTTTTAATCAGTAGTAGGGAAACAGTAGCACTAATAATGTCTTCAATGCGTTGTATGTTTTATAGGGAAAATATTGACAGCTGATTTTCATCTTTTACTCGAATTTGATTCACAGTTCCTGATTCAAATTATGAAATGCACCAAAAAGGATCCATATAAATTTATAAAATCATAAATTTATTACAAAGCCACATCTCAATCTCAAGAAATCCGCATAAAAATGCTTGATCCCTAGACACTTTTGATGTGTGTATAAAGCTGAAGAGTCTCTTTGTTTATTTGTTTGAACGCGCTAATCTCAGGAACTACTGGTCCGATTTGAAAAATTCTTTTTGCGTTAGATAGCCCATTAATCCAGGAAGGCTTTAGAATATATAACATCACGCTGCGACTAATAGGAGCGGAGCATAACTAACTCCACGCGAACGAAGTCGCTGGCGGCCGCTAGTGTATAATATAAATATTGACGCTCATGATTGTGAACAGTAACATATGCTAAACAAAGTTTTATGTAACCAGATGAATGCTATAATTACTGAAACAATTAAAAAGCCATTCTGTCTCGTGGATCCACGTCCTCGACATAAAGATGGAGGAGGTTACGTATTCGACGCGTATTATTTGTTGAAACTGCGGGATGATTGCGTAACTTCGCATTTTAACAGTTGAACTACATTCGCTGCGCTATATATGGTACTAGCTTTCCGTCCGCGGCTTCCCCGCGTGGAGTTCGATTATATCGCGCTTTTTAGATTTCCCTCGGGAATATCAAATTTTTCCGGGACAAAAGGTAGCCTATGTCCTTTCTCAGGGTCTAAAGATTGTCTGTGCCAAATTTCATCAAAACTGGTTAGAGGTTAAAGCGGGAAAGCGTAGCAGACAGACAGACAGATAGAGTTACTTTCGCATTTATAATATTAGTATGGATTGAGCGGAAACATTTTTGAACATTTTAAAACAATAGATTACGGGGCAAACGGGACAAACGGGGGGTTGTTAACAAAATAAATTTTTTATTTCACAAAAAAAAAACTTTTTTGATAAAAATCAAGGTACTGAATTTAAGTTGCTTAATTGCGTTATCTCTAGCAATGTCCATACTTTCATTTTGATCCCATAGGAATTTTATAGAAATCGGTTCAGTAGTTTGGTTTTTATACCAAAATTACGGGTAAAAAATAAAGTAAACAAAATTACGTCGTTTTCTTGCAGGCCTTTTCCCAACTATGTTGGCGTCAGCGTCTCGTCTGACCGGATTCAGCTAAACAGTACTTGTTACAACGAAAATGTGTAAAATAAAAAAGATTTATAAAAAAAAAAAAATCCACCGACTTCCAAAAAAACACTACAAAGTGTAAAGTAGGTAACTAATTTCTGAAGTCGGTGTCAAAAACGAACATACAAAAAGTCAAAGACACCGACTTCCGAAATTAGTTATTAACCGACTTCAAAAAGGAGGAGGTTACTCAATTCGACCGTATATATGCTTTTTTTATGTTTGTTCGCGCATAACTTCGTCGTTTATGAACCGTTTTTGATCATTCTTTTTCTGTTGGAAAGAAGACGATCCCGCGTCGTGTTTCATGCGCGCCTCAATGAGATGTCAGCACATAGTGACGGGGTCCACGGAGGGCGATGCCTCCTGGGTCAGGGTTGCAGGTTGGTTAAAAAAGAAGCGTGGCCCTGGCGCACAGGCAAGTGAAGGAACACGGGTGGGTTTTAGTCAGTAAAAGTCTGACATGCCCTTCCACTCCGCCCAGAGCGGGAGTCATTCGATGATTTCCGATCCAAAAAAAAGTCTGGCACTAAAGTTTATTTTATTTTTATTTATTCGGAAAAACAAAAAGTGAGATATTAAATTTTATAGAGAGAAATGTATAAAGATAGGAGCAAATGTGTAACCAACAAAATTTTCCACAGAATTTCTAAAATAAGGTACGTATATTTACAAAACCATGTTATTCAATTAAATTAATGTAAAATCTCATTTCGTAATAAGACGAATTATTCTGTGTTGTAAAATGTTTCTATGTTTTTACTTTTTGGGTACTCACTATGTCGTCTCATAAGAAAGCTCAAGGTCGCACAGAGAGCTATCGAGAGGGCTATGCTAGGTGTTTCTCTACGTGATCGAATTAGGAATGAGGAGATCCGTAGAAGAACTAAAGTCGCCGACATAGCCCAGCGGATTAGCTCTCTGAAGTGGCAGTAGGCGGGATACATAGCTCGTAGAGCCGATGGGGCAGAAAGGCTCTTGAATGGCGACCACGTATCGGCAAGCGGAGCGTCGGACGCCCACCGACTAGGTGGTCGGATGATCTGACCAAAATCGCAGGGAAACGCTGGATGCAGGCCGCGTCCAACCGCTCTTTCTGGAAATCCTTGGGGGAGGCCTATGTCCAGCAGTGGATTTCATGTGGCTGAGATGATGATGATGATAACTTTTTGGGTATGGAATCGTAATAAAAATCATGTCGCAGACAGCGACGGCAGAGCGGTAGGGTTGACAGCATCTTGGTGTGGTGGTACGGGTTCCATTTCGTAGGTGAGTTTTGAATTGAAGCACGACGTGTAGATATACCCTCCAATCTTCATAATAACAATTTAAATAGGCAAACCGACAGTTTCGGTTCGGAGAAGTGCCTTGGTCCGCGTCTCGATGCAAAGTGCCCGTTCTACCAACCCCACTTTCCAAAGCGACTCTGTCCATGTGCCGCCATCACAAAATAACGTCACAAGCGTTTGCCCCACTACTACGTAAATCAAATGAGCAACTTTTCTTCAAATAATTTCGACGATCTCCGACAAGCATAAACCATTTTACCGTATTTCACCGCAAGCCGTTCCCATCACTAGCGCGCACAACATCAAACGTCTCGGCGCTTTTCACAGAGCACATCACTACACGAGCGAGCCGCACTTCTGCTTACACCATTACTTACAATGTGGAACATACATATGTACTTATATACGGTTCATATCTTACGTTTAAGCTAATATTAGGGAGGTATACATATAACGTGGTATGTATTTCAGGCAATTTTAGAAGATAATTTGATGTAAGTATGCTCGAAATTGTTTGATGTAAGTAGACGTGAAATTGTCTTCCTAAATCCATACTAATATTATAAATGCGAAAGTATCTTTGTCTGTCTGTCTGTCTGGCCGGCTTTCACGCCAAAAGTACTGAACCGATTGTAATGAAATTTGGTACACAGATGGTCTAGAGCCTGACAAAGGACATAGGCTTTAAAACATCCCGCTATGACCAATAGGAGCAGAGCAGGAACAAAAAATGTTGCGAAAACGGGAGCTAACGCCGACGTACTACATATTGCCCCCATTCCCATTATTTCATATGTGCGCTGTAAACTGAAGTCCACGCGGACGGAGTCGCGGGCAACAGCTAGAATGGTATAAAAACGGGGTAAAATATGATATAAAAACATATGCGAGGCATACAGGGAGGCAATTGCGCAAAATCTTCTCAACCTATAGAGGTCCACTGCTGAACAAAGGCCTCCCCCAAGGCTTTCGTTCTATCGGGGGGCAATGCCATAATCCCCATGCTTGGCTGGCGGGTTGGGGTTCGCAGTAATCTCCTATTCCACAGGAGAATCACTGCTGCCCGCTTTTCTGCTGAGAGTTCCCTTAGTCGCCTCTTACGATACCCACGGGAGGATATGGGTTGGCACTATTCTATGCCCGGTACCACACAGGGAAAAGTCGAGGAATAAGTCTTGGTGGCCTAGTGGATAAAACACCAGCCTCTCAACTAGTGTGTACATGCCAGACAAGTACCAATGTAACTTTTCCAAAGTTATATGTACTTTCTAAGTATATCTTGGACACCAATGACTGATTAAAAGGTGAAAGAAAACGTCTTGAGGAAACCTGAACTTTAAGTCAGAAATCGCCTACCCGCATTGAGCAAGCGTGGTGATTACTCTGAATCCTTCTCTGTATGAGAGGAGGCCTGTGCCCAGCAGTGGGACGATAAAAAAGGTTGATGTTGATGATTGAGTTGCTAACATAGTTGAGAAATCTCTAGGCAGATGATAATAGGCCCATAAGCCTGTTTAACCACCTAAGGGCTCGAAAACTGTAGAAGAAAAATTCCTACATTATCCCGGCCGTAACAATGTCTCAGAGAGTAATAACCTTTATTTTAATCGCACATACCATAAATGCTTATGGCAACGGTTCACTACATATTTCGTGGCATTTGAGGATTATAGCCTACTACTTCTAGACTTAAGAAAGTGGCGCGTTTGGGAGAAAATTGGACGTGTCACCTTTTGCTTTTTGGGTAAGGAAGTCCTGACGGGTAATTGCGTTACACACTATCAGCTACGATAGGGTTTCATTTTGACAGTTCCACAACATCATCATCACCTTAGCGCTTATCCCGATTGCATCCACGGCTTTCGCGTTGGAGCCCGGGGTCCGCTTTCCTGCTCATTTTCCTCCATTTCGCGTGATCTTTAGCATCCTGTGGTAAGAGATTGTTAGCACGAATGTCATCTTTTACAACGTCAAGTCAGCATTTCTTTGGTCACCCTCGTTTGTTCCGGCTCGGCGGAGGCGCCAAGGCAAGACATTTGTTACCCACGTATCACGTTTTCATAAGACGTGACCGTACCAGTGTAGGCGACCCTTCTGCAGTTTGTCTGCTATGTCAGTTCTACAGCATTCAATAAAAATCGCACAGTGATATGTTAGGTCAACTAGGCTTAGAGTGAGCTGCTGATAGTATTAATCGCATTACAGCGTCGTACAGCCTACAGCGTCTTACGTGTCCAATATAACAATGCCTACAGGGTCTTAATGGGACCCCGTTTTTGTAGCGCATCGGGAATGTTCATACACACATATTGTTTTTACGCAACGATGCAAATGAGATGTGTTTATCTGGTGTGCAGAGTTCGGGACAGCTGCTCCAACAATATCCTAAAAATGATCGCTAGCAGGCTCGATTGTGTGTATATTATCCGAAATATCATCTCCCATGGGATGAAATCAATTTAACTATTAAACGTTTTTGAACAACATAGTTCTAAGTTTTACTAACAAAATTGAGTCCATGTTACTTGAATAAAAATACATTATTATTATTAGTTGGCCCGTGTCGTACCGGGCATAGAATAGTACCATCCCATATCCTTCCGTGGGTGTCGTAAGACGCCTCTTATTCCCTTAGTCGCCACTAAGGGAACTCTCAACAGGGAAGCGGCCAGCAGCGCTTCTCCTGTGGAATATCAAATTACTGCGATCCCCAACCCGCCTGCCTAGCAAGGGGATTATGGCAATGCCCCCCAATGAAATGGATGCCTTGAGCGAGGCTTTTGTTCAGCAGTGGACCTCTATAGGCTGAGAAGAAGACGTTAGGAATAACAGCTCATTTCACCAAATTTTCCATGATGGAATGGTTACCGCCACTGCATGGCTCCATATAAACCCATCACCCTCACGTCCATAAGACTTATGGAGCAGTTACAAAAATAGGGGGCGATCTTATCGGCTTACCCCCTAAATAAAGGGTGAAAAACTATGACGATATGGGTTCCCAAATTGATGCCAAATCCGTTACAATAAACCCATAGTCACATCTTACGACAATTGGATCGTTATCCTATCGGAAATATCCTTTTTACTGACAATATTCCCTTCCGGATCTGCGCGAACAAAGTCATTAAAGTTCCGATTCTATCAGGGAACTTGCATTGTATACAGCTGGAATTGAATGACATGCTGCAGTAGGCAAAAAGTTGGTTGCACTGAATTGGAAATAGCAGAATTATTTATGGAGAAGGTGGAAAATTTCTTTATATCATGGTCAGTTCATTGGTAGGAGGATTCTGCGCCAAAAGTGGACTGCAAATAAACGTATTGTCTTACATTCTATATTGGAAGCGCATCGGTCTCCGGATGAACTTAGACAAGACCAAAACTTTTTTTTTTTTTTATAAGTTATAAACTAGCACTTGACCGCAATCCCGCCTGATGGTAAGCAGTGACGCAATTGCTGATGGTAAAGCGCACTAGTTTATTAAGAGCCTATTCACTCTAGCCTTGAAGACACTTAAATTGTAATGTGACGGAAACACCGTCGCTGGCGAATTGTTCCAGTCCCTCGATGTACGCGGTATAAAAGAGGAAGCGAAACGTTTCGTCCGGGTCGCAGTGGTGTCAACAACGTAAGGCTGGAAACTTGCCGTACGACAGGTCGTCCGATGGTGGAACGGAGATGTGGGAATTAAATCATGCATTTCCCTTGCACACTCACCAGAATGCATTCTATAGAAGACCGAAAGGCTGGCTACTCTACGCCTGTGCTCCAGGCTTTGGAGACCATTTCGAGTTAAGTCTGGGTCGCCAATCAGCCTCTTCGCACGCCTCTCCACTGGATCAAAAGTAGCCAGGTGACATTTCGCAGCACCAGCCCAAATGTGGCTGCAGTACTCCACACACGAGCGGACCTGTGCTTTGTACAACATTAGTAGCTGCCCCGGTGTGAAGTACCGCCGGACCTTTGCGATAACGCCAAGTTTTCTGGCAGCCACCCTGGCCTTGGACTCAATGAACCGCCCAAAGTTAAGGTTCGAGGAAATCTCTACTCCCAAAAGCTGAATTCGGTTGGTGCACTCTAAGGATACATTCTGAAAAGTAGGAGCCAAGGTGAACGGGCTCCTTTTGGCGGTGAAAAGACACGCCTGTGTTTTGGCGGCATTGAATGCTACAAGATTGGCATTGCCCCATTCGGAGACTGCCTGTAGTGCAGCACTCGTACGCTCTACCATAGCCTCTCTTTCAGAACGGATTGTTTCCTTACTAGCCCGGGCTTCCGGCAGGTATCTCTCCACAACTGTGCTGTCATCTGCATACCCATAGATACCGGGCATCAGAAGATCGTTAATATGCAGCAGGAACAGAGTTGCAGAGAGAACAGACCCCTGAGGAACACCGGCATTGGTCGACATGGGCTCCGATGAGCATCCGTCGACAACAACTCGGAGGGACCGTTCAGTCAGGAAGTCTTTTACCCAGCCAGTCAGGCCAGCGGAAACGCCGTACGCTGGAAGCTTACTCGAAGGCCTTCGAGACATCAAGGGAGACGACAATCGCTTCCCCATTTTTCTCGAGGACCTCGCCCCACAAGTGAGTGGCATACACTAGTAGGTCCGCAGTTGACCGATTGCGCCGAAAACCGTACTGTCGGTCACTGAGGAGATCGTTACCTTCCAGGTAAGCCAAGAGGCGCGAGTTCAATACACGCTCCATAATCTTGCAGAGTATGGTGGTTACTTTTTGGGCACGGGCTGCTATGTTCTGTGACTATGTTCAATGAACGGGTTACTCCGGGATCGGTTGCCGTACACGGAATGCCGCTCGAAGTTGTTTCAGAATATGGATACCTCGCGAAATGTTTGAAGACTAAAATCTTCAACCAGCGCGTCCTACCCGTCATGACTTACGGAGCCGAGACATGGACACTAACGGTCAGACTAGGCCATAAGTTTAAAGCCGTTCAGCGAGCTATGGAGCGGGCTTTGTTGGGCGTCTCTCTAAAGTACTGCGTCAGAAATGAGGTGAACAGAGGACCAAAGTCACCGACATAGCTGAGAAAATTAGCAATCTGAAGTGGCAATGGGCTGGTTACATATGCCGCAGGACCGACAACCGTTGGGGTAAACGAGTCCTCGAGTGGAGACCGCGTCTCGGCAAACGTAGCGTAGAACGCCCTTGGGCGAGATGGAGCGACGACATCAAAAAGGTGGCTGGTGGTAACTGGTGGACAGCTGCTCAGGATCGAGCTTGTTGGCGTGCCACGGAGGAGCCCTGTGTCCAGCAGTGGACGAGTAGAGGTTGATGATGATGATGATAATGATGATAGCGGAGGACGGTTTTCCGATATAGATAGTTCAAAAGTTAGAAGGAAGGTGGGGGGTTATATTTTTAATTTCGGAGCAATTATTTCCAAAAATATTAACATTATCAAAAAATGATTTGAGTAAACCCCTATGACACGTAAGGGTGGAAATAAAAAAAGAAATTCGGTCTTGACTTTACGTGTTTAGCGTCATAAAACATTCATTTCCACTTTTTATTTTAGCACTTTGTCGGCGTGATTAATATACACAATGTTACCCAATTTCAGCTCTCTAGTCCTAACGGTCACTGAACTTATTCGCGAACGGACGAACAGAAAGACTTGGCCAAACTATCTGTCGTCCTCCGTGGCGCAGCGGTCAACACGCCTGCCTGCGACGTGGAGGCCCCGGGTTCGACCCCCGGCCAGGTCATGATGGAAAACGATCTTTTCCTGATTGGCCTGGGTCTTGGATGTTTATCTATAGTTATGTATCTATTATAAATATAGTATCGTTGAGTTAGTATCCCATAACATATGTCTCGAACTTACTTTGGGGCTAGCTCAATCTGTGTGATTTGTTCGTATGTATTTATTTTAATTTTATTTATCTATAAGGGTTCCTAGTTGAATACGGAACCTTAAAAAAAAAGAAAATAAAAACAAATAATTATACAGATTTTTATTCTAATTTTGTTTATCTTTATCGTTTCATTTTTACATGTTTCCATCGTTAAATTCAGTAATTTACCGACAGATAATATACTGCCTACCCGCTGAGTCCAGAAAAATTGTTTTTTGCTTTAAATAAGGAATTAAATAACTATTAAAAAGCAGGTTTTTAAAATGGTTATGTTGATCAATGACTTTAATTATGTAAACAAGCGAAAATCTATCATTACATAAATTTGTCAGTATTTGTTTTCTTGGTTTATTTATCTTTTTTTTTTTGTTGTTTTTGTTTACAATTTCATAAAAGGCAGTTTACCCCATTTAGGGCAACATACGTCGTGTATGTCTAGAGAAAAGTAAGTATTTTCACATACATCTGTTAAAAATAGTAGTTTATGAAACTGTTACATAATGAGGGATATTATACACGAGTGTGAGTTTAAAAAACGAGCGAAGCGAGTTTTTTAATAGTATCACACGAGTGTGTTATACCTAATTATGTACAGTTTCATACAATACTTTATCTAATCCCATACATTGTATTGCGAAACACAACAACGACTTGCAATGCAAAGAAACGTATTTAGCGCCAAAATTCTGGACCCTGCATCACCACGCACGCGCCAAAGCGAGCCCAGCCACAGATAAAAAATGAAATAGTTATGTCTATGGCTTTTAATCTGTACGGTAACGAAAAAAAATTTATTATAACATTATTTTGTTACAGAAATAATGTTATAATTTAATTTTTAATTTCCTTTCGATATTGGTAAAGTACGTCAATATAAACTCCTTTTTAGTTTTATATTTTTAATTTTTTGATATGTGAGTAGATAAAATAGTTTAGCACACTAATTTGTTTATAGAATATCAGCTTACTTGACTGGAATCAACTAATACTATAAGTCGTGGTGGCCTAGTGATTAAAACACCAGCTTCCTCAAGTATGAGTGTGCGGATTCCATTCACAGTCAGGCAAGTACCAAACTTTTCTAAAGTTATATGTAAAATTACTAAGCATATCTTGGACACTAATGACTGATACAAGGTGAAGGATAACATCTTGAGGAAACCTGGAATTTATGTCTGAAATCGCCAACCCGCATTGAGCAAGCGTGATGATTACGCTCAATCCTTCTCTGTATGAGAGGAGACCTGTGCCCAGCAGTGGGACGATAAAAAAACCGTTGATGATGATGAAACTAATACTAATCTTCTGCCTCTTTTGTCAATGAAATAGATACACTAAATATCTCGGTGGTAGGCCATAACATCGGCTGCCGGCAGAAGTTACCACCCACCAGACAAAGTCTTGCCGCCAAGCGATTCGTCGTGTTCCGGCATGATGTCTGGTGAAGCCGTACGGAGGACGGGTCTGAGCAGTTGTGTTACGATGTGTGGCGGGTACGATGCGCCAAATGTTGTAGTGCCGGGAGTTTGGTCGTGGAGAGTCTCCAGATCAATCTCCCTCTAGCGCAGCTTCGTTTGGTCGTGTTGGTCTTGGATTTAACATTGCATCACCTCGCTCAACTGCCGTCATCCTTCCTATTCCTTAGTTTTTTAAGTGAATAGGCTTAATAAACCACCAACGATTGCTTCACTGCTTACCATCAGGCGGGATTGCAGTCAAGCACAAATTTATAATTAAAAAAAGAAAAAAAAGTGATACTAATACTAATCTTCTGCCTCTCTTGTCAATAAAATAGACTAAAACAGTGCACTAAACTTAAATTTAATTTAGTTTGTGAACTAGGAAATCGGCTCCATTGTATATTGAACTAAAACTTTTGCTACAAACCGAATAGAACCGAACTGCATCGTCCAACTTCTGTTACTCCAAAGGTAACAATTTGAAATAGTTCAGTACAGTCACAAACGATACTATTTTGCCTAGGTTTAAACTCAGTCTGTATATCGCTCATCTAGTAATACAGTGAAACCTGGTTAAGTGAGACATCAAGGGACCTGCAATGTCGTTTCACTTATAGAGGTATTCCACTTAACCAGTGTCGCAGGTATAAATAAATATCTGTCTCATTTACAGAGGGTTATGCATATACTTAAAGGTAATCATACAAATGAATGAGTAAACAAACAATGTTATCTCAGTTACAGAGGTTTATGCATATAAAATTTACTCGCTGTCTCAGTTATAGAGGTACAACTATGATGATAAATCGAAAGAACAAATCCCAGATATAGAGGCTTACCTCGTCCCACTAACAGAGGTAATTCAGTGCTAAAGTGTTGGGACCTCAGCATGAGTTCCAGTTATGGAGGTTTCTCCCTTATCCAGGTCTCACTTAACCAAGTTTCACTGTATATCGGCACATCTATGTTTCTTACATTTTACAAACTTCTCTACTTATCATAGATCATAAGTGTTTGAAATTAATTTATGACTTAATTTTAGGTTTTTTTTTTTCCGATTTATGTCTATAGGTACTAGTAAGCAAACGCAACGTTCAACGGGTTCGAGGTACTAGTATCATCATCATCATCTCAGCGTTAATCTCAGTCGCATCCGAAGCTTTTTCAGCTTTGGAGTTTGGTGTCCGCTTTGCCAGTCTAACTGCTGATTTTGGATAAACTTCGATATCTTCCGTGAAGTGACCGCCATCTGACCTTCACAACCCGAAGGCGATATCGAAGTATTGCAATTAGACCAATTGTTGGGCTTTTGAGGGATCCAACTACCCGTAACGAGTGCCATTATATGTTCGTATGGTAACCGGGACCAGCGGCTTAACGTGCTTTCCGAGGCACGACCAGACCAGTGCAAACATTCTTATTCATGCATACAAATATTTGCACTGCGCGGGGATCGAACCCGCGCCCGTGCTATGACAGAAGCAACATAAATACATATGTAACGAATAAATGTACCCCATATATTATGATTTCAAAAGAGTGTCCATGGAGTTTCTTGCACGTTCTTCTCCATAGAGATCTACGCTTTGGAACGTGCAATTTAGCTTCACTTTTCTTGGACTGACCAACATTGACTATTCAAAAGTACCAAGTAATGGTTAATTTGAAATAAACAATTTTGATTTGATTTGCGCCTCCTTGCGTAGCGGCCGCGTTCGCTACCGCTACGCCATGGAGGCTGTCAAGTATTTTGTTTCATGTAATCAACTTAAAGCAGAATTTCTACTTGTACACCTAATACCTAAGTTTTATAAATAACAGTCATGTATGAAAAAATGCTAGACATATATTACACATACCCATCACCCATGTATACAAATGACCCCCAGAGCCTTCTCAAGCGCACGTAACAACTTGAAATATTGGCCCTTTAAACCAAACGTATAGGAATACAGTTAGATTTATCATAACCCAGCATCCCAATATATTTAATAATAGATCATGATTTATTAGTAAGTGCATTTGAATGGATCTACACAGTTGTCCAAGTACAGGACGACAGCACATCAAGCTACTACAGTCCTGTCAGATTTCTTTATTAGATTTTCAATTTTATTCCTAAAGCATTTCGGCTTAAGATTGATTGGGAATATTTGACAGTTTCTGGTAGCTTGACCTGCTGTCGTCCGTACCTATTGTATTGTTTGTAATTGGAATAAATGCATTTATTCCAATTACAAACATTTTTGAATAGTCAAGGAGTTGTTCAGTCAGATTAAGTTAATTTCCAATGCGTAATAGGCATACTATGCGTACTACTCTTTTAATTTTTATGTATATAAAATAAAAACTGTTGCAAACCAATTCATATCATTTTGGCTTACATTGCATGACAAATCGAGACTCCATTACTATGCCTAAATGGAGACTCACTCAGACTTACATAATATATCATACAAAATCAGGCTATAATTTTCTCACTCGTTCTAAATCGTTGCGCAGAGAACTATAAATACACTGACAGTTTGACTCTTATGTCTATGGTGTCCGTATGGCCTTGTCTACTACACGAGTCGACACACGTCAATAAGCCGTTCGTGTATTTGATTACGGCGTGTTCGAGCGGCCCATTGTCGACCTCTGTCGTTGACGCGTGTCGTTCGTGTGTGTCGACACGTATCCTCTATTTGCATATTCACCAAATGTAAGCAAACATGGGTTCAATGTACGCTACAACACCAAACATTTTCAATAATACCCGTCATTCAGATATAAACTTAATGACTTAGAAATACAGTTGAGATTTGTTCAGCTTGAGCCTCCGTGATGACAGCCTCCGTGGCGTGGCAGTAGCGAACGCAGCCGCTGCGCAAGGAGACGCGGGTTCGATCCCCGTGCTGTGCAAATATTTTGTATGCATGAATATTAATATTTGCACTAGTCTGGTCGTGCCTCGGAAAGCACGTTAAGCCGTTGGTCCCGGTTGCCATACGAACATCTAATGGCAGTCGTTACGAGTTGTTGAAGTCCTCAAAAGTCCAACAATTTGTCTAACTGCAATGCTTCGATATCGCCTTCGGGTTGTGGAGGTCTGACGGCAGTCTTCTTCTTCTTCTTCCTCAGCCTATAGATGTCCACTGCTGGACAAAGGCCTCCCCCAAGGCTTTCCACGATGACCGGTCTTGTGCTGCCCGCATCCATCGGCTTCCCGCGACCTTCACCAGGTCATCGGTCCACCTTGTTGGGGGTCTCCCTACGCTGCGTCTTCCAGTACGTGGCCGCCACTCCAGAACCTTGCCGCCCCATCGGCCATCGGTTCTACGAGCAATGTGCCCTGCCCACTGCCACTTAAGTTTAGCGACTCGCAGAGCTATGTCGGTGACTTTGGTTCTTCTGCGGATCTCCTCATTTCTGATTCGATCACGCAGAGAAACCCCTAGCATAGCTCTTTCCATTGCCCTTTGTGTGACTCTGAGCCTTCGTATGAGACCCATTGTGAGCGACCACGTTTCAGTTCCGTAAGTCATCACTGGCAACACACACTGGTCAAAGACTTTAGTCTTGAGACACTGTGGTATCTTGGACGACGAGAAGATGTAGCGTAGCTTCCCGAACGCTGCCCAACCGAGCTGGATTCGCCGAGACACCTCTTTCTCGAAGTTGGACCTACCTAGTTGGACTTTCTGTCCCACGGCAGTCGCTTCACGGAAAATAACGAAGTTTAGCCAAAATTAGCAGTTAGGCTGGTAAAGCGGACCCCAGACTCCAAGCTGAAAAAGCTTCGGATGCGACTGGGATTAACGCTGAGATGATGATGATTTGTTCAGCTTGAAATAATTTGGGGGTAGCAGCAGCAGGCCTTTTTCTTACGGCCATAGGTTACTTAGGTGGACGTAGCGGTGCTTTGAAATCCATTGTGTCGACGTTTTTCGGATGAAAACATGATGATAATACGTGTTTACCCCAAGCCTCATATTTTTTAGGTACCCAAAAGGTAAAAAGGGTTCCCTATTACTAAGAAAACACTTCAAACATCGTTTGATATCATCTATAGAAGCCATGCTCTTGGGTCGTATATATCCTGTGTATATACCTCTCCGTTGCATGCTGTATTATTTAATTGGTAAAGAGTTTTTTTTTTATAGAAGTATATTTTGTATGTAAGGCATCTCTTTTGTGTGGATGAGAAATCATCAAATGACCTGTTCCGCTCTGGGCGGAGCGGAAGGGCGTGTCAGACTTTAATTGACTAAAACCAACCCGTGTTCCTTCACTTGCCTGTGCCACTGTTTCTCTTTTAACCAACCCGCAACCCTGACCCAGGCATTGGTCGTCACGGTGAGCGGACATTTCTTTGAGGCGCGCGTGAAACACAACGCTTCGTCGACTCGGGCCGTGCCGTTATTGGGCGATGAGCTACCCATTGCTCGCTCTCGGCAAGCCCGGGCCTACGGTGGCATGTAAGGCATATTATAAATTTCATATAACGCGAACGACACAATTGGTGTCAATTTTACACCAAAAACTTCAGTAGTATGCAGTTGAAAATCAGCATCGGATGGTATATGTTATCATTTGAGATCATGCTGCATCATGCAACAATAGGAATATTTCTCCCGTAGGTACCGTGGGTGATTTTATCAAAAACATTTATACTCACATACATAAACAGCCAGATCCGAAACAACTACTTGAAAGTCATAAAAATATTTGTTCCGTGCGGGAATCGAACCCACGACACGTAGCGCAACAGTATCTTCTTTCTATTCTTTCTTTATAAAGAAAACTTTCTTTGATATTGAAATCTTCTACACACCTTAAATTAAAGTCCAAAAGAACCCAAACACACATTCCACTCACTCAATACTTTCATATACATTCTGAAGTCCTGACAAATTTCCTCCAAGATAGGGGTCCATTTCCTGGCGACCTTCAAGGAAGGGGACGTCCCTTAATAAAGAAACCTTTTAAATGGCCTCAAGTGACTTTACCCTATTTATGTCAGCTGAATATTTTCTCCTCAGGGTCAGCCTTTCACAGGCATTCCGAGCCATTACCGAATTCAAGTAGATTTTAACTCTCTATTGAAGAATGTTTATATTTCATTAACTTGTGAATAGTTTTGTTGTTTAGTTTCGAGAAGTTGGCTATACTGAGACTGTTTTAAACCAGTTTATCTATACATCTATTTATAAGCTCTTAATAAACTAGCGTCGTAACTAGCCATCAACGATTGCATCAATGCTTACTATCAGGCGGGATGCGGTGTATTGTATATAGGGGGTTTTGGGGAAATATCACGACCTCATTGAATGCTGTATATGGTCGACTGGCGAACCGTTTATTAGAAGACAGCGATCGATACACGCGCAATGTTGAGGGTACAATGTTGACACATTTTCTTACACTACCTACTTACAACATACATTACACGATGAAGCACTAATTTATAATAAAAATGTCCACCGCCAAACTGAATGGGTTGATGACAACTGATGAGTTATTATGACTCGACAAAGAATATCATAAAACTAAACAACATATAAAACAATTAAAAAAAAAAAAAAACAGAAAGTCCCTTATGACGCCAAAAGGCTCCTATCTTAAAATAAT
Source organism: Sesamia nonagrioides (assembly GCA_017933935.1). Classification (NCBI taxonomy): domain Eukaryota; kingdom Metazoa; phylum Arthropoda; class Insecta; order Lepidoptera; family Noctuidae; genus Sesamia; species Sesamia nonagrioides. The sequence goes on from JADWQK010001879.1 coordinate 1,360,244, forward strand.
GCTTCGATATTTAAAAAGTAAATGTCGCAGCGCTGGTATTCTACTAGGGCCTGGTATGTCACGGGCAACCAACCAACGGGGAACCAAGACCCTTAATATGTAATTCTCGACCTGCCTAATGCTTCCACATTAGACCATTATCGTATGTAATGATTGGTCCGATGACCTATACATAAACGATCTAATACAGTTCTAAGAGAGTCGAGAATTATTTTTAACCGACTTCTATAAGTCCGGCACGAGGGCCCTGCGCGAACAGCATGCCTGTGAAAAGTAGACTGCCGCTGAAATATTTCCTTGTAAATTGAAAACTAAAAAACAATTATACAAACAATCAAAATCCATACACCTGATATAACTGTTACGAGTATAACTCCAAACATTTCAATTACAAGCGCCACTAGAGCTGCACCACGTCGCCACTCTAAAAATAAATCTACTATTACACGCATGTCCGCATACCCATTCCATTCCTTGCGTTCCGTTCAGTTCTGCGTGTCTGACAAGCGTGTAAATCATTCACTCATGGTAGGTATTTCGTTCACAAGTTCCTTCACTCCTTTAACTAGGTGTGGCGTTCAAATGACATTGACAAGAGAGCACTGTTGCTAAAAATTTTGTGCGATTGTTTTTCAAAGTGTATACCCGATATTATGGATAGTTAAAAGTTTTGTGTGTGAGGAATCTGTGAGACCACCAAGCGGATATCTTTTTGCGTTTGATAGCTAAATTATTAAAAAAGGTCATAACAGTGTTTTTCAAAGTGTGGGTCGTGGCCACTGGGGGGTAGTCAAGTCTTATTGAGGGCTTTAAGGTTTCTTTAAAACTGTAGGAAGTAGCAAATGATATCACACACCTCAAACTTTCACAAAAAAACACTGGCCAGGCAATATTTTTCATGACACGGCCCCCTTAGTGTCGAACAATATTTGACAACACCCCTTTTTCCGCTGCTTCTAATTTGGAATTTCAAGCTGCCATTTTGGGATTCATTTTGTTTAAATAGAAAAACAAAATCCTAACAATACTATAAACTACTGAAACTTTGAAGTGTCCGACTCCACTTGGAACCTCCTAGTGTTTTAAAGAAACCGTGACGCTCAATGAGGCTTCACGACCCCCTAGGGGGTCATGATCTCCACGTTTAAAAGCACTGCTATAGGCTATCCTGTGGGTAATATTATTAAATCAAAGACGCAGCGTGGGTAGGCCCCCGACAAGGTAGACCGACGACCTGGTGAAGGTCGCGGGAAACCGCTAGATGCGGGAAGTGCAGGACCGGTCGTCGTGGAGATCCTTGGGAGAGGCCTATGTCCAGCAGTTGATGTCTTTCGGCTGAAATGATGATGATGAATATTATTAAATTGCCAGATTTGATTTGATTGAACAGCGACCTTGTTGTAATGAGTATAAAGGTCAGTATGATATTGACAGGATTCATTTATTTATATTTCATGAAAACGGTACAACACCTATTACATTAATTACCTAACATGGAGAAAAAATATGTCTTAAAAGCTAACACAGTGGACTCTCTCGCATACTTTTTCACAGAACACCAGACATACACGCATAATCTTATTCCATTCATCCGCAAACACGTCACATTCAGGGTTGATGTCAGGGCATTCAACACCTTTAGACTACGCCAGACCGGAGATTCGGCTCTGGCTACAGTTTTTGCTGGGAGTTGCGCAAACAGATTGTGCCAAAGGCTCTAACGGTGACCAACTTTGGTACAAAGGCGCCCCCTTTCCCCTTTTAATCGCAAACATTAATGATATTGCTTTTCAAAGCTTGAAGAGGCTTGAATCTTAATCAATTTGTTTCGATTACAAGGCGTCTCCTCGATGGCATTCCATTCATAGTCAAAATTGAAGATATTTTGTACAATCTTTCATCTCTTCATTAAATCCTTTAAGTAATAGTTTTAAAACTATCGTCTCTAAGTTTCTGTGTATAAAGTATAACTCTTTTAGCCTTCAGAGTATGTAATTGCGTACATACACATGGTGTCATATTATACATTAGGGACTCCGGGACCGGTTACCGTAAACGGAATGCCCCTCGAAGTTGTTTCAGAATATGTAGTATACCTCGGGCAAACGTTGCAATTAGGGAAAAATAACTTCGAAAAGCAGGCAAATAGAAGGATCCAGCTGGGATGGGCAGCATTTGGTAAACTTCGTCGGGTATTTTCGTCGCTCATACCCCAATGTTTGAAGACTAAAATCTTCAACTAGTGCGTCCTACCCGTCATGACTTACGGAGCCGAGACGTGGACACTAACGGTCAGACTAGTCCATAACAGCGAGGTATGAAGCGGGCTATGTTGGGCGTCTCTCTAAACGACCACATCAGAAATGAAGTGATCCGACAGAGGACCAAAGTCACCGACAGAGCTGAGAGGATTAGCAAGCTGAAGTGGCAATGGGCTAGTCACATAGGCCGCAGGACCGACAACCGTTGGGGTAAAGGAGTCCTCGAGTGGAGCCGCGTCTCGACAAACGTAGCGTAGGACACCCTTGGACGAGATGGAGCGACGATATCATAAAGGTGGCTGGTTGTGGCTGGCGGAGAACTGCTCAGGATCGAGCTTGTTGGCGTGCCATGGAAGAGGCCTATGTCCAGTAGTTGACGAGTAGAAGCTGATGATGATGATGATGATACATTAGGTCAATCGACATACTTCATCTTATACGCATGTTCTGGGGAGGCGTTTGTCCAGCAGTGGACTTCCAAAGTCTGAAGATGATACGCATGTTATTGATTTATATTGTGAGATTCCACTTTTCTAAATATTTAATTTGCTGGAACAAATCTAGCCAGGTCTAATGATATGTATTAAGATTTAAGACGGGGCACGTATTTAGATCTTAATTCTTTTGCCGGTGAAGTCGATAACCACACTATTTCATAATATTAAACTTGGCACCCATTGCTTATATTTATGTTTTTCGTGGAATATATATTACTAGCGGCCGCCAGCGACTTCGTTCGCGTGAAGCTAGTTATGCTCCGCTCCTATTGGTCACAGCCTGATGTTATATAGCTTAAATTCTTCCTGGATTAATGGACTATCCAACGCAACAAGAATTTTTCAAATCGGACCAGTAGTTCCCGAGATTAGCGCGCACAAACAAACAAACATACAAACAAACTCTATACCTACTACTCTATACCTATCCCTATTACTCTCTATACCTATTACTCTATATATTAGTATATATTTATAAAGTTTATAATTACTTTTTGTAAATAAATTCATTATTATTTAAAAGTGTGTATTTGTAACAAATGTCCAAATGATAGCGAAATTTAAAATATACCTAAACCTACCAAATCCTATTAACAAAAGCCAAAATAATATTTACTCGTCGTGTAATTTTTTTTATCTTTTATAAAAACAACTTTTGAAAATTTTCAAATAAGTGTCTATAAATTGGTAGGTTCATCAACCAACACGTGCCTTAGAACCGTTCAGTACTATATTCTCGCCAAGCTCCATAAGGAATAGAGATAAACAAACCAATTTCGGGTTATCACAACTCACGTTTTACAAATCTCCTATTATTTACATGATTATCGACTTTTACATGCTAACTATTTATTAACAGTTCCTATTGCAGCATATTTCAATAGAATCACTAAAATAACATGCAAAATAACTTGGTATTTCATAAAAACATTAAAAAGTCAACATTAATTTTACGTGATAGCCCTACAAAAAAAGAAAGATGGAAGAAATACAGGTTATTAAACACATTTTGTAGAATTCCACTAATGAATAAAGTTGAGGCATTTGCCAATGCGATTTTGTTTGCGATTTTACTTTCAAATCAACTGCATAACACATTAATTGTAATACTTTCAAGTATGAACTAAGTATAATCCATACTCATATTATAAATGCGAAAGTAACTCTGTCTGTCTGTCTGTCTGTCTGTTACGCTTTCCCGCTTAAACCTCTCAACCGATTTTGATGAAATTTGGCACAGACTTATCTTTAGATTTTGAGAAAGAACATAGGCTACCTTTTATCCCGGAAAACTTTGATGTTCCCGAGGGAACTCTAAAAAGCGCGATATAAACGAACTCCACGCGGGCGAAGCCGCGGGCGGAAAGCTAGTATACAATATGTAAAGAAAACCCTGTCCGATCCGTGAAGGTATTGTTAGGTATCGATAACTGATTCTACTAATGCAGACACAGGCAACACAGACACAGGTACAAAGACAGGCTAAACTTAAAAAAAAATCCCTAAAAAAATAAATATTATTTCGCAAAAAGAGGTAACTTAATACATGTGCGGTGAGCAACCCTTCCGGCGGGCGGCGGGGGGAAGGGCACGCGGCACCTGTGACGTGGTCGCGTCGCTATTCGCTCATAATAATACCGGTGTTGTCACTTTTTTAAAAATGACCAAATTTCGGGGAAATTGGAATTAATTCCCGGGAAAAAAGGATTATTTCAAAATTCATTAGTATTGTTACTATGATGATTATGTAAAATTTTATATTACATTTGGTGTTTACCATACCTTTATTATCCTTATGGGTCGGACAGGGTTTTCTTTACATATTGAATATGTATCAAAAAATTTAATCTATTAGGAAATTAGCATATATGAGTGTCATATTTCATTTAAATCGGTTAAGCGTTCTGTGACATTAGTAGGAAGTAGAATTATTACTTTTATGAAAATCGTCTATCTAGAAAAGGTTGTTAACATCTGTCTTTTAGGCTTAAACTATTCGTTGCCTAGCAACGGTTTGTTTACCTCTATTCTTTATCGAATTTTGCCGACATATAGAGGTAAGCCTCCTAAGTTAATACTTGAAACAGTAAACAGCTATACAATATGTAAAGAAAACCCTGTCCGACCCATAAGGATAATAAAGATTAGGTAAACACTTGACCAAATATAATATAAAATTTTACATAATCATCATAGTAACAATACTAATGAATTTTGAAATAATCCTTTTTTCCCGGGAATTAATTCCAATTTCCCCGAAATTTGGTAATTTTAAAAAAAGTGACAACACTGGTATTATTATAAGCGAATAGCGACGCGACCACGTCACAGGTGCCGCGTGCCCTGCCCCCCGCCGCCCGCGGAAGGGGTTGCTTATCGCACATGTATTAAGTTACCTTTTTTTGCGAAATAATATTTATTTTTTTAGGAGGATTTTTTTTTTAAGTTTAGCCTGTCTTTGTGGGCTTTAGTAGAATCAGTTATCGATACCTAATAATACCTTCACGGATTGGACAGGGTTTTCTTTACATATATTGTATAGAAAATGCATAATACACTTTGCATCATTCATTCAACTGCTTCTGACTTTGAATCATTGGTTCATTCAAGCGTCCATCCATTCATGTAATCGCCCATTCATTCCATGCTCTTTCATGCATATTAAATTACTGGTATATTCATAAACTACGCTAGTATTCGATGATGCATCGTGGAGCCTTCATCACTGCAGAGCTTACTTGTATAGAATGTTACTATGTAATTCTCGTGTCGACATGAGATACAAGTACGAGTTAAGCTCACTACAATGTACTAATAATAATAAAAATCTTTATTACACAAAAATCAGTAGAAAAAAGGTTGTCCCTGACTCCTGTGCTAGGTGAATTACTTGTGTTTCAAGAACCAGTGCCCTCTCCCAATAGGAGATTTTACCGAATCCTATGCAAAAGGATTAACAAAAATAAATGATTTTGGTAACAAGAGTAAATTAAACTAAAAGCGCTTAAAAGAAGTCTGTATTGAGTATTTGGGAGTGCTTGTGTGGGTGCACGTGTGTGGACCTGCGCGTGTGCGTCTGTGAGTGCGCGGGTGTGTGCGTGGGTGTGTTCGTGTTAGCGTGTGTGTACTTAATCTTTTTACAACTACATTGGGGGAGTTTTGGCGGGAAAATCAAGCTGTGTGCCACGCTCATCTTTCATTGGACTTTTAAAATTATTTATAGTGTTGTTTACTAAATAAAAGTGCGTGATTTATGTAGTAAAAAGTGCATTCGGTAAATAATTCATAAAGAACAGTAAAATATCGCAGCATACTGGCCACATCATGACTATGCCTCTATCCTCCCTCATAAGACGGTTCTCGCGGTCGTCTTTTTCGACATGAATAATTCATTACGTGACATTGGCTAAATACACAAACCGTGCGAAGCCATAAAAGAAATAAAGAAGAACTTTTAAAGATTTTTATTTTACTTGAAATTGGCACAAAGTCATAACTAGTGCCACACTACAAAAAAAAAGAAGTGTATTAGGGTCAGTTTCCAGTCTAACGCGCGACTGCTTATCTGACCTCCACAACCCAGTTACTGGGTAATACGGTACCTCTTAGTAAGACTGGTTGTCAGGGTTTCTAACGACCCGTAACAACTGTCCAAGATCCACGAATGACACCCGCGACCGACGGTATAATGGACTTTCCGAAGCATGGAGAAGTCTTGGTAAGTAAAGGTCCATTCACAAACCGACCGCGGCAATCTTAGCCCCGAGGACACGTTGGAGGACTGCCCGGCATGAACGGAACACTGCCGTGTCCTCGTGGCGGCGAACGGCGACGATCTCTCGCGTCCGGCCCTGGTACAGGCCAGGTCCGGAGCGAGAGTGCATGGCAGGCTGTTCTCTTTCTGCGAAGCAGTGTTGCTGGCAAAGGAGGAAGCGGAACGTGAGAGAGCGGGAATCCCAGCGCCCTCACGCCTCTAGCCGCCGCAGGTCACGCCCTGGTCGGGAGACAACATCTAACTCCTGGCCACACAAGCACGGGCTTGCGGACGGCGAGCAGCGGTCAGCTCGCCGTCCGCTACTGGCGAAATAAACACTTTGAATTGAAGTGAGGAGATTTTTTGTACTCATTTAAACATTTACCTGTCATTTCTTATGTTAGTGTGACAACGACGGCGATCATGCGCCGACATAATTATATACAAGAGATTTAGGTATACTTATTGTATATATATACAATATGTAAAGAATTCCCTGTCCGATCCGTGAAGGTATTGTTAGGTATCGTTAACTGATTGTACTAATGCCTACAAAGCCGGGCTAATCTTTAAAAAAATCTCCCTAATAAAATAAATATTATTTCGCAAAATGGAGAAAACTACATACGCGGTTGAAGGAGGCAAGGCATCCGGCACGTGGTCGCATCGCTATTCGCTCATAATAATACCGTCAAAAAGGGTGTTGTGACTTTTTTTTAATTAAAAATTTTTGGTGAAGTGGGAATTAATTCGCGGAAAAAACAGATTATTTCAAAATCCATTAGTATTGATACTATGAAGATTATGTAAAATTTCATATTTTATTTAGTCATGTGTTTATCTAACCTTTATTATCCTTATGGGTCGGACGGGGTTTTCGTTACACATTGTATACAGTATGTTAAATAACAGAGGGCGTTCCCTTAAACTCGTTAATATATATCATTAATAGATTAAAATAAAAATATCAGCATAGAAAAATAAGCATAAAAAAATCCGAATAAAAAAATTCTAATTGGAAATAAATTTGAAACCTCCTGTTTTAAATCAAAATAGTAGTCGTCATGTATATATAAATTGCGACGTTGCCGTCTTTCATGTTCGCGTGTACAGTGTGTTTCTTTTACATGTCAATTTAAATTTTTTATTGAATATTTTCTTATTGGAAAAAAATTTAAAACATTTTGTTTTCGAATGGAAATATTTTTTTTAGCATGTATGTATGCTATACTATTTCGGGTTAACGGGAACGCCCTCTGTTAGTTAACATACTGTATATAGGTTGTTTTTTTTTATTAGTTATAAACTAGTGCTTGACTGCAATCCCGCCTGATGGTAAGCAGTGATGCAATCGTTGATGGTAAAACGCACTAGCTTATTAAGCCTATTTACTCAAAAAAACTGAGTGAATAGGAAGGAAGACGGTAGTTGAGCGAGGTGATGCAATGTTTAACCCAACAACACGACCAACGATGCTGCGCCAGAGGATGATCTGGAGACCCTCCACGACCAAACTCCCGACACAACAACATTAGGCACATCGTACCCGGTACACATCGCAACACAACTGCTCAGACCCGTCCTCCGTACGGCTTCACCAGACATCATGCCGGAACACGACGAATCGCATAGGTATATACCTAAGCCTTTATTGCTGAACTATCATTAAGTACTTAACCTATTTCACAAACTAACACATTGATTATCCTGTTTAGTGATCAGCGTGTCCTGTGACACATAGGCCTCTTTTTAGTGATCAGCGTGTCCTGTGACACATAGGCCTCTTTTTAGTGATCAGCGTGTCCTGTGACACATAGGCCTCTTTTTAGTGATCAGCGTGTCCTGTGACACATAGGCCTCTTTTTAGTGTTCAGCGTGTCCTGTGACACATAGTCCTCTTTTTAGTGATCAGCGTGTCCTGTGACACATAGGCCTCTTTTTAGTGATCAGCGTGTCCTGTGACACATAGGCCTCTTTTTAGTGATCAGCGTGTCCTGTGACACATAGGCCTCTTTTTAGTGATCAGCGTGTCCTGTGACACATAGGCCTCTTTTTAGTGATCAGCGTGTCCTGTGACACATAGGCCTCTTTTTAGTGATCAGCGTGTCCTGTGACACATAGGCCTCTTTTTAGTGATCAGCGTGTCCTGTGACACATAGGCCTCTTTTTAGTGATCAGCATGTCTTGTGACACATAGGCCTCTTCCGGCTTCTTCCACTAGTATCTGTCTTTAGCTTCTCTTGACCAGATAGCTTCTCCGACTTTTTTTCTATCATCCATCCATCTCTTTGCCTACCTGCCTCTTTTCCTTTTACCATGACCTGGTTGCCACTCCGTTATGATTTTGGTCCACTTTATTCTGCTGGTATACTAACTAAAGTAAGAAAAACTATCCAAAAGCGTGTCGGGCCACGCAATCAAATCAAAACACACATGTTTTCCCACTATGAAACGAAGCCGCATCTCTATACCCTTTCCGCACAGATATCATTTATGTACCCCACAGAGCTAATAAACTGCGCGCCTGGCTGTAGTATTTCAACAGGGTTGTTGTATTCCTGACTGGCATATCAATGATGTGATTACAAGAGGAAACAGATTTACTTTATGTAATCGAGAATTAGTCTGGCTCTAGAATCATTGGTCAGGCTTCTAACTGGTGCGTGTGTTGATGTTTATAACTCTCCGTAGAATTTATGAATCTCGCCCAAAAGCTCGGGCTTGGAAGTGACGATCCTACCAACCCCAGTATTCAGCTTCGCAAGAAGGCTCTGTCCAATAGACAAGTCTCTCACGTACCGGAAGACGCAGAGTAGGGAGGCCTTCACCAAGGTTTACCGATGACTTGGTGAAGGTCGCGAGAAACCGATGAATGCGGGCAGCACAAGACTGGTCATTGTGGAAAGCCTTGGGGCAGGCCTTTGTCCAGCAGTGGACCTCTATAGGCTGAAGAAGAATGAACGTGAAAACCCTATTTACCACAAAATGCACAAGAAATCATGACACAAAAATCCTTTAAGGCAAGCGGCGAAGATGTCACTAGATATCATTTATCTTTCCAAAAGATATAGTCTAACTGTTCCTTATTTTCCTTTTTAACGGCATGAAGAACAATATTTATCGAGGTTTCTGTGGTCTAGGAAAGGAAGAGTAACTTCGTTTTCTCGCTGATGTGAAATCAGTTTTATTGTATATAATAATAAGGTTTTATTTTATTCCGCAATAATAAACTTTCAAAATCAAATGATATTAATGTAATTTCATTTAGATATCCACTTTTGTTATATTTGGAAAAAACATGGAAACCGCGTGAGCGTGAGCGACCCGACACCGTAAGTGTTTTTAGGGTTCCGTTGCCAAATGGCAAAAAAACGGAATCCTTATAGATTCGTCATGTCCGTCTGTCCGTCTGTCCGTCCGTATGTCACAGCCATTTTTTCCGAAACTATAAGAGCTATACTGTTGAAACTTGGTAGGTAGATGTATTCTGTGAACCGCATTAAGATTTTGATGCAAAAATAAAAAAAATAATAACAAATATTAGGGGCTCCCCATACTTAGAACTGAAATTCAAAAATTTTGTTTCATCAAACACATTCGTGTGTGATATCTATGGATAGGTCTTCACAAATGATATCGAGGTTTTTAGAAACCTCGATATCATTTGTGAAGAACTTTTTTTCTAAATCAAACAGTTTGCGTGACAGACGCTTACAAAGTGCAAAAAAGTTGGTCCACCCCTCTAACTTCTTAAATAGAAAAATGCAAAAAAAAAAACATATGATGTACTTACATTACTATAAAAACTACCAACGAAAATTGTTTTGACCGAGATCTAGTACATAGTATTTTTTTTAATACTCGTAAATCGTAAACCGCTTATTACCGCGTAATCTTTCAAACAAATAACTTAAATCCTTTAATTTCATAAATCAATGGTACGGAACCCTTTGTGCGTAAGTCCGACACGCATTTCGCCGGTTTTTTTATTTTTTACTTTTTGTGAATTCTGTGTTTTTTAATGATTTCCGTGTTCATTTCTGTCGGTCAGGTCAACGAGTTCAATTTTTAAATACTTCGCTATAGTAGCGTAATAAAGAGATTTATAAATATAATTTTAATGTCTCTGGTAGCGTAGTATAAAAAAAAATAAAGCAACGATTTTAAATTTAGAAAGAGTATTTTCTCCCGCCAACTGACTATCCAGAAATTTTTGAAACTCCCCCAACCAATTTACATAAAATTTCGCTACATTTCTCGAACTGCAGTGAACGACAACTCAAGGTTACCGAAACCCTTTTGGTACGTTCAACTCGACAAGATTTCGAGGGAGGCAGCTGTTACCTCTGAATTATAACTTGGTATATGTATAGCTATATACATATACCAAGTAAAATGTAGTATATATGTATGAAGATGGAAGTTGGTTAGTTAAAGATTTTGTAAGGAGAAGCATTTTCTTGAAACAGAAAGTGTTTTGAATCATGGGCACTGCTTTTGACTATTAAAATCGACACATGATTTTTTTTTTAATAATTGTAAATAAGTGCTTGATTGCAATCCCGCCTGATGGTAAGCAGAGATGCAATCTTTGATGGTAAAGTGCAATGTAATGATGTAATGTTTAGAATATCTGATTTTATAAATGAAAAATTAGCGGGAGCGGGATCTACTTATGTCTAGTTCCTTCATGCAGAATCAGTTAAGATTACAAATATTAATAATTCAATCATCATCATCAACAACCTTTTTATCGTCCCACTGCTTGTTTGGCACAGGTCTCCTCTCATACAGAGAAGGATTGAGCGTAATTACCACGCTTGCTCAATGCGGGTTGACGATTTCAGACTTATAGTCTAGGTTTCCTCAAGATGTTTTCCTTCACCTTTTAATCAGTCATTGGTATCCAAGACATACTTAGAAACTACATATAACTTAGAAAAGTTACATTGGTACTTGCCTGACCTGGATTCTGGTGTTTTAACCATTAGGCCACCGCGACTTTGTTGAACATTTTTTTTTTAAATTAATTGCTTTAGTACTTAAAAACGTATGTAGAAAGATCAACAGGGTTTTTGTTAAAATTGTGTTCTGGTCATCTCTTAGCTGCCAGTGGGCTTAATTCATTTTTATATTTTAATTAATTTTACAATGTGCTCACATGATAAAACCAACATAAATATGTAACGAAGAAATGTCATCATCATCATCCCAGCGTTAATCCCAGCCGCATCCTAAGCCTTTTTAGCTTTGGAGTCTGGGGTCTGCTTACCAGTCCAACTGCTGATATGGCCAAACTTCGACAGTTTCCGTGAAGTGACTGCCGTCTGACCTCCACAACCCGAAGGCGACATCGAAGCATTGCAATTAGACCAATTGTTGGACTTTTGAGGGCTCCAACGACCCGTAGCGACTGCCTTTAGATGTTCGTATGGCAACCGGGACCAACGGCTTAACGTGCTTTCCGAAGCACGACCAGACCAGTGCAAATATTCATATTCATGCATACAAATACTTGCATTGTGCGGCGATCGAACCCGCACTACCTTGCGCAGCGGCCGCGTCCGCTACTGCTACGCCACGGAGGCTGTCATAACTGTTGCGTAACGAAGAAATGTAACCCATATATTATGATTTTAAAAGAGGGTCCTTGGAGTTTCTTGCACATTCTTCTCCATAGAGATCTACGCTTTGGAACGTTCAATTTAGCTTCACTTTTCTTGAACTGACCGACATTGACTATTCAAAAGTACCAAGTGGTGGTTAATCCATACTTCCATACTAATATTATAAATGCGAAAGTAACTCTGTCTGTCTGTCTGTTACGCTTTCCCGCCTAAACCTCTCAACCGATTTTGATGAAATTTGGCACAGACAATCTTTGGACCCTGAGAAAAAACATAGGCTACCTGTTATCCCGGAAAAAAATGATATTCCCGAGGGAAATCTAAAAAGCCCGATATAACCGAACACCACGCGGGCGAAGACGCGGGCGGAAAGCACACAATCTTTAGACCTTGAGAAAGGACATAGGCTACCTTTTATCCCGGCAAAATGTGATGTTCCCGAGGGAAATCTAAAAAGCGCGATATAACCGAAATTCACGTGGGCGAAGCCGCGGGCGGAAAGCTAGTTTGAAATAAACAATTTTGATTTTTTGATTTTGTTACATACTTATTGTATAAAATGTTGAACATCAAATTATTTATTTTACTTAACACAAGTAAATCTCACCAAAAATGAAACCCATTACTACTGTGTGACGCAATTACCCTGGAGTAGGCCTAGTATTAGTTTTCATTACAAAACTCGATCGTCGATATCGAGCGCGTTTAGCGCTCTCATTGGTTGAGAGTTCTTATAACCTTGAAGCGGGTCAATCGATAAGTGAAACGCGGTCGATATCAACAATCGAGTCTCGTAATGAAAACTCATACTAGGCCTACTGAACGATCGGCCTGTGGGGCTGTTACTTGTAATCCACGAGCCCCTCCACCTATGTTTCCATACTTACTTCGTAAAACACTCTCTATCTTGCAGTAAACATCTTGTCTCAGTTATTAAATAACTCAAAACCCCTGATTTTGGTATTACGCCCCGAAGCCAAATTGTTGGTTGCACATAATTCACAATTTTGCCGTATATATTGGGACATACTAGTAGAGCATTGTTTTATTTTAGTTTTAGAATTATGTCGTATCTTTATGTATTTTATTGTGTAGGACCGAGACAAAAACAAAATTCTTTGTTTTGTTTTTTTTTTTTGTGTTTTTTTTAACTCAGCGCATCCAGATCTATATGATTATCTATAGTGGTGAGGGTTTTGAGCAACTTCGGGCACATACATACAGACAGACATACAAACATACGCACTTTATATTAATGGATACATAAATAATAAAATAAATAAATAAGTACATAGTATACTTTTACGCTTTTATCTCGAGACAATAGAATATAATATGTACATATAATCATCATCATCATTTCAGCTGAACGATGTCCACTGCTGCAAATGGGCCTCCCCCAAGGATCTTCATGACGACCGGAAGGTATATCATCATCATCATCAACCTTTTTATCGTCCCACTGCTGGGTGTACTGGGGGTGCACCTCTCATACAGAGAAGGATTGAGCGTAATCACCACGCTTGCTCAATGCGGGTTGGCGATTTCAGACTTAAAGTTCAGGTTTCCTCAAAATGTTTTCCTTCACCTTGTTTTCTGTCACTGTTGTGCAAGATATACATAGAAAGTACATATAACTTAGAAAAGTCACATTGGTACTCGCTTGATCTGGAATCGAACCCGCACACTCATACTTGAGAGGCTGGTTTTGTAACCACTAGGCTAGATACATAGGGTTAGGTTATTATGACAGGTAGATTAGTATTTCTATCCTTACGTTGTTGACACTGTTAATGACGAAGCATTTCGGCTTGTCTTTTATACCGTGTTCATCAAAGAACTAGACCAATATGACTGCCGCGATCTTCGCGTCAGATTTCAATTTAAGTGTCTTCAAGGCTTAAGTAAAAAAAGTTCAACTAATGAACAAGTCCTTTTATTATAAAGTCAGTTAAAAATGGGCACCATTCCAACGCAAACAACAACAATCCTTATGGATAACTACTTAGATCAAAATCCAAAAACGAAGCCAGGCCAAAAAGTATCCTAACCTCTTTCCAATGTCTAAAACATTTTTAGTCTCTCAAAATATCGTCGAAACATTTTTAGACAAGCCTCATCCTTCTATGCTCAGTCCAAAATATATTGGTAAGCAAAATTTAATAAAACCAAGTTGTGTGTGTTGGCATGACGCCAAGGGCAGATGGCGGGGCATTAGAAAAACATGATGCCTGTATATGTAATAAAACAAAGAAAAAGGCTTTTTGGAAAACATGCTGATGATGGAAATTTGGCGACAGGTGGGTCGCTCGTATTGATAGGGATAGAGAATCGTGGGTATAGAACAATATTTTTTGCTTATGCGGAACCATGTCGTGGTGGCCTAGTGGTTAAAACACCAGCCTCTCAAGTATAAGTGCGCGGGTTCGATTCCAGGTCAGGCAAGTACCAATGTATCTTTTCTAAAGTTATATGTAGTTTCTAAGTATATCTTGGACACCAAAGACTAAAGGTGAAGGAAAACATCTTGAGGAAACCTGGACTTTAAATCTGAAATCGCCAACCCGCATTGAGCAAGCGTGGTGATTACGCTCAATCTTTCTCTGTATGAGAGGAGACCTGTGCCCAGCAGTGGGACGATAAAAAGGTTGATGATGATGCAAAACCCGAAACACGTGTCCAGTATTTTTAAGTAAAGAATCTGTGTACAAAATTTAAAAAAGATGTCATGAAAAACCGTCAAGTTATGAGCTTGCTATTGTACTTGGTTGTCCCAACAAAAATATGGTCAAATGTCCGCGGGCTAGCGCGTGCGTTGACCTCTGGCGTCAGCTGGGATCTATCGTAACCGCTCGGTAACCACTCTGCGGTCTCACTCTAAATGTATTTGGGAAAAAATATAACATGGTGTAAAACTGATTGGAATCGATTCAGTTGCTTATTCTGAACAAACTGTATTCAGGTTTCGCTTAGACAAAAACTAACGTTGTGTTCCTATGTATCTACGTTGACAAGAAGCCACTGTTACGTACTAGGGGTACTAAAATGCCGGTGAAGGGTTACGAGGTTTAAGGTGGGAGGAAACACCAGGGTGTCACCACTGTGTGGATCGCCCTGAGGACACGGTGGAGCATACGATGGAGGTCTGCCCGGCTTGGGTAGAGCACCGCCGTGTCTCACGTCCGACCCTGGTCCTGGTCAAGGTCATGGTCCGGAACAAGAGTACATGGCAGGCCGTCACCTCCTTCTGCGAAACAGTGATGCTAGCAAAAGATGAGGCCGAGCGTGTGAGGGAAACCCTGCGCCTTCACGCCTCAGCCGCCGCAGGAGACGCCCTAGTCGGATGCCTCCTTCTTTGCCAGCATCATTGCTTGGCAGAAAGACGTGACGACGCTCGAACATCCGAGGTGCAATTTTATTGATCTTGAGAAGTTTCAAAGTCTGATCTCAATCTCCAACTGGCAAAATACCTTTTGTCAAGTTCTTGATATTGATTGTCGCTGAGATGAGATTGGGACCCTAATAGGGAATTGACCCCCTAATTGAATAACACAGTATTATTAACAATATGAATAATTTTAAAACATATTGCTGGTCCATTGCTTTATATGGACGAGAAATGTGTCTGCTCAGTAACATAAACAACGCAATGAATGTTGTTAAACTGTCAGAAGGAAACCCATTGCTACTGGTAGTAACATGCAGGATAGTTATCCTGCATGTCATAATATTTTTGCCCATATTGGATACTAGCGGCCGGCAGCGACTTCGTTCGCGTAGAGTTAGTTATGCTCCGCCCCTATTGGTCGCAGCGTGATGTTATATAGCCTTAGCCTTCCTGGATTAATGGGCTATCCAACGCAAAAAGAATTTTTCAAATCGGGCCAGTAGTTCATGAGATTAGCGCGTTCAAACAAACAAACTCTTCAGCTTTATATATTAGTATAGATATAGATAAGTACGCACCTTGCAAATGTGTGTATCTATCAATAAGGTTACTATGATATCCTTCTTGGTCTTAGAAAAAATACAAAATAAACCATTGTTAATTGTCTCCAAAGCCTGGAGACAATTAACAATGGTTGCAACCTGGAGCACAGGCGTAGAGTAGCCAGCCTTTCGGTGTTCTATAGGATGCATTTTGGTGAGTGTGCGAGGGGATTACATGATTTTATTCACCTATCTCCGTTCCACCATCGGACGACCCGTCGTACTACCAGTTTCCACCCTTACGTTGTTAACACCACTACAACCCGAATGAAGAGTTTCGCCTCCTGTTTTATACCGCGTCTATCGAGGGTCTGAAACAGTTTGCCAGTGGCGGTGTTTCCGTCGGACTACAATTCGAGTGTCTTCAAGGCTAGAGTGAATAGGCTCTTAATAAAGTAGTGCGCTTTACCATCAACGATTGCATCACTGCTTACCATCAGGCGGGATTGCGGTCAAGCACTAATTTATCCTTACTAAAATTATAAATCGGAAAGTGAGTTTGTTTGTTTGTTCCGCTGTCACGCCGTAACTACTGAACCGATTGCTTTGAAATTTTGCAGACGTAAAGTTAGAAGTCCGGATTAAAAAATAGAGTACTCTTTTATCCAGGAAAATTTGATATTCCTGAGGAAAAACAAAAATATTGTTAGCTTCATACCAGTTCGGTGATAAATGGCGCTGTGTCGTTTAAAACAAGGTAATATATTGCATTATATTGCAAACGAGTACCTATGCACATGTCTTAGAAGCTAATTGATACAATAATGAGGAATATTAAAAAGAGCTATATAACGAGCGGTAAGCTAGTAATTTATAAAAAAAAAAAACTGCTCAGATAAAAAGCCTTCGATTTATCTTTAACTAGCTTTCCGCCCGCGGCTTCGCCCGCGTGGAGGTCGGTTATATCGCGCTTTTTCAATTTCCCTCGGGAACATCAAATTTTTCCGGGATAAAAGGTAGCCTATGTTCTTTCTCAGAGTCTAAAGATTGTCTGTGCCAAATTTCATCAAAATCAGTTGAGAGGTTTAGGCGGGAAAGCGTAACAGACAGACAGACAAACAGAGTTACTTTCGCATTTATAATATTAGTATGGATTATGAATTAATACATCTGAGCCGTTAACAATCGTTTTTAAAACTATCAAATCACTGCATCATGAATGGTCTACCAACCGCGAACAGATTTCGGTAATCGTTATTTAACCCTGAAATTAAATTACTGGTATATTCATTAACTACGCTGGTATTCGATGAGGCATCATAGAGCTTTTATCGCAGCAGATTTTACTAGTATAGAAATTACTAACTTTCAAATACTTGACAGCCTTCGTGGCGTAGCGATAGCGGACGCGGCCGCTGCGCAAGGCGGCGCGGGTTCGATCCTCGCACAGTGCAAATATTTGTATGCATGAATATGAATATTTGCACTGGTCTGGTCGTGCCTCGGAAAGCACGTTAAGCCGTTGGTCCCGGTTGCCATACGAACATCTAGTGGTACTCGTTACGGGTTGTTGGAGCCCTCAAAAGTCCAACAATTGGTCTAACTGCAATGCTTCGATGTCGCTTTCGGGTTGTGGAGGTCAGACGGCAGTCGCTTCACGGAAAATGTCAAAGTTTAGCCATATCAGCAGTTGGACTGGTAAAGCGGACCCCAGACTCCAAAGCTGAAAAGGCTTCGGATGCGACTGGGATTAACGCTGGGATGATGATGATGTTATTTAACCCTGAAAGTCGACCCGTGAATATTTTTTTTAGCCACGATTCCCACTCTCATCAACATGAATCCAAAAAACCCAATTATCGATCATTTTCATCCCTCCTTTTCCATCAGTAATATTTATCCGGGCCGTCGCCAAACCTTAATAAACCTTCGTCGACTTATTTTGTTCTTTTCACTGCACTATTGGAGAGTGGAAAGTAACTTAGGAAGATAATAAGTTGGTAAGGAAGACAACTTTATTATTCCCCTCTACTAACATGAGTTGATACAAAATACATAAAGGGTGTATCTGACATCGACGCACAAACGAGTACCAAGGATCCAGTACATGATTTTGAACCGAAGTGAAAGTGGTGAAACTATTTTCGGCTTTTTCTTGATAAAAAAAAAAATATGCAGTTTTTCACCTTAGATCGTTCATAATTGCCATACTTTTATGACACAGTAAGATTTTAAAGTAAAACTTAATTAATTCGCTCTTTACACAAAAAAGCGCAATGTGAACAAAACTGGAAAAACTGAACACCATACCTACAAACATGCACGGCGGCATGCTTGCAACGTTGAAAGACCGAGCCTTTTTAAACACTGTGATTTCTGTAATGGCTCAATAACGACATCCATGACTATCATAATTTTATTAGTGGCATGCGATGTAGACTTCTCGTGAAGCTTGCGTTACGATGTCAGATACACCCTGTATATTGCTCGCGTATAGGATTGTAAAGGGTAATGGTATTAAGTCTTTGGTAGTCCACGACGAAATTTCCTGACGTTTATAATTTTTATGAGCATTTTTTTCCTTTTTCATTTATTTCTATCCGAATAAATTAATAAAATTTAGATGATTATTAGTAATTAATTACAAGGTGAAAGAAAACATCTTGAGGAAACCTGCACTTTAAGTCTGAAATCGCCAACCCGCATTGCAGGCGTAAGCAAGCGTGGTGATTACGATCAATCCTTCTCTGTAAGAGAGGAGACCTGTACCCAGCAGTGGGACGGTAAAAAGGTTGATGATGATGATGATTAGTAATTGTACAATAAGTAGAGAAAAACACCAATTAAAATTGCATGCTATCAGACGGATTATGGAGATGAAAAACTATTTTATGTATCGATGTTTATATCACCCATTTTAGCAATAAATAAGTTTGAGTGAGGTGGAGGTGATTTTCAGAGATGCAACTCCCGTAATTTCAGGGACTTCCTCATCAGTCTGAACTCAGTCAATAATACCAAGAAAAGAAAGAAAGAAAATCTACACGTCTTTTTATATATTATACTTGATACAAATTAATGCTTGACCACAATCCCGTCTTATGGTAAGCAGTGACACAATCTTTAATAAAGCGCGTTAGTTTATTAAGAGCCTGCAAACTCTAGCCTTGAAAACACTTAAATTGTAGTGCCACGGAAACACCGCCGCTGGTAAATTATTCCAGTGATTCGTTGTACGCGGTATAAAAGAGGAGGCGAAACTCTTCGTCCGGATCATAGTGGTGTCAATAATGTAAAGGTGGAAACCCTCCGTACGACGGGTCGTCCGATGATGGAACCGAGATGGGGGATTCAAATCATGCAATTCCCTCGCACACCCTCCAAAATGCATCCTATAGAACACCGACAGGCTGGCTACTCTGCGCTTGTGCTCCAAGATTTGGAAACCGTTTTTACATGCTTTTTATTAGCTTCACTTGTATGTTTGCTTGCTTGCTTGTTTGTTTGTTTGTCCGTCTCTAACTCTTTGGACTACGAGTGAGCGGCTCATTACTGTAAAATGTCCCCGTCGTGTAAAATGTGTCCGTTTTCAATATGTTCGTTCGTTAGTTATTTTTTTAAAGAATATCGAACTAAAAAGTTGAAAATAAATCGACTGCCCCTAAGTACAGTATCGAAACTGAAATTTTAGGTTTTTTTTTTATTGCTGCAAAACATCCCTCTTTTAGTATATTTTTACACTGTAAAAGAAATTATGCTATAATATGACTTTTATCCATATTTTGTACTGGTATAATATCGATACTTGACAAATGATCCAGCCTAAATGATCGAATGTTCACTAACGATACTGTACGCGGAGGCAAGAAGCGTGCGAGAAGGACGCAACTACCCATTTCTTTACCGTACATCGCGACCCTTGCCCGTGCTTCGTTTTAATTTATGTGATGATTTATTGAATTGACAATAAAAAAAGCTCTAAGTAACTGAATTTTGAACTAACTTATCGCTACTCGATGTATCCTATAAAAAGTGCCCGATTCGATTTTGTACATCATTATATTTTTAGATTGAGGTATCGAAAGTGACTGATTCGATATTATTCGCTGATGTTATTTTAATTTCCATTATCGAATCTGCCACATTCGTTATTACACACGGGTACATGATTTGATGATCCTATCGAAAATACCATTTACGATAGTTTCAATTGGAATAATTTGTATATTTCGATACTTGTTATTTATTAAATTCTGGTAAAAATGAATTTTAGTGGTCTTGCTCGTTTAAATATGTTACATAGTATTATTTTGATCATTTTACAATGATATTGGTTCCATGATAGTGGACGCTCTTGCTTGAAAGGTTCCTGGTTCGATCCCCGATTAGTGCTTTGCATTTGTGTGCATGTCTACATGTCTGTTCGCACAGGTGCAGGTGTTAACTATGTATTATAATAAATAAATATTTACAATAGAAAAGTATAGTTATTATGTGAGTATATGTTCATGTACTCCTTACCGATATTCGGCTATGGTGGCTAATCTCAATGATCAGCGATCGACGCAGGACATATTATTATTATAGTGCACAATTGTGTGCGCGGACAAAAGTGGCCTTTTTACTCCTCGACCCTTTTATTTTGATGTGACACGGCCAAAGAGGGATCTGGCGCAAGACTAACAGCTTAACGTGCTTTCCGAAGCACGGAGGTACAAGACCGCCAACTTCCAGACTCCGGGCTGGCTGGCACCGAGAAATTCTCAGGAATACATTTTACCCTGACCCGGAGATCGAACCCGGGACCAAAAACATAGCCGTCGCTTTAAAGTTGCAGGACACGTCGTGGTGGCCTAGTGGTTAAAACACCAGCCTCTCAAATAAGAGTGTGCAGATTCGATTCCAAGTCAGGCAAATACCAATTTAACTTTTCTAAAGTGATATCTACTTTCTAAGTATATCTGACTGATTACAAGGTGAAGGAAAACATCTTGAAGAAACCTGAACTTTAAGTCTGAAATAGCCAACGCATATTGTGCAAACGTGGTGATTACGCTCAATCCTTCTCTGTATGAAAGAAAACCTGTGCTTGGCATTGGGACAGTAAAAAGTTTGATGATAATGACACACGGAAAAATACCAGCAAACTTTATTTAGATAATAATTTGTCGATGAAAAAATGTTTTTATTGTATCTGGAGTGGGATAACTTTCATCTTTATAGTAATGCTGCACAATCTTTACGCCAGTATACCGATATTATTAATGAAAACATGAATATAGCATTCTTTGTGCACAAAAAGAATTTATGTGACAAGTTACAGTTACAATTTTTCTCATGAAAAAACTCCAACTGTTCAATTGCTAGAGATTTAAAAATAAAGATACGATCCTGTCACAAAATTCATCGAAAATAGTATGTGCTACATTTAATTCGCAGAAAATTTTGAATTGTCCTCATGGTGACGTACCTAGGTCTATTCAATTATAAACGGA
Source organism: Sesamia nonagrioides (assembly GCA_017933935.1). NCBI lineage: Eukaryota > Metazoa > Arthropoda > Insecta > Lepidoptera > Noctuidae > Sesamia > Sesamia nonagrioides. The sequence continues at coordinate 1,381,808 of JADWQK010001879.1, forward strand.
AGCTATCATTCTATAATTTTACTTTGTTTGGCCTTGGAAAAATGCTTGCTAAAAATCACGTGCTTTTTATGGACAGAGTGTACCTACAGGAAAGAGAGAGTCGAACGAAGTAAGTAGTAGCTTACTTCAATTTGTTAAAAGAAAAGTAGAAGAAGGTGCTAATATTTTTTTCTTTTTATCTAATAACTGCGTGGGCTGTAATCGCAATCAAATAGTGTATTCCCTTTACATGTACCTAACTAGAAATGTATAATAAATATCACTCTTCGCTTTTTAGAACCAGGGTATACACAGAACGAGGGCGATCCTGATCAATGGTTTGTCTTAATACGTTGGTGTAAAACTAACGGAACCCCATATAATATAGTAGAAATGACTCCAGATGACTTTTTTTTAAATTAAAAGGCTTACTGGATGATCAGAAATGGAAAAAAAGATACAAATAAAAATATGAAATCGAATATTATTAAAGAAATTAGTGTGTGTGTAAAAAGGATCCAAATTATTTAAAGTTTAAAATCAACCTGAAAGATAACAGCTCACGTTAAAACACCAAAATAGAAACGAGAAGTCGTGGAAGAAGAAGAGAAGATGTTGAACTTAAAAAGTCTTATACTGAACAACTTCCATTACCTGAAGCTAAATGTAAGGATTTGATGCATATTTATGTAACACAGCAGCCATACCCTAAGAATATCATAGATATTTTCAAAGTTTAAAATATAGTTCGGCCTCACCTGCAGACTCAGATAATTAAAATTAAATAAATATTGGTATTTACTCGTATATAATTTGGTTTTCATTTAAGAAATTCATTAAGTTAACTAAAGAACATAAAGAAAAATAACATTAACTAAGACAGGAGACTCGTTACATTATGTTATTTACTTATTATTACATTCTTATGTTACAAAAATAAAAATATAATAATTGTGGTTGTTGTTTTTTTTTTCATAAAACAATATTATTTCTTTGAGTATGACATTTAGCTGGCTAGTTTAGGTACTATTGTAAAACAGTACCTACTCTTTTTGTATTACCAAATTCTTATTTATTCTAAGTGGAAATAATTAAAATGTTTTGTTGTCAATGGCATGACGAATTACCTAATTTAAGTACATTTTGATCTCATTATGCCAAATAGAACTTGATCTGTGATTGTAATTTTTGATACAATTAAACTTTTGTAATAAAAACTCATTTTTATTTTATTTTTATTTAGTTTGTTACCAGTTCATTCGTTCATTATTTATAGGTATAATATCGAAACCTAACAATTACTTCCATGTACTTGATCGAATATGTCACTTTCAATATTTTTCTGTTTACTAAGCCCGACGAAACATATCGAAAGAGCCACTTTCGATAAACTTTTCAAAAATGTTCCATAGTACAGTATCGAAAAGGGCAGTTTCGATTTTTCTTATTATTTGATGAACGTAATAAAGTATCGAAACTAGCTTTTCACAGAAACTATCAAAAATTTCAATGCATAGATCTTATGTATTTGTTAATTACAACAATTTTAGTATATATGTGAAATTAACTGCAGTTAGCTCAATAGATGCAAATTTTATACGCAAAATAAACTTCAAAGTGCTCTCCTGTAAAGTGCCAGTTTTCTATTTCGATACTATACTTAGGGACAGTCGAAATATAGTTTAAACAACTAAAAAACATGCTTTTAAAAAATATCAAACTAAAAAGTCAAAAATGTTTTTTAAAAAAGCGTGAGGCGCTTAATATACAAAAATTATGGCACAAAGCGCCTTACGCTTTTTTAAAAAATATATTTGACTTTTAAGTTTGATATTTTTTAAAAGCATGTTTTTTTAGTTTTTTAAACTATATTTGACTTTTTTTAAAAAAAAAAACAAAAGAATAAACTTCTATGGCATGTGGTCCTATGGTATCTGGTGTATTGTGTCTCTTGAAGTTTATGCTAAAAACATTTTCTACCTTTCTTAGGTATGGGGCCCTAGAAAACAGCTTATTCGGAGTAATGAAGTCTTCCACACCTACCTTCAATAAAAGCCTTTAATGGTGACGGGGCGTTACCCTACAAATCAGCAGTTTGTTCGGAGCTGTGTTCAGATGTTCGGGGTTATCGCTAGCTATCGGTTCTTATGGCTAAGGGCGGCTCCATTAGCCATCCATTCTAGTAATGGGCATCTTTGATATAATGTGATCTTGTTAAAATGTCTTCAGAGTAAAATATTAACTCTGTGGGACCTTTAGGTTTTTGCTGATGCTAAGTACATATGTTACTTGGTTTTTTTTTATATAATTTTAAACTAATGCTTGATCGGAATTCCGCCTGATGGTAAGCAGTGATGCAATCGTTGATGGTAAAGCGCGCTAATTTATTAAGAGCCTATTCACTCTAGCCTTGAAGACACTTAAATTATAGTTAGACGGAATCACCGCCCCAGGCTAATTGTTCCGGTCCCTCGATGTACGCGGTATTTAATAAAAGAAGAGGCGAGGAACACGTTGGAGTACGTAGCGGGTTTCAAACAACCTCTTTCGCACATTTCTGTCGTTTACCAGCAGTCATCGCTTAGCATAATGCTATAAATGATGTGGTAACAATATGGGCAACGAATCACGCGCCGTCGGGTCTTAGTGTACAAAAGTTACCACAGTGAAACTTGATCACTTCAAAACACAACACACACACACACAAACAACTATTTGTATGTCCTACAGGTAGTTCTGAGTCTGACTGTTTGTGTATATGAGTTAAAACGCATAGCATGAGTAAGAAGTTATGAAGTGATAAAGATAAGAAAAGGTCGGGCTAACCGCCTCAGAATAAAAATTATTAAACGGTAGGAAACCCACCCCCTCCTTGTAATACAATCCTGGAAGGAAATCCGGGTCATCGTGTAGGCTAGCTCCGTTGGGCTAACCGTTGGGGTAAACGAGTCCTCGAGTGGAGACCGCGTCTCGGCAAACGTAGCGTAGGACGCCCTTGGGCGAGATAAAGCGACGACATCAAAAAGGTGGCTGGTAGTGGCTGGCGGAGAACTGCTCAGGATCGAGGTTGTTGGCGTGCCACGAAGGAGGCCTATGTCCAGCAGTGGACGAGTAGGGGCTGATGATGATGATGTTGATGATGTAGGCTAGCTCGCGGGCCGGGCCATTGCGCCCGTCTAGGTAATTAAAAAAAAAAGTAAACGCACCCACGACACTGGAGTAATTCCTAGTGTAGGACAACGTTTTTTTGTGAAGTACAAAACCAACTTCTTTTTATTATCTCACTAACCCTATCTAAGGTACTCCGTCTCCAACAAGGATTACCCTGTCTAACCCTCACGCTTCCCCCTTTCGGTATCAGCAGCAAACATCAGTATAAGTAACAACAACTAAGCTAATAGTGGAAGGTTACATGTAAAAAAACAAATACACACATCAAAAGTGTCTAGGGATCAACATATATTTTTGCAATAACTTTTCTCCTGATTGATATTAATTAAAATTTTCTTTAAGGATTCATCAAATAAAGTGTTTTCGTTTGTCACAGTAACGATAAACCAAGTCACCTTTGCATTAATAAAGAAATTTGCCATTTTCCTAATAAAGGGATATTTGACATTTGAACCACTAACACAAAAGTTCGAAAAAAAGACTGAAATAACAGTTTTCTCTAAAATTTTATTGGGTAACTTAAACAATTAATAATCCGTGTTTCTACCGCGAACACTAACAACACAAGAACATCGGTTTGGCATACTCAAAATGAGTTCATCCAAATCACGCTGTGGAATGGCCGCCCATGTTCGTTGCAACAACAAAAAAAGGTCTTCTTGCGACTGGATACCCTCCATATTCGGCAGAGCTCTTCTCTGTAGCATATCCCATGCATGCTCAATCGGGTTCAAGTCTGGCGACTGAGCAGGCCAGGGCAGGACATTGATGTTAGCTGCGGCGAGAGTCTGTCTTACAACTCTTGCGGTGTGCGGTCGTGCATTATCATGCATTAACTGAAATAAGGGACCGATTTGCACTTGTAGAGGAACGATGACGTCTGATACAATCGTTTCAGCATAAATTTGAGCGTTGAGGTTGCCTCTGATCCAAATCAACTCAGTTCTTCCGCCGATCCAAATACCCGCCCATACCATGATGGTTCCACCACTATAAGGATGGACTTCCTGGCAGGATTTTAATCGCTGTTGGCGTCCAGGGGTTCTCCAGTGTCGTATACGTCTTGTATCCGGTCTCATACCAAAACGAGACTCATCAGAAAAGCACACGAAACGCCATTGTTCTTCTGCCCAATTTCTGTGTTCAAGAGCCCATTGATATCGAATCCTACGATTGTGCATTGCTATAGGTGGTACCCGTAGCGGTCTTCGGGAATGAAGGTTCACTTCATGCAAGCGGTTTCTGACTGTTTGGTCGCTAATTAAGTTCCCTGAAGAGTGATGAAGCCTCACGGCTAACATCATGGCGGTTATTGTTGGAGCTCTTCGAGTTAAGATTTGAATGTATCGGTCTTGTCTCCGTGTGGTGCAGCGATACCGTCCTCCATGGCGCTCAGCCACGGTACCAGTGCTTCGGTAACGTGTCCAAAGTCGACTGATAACACTCTGACTTGTATTCAGAGCTAAAGCCACAGTACGTTGCCGGGAACCAGCTTCTATCATTCCCACGGCTCTGAGCATTTCTTCCCTGCTTAAATGACGTCGCCGCTCCATAATAACGTTGGTTTTAATCAGTAGTAGGGAAACAGTAGCACTAATAATGTCTTCAATGCGTTGTATGTTTTTATAGGGAAAATATTGACAGCTGATTTTCATCTTTTACTCGAATTTGATTCACAGTTCCTGATTCAAATTATGAAATGCACCAAAAAGGATCCATATAAATTTATAAAATCATAAATTTATTACAAAGCCACATCTCAATCTCAAGAAATCCGCATAAAAATGCTTGATCCCTAGACACTTTTGATGTGTGTAGATGAAACTTGTGTAAAACTTATGAATATCAATTTCTATAAATGAACATTTCACTAGCTTTTATTCTGCTCCGTACCTATTGGGCCCAGCGTGATGTTACATAGCCTAAAGTCTTCCTGGATTAATGGTCTATCCAATGCAAAAATAGTTTTTCAAATCGAACCTGTATTTCCTGAGATTAGCGCGTTCAAACAAACAAACTCTTCAGCTTTATACAGGGTTATAGGTTAAGTCGACCTAAATCCTCTAAGAGGTGGTAGTTTCCATCATTTCTGACTGATTTGACTATGGAACACCATACCCCAAACTTAACCGTTCTCAAATTATAGGACTTTGAAGATTTTTTATAAAAAATCCAGATTATTTGTCTATTGTCCCCATTTTTTATGTGTTGTGTATTTTGTAAAAAAAATCCAATAATACCCTATTGTATTATACTTTATCGGAAAGCTGTAGAATCGTAGATATTTTTAAGCACATCTGCAGCACAGCTGTCATAGACTTTTTTTTACAATATCTTACAAAGATTAAAAAACTTTTCACAAATTTATTTCTTTTTTTAACAATCAGTCGTCTAATACGACTCAGTTGGTAGAGTTACTTGCAGTTTTTTTATTTAAGATAATGAAGTAACTATTCTGCGACACAAAAAACTCAAAACCAATAACATTAGAGGTACAAAATACATAAAAAATACACAAAAACAATAGACAAAAAATCTGGATTTTTTATAAAAAATCTTCACAGTCCTGTAACTTGAAAACGGTTAAGTTTGGGGTATGGTGTTTCATAGTCAAATCAGTCAGAAATGATGGAAACTACCACCCCTTAAAGGATTTAGGTCGACTTAACCTGTAACCCTGTATATTAGTATAAAGATAAATGAAACCTTATAAATTGCAGTATTTCAAGAAAACTGTTTTACCATTTATTTATTGATTGAGGCAGTACAAAGTCTGCTGGGTCAGCTAGTTAATTTATTCTCTCCATTAGATGTCTGAACAACGAGGGACACATCGTAGAAAAAACAAAATTGTTGTTTTTATTTCATTCCGAGGTTTCACCCGCATAATTTCCGATACCGTGGGAATAATAGGATCACCAGTATCTTATGTATTCATCATCTCAGCGTTGATCCCAGTCGCATCCGCAGCTTTTTCAGCTTTGGAGTCTGGGGTCTGCATTACCAGTCTAACTGCTGATTTTGGCTAAACTTCGACATTTTCCATGAAGCGACTGCAGTCTGACCTCAGCAACCCGAAGGCGATATCTAAGCATTGCAGTTAGACTAATTGTTAGATTTTTGAGGGCTCCAACAACCCATAACGACTGCCACTAGATGTTCGTATGGCAACCGGGACCAACGGCTTAACGTGCTTTCCGAGGCACGACCAGATCAGTGCAAATATTCATATTCATGCAAACAAATATTTGCACTGTGCGGTGATCGAACCCGCGCCTCTTTGCGCAACGGCTGCGTTCGCTACCGCTACGCCACGGAGGCTGTCAAAAGTATTTTATGTACTAACTAGCTTTCCGCCCGCAGCTTCGCCCGCGTGGAGTTCGGTTATATCGCGCTTTTTAGATTTCCCTCGGGAATATCAAACTTTTCCGAGATAAAAGGTAGCCTATGTCCTTTCTCAGAGTCTTAAGATTGTCTGTGCCAAATTTCATCAAAATCGGTTGAGAGGTTTAAGCGGGAAAGCGTAACTACTACTACTACCCATAGTGGTGGTAGGCCATAACATCGGCTGCCGGCGGAATTTACCATCCACCAGACAAAGTCTTGCCGCCAAGCGATTCGTCGTGTTCCGGCATGATGTCTGGTGAAGCCGTACAGAGGACGGGTCTGAGCAGTTGTGTTGCGATGTGTGGCGGGTACGATGCGCCAAATGTTGTTGTGTCGGGAGTTTGGTCGTGGAGAGTCTCCAGATCCATCTCCCTCTAGAGCAGCATCGTTTGATCGTGTTGGTCTTGGGTTTAACATTGCATCACCTCGCTCAACTGCCGTTATCCTTCCTATTCCTAAGTTTTTTAAGTGAATAGGCTTAATAAACTAGTGCGGTTTACCATCAACGATTGCATCACTGCTTACCATCAGGCGGGATTGCAGTCAAGCACTAGTTAATAATTATTTAAAAAAAAAATTATACTAAATAAATCTTTCCTTTTTTATTTAGGGACGGGAAAATCACAGTGAATAATAACAGTTACAGAGAACATTATTGTAGTAATGAAATTCGTGTTCCACTTATGTAGCGCTGCCCTTGCGATCCCTTGAATTAGGTGATATATAATCATTAGTGGAGTTGAGGACTGTAATAAAAGAATGGAAGCTACGAAGATAATTCCTTCTTAGATTTTTATTGTTAGAGTATTGTTCCGAACGCCGAGCATCTCAGTGTTATTTATCAGAGTACTTATATTATTATTATTTTTTTTTAAAGTAAAAAACTAAAACCCAAATACGACAAAAAACGACGCTGAGAAAGTATAAAACAAGATTTTCAGAATACTGAACTGAACAATGTTGGTACTTAATGTGTAAAGAGATAAATTTTCATGTTTGGAAAAGCGTAGTCAGTCACACGTTGTCAAGGTGCTACGGTAGGTAGGTTTGGGTGTCAACATAGTCCGCGTAATAAAAAATCTTTTAAAAAGTGGAAACCTGTTAGTTTAACTTATCGAGTAGTTTGAATAGCGTGTGTAGTGAAAATAGATAACAGTAAATGCTCGCGAAGTGCTACATTGAACCTAAGTGAAATAAGCTGGAACAAAGAAACAACAACCATATTCTTTATAAAACAGCTGTCAGTGTTGCTGAGCGTATCATTTGAAAACAAATTATAAGCTAGCATAACTGCAATTACATCAGTGCATAATTATGATTACTAAAGAGAGAAAAGAAAAAACAACAAAGTGAGTCAGTCGTAATTTCAAATTATTAACGAACTCTCAAACCAAAGACAATACCTTAACTTGCTACTAGTGAGGGGCCAAATAAATATTACTAAAGAACGAATGATTACATAGATTGACCACAGACTATAACATTGACCATAGAAATCCGAGAATTACACTAACTTTTTGAGACGACTCATTACACGAAGCAACTAACTCACAAAGAACTCTGATTCGAGTTTGTTTAAAAGTTAGTAATTTTCATACCGTTATTTTTAAATAAACTGTTACAAGTCACTCCATTATGAAATTGTTAACAGCGCCATCTATCGCTCAGTAACGCTATTACATCGAACGATACCTACATTTCTATGATTTACCATTTCAATCAATCGATACTTAATTTTACTTCCTAGAACTAATTACCCTCTTGGCATACTGGACAGCATTGCTATTAGATATGGCACCTCAACCTACGCGCTTTACTACCAATAGTGGCCGCAAGATGCCAGAACTTGTAGTATGTTTTAAATGCAAGAAGAATGTGAACGTAACTAAAACCGCGATGTGCTGTATTTGCAAAAATAGATATGAACCAGATTGCGATGGTTATCCGGAGCAAACATATCGACTGATGGATCAAGACTCCAAAAACAGATGGCGTTGCAAGACATGTATTAGAAAAATGACCATTAGTTCTAAAGATATATGTAACATAACAATACGGAAAAAAACGGCTTGTACTACCGAAAAGTCGCCGCCGGAAACCTGCATAAAGAAGCAAAACCAATCACCTCCTACACAAGATTCTCACGTTCTTACCGACTGCGATACTTCATACGATACGGACACGTCACCAAATAAACTTTCAAAAAGTGTAGACGGTACCACGACCAACATGTCATCAGTATCGGAAATGCAGGATACAATAGCACAGCTGACTGCAAAGTTGGAAAGTACCGAAAACGAGCTAGAAAATAGAATATTAGAAAACAATGATTTAAATAAAAAATTAAACAAATTGACTGCGGAAATTAAAATATTAAAATCGCTATGCCAGTCTTCAACAATTATAGAAAGTACTCCTCTAAACACTGGAAAAAAGAAAATGTATTCTCGCTTCAGTCAACACGTGTCATCTACACCTTCCTCGCCGAGATTACCAGCAAATACCAACACCGACCCTATTCATTCACATCTACAACAGAAAATCATTATACTTCAAAAAGAACTTCAAAGCGCTGGAGAAGAGATTAAAGTTTTAACTACACAAATACAGGGACTAGAGCAGTCTCTCAGGACTGCGCCAAAACCGACATTAACTGTTGAGACCCATTCAACCACAGACTTTACCTCAAAAGTGCAACAGTGCCTAGTTGGAAAAAATATAGCTGTCTTTGGCGCGCAACAATGCGTAGGCCTGGCTGCTGCTCTACTTCGTTCAAGGAACTCTAAACAATATGAAAAGTATGGAGTTTTCGCCCAAACGATGCCATATGCACGTAGTGATAACATTGTAAAGTGCTGTATTAAGCTTAACCTCCGACCAGAAGACAAAATTGTAATATGTTTAGGCGAAAATGACCTTTATATAAGACATGTATTAGCTGAACTGAAAAGTGTACTTATGACATTTGATAAAAATAGTATTATTATTTTAAATGTATTGAAAAATGACAACCTAAATGTAAATAAATTAAACAAGAGTATAAAAAATATGTGCAAATATTATAAAAATTGTAAATTCACATACAATAGCAAATATAACTTGCCTGATATTTGTAAAGCGATAAATTACGTAATAGACTGTGAAGATTATGAAAAAAAATTTCTAGATCCAGTCGAAATCAGAAAACACCTTACCGGTAGCAAACTAAGCTTTTTACCAAAAACAACGGTAAATGAGCCCAAAAAAGGGACCATTCCGTTTTACTTCCCTAGTAGCAACAGTAAGGAATTTAGAGTAAACAATCTTACCAATATTCCTTCTGATAAACTTAAAAAAGGAACCATACCTTATTATTTCCGTCCGGTTATTAAAGACGACACCTTTTTTCGTGCCTAACATTTCGATTCCTGCTTCACACAATTTTAGGATACTCCACCAAAATATTGCAAGCGTTCTGTCAAAGCAGGAACTTATAGAATTAACACTTCAGGAGATGAGAGATTTACAGAATGACCCGCACATAATTTGTTTCTCCGAAACATTTATCAAAAAAGGATATGAGAGCTATCTCAAATTATCAGATTATGACATGGCAACATATTTTTGCAGGGAAAAAAATCGTGGTGGTACTTGCATACTCATTAAGAAGGGTATCAATTTTAGAGAATTAGCATTTGTAAAAAATTATGCATCAGTAAATACCTTTGAGGCTTGCGGAATAGAGTTAGCATTTGAGCATTTAGTAATTATTTGTTTATACAGAACACCTCAGTCAGACCCTTACCTATTTTTAACTAAATTAGACAGCATGCTACAACAATTATACAAAAAATACAAAACGAAAACGCGGATAGTTTTAACTGGAGACTTTAATATAAATACACTGAAAAAAGGCAAAATAACCCAAGAATTTCAAGATCTAGCACACACACATAATTTGAAAATTCATATTAACGAAGCCACGCGCAAATTTTCCTGTATAGATCATATACTAAGTAATATACACAACGCAATTGCTAACGTCCTACCACTACATCTGTCTGACCACGATACAGCGCAAATGTTAAGTTTTCCATTGCGAATTCAATCAAGAGAAACCATATATTACATCTACAAAAGAGATTACTGTATCAATAACACACTTAAATTTAAGGAATGTTTGCAAAACTTATTTTGGACGGATGTATACATGGATAATGATGCAAATACGGCATTCAATAGCTTCCATGACTTAATATGCCTGTTCTACAATCTCTGCTTCCCAAAAGTAAGAATTAAAGTAAATACAAACAATAAAATCAAACAAACTTGGATAACTAAGGGTCTTAAACTATGTTCTAGGACTAAACGCTCCTTACGATATAAATATTACAAAAATAAAAATAGAATCAACAAGAACAAATACATCACGTATTCTAAAATACTTCAAAATTGCATATATAATGCTAAACGGAATGCTAACATCAAATTTATGCACAACCATAAAAACAAATGTAAAGCCACTTGGTCAGTCATAAAAAACGAAATCCAAAATACGGAAATCCAGAATATTGAATCTTTACAGGTTGACAATACTGTTCTAACAAAACCAGCGCAAATAACTTCTGCCTTCAACAACCATTTCATTAACTGTATCCCTACACAGGGTCAAATAAATAGTTGTCTCAATGAAAACGTAATTGTTAACTCGATGTTCCTTTCTCCTATGTCTGAAAGTGAGGTGAGGCAACAGATAATATCGTTGAACAACACCAAGGCTGAAGGCTATGACGAACTTAATACCAGAATCATTAAGATATGTATTAATGAAATAAGTACAGTATTGACATATTTGATCAACTTATCATTTTCACAAGGAGTATTCCCAAAAGCACTAAAACTATCCATCGTTAAACCATTGTTCAAAAAGGGTGATAAACGTGACGTGAACAATTATCGCCCTATTACATTAATACCCATCATCTCAAAAATATACGAGAAATGTATGTATCACAGATTAATAAATTACTGCAGTAAGTTTAACATTATAAGAAAACAACAATATGGATTTCAAAAAGGTAAATCCACATCACTAGCCACATTCTCACTCTTAAAAACAATACTGAGCAGTTTAAACAAAAATCAGTTTGTCACGGGGCTTTTCTTTGACTTATCGAAGGCATTCGATCTTGTTACACATGCCAACTTATTACAAAAATTAGAAGCTCTTGGGATTAGAGGATTGCCACACCAATGGATTTCGTCGTACCTAAGTGATAGACAACAGAGTGTCGCTGTTACTAGACTGAACGAAAATAGAGACATGATAATGCATACGTCTGAATATCAATGTGTAAAACGCGGTGTGCCCCAAGGTAGCATATTGGGTCCCATCTTATTTCTTCTCTATATAAATGATATAGTTGACATAACTAAACACAAATGTTTTCTTTTCGCCGATGACATTTCTATAATTGTAACTGCTGACAAAAAATATAATTCAATTAATGACCATGAAACTGACATAAATAATACTATTGACATTCTAATTAATTGGCTGAATAATAATAATTTATCTATAAATCTTGACAAATCCGTATACATACAATTTAACAAATATTATAATAATAAATTTAATTTTAAAATGGATATACGTAAAATAACACACGTAGAACAAACCAAATTTTTAGGTATAGTATTAGATGAATATTTAGACTGGAAGGCGCAGGTTCAGTACGTGTGCAATAAAATAAATAAATTTGTATATGCCCTTAGAAAAATTAAACGTGTAACTAATATAAAAATAGCCGTAATGTCTTATCGAGCTTACGTTGAGTCCTCTTTGAGGTATGGACTTATAACATGGGGAAATAGTACGGAACACAACAGGGCATTTATCGCACAAAAAAAGTGTATACGCGCCTTATACGGGATCTCATCCGATGAATCATGTAAACCAATATTTAAGAGGCTTGGTTTGCTACCGTTGCCGTCATTATATATTTATGAGTTGTGTATGTTTGTAAAGAAACACCAAGAATTATTTAAAACAGCAGAAGAGGTATGTTCGCGAAGTCGGCGTGACCAATATACGCTTGTACTTGACGAACTGCCTAGGTGCACTAAATATAATAAAAACTGTGTAGCTATGTGTGTACGTGTGTATAATAAGTTACCAAAGACATTGAAAGAATTAAATTCTAGAATATTTAAATTTAAATTGCATAAGTGGTTGAATGAATATAATTTCTATAGTATTAAGGACTATTTAGAACACTAACGTTGACAATATGCACACGCAACGCTTGCACTTGCTTGTGCTAAACATTTTTGCATGCTTTATTTTTAAGCTAAACATGAGTGATCTCATTTTTGTATGTAAGACCTTTTATACCATGTTTTAAGCAAAATAAATATATTATTATTATTATTATTATATGTAACGTGTGACTACACCTTTCCAAACATGAAAATGTATCTCTTTACACATTACCAACTTTGTTCAGTTCAGTATTCTGAAAATCTTGTTTTATACTTTTTCAGCGTCGTTTTTTGTCGTAGTCGGGTTTTAGTTTTTTTACTTTTTATTATTTGTACTATTTTGGTGTTAAAGTGTGTTTGTGGCGCATTATATTAAGAAAATTTAAATTGTTGAACTAATAATCGCTCATACTAACAGCATTAAAGCATTCTTGTAATTACGTACAAGCATAAAGTACTCGTGAAGCTCTTTCAAGTGATACCAAACACGGTATATTTGTTTTAATTTTATATGAACATAGAACTTTTTGTCCGCTAGAGGGCACAATACTAAATTTGGTGACAAGCTTTATAGCTCATACCCAACGGAATATCAAGGCTCTTCTAATGGTACTGCAGTGGTCTTATCCTGATAAGTAGTAAAGAAGCTATGAACGAAAAAACGTGAATTATATCCAATCAGCCCATGAATACAGGTAAAGCCACAAGCAAACGCTAGTAATATATATATATATATATATATATATATTTAAAATGTACAAGTAAAACGCTTTCAAATGATACCAAACACGGCGTATTTATCTAAACTTTATTTTTTTACTCTGTATGTTTTGTCCGCTAGAGGGCGCCACATTAGATGTTGTGAAACCCCATATAGACTATAACCAGCGGACAATTAAGGCGCTTCTAATGATATGTCATTTGTCGAATTCTGATAAGTAGTTTAGAAGTTACGAGGGAACAGATGAACATACATACATACATACATATATAGCCTGTCAAAATCATAACCCTCCTTTTGCTTTGCCGTAGTCGGGTAATAATTATAAACTAGTGCTAGACTGCAATCCCGCCTGATGGTAAGCAGTGATGCAATCGTTGATGGTAAAGCGCACTAGTTTATTAAGCCTATTCACTTGAAAAACTTATGAATAGGAAGGATGACGGCAGTTGAGCGAGGTGATGCAATGTTAAACCCAAGACCAACACGACCAAACGATGCTGCGCTAGAGGGAGATTGATCTGAAGACTTTCCACGACCAAACTCCCGACACAACAACATTTGGCGCATCGTATCCCGGCACACATCGCAACACAATTACTCAGGCCCGTCCTCCGTACGGCTTCACCAGACCTCATGCCGGAACACGACGAATAGCTTGGCGGCAAGACTTTGTCTGGTGGGTGGTAACTTCTGCCGGCAGGCGATGTTATGGCCTGCCACCGAGGCTATTAGAGACTATATTAGAAATGTTATTATATTTCTATTAATCAGTAATATTCTAAGCGGTAGCGGTAGCGGTTTCGATCTTCGCGCAGTGCAAATATTTGTACGCATGAATATTTGCACTGGTCTGGTCGTGCCTCAAAAAGCACATTAAGCTGTTAGTCCCGGTTGCCATACGAGCATCTAGTGGCAGTCGTTACGGGTTATTGGAGGCCTCAAAAGTCCAACAATTGGTCTAGCTGCAAAGCTTCGATATCGCCATTGGGTTGTGGAGGTCAGACGGGAGTCGCTTCACGGAGAATATCAAAGTTTAGCCAAAATCAGCAGTTACACGGGTAAAGCGGACCCCAGACTCCAAAGCTGAAAAAGCTTCGATTGCGACTGGGATTAACGCTGGGATGATGATGATGATTTTATGGGGTAATTGCTAATTTATTGGCCTCGATTCTCTTGTTCACAAATTAAGTTAATTTTGAGTTCAGAGGATCTTTTTATTTCTATTTTCTTAAGAAAAGGATAGAAGAAGTCTCGGTGGTAGGCCATAACATTGACTGTCGGCATAAATTACCACCTACCAGACAAAGTCTTGCCGCCAAGCTATTCGTCGTGTTCCGGATGTCTGGTGAAACCGTACGGAGGACGGGTCTGAGCAGTTGTGTTGCGATGTGTGCCGGGTACGATGCGCCAAATGTCGTTGTGTCAGGATTTTGTTCGTGGAGGGTTTTCAGATCAATCTCCCTCTGGCGCAGCATCGTTGGTCGTGTTGTTGGATTTAACATTGCATCACCTCGTTCAACTACCGTCTTCCTTCCTATTCAATCCGTTTTTTGAGTGCTCTTAATAAACCAGCGCGCTTTACCATCATCGATTGCTTCACTGCTTACTGCATCAGGCGGGATTGCGGCCAAACACTACTTAATAATTATAACAAAAAAAAAGAAAACCTACCTAGTAGTTTATCGTGTTTTGACAGAGTTCAAGGGTTTGTCCTAAAAATCATCGCTCGGCAAGCGGTATTTAAGTATTAAGACTGATTAAGGCGGCTTCAGAGGAAAAACACACCGCAGGCCGTTTTTATGTAGTTTTTCGGAGCTATCTACTCTTTATCCAAAAGAAGTATCAACTTATTAAAAATACATAAATTTTCTCCATAATCTTGGCTCCAAAATTGTAGATTTTTTTTTTTTTTACTAAGCATAATGTTTAAATAATTCCTTCACAACGAAACCTCTGACAAGAGAAATAATTATCAAAAAAGTGCATCTCCTCGAAAAGTAAGCATTATTTAGATTGCGTTCTTACACTAATGGATAGGCAATTTCATGACGAACATTATTGTAGAAATATTTTTTTAAAACGACCAAAACAAAAATTTTATTCAACAATCTGAGCGTATTCCCCATCATTTCCTTGCCCGAGCTATTGAGATTCAGTATGCCACAAGCTCTCGAAGGGGGAACCCGTGTCGTTTGTCATCGTGCGGTCCGCTAGCATAGCGGGCGGCGCGTGAGCGAGAAAGCATCTGCTTGCTCGCTCACGCACCGCATGTCGCATAGAGTATAATACTATCATAAAGTGTATCTGTTATTGATGTTCATTTTGGTGATCGTTTTTTTAACCGATTTCAAAAGGGAGGAGGTTATATGTTTTTTTTTGCGGATAACTTTACTATAATATAAATAATAGGGTATTTGACTAAAAAAAAACTAATTAGTCCGTCATTCAGATTATAGAAAAATATTGGATAGGTTTATTATATACGTTTTACATTTCGTATATTTTGTTATATCCAATCAATAAAAATTGACAAATACAATATGTAAAGAAAACCCTGTCCGATCCGTGAAGGTATTGTTAGGTATCGATAACTGATTCTACTAATGGGTACAAAGCCGGGCTAAACATAAAAAAAATCCCCCTAAAAAAATAAATATTATTTCGCAAAAAGAGCTAACTTAATACATGTGCGGTAAGCAACCCTACCGCGGGGGGCGGGGGGCAGGGCACGCGGCACGTGGTCGCGTCGCGATTTGCTAGTAATAATACCGGTGTTGGCACTTTTTTAAAAATTACCAAATTTCGGGGAAATTTGAATTAATTCCCGGGAAAATAGATAATTTCAAAATTCAATAGTATTTATTGTTACTATGATCATTATCTAAAATTTTATATTATATTTGGTCAAGTGTTTACCTAACCTTTATTATCCTTATGGGTCGGACAGGGTTTTCTTTACATTTTGTATAAAAGGCATCAAAGATCAGGAGTGATGGTTGGTGACGTCACTGGCCGCTAAAAAGTATAGCGTGCAGTGACGTCACACGAGTTTTCAAAGCACTGTGTCGACTTCATTTTTTGTTTAAATGAAAAAAGAAAAAAATATGTGTCTAGTATTTTTTGGGTAGGCCCCCGACAAGGTGGACCGACGACCTGGTGAAGGCCGCGGGAAACCGCTGGATGCGGGAGGCGCAGGACCGGTCGTAGTGGAGAACCTTGAGGGAGGCCTATATCCAGCGGTGGACGTCTTTCGGCTGAATTGATGATGATGAGTATTTTTTGGAAATCTGACTGACGGACTAATTAGGTTTTTTTAGTCAAATACCCTATTGCATAAGTTGATAAAAAATGCTATGCAATAGCTTTACCGCGGCAGTTCCCGAGTGCCACATGTTTTTTTTTTTAAATTAGAAAGATTATATCTTCAAGGTAGTCTCATGTTAAGGAAATTAGGGTCTGATGATGGAATACTAAGGAAACCTAGGAGAAATTTAAATAATCATAGGGGCGCCTAGGGCACTTCTATGTTTTTTTTCATTAAGTGTTTTAACGCACTACAATTTAGTAAAGTTCGGAGTTGATGATGGAGCCGGGAGACAGCCGAGGGATCTCCTTAACGATTCACATCAGCTGCCTCGTTTTTGTGCTTTAATTTATATTGATAAGAACTTTACACCTAAATGAGTTGTGATTGTCATTAAAGCTCTGATAATGAAGACAAAGGCCAGTTAAGGGAACTCCTCAAAGGTTTACAATAGTTACCTTGTGTTTGGACTTAATTCATTTAAATTGATGAAAACTTTACACCCATATACCTAGGTTTAAATGAAGGTCTGCAATAGATCTGATGATGAAGACCATAGACAGTCGAGGGAATTCCTCAACAATTTACAACACTGTACTTTAACATAATGCAAACACTACCTACTCGTCATGCTTATGCAAAAATCAATTAAAATCAAGAGACTGAATGTAAGTGGTGTTATTTCCTTGCGTTATTTCTAGAAATGCTCATACTTTCATCGTGGTCTTATAGGAATTAAAGCAAACGAAATACGTCGTTTGCTTGCAGGCCTTTTCCAAATATGCTGCCGTCAGCGTTCAGTCTGACCGGATATTGTATTAGTCAGATGTTTATTATTTTTCTGCAAAAGGAAGCTTTGTGTAAATAATATTATAGTATATGTATTTGTTTTTTTTTATACAATAGTTTTATTTTTTACAATTTACGTATTTGTTTTATTAAACGAGAATAATAATATAATTTCAGTCTTGCCTGAACCCAAAAAATACATCAAATCTTTTTTTTATGTAGGTTTCCTGTCTGTAGAAATTTATTTGACCCTGATTACGTTTTCCCTTAAAATAATAAATAATGATAAATTAACCTTTATTATATTATTTTTCTATCCCTTTGACCATCTGACTTAGCTAACTTTCAATCTACAAAACTAACTTCCAACTCTGAAGCTACAGTCATAACATATTTAGTTGTAAAGGTCTAATCAATACAAATTAAGTAAGCCCAAGCACATGACAGTTGCTTCCGATGTGGATTCCCTTGATTCTCTGTCATCTCCATCATCAGGTCAGGCCCAAATCTTAACGGTTTTATAGTATGATCCGATATAAATACGAGTATCAAGTTTTCACCCGAAGCGTGCCTACAATTTTCGATAATTGGCCTAAATTTCTTAGAATTTCCATTATCGACACTGACGTGGTAACAATGAGATTACATAGGCAGCATACTCTTTCATATAAAAAAAGAATGGTCAAAATCGGTTCATTAACGATAAAGTTATCAGCGAGCACACATAAATCGAATTGAGAACCACACTTTTGGGAAGTCGGTTAAAAATAAAATACGCAAATTTTTATTATGACGTATCGTCAACATTTGTTTCAGTCTATAATAACCAAAAGTATTTGGGCGCACCAATAAATAGAAATAAAAGCGCCATGTCTGTTACTTCTGTGGTCTATGAATTTAACTTGTATTTGTAAGTACTTCGTCCGCCAGACGGCGCTAGTAATATTTTGCGATGTATTGTAGAGGTGGGGCGCGGTGAAGAGGGACCAAATGCTCAAGGTCATTTGGTGAGGGTACGTCCTTAAACGGTGCAATTTAATTGTCTATGGCATACAATAAAATTAATGCAACAAATGAATTCCATCGTCTAATGCGCATCCTCTTGATATCAGGATGGCCGCCAGTCGATTTGTATTTAAGCGGAAATTGCAAAGTTATTTTCGCAATAATTAGGGTAGAGTTATTGCTACACGTATCCCAAATTTTAGTTTTGTATGTATATATTATGCGAAACTTGGGCTCTAACAGATAACCACAGAGAAAGACTGGCATCCTGTCAAAAGGGATGGTAAAAGGAGGCAGGGACGTCCATAAACCCGATGGAGAGATGACGTCTGTCTGACTTTGGGGCCATATTGGAGTAGAGTTCCACAAGATAGGGCGCAATGGAAGGAGTTGGAGGACGCCTATGCCAAGAGGCACACCGAGCTTAGAGATACCATTTAAATATGCAAACTATGCAATTGTATTTGTAACTGTAATAACTTTAATCTCGGAAATAAAGGCTGTTATTATTATGTATATATTATAAGTATATATTTTGGTAATAGTATGTGTGTATATTTAGCTTATTTAAGTATTTTTTTAACAGTGTTAGGAGTTTTTTTTTTTTCATTATAATTTTTTTTCAAGTAAAGCGCCTACCTTCTTATCTCTTCACCACCTGTGATTGACTGGTAGAGAATGCCTAAGGCATTAAGTCCGCCTCTGTATATTTCATGTGCGAAAGTTTAAATAAATAGGCAATTAAATTGCACCGTTTAAATCAGTCATAATACTGACGCTTGCGCATTTTGTTTCAGGTATTATAGTTTTGTTGTATTATGTATTTACTTCTACTAGCTATAATACTAGAGACAGTAAAGGTTCGTGTATTTTCTGAAGAGGGAACTTGTAGATTGTATTATATGCCATCAAACGTCAATTATGACAGAAGTTTCATCAATAAAAGAGGCTTTATTGCTCCCAACCGGGCACAAACAGGGTATTACTGTGAATTTTGTACACCCACGGGGAAAACCTTTTTTGATCCGGGAAATTTCCCAGACAAATAGAAGTTTTAAATGTGTTGGATTCTAATCCAACACTTTTAAAACTCGTGCTTGGAATCCATCGACCATTTATACACAGTCTCGAACAAAACTCTTATCAAAAATGGCGACAAGTATTAAGCAGTCTAAAGTAGTCAAAATAAATTTACATAAATTTAAAATCAGCCTTAAGTGCAGTGTAGAAAGTTCTTATCACAATGCAGTACAAAAAGCCGTTATTTTTTACGACCGAGTCTGACATGAAACCAAATTCAACCTTACACGCATGTATTAAAGTCTGAATTATAAAGTAAATACTAAATGAAAGAAGCACCCAAGTGTTGCGCTATGCGCTTGTTCAATTCAACCATTTTTTTGTGCTGATTGTGAATCTAGTGTATAAGTGATCGATGTTGTCACTAAGTCAATGATTTTCTTGTTCACAAAATTTAGGTAGTTTTAAGTCCAATGTATCTTTTCCTTTCAATTTCATTAAAAAAAAAAGGACAGAAGATACAGTAATAGCACAGTATAAAAATCATACAGTAGGTCGACGCCTTTGATCTCGTGTAAAATGCCGACATCGTTATTTATTGCAAATCAACATCGATAGCTGTATTATATTTGATTAATTTGCTATTTTTACTAAGGGAACAACTCGAGACAGATTTAAGTCATTTATATGGCATGTTCGTAACCAGCACCCCAATCCACCTCGGAATTAACACCCATATCATATTGTAAATATGTACTTACATTTAAATTCACGTCCGCCATCTTGGATTTCAAAAATGATTTAGATTTTCGTAACAAGCACCCCAATTATATTTACTTAAAATTGACAGCCATATTAAATAATAAAAAAATTACGTCCGCCATCTTGGATGTCAAAAAGAAAAGCTTTTTCATAAGAAGCACCCCAATTATACTCAAAATTAACACTCATATCAAATTATAAAACAAACAAATAAAAAACAAACACGTGTCAGCCCTTAATGATAGACACCGAGCTACGAACATCGTTTTGTTCGCAACTCGGGTGCCGCTTACCCGCGTCTCATCCCTCACACCCCGCACGATTGCTCTATCTAGACGCCTTCGTTGGACGACTGTATGGTTTTTAGATTATGGTAATAGTATCTGTTTCTTTTCAGCCTATAGAGATCCACTCCTGGACAAAGGTTTCCCGCCTTTAAGGCGCTGTGTTCAGTAAAAATAGGCTTCTTAAAACAATTTTTTAGCCAAATGTATACATTTCAGAGCAGCCAAAAATTTATATGTTAATCTTGATTATATGTAGCAGGAAACCATTGTTTTCAAAACACGTTTTGAATTAATTTTCTCGATAGAAAAAAATCCTAAAGTAACCCCTAAAATTGAATTTATAACAGTTGTAACTGTATTATTAATCATCAAATCTTGATAAAATTGAGAAGAGCGATGTAAAATATAATAGTAAATGAAACCATTGTTTTTGTTTATCGATTTAACTAAGATATTCTAAAATAAATAATGTATTTAATGATAAATAACGTGAACGAAACGTCGCTCCATCGTGGCGTCCATTGCCTTCTCTTTCACTTCTATGCTTAGCGACAGTGACCGCTGAGGCGTGGTGCTTGTCGGACCTATGTCACTTTTTGCTTTACCCCGCACAGAAAATAATTATATTTACGTGTCTGTTTGTTGATGAATAATCATATTTCGTTTTTGCCCGGGTTCAAACCCCAGGTTTACATTATATGCTTTTTGTAGATTTTAATTGAAATAAATGCTTTTTAATTTACTGTTGTATTTTTGCCGATATTTTATTTGATATTTTTCTGTAATTATTCTGTTTACTTTTTCGCGGCACATTTTTCTTCACCTGTATGTGTTCGGGTTCAAACCCCAGCCTTACGTTGTATTTTGTTGGATTTCTTATTTGCAATTGTTTTTTTTTTTAATTATTATTAATTTAGCCGATTTTCTGTATTTTTTGTAGTAATTGTTCCATCTTTTTAAATATATTCTTTTTGTAACAATTATAATGCAAACTAATATTTAAAATCAATTCGTTATAATTTTCTTTCTACAAATTTCTAGAAATTAATAATAAATAATAATAATAAGCCTTTATTTAACCATGAATTTCTTAGTTCATAATATAATTTAAAAAAAGAAAAACAATAAAAATAACAGTTAATTTGATAATAGTTCAAAACAGTAAATTTAGATTTCATTTTGTTGCATTATTCATGGCCCCTTTCAGTATAGGCCTCCTCCAAGTGCCTCCATCTATTTCACTCGTACAAACCCGATTTCGATAAGAGTTGCAGTTTTGAAGAAGAAATCTTTTATTTTTTTAAATATCCGAAAATGCATTTTTTTTTAACAGTTACTCTAAACAGCTGTTTATAAAAAGTAATTTCTAGAAATGATATATTTCTAACAGTTTCATGAAAAAAGGACATAACACAAAAAATTTAAGCAGAACGGACAAAGCGCATTATAAAAATAAAAAAGAAAACAAAAAAAATTATAAAAAATGAAAATATGTATAAAGTACACATTTTCGAAAATCGCAAGGTAAAGTCGGATTCGATCCTGGTGCTCGTCTAATGCGAACCGGGACTGTGACGAACAGAGCCAACCGTACCTCGGGGTTGGGTTGTGAAATTACCCTTCTAAATGTAGATGGAATAGAAAAGAAAAACAATAAAAATAACAGTTGATTTGATAATAGTTCAAAACAGTAAATTTAGATTTCATTTTGTTGCATTATTCATGGCCCCTTTCAGTATAGGCCTCCTCCAAGTGCCTTCATCTATTTCAATCTTTTTGTGTTGTGTTATTCTAAGCACTCGTACAAACCCGACTTCGATAAGAGTTGCAGTTTTGAAGAAAAAATCTTTTATTTTTTTAAATATCCGAAAATGCATTTTTTTTAACAGTTACTCTAAACAGCTGTTTATAAATAGTAATTTCTAGAAATGATATATTTCTAACAGTTTCATGAAAAAAGGACATAACACAAAAAATTTAAGCAGAACGGACAAAGCGCATTATAAAAATAAAAAAGAAAACAAAAGTAATAATAAAAAATGAAAATATGTATAAAATATACATTTTCGAAAATCGCAAGGTAAAGTGAACGGATGTGGGATTCGAACCTGCTGCTCGTCTAATGCGAACCGGGACTGTGACGAACAGAGCCAACCGTACCTCGTGGTTGGGTTGTGAAATTACGGTTCTAAATGTAGATGGAATAGAGAATGGTTGCTAAAGATTTAATAGAACGTGCGTATTTCTCGATGCACGACGCCTCACCTCACGCATCGATGTACTCGCGCGGAGCGCCCCGCGCCCCGCAGTGGGCGGGGCTAGTCGTGTCCCACTTCGTCTGCTTCACCCCCTCAAATACCTAAAAGTTTGCTATTCACAGCGTCTTAATATATGCGCATACAGCGACCCGACGCGGGGGGACGCTTGGCTGTCTAGCTGTGCCTACGTGCCTAATAATATGACCTACCGTAGTGTTGTGCGTTCGGTAGCCACACTGCAACAATTTCTAAATGTATTTGGGAAACAACATGGTGTAAAAATGATTGGAATCGGTTTTGTTGCTTCTTCTGATTAAACTATATTCAGGTTGACGTGTAACATAAGTGGCCGTAACTTTTGATTGCGTTTACTTAGATGTTTGCTTTTTTTCTGCTTCAAGGGATTGACCTTAAGTCATCATCATCATCTCAACGTTAGTCCCAGTCGAATCCGAAGCTTTTCAGCTTTGTAGTCTGGGGTCCACTTTACCAGTTCAACTGCTATTTTGGCTAAACTTCGATATTTTCCGTGAAACGACTGCCGTTTGACCTCCACAACCCGAAGGCGATATCGAAGCATTGCAGTTAGACCAATTGTTGAACTTTTGAGGGCTCCAACAACCCCTAACGACTGCCATTAGATGTTCGTATGGCAACCGGGACCAACATCTTAACGTAATTTCCGAGGCACGACCAGACCAGTGCAAATATTTATATTCATGCATACAATTGTTAGCACTGCGCGGAGATCGAACGCTCGCCCTTCTTGCGCCGTGGCCGCGTTCGGTACCGCTACGCCACGGAGGCTGTCACCCGATCGACCTGTACACCTGTTATTATCCATCCACGGGTGCCTCAAAATTCTTCAAACGATGATAATAAGAAAATAAAGAATTCAAAAGTAAGTTGGCGAAAATAAATTTCTACAGACTGAAATCCCTTCATTTTAAATGAGGACACTAAAAAAGTAATTCCTCAAACAAAATCCCTAAAAATATGCAAAACAGATAATTATCGTTCAAACGCTGAATTAACAATTAAAACTCTGAAAGTTGGGTCAGCAATAAATTTCCTGTCAGTCAAACCTCGACTTTGAACAGCGAAAAATAAAGTTGTATTTCAGTTACACGCTTTATTTGTGTACTGTCCCGATTATTTAGATTTATTCAGCTTTGTTTTGAAACAAGATCTTGTTAATAATTTTTTGAGAGTAATAAAGTGTAGTCATGATTAAATTTTTGGACAAACTCGAGCTTAGATGCATTAGGTCATATATAGGTCGACGTCTAATCAAATCAAATAATTTATTTCAAATAAACCAGTTACAGGCACTTTTTCCAAAGAG
The DNA here is from genome assembly GCA_017933935.1 of Sesamia nonagrioides. Taxonomy (NCBI): domain Eukaryota; kingdom Metazoa; phylum Arthropoda; class Insecta; order Lepidoptera; family Noctuidae; genus Sesamia; species Sesamia nonagrioides. The sequence continues at coordinate 1,406,079 of JADWQK010001879.1, forward strand.
TAAGTACATAAGGAGAAGAACGGGCAAGGAACTCCATAGACACTCTTTTAAATTTTAAATACTTCTAAATTAGTGTTGTAAGAAATATCCTATAATACCAACAGGCTATGTATTAAACAGGAGTTTTATTCTAACTTACGGTATTATTGGTATTTTTATATTATATTTAGTTATAATATTTTGATTCACTTTTAAGAGCCTGCAATATAACCAAGATTTCTGGTTTAATAAATAAAATATATTTTAAGTTTCGATTACTCTATGTTTCAGAATTACTAATTGTACAAAGTGGCGCTAGAATTGAAAGGAAACACATCACTATCAGTGCGAATGTTAAAAAACTTCTAATAGACAGTATTGCAAATAGGCGGAATTTTTGCTTGCAGCCTATCCATTTTGCAGTCAATGTGATAGACCCAAGATATAGATACTCTACTCAAGATAGATGCTAGGATAATTTATATAAAAAATATAAAAACAATCGATTTAAACATAAAATACCGTTGCAAATTGTATAATACCGTATTATAATACGGTATTTTTCGTTTTATACATTTTTATACAAATGATAGGTATAATACAACGCTTACATCTCCATTCTAAAGTCGAGAACTGTACTTCTGTTTTAAATTGATTTTGACTTTTAATAACAAACGTATTACTTGCTTTTCTCCTTCCTTTTAGAGCAATGTTGGCCCAGTGATTACAACTCTAACTTTAAAAGTATAGATCGCAGAATGAAATCCAGACAGGACTGGACTTTGCCCCACACTAGGAAGTATTACTGTATCGTGGGCGTGTTTACAAACTTTTACACATTTAAATTCACATACACAAACAGACAGCCAAACCCGAAGTCAGTCCTGAAACTCCATCCGACTCGGCTGGGCAGCGTTCTGGAAGCTCGGTAATTATTTTTCCTCCAAAATACCCCAGTGCCTTAAAACAAAGGTCTTAAACCAATGTGTGTTACCGGTGATGATGATGACATATGGATCAGAAACATGGTCCCTCACTATGGACTCCTCATAAGCTTAAGGTTGCACAGAGAACTATGGAAAGGGGTGTGCTAGGTGTTTCTCTAAATGATCTAATGAGGAATGAGGAGATTCGTAGAAGAACGAAAGTCGCCGACATAGCCCAGCGGATGAGCTCTTTGAAGTGGCAGTAGGCGTGGCACATAGCACGTAGAGCCGATGGGCGATGGGGCAGAAAGGCTCTTGAATGGCGACCACGTACCGGCAAGCTCAGCGACGGACATCCACCGACAAAGTGGTCGAATAATAAAAAGTAAAAAAAACTAAAACCCAACTACGACAAAAAACGACGCTGAAAAATTATAAAACAAGATTTTCAGAATACTGAACTGGACAAAGTTGCTAATATAGTTGCAAGTAAATGGACACAGTAGACTCTACCAAGATGCCTTCGTTGTAAATTGACAATAATGTCTTACAATACTATTCTGAAGTATGCAATATTCACTATGTAGAGATAAATTTTCATGTTTGGAAAGGTGTAGTCACACGTTACATATACCTACCTACCGTAGCACTTTGATAACGTGTAACTGCGGTTTTCCAAACATGAAAATTAATTTTTTTACTCTGTATATTTTGTCCGCTAGAGGGCAGCACATTAGATTTTGTGAAACTCCATATAGCCTATAACCAGCGGACAATTAAGACGCACGACATAGCCTGTCAAAATCATAACCCTCCTTTTGCTTTGCCGTAGTCGGTATTACCCGACTACGGCAAAGCCAAACAAAAATTGTAGTGAAACGCTGGATGCAGGCGAGCAATCGGTCTTTTTGGAAATCCTTGGGGGAGGCCTATGCTCAGCAGTGGACTTCATGTGGCTGACATGATGATGATGTCGAATAATTCTGAAGCATATTGCTAATCCATTGCTCCGTACTTTCGAAAAATGTGTTTGCTTAACAATGTTCGACGACACGATTGGTGCAGTGGTTGACCGATCGACTGCTGCGCTACGTGTCGAGGGTTCGATTCCCGCACGGAACAAATATTTGTATGGCCTACAGGTAGTTGTTGCTATTTGTATATGTGACTTTAAATATTTGTAAACGCACCTACGATGCAGGGGGAATTGGGATGTGTCCTAAAAAATCATTTACTGTCCATTAGATAGATTTATAAAAAACATTGAACACGTATTTTTTATTTTTTCTGTCAATCAAATACTAAGGAAGATATATTGATTTGAAATGTCGCATGACGTCACGCCGTGGGACAAAATATACCACGGCGTGACGTAATTAGCCCCCACTCCGTAACTTTAATACGCTATATCGCAGTAGTTTTTGGTAATTTCGACAAAATAAAAAATACGGGTCTTAATTTTTTTTCTCGTATACAAGACGGACAAATTTTTTTTTTTTGATTTTCATACCTTGGATACATCCCTGAACTGTCAAAATAAAATTTATTATTATTATAAAATTTATATTATATTACTATTACTTCAGATATTGTGTTACGAAATTACCCTGCTAGTAGAAAAAAAAAAAAAACAATAAATCACAATGAAATGTGTCACAGCTGCAGTAAAAAAAATATCAACTAACTTTTAGAAGTAATCACTGTAATGTTTTAGCAATCTTAATTATGAAGTATTGCGTAAAGGCGGACACTTACCAAGGACCAAGGAAAGCAGAAGAAGTGCCGGCGATGTCATTGACCTGCCGGCCGGAGGGGCCGTCCGCCCGCATTCGTGATGATGCTGGCAGAATCATCAATATCACCACACTAGCAAAGCATTTCGATCCTTATTTTAGTCACTGATACGTTATTTATTTATTACTTTTAAGTTTTCACTGTCACCGTTTAATTTTGGAACACCTTGGAACTGTTACTTTTGAACTAGTATTTTTTAATACTTTTCGGAACACTAATATTTTTCACTAGTATTTTTTAATACTTTTCGGAACACTGATATTTTTCACTAGTATTTTTTAATACTTTTCGGAACACTTATTTTAACACTCTTATTTTTTATGCACTTTTTTGAAACCGTTTTTTTTAAACACTACTTTATACACTTCACACTTTTTAATACTTCGACTTCATTTTTAAGATATGTTTTTATTGGTGAATTATTTCATTACTTTCTTTGAACAGTGAATTAATTCACGCTACTACAAAATATTAATAAGCAGCACGGCTGTACCTGTGAACAAAAATAAATTTAATAAATTAGCTTCTTGCAATCTCTTAATACAATTTCTTTCATTCTAATTCATCTTCCGCGTGGATGAAGTCAAAGTGATAGAAATTAGGTCGGCATGGTAAATTCTGTTGGGCTCGAGGTGGGCTCCCAGTAAAGTGAATTAAGGACTTATTACGTGTTTTATTTATTTACTAGCTGTGCCCCGCGGTTTCACCCGCGAAAGCTTCGAACCGAAAGAGCTCAGTTATTATAAAATAAGCGCCTGTTAAAATAACGGGAGCAATATGTAGGTCCGCGTTTGCTCCCGTTTTCGCAATATTTTTTGTTCCTGATCTGCTCCTATTGGTCATAGTGAGATGTTTTATAGCCTATGTCCTTTCTCAGGCTCTAGATTATCTGTGTATCAAATTTCATTACAATCGATTCAGTAGTCTTGGCGTGATAGCCGGACAGACAGACAGACAGACAGAGATACTTTCGCATTTATAATATTAGTATGGATTAATCTCCAAACTAATATATGGAATAGCACTAATTGTCTGTCATTTTTATTAAATTTTAGTCCTTTTTAGTCCAGCCGCAAGTCTTACTGTTCTACTAACATTATGAATGCAGAAAATAATGTAAATATTTGTACTTTTTTACGCAAAAACTATTGAATGGATGCGAATTAAATTTTACATACCAATGGTTTAGAAACAGGAATAACATTTGGGACACTTTTAATGCCAATATTCTTACAGGACCGCAAAACTTAATGCATGGAGAAACGTAGTCAGGCTACGGACGCTTGTAAATCTAGATCAGACCCGTGAAGGGCAAACGAACGCAACAAGCGTCCGTGAAGCTACTTGCTCTGCCATACCTCCATGCGATCATTTATGTCAAGCACTACTGGTTTGCGCCAGTTCTCTTTAGCCGAGAAGAGCGGAGTGAGGCCCTTTTCAACCGAGACCATATCTCGATGCATTCCCACGTCGGTTTCCAGGAAATATTCCCCGAGACTGCATATCTCGCGGTCTAACTGCAATGCTTAGATATCGCGTTCGGGTTGTGGAGATCAGACGGCAGTTGCTTCACGGAAAATATCGAAGTTTAGCCAAAATCAGCAGATAGACTGGTAAAGCGGATCCCAGACTCCAAAGCTGAAAAGCTACGGATGCGACTGGGATTAACGCTGAGATGATGATGACTGTATATCTCGCGATCGTGGATGTTGAGAACATCCGCGTTTAAAAAGCCCCGCGAAAATGTGAAGGTCGACATTTTCGCGAGATATAGAGCCTATGATAAATACTTAACAAACAGATCCACAGAAAATAATAGCAAATGGACAATAAAGGCATAATCCGGGCTCCAATTAAATACTACAGTAATCGGATTACTTGATAACTCCTATGAGTCAGTCTTCGCCGAAATATAAGTTTGGTAATATATTTATAAGTTGCTGGCCCCGAATTATTGGGAGAGGAGGAAACTGGAAAACTTTGCAACAAGTCACGCACAAGTCTGTGCACACACACACACACGTGATCATCTTCACACTTAATAAGACACACATTGATATGAATCACACATAATCACTACATAGTATAAAATAAAGTCGATTTCTCTGCGCAACTGATTTTGATGCGGTTGTTTTAATAGATAAAGAGATTAAAGAGGAAGGTTGATATGTATCCTCCTCCTCCTCAAGTCGTTCTCCTCATTACTGAGGGTCGTGATGTCCCTGTGGAATTATCCTCGTCCTCATAATAGTTCGCCATTTTTGCCGCGAGTATAGCATCATGCAGGCCGGTGTCCAGAGAGGAACGAATTTGGTCAGTCCACCTTATTGGACTGCGACCTCTGGAACGCCGTCTATCCACCTTCCCATTCCCCCCTTCAGATGTTCGAGGTTGTCTCCATCCCTTCCTTTCTTTTTATATGTATAATAACATCCATTAAATAGTGGAGAATTACTATTATTTTTGAGGTTTTTAATGTGATGTCGTAAATCATTTCATTTTTTCCGCATTTAAAGTGGAACGCAGGTTGAATCCTACGAGATGTCAGTATTATTCATTATTAATGTCATAGACATTAATACATTATCATCATCAGACATTAATACATTATCATCATCAGACATTAATACCTACATTATCAAAATAATGTACTAAATATTGTACACATTGAAAAGATCTACAGAAAAGTCCACGATGATGTTAGAGATGTTTGTTTGAACGCGCTAATCTCAGGAACTACGAACTACTATCGGTAAGATTTGAAAAATTCTTTTGGCGTTGGATAGCCCATTAATCCAGGAAAGCTTTAGGCTATATAACATCACGCTGCAACCAATAGGAGTGGAGCATAACTAACTCAAAGCGAACGAAGTAGCTGGCGGCCGCTAGTTAATATAAATTATATAAAAGAAAAACTACTACGATCCGGATGAAGGGTTTCGCCTCCTCCTTTCCTCCTTTATACCGCGTACATCAAGGGACTGGATCAACTTGCCGGCGGTGGTGTTTCCGTCGGACTACAATTTGAGTGTCTTCAAGGCTACAGTGAATAAACTAGCGCGCTTTACCATCAACGATCGCATCGCTGCTTACCATCAGGCGGGATTGCGGTCAAGCGCTGGTTTATAATTAAAAAAAAAAAACATTGAACATTGACCCATCTGTTATTTGCCTAACAACAGTCCTTTTCCACATGTTTAAAGTAGTGTATAAGCTACAGACTCCTCAAAGCTCCGTTAAAAACAAAACGCGACACTAAATTCATATTTTTCTATAAATATTCCCTCGCTGAGTCTAAAACAAAGAAGCAATATGTCATAGTAGCGAGCGTAATGGCCACTTCACACACACGAGTGCCGTGCGAGTGTTAGAAGTACCGTCGAGTACCACCCGAGGGCGAGAGCGGCTGCGGTTTTAAAAGGAACGGGGCGTTTGCATGTGTGGGGGGTATCTTTTTATTTTGACTCGGATTTCACAAGCTTAGTTCTTATTTTGAAATTATGTTTCGATTCATTCGATTTTGAGATGTCACTTTTCAAAATAAATGGAACGCGTTAACCGAATCATTCTAAAAAAAGAAAAGTTTTTTTTTTTTAATTAAAAACTAGTGCTTAACTTCATTCCCGCTTGTTGATAAGCAGTGATGCAATCGTTGATGGGAAAGCCCGCTAATTTATTAAGTGCCTTGAAGACACTTAAATTGTTGTCAGACGGAAACACCGCCTCTGACAAATTGTTCCAGTCCCTCGATACGCGCGTTATAAAAGACGAGGCGAAACGCTTTGTCCAGATACTATTGGTGTTAAAAACGCAAGGGCGGATACTCGCCATACGACTGGACGTCGTGATGATGGAACGATGACGGGGGAATTAAGTCATGCACGTCCAGCGCCCACTCAACAAAATGCATACTATACAATAGCGACAGTCTGGCAACTTTTCGCCTGTACTCCAGACTTTGGAGACCACTTTGAACCAAATCTGGAATTAGTGAGAGAGTTGTTCCAGGTCTGGGTATTTGTGTGAGTTTAAATGTTCGTAAATGCACTCACGATCATCATCATTTCAGCGTCAATCCCAGTCGCATCCAAAGCTTTTCAGCTTTGGAGTCTGGAGTCCGCTTTTCCAGTCTCACTGCTCATTTGGCTAAAGCGACTGTAGCGCAAGTACGCGCGGGTTCGTTACCGCTACGCCACGGAGGCTATCAAAATGCACCCTCGATACAGGAGCAATTTCTGGTGTAGTGCAACGATTTTTTTTTAAATAATTAATGTCGACTTGTTACCTGAAGAGGGAAAAGCTCTTGACTGAAGGTCAACGCAGCAGTCCTATAAGGGATCCGAATTTTCCTTTGCGGAACGAAATCTTGAAAAAATATTATTTTTATCACTACTTTTAGATGTCGATTCATGGAATAGGGAAGAAAAACAAGGAAAATTGCCAGAAATATGAAACAAATTGATTCTCTGTCGCAAGGTCGGGGATCAAACAATGGGATTCATCTAATTTGTTTTTGATTAAATACAGGTCTACTGGGTGAAGGCCTTTGTATTCATTGGCTTTGAACTCAAACTCAAGAACTCTTTGGCTTTTCTATATTTATTTATAGAGCTTTCGTATTTCAAAATTTATTTCCATAATGAGTCTAATGGTTGATTTTCTAACATCTAATAACTGTTCCGTGTTCTGTAAAATTTCAAAACTATTCCACTTTTGAAATTTTAACAGTTAGGCCTAGGCCGCACTACGATTAAACCGCTGTGGTTTTTTCCCGCGACTGATTTTTTTGCTACAAAATGCTCGCGGGAACATAACGCAGGTGCGGCCGCTTGCATTACTGTTCTAGGGGCACAAATTCACGCGATTAAAAACCGCCGCGGTTTAACCGTAGTGCGGCCTCAGCCATATTTCGTACTTAACACGTTCACTGTCCAACCCCATTTGGAGTCGCAAATCGAATTTTATGTCCAGTCCACGCCTACTTTGGGTCGTCGTGTCCCTCATACGCCTTTAGTAGCTTGAACTTCGTTAGAAATGTGAGCTAAGATTTTCAATTTGTTGTAGATGTTTAAGGAAAAAACTCGTTATTTTAGTGCTTAAATTAGCAAGCCGTTTTCCCAAAGCACTTATCGAAGTTGACAATTTAAACGTAAAAAAAAAATAGTTGGACTTGGGGTGTGACAATTTTTTTTTGGACTGTGAACGTGTTAAACCGAAAATTTTAAATTTTAAATCTCGAATGAAATAATCCGGCAAAGGACAAATATCGCACTTAGAAATGTCACTTAACAGTTTTGTTGCAATGTGTGTCGGGTACGATGCGCCAAATGTTGTTGTGTCGGGAGTTTGGTCGTGGAGGGGCTCCAGATCAATCTCCCTCTGGCGCAGCATCGTTGGTCGTGTTGTTGGGTTTAACATTGTATCACCTTTTTTTTTTGTTTTTTTCCGGGTGGAAAATCCTCATGGATGTCCGCCGCCCTGGTGCGGGCGACGGGGTCTGTCAGACTCTTACTGACTAAAAACCACCCGGTTGTTCCTTCTCACACCTACACCGGGGGCTGCGAGAACTAATACTGCTTCCGCAACCCCCGATTGGTGCTGGCCCACCACCGTAGACCTCCTCGGGTCAGGGGGGGGGAGTGTGGTGTAGGACTCCCCCCGTGACGTCTAAGAGTAGCGCGCGTGGAACACTTCGCGCCGCCACCTCGGGTCCTGATGTTTGGGGGGCGACAGATGTCCCCGAGTCTATCGCCCCTGAACCCATTTAGGGGGGCTGGAAGAGGGCGTTATCCACCCTCCGACGACGCCCAGTACGCCTGTTGCGGGTCGGGTGAGAGGACGAGATCTCCCTCTCCCTTTCCGCAGCCTCCTTCCGCGAGACAACTGTTTCGCAGAAGGAAACCACCGCATCCCAGGACTCTTCGCTGCCGACCATCGACTTGATTACGGCCGGCAGCGACAAGTCACTGCCTACTTCAGAGATGAGGACACGGCGCAGCTCCTCCCAAGCGGCACACTCTGCCAGCCTATGCTGCACCGTATCCTCCCGGCAGTCGACGCAGTGGTGACACCGGGCGTCCGGTTCCCTGTTTATGCGACACAGGTACTTTCCAAAGCAACCATGCCCCGAGAGCACCTGTGTCACCCGAAACGTCAGGGAGCCATGCCTTCTCCCGAGCCAGTCCGCCAGTACCGGCCGGATGGCCTCGATGATGGTAGGGCGTGAAAGCCTGTCCCGCCATTCCGCCACCAGGACCTAGTTGAGCTGCGACCGACGCTGCTCAAGTTGACGCTGCATCGGCCGTTCGCCCCGTTCTCGCGCCTGCTCATGCCACCGGTACAGAGACGCGAGGACCCTCGCCTCCAGGTCCCAGGGCGGGGTTCCAGCCAGTAGGCAGGCCGCCTCATAGGAGATCGTGCGATACCCATGTATGACTCTGACGGCCATCACTTTCTGCGGTATTCGCAGTACAGCGATGCTGCCGGCCGTCAGGTCAAAAGCCCACACCGGGGCCCCATACAGGGCCATCGATCGCACGATTCCCATGTAGAGCCGCCTGCAAGCGGCGCTCGGTTCCCCCAGGTTGGGAAGCAACGTTGAAAGCGCCCTAGCCGCCCCCAACAACTTAGGCGCCAGCCGCCGGAAGTGGGGGCCGAAGTCCCACCGGCTGTCGAGCAACAATCCTAGGTACTTCATAGTGGACTCGACAGCGATCCGAATCTCCCCGATCACGATATGTGAGCTGAGTGGCGGCGCCTGCCGGGGACCATGAAACACCATGGCCTCCGACTTGTTGAGGGCTACCTCCAGGCCTAGGCAACGTATACGGCCCACCACCTGTGATGCCGCAGCCGTCGCCAGCAACGTTGCTTCCCTATGCGAGCTCCCCCGGGCGGTGACCAGCGTGTCGTCCGCATAACACGTCAGGTCTACCCCCGGTCTGAGCTCGCCTCTCAGCACCCAGTCGTAACCGATATTCCACAGGAGCGGGCCTAGGACCGAACCCTGTGGAACACCGCACGACATGCGGCGCTGGTGTCCGCCATCACGTCCCATGTAAGTGACACATCTCTTGGACAGATAAGCCCCAACTATTTGACGGAGGTAGGGAGGCACTTGATGGTACCGCAGTGCCTCCCGAATACAACTCCAGGGTAGGGTGTTAAAAGCGTTGGAGATGTCCAAAGACACCGCCAACATCACCCCGCCCCTGGACACCGCTTCCTCCGCCAGGGCTCTCACGCGCGACAAAGCATGTATGGTGGAGCGCCCATGCCGAAACCCAAACTGACTGTCGTCCAAGTCCGGCCCCTCTCTGCACAAGTGGCCGACGAGGCTGGCGGCAATGATTCGCTCAAACAACTTACCCACCTCGTCTAGTAGCACTATGGGCCGGTACGCGGACGACGAGTCCGCAGGGCGCCCGGCCTTCCTGAGCAGGACCAGACGACCAGATTTCCACAAAGTGGGAAACTGGCCCCGCTCAAGGCACGCTGTATAGATAGAGCCCTCTAAGTTGGAGCTCGAGTTCCTGCCTCGTTCAACTGCCGTCTTCCTTTCTGTTCACTCAGTTTTTTTGAGTGAATAGGCTTAATAAACTAGCGCGCTTTACCACCAACGATTGCATCACTACTTACCTCCAGGCGGGACTGCGGTCAAATTAGTCTAAAATAAAAAAAAAAATCTTTTTATAATGAGTGTTTTGAGCATAACATTATTAGAATACTAGATTAACTTTAAATTGGATTCCAGTTCAGGACGGGCAAGACTTTGAAATTTAAATAACAACACTTTAACAGCAACCGGGGGTTATCCGTATTTTGTGATCGAACAAAATATACTCAACATGCAATTTTCCATTTTAAAAAACGAACATTAAAAAAAAGCTTTTTTTGACACTTGAATGATGTCTAAACTCAATGAGAGTTTCGGGTCACTCTTTCGCACCTAATTTTTAGCCCGCGCTATTTAGTTTTTTTTATGAATTTTCTTTCTTTTTGTTCGGTTTTTAACCTTAGTGCCTTTATTAAATGTTTTTCTATACCTTTAAGCATTCCTCATAAGCCGCCCCGAGTTTGAAAGTTGGTGTTGAGATACCCGTACCTCGAAAAGCACGTAAAGCCGTTGACATTTTCTTTCCTCGGTCATGTCGGATTTCCATCTCATCCGGCCTATGGCCATGTCACACTTTAATCTTTCTCGAGAAAATTCGGTCCGGAGGATTATACCACTGCCCACTTCTCACAAACATTACTTACTTTTAGTAAAGTTTATCAAAATAACCACCAAGACACTCCACAAAGTCTAATAAAACATTGTATTCGACTAAAGACTTGTATCTATAGACATGAATAAACAACAATAAAAAAAATATATACCATAGACAATTTTACAAAACTAACCTATCCAAACATTCCGCGCGAAGTGACAGTAAATTCAAAATGGCCGACCTACTCGTCTAGACATAGTGGAATGCTGTCACTTGGCAGCGCGCCATTAGTTACTTTTAAACTTTTTCACCACTTCACACATTTGCGGGTTATGTCACACTTCCCAGAAAATATGATTTAACTACCGGTTCAACGGCGCGGAGGAATTCTTCGACGTTGTACTCATATTTTTACCCGACTACGGCAAAGCAAAAGGAGGGTTATGATTTTGACAGGCTATGTATGTATGTATGTATGTATGTATGTATGTATGTATGTATGTATGTATGTATGTTTGTATGTATGTATGTTCATCTGTTCCCTCGTAACTTCTAAACTACTTATTCGAATTCGATAAATGACATATCATTAGAAGCGTCTTAATTGTCTGCTGGTTATAGGCTATATGGAGTTTCACAAAATCTAACGTGGCGCCCTCTAGCGGACAAAATATACAGAGTAAAAAAATAAAGTTAAGATAAATATGCCGTGTTTGGTATCATTTGAAAGAGCTTAACTTGTACATTTTGAATATATATATATTACTAGCATTTGCTTGTGACTTTACCTGTATTCATGGGCTGATTGCATATAATTCACATCTTTTCGTTCATAGATAGCTTCTTTACTACTTATCAGAATAAGACCACTGCAGAAATATTAGAAGGGCCTTGATATTCTGTTGGTTATGAGCTATAACGCTTGTCACCAAATTTAGTATTACGCCCTCTAGCGGACAAAAAGTTCTATGTTAATACAAAATTAAAATAAATATACCGTATTTGGTATCATCTGAAAGAGCTTCACGAGTACTTTATGTTTGTACATAATCCCTAGTAATGCTTCGTAGAAATTTGAATGTAAACCAGGGTTTGATAAACGGAGCGATGGGAGTGGTGAAGGCCTTCGAATGGCCTGCTCTTCGGCGCGATCAGTTGGAACAGGAGAACAGCCAAGCGCTGTTCTCATACAATTTGACGACGCATCCATAAAAGCAGATACTAACGGACTTATCAAAATCGAGCCTTGCCTCACTGAATTTGACGGCTTGAGGGGTTCTGGGCAAATTCAGCGTAAAATGCTCCCGCTGATTCTTTCTTGGGGTTGTACTGTACATAAATTACAAGGTTGTACTCTAGATAAAAAAGTTACAGATCTAGGAAAGTCATTGTTTGCTAAAGGACAGGCCTATGTCGCTTTCAGTAGAGTTAAAACCATAGAGGGATTATTTATAAGTGCCTTGGATCATAATAAATTACTTAAAAATCCACATGACAGTCGATCGTTAGCAGAATTAGATAGATTACGATATCTTCCCAGGTCCTCTTAATATAAGTTTTTTTTTTTTATAATTATAAACTAGCGCTTGACTGCAATCCCGCCTGATAGTAAGCAGTGACGCAATCCTTGATGCCTGCGCACTAGTTTATTAAGCCTATTCACTTAAAAAACTTAGGAATAGCAAGGATGACGGCAGTTGAGCCAGGTGATGCAATGTTAAATCCAAGACCAACACGACCAACCATGCTGCGCCAGAGATCTGGAGACTCTCCACGACCAAACTCCCGACACAACAACATTTGGCGCATCGTACTCGCCACACAACGCAACACAAAGTGCTCAGACGCGTCCTCCGTACGGCTTCATCAGACATCATGCTGTAACACAACGAATCGCTTGGCGGCAAGACTTTGTCTGGTGGGTGGTAACTTCTGCCGGCAGCCGATGTTATGGCCTACCACCGTTAGAAAAACATCCAATCTATTTATACTAACGGCCTCATTCACTAATTCATGACCCATTCGGTGCCATCACAAATGTGCGTCGCTACTATGAAAAACCGGGAGCTTCATACGGGGAAACCGTTGCTATACGCGCTACGCTCCAAGCGCTACGAAATAGTAAAATAGGACATCTCTACATATTACTATACGCCGATACATAAGTCAAAAGAGATGTCGTATGTTAACTACCTAGTTTTTAGTTCGTCAATTTAACTTTTATTAATATTATGCGCCACAAATACACTTTAACACCAAAATAGTACAAATAATAAAAAGTTAAAAAACTAAAACCCAACTACGACAAAAAACGACGCTGAAAAAGTATAAAACAAGATTTTCAGAATACTGAACTGAACAAAGTTGCTAATATAGTTGCAAGTAAATGGACACAGTAGACTCTGCCAAGATGCCTTTGTTGTAAATTGACAATAATGTCTTACGATACTATTCTGAAGTATGCAATATTCACTATTTAGAGATAAATTTTCATGTTTGGAAAGGCGTAGTCACACGTTACATATACCTACCGTAGCACTTTCATAACGTGTGACTGCGGTTTTCCAAACATGAAAATTTATCTCTAAATAGTGAATATTGCATACTTCAGAATAGTATCGTAAGACATTATTGTCAATTTACAACGAAGGCATCTTGGTAGAGTCTACTGTGTCCATTTACTTGCAACTATATTAGCAACTTTGTTCAGTTCAGTATTCTGAAAATCTTGTTTTATACTTTTTCAGCGTCGTTTTTTGTCGTAGTTGGGTTTTATAGTGTTTTAGTAGTTTATTATTATTTTTAATAATTTGCGGTTTAGGTATTTAGTATAATGTTATCTTTATTTACCTAATTTGAATAAAAAACACGTCCTTACATTACACCTTATTCATTACAAAATATGGATTTATTTAGAACAAACGCAATCTTGTACATCACACTCGTCTCCACAGAGTAGGCAACTCGTTCATGGGTCAATATATGTATACACTTTTACACCATGCTTCCCATGGACATTCGAAACTTACCCATTAAACGATCTAAAAGCTATCATAAGACTAAACTTTGCAAACAAGACAATAAAGCTTGGGATTGAGCTGCTCGCTCCGCTAAGCATTGTCATTAAGCAATATGAGTAATTATGCTACAAATAAGACATTTTAATCACTGTTTTTGTAATGAAAATCTTTGGACTTGAAAAAAGACGATGATCCCTGAGTTTGTTTCGGTTTTTCTTCTCAGAAGTAGTCAGTTAGGAAATGTCGGTTCCATCTAGTTTAAAAAATATGACGTGTAAAAGTGATCAGTGATCCTACTTGCTTAAAAAACGATTTCATTTCATCAGTGGGGTCATTTCGTAACACACTATCAGTAGCAATGGGCTTCATTTTGACAGTGCAATAACTTTCATTGCGCAATTTACGTTGTTGAGGAAACACATTATCCTAACATATGGAGCAATGGTCTAGCAATTGGTTTCGAAAGGATTTCATTTTTTTTATTGGACAGTAATAGTGTGTTACACAATTAGGGTACAGATTTAAACCACTTAAATGGTAATTGAATTATGCACCTAACCGTTACAGAAATGCAGTTCTCTATATAAAAATGACAGCTTAATTCGTTACTAAGTTGTCACTTTTGTATTAAGAACTTTGATTTAACCTCAATAAAGTTCAAAATACAAATACTGAGGTTAAATGTAGGTCTGAAGTTAGATTTCGTTTTGTAATAAGAGTGTAGGTACAGACCCCAGCACACCAAGCTACTACAATCTGTCAGATTTCCTTATTAGATTTTCAACTTTATCTCTGAAGCGTTAAGGCTCAAGGTTGATTGGGAATATCTGACAGTTTGGGGTAGCTTGACCTGTAGCGTACATAGTCAGTTTAATAAGTAAACCAATGGTTTATACATACAGACTACAGTGTCTGGGGTTTGTACTTGTATATGTTTCTATAAAAGTCTGTTTGCTCGTCAAATTTTGTCAAGATACATGGTATTTATGTATTGTATGATTTATTATAAATGAATTAAATCACTACCATTCGTGTATACAACCAACTGCCAATAGCAATTAAGCAATTAAGTAGAAATATGTATAAAACAAAGTTAAAGAAATTTTTAATTAATAATGTTTTCTATAATTTAAACGAATATTATCGTAAAAATTAATTTAGACTTGTATTGTTTGTAAATCTTTTATTCCTTTTTATATTGCATGTTCGACATGGATAGACTGTTGAGTCAAAGCACTGTATTTAATTACATGACATCAATATGTATCTGAAAGAGTATTTATAACATAGCATAGAAGATGGTCAGACAATGCATGCTACGGTCAAGTTAAAATATAAAGGCAATAAATGAATTAAAAAGCAAACGCAAAACAAAAAATAATAATAATGAAATAGGCCATAACATCAGCTGCCGGCAGAAGTTACCACCCACCAGACAAAGTCTTGCCGCCAAGCAATTCGTCGTGTCTCGGCATGATGTCTGGTGAAGCCGTACCGAGGACGGCTCTGAGCAGTTGTGTTGCGATGTGTGCCGGGTACGATGCGCCAAATGTTATTGTGTAAGGAGTTTGGTCTTGGAGAGTCTCCAGATCAATCTCCCTCTGGGTTTATCATTGCATCACCTCGCTCAACTGCAGTCTTCCTTCCTATTCACATTTTTTTTTTGAGTGTATAGGCTCTAAATAAACTAGCGCGCTTTACCATCAACGATTGCATCACTGCTTACCATCAGGCGGGATTTCGGTTCAGCACAGAAAACCTACTTGAAGTTGGTTTAGTTTAGAGTAGATAGAAATAACCACAATTTAAGCTTTAAAAGTTGCTTACATAGATATTAAATGCAGACGGTTTTAACGTTGAAGTGTTAGTGAATCTTTCTCTTGACAAGCGGTTAGTTCCATGGTTATTGGCGCCGATTCGACAGCGATGGCGAAAGCGAAAAGGAAAGAAGATAAAATGTCAGCTTAGACCTGTCAAATTAGTGCGCTCCTGACGTAAACTGGCGTATTTTTAGTCGCCATGTTTTAATCGCGTCTAAACTGTCTATGGTATATCTTAATTTGACAGGATTAAACTAAAACTTTATCTTCTATCCTTTTCTTATTGAATTAGAAAGAAAAAGATGCACTTAGCTTAAAATAAGTTTAGTTTGTGAACAACAGAATCGGCGCCAATGTCTGACTCGTTCCGCCTTGCGTGTGTGTAACAATTGAATTATAACTTAGCTAAATTGAAGAGTACAACTGTGGCGTATAACGACAACCGAAGAGAAGAGTATTACATTTAGCCGGATAACTAAGTCCCGTCGTTTTTTGTTTACCTTTATTTGAGTACCTAAACCGATAGAGTATAGACATATTCACTCATCTTCCATTACTTCTTTTGTTTTCACTGAAGGAAAAAAGAAAAGCCGGGCTCTCAGTCCCCCCAGCAATCCCCTCCCTTACTCCCTCCCTAACTCATAACGCCCACAGATTATGCATAACGACGTCTTATAAACAGTCTGAGAGCTATCAAAAGAAGTCATTTCTTCTAAATATAAAATGGCATGAATCACAAACTTTTGCCTACGAGTTTTGTTCACGTGTGGGGGATTTTTGTCCTAAATATATGTTATAATATATGTACGGTCGTTTTTTTCGCCTGCTTGTGTTACCACGTTGTTCTTTTATAACAAATTGAGGCTTTTAATACGGTTTTCATCACATTAAGGACAGATTATTCAATTAAATTTAATCATTTTTTTTCAAGAACCAAGTCTCATACAATCAGATACATGCAAACTAAGTGTGTGACACTTTGTTTAGACCGTGTTTTTAATAGATAGAGTGATCAAAGAGGAAGTTTTTTATCAGGGATGTTACGAGCTTCGACTCCGACTCCGTTAAGTCGAAACTTCCAATTATTATCGTACGTTCGGTTCCGATACTTTTAAATCGGAGTTTTAAATCGGAGGTTATTAAAGCATAACATAGCGGCGGCAGCCTGCCGATTGTTATGAACAGCCCCCTAATCAGCGAACACATTTTCGTCAAATGATTGCGACTAGTTGGGATCGTTTGGACCGCCAATTAGGGGGCAGGTTTACCTACTTATCTCGCGGGTAATTCCCTGACTCCTGCTACGTACACTCTATCGTCAATTATTTTTTCACTTGTTATTAGCTTGTTACCGCACAACACGTTCATACTTGTCCATATGTATAATAACATCCATTAAATTGTGGAGAACGACTATTATTTTCCGCTTATGCAGTGAAACGCAGGCTAAACCCTACGAGATTAATCAAAATAATATACCTACTAAATATTGCAGACATTGGAAAGGCCTAATTGAATAGCCCTCCCGTGTAGCGCGTAAATACAATTAAACGTTAGGGCAGCGCGTTACAACGTTAATTAATTTAATTTTTTAAAGTATTAATTATTATTATTATTTATTTTCTCGGTGGTAGGCAACAACATCAGCCGCCGGCATAAGTTACCACCCACAAGACAAAGTCTTGCCGCCAAGCGATTCGTCGTGTTCCGGCATGATGTCTGGTGAAGCCGTACGGAGGACGGGTCTGAGCAGTTGTGTTGCGATGTGTGCCGGGTACGATGTGCCTAATGTTGTTGTGTCGGGAGTGTGGTCGTGGAGGGTCTCCAGATCATCCTCTGGCGCAGCATCGTTGGTCGTGTTGTTGGGTTAAACATTGCATCACCTCGCTCAACTGCCGTCTTCCTTCCTCTTCACTCAGTTTTTTGACTGAATAGGCTTAATAAGCTAGTGCGCTTTACCATCAACGATTGCATCACTGTTTACCATCAGGCGGGATTGCAGTCAAGCACTAGTTTATAACTAATAATAAAAAAAAAAATAATTAAGCATTATTTCGGATTTGGTTGTAATTTGGCGCCAATTTAGAATCAAGACATCCAACACTTATCAATCCGATATTTTCACTATGTAGATCGGGACTTATTCGGTTAAAACCGACAGACACGACACGGCCTAACACGACACGGCTGGTGCAGTGGTTTGAGCGATCGGCTGGAACAAATGTTTCGCCTGTAGGTATTTATTCCAGGTATCACTGTTTGCGTATGTGAATTTCATTGTTTGTAAGCGCATCCACAAAACAGGAGTAATTCCTAGTATGGGGCAAAGTTTAAAAGAAATAGCTGAGTGCAAAGAAAGTATAGTGTATTATATCCACACTAATGTTATAAATGCGAAAGTAACTCTGTCTGTCTGTCAGTTACGCTTTCCCGCTTAAACCTCTCAGCCGATTTTGATGAAATTTGGCACAGACAATCTTTAGACTCTGAGAAAGAACATAGGCTACCTTTAATTGAAAAAAAAAGATGTTCCCGAGGGAAATCTAAAAAGCGCGATATAACAGAATTCCACGCGGGCGAAGCCGCGAGCAGAAAGCTAGTAAAACATAAATACCTACAACGTTATTTTTTGTATATACAATACCCGAAACACGCAACCAGTATTTTTAAGTAAAGAATCTTTGTATAAAATTTTAAACAGAAATCATGAAAAACCACAAAGTTATGAGCTTGTTATCTTACATGGTTGTCCCAATAAAAAATATGGTCAACGCACCGCTCGCCTGGCCGCGCCTGTAGTGGCGCGGCGCGGGGTTCCCTGTCTCACGCGCCTAGTACTATGATCTAACGTTTGCTAAGTTGTGCGCTCTGTAACCACACTGCAACAGTTTCTAGATCTATTTGGGAAAAAATCGCTCGACTCTAATCTTCTCAGTCTGTTTTAGCATAACTTACCTTATTTTACTAACATAATAATAAGTCAATAACTAACAATACTAACAATAATAACTAAAAAGGTAATGAACTTGTCTAAGTTTAAAAATATGCCGTTCCGTTTCTTGTTACAAGGAACGTTTACTTATGTAACCAGTGTTTCTCATTATAAGTGAATCATTGTATTCTGTTTTTTGAGAAATAAATGTCTTAAACCATAAAAAATATAACATGGTGCAAAAATTATTAGAATCGATTCAGTTGCTTATTCTAAACTAACTGAATTCAGGATTCCTATAAAGATAAATAGCCTTGTATAACAGAAGAAATCCAGACGTAGTATCATGTCGTAAGAACAGTGTGGAATAGGAACGGCTCGCTAGTTTTTAGATAAAGACGAATATAAATCAGAAACTTCTTTCTAAGTCCTTGTTTACGTGTAGTTTTGGTCTAGCTATAAAGACAATGGGCAATTTAGTATGAAAACTTGACCATGATCGTATAGAGATGTTGTTAATATATTTAGATAGTACATGTATCTACGATTATTTTTTATAATTACGACATTAGACTAGAACTTGACAGTTTTGAGATAAATGATAAAAAAAGGGAAGTGGAATCCGACGCGGCAAAATACTCGTTTCTTGTTTATAGACCCTTCCCCGTATTACAAACATGAATTTTATTTAGATCAGGCTTAAACCACCTAAATGGTTATATAATTATGCACCTAACCATTATAGAAATGCAGTTCTTTTTATGAAAATGACAGCTTAGTTCGTTATTAAGTTGCCACTTTTGTATTAAGAACTTTCACGTAACCTCAAAAAAGTTCGAAATACAAATACTGATACAAAGATTAAAGGAGATGTTTCAGAAATGTATGAAGCCTGGGCCAGCACATTGTACCCTTACTGCTAGGTATAGTTACGCTATAGTTAACTGTTTTTAATGTTAATTTCCTATATTTTGGCTTAGTTTTTATACAGATTCAATTTAACTCGGCCAAGGAGTGCGACACAACTACTATTAAATATGCTGGTCAGCAATAAGCGAAATAAGGTTTTGACAGTGACGTTTGATGAACGTGTCATGTATCTAAGCTATCGTATCTATATTATCCACCATATGACTGCGAAAAAAACAAAACATGAATTCCGAACATACGGCCCATTAAATAAACACAACTCAAATCAACACTCGACACGAACACAACGGGAAAAAAGAACTGTCAAAATCGCCAATCAAACGT
Organism: Sesamia nonagrioides; assembly: GCA_017933935.1. Classification (NCBI taxonomy): domain Eukaryota; kingdom Metazoa; phylum Arthropoda; class Insecta; order Lepidoptera; family Noctuidae; genus Sesamia; species Sesamia nonagrioides. Next base: position 1,426,014 of record JADWQK010001879.1, read on the forward strand.
CATAACCAGTGTCATGGCTACCTTAGTAAAGGGTTATCTTACTAAAAAATAGTTTCAAATAATTAATTATGTATAGTGGTGGCCCAAAATGAAACATCTCATTTGGAACTAAAGTTAGATTTCGTTTTGTAATAAGGGGGTTTATATTTTATTATGTTTTTATTTACGCCCGCTGTAGAAATGCCTACTCTGTGAAAATGTTAAGAGTGGACTCTAGTGCCGAGGAATTTGAGAAATAGGTATTTGAAGAACTGTTGCCGTCGCGCCGTTTTCAACTTTTCCCCGTAAAGTGCGAAAGGGACAGTTGCAACTCAGGCTGATTTTACCTACAAAAACGTTGACCAAAAGATGTTTCGTATTCCGCTGTTTTCTTTTTAAAAACACGACAGATCTCAATTATTTTTACCCGACTACGGCAAAGCAAAAGGAGGGTTATGATTTTGACAGGCTATGTATGTATGTATGTATGTATGTATGTATGTATGTATGTATGTATGTATGTATGTATGTATGTATGTATGTATGTATGTATGTATGTATGTTCATCTGTTCCCTCGTAACTTCTAAACTACTTATCAGAATTCGACAAGTGATATATCATTAGAAGCGTCTTAATTGTCCGCTGGTTATAGGCTATATGGGGTTTCACAAAATCTACTGTGGCGCCCTCTAGCGGATAAAACATACAGAGTAAAAATATAAAGTTAAGATAAATATGCCGTGTTTGGTATCATTTGAAAGCGCTTTGCTTGTACATTTTGAATATATATATATTACTAGCATTTGCGTGTGACTTTCTCTGTATTCATGGGCTGGTTGCATATAATTCACATCTTTTCGTTCATAGCTTCTTTACTAGTTATCAGAATAAGACCATTGCAGTACCATTAGAAGGGCCTTGATATTCTGTTAGTTATGAGCTATAAAGCTTGTCACCAAATTTAGTATTGCGCCCTCTAGCGGACAAAAAGTTCTACGTTAATATAAAAAATTAAGATAAATATACCGTGTTTGGTATCACGTGAAAAAGCTTCACGAGTGCTTTATGCTTGTACATAATTACAAGAATGATTTAATGATGTTAAATATGAGCGATAAGAGTAAAGCGCGGATCACGGGAACTGTGAATCGCTTTATGCAATGTAGAGCAGTGTGAACATTAATAAAATATGTAATGCACTAATGAAAACGACATAAGCTGGGAGTAACTCCACCCGGTGAAGGCGGAAACAGTTTGATAACTGGCTAAAACTCCGTTACAAAGGCCTCTGCACTATATGCCTTCGGGCTTATGTTGTTATATGTGCGTGTAGATGTAGTTTTTAGTTCATCCGTTTAACTTTTGTTAATATTATGCGCCACAAATACACTTTAACACCAAAATAGTACAAATAATAAAAAGTATAAAAACTAAAACCCAACTACGACAAAAAACGACGCTGAAAAAGTATAAAACAAGATTTTCAGAATACTGAACTGAACAAAGTTGCTAATGTAGTTGCAAGTAAATGGACACAGTAGTAATGTCATACAATACTATTCTGAAGTATGTAATATTCACTATGTAGAGATAAATTTTCATGTTTGGAAAGGCGTAGTCACACGTTGTCAAGGTGCTATGGTAGGTAGGTATATGTAACGTGTGACTACGCCTTTCCAAACATGAAAATTTATCTCTACATAGTGAATATTGCATACTTCAGAATAGTATTGTATGACATTACTACTGTGTCCATTTACTTGCAACTACATTAGCAACTTTGTTCAGTTCAGTATTCTGAAAATCTTGTTTTATACTTTTTCAGCGTCGTTTTTTGTCGTAGTTGGGTTTTAGTTTTTATACTTTTTATTTATATCAAAATTTGGATGAGGATAGCTATGCCTCTATTATTTTCTTTTTGTCGAAAACTTACCACATTTGTGTAATAGTCGTCTGAACATCGCGGTAAAATAGGGTTATTTTTCAGTGGTGTGGTTATTTCTTTTGTTAATTAAGTTTTCAAAAAAATCATATAATAGGGGCGCGTAAACTCAAGGTGTGAATTTGTAGAAAAAAACATGCTTTTAAAAATATCAAACTAAAAAGTTAAAAATATTTTTTAAAAAAGCACGAGGCGCTTTGTGCCATAATTTTTGTATATTAAGCGCCTCACGCTTTTTATATTTATTTTGAAACATTTTAGTTCGACATTCTTTAAAAAAAAAACGAACGAACGAACGTATTGAAAACGGTGGGACATTTTACAGTAATGAGCCGCTCACTCGTAGTTCAAAGAGTTAGAGACGGACAAACAAACAAACAAGCAAAAAAACCAAGCAAGCAAACATACAAGTGAAGCTAATAAAAAGCATGTAAAAATCATTGCTCTAAAAGCATTATCCACGAAGAAAACAGAGGAATAAGTTTGTATAGAGAAAGCACCACTAGAGTCCCCTCTTAACTGTCATACCTACTGTGTTTCACGAGGTACATACAGCCCGCTGATTATAGTCAATCAGACCATCGGACAGGGGATAATAATAGGGTTCGTTTCCGTCCGTTCCATAATAATTGGGGTAGACATGAAAGAATATGATGACAATATCCTACATAATCTTTCTTGACACACCAAGTTATCTGCAACGACTCAACCTTGAACCTTCACGCTTGATGTGATAAAGTTGAAAATCGTTTAAAGATATTTTACAAATTGTAGTAACAAGCTTAGGTTGCTGGCTAGCTAGATGTCTGTACCTAATATTGTTCAGAAGAATAACATTATGGCGCAGTCATTCAGAATGTTACTAAAAAATTGTATCATCAACATGATGATACAATGTCTGATGAAGCCGTACGGAGGACGGGTCGTAGCAGTTGTGTTGCGATATCTGGCAGGTACGATGCGCCAAATGTTGTTGTCTCGGGGGTTTGGTCGTGGAGAGTCTCCAAATCAATCTCCCTCTAGGGCAGCTTCGTTTGGTCGTGTTGGTCTTGGGTTTAACATTGCATCACCTCGCTCAACTGCCGTCATCCTTCCTATTCCTTAGTTTTTTAAGTGAATAGGCTTAATAAACTAGTGCGCTTTACCATCAACGATTGCATCACTGCTTACCATCAGGCGGGATTGCAGTCAAGCACTGGTTTATAATTAATTAAAAAAAAAAGTCAATCTTTTTATCGTCCCACTGCTGGGCACAGGTCTCCTCTCATACAGAGAAAGATTGCGCGTAATCACCACGCTTGCTCAATGCGGGTTAGCGATTTCAGACTTAAACTCCAGGTTTCGTCAAGACGTTTTCCTTCACCTTTCAATCACTCATTGATGTCTAAGATATCCTTAGAAAGTACATATAACTTAGAAAAGTTACATTGGTACTTGCCTGATCTGGAATCGGACCCGCACATACGGAGAACGGGTCTGAGCAGTTGTGTTGCGATGTGTGCCGGGTACGATGTGCCTAATGTTGTTGTGTCGGGAGTTTGGTCGTGAAGGCTCTCCAGATCATCCTCTGGCGCAGCATCGTTGGTCGTGTTGTTGGGTTAAACATTGCATCACCTCGCTCAACTGCCGTCTTCCTTCCTATTCACTCATTTTTTTTGAGTGAATAGGCTTAATAAGCTAGTGTGCTTTACCATCAACGATTGCATCACTGCTTACCATCAGGCGGGATTGCAGTCAAGCACTAGTTTATAACTATTGAAAAAAAAAAAAAACATTCATACTTCCACCACGACTTCCAAAAAAATTGTATAGCGACCTTTTAATATTCTAATTTATATTTTACCAAAATATTTCGTGATCAAGGATGCCACTTCAAAAATACTTCAAGCCTGGATGAGGCAATTACGGTGATGAGAAATAAAATATGAGGTTCGTCTAAGATATCGTAATTGGGATAGAAATGACAGTGTCTGTGTGATAATATATACAAAGCTTTATTTAGACAACTAAAGGTCAATATCCGTATTTTTTTTTTCAGTGACGCAATCGTTGATGGTAAAGCGCACTAGTTTATTAAGAGCCTTTTCACTCTAGCCTTGAAGACACTCAAATTGTAGTCCGACGGAAACACCGCCGCCGGCAAATTGTTCCAGTTCCTCGATGTACGCGGTATAAAGGAGGAGGCGAAACGCTTCGTCCGGATCGTAGTGGTGTTAACAACGTAAGGGTGGAAACTCGCTGTACGACGGGTCGTCCGATAGTGGAACGGAGATGGGAGAATTAAATCATGCAATTGCCTCGCACTCTCCCCAAAATGCATCCTTTAGAACACCGAAAGGCAGGCTACTCTACGCTTGTGCTCTCGGCAATTAAAAACATTTAAGTCCGAACCTCCTCTCAGCAACAAACAATGATAAAAATTATTTTTGAAAAACGTAATTATTTCACATATGTATTTTTTCTTTATACGAAACCTGAATATTTTGTTCAGAAAAAGCAACTGAATCGATATCAATCATTTTTACACCATGTTATATGTTTCTGAAATATATTTAGAAGTTGTTACAGTAGGTATGGTCACGGAGCGCGCAACACAGTTAACGGTGGATCATAGTACTAGGTGCATAGTGAAACAGGGACCCCGCGCCGCGCTGATGCAGGTGCGGTCGGGCGAGCGGTGCGTTGACCTCATTTTTGATTTATCATGATACATTTTTGAAATTTTGTACATAGATTCTTTACTTAAAAATACTGGACACGTGCTTCAGGTTTCGCATATACGAAAAATAATGTTCTATTTTAGAAAGATTAAGACAGAGATTAGACTGTGTTCATAAAATAACGAAAATCGTCATGAAAATAAACCTGAATCATTATGAAGCATATTGCTAATCCAATGCTCCATATGTTCAAAAATCTGCCTGCTCAACAACGCAAATAACGCAATGGATGATGTTAAACTGTCAAAATTAAACCCATTGCACCACCTTAAATCACTGGTAAAATACGGTAAGTACAAATTTTGAACTTAATTATAACTAATGTAATTTATTGTAACAAATTAATCATTATTCCATATTTAATCGATTATTTAGGTAGACATAGAATCTTTTTCTTCGTGTCCGTAACATAGCGGATAAACTGCAGGAGGGTCGCCTACGTTGGTACGGTCACGTCTTACGAAAACCGGCATGTTACGTGGGTCACAAATGTCTTGCCATGGCGCCTCCGCCGGGCAGGAACAAGCGGGGTAGACCAAAGAAGTGCTGGCTTGACGTTGTAAGAGATGACATGCGTGCCAACAATCTCACACCACAGGATGTTAAAGATCCCGCGAAATGGAGGAAATTGAGCAAGAAAGCGGACCCCGGGCTCCAACGTGAAAGCCGCGGATGCAACCGGGATAAAAGCTAAGATGATGATGATGATTTAGATAGACATAGAGTAGTAGTGACCTAATTATATCGGCCGCGACTTACTAGTTGTAGGTCGTAAGTTCGAACCCCACCAGGCGCTTTACTTTGTGTAAATTATTACATCACCACTGTTCTCAGAACGGTGAAGGAAAACATCTTGAGGAAACCGACATGTAATAGAGCCAAAACTTCAAAGACATGTGACATCTACCAACATTGGGAACGTTATAGGGTGATTTTGTTATATAAGTAACTAGCTTTCCGCCCGCGGCTTCACCCGCGTGGAGTTCGGTTATAACGCGCTTTTTAGATTTCCCTCGGGAACATCATATTTTTCCGGGATAAAAGGTAGCCTATGTTCTTTCTCAGGGTCCAAAGATTGTCTGTGCTAAATTTCATCAAAATCGGTTGAGAGGTTTAAGCGGGAAAGCGTAACAGACAGACAGACAGACAGACAGACAGACAGACAGACAGACAGACCGACAGACATAGAGACAGACAGACAGAGTTACTTTCGCATTTATAATATTAGTATGGATTAGTATGGATGGTTGAGGGAAACATGCGTAACATTTACGTAAAACGGCTGTTGCTCAGCATTATGCTGCGACCATATGCAAGATAGAACCCCAGTGCTGGATTTCTACAACAGTCGGCGCCAACGTAATGACTTCGTTCAGTTCAGCAAACAATTATTCGTACGCTTTAATGGTACAGCGTATTTAAGGAAAAATATTATAATTTAATGCGTCAAAACTTCGAAGACATGTGACATCTACCAACCCGTACTGGGTCTGCGTGGTAGATTACGGCACATTTCCTCTCACCGAAAGGAAGGTTGTGTTCCAGGAGTGGAAACATTATAGGCTGATTATTTAAGTAATGGTATGTAATCGTAATAAACAAAGTAATAATTAACAAATTAGCACCTTTCATTATACAAATTAGCACCTTTCATTATAAAGCAAGCATTGAATAAAGCCTTTTTGTTCAGATAAAATACTCCAATCATTAAAATGACTGCTATAAAAAATTTATGCTTACAATTTCTTATACTGAATGTCTTTATCTTCTCCTCTTCATTATTCATTTGATAATAAAGACGTTCACTGCTGGACATCGGCCTCCCCCAAGTATCTCCACGACCCGTTTTCCGCGACCTTCACCAGGTCATCAGTCCACCTTGTTGGGGGCCTACCCACGCTGCGTCTTTCGGCTCCAGAGAGAGAAACCTCCTGACAATGCAAGTCGTGCCCAGAAGTACCGTTTGAGGTGTTGGTCGAGGCATTTGGCTATTAAGCCATTGGCTGTCATACTATCGGTACAATGATTGCTGAATCCACATCCCACATGTCAACAACCTCGAGAACTAAGTCAAGATATTTGATTTGTTTATCTTTCCCGGCTTACACGAGGTTCTCATCATGCGGGATGGTTATGTCAACAATCATTGCACGCCGCTCTGATCGATCCGCCATCACTATATCAGGCTTATTGGCAACAACAGTCTCATTACTGATGATGGATCGATCCTAGTACAATGTGATATCGCCATTTTCGAGAACTGGGTCGGGCATATACCTATAGTACGGAACTTCTGATTCTACCAGGTTGGATTTGTCTATTAATGTGGATCAATCATGTTCATATTGAACGTGTTACAATTATCGTATTTTGTACCTTTATGGCCATACGCATGTTAATGCAATCACAAACTTCGCTTCGGTATCGAAAGATAAACTAAGATAAACTAGTTTTCTGAGGGCGGAGAGGGCTCAGAGGGCGATACTTAAAGTTATGACTAGGAAACCGCGCAGATACCCAACAGCGCAACTATATCGCGGCTGCCGGCGGAAGTTACCACCCACCAGACAAAGTCTTGCCGCCAAGCAATTCGTCGTGTTCCGGCATGATGTCTGGTGAAGCCGTACGGAGGACGGGTCTGAGCAGTTGTGTTGCGATGTGTGGCGGGTACGATGCGCCAAATGTTGTTGTCTCGGGAGTTTGGTCGTGGAGAGTCTCCAGATCAATCTCCCTCTAGCGCAGCATCGTTTGGTCGTGTTGGTCTTGGGTTTAACATTGCATCACCTCGCTCAACTGCCGTCATCCTTCCTATTCCTAAGTATTTTAAGTGAATAGGCTTAATAAACTAGTGCGCTTTACACTCAACGATTGCATCACTGCTTACTATCAGGTGGGATTGCAGTCAAGCACTAGTTTATAATTATTAAAAAAAAATATACAGATTGTCAAGTAGTAACAGTTCGCCAACTCTTTGTTCTTCGTTCTGTTCTTAGAGTGCATGGCTGAAATCGATGTTATGGTCACCGCACGCGGTCCCATTCACGTTCGACGGAGTGGGGACGGCGGGAACATCACAGGACCCCCGCGCGCCCGCGCCGCCCGCATGTTCACTACGCGGCCATATGCTAATACTACGATATTGATATGAATAATTGGTGTCTCTCATTTGCTGATTTTAGGGCGGACAAAAACATGATTTGATATTTTAAACTAATAATGCAGATTTGTTCTGTTATTGATTCTGAGCCACCCATTTTTTTTTACGCACTGGAAAAAAAATCCCTGTATAAAAACAGAATCCTTACTAGCTTACATCACTTAAAATGTCCCTAACAAACATTCAGGCACGTTATTATTAAAGAATCACACAATCACTTCACCCTATGTAACATACACGCTTTACAACACACACATAACACACTAAAACACATACACAACACACACACCTATCCATGGTGGCTATACTACTCAGTCAAAACCCATTAAAATGCAATCTCTCCTTCTCATTAATACATAATGCACGTGTTTAATTACCCTTCTTTTGGTAGATCAATACGCGTTGTTTCTCTTGAAAGCAATTAAATGAACTGTCTGGCCAAACACTGTCTCTTAGGACACTGGTCCCCTAGTTTATGAGGCAGGGTTTATAATTTTGGGTTATATAGATGTAGTTAAATAATTTGTATGTATGACCACCTTATGTCTAAGTTGTATAATTACTTTTTGGTAAATAAATATTATTATTATTTTATATCCTTTATTTCATTGAATACACTTATAAATTATATTTTTAAATATTTCTACATAACAAAAATGTATATAAAAAACATTTAAAAACTATAAAAAATAGTAGCTCACCGGTATCTGGAACAGGGTCCAAGCTACCGGCGGTCAGGGCTCCAGAGAGAGGAACTTCCTGACGATGCGAGCCGTGTCCAGCAGTACCGCTTTCTGAATCAAGCCCTTGATCCAGCTGCCTAACGAGAGCCTCCTGAGGTGTTGGTCGAGGCTCTTGGCTATTAAGCCATTGGCTGTCACGACTATCGGTACCTACAATGATTGCTGAATCCACTTCCCACATGTCGATAACCTCGTGAGCCAAGTCAAGATACTTGATTTGTTTATCTTTCTCAGCTTTCACGAGGTTCTCATCATGTGGGATGGTTATGTCAACAATCATTGCACGCCGCTCTGATCGATCCACCAGCACTATATCAGGCTTATTGGCAACAATAGTCCTGTCAGTGATGAGGGATCGTTCCCAGTACAATGTGACATGGTCATTTTCGAGAACTGGGTCGGGCGTATACCTGTAGTACGGCACCTCCGATTCCACAAGGTTGTAATTAAGAGTAAGTTGCTGATGAATGATCCTGGCTACAAGGTTGTGTCTATGCAAGTACTTTCCGTTAGCTAGACGAGAACATCATCATCATCCCAGCGTTAATCCCAGTCGCATCCGAAGCCTTTTCAGCTTTGGAGGTTGGGTTTCCGCTGAAGCATTGCAGTTAGATCAATTGTTAGACTTTTGAGGGCTCCAACAACCCGTAACGACTGCCACTAGATGTCCGTATGGCAACCGGGACCAACGGCTTAACGTGCTTTCCGAGGCACGACCAGACCAGTGCAAATATTCATATTCATGCATACAAATACTTGCACTGTGTGGGGATCGAACCCGCGCCACCTTGCGCAGAGGCCGCGTCCGCTACCGCTACGCCACGGAGGCTGTCAATTAGCTAGACGAGAACACCCGGAGATAATATGCCTTATTGATTCCCCCGGCCGGTGTCATGCCCGACAGATGTCAACTGTGCCGTCTTTCACAATAAATCTCCGGTAATTGTTCGTCATCATAACTTCGTTATTTTATTATTATTATTATACCACGCTCAATGCCACTTCCATTTACCCACGATCTATACAAACAATTTCGCTATTACGTCGTGTGCTCGTAAATTTTTATAAAATTTTGATATATAATAACAATTTTTATGGTATTTTCGGTAATTTACGGTTGTCGATACCGTCTCGTCATTTACGGTTGGGACTCGGTAATTTTTAATTTATCGTTATAGGTATAATGAGGGCTTTTCTGTGGTGACAATAATTGTGATTTATAATGTAGTGGTAGCTTTTTGAAGGTATAATGGGGATTAATGCCCATCTGGTAAATGGTTTTGCAGTAATACGGTTTTAAAATGGTCACGTCATATGGCGCTGAATATAAGATTTTAGCGCTGAGACATTTAATTTTAAATGTCGAAGCATTATGTTGAAATAGGAGCCTTTTGGCTTCGCAAGGGACTTTCTGATTATTGTTACTTTTTTATATAATATAACTTGTTTTTATACTTAATTAGTTTTCCGCCCGCGGCTTCGCCCGCGTGGAATTCGGTTATATCGCGCTTTTTAGATTTCCCTCGGGTTTATAATTTTTTTTTCAATATATCGTAGCCTATGTCCTTTCTCGGGGTCTAAAGATTGTCTGTGCCAAATTTCATCAAAATCAGTTGAGAGGTTTCAGCGGTAAAGCGTGACAAGACAGACAGACAGACAGAGTTACTTTCGCATTTATAATATTAGTATGGATTAGTATGGATTGTGTCTAATTTAGTTTTTTAGATTGCAGGTCAGGCAAGTACCAATGAAACTTTTTTAAGTTATGTGTACTTTCTAAGTATATCTTGGACACCAATGACTGATTAAAAGATGATGGAAAACATCTTGAGGAAACCTGGACTTTCAAGTCTGAAATCGCCGACCCACATTGAGCAAGCGTGGTGATTAAGCTCGGTCCTTCTCTATATGAGAGGAGACCTGTGTGTGTGGGATGACAAAAAAGGTTGTTAATGATGAGTTTAGTTTTAAGATTTTCCTGTACGAGTCACAATAAAAAAAAAAAATTCCTTCTTTCTTTCATATTTTTAAACCGCTTTTTTATTTTCGTCAACCTGCATATTTTTACGAGACCATATTAGCTCGGGATGGAATCAAAGTAGACTGCCGAATGACTTTATTAAAATCCGACCATCAGAAGTGACAGCTTAGAGTACCTAAGCTGTCACTAATGTCAATCTCTAGCATTAGTTGAGAATGTCTTAAAGAAGGAAAGAAAGAAAATACGTTTATTTGCGGTAAACATGACGTAAAAATGTACAAAAACAATTGAGTGATAATAGTTGACATGCGTCACATCCACGCAAAACGGCTATCGCTCAGCATTATGCTGCGACCCTATGCAAAACAAAGTCCAGCGCTGGTTTCCAGCGACAGCCGGTGCCGACGTAAAGATGTCACCCGGTGTAGCAAACAATCACAACTGACACCGAACCGGTACAAAAAAATAAAAATGCAATAATAATAAAAATAAAAATTTAAATCTACATGAATGAAAGAACAGTTTAAACAAACACAAACAGGAATATAAAAACAAAAACAGGATATAAAAACTAAGAGAATATCATTCTCAACAATGGTCTTCAAAATTACGTTGTAAGTAAGGAAGCAAATAGACATAGAAAAGTTCTGTAGTTGGGCGAGTGGACTGATCATCACTTAGATGATTTTATTTTATTTATTTGGGACAAAAAACAGTTAAAGCGATACAACAATACACTGACGATACGGTTGGCGCAGTGGGTAAATGATCGACTCCTACATAGGCACGCTTCATGTCGCGGGTTCGATTCCCGCACGGAACTAATATTTGTATGGCCTATAGGTAGTTCCAGGTCTGGCTGTTTGTCTATGTGAATTTAAATTTTTGTAAAGGCACCCTAGATAACCAGTTTATGGTTATAGTCCAGTTATGTTGTGTCATTTTTAATCGTTATGATAATATCACTGTCTGTTATAAAAGCATTTCGGCATTGAAAGAATTATCAGTTTCTGTAAGCAAGTTGCCAATATAAGTCAGTCGGGAACGAAGTTCGGCGTGATAAGTCCTAAGGTTATTAAAATACATTTCATATTATTTCACTAACCTTAGGAATGTATGCACAGTAGGTATAGGATGCATAGCATCCATTACATAGCATGTATGGTACAACAGAGTGGGCACATCATATAATGTATAGCGTAACATGCATAACTTAGCACGTACGACATAGAACGCACTGCATAGCATTCATAGCATAGCATGCGTTGCATAGCATAATAGCATGCATAGTATAGCACAGCGTGCACAATTTAGCATGTATAATATAGCTAAATAATGCTGAGTACATTAATTTCAATTCTAATACTCCCTTCTGCGCTAAGTTTACACTTTGTTTATAAATGGAAGCTCGGGCTAGTAAGGAATCATTCCGGTCCGAAAGAGAGGCTATGGTAGAGCGTACGAGTGCTGCACTACAGGCAGTCTCCGAATGGGGCAAAGCCAATCTTGTAGCATTCAATGCCGCCAAAACACAGGCGTGTCTTTTCACCGCCAAAAGGAGCCCGTTCACCTTGGCTCCTACTTTTCGGAATGTATCCTTGGAGTGCACCGACCGCCTTCAGCTTTTGGGAGTTGAGATTTCCTCGAAACTAAACTTTGGGTGGTTCATTGAGTCCAAGGCCAAGGTGGCTGCCAGAAAACTTGGCGTCATCGCGAAGTTCCGGCGGTACTTCACACCGGGCCAGCTTCTAATGTTGTACAAAGCACAGGTCCGTTCGTGTATGGAGTACTGCAGCCACATTTGGGCTGGTGCTGCGAAATGTCACTTGGCTACTTTGGATTCAGTGGAGAGGCGTGCGAAGAGGCTAATTGGTGACCCTGATTTAACTCGAGACGGTCTCCAAAGCCTAGAGCACAGGCGTAGAGTAGCCAGCCTTTCGGTGTTCAGGATGCATTTTGGGGAGTGTGCGAGGGAATGGCATGATTTAATTCCCCCATCTCCGTTCCACCATCGGACGACGTACGGCGAGTTTCCACACCTACGTTGTTAACACTACTACGATCCGGACGAAGCGTTTCGCCTCCTCCTTTATACCGCGTACATCAAGAAACTGGAACAACTTGCGCGCGGCGGAGTTTCCGTCGGACTACAATTTGAGTGTCTTCAAGGCTAGAGTGAATAGGCTCTTAATAAACTAGCACGCCTTACCATCAACGATCGCATCGCTGCTTACCATCAGGCGGGATTACGGTCAAGCGCTGGTTTATAAATAATAAAAAAAAAATCTCATTCCTTTATGTTTTGTTTTAGTCTCAATCTTCTTTAGCGTAGTCTGTAATAGAATGACATTATTCATTCAATATGATCTTAGCTATTTAGCTTTTGTATCTCGACACTGCTGCCCATCTTACCTATAGAATAACATGAGCCGAAGCCAATTAGGTAATCTTAGCGATAGAAAGAAAGAATATAGTTACGTCCAGTTTCTTCCGTCAAACGGTCTCCAAAGCCTGGAGCACAGGCGTAGAGTAGCCAGCCTGTCAATGTTCTATAGGATGCATTTTGGAGAGTGGGCGAGGTCATCATCAACCTATAGCAGACCACTGCTCCACACAGGATTCTAAAATATCCAATAAAACATTATATCCATTAAAATGGATCTTTGGCAACTCTCACCCAGCTGCGAATCCATCCTGCGAAGATTCTCGCTCCACCTAGCCTGAGAACGTAGCGTTCTCCTACAAGAACACATATATGCCAATAATCATCGGTTCTCATAATCATCTCAGCGTTAATCCCAATCGCATCTGAAGCTTTTTCAGCTTTTGGAGTCTGGGGTCCGTTTTACCAGTCTAACTGCCAATTTTGGCTAAGCTTCGATATTTCCCGTGAAGCGACTGCCGTCTGATCTCCACAACCCGAAGGCGATATCGAATTGCAGTTAGAGTAATTGTTGAGCTTTTTAGGGCTCCAGCAACCCGTAACGACTGCCATTAGATGTTCGTATGGCAACCGGGACCAACGGCTTAACTAGCTTTCCGAGGCACGACCAGACCAGTGCAAATAAACATATATTCATGCATTTGTATGCTTGAATTTGAATATTTGCACTGGTGGTGGGATCGAACCTATCGAAATCCTTGCGCAGCGGCCGCGTTCGCTACCGCTACGCCACGGAGGCTGTCCTGTCAATATCATGATCAATGGTCATCGGTACCACAGCTAATATTACCTATTGCAAAAGGGTATCTGTCATAAATACGTAGGGGGAGACGGGGTACATTGATACAAGGGGCACATAGATACAGTCAATATTCGTCGAAAACAAAACGCGTTAGAAGAGCCATCCGCCACCGATAAGGAGGTATATAGTAAAGCCTACACGCACACTAGCGCAGAGCAACGTTCACTCAACGACTAGCAACTGGCACGTGAAAAACTGTTTCTGATGTTCGCAACAAAATTTTCGTACTTTTCTTCCGAATGTGATTCTTCTAATTTCTTTAGTGTTACCTGTGTTATATTAAGACATTTGGTAAATACATATCTGTCATCACATTAAATAGACTTAATTTTTTAAATTATTTATTGCTTTAATTTTTATAAAATGTTGAGATCGATTGTAGCAGGCAGGGGCACATAGATACAAGTAATCTTGGGGCACATTGATACCCCGATATTTTGTTAAATATACTTTTTGTGAGACTTAGGTAATATATTTTATTTTCTTTATATAAAAATGGTTTGAACATTTAAACGCAAGATGAATAGAAGTTCCATCAATGAAATTTCCATGGCTTCTGCGATATCTGACGTGTTGGAAGAAAAATTATCAATAACAAAAGCAGCGAATAAATATAATTAAAAAAAATCGATAAATAAAGGTCAGAAAAATCAATAAAACTTCTTTAATTTATAGGAATATTTCTATGAACCAAAGTGCCAGTGTATGTACCAATGTGGGGGGTACATTGATACAAATTTCATTTTTTAGTAAATAGGCTCTAATATGTTTTGTGATTAAATCTATCAGTTAATTGGTATGTAACAAGTTAACTGAATATATATTGAATATATTATGGTTATTAAATTGGATGTAACTATCAATAGTTCGTCTTTTATTGGGTCTAAATAAAAATCGTATCAAGGTACCCCACTTCCCCCTATGTATTCATTGCCATGATTTTGCATATAAACTAAGAGAAATTTGTGATTCTTGGAGTGATTAATAAACTGTTATTATTATTGCCACTTCAGTTTATTTTTACGTCGTGGTGAAGAAACCGTGCCAAGTGTAAAAGGCCTAATACATTAAGATTTTAAAGTCTTCGTACTCAGCTTCTGAGAACGATTACTTCTTGAGTGAGTTATGAAAAAAAAAAAAAAAATAAGTATACCAGGAAATTACCAACTCATTAAAATCTTTTGAAGTACCCTTCCAATCACAGTTTTCTTATATTTATAATTAAAAATCGAGTAGGTTCTCAAGTTGATGGGTATATTTTTTTATTAACCACGCGTAATTTTTTTCACAATAATTTTGTTCGGCTATTCAAGAATTGACGACCTGGTGAAGGTTCGGGAAACCGCTGGATGCGGGAGGCGCAGGACCGGTTGTCGTGGAGAACCTTGGAGGAGGCCTATGTCCAGCAGTGGACGTCTTTCGGCTGAAATGATGATGATGATTCAAGAATTCCTTGGGTTCCGGTTTTTTTTATATATTATAAACTAGCGCTTGACCGCAATCCTGCCTGATGGTAAGCAGTGACGCAATCGTTGATGGTAAAGCGCACTAGTTTATTAAGAGCCTATTCACTCTAGCCTTAAAGACACTCAAATTGTAGTCCGACGGAAACACCAACGCTGGCAAACTGTTCCAGTCCCTCGATGTACGCGGTAAAAAGGAGGAGGCGAAACGCTTCGTCCGGAGTGTAGTGGTGTTAACAACGTAAGGGTGGAAACCAGCCGTACGACGGGTCGTCCGATGGTGGAACGGAGATGGGGGAATTAAATCATGCAATTCCCTCGCACACTCCCCAAAATGCATACTATAGAACACCGAAAGGCACCATTATAAGATCACTTCGTTGTCCGTCGTTCGTAGTCTGTTAAGACACTTTTTTCTCAAGAACGTGAAGAGTTATCAAGTTGAAATTAAAACAACCAACTACTCTAGTTTGGAATCCCTTGAAGAAACAAACTTCTAAGTAAACGCAATCAAAAGTTATGGCCACTTATGTTACGCTTATGCCGCTATTCCCGTTGGGTTAGAATCATGAAAATTTGTAAGAATTTAGTAGCTCATTTTTGCGCAGAAAATCATCAAATGATCTCTTCCGCTCTAGGCGGCAGAGTGGGAGAGGTCATTTGATGATTTTAGAGCCGAAGGAAATGTCAGACTTTAACTGACTTAAACGTAGTTCTTTTTACTAACCTGTTCCAGGGCCACTTTCGAACAACCAAAGCAAAAGTCCTAGTAGACCCTTTCGCAAGTATTTAGTAGGATTTAAAGTAGGGTTGTAACGGAGGCTTGTTAGCGGAGGCGGAGGCGGATGCGGAGGTGACGAGTCTCACCTCCGCGGATGCGGAGGTTAACGGAGGCGGAGGCGGAGGTGAAAGTACATATAGAAAAAATTGAAATTTATGGTTAATTAAAACAATTTTTTTATTTTAAATACGTACATTAATAGTAGTATACTTGGTAAAAAAAATATTACCTTCTTGTAGGTACCTAATGAAAATTAAGGAGAAACAAATTGTGTTTGCCGCATTCCCGCCTCGCACTAGTCGATTCTTGACCATTTCGCGCTCAAACGCCGCCGGACGGTTGTCGAGCGTCGCAGCTTGCGCGTTATTTATTTTATACATACGTAAATAAACCTCCGTTATAACTCCGCAAAAATTGTGCGGAGGCGGAGGCGGAAGCGAAGATACGATTTCTTGCGGAACTTCCGCAGTAACGGAAGCGGAGGCGAAGCTCCGTTACAACCCTACTTTAAAGATGTAGGAAAACCATCAGCTAGAAAAAGATGCTGGAAAAACGCTGAGCGAACATAATTTAAGCAAGAAATAAGTCATAAAACAACTCAAGAGGGAACTCTAGTAGTGCTTCCTCTATCCATATTATTTTCTATGTTGGTATTCCGCTATTTTCTTCGTGGATAATGCTTTTAGAGCAATTATTCTACAATTTTACACCGTGATTATACATGCCCCTATTATTTGACTTTTTTCGAAACTTAATTAATAAAAGAAATACGTTACTTCAAAATCTCGAAAAATAACCCATTTTTACCGTGATGTTCAGATGACTATTAGACAAACGTGATAAGTTTTTGGCAAAAAAGAAAATAATAGAAGCATAGGTATACTTTTCCTCTAAATTTTTATATAAAAATAATTGAGAGCTATCGTGGTTTGAATAAGAAAACAGCGAAATACGAAACGTCTAATGGTCAGTGTTTTTGTAGGTAAAACCATCCCGAGCTACAACTGTCCTTTTCGCACTTTAGCGGGAGAGGTTAGAAGCAACGCGATGGCAATAATTTCTTCAAATACCTATTATCCAAATTCCTCGGCACTAAAGTCCCCTCTTAATATATTTGCTTGGATGTAGCGGTATTTACAAACGCCACATACAAACATCGCGTCATGCTGACGTCACAAAAATTCTACATCGCGCAAGCAGAGTTTACCGTGCAACTAACATACATACACTACGATCCGGACGAAGCGTTTCGCCTCCTCCTTTATACCGCGTACATCGAGGGACTGGAACAATTTGCCAGCGGCGGTGATTCCGTCGGACTACAATTTGAGTGTCTTCAGGGCTAGAGTGAATAGGCTCTTAATAAACTAGTGCGCTTTACCATCAACGATTGCGTCACTGCTTACCATCAGGCAGGATTGCGGTCAAGCGTTGGTTTATAATATGTAAAAAAAAAAAAACATACAAATTCCCAACATCATCCGTTGGGTAAGTGCCCGCCAGACACAACTCCCCGTCGGAGGATTCTCCCTTTTTTATGGAGGATGAGTGAAATTTACACCATATACCTATAAAATGGATTTGCGAAACACTCTGTGCTCGACTCGCTTTTGGCCAGTTTTTTTTATACCACATTTTTATTACCAAAGACGAAACACCGAGGCTGACCATAACCAAAATTACAGAACCCCACGTCAGTTTTTGACATCCTTATTACTTAATAGATTCATAGATATTAAAAAAAGGTCGGAACATAAAAAATACCACAGGAGTTGTCTCGTAAACCGAGAAATGAAGATGGCTGCATTAGGCGCCTGCTCACGTATCTACTTTATTTGCGAGCAGCGAGATTTACAGCCGTCGATTGCGACTTAACGTTCGTGTGGAGACGGCCTAACGGTGCGGTAGTGTAGTGGGAAATCAGTAATACAAGTTACGGTAGTTGAAAAATGGAAAAGTGCCTTTTGTGGGGGTTAGTGCTGCTAAAAACTGAACTAACATATAGGTATTTATACTTTTTTATTATAATAAACTACTGCTTGACCGCAATCTCGCCTGATAGTAAACTATACTAATATACAATATGTAAAGAAAACCCTGTCCAATCCGTGAAGGTGTTGTTAGGTATCGATAACTGATTCTACTAAAGTAGAATGCGAATGCGGTAAAGCCTACAAAACCGGGCTAAGCTTAAAAAAAACCCCTAAAAAAATAAATATTATTTCGTAAAAAGAGGTAACTTAAAACATGTGCTGTAGATCATACAGGCGCGGGCGAAGAGGGGCAGGGCACGCGGCACGCGAGCGAAGAGGGGAAGGGCACGCGGCACGCGGTCGCATCGCTATTCGCTCAGAATTATACCGTCAAAAATAATGTTGTCACTTTTTAAAAATTACCAAATTTTGGGGAAGTTGGATTTCATTCGCGGGGAAAAAAGATTATTTCAAAATTCAATAGTATTGTTACTATGATGATTATGTAAAATTTCATATTTTATTTGGTCATATGTTTACCTAACCTTTACTATCCTTACGGGTCGGACAGGGTTTTCTTAACATATTGTATAAAGCTGAAGAGTTTGTTTGTTTGTTTGAACGCGCAGGAACCACTGATCGGCTTTGAAAAAATCTTTTTGCGTTTGATAGCCCATTAACCCAGGAAGGCTTTAGGCTATATAACATCACGATCCGACCAATAGGAGCGGAGCATATAAAAAACATATCGAAACTTACCCGGGTGAAACCGCAAGGCGCAGCTAGTACTAATATATAAAGCTGAAGAGTATGTTTGTTTGTTTATTTGTTTGAACGCGCTAATCTTAGGAACCTCTGGTCCAATTTGAAAAATTATTTTTGTGTTTGATAGCCCATTAACCCAGGAAGACTTTGGGCATTTCATCATTACATTATGGGCGTTTGTCATAATCCCCACGCTTGGCAGACGGGTTGGGGATCACAGTAGTTTAATGTTCCACAGGAGAAACGCTGCTGCCCGCTTCCCTGGTGAGAGTTCCCTTAGTCGTCTCTTACGACACCTACTGGAGGATATGTGTTGGTACTATTCTAAGCCCAGTACCACACGGACAATCTCTCTATGTAATCCAATCCTTAGTTACCACATAACATTCTTCTTCAGCCTATAGAGGTCCACTGCTGGACATAGGTCTCCCCCAAGGCTTTTCACAATGACCGGTCTTGTGCAGCTGCCCGCATCCATCGGCTTCCCGCGACCTTCACCAGGTCATCGGTCCACCTTGTCGGGGGCCTCCCTACACTGCATCTTCCGGTACATGGCCGCCACTCCAGAATCTTACTGCCCCATCGGCCATCGGTTCTACGAGCAATGTGCCCTGCTCACTGCCACTTAAGTTTAGCGACTCGAAGAGCCATGTCGTATCTTGGACACTGTGGTATCTTGGGCGACGAGAAGATGTAACGTAGCTTCTTGACCGCTGCCCAACTCAGCTGAATTCAACCAGACACCTCTTTGTCGAAGTTGGACCTACCTAGTTGGACTGTTTGTCCCAGGTATATATACTCATCAACAACTTCGAGTGCAGAGCAACCGACTAGAATTGGAGTGGGTGCGACATGAGAGTTCGACATGATCTTCGTCTTATCCATGTTCATCATTAGACCCACTTGTTGGGAAGCTCTGCGCTCTCATTACTTACCCTAATACAGTAATCCTATAAACACCCAACAAATAAAAACACAGGTAATAAAAAAATGGAGGCCACACACAACGTTAGTTCTACTGTTTTCTCTTTACTGTGTATGACAGTAACAGTTTTATTGTTAGGGCTATAAAATCGAATTAGAGTACAAGAGAGGTATAAAGTGAAACAACTGTTTAGAAGGCTTGAAGTAAAGCTAAAGTAAAGCCCGTGCTATGTTTATTTATGTAGTTACAAGGTAACTGAGTAGTTGTTCCGGGTCTGGTTGTTTGTGTATGTGAGTTTATATGTTTGTAAAGGCACCCACGATACAGGAGTAATTCCTAGTGCGGGGCAACTTAAACAAAAAAAAAAAAAAACAGACGGAAACATCATCATCAACCTGTTTTTCGCCCCACTGCTGGGCACAGGTCTCCTCTCATACAGAGAAGGATAGAGAGAGCGTAATCACCACGCTTGCTCAATGCGGGTTGGCGATTTCAAACCTAAAGTCTAGGTTTCCTCAAAATGTTTTCCTTTACCTAGTCATTGGTGTCCAAGATATACTTAGAAAGTACTTATAACTTTAGAAAAGTTGGTACTTGCCTGACTTGGAATCGAACCCGCACCCTCATACTTGAGAGACTGGTGTTTTAACCATTAGGCCACCACGAAATACCGTCACTGGCAAATTGTTCCCGTCCCTCAATCATCATCTACTCAGTGTTAATCCCAATTGCATCCGAAGCCTTTTCAGCTTTGGAGTCTGGGGTCCGCTTTACCAGTCTAACTGCTGATTTTGGCTTCGATATTTTCCGCGAAGCGACTGCCGTCTGACCTCCACAACCCGAAGGCGACATCGAAGCATTGCAGGTAGCCTAATTGTTGGACTTTTGAGGGCTCCAACAACCCGTAACCACTGCTATTAGATGTTCGTATGGCAACCGGGACCAACGGCTTAACGTGCTTTCCGAGGCACTACCAGACCAGTGCAAATATTCATATTCATGCATACAAATATTTGCACTGCGCGGGGATGGCACCCGCGCTTCCTTCGCTACCGCTACGCCGCGGAGGCTGTCAGACAAATTGTTCCCGTCCCTCGATGTACGCGGTCTAAAAGACGAGGCGGAAAAAGAGGTGGTGGTATCAACAACAGCTCATCACTTTATACATTTAATACATAAACACGCTGTTTTCTTTTAAAAGCTGGAGAAGTTCCAACTTCCTTTAAAGTATATTGGCCTTTGTAAAACGTTTGCTTGCAGCTGGAAGTTATTGTTTTCTAATAATGGACGCGTCAGTTCCTTCTACGGTGGTTTACTGGTACAATAAATATTCTAAACTAGCCAATTCATTTGTGTGCGAAGTACCATCGGAAAAGGGGGTGTTATCTCGGATTATTTTTTACCCGACTACGGCAAAGCAAAAGGAGGGTTATGATTTTGACAGGCTATGTATGTATGTATGTATGTATGTATGTATGTATGTATGTATGTATGTATGTATGTATGTATGTATGTTCATCTATTCCCTCGTAACTTCTAAACTACTTATCAGAATTCGACAAATGATATATCATTAGAAGCGTCTTAATTGTCCGCTGGTTATAGGCTATATGGGGTTTCACAAAATCTACTGTGGCGCCCTCTAGCGGACAAAACATACAGAGTAAAAAAATAAAGTTAAGATAAATATCCCGTGTTTGGTATCATTTGAAAGCGCTTTACTTTACGGAAAGGCGTAGTCACACGTTGTCAAGGTGCTACGGTAGGTACGTATATGTAACGTGTGACTACGCCTTTCCAAACATGAAAATTTATCTCTACTGAATATTGCATACTTCAGAATAGTATTGTATGACATTACTACTGTGTCCATTTACTTGCAACTACATTAGCAACTTTGTTCATTTCAGTATTCTGAAAATCTTGTTTTATACTTTTTCAGCGTCGTTTTTTGTCGTAGTTGGGTTTTAGTTTTTTAACTTTTTTTTTTCACGACTGAACCTTTTATAGATCATGTATTTTTAGTGTAGAAATGGTTGTCTTAAATCGTGCTGATCCATGCGTCATGTGCCTGAAGGGGCACCGCGCCATCAGAAGAGGCCGGTCATCTCCTAGCTGTCACCTCGGACGCTGTAATGTACATACGACAGCAGGTCAAACTACCCGAATCTGTTTAATATTCCCAATCAACTTTGAGCCTTAATGCTTTAAGGATAAAGTTGAAAATCTAACAATAAAATCTGACAGATTGTAGTAGCTTGATGTGCTGTCGTCTATACAATTAATATCTAAAGATTTCTGTTTCTTAAGTTAAAGAAATTAGTTTACCTGTCAGCGTCTAGTACTTATACTATGGTATATATAGATTTTAGAAAAATACGAGAATTCGTCGATTCTGAAAAAACTTTTTCAAACTTGGATAAATGTACGCATTGTAGTTATTTTCGATTGTTTCATCAAAAATGCTGCTCACGAAAAAGGCATCCATTTCTAACATTCAGCGAACAAATTCAACGAAACAAAATTTCGTGCCCTCGAAGTTCAAAGAGCAATCACGCCCCAAACTACGTCATCAAAACCGCGTTTTAAAACTTTTAAAAACTGAACACGAAACGGCGTACTAGAATCCGAAACGGCGTTTTGTTTGAATCTAAAAAGGTGAAAGGGCGTTTAATTTCATTTTGCGTTCAAAATAACTGTTTACTCGCAAAGAGGCTTTTGAAAGTTTCAAAAATAACTTTCTGAAGCAATTTAGAGCTACGCGGAAACTCTAACAGGCAATTTGTGACATACAGACTTAAAGGATGGCGAGTTTACTTTTCAAAATGAGGGTAAGGATTGACCTGGTTCTCTTGTTCACTAACTAATAATAATAATAATAAATTATAATATATATGTAAATATATACGGACAAATCACACAGATTGAGCTAGCCCCAAAGTAAGATCGAGACTTGTGTTATGGGATACTAACTCAAAAATACTATATTTTATAATAGATACATATATGTAAAGATAAACATCCAAGACCCAGGCCAATCAGGAAAAGATCGTTTTCCATCATGACCTGGCCGGAGATCGAACCCTGGCCTCCACGTCGCAAGCAGGCGTATTGACTGCTGCGCCACGGAGGACGTCAAATAATTTAGGTTATGTATCTTTTTCTTTCCATATCGGCTGCCGGCATAAGTTACCACCTATAGTACACCAACATTATATTTAAGTAACATGTGATAGGGAAGCGAGTCTATTATGATCAAACTGGCTACTTTGGAGTCAGTGGAGAGGCCTGCGAAGAGGCTAATTAGCGGTTCAGATTTAGTTCAAAACGGTCTTCAAAGCCTGGAGCACAGGCGAAGAGTAGACAGCCTGTCGGTGTTCTATAGGACGCATTTTGGAGAGTGTGCGAACGGAGATGGGGAAATTAAATCATGCAATTCGATTTAATTTCCCCATCTCCGTTCCATCATCGGACGACCCGCCGTACGTTGAATTTCCACCCTTACGTTGTTGACACCACTACGATCTGGACAAAGCGTTTCGGGAGGGACTGGAACAATTTTCTAGCGGCGGTGTTTCCGTCGGACTACAATTTACATAAGTGTCTTCAACGCTAGAGTGATTAGGATCTTAATAAACTAGCGCGTTTTACCATCAACGATTGCATCACTACTTACCATCAGGCGGGATTGCAGTCAAGCATTAGTTTATCCTTACTAACATTATAAATCGGAAAGTGAGTTTCTTTGTTTGTTTGTTCCGCTTTCTCGCCATAACTACTGAACCGATTGCTTTTAAATTTTGTAGACTTAAAGTTAGAAGTCCGGATTAAATAATAAGGTACTTTTATTCCGGAACAAAAATGATATTCCCGAGGAAAATTTACAAAACGCGATGTTACCGAATTTCACGCAGGCGAGGCCGCGGGCGGAAAGCTAGTAATTTATAAAAAAAAACTTCAGTACCTATAATCCTCATAAATTACAGATGAAAACCTCATGACCACTTTGCCCTACTTGGGAATTGAATACAGAACCTCTTGCTAAGTAACGTAACAGCTATTATAATCACTAATGAGATAATGAAGCTTATTATTAATTAAAACTTTTAAATATTTATTCGATTCTTCGAACATCATTAGTTAAGAATGTCGGTAAAAAATGCTGTACAACGTCCCAAAAATATCTCTCTTCAAATAAAAAACCAGACTCCAAAGTAATACGATTTATTTTTATAAATACTGGGGTGGTCATCCCTCGCTGGAGAATCTCGCCACCGCGATTTACAATGATGACGTTTTTATCAAACGCCATCTATTATCACACAGTCATACTAAAATTATGATGGTTCTTAAATTTGTACATGACATATTTCAACACATTAGACATTCCGCCCACCATGGACGACTCTGTCCATTAACTATAACACGACAATATAATCATAAATTAACGATTTCTTGGTGGGCAGGCGCTATACAATAATCCTAGGCTCTTATATCTATAATTCAAGTTCATGCCATAAGTAAAGAATAAGTACTATAGTAGTAGCAAGAAAAATACAAGTTCATTCAAACAAATGAAATAACAACAATAGTGAAAACAAGAAATAAAATACAAGTTCCTTCAAGTAAATCACCAATCTTACGTGTTGTGTAAGTAAACTGTATATGAAATTCATGAATAAACCATAACTAAGTGTTCAAAGGTAAAATAATTAATTTAGAAACAGGTCTTTTAATCTCGTTATTTTTACACCGTATGGTTACTACGCGAGTAATGTTGTCCAAACCTGGATGTTTATTTGTAATAACTCCGTATAACCATCTAGCGGGTGGAAGATTATCTTCCTTCACCAGAACCACATCTCCAATCTCAGGTGCAGGCTTAGATTCTGACCATTTATATCGATGTTGTAACTGAGTTAAGTACTCTAGTGACCACCTACGCCAGAAATTTTGAAGCATTTTTTGCGTAAGATGCCACCGCTTTAAATTACTAATAGATGAATTTTCATAATTTGAATCAGGTACAGTTACTAAAGGTTCACCCACGAGAAAGTGCCCAGGCGTTAAAGGACTTAAGTCCTCTGGATTGGTAGAGAGCTGAGAGATTGGCCTCGAGTTGAGGCAGGCCTCAATTTGAGCCAACAAAGTTGTCATTTCTTCAAATGTCAATGTGCTAGTTCCTACAATTCTTTTCAAATGGTACTTCGTGGACTTGACACCAGCCTCCCACAATCCTCCAAAGTTTGGAGCATGGGGAGGTATGAAATGCCAAGTCGTACCATTCATAGACAGGAAATCAGCGATTTCCGAAGCTACACTAGACCTTTCAGCGTTGAACAGCTGTTTCAATTCCTTTGCACTACCGACAAATGTGGTTCCATTATCACTCCACAAGTCCAGTACTCGGCCACGTCTTGCTACAAAGCGCTTGAAAGACGCTAGAAAACTCTGAGAAGTCATGTCACTGACAACCTCGAGATGAATAGCCCGAGTGGACATGCAAATAAATAAGCAAATGTAACCCTTAGTGGAGTGATGACCACGTCCTTTAGAGGTTCGGATGCTGATTGGACCTGCGTAATCTACACCACTGCATTGGAAGGGCTTCTGAGAAGACACCCTGACCTTCGGTAACTGACCCATGATTGGTTGGTGTGTTTGTGCTGAATATCTAATACAAGTTACACATTTATGAACTAATTGCCTGACAATAGTTTTTGCATTGAGTATCCAGTATTTGGATCTTAAATAATTTAGCATTAATTGCGGACCGCCATGCAAAGTTCTTTCGTGAGCCTCCGCAATCAAAAGATTAGTGAAATGTGAGTTGTGAGGAATTAAAATTGGGTGCTTCATATTCTCATGAATAGAAGCCCGGTGCAAGCGACCGCCTACTCTTAAGATCCCGTCATCGTCAAGAAAAGGATTCAACGAGGTAAGTCTACTACCCTTACTTAATTTACGGTTCTTTTTTACAGATTCTATTTCATTGCTAAAGGACTGGATTTGACAGAGTTTAATACAGGCAAGTACAGCTTCATTTAATTCCCTTGTAGTTAGCCAAGTAGTTATTTTACTTCTAATAGGTTCTATTTCCTTCATCCGTAAAAATCTTCTACAGTACGCTACGACTCTTATTAGCCGACCTAACTTAGAAAATCTACTAAATAGACTATCATCACCTTCTGCAATAGTTGCATGACATTTAATTTTTATCTTTCGTTCCTCTAGCGTAGTTACTTGTATATTTCCTTTATTATAGTCTATTTTTTCATTCTGTAACCATACTGGGCCTCTTTTCCATAGTTGCATATCGTTACACTCAGAAGGACTTACACCCCGAGATGCACAATCGGCTGGATTTTCCGACGACGACACATGTGACCACTGACTTCTATCCATAATGGTAAGTATTTCGGAAACACGATTTGCTATAAATGTTTTCCATCGACTAGGGTGGCTGCGTAACCACGCTAATACGACGGATGAGTCTGTCCACGCATACAAATGCTGTTTGGAAATTTCCAGAGTTGAGGAGACTTCCTGAAGAAGCTTCGCTACTAAAACAGCTTCACAAAGCTCTAATCGCGGGATGGATACCTGTTTAACAGGAGCAACCTTGGTTTTTGAAGTTACCAAACTTGTGTGAATATGTCCTTCTGTATCAATGATGCGGACGTATACTACTGCGGCGTATGCTACATTGGACGCATCAGAAAAGCCATGCAATTCTAAAACCTTGTCTTTATTGCTAGAGTTGATCCAACGAGGTAAATGAAACTTAGTAAGGTTATAAAGACTCTTACGAAAGTCGAGCCACTCTGTTAACAGTGGTGCAGGGAGTTCTGCATCCCATTCGATTCCAGTCATCCATATTCGTTGAATAAACACCTTAGCGGTGATGATTACCGGTGCTAACCAACCAAGGGGATCGAATAGTCGCGCTATGTCTGAAATAACCTTACGTTTTGTCACTGGCAAATCTGGATCCTTAAGTTGAATTGTATATACAAATTCGTCATTGTCTCTGTCCCACGTTAAACCTAATATTTTTGAAAAGGCGTCTGATTTAAGTTCCAGGTTCCCTTGTCTTGGCGACATTTGTTCATCGTCTTCAATTAATCTTGATAACCTTTTGTTGTTAGTAGCCCACTTTTGGAGCTGGAAACCTCCACGTTTAAGCAACTCTGACATCTGCTTATATATTTCTACTCCTTCCTCTACGGTTTGACATCCCGTTATCAAGTCATCCATATAGAAGTCGGAAATAACACGGTTCTTCGCTAAAGGAAATTCAGCGCCTTCGTCACGAGCTAATTGCTGCAATGATCTTACAGCTAGGTAAGGAGCAGAAGATAACCCAAACGCCACTCGTAAATGACGTAACACTTGAATTTCGTCATCTGGATTTTCACGCCATAGTATACGCTGAAAATCTGTATGATCGTCGCATACCTTAATCTGTCTGTACATCTTGACGATGTCTGCCACTAGACAGATAGGTTCACAACGCCAACGCATGATAATATGACGAAGCTCAGGTTGCAAAGTAGGCCCCACCATTAGATCGTGATTAAGAGATACCCCGTTGCTACCTACACATGATGCATCAAATACGATGCGCACCTTCGTTGTACTTTTGTCGTTACGGATGACGGCGTGATGAGGTAAGTACACAGAGCCTTCTTTGTCCCTATCCTGTACTATATCCATATGATTAAGAGCTATATACTCGTTTAGGACAGCTGAATATTGAGCCTTGAACTCGGGATTACTTAGAAATCGCTTTTCTAAGGTTAAAAATCGTTTAAGAGCTATATTTTTCGATTCGCCATATTTACAAGCAGGATCGCTTGATCTAAAAGGCATATGGACAATATAGCGACCTGATTCGTCACGTTTAGTTGTGGCCTTAAATATCTCTTCGCACTTCTGTTCTTCTGGGGTCAAATAAGCCTTATTGCAAACGTCTACGGGTTCAGATTCCAGTTCCCAGAATTTTTTAAGGAGTACATTCTCATCTGTATGAGTAGAATGCAATGTGATTACAGTATTGTGGCATGTCTCGCTTTGGTTGATTTTACCTACTTGACCAGATAAGATCCATCCTAGTCTAGTATTTTGTGCTATGAGTTGACCAGGTGAACCTCTGACTAAACCTTCTAACAAAATCTGGCCATAAACTTCGGCACCTAAAAGCAAATCAATCTTGTTCGGAGTATCGAACGAAGGATCTGCTAAAGCCAAAGACGAGATTGTGGTTACAACATTTGCCCTAACCTTCCTTTCCGGTAAAATAGCGGTTAGTTTCTTTAAAACATAAGCCTTAATCGTGATAATTAAACTAGGTTCAATGCGTGATTTAATCTTAATGAGAACCATCGAGTTTAATGAAGTCATCGATTGGCCTCGATCACCACCTATACCTGAAAGTAAACCGTTGGTTTTAATTCTTTTGAGACCTAAAAGCTGTACTGCGGACTCCGTCACAAAAGAAGCCTGAGATCCCTGGTCTAACAGGGATCTTAATACTACAGCAGTACCGCCCTTTGATTCCGCTTCAATAAGCGCAGTAGCCAATAATGTTTGGCTGTGATTATTAGCAAAACAACTTACAACATTAGTGGAATTACTCTGGATTGAACTGTGATCAGCAGAGACGCTGCTTTCTGACACATGATCAGTTTTGTTACTATCATCAACTGATTTAGAGATATTCTTGAGATGAAGAAGACTATGATGCTTTCTTTTGCATATATGACATCTAGTGGACTGGCGGCATGTATATACGGAGTGATTTGCCCCTAAACAGTTGTAGCATAAACCATTTGTTTGGACAAAATTACGACGCTTATCTATATCGAGACCGGCGAACTTTTTACAATAAGCAAGCTTGTGATTATCTTGACAACAGATACATAATATAGTTGACACATGGAGCGATTTGACCGGTATATTACGATTGTACTGATGACGTGGACCCTTGTTGTCTAAGAATTCCAAAGATCTAAATCTTTGTTCAAGGAAAGATTTGAACTGATTCGTTGTTGGCAAGTCCTCTGAACAATCACTAATTATCATTTCCCATTGTTTACGTGACTCAGTGTCTAGCTTTAAGCTCAATACATAAATGACTATAATATCCCAATGCTCAACCATGATGCCTAAATTCTCCAAAGCATGTAAACATTCGTTAGAAGTGTCTAATAGTTCCTTAATGGCATTGGAGGATTCAGCTACAATATTTTTCTGACTCATAAAACGTTTAATGATACAATTTGCTAAATATTTTTTATTATTATATCGTTTCTCTAATTTAGTCCAACAGGTTGCATAATTACTGCTAGTAATAGGAATGTGCCGTAAGAGACCTTCGGCTTCTCCAGACAGATGCGATTTCAAATAATGCAATTTCTGAACATCGTCTAGTTGGCCATTATTATGTATTAATGATTTGAATAAATCTCTAAAACTAATCCACTCAGAATAACTTCCGGTAAACATAGGCAACTCAATCTTTGGTAATTTTATAGAACATATCTGTTTAGAAACCTTTGCAGAAGATTCAAGCCCTTTACCTAAACTATCAGAACGTTCAATTTTCTTCAATGCTTCCTTCAACTCTGTTTTATAATCAGTAAATAATTCTTCCGTGGTCTCATATACATTTTTTATATTATAATCAGACCTTTCAAATTCACTGGACTTAACTGAAGATACAATTTTTAAATGTGTTTCAGAAAACGCTAACCAGTTACCATCTAAACTTTCTAATCTAGTTTCTATGTATGAACTGGTTACTCGCTCCTTTGGTGATTTCTTAAAGTTGGACCTTGCTTTACTGATAGTAGAATATAAATTAAACTGTAGATTACTCAAAGCTTCCATGTTGAATTAAGCCTATCAGTTGTGGCACGCTATGCTAACTTCGTAAACAATACGAAAAATCACAAGTCTTCAAATTAATTCACTTCGCTGCAAAATTGGGCATAGGTTCCCCGTAGTTCACTTTTTGTAGAAAATATTCTAAGTCCATACACACGTTAAAATTTCTAAGTCCAAATGTTGATTCAAATTTTCTAAGTCAATAAGGTTCAATTTTGCTGTTATATATTTTAAAGTACTCACAGTTTTATCTTCGTATCACTTCACTGTCACTCACTTTTACATAGATCGCCGTGATGATATGCGGGCTGAGGGCTGCTCTCTCCCCTCACCGCACCTGCTGCTCTCGCCAACACGAACTGCACCAGCACTGACCGCTGTGTACTACTTTGTACATACACGCTTGCGCGCTGCTGCTCCTCACCCCTGATCGCACTGACGTTCCACTCGCAGCAGGTTCACCTTTCAACCCGACTCCTCCACAGCAATGACAATGCACACCAGTCCTTTATCCGGCTCGAAGGACCACTTGTACAACGTCCCAAAAATATCTCTCTTCAAATAAAAAACCAGACTCCAAAGTAATACGATTTATTTTATAAATACTGGGGTGGTCATCCCTCGCTGGAGAATCTCGCCACCGCGATTTACAATGATGACGTTTTTATCAAACGCCATCTATTATCACACAGTCATACTAAAATTATGATGGTTCTTAAATTTGTACATGACATATTTCAACACATTAGACAAATGCAGTTTTCCTAACGTTAGTCAACTGTTTGATGTAAAACGCTAAAAACTTATTTAATTAACGACAAAGGGAAATAATCCATCAAACCGGTAAAATATTTATTCAATGTAAATAAAACTGAAAATGTCTTCGATTTCACATTTTTTTGAAAATGTCAGGCAGCTAAGTACGAATGTTCAACTGAATGGAGTAGAGTCGATCCCAGTCGAGTCGACAGTTTTTCTTGGATTGACTATTGACGCCAAGTTACATTTGGGTCCTCACATTGAGAAACTGTTGGGTAGACTCAGTTCTGCAGCCTTTGCTGTTAAGAAAATTAGACAGATTATTATTCATAGTATTACGACTTATGGGATTCTTCTCTGGGGAACTTGTGCGGCCATCAATACCATCTTTGTTTTACAGAAAAGGGCTGTTCGAGCCGTTCACAACCTTGGTACTAGAGATTCTCTTAGAGAAAGATTCAAAGAGGTGAACATTCAGACTGTAGCTTCACAATATGTAATTTTAAGAAAATACGCGTTATTCATAATATAAATACCAGAAACAAACACAATATCTTGCTGTACATCACACTCGTCTCCACAGAGTAGGCAACTCGTTCATGGGTCAATGTATACCTACAATTTTACAACAAGCTTCATATGGGCATTGAAAACTTACCTATTAAACGATTTAAAATCTGTATTAAGACCAAACATTGCAAAAAAGGAGTATTATAAACTCACAGATTATTTAGAAGACAAGAAAGCTTAGGATTGAGCTGCTCGCTCTGCTAAGCAATGTCATTAAGCAATATGCGTAATTATGCCGAATAATGACATTTTAATCACTGTTTTTGTAAATCACGTAAATTATTGTAAACATTTTCATTTTGAATGTGTGGACTTGAAAAAAGACGATGCTTCCTGAGTCTGTTTCGGCTTTTCTTCTCAGAGGTAGTCAGTTAGGGAATGCCGGCTCCAGCTAGTTTAATAAAATGTGACGTGTAAAAGTGATCAGTGATCCCAGTTGCATAGTAAACGATTTGATTTGATTTTGAAACGAACAGGTTCTACAGCAGCTGTTGTCTACTGGTATCGGCCGCGATTTCAAGTTGTAAATCGTTCGAATCTCGTTAGGGCCTTTATTTTCTATAAATTATTTCATCACCACAGCTCTCAAAACGGTGAAGGAAAGCATCGTGAGGAATCAGGCAGGTCCTAGACGTAAAACTTCGAAAACATGTGTCATATATCAATCTACTGTCTATAAACTAAAAAAATAAGTGAATAGGAAGGAAGACTGCAGTTGAGCGAGGTGATGCAATGTTAAACCCAACAACACGACCACCTATGTTGCGCCAGAGGGAGATTGACCCCACTACCCCGTGCAAGAGACGAGGCCCGGACAGATCGGGCCAGCACGATGGTTTGGGGCCGAGGAAGAATTTAGACTCCCGCGGCCCTACGCGCGCTGGTGATAGTAGAGACACCGGGGTGGTTTTAGTCAGTAAAAGTCTGACAGACCCCGTCGCCCATCCCAGGGCGGCCGACATCCCTTGAGGATTTCCACCCCGGAAAAAAAAATGCTAACCCAACAACACGACAAACGATGTTGCGCCAGAGGGAGATTGATCTCAAGATCCTCTAAGTCCAAACTCCCCACACAACAACACTTGGCGCCTTGTACCCGGCACACATCGCAACACAACTGCTAAGACCCGTCCTCCGTACGGCTTCACCAGTCATCACTCGGTGGCAAGACTTTGTCTGGTGGGTGGTAACTTCTGCCGGCAGCCGATATTGTGGCCTACCTATCTAAATACATGATTATATGTATTAATTGATATCCTTGTGAATCCAAGAATTAATAGTCATGGTGGCTTAGTGGTTAAAACACCAACCTCTCAAGTATGAGTGTGCGGGTTCGATTCCAGGTCAGGCAAGTACCAATGCAACTTTTCTAAAGTTATATGTACTTTCTAAGTATATCTTGGACACCAATGATTGAAGGTGAAGGAAAACATCTTGAGGAAACCTGGACTTTCAAGTCTGAAATCGCCAACCCGCATTGAGCTAGCGTGGTGATTACGCTCAATCCTTCTCTGTATGAGAGGAGACCTGTGCCCAGCAGTGGGACGATAAAAAGGTTGATGATGATGATGAATCAATAACACAAGTAAATAATTAAATTTATTTATTTAGCAGATCAAGTAAAAATCTAACCGTGTGTCACAACCGAAACAGTTTCTATGCTTTAGTTCAAGAATTAAATCAGCAGTCAAAGAGAATTAGTCGCGACGGAAAATGTTTGACAAAATATAATTTACATGTTTCGCATCTGAATTTCTAGGTTTCTTTTCATTATTTTGTGCATTCTTATTTTATTTAGCGAGTCGACGGTAATCTACCATTACGTCACTACCTACTAGCGTCCATTAGGTCGTGGGACATACAGCTGCCGAAACGCACAGGACAGTATATGTACAGATATGGCTAACTTACAGCTAAGTACCGATTAAAAGTCATCGCTTCTAAATAGATCGGAAAGAGAGCGTGAACGACACCACAGCCACTAAAGAAAAAGAGAAATAAAAAGTATGTCGTGGATCGTCGAAATTATTTGTAGAAAAGTTGCTCATTTGATTTACGTAGTAGAAGTGCAAACGCTTGTGACGTTATTACGTGATGGCGGCACATGGACAGAGTCGCTTTGGAAAGTGGGGTTCGTCGAACGGTCACTTTGCATCGAGACGCGGACCAAGTCACTTCTCCGAACCGAAACTGTCGGTTTGCCTATTTAAATTGTGATGCTTTAATTCAAAACTTCACCTAAGAAATGGACAACCTTTACCACCACAACAACATGGCGAGGACCCTATCGCTCCGCCGTCGCTGACTGCGACAAATAATATAATCATCATCATCATCATTTCAGCCGAAAGACGTCCACTGCTGGACATAGGCCTCCCCCAAGGTTCTCCACGACGACCGGTCCTGCGCCTCCCGCATCTAGCGGCTTATGGATGATGATGATGACTTATGGAATTGAGACGTGGTCGCTAACAATGGGCCCTATAAGAAGGCTCAAAGTCACTCAAAGGGCAATAATATAATATTTAAGCTTAAATTAAATAAAAAATAAGAACCTTTACATATAAAACCTTAATTAAAATGCTACGGCTGATGCACTTTCTGGGCGAGGAGACACCGGTAGCGGGTGTCTCCTCATCTCAGCGAAAGGATCAAATTCATACCGTTTACACATGTCATTAAAGTTTCATTTTGTACGCATTGTAAATAAATTTGTAGAGGTTAATGGAACACGTAATGGTGCGTTCGATCGCTTTGACCTTTCGGGAACGATAAATTTGAATTTGGAGAATATCGGTCTTGAAAAGCAACAAAAAAATTCGTGTTTTCTTGTTTTGGAATATTGTTGTATTTTTGGTTTTAGGTTTAATATTATTACTTTAGGTACATTTAATAATACTTTTATGCTTATCATAGTCATATTCTATTTCCTTCTTGTTCTTACACACTATTGTCTACATTTCTGTTTTACTTCTCCTTTTGCAGGTCTGCTGGAAGAAATTTCTTAAGAAATAAGCAGCACCTTTGTACTCAGATCTTAATTTTGTCGTATTTTTATGTATTTTATTGTGTGTACATAAATAATAAAATAAATAAATAAATAAACATTATTTTTTGTTAATGCGAAACCCGAAACACGTGTCCCAGTATTTTAAGTAGGTAAAGAATCAATGTACAAAATTTCAAAAATATATCATAAAAAACTACAAAGTTATGAGCTTGTTATCGTACTTGGCTGTCTCAACAAAAATATAGTCCTCGCTCCGCTTGGGCGGGCGACCGGTGCGTTGACCTCTGGCGTCAGCTGTTCGCAGTACTATGATCTATCGTAAGCTGCGTGGGGCGCTTGATAACCATACTGCAACTGTTACTTAATGTATTTGGGGAAAATATAAGATGGTGTAAAAATGATCGGAATCGATTCAGTTGCTTATAATAAGAGACAAGTTCAAACCCCATCAGGCGCTTTACTTCGTGTAAATTATTTCATCACCACTGCTCTCAAAATGGTGAAGGAATTGCATGATTTAATTCCCCCATCTCCGTTCCATCATCGGACGACCCGTCGTACGGCGCCTTTCACCCTCGTTGTTAACACCACTACGATCCGGACGAAGCGTTTCGCTTCTTCTTTTATACCACGTACATCGAGAGACTGGAACAATTTGCCCGCGGCGGTGTTTCTGTCACACTACAATTTGAGTGTATTCAAGGCTAGAGTGAATAGGCTCTTAATAAACTAGTGCGCTTTACCATCAACGATTACATCAAGTGCTTGACCGCAATCCTGCCTGATGGTAAGCAGTGACGCAATCGTTGATGGTAAAGCGCACTAGTTTATTAAGAGCCTATTCACTCTAGCCTTGAAGACACTCAAATTGTAGATTTCACAATTAAGGAAGCATTGGCGGCGATCCTGTTGTTCACAAACTAATTCTGAATCTTTTTCTTTCCATTTCGGTAAGAAAAGAATAGAAGATAACATTTTAATTTAATCCTGTCAAATTAAGATACTCCATAGACAGTTTAGACGCGATTATAAATATGGCGACTAAAATACGCCAGTTTACGTCAGGAGCGCACTAATTTGACAGGTCTAAACTGACATTTTATCTTCTGTCCTTTTCTTATAGAAATGGAAAGAAAAATATTCACTTAACTTATTAGTTTAATTTGTAAAAAGTAAAAGAACTAAAACCCAACTACGACAAAAAACGACGCTGAAAAAGTATAAAACAAGATTTTCAGAATACTGAACTGAACAAAGTTGCTAATGTAGTTGCAAGTAAATGGACATAGTTAAGATGCCTTCGTTGTAAATTGACAATAATGTCATACAATACCATTCTGAAGTATGCAATATTCACTATGTAGAAATAAATTTTCATGTTTGGAAAGGCGTAGTCACACGTTGTCAAGGTGCTACGGTAGGTAGGTTTATGTAACGTGTGACTACGCCTTTCCAAACATGAAAATACGGGTAAAAAACCGAATCGGCGCTATTATACATTTAAAATCTATCTTAAAACCAACAGTTTTGAAGGTTTAATTTCTACCACGTGTGAAATGCACACATGAAAATATGAGAGTCTTTTTTAGCATGAAAACAAAGATAATTTTGCTCTAAATTTAGGAGCGTAATTTTCTTAGTTGAGTATGGTTATGCTAACGAAATTAAACTTTCGGTGCAGTTACGATTAACTTAATGAACACGGACGAAAGATTTGTCATCATCAACCTTCCATCGTCCCACTGCTGGGTACAGGTCTCCTCTCATACAGAGAAGGATTGAGCATAATCACCACGCTTGCTCAATGCGGGTTGGCGATTTCAGACTTAAAGTCCAGGTTTCCTCAAGATGTTTTCCTTCACGTTCAGTCATGGGTGTCCAAGATATACTTAGAAAGTACATATAACTTTAGAAAAGTTACATTGGTACTTGCCTGGAATCGAACCCGCACACTCATACTTGAGAGGCTGGTGTTTTAAGCACTAAGCCACCACGACTTAAGATAATACGCAAGATTTAAGATAATATATTTCAATATATCCACTAGAACTGGTACTTTGCTACAATTTCTACTCGATAGGGACTTTTAGTGATTCAATAAACATGTACAGAGTCGCGATTAGGTTATCACATTAATAGTATAGCGGATATTACAAAGCGTTATGTATCACTTTTGAAAAATAAAGAAATATACAATTTGTCGGTGGTGGGCCATAACATCGGCTGCCGGCAGAAGTTACCACCCACCAGACAAAGTCTTGCCGCCAAGCGATTCGTCGTGTTCCGGCATGATGTTTGGT
Organism: Sesamia nonagrioides; assembly: GCA_017933935.1. Taxonomy (NCBI): domain Eukaryota; kingdom Metazoa; phylum Arthropoda; class Insecta; order Lepidoptera; family Noctuidae; genus Sesamia; species Sesamia nonagrioides. Next base: position 1,462,216 of record JADWQK010001879.1, read on the forward strand.
GCAGCCGTACGGAGGACCGGTCTGAGCAGTTGTTTTGCGATGTGTGCCGGGTACGATGCGCCAAATTTTGCGTCGGGAGTTTGGTGGTGGAGGATCACCAGATCAATCTCCCTCTGGCCCAACATCGTTGGTCGTGTTGTTGGGTTAAAAATTGCATCATCTCGCTCAACTGGCGCTTTTCTTCCTATTCACTCAGTTTTTTTGGCTGAATAGGCTCTTAATAAACTAGCGTTTTACCATCAACGATTGCATCACTGCTTAACATTGGGCATTTTTTACTATATGTTAATGTGTTAATCGGCTTCCAGTCTTACCGATAACAGTTAAATACTATTATTTTACATACAGCGATGGCCTCTCTGACCTTCTCAACCTAGTTACTGGTTATAACGATACCTTGGTAAGATTGGTTCTGTTCGGACTTTTGAAGGCGCCTAATGACCGTCAAAGGTTTACAAATGACAGCAGGGATCAACGTCTTCACGTGCCTTCCGAGACACAGAAGGGTCTCGGTATTAAATTGGTCACCTATCCATAGGCCAAAATCGGCAATCGATCGATGCTGTTGTTTGCAATTAGACTCGAGAAGAAAAAATCTGTACGTCGTGGATAACGATATCATTTTCAATTTGCAATTTGGAATTCATTTTCAATTTGGATTGCGGTCAAACTAGCGCTTGACCGCAATCCTGCCTGATGGTAAGCAGTGACGCAATCGATGATGGTAAAGCGCACTAGTTTATTAAGAGCCTATTCACTCTGGCCTTGAAGACACTCAAATTGTAGTCATTGTAGTCCGACGGAAACACCGCCGCAGGCAAACTATTCCAGTCCCTCGATGTACGCGGTATAAAGGAGGAGGCGAAACGCTTCGTCCGGATCGTAGTGGTGTTAACAACGTAAGGGTGGAAACCAGCCGTACGACGGGTCGTCCGCTGGTGGAACGGAGATGGGGGAATTAAATCATGCAATTCCATCGCACACTCCCCGAAATGCATCCTATAGAACACCGAAAGGCTGGCTACTCTACGCCTGTGCTCTAGGCTTTGGAGACCGACTCGAGTTAGATCAGGGTCACCAATCAGCCTCTTTGCACGTCTCTCCACTGAATCCAAAGTGGCCAGGTGACACTTGGCAGCACCAGCCCAAATGTGGCTGCAGTACTCCACCCACGAACGGACCTGTGCTTTGTATAACATTAGAAGCTGCCCAGGTGTGAAGTACTGCCGGACCTTTGCGATAACGCCAAGTTTCCTGGCAGCCACCTTAGCCTTGGACCCAATGAACCGCCCAAAGTTAAGGTCCGAGGAAATCTCAACTCCCAAAAGCTGAAGGCGGTCGGAACACTCCAAGGACACATTCCGAAAAGTAGGAGCCAAGGTGAACGGGCTCCTTTTGGCGGTGAAAAGACACGCCTGTGTTTTGGCGGCATTGAATGCTACAAGATTGGCATTGCCCCATTCGGAGACTGCCTGCAGTGCAACACTCGTTCGCTCAACCATGGCCTCTCTTTCGGACCGGATTGATTCCCTACTAGCCCGAGCACCCGGCAGGTATCTCTCTACAACTGTGCTGTCATCTGCATACCCATAGATACCGGGCATCAGCAGATCGTTAATATGCAGCAGGAACAGAGTTGCAGAGAGAACAGACCCCTGAGGAACACCGGCATTAGTTGACATGGGCTCAGAAGAGCATCCATCGACAACAACTCGGAGGGACCGTTCAGTCAGGAAGTCTTTTACCCAGCCAGTCAGGCTAGGGGAAATGCCGTACGCTGGAAGCTTACTCAAAAGGCCAGCGTGCCATACCCGGTCGAAGGCCTTCGAGACATCAAGGGAGACAGCAATCGCTTCCCCATTCTTCTCGAGGGCCTCGCCCCACAAGTGAGTGGCATACACTAGTAGGTCCCCAGTTGACCGATTGCGGCGAAACCCGTACTGTCGGTCACTGAGGAGATCGTTACCTTCCAGGTATGCCAAGAGGCGCGAGTTCAATACGCGCTCCATAATTTTGCAAAGTATGGAGGTGATCGAAATCGGCCGATAGTTGGCAGGATCGGCACGACTACCCTTCTTGGGCACGGGCTGCACGTTAGCAAGCTTCCAGGACTTGGGCACTATACCAGTCCTAAATGAGAGGCGATACAAGCGCGTCAATACAGGAGACAACTCGGGCGCACATGCTTTAAGAACAATCGCTGGTATACCATCCGGACCACTAGCCTTATTCACGTCCAGACGACACAGTACTCTCAGAACCTCCTTGTTTCTAATGCGAACCTCAGGCATTGAAGCTCCGCAATGAGGTAAATTAGGTGGAGTAGCACTGCCAGTATCAAGACGCGAATTATGGGCAAAGAGAGAAGCAAAGAGACCTGCTTTCTCTCTCGCCGTATGAGCCAGTGTTCCATCAGGCCTAACCAGCGGAGGCAGTGAGGGCCGACAGAAGTTCGCCTCAACCGATTTGGCAAGGGACCAAAAAGATCTGCTACCGGATGGCTGCTGCGCAGATAACTTGTTGCCAATATGGGTGATGCGGTCGAAGCGAGCCTTCTTGAGCGCTTTCTTGTAGGACTTGGTAGCACGGTTAAAGGCTCTCTTCTTTGAGCTTAGATCCGGAGCTCCGCGGTCACGAGCGTCAACCCAGGCGAGAAATGCCGTGTGCTTACGCTGTTCAGCTTTTACACAATCGGCATTGAACCATGGGCGAGCCGAGCCACCGACGGGCACGTCATTGAATGGGATAAAATACTCCATAGCTTGACGCACCACATCGGTTATAGCGTCCGCACAGCTCGACGGATTGTCAGAAGAGAAGCAGACCTGCTGCCAAGGATAAGACGCAAAGAAGTGGCGCATCTCATCCCAATCCGCTGACCTGTATCGCCACAATCGCCGTTCACCACGGGAGTCGTGATCTGGTGGGGAGAAGGACGACACAGACTTCACCAGACAGTGGTCTGAAGTTCCCAACGGTGAGGAAACTGTTACAACACATCTGTCCGGATCAGTGGTCAGCAGAAGGTCCAAACAGTTGGCAGTGTGGCCAACTACATCAGGCACCCTAGTCGCTTGCTCTACCAGCTGGGAAAGGCCCATAGAAAGCGCGAAGTTTCGCGCTTCTCTCCCAGCGTGGTCGGTCCTCTGATATGGGAAGAGCCAGTCCTGGTGGCAGGCGTTGAAGTCCCCCAGAGCGACGAACTGAGCGTCAGGGTGCCGATGTAGCGCATTGTCAGCAGCCTCACTGAGGTGGTCGAATAACCGAGTCGTCTCCTGATCACCGCTGTGCGATCGGTAGACACAGGTGTAGACAATTTTGTCCACACCAGTGTCAACCAACAGCCATAAGGACGAAAAATGAGAGTCTTCGAGGTGACGGAGACGCCGGCAAGAGATGTCATTGCGAACATACACACAGACCCCGGCACGCTGCAGGAAATGATGCTCCAAAGAGTATCCCGGGTAGCCGAGGTACGCCGCATCAGGCGGACATCTGATCTGGGTCTCCATCAAGAAAAGTAGATGCGGCTTTTCAGTCTCAAGGTGATGGTGTACTGCTAAGAGATTGGAGTGCAGACCTCTAATGTTAGAGAGGTGCACTTTGAAAGAGAGGACGTGCGCCCGCTGTGCACACCTACTTTTCCTTTTGTAACTTTTCATATTAAGTTTATATACTGAGTGAATAGGAAGGAAGACGGCAGTTGAGTGAGGTGATGCAATGATAAACCCAACAATACGACCAACGATGCTGGGCCAGAGGGAGATTGTTCTGGAGACTGCGGGGTCGCCCGAACCCCCCCAGGGATCGCCATCGGGTCCTCTCGTCCGGTCGCCAACCGGCACGATGGGGCTACCCTGGGATTTTTCGCAGTTGGCGGGGCAGCCTTTCGTATGTGGCTGGCACACTACTTGGGCCCCCAACTACCTGCGGTCGGCCAGCGGAGCACCGTGCTTCGGATCCCGCTACCCTCCAGGACCAACAGAACTTTGACTTACGACGACGTTATTTTATAATATCTGGGGAATGGGGCAATGCCAATCTTGTAGCATTCAATGCCGCCAAAACACAGGCGTGTCTTTTCACCGCCAAAAGGAGCCCGTTCACCTTGGCCCCTACTTTTCGGAATGTGTCCTTGGAGTGTTCCAACCGCCTTCAGCTTTTGGGAGTTGAGATTTCCTCGAACCTTAACTTTGGGCGGTTCATTGAGTCCAAGGCCAAGGTGGCTGCCAGGAAACTTGGCGTTATCGCAAAGGTCCGGCAGTACTTCACACCTGGGCAGCTTCTAATGTTATACAAAGCACAGGTCCGTTCGTGTGTGGAGTACTGCAGCCACATTTGGGCTGGTGCTGCCAAGTGTCACCTGGCCACTTTGGATTCAGTGGAGAGACGTGCAAAGAGGCTGATTGGTGACCCTGATCTAACTCGAGTTGGTCTCCAAAGCCTAGAGCACAGGCGTAGAGTAGCCAGCCTTTCGGTGTTCTATAGGATGCATTTCGGGGAGTGTGCGAGGGAATTGCATGATTTAATTCCCCCATCTCCGTTCCACCAGCGGACGACCCGTCGTACAGCTGGTTTCCACCCTTACGTTGTTAACACCACTACGATCCGGACGAAGCGCTTCGCCTCCTCCTTTGTACCGCGTACATCGAGGGACTGGAACAATTTGCCCGCGGCGGTGTTTCCGTCGGACTACAATTTGAGTGTCTTCAAGGCTAGAGTGAATAGGCTCTAATAAACTAGTGCGCTTTACCATCAACGATTGCGTCACTGCTTACCATCAGGCAGGATTGCGGTCAAGCGCTGGTTTATAATTTGTAAAAAAAAAAAAAAATAATGGCGGCACGCAGACAGAGTCGTTTTGAAAAGTGGGGATGGACGAACAGTCATTGCGCATCAAGACGCGGACCAGGGCACTTTTCTGGATCGAAACTGTCTGTCGGTTTGCCTATTTAAATTGTTATTGGAGGGTATATTTTTACACTTCGTGCTTTAATTCTTAACGTCACCTACGAAATGGAGCCCTTATCACCACACCAAGATGGTGACGATGCTGTCGCTTTGTCATCGCTGACGTTGTCATATATATAATACCTAATATTATAGAGCTAAGTAAACAAGCTAATATATGAATTTCATAGCTTAGAATTTTTATTAGATCACGCCCTCACTTCGGCATGTAATCAATCAATTCACTTCGCCCAAACCACACACTTCCACCATTATGAGAAAAAAATACAAAACAATATAGGTACTATAGCTCATTATTACAAAATGTTAGGAAAAAAACCGGCCAAGAGAGTGTGGGGCTACGCTCAGTGTAGGGTTCCGTAATTTCTCGTCTGTTACAATACGTGACTCCAATTAAAAGTTAAATCACTACATAGCATCAAACAAAGTCGCTCTCTCTTTCCCTATATCCCTTTAAATGATTAAATCTTTAAAATTACGCAACGGATTTTGATGCGGTTTTTTTAATAGATAGAGTTAATAAAGAGGAAGGTTTATTTATCTATAATAACATCCATTAAATAATGCAGAAAAACTATTATTTTTGAGGTTTCCAAGGTGTTCTTGTAAATAATTACATTTTTTCCGCGTTTGCAGTGAAACGCTAGCTGAACCCTACGAGATTTATCAAAATAATGTACTAAATATTATACACAGTGAGAAGGTCTATAGAAAAGTCCTCGATGGTATATGCCCATCTCATAGGGACATCCCACAATCACATTTTTTGTCATTTACGTTGTACGAGCCAATAATGCTCATACAGCAAAATACTATTGTATACAATATGTAAAGAAAACCCTGTCCGACCCGTAAGGATAATAAAGGTTAGGTAAACACATGGCCAAATAAAATATTAAATTTTACATAATCATCATAGTAACAATACTAATGAATTTTGAAATAATCTTTTATTGTCGCGAATTAATTCCAACTTCCCCAAAATTTGGTAATTTTTAAAAAGTGACAACACCATTTGTGACGGAGCAAATAGCGATGCGACAACGTGCCGCGTGCCCTGCCCCCCGTCACCCGCGGATGTATGCCTAACGTGTTGTCTACCGCACATGCATTAAGTTACCTCGCTTTTTCGAAATAATATTTATTTTTTTAGGGGGATTTTTTTTAAGTTTAGACCGGCGTTGTAGGCATTATTATAATCAGTTATCGATACCTAACTATACCTTCACGGATCGGACATGGTTTTCTTTACATATTGTATAGAATGAACTGCAACACAATGTGAAACAGTCGTAAATATACCTCCGTCACGCGGTCAGGTGTAAATAAACAAGTGCGGTTCAATACTGGTGGTTTTAGTGTTACTCATTACCTACAACAACTCTGGGGTATCGTCAACGGCGAAAAACCCCAACATACATTTTAACCAGACATCATAAATCCTTATCCAATTTAATACCTTAAATACATTGTTGATTTAATATAGATCTATAGCACCCCTTACAGCTTCCGTGGCGTAGCGGTAGCGAACGCGGCCGTTGCGCAAGGAGGCGCGGGTTCGATCCCCGCACAGTGCAAATATTTGTATGCATGAATATGAATATTTGCACTGGTCTGGTCGTGCCTCCGAAAGCACGTTAAGCCGTTGGTCCCGGTTGCCATACGAACATCTAGTGGCAGTCGTTACGGGTTGTTGGAGCCCTCAAAAGTCTAGTTAATTGGTCTAACTGCAATGCTTAGATATCGCCTTCGGGTTGTGGAGGTCAGACGGCAGTTGCTTCACGGAAAATATCGAAGTTTAGCCAAACTCAGCAGTTACACTGGTAAAAGTGGACCCCAGACTCCAAAGCTGAAAAAGCTGCGGATGCGACTGGGATTAACGCTGAGATGATGATGATGATATAGCACCCCTTACAGCATCTAATTTAAATTTATTATTTTCGAAGATAATACAGATTTAAAAATTGCGGGGCTCACAGTGCGATCTTAATCTGTAATCCTTTGAATTCCCTACATTTTGATAAGTTTTTTTTTTTGTAATTATGAACAAGTGCTTGACCGCAATCCCGCCTGATGGTAAGCAGTGATGCAAACGTTGATGGTAAAGTGCGCTAGTTTATTAAGAGCCTATTGACTCAAAAGAACTAGGAAGAATTGGAAGGAAGGGAATATAAAAGATTCTTCTCTGAGGAACTTGTGCAGACATCAATACCATCTTTGTTTTACAGAAAAGGGCTGTTCGAGCCATTTACAATCTTGGTCCTAGAGATTCTCTTAGAGAAAAGTTCAGAGAGTAGCTTCACAGTATATATTTGAAAATCTTATGTATGTACAAGCAAGACCAAAAGTCGAGTTACAATTTCACAAAACTATGCCCAAGCAATACTAGTTGTAGTTACGACCTTCTTCTATAATAAAGTTTGATACACATTGACAACTTACTGCCCGCTTACGATTGTTAGGTACTACTTACTAATTTCAACGTTCACAGTAAGTGTTCCAGTAGCCTAGCGGTCCTCGTCTCGATAGGCATTCAAGGTGGTTCGAGTTCAAATCTAATAACTTACAAAATATTTTTGAAATGTTTATTGGTGAATTATGAGTGCTGACAACAAAAATATGTAAAAATACCGATCCGCAATTTAACGATGATACCTAATTTATTTTAAGATTTTTTCTATATTAGACTCATTATAAAAAGTTGACGGTAGATTTGAAACAAACTGAACAAAAAATATTACACTACCTACAATAACTATTATTAACTACAATAACTCAAATAATATTACTTAGCTGTTGTTGGTTGGTGAACATATATGTAGTTACGAGTTCGTGTTATTAGTTTTACTTTTTTAATCAATATGCAGGCATATGCAGCAATATATCTCAAATATCATATATGAAATCGGCTTTTGTGTAAGTTGTTTTTATTATTATTTCGGCAAGGTGCAAACCAATCGCTTGTTGCAAGTATGTAATAAAATTGTTATTGTTTTAGAGAAATACTGTAAGCCAAAGTCAAGAGGTTGGAAGACGAAGGTGGCTTATGTGTCGAGACAAGTGGAACGATACAACAATATTTACCGTTGAATAAACTTTTAAATCATGCGAAGAAGGGAGGTTGCATTTGTGGTTTAAAAATAAACTGGCGAGACCGGTCGACACTAATCGAGCTAAAAAACAATTTATAACAATCACAGTGCAGAAGTGTCCTACAGAGTGTTTTAAATAAAATTATATATCCTAATAACGGACTCTAAACCAACTCGTAAAGTAATTTAGCTAAGTGACAGTAATATGTTCGGTTGGCTTAATGGCTAACAGATGTCGCCTTTTGCAATTTCAATACAAATTACTTTTGGTAAATTATAAAAACAATAATTTCGGAATTCGATAAGTTCGTTTACTTTTGAACTAAGAAAGCGCTTGAAGATTATAATCTGATGGCTTCAAACTCCGAAAAAAAGCACTGCAGGATGGCAGCACTAGTACACCATGTTATACACGCAAAAAAATTGTAAATGTAATAAGCACTGTTTTGTGTTCTAAGTATAGATTATTTTATGATTGTAATAATATTCAGGTTAAGCTTCAATCCTCTTTTCTTTAAGAAAATGAATAATTAAGCTATAACCTCTTTAATGATAACATATAGTACTATAACTTTCATATCTAAAAACCAAAAATGTTTTTTATATTTTTTACCATAATAATATCATAAGTTTGTCAAGGATTACTTTTATATAAAATATTACAAAGCTGCCATTTCAACGATTGTTTCATTTATTAGTATAAGTATATCTAAACCGAATAATATATAACTTTATAATATATTGCATTATAATATGCTTATTGTTTTATTTTTATATATTTTTTATTATATTACATCTATAGTAAACTAAAACATATAATAAAACCTATTTTGGTATAAATATTCAGTAAATTTTCGTATTCGTTTAAATATTATTTGCAAACATTTTTACTTTAAAATACAAATCAGTTATCATAATTTGAAATTATATGAAACAACAAAAAGATTTGACATTATTAAGGATCGAACCCACAATCGCTCGCTTATGATAGACCATTGTTAAGTGCGGCCGCTAACTTAACTTCAAATGAAGTAACGAAATTTTGCATTAGTTTAAAGAAAGATGAAGACTGCGATAATAAAAATAATGCGTTAGTGTGCGTGGCCGGTTTAGCGCAGGCGACAGTAGTCTTTAAGGTGGGAATGGACTTCTACAGCTGATTGTAAATAAAAATATATCGATTTTAAGAAAATAAGCGATATTCATAATATAAATACCAGGAACAAACACAATCTTGCTGTACATCACACTCGTCTCCACAGAGTAGGCAACTCGATCATGGGTCAATGTATAAACTTTTACAACAAGCTTCCCATGGACATTTGAAACTTACCCATTAAACGATTTAAAAACTATATAAAGACCAAACTTTGAAAAAGGGGTATTATAAGAGCTCAGATTAACATAGACAAAAAAGCCTGGGACTTGACTGCTCGCTCTGTTAAGCATTGTTGTTAAGCAATATGCGTACCTAATTATAAGGTAAATTATTGTAAACATTTTCATTTTTAATGTCTGGACTTGAAAAATAGTCTAGTCTCTTCACCACCCGAGGTTGACTGGTAGAGAATGCCTAAGGCATTAAGTCCGCCTCTGTACATTTTCTTTGTGCGAAAGTATAAATAAATAAATAAATAAAAATTACGATGATCCCTGAGTTTGTTTTGGCTATTTCTTCTCAGAGGTAGTCAGTTAAGAAAAACCCGTTTCATCTAGTTTAAAACAGAAAAAAAAGACGTGTAAAAGTGATCAGTGATCCTACTTGCTTAATAAAAGATTTTTTTTTTAATAATTATAAACTAGTGCTTGATTGCAATCCCGCCTGATGGTAAGCAGTGATGCAATCGTTGATGGTAAAGCGCACTAGTTTATTAAGCCTATTCACTTAAAAAAATAGGAATAGGAAGGATGAAGGCAGTTGAGCGAGGTGATGCAATGTTAAACCCAAGACCAACACGACCAAATGATGCTGCGCTAGAGGGAGATTGATCTGAAAACTCTCCGCGACCAAACTTCCGACACAACAACATTTGGCGCATCGTACCCGGCACACATCGCAACACAACTGCTCAGACCCGTCCTCCGTACGGCTTCACCAGACATCATGCCGGAACACGACGAATCGCTTGGCGGCAAGACTTTGTCTGGTGTGTGGTAACTTCAGCCGGCAGCCGATGTTATGACCTACCATTTCATTTCATAGGAAGTAAGACGGCAGTTGAGCGATAAGAGAAGGCGTTATAAAACCTAATCAAATATTTTCCTCACATTATCATTATATCAGTTCGTAATATATTACTATAAAATTAGGCTATCTTACAAAAGAAAAGTCTTTCTCACATTCCCAAATAGCTACGTCTACTATTAATATCACTTATACGCCGAAAAACTCACGATAAGGGGGACGAGATGACTTATGTGACTTACCCATTGTCATCACAACGTCCCTAACATTATTTATCTGTCCCTTACACCCCGGGGGTGTAAAGAAAGGGGGGTAAAAAGTAGGGGGGTGAAAAATAGGGGGAGAAAACTACCTCTTGAACGACATTTACAGTGCAGTTGGTTATAACAACCCCCGCGAGGGCAATTTCAGGATTTTGTCGAATGTTTTCAGGAGTTTTTGTAATTTTTATTATTGCTTTATGGGGAATTTCGATGGCTGTTTTTTGGGTCCGCTTGGTCCTTAGGGTGCTTTAAAGGTCAAAGTTGGCGTGAAGGGATGCAGTTTTAAACTCATCTATAATTGACTAAAAGAACGGTTTCTGGAGACCGAGAATCGATAAAGAAAGATGCTCCCCAAGTACACATATACAGTATAATTTTAGTCAACTTATAAAGACAGCCCACATCACCAACATCAAAAATCATTTATTCAAATTAGGCTGAGAATCAGCACTTTTTGAACGTCAATATTACATAATAAGACACTCCCCCAAAACGCCCACCCATAGACACTTCCTAGTGGTTTCGCTGGGAAGAAGAAGTGACGGAACAAACTTCCCAGTAGCACAGCTGTCTGTTCATTTGAAAAAAGCTCATGACTTTATACAATACTTTGTACTTATAGTAATGAACACAGGAAAACACAACATAAAATGAAATTATTTACCATATGCTAGCTAGCCACGCCAAAATACCAAGCAAAAAAATCATTAAAATGAAAAAATAAACAATAAGTAATTATACTTATTACCTAAATAAAAGCTCCAGGTATAAAGGGCGTGACAGCTCACATATATATGCATTGTAAAAATAGACAATTATATGAACATACTAGCTTTCCGCCCGCGGCTTCGCCCGCGTGGAGTTCGGTTATATCGCGCTTTTTAGATTTCCCTCGGGAACATCAAATTTTTCCGGGATAAAAGGTAGCCTATGTTCTTTCTCAGGGTCTAAAGATTGTCTGTGCCAAATTTAATCAAAATCGGTTGAGAGGTTTAAGCGGGAAAGCGTAACAGACAGACAGACAGACAGACAGACAGACAGACAGACAGACAGACAGACAGAGTTACTTTCGCATTTATAATATTAGTTAGTATGGATGAGTTCACATAATTGTCTTTTTTACATTTACATACAATGGCTAATTTTGGAAGCGATTTTAAGCAATACACCATTAATCCTTATCTAATTAAATACCTTAAATACATTGTTGATTCAACATAGATATATGTGACCCTTTACAGCACATGATTTAAATCAATATATTCGAAGATATTACAGATTTATAAATTGCGGTACGTAGCGTTTGCGACGGTACCGGCCGGCCCCAGGGCGGCGTGAGCGGCGACCGCTGTTTTTATAGGTAAGTATACAACGTTCACAGTTTTTCTCCAGTGTAATTATTATCAGCATTGCACCCGTGCGACTTCGCACGGGTTCGAATTTCTCCTGTATAAAATAATAACCCACACCCATTACAGGATCCTACCTCATTCGGACCTAATCCTTTCAATTCAAGTCTGATGTCCAAGTATTATTCATCATCAACCATTTTATCGTCCCACTGCTGGACATAGGTCTCCTCTCATACAGAGAAGGAATGAGCGTAATCACCACGCTGGCTCAATGCGGGTTGGCGATTTCAGACTTAAAGTCCAGGTTTCCTCAAGATGTTTTCCTTCACCTTGTATTCAGTCATTAGTGTTCAAAATATACTTAGAAAATACATATAACTTAGAAAAGTTACATTGGTACTTGCCTGACCTGGAATTGAACCCACACACTCATACTTCAGAGGGTGATGTTTTAACCACTAGGCCACCCCAATAAAAAATAAAGTACTTATTAAAAATGATAAAATCAATAACCAGACCATTAAAATAACAATTGATAATCAACTTATCGATTAATATAGCGGCTCCTGAACTTATCACAATTTAAATAACACAGATTCAGTCCATTTCACCTCCTTTCCAATAAAAATAAAAATTCACCCATCAAAAACTTATTCATCTTTAGGGAACACAACCAAATAGAGTGTAGAAGAGAATCAAAACAGCCATCCCTTACCCGGATAGAATCGGTTTCATCCGGTTTTATCCGGATAATCTTGAAAAATGCCTCTTGTGTACGAGGTTATGGCAGATAATAGCGGAGAAACCCGCGGGTGACATTGATTTTGCGTGAAGATATTATTATGATGTATGTTCAGGGTTTGGGAATGTGATGGTCGCATATTTTTCTAGGATAGTAGCAAAATTTTTAGGGTTTTTCGCCATCCGGATAGGCGCTATTAACCGGTGGGGCAATTACGTAACATATTTATTAATCGGTTTCATTTTGACAGTTCTAGAACATTCATTGGGTTCTTTACGTGTTCCCGCTGAACCGTGTACAATAGTTTTAGTTGTTATGTTATATGTATTTATAGTATTTTATAGTTTTAATAGTATAGTATTGTATATGTTGTGAAATTTTTTACTAGGGGCCGCCAGCGACTTCGTTCATCATCATCATCATCATCATCAGCCCCTACTCGTCCACTGCTGGACATAGGCCTCCTTCATGGCACGCCAACAAGCTCGATCCTGAGCATTTCTCCGCCAGCCACTACCAGCCACCTTTTTGATGTCGTGCTCCATCTCGCCCAAGAGCGTCCCACGCTACGTTTACCGAGACGCGGTCTCCATTCGAGGACTCGTTTACCCCAACGGTTGTCGGTCCTGCGGCATATGTGACCAGCCCATTGCCACTTCAGCTTGCTAATCCTCTCAGCTATGTCGGTGACTCTGGTCCTCTGTCGGATCACCTCATTTCTGATGTGGTCCTTCAGAGAGACGCCCAACATAGCCCGCTCCATAGCTCGCTGAGCGACTTTAAACTTATGGACTAGTCTGACCGTTAGTGTCCACGTCTCGGCTCCGTAAGTCATGACGGGTAGGACGCACTGGTTGAAGATTTTTGACTTCGTTCGCGTGGAGTTATTTATGCACCGCTCCTATGGGTCGCAGCGTGATGTTATATAGCCTAAAGCCTTCCTGGATTAATGAGCTATCCAAGGCATAAATAATTTTTCAAATCGGACCAGTAGTTCCTGAGATTAGCGCGTTCAAACAAACAAACCCTTCAGCTTTATATATAAGTATAGATAGATATATTACTTTACAAGTATTTTTATGTTATAGTTTGTATTGTATTTTCTATGCAACCTAGTTGTTTGAATTAAAGGAATAAATAAATAATGTCATATTTTTTTTGATAATTATTGGTAACAGACACACTAAAACAAAGTGACTATTAGCGATAATATTATATCATTTGGTAAACACGATCGCTTCGGCAAAAAATAATCAAAAACAAAATACCATTAGGTACTTAGTTACTATTTTGAGAGCTTCAGTGGCCTGGTGGTATCATCATCATCAAATTATTTCATCACCACTGCTCTCAAAACGGTGAAGGAAAATGTGTTGACGAAACCGGCATGTCCTAGAAGGAAAACTTCGGAGACATGTGACATGTACCAACTCACACTGAGCCCGCGTGGTATTATGTTCCCAGTGTTGGGACGCTGGCCTCCTCTCGGTGAGAGGGAGTGGGCCGTAATCTACCATGCTGGCCCAGTGCGGATAAGTAGATGTAACTATCTTCAATTTTTTTACCTCTAAGACATGCCGGTTTCTTCACAATATTTTCCTTTACCGTTTTGAGAGCAATGGTGATGAAATAATTTACACAAAGTAAAGCGCCTGACGGGGTTCGAACCTGCGACCTACAATTTGTAAGTCGCGGTCGATACCACTCGGCGTCCACTGCTCCTGTACGTTACCTTAATTTAATTGCTAGTTTGCTGTCTTACTATTTATTGCAGTGTACTTGCGTGATTCCGTATTTACCTGAAACAGAATAAAGAATATTAGGAACAAATCTAAGTAGGTAATCAAATCATTTACATCGGAAAAATATCCATAGGTTTTACACAAGTCAAAAGTACATACAAGATGAAATAAAAACAAAAACTTAAAGACTAAAATACAAATACAATACTACAACAACAACCTAACACGGCAGCAATATGTCTGCCGCAGCATTGCTGGATGTAAAGACAATCCAGTCGGTTGACAATCATCGCGAGGACGGTGTTGTCGCTGCCCCGCACTCTGTGCACCAGAGACGCAGCAAAGCAGTCGGTACGAGCCTTCGCGAACATGCCCGAGGTGCTGCAGTGGCGGGGCACCCTCAGCACCGCCCTGAATGCGTTATTGAACTGTAATTAATTAGAAGTTGATTTACTACCGAAAAGGTAAGCTATTTAAGTGATAATTAAGTGATATTTTAGTGTGATTCTGTGGCATTTCATTATGAAATCTTAGTTGAAATGAGCGCGGAGTGAGCTTTTATTCCAAGGAATATTGGGGTTTTTTAATAATTATAAAGTAGTCCTTGAGCGCAATCCCGCCTGATGCTAAGCAGTGTTGCATTTGTTGATGGTAGAGCGCTGGTTTATTAAGAGGCTATTCACTTTAGCCTTGAAGACACTTCAATTGTAGTCAGACGGAAACACCGCCGCTTCCAAATTGTTCCAGTCTCTCGATGTACGCGGTATAAATGACGAGGCGTTTCGTCCGGATCGTAGTGGTGTCAACAATGTAAGGGTGGTTACTTGCCGTACGACGGGTCGTCCGATGATGTAACAGAGATGGGACAATCAAGTCATACAGTTCCCTCGCACACTCTCTAAAATGCATCTTATAGAACACTGACAGGCTGGCTACTCTTCACACGCATCTCCACCGAATCGAAACTTGTCAGGTGGTAGATTGCAAAAAAAAAAAAAAAAAAAAAAAAAA